>OY728147.1:650279425-652779425 GCA_963277665.1 Viscum album
TTTCACATTTAATTATTACATTGAAGCACTTACATTAGGCGGGTTAAATGCTGTGCATACAGGGTAATTTCCATTCTGAAATTCAAAAGATAATTCAAGCCATTTAATATAGAAAATCATACCCTTAGAAATTTAAATCTAAGGCTCACCGAATGGTGGCTGAAACATGTCAACATACTAAAATGAAAATTATGGGAAACAATTCTACATGGGTAATTCCAATATAAAAACCGGTCAAAGAACTTAAACGGTTCCTTGGTTATTTAATCATTTAAAAAGGAAAACTTAGTTTTTTTAAATCCATTAGGGGTCATATATGACATAATTCAAACATAACATCAATTCATAAAGAAATATCAGTACAACAAGACAATAAATCCTAAAAGTCTAATAATTGTTTTTTAACTTGAAGACAGCGCACCTCCGTTGGAGGGGTTTTAATATATAAACATGATATTTCTTATGAAACAATCATTTATTAACTTTAACTCTTAAATCATGAAACATACTAAATTCAAGATTAAGAGGAATTTAATCTAATGTATTCACTGCATTAACTAAAAACAAAGAAAAAGTGTAGTAAGAAACTAATTAATGCATTAATAAATTTGAGGAATTGGAAGGGTACCCTTCCTCAAAGAGGAACCAAGCCAACACCTGAAACTTGATAGATTTATAAACAACCACCCGGAACTGCTCAACATGTGTATGTACAAACCTTCATATATACTATTTTAAGGCCAAAATAGTGCATCTTAGGATTATCAATGCTAAATTAATTTGGGGAAATATTCTCACTGGGTTTGATAATCAGGATATTTATATCATTCATCTTTTAGTATTCCATCATAAAAAAATGAAATTGCTTAAAAAAATTTAGAATCAAACCACTCCATTAACCTATGAATGCATCAACTGCTACCTTTGACTACAACACTAATTGATTATCAAGAGGTAATATGATGAAATTATGGGAAATCAACCAAGACTAAGAAATTACCAGGAAATCTGGGACTCCAGCATAAAAAAAATCACTACTGAGAAGGCCGGGAGGTCCAGGTCGTGAGCCGGGAGGCCGAGCCGGGAGTCGGGAGCCGGGAGTCGGGAGCCGGGAGCCGCGAATCGGGAGCTGCGAGTCGGGAGCCGCGAGTCGGGAGCCGCGAGTCGGGAGCCGGGAGGCGGAGCTGGGAGTCGGAGCCCGGGGTTGGAGGCCGGGGAGGGGAGTCGGAGGCCGGGGAGGGGAGTCGGAGAGGAGAGGGGAGGGTCGGGAGTCAGTGGTCGGGGAGCAGCGTCGCGGCTTGGGGAGGTAGGGTAGAGCTCGATGCGTCGCGGATTTGAGGAGAGATTGAGGAGAGATTGAGGAGGAGCCCGATACAAGGGCTCGAAAAAAAATTAATACCCACGGTTTTAATAAAACCGTGGGTATAAACAGCAAAAAAACATACTATCCCCACGGTTTAAAGAACCGTGGGAATAGGTGCGTGGGGATAGACCCCATTTCCAGTAGTGCGATCTATTCACATATGACTAGATCTACCAATCTGTAAAAGGGAAACCAATTAAATCTAAGGAAAACTAAAAAAACAAAGACATACCAAGGGAGTTGGGGTGCAACACACTAAGAAAAACCTCTGAATAACTTATGGTTCCGAGGGGAGAGACTCTAGAGCCTTTAAGAGAAATAAAAAATGACTTAGGTTTGAAAGTCGTGAAAAAATTGAGTCCTATAGGTGAAAAATAGTGAGATATAGTTTTTTAGGATCTCACTCTAAAACCGTGCTTGGTTAGTCACATGGTTCGGCAAACCGTGTACCGGCCCTTGCCTCAAGGAACATCTTGCACAATTAGCTATCATGGTTAGAAAAACCTTTTTCAAACCATAAAACATCTATCTTCCCCACATTTCATGGTTTCTCCTCGATGAATGCATGGTTTGGACATGTCGTGTGCCTAGATGTCCAACTACCTATAAGCCCATGTTTCACCTTACGTAGTTTTCTGTAGGTGTTGCATGATTTCCACTAAGCATTCTCAAATCTTTCACCTTTAGAAAATCCCAAAAAACATTCCAAAAGTTATCCAAAACCTCCCAAACTTTACCCAATAACTTTAAGTACATATAAAGCATAATGAAAGGGTTAATTACTATAAATAATAAGAATTAATGTCTATGTCTCTTAGATTTCACCATTTTTTAGAAGTTGTGTCCAATTTTGTATGGAACTAGATTTTGTATATAAGCTTATGGAAGTTATCCCATGATTTTATTAATTTCATATCATGTTATATTTTAAATTTATGTTTTAGGACCTCCTTTTGTTTTCCAATTGCATGTATAATGGTTTTGAATATATCAAATTAAGATTTCTTTTAAGAAAAAGATAAAATAATAAATTTTATTTATTTTCAATATCATATACATTTAGTAAATGTTTTTTTAAATATTTATTTTCAAACTAAAATAATATATTATTTTATCATATAAAATAAATTATGTTGATTATTTGTGTTACCCTACCTGAAAATAGGTCACACCCTACATACACACTTATTTATGTATTTAGATAATTTTTACGTGATACAAAAAAGGGGGAGAAATTATGCTTTCTTTGATTGTGTTCTATAAGTTTGGTCTTTTTATTTTTATTATGGAGATGCATGAGTGGTGACCACATGTCACATCAAGTTGAGTCATGTGGTAATATAGGGACGCAAGGATTCTCTTAGGATATATATATTTATATTAATCACAATAGTCATCTATTTTAAATTTTTGGTTTTTTAATATTTTGAAATAGGATGTATCAAATTTTTATATTTTTTTCTTAATGTAATTACAAGTTGTTTATATCATTTATTATGCATACGATTAATTTTTTAATTTTTATCTTAATAGTGTTTATTTTATAGAATATATTTCTAATTTATGGATAATTTGAACTGAAGTTTTTGATTGAATTCGCAATTTTGTTTTATTTGGATTTAGAGAATAAAATTATTCATAATGTGCAAGTTTGATACCCTCAATTTTTGTTACAATATTGTTTCAATTGGGAACACAATTTATCCTTTATGATAGTGAAACATGGGTGTTGGGTTAGGATGACATTCTTCTATTTGTTTTATAGAGACTTCATTGATCTATAAAAAATCATTTAGAAGTCAAATGGGTATTATAATGAAACTTCACAAGAATTGAAATTCACAACTGTAATGTTTTCATAGACCTTGAAAGACAAATCAACCAATTCGTAATTGGATTAAACCTTGTCTTTGAAAATTTATTAAAATTTGAGGCTTTAATAGATATAATGAAATAGTTTAATGTGAACTAAATATTAGAATTAATATTATAGATATCAATAGTATAAAGGTCTATAATATAATAATATGGTAATAAAGTTTTGTATTGAAGTTTTAGATTAGAGGGTTTGTTATAGAAATAATTTTTATCCACCTTGATGATGTATTTCTATGAGGGTTACAAATATAATTTTTAAAAACAATGGAAGGGAGTGTGGTAGAGACACTATGTTATCTCTCAAGGAATCATTCCTAAACTCAACCATATATTATTTAATTTTTTTAATATTTTATATAATTTATGAAAACATAGGAAATATAATTGGGGAAATTTTTTATTTATTCAAACCCAATCCATGAAAATCAATATTTAAATATCAATGAGTGGATAAATGGGCCAATCCATTATGATATTTTTCAAAATAAGTCTATTATAGTACATGTATTATTATACTATTCTTATATCATTTATCAATGATTAAAATCTAAACCACAGATTCATCACATTATCATGTCCTATGTTTTCATTCCAATACACTATAACATAGTAAACTAGGCCTCATGTTTCCAATGTGAATTTGTAGGAACAATTTATTTAAATAAGAAGTAATCCAATGATACTTCGAAACCTAACAAATTGTAACTAATCTCACATAAAATAAGTAATTTTCATCCACTGATCTATCTAGCTCTACTAATAGATGGATGAATTAAGATAAATGAATTTAAGGAAGAACAATGTGTGAAAGAAGAAAATATAGTTGGAAGAAGATAAATAAAAAAACTACCAGCTTCCTTCATTAAATAAATACAAATGTTAAAAACATGAGTAATAATAAAATATTTAGAGTCATAGGATAAGAAATACATTTTTTTGTAAATTATATCCTTAATGTACTAGAAATTATTTTTTACTTATCTATTCATTAACATTTTTCATAAAATTGAAGTGAAAAAATAAAAAATTATAAACTCAAAATATAAAAGTGTGTATTTGAATCCCCATTTTATGTGTATTTTCTTAAGAATATATAAAATAATAATCATCCTTGATCCATCCTATAATTTTTGGATCATTCCATGTAGATAATAGATCTTGTGATTTTTCCATGGGTTGAAAATGAACATTACGGATCCCATAGCTTCCATGATCAGATTGGGGATCCAAATATAGCATAAAATTTCCCGATAATCATTACCATATTATTTTTCAATTTTCTAGGAGAATATATAAATGGTATTTTCCTAATTATTAATATAATTTATAAATTAGTTGTATAAATTATTACTAACATTTCATGTCCGTAGTGTGTGACCCATTATTCATCCATGGATCTATATTCATTAATGAATAACATACTCTAAATGATTCTTGAATAAATTAATCATTATAAAATTTGAATTCATTGGAATCCTCATCTTTTTAAGGATTTTATGATACTGAGTATATTTTTATGATAGAATATATCATGATAACTGATAGTCCCTTAATCAGTTGGTTATTTAAATCACAACTGATGATATATAGATTTTTTATGTAGCAATATCTGGTTCCTTCTTGTCAAAGGTGATGATGTTCCATACTCGTTAGATGAGGATTTTTTTTATCATTTATGATATCATATAAAACCAAATAGAATATACCTATTTTCTTCTAATCACTAATGTGATATATCATATTATAAAAAATTATAATCTTGATTACCATTAAATTTATAAACTAAACCGTTGTTTCGTTTTGGTGATTACTCAATCACAATCAGTAAAGAAATCAAAACAAAAAATATAACCTATCATCTGTAATGATACAAATCATTTTATTATGTTATTGAAATATTAATATTATATTATACTTTATTAATAATTCACAAAAAAATAGAGAACTATGTATATTTCACTATATCAATATATTATAAAACATGATTAAATAATAGGCCATGATACCCTTTTTAACATTAATGATATCAAAATTCACTATAAATTATAACCCCATATCCCTAAAATATGAAATTTTATATCAAAAAAGATAATTATAAATTGAAAAATCTAAACTTTTTCAATTGTAATTCATTTTAAAAAAGTAACAATCCCTTTTCACTACTCATAGATTCCATATTCTCATGTATGTACCTTCCATTTTTATTCACGATAGATGAAGTCACCTTCCATGTTAATTCATTTTCCATATTATATGATTTATGAAATATTCTATTACTATTTGAAACATCTTAAAACACATCATATATAATAATTTTAACTAATTACACCTTTTTTTACTTACTCATATAATTATTTATATTTAAAAAAATTAAAATTTTCTAATTGGACTTCTACCCACAATTCTTAGATTTTTACCCTTCTCAAATTTCAACACATTATCTAAAAATTTCAAAATTAAAAAAATTAAATTTTTTTAATATTATATTAAACTCATAAATAAAATCAACTAAATAAATTATAAAATAAATGAAATATTACAACGTATAAAGATGAACAAAAAATCTAAAAATGTGATTAACACTTGTATTTATGATAAACGATGAATTAAATGTCCATGTAAAGTAAGTTTAATATATATATATATATTAGATTTATTCAATTAAACCAAACTAATAAGTATCTTACTTACAATAAAAATAATAATTTATGGATTTAAGAGAATATATACCATAAGTAAAATTAAAATACTAATGTCATATGTTAAAGAATTACACAATTATTCAAAAAAACTATTAGTAATTAAACATTGATTAATTCATTTCGATTATATATTTTCCACTCTTATTTTAGTTCATTTAAATAATTTATTTACACTCATCTACCAATATTAATGTATCATCATGTAAATGTTTCTACCTTCACCCCATGATAGAAATTTAATTTATTTATAATTATAATGATCATGCATATTTTACCATATAATTTCAAACAAAATGAATTCTATATTCATTTGGATAAAATTACATCTTACTCTCAATGTATTTGATATTATTGATTAGAGAGTGAATGTTGGTAGGTAATAATGTAAAAAAAATTATTGGATTTGATATTTATGAAATATGCATGATGTACTTATTAAAACTAATTGAAATGATTACTGGCACATATACCCTATGTTTTTATCAATTCGTACAACCTATTACCCATTTATTGGGTGTTATAGACATCAATTCACTCTAATATAAGTTTATTCTTCATCTATTCTCAATATTTATTTATTTATTATCTATTATATATAATTTTGTCATTTTTTCACAAATAATAAAAGGGTTCCTTTCATTTTAATTGAAAAAGATTTTTATTTCCCCATTACCAATATAATTGATAATAACAAAAAATCCTTCCCGAAAGTATGTACTAACTCCCAAGAAACTCTTTAATTAAATATTCCTATAAACGTTTTCAGACTTGTATTCATGAAAAATAACTAATAGTAGGTTAGTTAATGAAAAGTAAGCTTGTAATACAGCTTCATGTTAGACTTTTTATAGTATATAGGATCCTAAAAAGTAAGTAATATATCAATGTTGGCTCAATGTGTCTTATGACATAATTTAGATAAATTCCTCAATCATTTTGATAAAACTATTGTACACTGGGGTTTTAAAATAGAATCACATGAAGTGAGGGAATAAAGTGTCTGACTAAAGTATATATCTCTTGTAAATATAGAATTATAAGAATATAACAAAATTTCTAGTGTACTTATTAGTAATATGGAATAATCTTTAGACCACAATCAATGGCATAATCTTCTCTAATTATCTAGAATTCATGTAAATGTTTAAAAAAATATGGAACTAAAAACATATTAAAATTCATATAAAAAATTATTATTCATGTTACTTGATTCCAAAAATATATATTGGTTGTTTAAAAAGAAATTTTACCATTTATTTCGTTTCAATATTTTTATGAAAAATAAATAAATAAAATTACCAGAAATCAAAGTAAAAAACATATTTATGAAAAAATTTACTAAATATTCTCATGTTTTACCAGATTAAGTATAAATTGTTTTATATATTTTCTTCAGTTTAACCCAATAAAAAGATAAATCAACTAAAAACATATTATGATAATATAGTTATCATAAAAAAATGAAAAGATGGAGATAGCTTGGATGTTCATTTAAATTCATCATATAAATGAGTGTTATCATCCATTGGTGTTATCTAAATGTTATCCTATAAATATTTTGAGTGTATTACCATTGAATTTATGGGATACCATTTGCATTTGGGGTGTTGTTCAAGTGGTTTTACAAGCTTGTAATTATTCATTTGGTCTATAGTTTTAATCTGGGATAGCCCAATTTTTGGATTCCATGTAGTTTATTCTATAGGTAGAGGGATTTTGTGCTAGGGCAACTAGACGAGGTCAGTGGGAATAGATGAGGTTTTGGATACTGGAGGGCCTTCATAATCAGTGATGATAGTGGGGATTCAATGACACAGGGGAAAAAGTGTTGGCTCGACATTGGTTGCATCTGAATTCAATGACCCTAACAGAAAAATTGGTAGGCAACAACAGAGGACGGTAGAGTTTTAACAAATTGGTGTTTGAAAAAGGATATGAGGATGGCTTATCATAGGTTGTATTGGTCTTAAATGATCATAATAAAGGAGACAACTTCGATGGTCGACTGCATTATGGTGCATGGTAGGGGAGGTTTTGGTGGCTCGTACTCCGAAGGTGATTTGCAGGCAGCCTTTGGTGGGATGTGGTGTAGTATTTAGGCCAAGGCACATGAAGGGTTACAAATCAAGGAGATATGAGTTATGCATTTTTTCTTTGAGTCATGTAATGGGATTAATTCCCACTAAGACTTCATGTCATCAATATAAAAAATAAATAAGTCTTGATGGGCGAGCTCTCACCTTTGGGGGGGATATGGTCTTCGTTTCTAGTCTATGTGTGAGTTTTGTGTGTTTTGGATGTAATTTTAATCCCAAATAACAATATATATATATATATAATATAATATAATATACTTGCGATCTATCTCCCCTGAAATAAATTGCACCATGTAAGAAAAAAAAATGTACCATGAAGGGGTCAAATATAAGTAGAACATTGTTTAACTATAAGAAACTTAAATTTTAAAATATTTTGTAATACTTTATATCTTATGTATTTTTTATATTTTTTTCAAATAAATTTTACTCTTTATCTATAAAACCATGAGTTATCATTGGGTTATCTTATTTTTTTTCAAACTCTTTAATTTAGAAATTCCTTTGTTCCCTAGAACATTTCAAATCAATCTTCCCCTTTTACCATCCCGTTAGGACTTATGTTCCATCACTGATATGAGGTAACATATCTTTAAAAATAGATTTCTATAAATTTATACTCTTATTATAGTCTTTAAGGTGGTATTCCATGCTTAAAGTGCATACTCCAATCACTTGAGAAAATCCTTCCATTTTTTTATATTTTTTAATTCAAGATCCTTTCCACTTTCATATTGAATATTACTATTTTTCTAGAAGTCTATAGTTGTTTGAGTGTATATGTATTTTAAATCAGTCTATAATTATTTATAAAAGAATCTATTATTCTATTATATAAGTACATTATTTGTTCAGTGATGATTTATTTATGGATTGAAATCCTATGAAAGATATGATACTTAAAAAAATCTAAAACAATCCTTAAATATTCAGAATAAATGTATTTTTCAGCAACATAATATGAGAAATAATCTAATGATAAATAATCTATGTATGGTGAAATGATATATTTAATGAATTTATAAAATATTTTTATTTGGAATAAAATATTTCACAGTAGTTCATTTGTTCTTAGGGAATTTGATCTCTTTTAAAAATTATTCATGGAAATTTAATTCTTCTAAATTTTTTTAAATGTTGAAAATTCATATATATAGAAGGACTATGAAATCATGCCACCAATGCCTTATTCCTATTTTTTAAAGGAGTAAAATGGCCTATGTGGGAATATGTTAGGAATATTTCATTCCATGTATTAGCATATACCTTATTATTATTTTATCAATATTGATCTATAAATGATTTCATTCTTCCCACAAAACAGTATATTGTATTAAAATTAAATTTGATAATTTTATTTTATTTATGTTAATAAATACTCAATAAGTGATAAGTTAATTCACTATGTTGGTATATAAAGGATATTTAGGCAAAATTATAAAAACAATTCATGATAAATTGAGTCATTAAATAGATCCTTCTATGGTATTTCAACTTATACTATATGTTTAATCTTATTCAAGTAGTATTAATAGGGTTCTTTATCTCTCTATTAGGATAAATATCCAATTCAAACTCATAATTAAATAACACATATCTCATAATTTTGGGCTTGAAATGTTCCGTATTGAGAAGATATCTCAAGGATTCACGGTTAAAATAAAAAGTAACTTTATTTATAAAAAGTATAAATAACATGTTTAATGTAAAAATATAATGGACAAGAAAACCTTCTCTATAATGGTATAATTTACTTATGAAACATCTATTTTTCATTATATATAATAAATTACATGCAACGTCACATCCAAATTATACGAAACAATTGCTCCAACTTTAATTCTTGATGCATTACACAATAAATCCAATGAGATATCCCAAAATGGTGGCGTTATAATAGGTTGGGTTTTCAAAACCCACCCTATCTCTGAAAATTATTTTTTTCAAGAATCCTAAAAAAAATCATTATTTTTATAATGTTAGTGAGAAATTGGAAAGTAAATATTATTTAAATATTTAATAAACCTTAGTATAACCATTTATAGACTACAAGTGATTCGGTATATTTCATCTATCTTAAATATAGTATATATGTAACAATGATAATTTTTGATCTGGCTACATAAATATTGTTTTTTGATATCACATATCCTAATAAAAAAATTCTTACTCAAAAATGAAATATCAATTTTGAAATTTTAAATACATATTTTTCTAGAGGAATATTATAAAATTTTTATGTGATCAGAAATTATAAAAATATATTTCAAGAACAATTATATTATTAAGTAATACCTTCAATTGGTATTAAATAATACATTAAAAGGAAATTAAAATATGCAATTTTATGATACCCTATGAATTGAATAATACAAAATGGAATTATTATATAAGTGAATATATTTAAGTGTATTGCGAATGTTTTTTCCCTCTATTACTTTAGTGAAATTAGAACATTATGATTTATAGAAAAAAACATCCCTAAATATTTAATGGTTCTTTCCATCCTATCAATCCATCATTTTGTATATAAATGGAATAGGTAAGTGATTTATATTAGTTACATGTTTTATGTTCCCACTGAAAATGAACACTATTAAGTATTTTTAAAAACATATAAGAATAATATCATTCATATTATTCATGAAAATGGGTTGTCTTAACTTTATTGGAACAATAAGAACAAGACTTATCCACTATGAGTTATAAAATTTATAGATGAATCATATGTCTAACATTGGTCACACATCATTCTAAAGAATTTGATACTTTATGAGGCTTAATATCCTTTGATATTTGGTAATAGGTTTAGTAACATTTTTAAGAATGATTTTGTGAATGAATATGGTGATACTAATTTATATATATTCACTAATAGACTACATAATTTCTTTTATATTTACCATTAAAATGATTATAATATGACTTTATTGAGTAGGATATTGGTTATTTACAATAATAAAAGGAAAAATATTATTACTCATTATGTAAGAATACTTTAAATTTGAAGATTGTGGGTTTACATGAACATTTTTTGGGTGTGTGAGAGTTCAAAATAACTTATTTTGATTAATTTTTTAAACCTAGATTAATTTCATAAAAATTGATGATACAATTTCAATATTATGTATAAATATAATATGTATTCCAATATAAATTCTTTCCTTCCAGAATCAGTTTAATTGTTAAAAATATAAAACTTATTATATTTAAATCAAATTAAAATATATATTCCTCCACCCTTAAAAAGATAAATACAAGATATTACATCCCAAATTCAAAAAAACATATAAAACAATTTTAATGAATTGAAAATGAACGGTTTTTAAAAATGTATAATGTGGAAAAACTTATTCTTAAATAGTAATTCCATTTATTTTTTAATATTATAATGAATTATATTATCTCAAAATTTCATGGATAGATTATTTTTTTAATATTTATTATGGTCACTATAATGTTAAAAACTTTTCTTCCTAATATTATTGGTTCATGTTAGTTGAATATTTCAAATACCATATTCATAGTGTAAAATACATCATTAAATATTAATACCTTCACTCTTACTATGAAAAACCGAAACATAACTTATAGAAAAAGAATGGTTATTTCAAAAAGATACACCACTACTCATATTGGTTTATGTTATCCAATTAGAAAATATGAATGTAGAGTGTGTGGAAGAACATTTATAGAAGATAATATATTATAAAAAGTATCATTGAACATAAAATTACCTATTCTATTATGTGTTGTTAATTTCCAGGGATAATAGAATTTAGTAAGTAGTTTGGAAGTGATCTATAAAGAGGAATTACTTCCAAATCATACTTCCACAATACTTAGATGTATATTTTTTATTATACTTATTATTTCAAAAAATCATCAGGCCTTGGAATATATTTTATGTATTTTATAGTTGGTATAGTTTTTTATTCCTTCTTTAAAATTTTAATGAAATATCTCAAATGATATTTCACATCCACCTTCTTGGGTTTGTACATCCTATAAGGGAATCACAGTGGTACATGTCGCATGTGTTCTAGATTAATATTTTATTTATCATTTTTTTGAAACACTTTTATTCCTAAGTTGTTAATTTTATCTTTTCAAAAAGATTCTTTGAAGTTTCATTATCTTTTTCTATGTTTAGTTTTATGTAATATTAATTATTAGGGGTGATTTATTTTTATTTAACATCCTTTCAAATTTATATATTGAACGTACTAACAATGTTTTTTTGGGATTAAATTTCTTTGGGAAGGATGTTTAAGAAATCCATTGTTTTCAAGTATATTAAATATTTTCATCATATATACAATATTTATGTTTTTATCCTTTAACAGAATTTCATGGGTCAAATTAATCATCTTCATTTATTTATCAATTTTTTAATATATATAAAAATGTATTTTCCAATTGTTATGATAACACATTGATATTTTATCATTTAATATCCTTTTCAAAATAGTTTTGGTTAATAAAATTACTAAAACAATTATTGGAATTCAGGCCATTATTTTTTTATCCAATCCCATAATAAATAATGGAACTATACCTAAACCATTGAATATATACTAGATTTTTTATGGTTTATTTTAAAAATTTGTATCATAACTCTCTTATTCTAGATATTATGAGAGGAAATATCTTCACTAATCAAGTAAAATTTAAACTCTATAAATCATGGATTGGATGGATTAGTATACCTTTTGGATGAGAGAGATCTCTATCACCATTGTTTTTATAGCTTCTATGTTAGTTAAAAAAATCGTGTTCCATGGATCTTTAATTTATGTACACCTATTTTTTTTAAGTACATATTTTTTCAAATTTTAATTATTTATTTTAAATCATATATATAAATTATTTAGAATAAAATGGATATTTTCTTTGAGGATGTATCCAACATGTTTCTATAAATATTAACCAGTCCATATTACAAGAATAACTAAAAATGAAATCATTCAATTTATTATGGGGGTTAACTATTATAAATCCTCTTAAATATCTATTGGTACTCATATATGGTTTCATTAACTTATTTTTAACATGCCATATATTTACATCCTTATAAAAATGGTTCTGGTGTTTGGGGAAAACTTGTAAATGAATATTTATTTAAATATCATCCCTACATATAGTATCTCTAGGTTATATATTATATAGCCATTCCTTAGTAGTTCCTAACAATATGTATAGAAATCCCCTCCTCTTTTGATGTTTGATATGTAGTTTACTTGAAATTAATGTGGTATAGAAATTGTTAATTCCTTGATGTTCTTATAAGTATCACCACTTATAATTCAATATATAATAGTATATGTCCATGGTTTTTTAAAATTCATCTAGAAATATAGGATAATAAATTATATTATTTAGAAAAATATTTTTTAGTATAGAAATGTACATTTTATAACCATTTTATGTTTTAAGCCTTGTTTTCTTTGTTTTATAATGAATTGGATAATATATTCATTACACAATAATTAACAAGAAATATGCATTCAAATTCACTTCGTATACTATCATTGGATCTCAAATTTATAAATATCATCAATAATTATTTTTCAATATCTTGATCAATAATTAGGAGGTAATAATTTATTATGATTTTCATGAATCATAATTATTCTAGTAGTAAAAAATTAAATATATAACAAAAATAAAAATAAAGAAAATTATAAATATTAATTAATAAATTCATAAAAATATGAAATACTAATACTATCTACCATTATAAATAATGATGAGAAATTAATGATCACATATATTCATGTGTATTTTAAAAATAATATTTTTATAATATGGAATGTAGTATAGTGTATTCTTTAGGTTATCATTCAATGAATATTTCATATTCTCAATAATATTTTATGTCTCTGGATTCTAATATTTTATTTATGGTGAGAAAATAGTAGAAATTTGATATGTGTTTTTTCTAGATTAATAAATATAAATTTTATAAATAAGGTCTGAAATATAAATGAGAGAATAAAATGGTCAATCCTGTATGATATTTCAATAAAAACCCATCAGAGTATATATCATGTAATGTTCTTAATATAACAGTTCTTTGTAGAATAAAATGATCACCATAGATCAATAAACTTTAAAAAGAAAATGTATCAAGTGAAAAATAAATTATAACCATAGTGAATTTGACCATGTGTTTACTTTTTCAGTTGGTATGATTAATATATATAAAAAATGATTCAATAATACTTTAAAGAATAAATCAATTTAATATAATCTCAATTGAGAGAAGAATATTTTAAGTAGTAAAATAATGACCAATGATTCCTAGTACACATAACAACAACTATGAATTATTCACTCCTTGATATATAAATTCCAATCATAAAATAGATAAATAATAGTTGGATAATTTAATGGAAACAATCATTTCAAAAAAATATAGCTGAGAAAGTTTAAAGAAATAAAATCATGGCCTAATTCCTTTTTTCATCATTTTAAAAATATTACAAAAAATAATATTAAAATATTTATAGATACATAACACATACTCTAAAAATTTCCAGGTTATTCCCATTCTATACCAACCAATTGGGTTTCTTACCCCATAATTATGAGATTTTACAGACTTAATGGGAGAAAATAAAAACTAGCATACTCAAAACTAAAAAGTATGTATTATAATTTCCATTCATGGAAATATTCTAATGATTATATATATGTTACGTATTATTTGATCTATCCATTAATTTATGGAATCACTCTATATGGATATTTGATCATGTGATTTGTCTATGTATTCAAATGAACTTTATAGATCCTTGTAAAGAAAAAATCCCTCAAGGTATAATTGATGTATTTTTGAGGTGATTGTGTTTGTTGACATAGTGAAAATTTGTGTAATGATTGTTGACAAAGAAAACCATGGCATACAAATTTGTTGACAAAGGGGATTTCATGGTGGAATGTCTAGTTCAAGGGTTGTGGTTAAAAATCCATGATAGATTGAAGAATGCCGACAAAGGAATGGATGATCTAAAGGTGGTACAAAGAGAGCAGATACAAGGTGGCTCTGTTTTCCAGTGTTTGCCAAATTTTTGGGCCTGAAAATCGAAAAATGAAGAAAAGTGGTTTTTTGAAAAGGGACTTGTGCGCCGAGGTCTTGGAGGCTTAGAATCTTATGCGCTATATGTTTTTCAAGATCAGAACATCAAAATATGGCAAAGTGATAAGGGTTGTACAAGTTTTGGGTTATGTCGCACAAGTGACTAGTGCGGCAGAGAGTTGTGCACCGAGACTTGCGCGCCGAGGGGAGACCTGTGATCCATCACGCAGGGTGTCCAAATGCCTATAAATACAGGTCTTACCCTCCTCATTCAGTGAAGATTTCAACACTTAGAGAAATCCAAGCTCTCATCATGCTGGTGTGGTGGTCGCGCAAGTGGAGTGTGGTCGCGCAAGTATAAGTTGCGCGCCAGATGTAAGTTGCGCGCCGATTGTTAGTTGCGCACCAAAATCAGTTTGAGCTTAAAAGGAGGTAAGTCGCGCAAGTTTGGAGTTGAAGAAGGTTGTGTCGCGCAAGTGGTTGAGGTGGACTTGTGCACCAGTTTTGACTTGGGCGCCGAAGACTTCACGCCATCTTGGGACTTGCGCATCAGGCTTGTAGAAGAGCACTCGGTGTTGTTTGAGAACACTCGTCTTTCTGGGGCTGCGCTAAAGATGGAAGATTTCCCGATACCTTCGGTGTAATGGGAAATTCATCTACGAGTGAAATTTGGACTTCAACAGAGCATCCACATACATCATTGGATGTATTCATTAGACATAGTGAAGAGACCTACAAGTCTATAAACTGTGAGTGGATTCCTTTTAGAGCAGTGAGCAAAGGAAGAGGAAGAAGATGATCCTCTCCACCAGTAGTGATCCGGAGAGAGAGAAACATGGAGTGACCCTTGGGAAATTTGTGAGCTGACCCTAAAATTTGTAAAGTCAGTGAGCCTAGTAATATAAGTGATTTATCCTAAACTTTGTAAAAAGCAGTGCGCTTTTAGTGGATTTGGTACATCTGCACATTGTAGGTGTATGCTCCTTGGACGTAGCTCAGTGAGGGTGAACCAAGTAAAAATTGATGTGTCCTTTGCATGCTTTACTTTCTATTTATATTGTGCAACAGGAAAGACAGGGAAGAGAGTTTTTCTTATCTTCGAAACAAGATCAGAACATGCTTTAATTTTAAATTAGTCATACCCAGATTCACCCCCCCTCTTAGGGTATTCAGCCTTGTGGACCTAACAATTGGTATTAGAGCGAAAGGTTGATATTAGTTCTTCTCTCAATGGAGGTCACTAATCATAAAGGCATTACGATCATCGGCAGGAACAATTTTCTGCAATGGAATAATCTGATGCAACACTACTTCCGATCTTTGGGAATGGATGTATTCACAGCAGCAATGCATGGCATAACACCTGATATTAATAGTGGTGCATTATCAGAAGCTGAGCGTAGAGAGTTAGATTCTGATTCCAAAGAAATCAATGCCTTAGGGGGAGCCCTATCCAATCCTATATATACAAAGATGATGTCTTGAAAAACGTCACATGCCATGTGGGAAAAGTTATTGAATATATATGAAGGGGATACAAAGGTCATAGAGGAAAAGCTACAAGTGTTGCGAAACAAGTATGAAAATCAGATAATGAACCTGAATGAGTCTATTGATGCATTCATTGACAGAGTAAATGTTGTGGTAGAAGACATGTGAGGTCTTGGTGAAATTATCGAAGACATAAAAATTGTGAGCACATCTTGCGAAAAATTCCACCTTGGTTTAATCCAAAAGTTTCTGTTTTAGAAGATAAAGACCTGAAAGAGCTGACATTGGATAATATGCACAACACCCTTGTTGAATATGAAATGAGAAATGATGATAACGATGCTGTGGAAAAGGAAAAATCCAAAGAGGTGGAATTTAAGGCCATGAAGAAGCCCACCATTGAAGATTATCAGGAAGAAGAAGAGACAGATGAGGTAATATCATTCCTCTACCCAAATCTTCAAAGAGGAAAAGGAAATTTCAAAGGTAAACTTTCACTTTCTTGCTTTAGATGTGGAAAAGTTGGCCATCTTGCTGCAAGGTTCCCCAAAAAGTATCAAGAAGAAAATGATGAAGATGAAGTTGAAATTCCCAAGAAGATATCTTTAGCATATGTGAAAGGGAAGAAAAAGTTCAAGAGAAATATCATCAAGAAGAAGAATCTTCTTTCACAAGAAATAGACAGTTCAGATGAGTCTGAGGTTGAAGAGGTTGAGAAAATAGAGAACTGCAAAGATCGAAGAGAAAATGCTATTGTGGCGGTCTTCAGTAGTTCCCAAGAAAAGGAAGAAACTGACGCTGGAGAAGAAGAAGAAAAATTTGAAGGAAGAGTTGATATGGAAGACGAATTAGAAGCAACTCTTGAGGAGATAGATGTTTGGAGAGCCAAAACAAAGAAATCCAATAAAGTGGTTTGTGATGCCAAACTCTATATGCAAAAATAGTATGAATAAAATTATGAGCTGATAGACGAAATTAAAAGTCTAAAATCATCAACACTAGAGAGCTCAGAAAATATCGATGAGTATAAGATTAAAATTGATTAACAAAAGAATTAAATCTATTGTTAGACTAACACAGGAATGGAGCAGGTCAAACGTATCAATGAGCATGAAGAAGAAGTGGTCAGTCTGGGGCGAAAAGTGAAGGATCAAGAAAAACTATTGACCTACAATGTGATATCAGGAAAGTAGGTCATTCCGAAGACTGAAAAGATGAAAGAGGAGCCTAGTAGTTCAGCAGGAAAGAAGCAGCAATTGAGCTCAGACGGTAAGACTGATTTAGGGCTTGATTAGAAGCAAAAATCAGTGACAATTGAAGTCAGAACGCAAGCACCCATCCTGATATTGAAGGTTGATTTGGGCACAAAGTAGAATCAAAATATTTAGAGATCCCAAGGGGAAACTCGTAGTGCTGAAGTAACACAAAGAATGCACCTTATATCAGGTGTTATTGTTGTGGAAAGATGGGACATTAACAGTATGTGTGTTCCATAGATAATAGATATCGAAGGGAATAAGAACAGAGGTGGCAGCCAAACAGAGAACAGTTTTACAGAATATATATCGAAGGACACTGTTTTTGGTGTGGAGGTTTTGGGCATATGTCTAGGTACTACACTTCAACCATACAGAGAAATGTGCCAAAGCAGAATTAAAATGTTCACAGGCATAAAATCAATAAACCAATAGGTGAGGTAAAAATGCAGAATTGATTTGTGGCTTTTCAAGATGAGGTTTGTCCATCATACTCTGAGAAAGAATAGAATTCTCAATCAATGCCCAGTGTGAAGGAAAAAAGCATGGAACAGGAAGAAGAAAAATGAGAAGGCTGTGGTCACAGAAATTGCCTTTAAGGCATCCGATTTCTCTTGTGTATGGATCCTTGATAGTTGTGCACTTCTCAAAAGATAGGTAATAAGGATCTTGTTACATGAATAAAACATGACAAAGAAGGAGTTTTCAAATTTGGAAATGATGAAGGCCTGAATATTTTTGGCTCAGGAAAAGTCAAGTTTGGGGGAAAAGAAATGAGATGTGATGATGTCTTGGTAGTAGAGGGTCTTAGTCATAACTTTCTTAGTGTTAGTCAACTATGTGACTCTGGGAACTCTATCAGATTTACCAAGAAGATGTGTGTTATGAAAGGAAAAGATGGAGCAGTTGTTCAATAGGAAAAAAGGACAAATCGAAATCTGTACCTTGTAGGTGGGGAAGAAGATACATGCCTTTTATCCAGAGAGGAAGAAAACCAGTTATGGCATAAGTGACTTGGTCATCTATGCCAACCATCCATGGAAGATCAAGTAAAATGTGATGTTTCTAGAGACCTTCCCAAACTATCACGTGATCACACTCATACGTGTAATGCTTACCAACAAGGGAAGATCATCATAATGACATACATGCTAAAGGAATAGAAATCAACTAGAGTCGTCGAATTGGTGCATGCTGATGTATGTGGACCTATATCACCATGATATATAAATAGGCAAAGGTACTATGTTATTTTCAACGATGATTATAGCAGAATGGCCTAGGTATTTTTCATTACCCATAAGACAAAGGTATTCAGTTGCATAAAGCAGTATATGAGGGAATCAAAAAAGATTCTTGGTCAGAAAATTCTGAAGTTTCATACTGATAACGGTACAAAATTCCCAAATAGTCAAGTCGAAGACTATCTCGAGAAACACAGGATAAGAAATCAAGTTTCATCAGTGAGAACTCCCGAACAGAATGGAATGGTTGAGAGGAGAAATCAGATCATCAACAACATGGCCAGAACGATGCTTATTGAAAAGGACCTACCAACGAAATTTAGGAAGGAAGCATTTTTGACATCGGTCTATATTTCTAACAAGTATCTGTTGTGTAAGAAGGAAGGGAAGACTTCATATGAAATGTGGTATTGAAAGAAACCAATGTTGAAATACTTTCAAATCCTTTGGACTAAGTGTTTCATTCTCAACAAAGAAAATCATAGGTGGTTTGAGTCACGAGGAGATGAGGGAATATTCATTGGCTACTAACAGAAAAGAAAACCATATAAATGCTTCAACAAAAGACTAGGAAAAATTGTTGAGAGAAATGATGTCACTATAGTTGAAAATGAACAGAATACTCAATGAACCACTGAACAGTTTTTGGATGAAAGTGATGATGAGGTAAGAAACATAGGGGGAGTAGAAGTGGAATAGGCTGACTAAGAAAAAGATACTGATGATGAACAAGAATGTTTCAGGTTTTTGTCTACAAGAAAGCCAAAGAGTCGAGATGAAATTGATAGGAAATATATCCTTGGTGATGAGACATCTCCAGTTCAGACTCAAAGAATGAAATTATTACATCAAACATCATTTTTATCTTAGGTGGAGCCGAAATGTTTTTCCAATGCAGCTAAAGATGAAAATTGGGTTCACGCTATGAATGAAAAATTAGACGAGATTGAGAAGAATCATACATGGGAGATTTTTTCGAGGACATCAAATAAGAATGTCATCAGGACTAAATGGTTCTTTCGCAACAATATGAACAAATATGGCACAGTGATTCGAAACAAATCACGACTGGTGTGCAAAGGATACTCTCAAATATAGGGTATTGATATTGATGTAACATTTGCACTAGTTTCAAGGCTGGAGAGAATCAGATTATTTTTAGCCATTGTAGTGCAAAGAAAGTTCAAAGTGTTCCAGATGGATGTCAAATCTGCATTTCTAAAGGGGGTTCTGGAAGAAGAGGTGTACATTGAGTAGCCAGATGGTTTTCTCATTCATGAAGATGAGAACAAAGTTTGTAGGCTGGAGAAGGCGTTGTATGGCCCGAAACAAGCACCAAGAGCATGGTACTCAAGGCTTGATCAATACTTGAAGAAGATTGGTTTCCAGCATGGGGGAGTTGATTACAATATCTATTTCAGCAACACCATTAATTAAAGGATGATGGTGTGGGTTTATGTTGCTGACATAATATTTGGTGGATCAGATAAAGCTCAGTGCATACAGTTTTCAAAATTCATGAAAAATGAGTTTTAAATGTCAATGATTGGATAGGTAACATTTTTCTCGGTTTACAATCGACACAAGGAAGTAATGGAACTTTCATTTCTCAATCCAAATACGCCAAGGAGGTTCTAATAAGGTTTAGAATAGAGAATTACCAAGAGATTAAGACTCCAATTTCTACCCAGATGAAATTATCAAAAGATGAGGATGGAAAGGTAGTTAATATCACAGAATACAAGAAAATTATTGGAAGTTTGCTGTACTTGACCACAACAAGGCCTGACATTGTTTTCGACACATGCCAAGTAGAGAGATATCAGATTAATCCCAAGGAAAGTCACATTACTTCAGTGAAAATAATACTTCGATATATCAAGGAAATGGAGGATTTTAGCTTGACTTATAATGAAAAATCTCAGATAGAGTTATTGGGATATACTGATGCCGATTGGGCCGGATCAGAAGATGACAGAAAATCAATGTCAGGAGGTGAATCCTATATTGGTGTATTGTGTATTTTTTTCTAAGCAAGAAGCAAGATTGCATTTCATTGTGCACCGTGGAAGATGAGTATATTGCAGCCACTTAGGCATGCACACAGTTATTGTGGATAAAACAGCAGCTTGAAGATATGGGAGTTGAAGTGAAGTCTCCGATCAGAATCCTATGTGATAACTCAAGTGCTATCAATCTGATAAAAAATACAGTTCTTCACTCCAGGACTAAGTACATCGAGATCAAATATAATTCCATCAAGGAGATGGTAGATCAAGGGCTAGTGAAGTTGGAGTATGTGCCTACAGAGCTACAGTTTGAAGATATTCTGACAAAGGCCTTACCCAAGGAAGCATTTGAAAGGCATCGACTGGCTCTGGGAGTTCAGTTGACTCCCCGCACTTAAAAGAGTGTAAATGTGGACCCCCCTCTCCCCGAGGTATGATGTGTTTTTACCTAATGTGCTGATATGTGTTCTCTACTCTGTTATAGACTGCAAAGGAGTGACCTTTGGGTTCGTTGACAAAGGGGGAGAAAATAGTTATTGTTCAAGGGGGAGACAATGTGGCTATTTGAGAAATCATGAGAGATATGGGGAGAACCTGACAGATGGAGTAGCCAGATAGGGAGAGTTGATACTGGGAGAAGATAGAGGGAGTATTAAATCTGACGATGCTAGAAGTGATCAATCAAAGAACAGATATCACGACAGCTAAGGATTGTGATAAAAGCAGAAGAATGGTGTTGGAATGCGGTAAGAATATTTCCAAAAATTGGTATCAGTTTGGTGTCAACAGTGGCTGTCAGAGTTGAAGTAATTCATTGATGAACTTTTCATTTACTCTTGTTTCTCATGCCAAGAATTGATCATGTGGTCTTAGAGTAAGTGTTGAGTAAATCCTTGATCGCTATCGGAATCCCAATAGGCGAATGGTGGCTGAAGAATTAACAATGTATCTTTTTATGGAAGAGTTTTCAACAAACCCAAAGGGGGAGATTGTTGGGAAAAAATCCCTGAAGGTATCATTGAAGTATTTTTGAGGTGATTGTGTTTGTTGACAATGTGGACATCTGTGTTGTGATTATTGACAAAGAAAACCATAACATAAAAATTTGTTGACAAAGGGGATTTCATGGTGGCATGTTGATTTCAAGGTTTTTGGTTAACGATGCATGTATGATTCAAGAACGTCGACAAAGGAATGGATGATCTGGAGGTGGTACAATGGAAGCAGATACAAGGTGGCGCCGTTTTCCAGTGTTTTCCAAATTTTTGTGCCTGAAAATCGACAAATGAAGAAAAGTGGTTTTTGGCAAAGGGACTCGCACACCAAGGTCTTTGAGGCTTATAAACTTGCGCGCCATATGTTTTTCAAGATCAGAACATCAAAATATGGAAAAGGGATAAGGGTCGAACAATTCTTGGGTTAGGTTGTGCAAGTGACTTGTGCGGCAGAGACAAGGGGCAGAGAGTTGCACGCCGAGACTTGCGTGCCGAGGGGAGACTTGAGCACCATCCCGCAGGGTGTCCAAATGCCTATAAATATAGGTCGAACCCTCCTCATTCAGTTCAGAGTTCAACACATAGAGAAATCAGAGATCTCATTGTGCAGGTGTGGTGGTCGCGCAAGTGGTGTGTGGTCGCGCAAGTATAAGTTGGGCACCAGATGTAAGTTGCGAGCCAGTTGTTAGTTTCACACCAAAATTAGTGTGGGCATAAAAGGAGTTACTTCACGCAAGTTTCAAGTTGAATAAGGTTATGTCGCACAAGTGGTTGAGGTTGACTTGCATGCCAGTTGTGACTTGTGTGCTGAAGACTTCCGCGCGCCATCTTGGGACTTTCACGTCAGGATTTTAGAAAAGAGCTCAGTGTTATTGGAGCATGCCCGTCTTTCCGGGGCGGCGCTAAAGCTGGAAGATTTCCCGATACATTCGGTGTAAAGAGAAAATCATCTACGGGTGAATGCTGGACTTCAAAAGAGTATCCACATGAAATAGAGGATGTATTCATTAGAGATAATGAAGAGACCTACAAGTCTATAAACTGTGAGTGGATTCCTTCCTGAGCAGTGAGAAAAGGAAGAGGAAGAAGGTGATCCTCTCCACCAGTAGTGAGCCCGAGAGAGAGAAACAGGGAGTGACCCTTGGAAAATCATTGAGCTGACCCTAAACTTTGTAAAGGCAGTGAGCTTGGGAATAGAAGTGATCTATCCCAAACTTTGTAAATAGCAGTGCACTTTTAGTGGATTTGGTACATCGGCACATTTCCTGTGTATACTCCTTGGACGTATCCCAATGAGGGTGAACCAAGTAAAAATTATTGTGTCCTTTGCATGATTTAATTTCTGTTTATATTGTGCAATAGGAAAGTGAGAGAAGAGTGTTTTTTTAACAGTGAAACAAGATCAGAACATGCTTGAATTTTAAATTAGTCATACCCTAATTCACCCCCCTCTCAGGGTATTCAGCCTTGTGGACCTAACAATCCTTAATTGTTTATTGATCAACTAAAAGATTAAAAAAATAAAGTCAATTTCATAATGATAATTAAAACATTGCATTTTCTTATTTAGTAAATATTCTTATATTTTTTTAGAAATTGTTACCCGATTTGGTTAGATTTTTCTCATGAAATATATTCCCCACCTAGCGTACAATTGAGATGCAACCTAAATCCTTTCTGCATGTGATGCATTTAAGTTAGAATCATCAATTACGATATGATTATATTGTAATTCATGAATATTTTTCATGCTATTTTCCCATATTAACATAGTATATGAAAATTAATGCTTTAAGTTAGGATTTATAGAAAATAACAATGTATGATTTTTGTGAAAACCCTATGACAAATTGATGAGTTTTAATGTAAAGTGTTACTATTCTTGAATCTTCCATGGTATCATTTATTATGTATTTTTCATAAGATGAAATATTAAGAGAATTATATTTTGAATTTGAAGGCTATATGTGTTGAATAACTATATAAATAACTCATATAATTCATAATGTATGAGTAATTTCCTGATGACATTGATGTTTCATGTTAGTCTGTATAAAGAGAATAATTTTTCTCGAATAAAAATTTGAGTTATTAGAGTTTGTTGATATTTCTCCATCTCTTTGAAGCAATCATATTCTTCCTTAATTACCATGTGAGGAACTAGAACAGAATCGATTATTTTATAGTCACGCACATGTGATGTTTGATTTAAATCAACCCATGAAAACATCAATGAGTATGGAGTCTATTATATATGTTTTATTAATCTTTATTGATCATTGTGATTGAATATTGAATCCGTAGATCTGCAGGTTCAATCTACACAATAGTTTCCTCAATTTAGTTTACACATTATTTCAGTTATGTAGGATTCATTGTTGTTTTTTCTCCATTTATTATTTAATAATAAATCCTTAGAAACCTATAAGTGATGTCCCATAAATTCTATTTTCCTTGATTCTTATATGCATTTTTAATATGAAATTTTTTTATGTCATTCCGTTCTTTATATATATATATATTTTAAAAAGATTCATAAAATGAACTCAGGTTGGTTATGTGATATGAAATGCCATAAGCTATGGTATATTCATTCCATACAATATTTAATATCATAGGAATCAACTTAAATGTAGTCCTTCAATTTTTAAACATCATAATGTACTATATGGGAAATCATAAAGTACAAAGGCTTCAGTATATATCATTTATCATAATTAAAAATGGTCACTCATATCATCTGTATGATATATGGTACATCATAAGGATTGATTGATTATCTACTGAAGGGTTTAATTCTATATGGTTCATACATTAATCCATCATCAGATTACTCTTACACTTATCCCAATTAGTTTAGATTAATCTTACATGTGTGATTATCATAGTGGATGATTGGATAGAATGTGGTTTTATTATTACAAAAGTCTTCATTTCCTTGAGGTAATTCTAGATTTGATAAGCTAAGGGCCACTGGTTTTTTCTACACATGAGACATATTTTAGATCATGATAGGTAAGCACCCTGTGAGGTTATACTATGCACTATCTCATGATTTTTTTGTAATATTATGTAGTCTTCTCACTACTTTAATCTATGTTGACATCATATGTGAAATTACTTGTGATGGTTTAATGTCATGAAAAATGAATTATTAATTTTATATTAAAATTTATAGGATAAAAACAAGTTGCAACTTATCAATCATATATAACATCTTTCCATGTATCATTAATAAAATTAATAAGAAAAAATATATATTTTTCAATATTTCAATTATGAATTGGTTTATATAGTCTATAAATCATTTAAAAATCATTATATAATTAATTTTTGGATATTTATTTTATAATTTTTTTTATGAATTAAAAAATTATAATGTGCTTAAAATTATGTAATTACATTTTTATGAAACATTTAGTAAATAAATAATCCAAAATATTAATTGATAAAATTAAAAAATATTTTTTTTATATATTTAATTGAATGACCTAAAATATGGATATAAATTGTTTGTTTTTTGTAAATTTGATGTTGAATCTATATATATACTAATATTAGGTTTTTTCCACTACCACGTGTCACTCAAATAAACCTCCACATCCTATTATCCATATGTGTACATCCTCCACGCCTCCATGTCCCGCCTACATTTCATTTTTCTACCATTATCTCCCTCCATCTCCCACTCCCGGTAGGCCTAACCATTGTGATTTCCCACTCCCTCATTTCCATTTTCCTGTGCTTGTCCCTTCAACCTTCCTCGCTGTCACCTCCTTCACCTTCTTCAGTCTCCCGAATCTTCGGTTTCCATTGTATCTCCATTCTCGGGCTTCACTGCCTTCACCTTCTTCCACCACTTGTGTTTTCCATTGGGTTCATGTCTTGCTCGCGCATCCTCTCCTCTCAATATAGGGTTACATCACACGAAAGTCATCATGTTCGATCTCCAGAAACCCTTTCTACCCCTCCTTCCATCTTCCAGATTCAATTTCCTCAGTTTCTCTTCCCGCTCTCGCTACATGCCTTATCGACCTACGCTTTCTGACGATCCTGGTAGTCGTGTTCGACCAAATCCTAATTCCCCTCCACCCCTCCGTCGAATCCACCCCCGCTATTTCCATCCATTGACGGTTCTGTTTCGCTCAATTTGTGGCTCCATATTTCCTAAACATCGACGAAACATATTTAATTTACTATGTTTCTCCAACCACTCGGGTTTCAACTCCATTCGAGCTAGGGTTCTCGCATTCCCCGGTCAGCATCTCACTCCATCCTCGAGATCCTCTCCACTTCTCTAGGGCTTCTATCACTGTATCATAGATGTCACTTTAGATTACCATTACATCCGTGCTAGCTTTCCATTTCTTTCACAGCCTCTACCACTCGGGATTTCCTATGCTCAATCCGTGCTACAAACTACTTGAGTTTCCCCCAAGCATTTTCATTTCATTTTTGGTAGATATTGTCACCAGGTTAGCTAAATGTACTGGTAACATTATTATTACTTTCAAACAAACATTCCATCCTACATTACACAACTATCTCTACAGATTACCGCTTCCAGGACCTGCGCGACCCATTGCACTAGACAAGGGTGGAATTGAAACTCACCTATTAATACATGTATGGTATTAATACATACTGATTGTTTACTTTGTTTTCATATCTATTTTATGAATTATTGTATTTATAAAAATGAATATTAAATCATCCAGAGTACGCATACCTTATTTGAAATTGTATTCTTGTCATAATTTAGTTGTTGTACATATATGTTTATATAGACGACATGTATTTTCATATTAAAAAACTGATAAATTTATATTTCCATTTTTCTACTTATTATTATTACATTTCCTGTTTATATATACTTTTCAGTCCCAGAATTTTCCATTTTATTTCAACTCCATGTTTGAATGTTAACTGTTTGTTATGCTGTGCAGTGATGAAATAGGTTGCAAGTAACATGCAATTCTATGTTTGGAATTATGTACAATACTAGAATAGTAATTTAAAATAAAATGCCATGTTCCTATGGTAAATATTTGTAATACTATGAAATAATTAAATAGGTCACAAGTTCTTGCAATGATCTATTGGGTTATTAGATTTATCTAATTTTAAAAAACCCATTTTTCTTGGGTGATATTTGTGCCTTAAAGCTAGCAGTATGCATTTAATTATTCATCATGCAACATCACATCATGCATGCAGTGTTTCCTTCAATTTAAATACCAATCTAATTTAAGAACAATTCATTCTTTATATGGATGACGAGATGTTTCATGACATGATCTAGATACTATAAATTACCAGAATATTTAATTTAATTACAATACCAGTGCATTAATGTTTTGTTTATCAAGGAATAAGTTTACAGTTTGAGCTTCTACAACTCATTGGTGGTAGATTTCATGTGCATGGATCTCAAACATCTCATGATGCATGAATTAAAACATCCTATATTAGCAGAGTTCAAACTCACCTGTTAATTTGTGATTATTGTAAGAGTTACTTCTCCCTTCATTGTGGTTTTATAATTAAAATTTTACAATTATAGGACTGTTTTGATAAAACTGTTATCTTAATCAGTAACTATGTAATTTGAGTTCCCAGACAGTTACTACTGTCTCTGCAGATTCCATCTTTGTGTACATGAGTTTCCAGACAGCTGATACTGTCTTTGAAGATTCCACCATTCACTACCTGCATTACCCATTGGGTTATAAGATTTTATCATTTTATGAAACTCATTTTCTTTGGTGATCTTTATGACTCAAAGATAGACGAATGCATTTAATTATTCTTCACTACCTGCATTACCCATTGGGTTATTGTAAGAGGTATTTCTCCGTGCATTGAAATTATTTACTTTTAAATTTCCAAATACATTAATTTTCTGATAAAGTTATTATCTTATTCAACAACTATGTGAAAAGAATTTCTAGATTAATTACTTCATGTGATCTTGGGTAAGATTAATTATAATCTTTAATTATGTTATTCTTCAATAACAAACATTGTTACTGCAATTTTTATAGAAGCATAAATTTTGCAGGAACTTGCAGAATATTATCCAACAGAGAATTGATCGTGAAACTACAAAGTACTAGAAGTTATTGATGGGTTATGCTCAAAGACGGGTTCATATACATGTACGTACCCATTGTGATGATACACTGTTGGGTGTTACGCTTTTATTGGAGGATATTTTCAAATTACAACACTCTATAAAAGAGTAGTTCAAATAGTCATACAGACTAAAATAGATAATTTGTGAAAAATGAAAAATCATAGTCATGTAATTAATATTAAACATGATAATGTTCTTGGGAAAGGCAAAGGCACATCAATATTTTGGTATTGCGATATTATTTACTATAGCAGCATTGTTTTGTAGTAGTATATTGATATATTTTTATTATTGTATCAAGATTTTGGTATAGAATCATTTTTTACTATAAAATCATGAAACTCTTGTGATTTGTGCATTATACATTACTACTTTTGGTATTAGAAAAAATAATAAACACCATTGTGATTTTGAATTACATAGATTTTGTCATCTTTAAAATGACACGAAAAAACTCAAATTGTTTATTTTGAAATGTTTTGAATGATGTTTTTCAGCTTTGTGATACCATAATACAATATTCTCATTATGTTATATATTTCTTATTTATATCTATATATTTACTTATGTTGGCATTTTTTTGGATTACATGTCACCTTCCCATGTTACGAGGTCACCCAAACCCTCCAAATCTACCTCAAACCCCGAAAGTAACTCACCGTATGCCGCCCCCGATTGGTAACATGTTTTTATATATTCTACTAATCTGATTCTACAAATCTGATTCTGTTTTTATATATTGTTGTATGTTTGTATAGGCGTATACCCCTAAATTGATTTTTGGATAGTGGTTTTATGTTTGTAGAAGGAAAATATCATAAAGGAACACTCTCCAGAAATCCTATGGATCCATCTCAAACCCCTGGGTGGCTCCAATAACTTATTTTTTAGGAATCTTTATCAGAGTTTTTATATAACTCTTCTTTAAACCTATCCATGTCTACTTCTTTTACTGGGTATATTGCGTCCTCCAAGGACATCTCTATTAATAAGATGCATCCATGGTGTGCTTCTGTTTTCTTCAACACAAGTTTTTCAGTAGTGTAAACTATTTACCTCATTCATTTACTATGGTTAAAGTGAATGATTTTAGTAGGGGTAAGTCGGTATATATTCAGTTTCCATCATTCAGTGAATCCACAGTAGATGTCTTTGAAGTTAGTATGTTATGTTCACTAATTTTTCATGGATGTAATGATATGTTTTGTCCACTATTAATATGGTTCATTCATTGAAAAATGATTCCACTATAACTATATTTCTAATCACTTTAAGAATATAGTATTTAATGTTAGTTAGTTCATTGTTAATCTATTGTGTTTGTACTATTATGTTAAGCTGTGGAAATAATGTTTAGTTGAAGTCGCATCTTAGGTTAAGCAGTTAATGTCATCTACGTCACTGATTTGAAAAAATATAATAATGTTTTAATATAAAGATTCATTCATTTTTAATATATTTAATTTAAAGTCACATTGAACAGTTAAATATTTAATGAATTTATTGGATTAGAACATCACCTTCATATTATATAAATTTGGTTCAATTACATTAAAATAAAGCTTCAAAAATACCTTCCACATTTTTGTCAACAGTATGTGATATTTCAATATCCAGTTTCATACCTTATTTTCCCACAGTTTATATTAGTATGGATCAATAGTACACTGAAAATATTATGTTCTTATACCATCTGTAATAGGTTCTTAAATATTCTGCTGATCAGATTCTTGACAGAAGAGTCAGGCGTCGGATAGAATGCCTTTCTCTGAAAGCTGAAGTCACGCCCCTCCCCCAATCTCAGTAGAAAACACAGGATAACTATCTGTGCTAGAGGAAAAATTCCAGAACCTCCCGGAACAAGTAGATGAACATCATGAAGGAGGAAAAGAGGATGTATAATGTCCACACATGAGAAAGGTGTACGTACATACTATTGAGAAAACATTGCAAATTCAGAATGATGAGATGTTACATCACTAGCAGTATGCATTTAATTATTCATCATGAAACATATCATCATGCAGGCTGTGTGTCCTTCAATTTAAATACACAAATGATTTAAGCACCATTCATTATTTATATGGATTATGAGAAGTTTCATGAAATGTTCCAGATATTATAAAATACCGGAATATTTAATTTAACTACAATACCAGTGCGTTAATGTTTTGTTTATCAAATAATATGTTTATAGTTTGTGCTACTGCAACTCATTGATGGCGGATTTCATGTGCATGATCTCAAACTTCTCATGATGCATGAATTCAAACATCCTATATTATCAGAATTCACACTCACCTGTTAATTTGTGATTATTTTAAGAGGTAATTATCCCTTCATTGTGGTTTTCTAAATTTAAAGTTCCAATTACAGGACTGTTTTGATAAAACTGTTATCTTAATCAGTAACTATGTGATTTTAATTTCCAGACAGCTGCTACTATATCTATAGTTTCCTACTTTGAGTACATGAGTTTCCAGACAGCTGGTACTGTCTTTGAAGATTCCAGTATTCAGTACTTTCATTACCCATTGGGTTATGAGCTTTTATCATTTTAAAAAACTCATTTTCTTTGGTGATCTTCATGAATCAAAGCTATCCGAATGAATTTAATTATTCTTTAGTACCTTCATTACCCATTTGGTTGTTGTAAGAGGTATTTTTCCATGCATTGATGTTTTCTGCTTTTAAATTTCCAAATACAGGACTGTTTTGATAAAACTATTATCTTAATCAGTAACTTTGTGAATACAGTTCCTAGATTAATTACATGAAGTGGTCTTGGGTAACATTAATTATAATCTTTAATTATGTTATTCTTTAATAACAATCTTTGTTGATGCAATTTTTATTGATGCATAAATTTTGCAGGAACTTGCAAACTATTATTCAATAGAGAAATGATCATGAAACCACAAAGTATTTGAATTTATTAATGGGTTATGCTCTAAGACGATTTCCTATACAAGTAAGTGTCCATTGTGTTGATAATCTGTTGGGTGTTACGCCTTTATTGGAGGATATTTTCAAATTACAACACTCTAAAAAAGAGTAGTCTTAATAGGTACACTGATTAAATTAGATTATTAGTGAAAAATAAAAAATCATAGTCATGTAATTAATATTAAATATGATAATGTTTTTGGGAAAGCAAAAGGAACGTCGATATTTTGGTATAACAATATTATTTACTATAGTATCACTGTTTTGTAGTAGTATATTGATATATTTCTATTATTGTATCAAGATTTCGGTATAGCAACACAATTTACTATAAAATCATGCAACTCATGTGATTTTTTCATTATACATTACTAATTTAGGTATTAGAAACTTTAATAAACACCATTGATTAATAGAATAAATGCCATTGTGATTTGTGAATTATACAGATTTAGTCATTATCAAAATGAAACTAAAAACTAAAATAATTTATTTTGAAATGATTTAAATGATTTTTTGCAGCTTTGTGATATAAGAATACAAAGTTTTCATTATGTTATATATTTCTTATTTATATCTATATATTTACTTATTATGGCATTTTTTGGCTTACGTGTCACCTTCCCATGTTACCACGTCACCCAAACCCTCAAAATCTACCTCCAAACCCGAAAGTAACTCACCGTATGCAACCCCCGATTGGTAACATGTTTTTATATATTCTTCTGATCTGATTCTACTAATATAATTCTATTTTTATATATTGTTTTATGTTCGTATAGGCCTATACCCCTGAATTGATTTGTGTACAATGGTTTTAGGTTTGTAGATAGAAAATCTCTGAAAGGAACACTCTCCATAAATCCTATGGATCCATCTCAAACCTCTAGGTGGCTCCAATAACATATTTTTTAGGAATATTTATCAGAGGTAGGATATCCCTCTTCTTTAAACCTATCCATGTTTACTTCTTTTCCTTGGTATATTGTGTCTTCTAGAGACATCTCTCTTAACAAGATGCATCTAGGGTGTGGTTCGGTTGTCTTTAACACATGTTTTTCAGTAGTGAAAACTATTTACCTCATGCATTTACTATGGTAGTAGTGAATGATTTTAGTTGGGGTTAGTTAGCCTATATTCAGTTTCCATCATCCAGTGGATCCACTGTATATGTGTTTGAAGTTAGTATGTCATGTTCATTAATTTTTCATGGATGTAATGATATGATTTTTCCACTATTAATATTTTCATTCACTAAAAAACGATTTCACTATAAATCTATTTCTAATCACTTTAAGAATATAGTATTTAATGTTAGTTAGTTTATTGTTAATATGTTGTGCTTGTGATAATATGTTAAGCTATGGAAATAATGTTTACTTGAAGTCGCATCTTAGGTTAAGTAGTTAATGTCATGTGCGTCACTAATGTGGAAAATGAGATTCATATTTTCGTATAATGATTCATACTTTTTTGAATAGATTTAATGTAAAGTCACATTAAACATTTAAAGATTTAATGAATTTATTGGTTTAGTACATCACATGCATATTATACTATTTTGGTTCAATTCCATTCAAATCCAGTTTCAAAAATACCTTCCACATTATAGTCAACAGAATGTGATATTTCAGTATCCAGTTTCATACCTTATTTTCCCACAGTTTTTATTAGTATGAATCATTAGTACACTGAAACTATTCTCTTTTTATACTCTCTATAACATGTTCTTAAATATTATGCTCATCATATTCTTGACAGAAGAGTTAGGAGTGGGCTAGAATGCCTTGCTATGGAAGTTGAAGTCATGCCCCCTCCTCCAATCTCAGTAGAAAGGAAAGATATCTATCTATGCTAGAGAAAATTTTCAAGAACATCCAGGAACAAGTAGATGAACATCAAGAAGTAGGAAAAAAGGATGCATCATGTCCACTCATGAGAAAGGTATAGGTACTTACTGTAGAGAAAACATTTCTGATTCAAAAACCATAGGCTGACAAAGTGTTGATGCTTTATCTAGAGAAAATGATGGATCTTTGTGAGATATGTGATTATTTTCTTGGGGAAAATGATGCTACTGAGAGAACACAATCTCACATCACAGGCAAGAAACATATCAGTTATGGCATGGTAAGGGATTTCAATATGGGGTACGACTTTTCTGATTTTTTGTGGCATTAAATTTATACTACTACAAAAAACAATCAGTCAAAATGATTCCTATTTCACACATATATATGGACATTCAAGTTATAGTTAATGAATGGTATACCCAATGATTTGTAAATTAATGAGTATATATCTTCAGTTTAGCAAGGAAATTGGTGATGCTACTATTTTTAATAGAGGAAATGCCACTGACCTATATTTAAACAAAGATGTCATGTGGAATACTACTACTTCCAGGTGATGAAGTTCCTCACATCCTTTACGAAAAAGGAAATTATCAATATAGCAGTTTCCATTGTTGCTGTCATGAAATTATACAAGATAAATAATATATGTTCTATAAAAAATTTTGTAATTTAGTTGTGGTTTCTCTAAGACCCAATTGTCTAGGGCCAACAAAATGATAATTTTATATGTGTATGTTCCTGTTCTTGCAGGTTATTTTTGGGAATCTGGTCTGGGGAAAACAAATTCGGGTATGAAGATTTGTGGTATAGTTGATGATCGGTTGAATCAAAAAAACACATTTTATAGGTTAAAACAAGTCACATTCATGATTTTCCTATGCTTTTGAGTCCATTTCTATATGCATGTGGCAGTTGTTCTGAGCATAAATGATTTTGCATTTTTAGGTACAAGTTGGCCAGTGATTTCAAAGGGATATTGATGAAAGTTAGCAAAAAATGATTTTTCATCTTTGTTTATAACTGGATGAGTTTATTCTATTGTATTTTAGTTATCATATTCTTTTTCATGAATAAGTGGATCATTTTATTCTATTTTAATAATCTATTTTATTTTCTCTTCAGTCACAAATACCTTTTGTTGAAGATCCATTCAAGATGCCGGGGTAAGATGTTTTTAAGGTTTGGATTTTGTGATTTCTTCATTCAGTTTTTATTGTTTTGGGTTAATAAGGAGTTGAAATTGATAAATCCAATTCATTTACCACTGTGTAAATGCAACATGGAAAAATCTTTATCTATGAAAATATCCACAGAAGGATGGCTAGAATCCTGCCCTCATATTGGATTCGGTGATTTGTTTATCAACAGGTCGGGTTGGGTTAGTCCTGTTGGCTTTGGTTGAATTCCCAAAGGATTTCATTTGAATTTTTTTGATCATGGGATGTTAAAGGTGTTGGGTGGTATGGTACATTATTGAGTAGCGTCTCTGGGGAAAAATAGTAATTATTATTCCATTTCTTGGTCTTTTGTCTATAATTTCTTTGTCTTGAGATAGAGGTCATAGGTGCATTTTAAGGATTAAGCTCTCTTGAATTTGTGAATAAATTTCCACCTCGTTCATTCCATATTTCTCCATATACAACATGAACAGTTGCACTCCATTTTCTTTTTCCACTAACACCCCACTCATACAATTTATTTTTAATTAAATTTTTTTCACATGTCTTATTTTTATTATCACAACCACTATCTTATCTTGGATTTTTATTTCACTTCTTATTTCAGTTCATGCATTACTATTATTGTGATTGTTGAAGTTGAAAATGTATTCGAATTTCCATCCTCAAAATTTATAAATCCACATACTTTTAATCTATATATTTTCTTTGTCAACAATTTAAATGGTGTCTTCATATTCATGGCACTCATCTATTTATTTTATTCAATTACATCTTTTGTTTCATCTTTGTCTTTGATCTATACGTCTGTCATTCCATATTGTTCCATATACATTATGAATAGTTTCAAATCAGTTTTTTTCCACACAAACCACTCATTCAATTTATTATTATTTCATTTATTTTCACATTTTTCATTTTATTATTACTTTCACTGTCTTATCTTTTATTTGTCTTACAATTTTTATTTTAGTGCCCACATTACAGTTACTGTGATCAAATTAGAAAATAAATTCAAAAATTCATCCTCAAAATTTATAAAATCATATAATTTTACGCTATCCTTTTTATTTTTCAACTATTTGAATGGTTTATTCATAATCTATGCACTCATATTCCATTATCATACACCATTACATTATAATTATAATTTATTCAACAATACATTTTCTTCTCAAATTTTATAAATATTAATATCTTATTTAAAGAAAAACCAGTAATCGAATGCGCCATAAAATAGCATGGGCGATTATTAGTTTATCAAAAACTTATAAATTATAGAAAAATTAAAAATGTAATATTATTTATATTAAAATTTTTGAAATATTGAGAATTATTAATTTGAATAGCCCAAATTAACAGAATTAATTAAAAATTATCCACATAACATCAAAATATGTTCTATTAAATAATTTTATAAAGGTTTAAATAATGTTAGATATGTGATATCTAGATTATGTAAATTTTTTACCTAACAGAATTGACTTATAAAATGTTTATATTTTAATAAATATCATATATTTAAAAAATTTTATTATATAATGAATAATATGATCAGTTTCGTATTGGAAAATAAATATAGAATGATTATATTTATTTAATAATTGAATATAAATAACACATGGATAAGTTATAATGTTTTTATAATTGATTGATTTTGGATTTTTTTAAATTATTTATCTATTGTTTAGATATTTTTATTTTTCATCCATTTGTTTAATCCTTGATTTATTCATGAATATAATTTTTATATTATGAATGGATATATTCTTATGTTTAAAGTGTTGAAATACAAAAATAATTTTCCATACAAGTATCTAAAGAGTTATATTACAGGAATGGTGGTCAATTTAGTTTTCTCCAACCCGAATATTGGATTATAAATGGGTATGAGTTTCACTTAAGAAGTTAATTTTAATTTATATATATATATTGTATAAATTATGGTAGAATTTAAGACTCTCTTGTTTATAGTATCCTTGAGAAGTGGTAATTTGGGTCAGACAGCTCACTATCCTGGAGGATTAAGCTTTTTTCAGAAAAGTGGGGGTCGGATAACTATTTCCCCATTTTTTAGATATTTATATTATTTACTTCATATAACTTTGAGTATTTAATAGAAAGGGTTTCATATACCATATTCATGGAATGAATTTGTAAATGTATTACTCTAGTAGGATTTTAATTTTAGTTAGTAACACAAGATAAGAGTTTTTCAAAGTTTTATACATCAATATGCTTTGATCATATAAATTTTATGGAAGGAATAATATTCCAAACGAAATTATTTAAAGCACTATCACCTAAAGAGAATAACATGAGATTCGATGGTTAGATTAAATACCTTACAAATTAATAATGGTTAGATTCTTCCCAATGAAAAACCATTTCAATACCTCAGCCATCGAAACAGGAAGGTCATGATAATTTAGGGTTCCAATAGATTATCTTATATAAGGAATGAATGTCATGGGTGAACCTTATCATATTAGGTTCCCAATTTGATCTTTTTTTGGGATACACTTTTCTATGAGTTCCTAATTGTATTAGGTTGTTGTATTAATAATGTTTAGTTTATTTTTATAATGGTTTGGGAAATGAGTTTTATAGTAACCTATCCAAGATTCATATATGACATGATTGGGATGATTCCCTACCCAAATATCTAAGTAATGTGATAAATGATAACAAAAACAAAAGTTTATTTAAATGTGGATCCTATCCCAGTAATGGATATGATGTTTTTAAATAGTACAATATTTTAGTGGGTGAAAATTTAATAATATTACTAAATAAATTAATGTAAAAAATGATATTGATTTTATAAAAGCTTCTGTTGTAGATAAATGCCAACATCATCATTGAAGTTATCATTAAGACCAATCCTTGAAAATAATAATCTTAATATAAGAAACTCCTGAGACTAATAATATAAAAAACTTGTTATGTAATATATATATATATATATATATGTCATGAAAACCTCTTCTTATGTTACCAACTATTTAATTTAATCTACATGTGGATTTATAATTTTATGTTATGCATATAATGATACATAGAAGGTTTTTTGGGTTATCTTTTATATGGAATTTATTCAATTTTCATCTTTATAAATGACCCAATAATGTTAATGAGTTTTGTAAATAGATAACAAATTTTATTAAAGTTATAATGAATTTTGGATTAAGTAATTTGATATCAAGGGGAATGTGATGTGTTGGTTCTGGTACTATTTATACAGTATATATTTGTAAAATTTCAAAATGAATGTATAAAAGTTAGTTAAAGATTATGATAATTCTCATTCATTATATCCATTCAAACTCATTGAGACCTAATACAGATTTAAAATATAGAGAAAAATTTCCATGTGATGGAATGTGTCCTAGATACATAAAGGTGTTTGAGAAACTCATCAAAATGTGTATTTCAAGTATTTTTCTTATATAAATATTTTTTGTTGGCTCTGAATGGTACCTGATACAAATATTTATACTTTATAAATATTATAAGTATATAAGGGTTAAAAATGAAGGGGTGGATTGATAGATCCTATAGCTTGGATTGAGATAGTGAATTTTTTTTAAAATCATAGACTTGATTATAAATGAATATATCAAGCTCAAATTAATCTTTGTAAATGATTTGTACGGTTATATCATTCCTCTTATGGGATAATATTATTATTTTTTAAAAGTTATTATAATTAATATGCAATGAAATATTAAAATACATTTGGTTTATTATTTCTTGGTATCTATAACATGTTAGGAGAATAATTAGACGATAAAAATGTTTTATATAGGATTATAATGTTTATAAAATTATTTATTAAAATATATGGGATATGATAACACCACCCATCAGTGGTATATTTTAAAAAATATGGTTTTATTTTAAAAATAATGATCTAATCACAAAGAATACCATATATGATATGGAAATAAGAGTTTATCTATAAAATATTCCTAGCAATAGATATAACAGTTATTTCTTAAGCAGAAAGTAATTTTTTATTTCAACATGATATTTTGAAAAGAAAATAGTTTCAAAGAGGATTGTGGGAGTATATTTTGACATAGATAATTTTAATTACTTATAAATACAATATTATTCTATTCAAAGGGAATTTCACATTATATACTAAAGGTTTTTAGGGTATGTCAGTAATGAAATAAAGTAAAGTATTACATTTGTTATGAAAATATTTCACAATAAATGTTTGATTGAATTACTTCCAAGAATAATGATTATGAACATAAAATAATTATATATAGAAATTATTTTATTAACATCATCACATTGGATGTTATAATGTTAATAGGTTTTCATAAATGTTCACGGAGTTAATCCTTAGGAATATTATTCCTACATTTCACCATTATTCAAACTAGATTATTTAATACATGCAACCTAGTAAAAGGTTTAATGAGAGGTTTTTATTAGTGGTCATAAAAATATTTGAAAATAATTTCATATAGATTTATGGAGTTTAATAATACCACTGAAATTGAAGAAAATATAATCATAATATAGAATTTTATTAAATTTGATTTTTTAGATATGTAATTATGTGTTGTTTTTTCACGTACTCTTTGAGATGTTTAAGGATATAAACTATATCATGTTATATAAAAGGAAATGTTCACTTTATCATCCATTCATACTATATATATATATATTATTGGGTAAAATGATAATAGTCCTCTCAAAGTATGACTTTGAGTTATCCGTAACTTATTTATACCATTGAGTATTATAGGATATGAAATAATGTAATGTTAGAGTTAGTATGATTCAGGTAACATGATATAGAATTTTCTCCTGAGACACAAATCGTGTGTTATATATAAGATGACCCATGAAATATTTCTAATGGAGTCTCATACACTATGTCATTGTTATACAAATGACGAAAAGTTCAAATTTAGAGTCCTGAGTACGTAAGGATGAAAAGAAACATAGTATGAGAACCTTCATAATTTTATACATTTTTATAAGAAAAAATTGAGGCATAGCTAACCAAAGGGTGGTTATGTTTGTTTTTAATCATGGAATTAGTTGTAACTTAGATAAGATGACATGTTTCCTCTTGTATGATGATTAGGTTATCTATGTCCTCAATTGAAATAGATTGAGGAATCATATGATCATACTGAGAGAGTGTATTTAATGTGATTATCCATCAGGTGATGGGAATGTGATGTGATTATCCATAAAGTTGAATTAAACATCATTTATTCATAAACCTAGTAGGTCTATACTCAAAGTATCAAGAATGTATAAGTAGTTATTTAATATGTACATACTATATGTATTTTAGTTACTTGATTTCATGGGGAAAGTGATTATATGAAAATAGAATTGTTCATATGATGTAGTTGTTGTAGAATTTATATAGATATAGGTATTTTATATAGATCATGATTTATCTAATTATTTCATGGGTATAATTGATTCTTTTCTATAGGATATACTTGTATTACATTCATGAAATGGAGAATTTACAATTTTAGTCAATTATATAAATTTCAGTGTGGTCAAAATTTTGGGTTGACTGAATGGGGAGTGAATTTTACTTAGAGAACCACTCTAAAATATGTTTTTTTGATTATACAAAAGGATATATGGATGGGTATTCAAAATGTATTTTATATGATATGATACAATGTTATGTTTATGATATCTTTTTGAAAGTGTTTTATAAGATATCAAAAAGGAAATTTGGGTGTGTCTTTTTAATAATTAATATATGATATAATATAAGATGAAATGTTATAAAGTCTTTTAAGATTTAGTTAAAGTGGCAGACTGATGAAAATATTCAATTAATCTCTTTCTAATGTGATGTAATTAAGTATGTATCATATTTTATAATATGTTTATATCATTAACAATTCCATTTTTTATAATTCAAATTTCTAGACCTATGTTACTGTATGATAGATCAGTTTTTTAGGATGTGTTTTATATCAAATCATATTGTATGATTTACAAGAGAACCCTATGATTGTTTGATGAATAAAAATGTTTAGTGTTAACATTTAATAATCTTCCATGACTATCATTTATGGTTTATGTTTTAGGAGATGAAATGTTCAATTGATTATATATTTGATTTAAATTTAAAATTCATGGAATATATACATGTATAAATATTACGATTCAAAGTATATTGTTTATTTAATGGTGACATAGGAGTGTTCCAAGGGACTATAAAAGAGAATAATTCCATCGTGATAGATTTTCAGGTTATTAGAGCCATGATGATTGTCCCTCTCCTTAAATCACTCTTCTTCTTCATTCATTACCAAAGAGAGGAACTATTATTATACGGAGTGATAGATAATACAACATATATGATGGTTAATTATCATCAACCCATGGATACACCATGGATGGTGGAGTAATTTGTATGAATATTATTTATATTCATTAATGTTTATTTTAATATGGAATTGGTATCTCTATAGGTGAAAGGTTCACAACATTTTATTCATTTTGGTTTATAAATAGTTGTGATTATCTAGATTGTTTGATATTGGGATTAACAGTTTATTAATGTTTACATTTCATTAATTATGTGTTAAACAACCATTTTAGACCAAGGTGAATGTACGTGATTATTTTTACATTCGTTATCCAAGCCTTGAGTTTGATTAACCAATACCTTATACTTGATCATTATTGAATAAATAAGGGTTTCTAAAAATTTAATTCATTAGAGGATTCAATCTTGTATTATATTGTGATATACTATGTATTGTTTTATAATATATCACATAAAAAATAAATGATACTCCTTTATTTAGTTCATTATCTGAATAAAAATTGGTTATATTTAGATATCATAAGTAGTAATAAAACATTCCTCCTAGTTATGGGAAGAAGTATAACATTGATCTTGTATATGACTACCATATTATATGATATCATTATTCACTATCTATAACATAGAATATTGACCTTTTCCACTCTTATGATATATCATGTCATAGGCTATGAAAATAGTTTTTTAATCCAATATTCTTTTTTTCATTTTTATATATAACCACTTTTAATGTGATAAGTTTGAACTTTGGGTTAAATGGAGGTATAGATCCAAAGAAATATAAAAATAATACAAAATTTATTTATAAGAAATAAATCATAATAGAATTAACAAAAAATCATGCCAAAGAAAAAAACTATCCCATTTACCACATTCCCTATCCACCACTTCCATTATAAAACTATCACTTTTACCATAAGTTATATCACAAGGAGAATTATTTAATTCTAAATAATAATCAATCGTAAATTATTTTGTATATCATACCCAATGATATCACTTATAATCACTAAAAATATCAACCTTTTCCCCTTATTGACACCATCGATTTCCCATATCATATAATTTGATAGATGAAGACGTATTATTTAGGAAACATAGGTTACTAGGGATATTTTATGATATTATCATACCTTAAAATCGAATTGAATCATAACTTATATACCCACTATTTCCATGAGTAATTGTGAGAATCTTTTAAAGTTATCCTTTCTCTTCCTTCAGATATTTCAAGTCATATCCAGTGGTAAATTTTTTATTACAGTAATCATTATGTATTTAATGAGAAAATATTAATGGGAAACTATACTCCCATGTGAATTATATGAATATATGACAACTCATTCTCATAACATTAATTCTTGTTGGTAATATACGATTTGAAAGTTAGTGATATTTAATTTGTGGTGTGTTTTGAGTTATAACTTCTTATATGATTATCTTTTAATTTTTTTTAAAAAACTCACAATCAATATAACTTATGTCACATTTTTAAACCTTAACATCTTATTCTCAATGATTGAAAGCTAATCAATTAAGTCTAAATTAAATTCACCCATTAAATATAAATCATTAGTGTTTATCAAATTTAACACATCATCTAAAAACATTTAAGTGAGGAAATAAGGTTACTAAATTCTCTAAAAACTAATAAATACAGTTAAATCCTATAATTTCTAAAAAAAGTTAAACATTACAAAATATTTAAAGAAAAATAAAATAAACATTTACTTAATTATTAGTATTAATGAGAATATTGGGAATAAAATATAATGTAATATAAGTGTAAAATATAAAATAATTTGGATTTATCATGGTCGCGTTCAAAAAATATTGGGGAAACACCCAATAATATTCCTCAAGTTAGAGTAGAAATGATTCTAGTGTGGAAAAGTGAGACAAAATTCTTGCGGTTAATAAAAATAATTTTAAATGGAAAAACATGTGGTGGATGAAATCAAGGTTCCATTGAAAAAACCACCAATAGTTTAGTTTTCAAAATATATATATAATTGTAATTGTAAAATATAATTCAAAAGACAAAGTACATTTTATAATAATAAATTTTAGAATCTTACCGAGGATATAGATAATGTGTGTTGTAATATTATCACAACTAATGAAATTGATGGAAAACATAAATTAGAAATAGATAAACTTATTATCCACTAAATATATATTGATAAATATTGGAATTTGGTTTAATTGGTTTTTTTATAAAAATTAATTTTTGTTGAAATATTAAATCACTACCTCAAGGACTTCATATTAAGTAAAATACCCAATTTTAAAATTTTTATATTTTAAGTATATAATGATTTCAAAATTAATAGTTGTGGTAATATTTTATTTTATAAAATCTAGTTAGTAATCCATTTATAGGATTTGATATCATATTAGCTGTATATAAGTTCTCCTTATATAGATCCTGTATAATATATTTTTTGAAGGAAATATCATTCAATATCATGAAATAACTTATGATTATAAATAAATTGCACGAGAATGTTGAACCTATATTATAGAATAATGTAAAACTATTATGCTATTACCTAATGAAGAAACATAATCTGAATAAATGGTTTTGAAGAATGAAAACAGATCAACCTTGAAGTCAAGTCTATAAATTGAGAATATCATCAAATATTCCTTAAAGTGTATCCAAATATTTCCGTTGAAAATTATGTAGAGTTTTTAATAGATCTTATAGTTTGTTCATAACATATATCTATGTGTCCTTAGAGAATGTTCCAGATTTAATTAAATGAATTAAAGAATAAAGCTCTAGAGAACCTATAATAGGGTTTATATGACCTATTATATCAACTAGGGGAGGAATAGTCCTCTTTTATAAATAAGGATAGGTCAATTTTACATTTCATTGATTATACAATGTAAAAAATATATTAATGAAGAAAAGTTATCATCTACCTCAGAATAATGACTTACTTGATCAACTTAATGGATATAAATTTTTCTTACAGTTCAATATCCAATTAAGACATCATAAGAATCTTGTTAAAAATAGATGACATTCAAAAAATGCCCCTTAAATCAAGATGTATACACAATGTTTTCATATTTATTCCATTTTTCTCACAAATGATTCCATAATAAACAATTAATTAATAAATATTTTGTATAGATAACATTGATAAATATATAGTATTACTTATAGAAAATATTTAAAATTATTTTAAAAAAATATTTATAACATAATGTGTATTTTTAGATTGTGTTGAATAGTCTATAATATATTATTTTTCAATGAATTTAATAAATATGACTTAATAATTTTAGAAGTAAAATATTTGGGTCAGGCGATTAGAAAAAAAAAAATAGTTACATTAATTTCAAATTTGATCAAATAATCTATAAGATATATTAATATGATATATATCCATAGTTTTCTTAGAATAATAGGCTATTATTTATAATTGTTGAGTAATTTATCACTACTTTCTTACACACTAAAATAGATAACATAGAGGGGTGAAGAGTTTTTTCTGCACAAAAATTTTAAGGGAGTTTCAATGATGGTAATAAGAGGTGATCAATGCACCTATACACACACTGCAGTTAATTATAAATCGGTTCATGATATAAAAAAATGTTTCAAAAATGGTATTAGATTGATATTCATTCAATGTAATAAGACTATACTTTGTTCCTAATGTAAATTAATGATCTATGTGTCAATTTATATGAAAAATGTTTTTTAGTTATGTTTGGTCATATTTATACTAATGATTTGGTTGAAATATCTATATAAATAGATGTATGGTATATATATTATATATATAATAATAATGTATATACTCAGATCAAATGAGAGTAAAATTCACAAATAATATGGTTAAATTTGGTGAAGGATTATTACTACACAATACATTATCATTGTATGATCCCAATTTTTTCTAGGTACGTCCCTATTTTAGTTTTTCGTTTGAGACTTAATGGTAATGTCTTGGTTGGATAAAGAGATCCTTTTTAGGTCAAATATCATAAAAGTAATGTAAGTATGTTGTTTGAATGAACATAATAATGGGTTGTGAGGAAACATGAGAAAATCTATGTTAATCCAAATTGGAATCTCTTCAGGGTTTCTATTTAAATTAATGGAGTCTAGGTATAAATGTGTGAAGTTTTACCATGGGTTATGGGTAAGTTTAGAATCATTTAACGGGGTTTGGGTTGTTTTATTAGGTTAATGGGATGAATAACTATCTGTAGAATATTTACACATCATGTAACTGTAATACACACTATATAATTGTTTTCAGACAGATGTTTTGAATGGTTAAAGGATGTGAACTGATTCACTTCATGAAAATAGTAAACACCATGAAATTATATTATATAACATGTGATATTCTATAAGATTAAATAAATAATAATAGGTGAAATGTTTTTTGATGTATCCCACAAAAAATATTTACATGACGTTTCACTATATTACACGTCGTGTAATTCCACTACATTTAGTTTTAATGTATGTCAGGTGATTTATTTTTATTTCATCTCACCAATAAATTTCTCCCTTCGACCCTAGGGTACCTTTTAGGTGATTTTATAGTGCCAAACTTCCTTCAAAACATCTTTTTTGTGCAATTAGTTCCCATATGTGTGGTTCTTCCTTGGTTTCTTATTCTCTTCCATCATTCAATGATCGTTGTGGTGGAATATCTAGAGCATTCATGTTTTAGGTTTTGATTTTGATTGGTTATGAAAAAGTAACCTTCATGCGATCATTTTCACTTTCTTCCTCTTGGGTATTTTCCATTGGAAGTATTATTTGGTCATTGGTTAACAGTAGGGGGTAGAAACCTTAACCTTATAGTTTGATAATTACAAAAAATGTGCAATATTGAAATTTTCCCAATATAATTCTTAATTAATTAATTGAAAGAATGAAAAAAATTATTCCTTGGAGCCCCTTTGGATACAATTGGTTATTGGCGTTGTTTGTTCCTATCGTTCGAGTGAGTGAACCCCCGGGTATAAATGATTTTCTTAATGTCTTAAAGTGTGTTTAACATGGAATTTACATTGGGTGATTTCTTGATATAGTTATGACTTGGCTTGGATTGTTTATTGAGATAACGTCCATGTTTATTTGTTAGAAAAAATTGATTAATGGAATGTGTAATTGAAATTTAATTGGTAATTTTCATAATTATCCATTGATAAATATGAAGTGATATCATGATATCCTTATTGTTATGACTTGTGTTGTGATAAAATGTGGAAATTATTTTGTATCAGGTTTGGCCTAGTGATACAAGATTAAATTCTTATATAGTAGGAAATACCCAGTCTTACCTATTGAAATTCTTATATAGAGGGCTTGGACCTGTAATACATGTTGAAATACTTATATAGAGGAATATTCATAATGATATATGCTGAAATGATTATATATAGAGCTTTTATTAGTGATATATTCTGAAATTATTATATAGAGGGTTTGGCCAAGTGGTAAATTCTGAAATGATTATATACTAGCTTGACCCTGATTAAATGTTGAAATACATATATAAAAGGTTTTGACTTAGATTTTTGTGATATATTCCTTGGTTATAAGGATATGGTTGGAATGGATTTACTACATGATTAGATACATTCAGACATGGCACTAAGGTAGGTTATGTATTACCATGGTTATATGGTTAGGGTTGGCATGGTTGTGTGACAAGCTCGGAGACATTCTAGCATGCAGTCAAAGAAATTTGATGTGGTATTAGTTTAATTGTTTAATTAATTAAAACACATTTTTATTATATTATGGTATACACTTATTATAATATAGTTTATCCTTAAACATGGTGGTTTCAACCTACTTAGCTATACTCACACCCTATTTGGGTTAATGTTGGGTACCTAAGAAAATGACATGGATACATGTTTGGATAAGGGAAAATTACCTTGTTGTTGATTGTATTCTTGATAGATGTCCCGGAGTTTGGAGATGAGATCGACATGTGGTTTAGGATTGGTGAATTTTAAGTCTTCTATTTAGTCTTCTAGTCTTTTATTTTGTATTAATTTTTTCATGACATTTAATTAAATTCTATAATTTCATTACATTTTTTTTATTTACTGGATTATTCATTTGGATGTGATTGTTGGTTTTCCACTATATTATATTGTTTCCATTATTTCTGAACTGTGTTATTTATCTATTGTTTTTATTGTATTTTACACTATATTTTATCGTTGTGACTAGGGGTATAGTCTCCCCACTATACATATCACACCTATGCTTCTAGTTGACAACCTCTGGTGTATGGGGAGGCACACATGAGGTCTCGTAACCGACCCATTTCATCCACATGAGAGAGTGCCGGATCAAGGGATGTTACAAAGTTGTTCCATGCACGTAAAGTTTATTTTTTGTTTCTATACTATTTTGAAAAGGTATAAAGAAGAATAGGGTGTGTTATGACTTGTTAATGATATTGTGCATTGGAGTATCTAACCCATGTATAGGGGAAAATCAATGTGCCCAAAGGTGGATTTATGTTTATACTATTTTCTTGTTATAAATGATGTGATTTATCCTTGGGTGATCCACATGTTGTGTGAGGAGGTTTTTCTATGATGTTTTTGGTTCTTTAGGATTATACTCATGGCTCAGTATGGCACGAGATGAGTATTCATGCATCACAATAGGAATATAGGGATATATATTGAGATGAATTGTTCATGATAGGGGAATATTTATTTTTCATGTGATATATAATTTCACTTGAACTATTATATGAGATATATATTGAATGAAATAAAATTAATGGAATATTATGTCATGATAAAACACTTATAATTCTTGTATAGAGATACCAAATGTCAGTGGTCCTATATTGTTGTCACATGTTGATGTGAACATTATTGTTATAGAAAACATTGTTAGGATTTTGTTTGTGTGTATAGAAAATGTATCCTCATCATCTTTGAGTTGAATTTCTAAAGTTTGGGAATTATCACACTTCTAATAAATTTAAATAAGATCATAATGTATCTCCAAATGATCAGTTGGATGTTTAGCTTTGCTACAACTTTTTGAGGGTCATGAGATCATTGGAATGTTAATTTGTTCACACTATGCCTTTGATGTCTGAGATGAAAAGAGAGTTTCAATTGTAGAATGAACCTATGTTTACTATGGAGGGAGGCCCCTAAGAGTACGAAATATGGATTGATTATGTCTAGATGATAATTATTCTAATTGAGACACCCATGGATAAGAAGGCATAGCTTGCGACATATATGCTTCATGAACCAGCCGAGCATTGCAGGAATATTTTGGAGAAACTAGGGAAGCAAAAAGATTTATCTTATATGGAATTAAAGATGAAGTTCTTGTTTCATTCCTATCCCAAGACGTTGATGGATGAGATGGCTTGTGAGTTCATGAACCTGACATGGGAGGGTATTTCAGTGTTGTACAATGTTGAACGTTTCACTAACCTGTAATGATTTTCACCATCTTTGGTAGATGATTTTATCTCCAGGGTGACATGTTTTGAAGATGGTGTTTACTATGAGATCAGGTCCTAGGTGAGCATGTAATATCTGAGTAGTTTTACTGACATTATGAATCATGAACCCATTACAGAAATAAATCTGGGAGAGGCCTTTGGTAGTGGGCAGGTTGTTTCAATAAGAAAAAATATGATCTCTTATTCTAGTGGGGAAAGTCATTATTATGATATTATTCATGATGGTTGTAGCTAGAAGATAAATGGTAGGGGAAAAAGACATGTAACAGAGTTTATAAAGGAATCGACTACTCCTCAGAAGATAGGTAGCTGGTGTTCCACATGACATCATGGTCAAGGTAGTGGACGTTGTACCCTGGTGCAAGAGCAGTAGTACTGGGAAGAGGTTATAGCTCAGGAAGTTAAGACAGGATCCTAGGGAAGAGGGGTTGGTCATCTATATCTTGTGCATACTACTCTGGATACTGTGGATTCCTGGAAATCTATTGTCAAAAGATATATTTTTGTATATCATACCCTTTAATATGGTCGTTTTGATATAGGAGAATCACATTCCATTTTATATAAACATTTTGTAAATGGTTTAGCTTTGGATATGGGAACAATTTTTGTTGGAAAAGATATGATTTGATTTAATTTTTAGTATTGATTGGTTAGTTCTATACAAGAATCATATCTACAATTATCTGAGGATAACTACCTTCTTATCCACAAAAGGATTCATCTATTCTCACCAAGGTGAATGTGATCTTCAGGATAGTCATGCAGGACCAATTTAGTTGAGAATGGATAGTATCATGGCTCCTATATCTAGTCATTCTCTAAATGATAGTGAAATTTATTAGGAATATTTTACTCCATTGCACTACCGTTTTTAGTATGTCTTCTCTGGAGAGTCATATGACTTACTACCTGAGTGAAAGATCATGTTTATGATCATGTTGGTGTTGGGAGTATAGATGGTTTCTGTCCTGCCCTATAGAATGGATCCAGTATAGCTTCATGAGTTGAAACTCTAGTAGTAAGATATGGAATCTGATGGTTTTATACATCCTATTAAATTTTCGTGGGGATCTCTAGTTCTCTTCACCGAGAAGGATGGTGGGTCTTTGTTCTTATGTGTAGATTATCGGAGGTTGAATCAGATGATAGTCAAGAACCAATATCCCCTACTACACATAGAAGAAATTTTCGATCAGATGAGGGGTGATAATATATTCTAAAATATTTATTTGAGATCAGGATACCATCATTTTTGTTGGATAGAATTGGAAATACATCAGACTACTTTTAAGAGAAGGTATTGATTGTATGAGTTCATTGTGATGTCGTTTGGTTTGACCAAAGTACTGGCGGTATTCATGGTCTTAATGAATAGGATCATTCAACCATTTTAGGACTGATTTATAGAGGTTCTCATCAATGAAATATTAGTGTACTCTTACATAGTAGAATATCATGACAAGAACATTGACATTACCCTTAGTACATTAAGAGAGAACCGACTTTACACTAAGATAACAAAATCCAGTTTTCAGGATTGATAAAGTGCCCTTATTGGAACATGTCATCTAAAAGGATGGAGTGTCAGTGCACCAAGATAATGTTTTAGTTGTGGAATCTTTATAAAAATCAAATAATTTATTTTATATTAAGATATTTATGGGGTTATCAGGTTATTATCAGTGCTTTATCCATGACTTCTCTCTTCATGAAGCACCAATTTCCTTTCTTACCAAAAAGGGAGTGATGTTTATTTGGTTAAATCCTTACAAGGGAAATTTTTAGGAGATGAAAGGAAAAATAAACATAGTACCTATTATTACATTACCAATATGGGGTAAAGAATATACTGTGTACTGTGACACATCATTAGTTGGGCTCAAAGAACTTATGGTGTCGGAGGATTGAGTGGTTGCTTATGGACCCTAATTTCTAAGACCACATGACAGGAATTATCCTACTCATGATTTTGAGTTACCATCAGTAGTACATGCCCTGAGATACTATATAAATTATATCATTGGTGAGAGGTTTGTAGTATTAACGAACCACCATAACCTCATGTACATCTTTTCATAGAAGAACTTAATGTTTGATAGAGTAGGTGGGTCAAGTATCTGTAGTCTTTTGACATCATGTTGGATTATACATTAGGAAAGGGAAAAATCATTGACAATGATTTGAGCATAAAAAGACAGTAATAGTATGTAAGGGTGTCTTTTTAGGAGTATTGGGTAATATCCCTATTTTCATAAATGCATATATATGTTTAAGAGTTTCAGGGTCGATTGGCTCTGACATTGACATATGTTACACCTATTATTTAGGACCGAATTAAGATCGAACAGTTGTCCAATCAAGAGGGTTTAGTTCAGAGAGACAACTTATATAGTGGGGAGACTTTATCATGATGGTCTCTTAGTTTAAGAAATTCTATTATTTTTTTTGTGGCCAAGTATGGGTTCGTATGGGCTTGCATAAGAAGATAATGAGGTTGTTTCTTGATTTTATATGGGAGATACATCCTGGTTTAAAAAGATGTATCTTATTCTCCATAGGAAAAACTGGTGGTCAATAATGAAAAGGGAAGTATTATGGTTTGAGTCAAGATACTTCACTTGTAAACTCGTGAAATCTAAGCATCATAGCCCAACAACTATTTTCAACCTTTTCCTATTACTAAGTATAAATGGGATGCTGTCAACATGTATTTTTTAACTATATTACCGAGGAAAACCTATAATAATGTTGTTTTATGGGTGATAGTGGATCAACTGATGAAGGTATACCACTTTCTTGTAGTTTTGGAGACCTTCATTTTTTATGATTTGGGTAGTCTTTATGTTCACGAGGTTGTTTGAATGCACAGTTATCTGAGGAGTATCATTTTAGATAGAGATCATCATATCTCAACACATTTTTTGAAGGGTATTTAAGAGGATTTGGGATCATAGGTTCTTTCAAGTATGGCCTACCATACTCAGGCTAACAGTAAATATGAGAGGACTATTCATGTTCTGGAGAAAATATTATGGGTATGTGTTTTGGTTTTTGGTGGTTCATGGGAGTAACATACGGAACTAATAGATTTTTCATACAATAAAACCTTCTAATCATCTATCCAAATGGACACTTATGAGGCATTGTATGTAATACTGTATTGTTTTCCTATTAGTTGGATAGAGGTTGGTATGTCAGTGCTTTTGGGGACTTGTCTAGTGCAGGATATGTCTAAGAAATTTATGTTGATCTAATAGTGGTTGATGTTTATGCTGAGCATGAATAAATCATACTCTTACCATTGGATTTGAACTATAGAGTTGATGGTTTGTCATCATGTTTTTTTTTGGTTTTCACCTAGGTTGGGGAAACACTGTATTAGGAAGTAGGGAATTCTAACACCTAGGTTTTTCAGGCCATTTGAGATAGTGAATAGGGTTGGTCTAGGGACATACTATTTATCCCTTCTAAAGCACTACATTTCCATGCACGACATGTTCCAAGTGTATCAGCTTTGGATATATATATTATTGAGACACTTCTAATGCTATATACATATTAGGCACTAATCTTATTTCTAATGGGTCCTTTTAGGGGCATCCGATAAGGATTGTGAACCATAGTAAGAAATATATCCAGGGTAGGAAGATTCTTTCAGTTCGATTTTAGAGGCACCATGGGTGTGTTTAGGATGACACTTGGGAGAGGGAGTCTAACATTTGAGCATATTGGCTATAATTTTTCACTGATACCCCATAGTGATTCTTGGAGAAACTCAGGGATGAGATGTTATATGGTGGGGATGTTGTAAGATCATAAATATTTCTAGGCACATCCCTCTTTGAGTTTTTAATTTGAGATTTAGTATTTCTGTCTTACTCTAAGATGCATATTAAATTTTTTAGGGAAAATGACCTAATTTGTTTGTAATTCTATTTTTTGAATAAAAACAGTCTTGGGTTGTGAAGAAACTTGACAAAACCGAAGAGAATCCATATGAGGAGTCATTTATGATTTTTGTTTAAATTAATAGAGATCGAGTATAAATGGTTCAAGTGATACCATGGGTTATTGTAATGTAGAGAAGATTTAAAGGGGGATAAAGTTGTTTTATAAGGATAATGGGATGAAGAAATATTTGTAGAATATTTATACATCATGTAACTTCAATACACACCATGTAATTCTTTTCAGACACACGTCATGAATGTTTACAGGGAACGGAATGATTCATGATATGAAAAGACTACACTCTATGATATTATATTATAGGTATTGTAATATTTGATTAGATTAAATAAGTAATCAAAGGAGATGGGTTTTTTGGTTTATCCCACTAAAAATATTTTCATGAAATATAATTATATTAAACATCCTGTAATTCCCCAACCAGAAATTTTGATGTATATTGTGTGGTTGACTTTTATTTCATCTCTCTTACAGGTTACTACACTCAAAACTTGGGCACATTCCAAGAGATTTTTCAGTTCCAACCTTCCTTCCTAACATCCCATCTGTGCAATTGATCCCTGGGTAAGTAGTTCTATCCTGGTTCTCTATTATTCCCTGTCGTGCTCTTAATGTTTTAGTGTAATATCATAATGGTGTGCATGGTTGGTTTTTATATTGATCATTTTTTATCTAGGAACCTTCTTGGGATTGTCTACACCTTCTTCCTCATGGTAATTTTTCATTGGAAGTTTTTTTTGATCGTTGGTTAAATGCAGGGTTATAAAACATAACCCTATAGTTTGATAATTATCATGTATGTACAATATTAAAATTTCACCAACATAATGATCCTCAAATAAATTGAAAGAAATAATTTATTTTTTCATTGGAGTCCCTTTTGATCCGAAAGGTTATTGACCAAGATTTTATGTACCGTTCAGGTGAGTGAACCATTAATTATATAAGATTTGTTTAATTTCTTATAGTGTGTTTTTCTGACCTAGATTTTGGGTGATTTCTTAATATTGTTTCAAATTGGATTGTCTTGTTTATTGAGATAACTAAAATTTTATTGGTTATGAACAAATGATAAATAAAATGTGTAATTGAAAGTTAAATGGTAATTATCATAATTAACCATTGAGCCATATGAAGTGATATTATGATACCCTTATTATTATGACTTGTGTTCTGATTAATTGTTGAAGTTATTATATAGTTGGATTGGCCTAGTGATATATGCAAAAGTTCTTATATTACAAGAAATTCCAATTGATAAATGTTGAAATTCTTCTATAGAATGCTTGTCCCAATGATACATGTTGAAATACTTATATACCGGGCTATACCTAGTGATACATTTTGAATTTATTATATAGAAGGTGTGGACTAGTGATACATGTTGAAATACTTATATAGTGGTCTTGGCCTAGTGGAACATGCTGAAATTCTTATATAGTTGGCTCGACCCTGATCAAATATTTTAATACTTATATAGCGGGGTTTGACTCATATTTTTTGGATGTATACCTTGGTTATAATGATATGGTTGTCTTGGTTGTAGGAAATTCTTATAGACATTCAAACATGGTGCAGTGGTAGGTCATATGGTTACATTTATATTGGTAATGAGACTTGCTTAAAGACATTCTAGCATGGTGCTAAAGTATTTTGATGCGGTATGAGTTTAATTTTTAAATTAATTAATACATTTGATTATTATATTTTTATCTACACATATTATTAGGCTCCTTATGATTAGACAAAGTGGTGTCAACCAACAATGTTATACTCACAACTGATTTGGGTAGTCATTTGCTACCCGAGAAAATTACACGGACACAGGTTTGGACAAGGGAAAAGGACCTTTCTAGTGATCAATTTCTTGTTGGATGGGATGGAGTATTGATATGAGACTAACATGGGGTTCATGATCTAGAATTTGGAGTCTTTTGTTGAGACTTCTATTCTTTTTTATTAATTATTTCATTAAATTTAGTTATATTCCAGCACATCATTACTTTATTCCATTATTATTTATTAGATTATACAATTGGCTTTGATTATTGGTTTTCCGCAATATTGTATTGTTTCATTTTGTCATGCACTATGATATTTATTTATTATTGTTATTTTATTTTTTTATATGTTGTAACTCTGTAACCAAGGGGTATAGTCTCTTCATTATACACATCACACCCCCCTCTAGTCAGAATCCTATGGTGTATGGGGATAAACACTTGAGGTCTGGTAACCAACTCGTTTCGACCATGATAGAGTATTCTAGATTGGGGGACATTATAATCCTCATAAAAAAGTAAAAAGTTAGAAATATTAACTTATTATAATGAACCTACTACCATATCTATGTTAAATATGGAAACCGATCAAATATTAATGGATATTTGTGGGTAGATCTGAAAAATGACAACATTATTGACTCTACATATTTATCCCAAATGATTTCTTATCAATCCATCCTTATGTAAATTAAGAACTTATGAAATAATGATTTAAAGATATAAAATAATATGGATGAAATTATAATTGGGAAAATCCAAGAATTTATTGTCGGTAAATAAAGACTTACAAGATTTAGGAAATGGTTATTTGTACGATTGATGTCACATATAATGTTGGATTTCATGGTTAATTAACATATATAAAATTACTTTATTCACATAAGATGAACTAAAATTTACTATGATATTTGGGATAAATTTAGATGGGATAATATAAATAAGGAGTATTATTTTCTTGATTGTAAAGGAATATTGTTAGAAGTCTAATGGTATGATGCAATATTTACCCATACATTCTTGTAAGTGAGTGAAAAACATCATATATTATTTCATGAGTCTTTCTAAGATAACTAATCGTTAAATTTTTATTTAGGTTGTGATTAAAGGGTAATAAAGTCAGATCAACTTATTATTATTTGACGAAATTTATTTCTCAATAAATTTTCTATGATATATAACATCAAACTTGCATAGATACATGGGATCCACCATTAATTACATCATATCAATATATGAGGTTTACCTAAAAGTTAGTTAGGAGTATTCAATGGTTATAGAATACATAGTTATACATTTTTATGACATGAAACCCTCAAATAGATATTCAATCTAAAAAGAAAATATATACTATAGAAGAAATGATTAAAATATTTTCGATGGATCTTAAAGTGTATTAGGATCAACTCCATCCACTAGTTTAGTTCACATATAAAAATAACATTCACTATTTTATATATATTTCCCCATTTAAATGTTTTTATGATAATATATTCACCACTCCAACCTGATAGGGTGATGTTAGAGAGTAAAAAATATCCAAACCACAACTTTTAAAGTGAATAATAGAGAAGATTTAAAGTATTTAGAAATATATTAATGGGAATATATTTGAAATAAAAGATAAAATGATAATATCCAATGTGACATATCTTTTTAATTTGATAGGGATTTATTCATCCAAATATCACTCTTGAAGATGCTATGAGTCTTGGTAAGAAGTGAAAGGTAATTCTTAGGTACAGTATCCCCTTCAGAAATCTTCGTAATGTAGGATTTGTAAACTGAAACTAAACATGTTTAGAGAAAATAATGTATTTCACATATCACTTTCTAGGAATTCCATAATTAATATATCTTGTTTACTAAATATGAATGTAACAGAAATATTGCATGAATTCTTATCTGAGAAAAATTAATGAAGATTGTTGACAATGTCGACAATGTTTTTCAAAACAAGAAAACTCACATTGTGAAAGTTTTATAGTACTACCACACCTTTATAGATGGGACATACTAACATGAATATTTAATGAAAACATTTCCCTCATTAGTTCTCATTTGTATTTTTGAATAAAAATTTCAATTGTAAAATTTATAAAGGAGGGAAGAATGTAGCAATCCAATTTTTTATACATGTAAATTTCTCCTTTAAAATATATTTAAGATAATATTAAGTGTATTATTTATTTTGTATTTAAATTAGGATATAATAGTGTAAATATATTCCATAAATATAGTATATTGACAATGTAATTAATTTTTTTATGACTATGTAATGAAAAATTATAATAGTAATACATGCAATATAACTTATAAAAATTAAAAATGATAGTACAAAAAATATACAACATGACATGGATTTTTAAATTGAATATCTCATCCTCCATTATTAGTTAATACATAAAATATTCATTGCATTAAGATAATGAAATATATGGAATGAGATATAAATTCTATAGATGAAATAAAAATCATTGAGGGAAACAAAGTGAATGAATTGAATATTCTTTAAGTGGTTTTTATTTGAAGTTTAGAGAAAATATTACAATTATACAAAGATAATGTATATACTATAAATATGATTTTTATAATATTAACATGGTTATTTAAAGAGTAAATGAAAATTTTAGGTTTAGTGGTTATTTGAAATAGTTGAAGTAATATGTAATGGCCCGAACCACTTCAGTCTATTCCTTTGTAAAAATTAGGTGTTTGAAGTATTATGAGAGGTCAACGTGACTCGTTTCAAGAGTTTTCCAAATTTTCAGTTTTCCAATGGTATCTTGTTTCATTGATGGGTCAGGAACGGTGAGTCATGAGTGGCGAGTTAGCAATAATGACTCAAAATGGTGACTCTATATGGTAGCTCACCGAATGATGATTCACGAATGGTGGCTCACCAAATGGTAGGTCACCGAACGATGACTATCCAAACGGTAGCTCACTGAATAGTTATTCATCTAATGGTGAGTCATCTAACTATGAGTAATCCAATGGTCACTCGTCCAATGGTGATTCATCTAATAGTGACTTGTCCAATGGTGAGTCATCCAACGGTGACTCTTCCAATGGTGAGTCTTGAACAATGTTTTCAACTTCATATAGTTTATCCCCTTTGATGTTATCTATGATGTAAAAGGAAATCAAATTCTTTTTAAATGTATTTAAGTCTGAATTAATGTTTCTAACTCCTATATAAATTTTATTGAGAGTCCAGGTTCCTTTACAAAGTCAAAATGCGTAATCTTGACTAGATCCACCTTTAATGGAAAATTCCATGCATATCTAAAATGCAACTTTGTTTTGACATTCAAAAAAGTAGAGATACCTTGTACCCTAGTACTTTCTTCTTGTTTTTCCTTAGTATGGGACTCCTAGAGTTCTTCCTCACATAGGATTCATGCATTGTTGTGTATCCTTGGATCATGTTCCCCTTTGATTTTTTCCTACTGCATTCGCACAACCTATTTTGGTGAAACCAATAAGTGTCGATCTGTCTTCGATATAAGGTATGTTCTAATTTCATAATTATGCATTCCTTGATCTATTTCTTCTAGTTTATCCTTTCAAGGTGATATCAATTTATCTTTAAGTTTATAATAGAGTTTTCTATGTTGTTGGTTGGTGCGGTGGTGTTGTGACTTTTTCAGGTGGATGCAGTAGTTGTGGGACATGTGATTGTGATCCATTGCATTGATCCATTCTCATGCAAAGAATGTCAAAAACCTTTTGAGGTATGTTATTCATTGCTTCACTATTTTATTTAGATGTAATCACATATTTAGCATGATTTATCCCATTAGATCATAATTAAATTGACATAATAAATATTTTAATCGTCTTAAAGAATTAGTATCAATTGTATGTTGTCTCTTTATACCATGATAATGGATTGGCTCTTATTTTTCTAGATACTATGGAATCATTGCTTTTATTGTTTATCATGTCATTATTTATGGAAATTGTTATAGAAGGTAAAGATGAGATTTATTTTAAATTTATTGGTTAAAGGGTTAAAGAGGTAAGTTAATGAATTTGGTTGTTGTTGTTGTTGTGATTTGATGATAATAAAATGGACGCAGTTACGCTTGTTTAAATGAATCAGTTAATTCAAGATGGAATAAAAAATTGGTTGTGTGTTAAATTTAATTCCTTATGGGGTATGAGTTACCCACATTATAAAAAAGGCTATGTACCTTATGCTTTGGTTCCGTGAGAGATCGTTGTGGGTGAAGGAAGAATTCCTTGTTGAGGGTCAAGTGCTTAGTGGCTATGTTTGTTTCTGGATGCTTCTGTTCTGATGTGAGCCTTGGATACCTGAGCTTGGATGGATGTTGTGGTATGTGGTGGAGGGGAGACACAATGGTTGTGGCCACTATTGAAAATCAGAGTGTAAAGATATACCGATTTATGCATATGGGTGTCTAGGAGGACACCCGTGGTGATGGGATGTGTTGAAGCTAGGATTACCCGTTGATTTGAATGATCGATGCCTGTTGAAGAGGTTTTTTGTTTTACTAATTTACTCTCATCACTGCTTGAGGATGAACGTATTTCTTTCCCTACATCCAAAAGAGGTGAAGAATCATGGGGTATTCCATGTGTTTTCCATGTTTAGATTATAGAGGATGGTTGGGTCTACACTCATACCATTAGTGGAAAAGACTCGACGAGTAGTTCATCTACTCACCTTATTGATCCCCCTGTTTTTGGAAGCATACAATGTTTTATTAGAATACATGGAATTATATAAAGTGTTAATTTTGTTAATAAATGAAGAAATTAATGAATTTTTAACCCATGGGGTTAGATCTTGCTAAGATTCAATGTCATACATATATTTTTATGAAGTCATGGACTCAGTTTGGTTATGCATGGAGGGCATTGATTTAGGTTTGAATGGAAATGGAATACAATATTGAAATTGATATTGGGTAATTAATGGTTATAGACACAATTAACAGAAATTAGAACTAATTAAAAGGGATAAGATGATTTAATTTATCTATTTACTTGGTTGTATTATTATAGGATATGTAGTCTTAGTAGTAGAATCTGGGAGTTTGAGAGATGTTAGCTATAGTTGATCCTGAGACTAGGTTATTCCCATTGTTTGGTTGTGATCTATATTATATTTTTTATGTTTTGTATTTCTATATGCTACTCCACCCTGTTGATTAGGGCGAATTACACCCCGGGGATTCTGAGCCCTAGGGGTGTTTCCCCCAACATCCTAGTGGGGGGATGGATGGCTGACTACCAACTTTGGACCAACTCTCTTCTCTTTTTAGATACTAGTGGTGGTATTCACAGTAGTCAATTTTCCCCATATATGCTTGTGTAATTGGATGTAATGTCTTGTGGTAATTTCAGAAACATATATTTTATATATAGTTTTATAAGTGATACTATATGTAAAACATGTATAGGCTATGATGGCTTGCAGATCCTTTCTCTACATATTGTTTGTGAGGGATTGAGGTATAATAACAGATGTTTGATACCCATTATGCGATTTGTGGTGGCTCCTGAAAACTGCCTGGTTACTTTTGGATATGTGTACGTGGTGGCTGTGTTGCATGAGGTGCATGTTCGGGTGCCTGACCTAGGTATCTATGAGATACCCATTTTAGAGAGAGATGATTAGGATGTGAGATGTTGAGGCTGTGTAGAAAACTAGCAGGGAGGTTATAGTCAGGTACCCTCGATATTCAATATTATATAATATGTTGTGTTATGTGAAACTTAGTGAGAGTATCCATGGTGAGGCTAGGAACTTAGTATACCAATTTAGTTGAAGAGTTAGTTTCACTTGTTGTTCAATATACTTTATCATGCTTTCCTTACTATTGCATGAGTGGCTCTAGGGAGGGTCCTTCTGAGTATAATTTTATACTCACCCTACGTTTTATAAACTATTATTCTAGTCAGTTGGGGTGGGTTGGAGGTCAGACTGGTTACTACTGGCTTGGGGTTTCAGGAGCTATTCAAGCTTTGTGGTTTCTGTTGTATTACTTTATTTTGGTAGTTGATGTTTTCCATTTCAGTTATTGTAGTTATTTCATGACATTGCATATTCCTACTTTGATTGATTTTACATTTTGGTCTAAGAAGGAGTTGGTCGTTGTTTATCTTATCTCTCTCTTTCACATGTCTTATAATAGAGGTTAAAGCCACCCATCTCTGTGTTTACTATACCCTTGGTGCTAGTCGCTAACCCAGGGCCCACTAGATGCGGTACATAGGTGTCATTATGTCTATTATACCATTTTTGTCCCATGAGGGGTATAGTTTGTGGGGAGGGGGTCATGACAATGTGGTATCAGAGCTCAAGTTGAGTGATATGATGGAGTTTAGAAATAGGAATAGGTGAGGTTGCATGGGTTGGTAGGGAAATGGTGTTAGATATGTTTAATAAGAACTATGAAAAAAAGATACCGACTTAGACATGGGTATTTAGGGCCCCATGTGATCTGTTTCACAGACCTTTAAGCATATAGTGTCGAATAAATGAGGTGATACTGGTTATAAGGTAGAGACCAAGTAAGGGATCAAGAATAATTATTCTTTGTGCCTACGTTTCAATGGGTAGACCATGGGATTTTTTAACCTAGAATCAATAAAATCAAATAATTAATTAATAGTAAAGTCTTCCACATTCAATATTTAGGAGCTCTAACTGTTTGTTCTTTTATAGGTATGGCTCAAGTTTGAATTCCTCATCAGGTTTTCATAGAATATGTTTATCAGGTTGTGCCAGCTGATTACTACATATTAGAGGTTTACGACAAAGACACTTGGAGGAGGTCACTCCTAGAGATTCAGAACTAGAGTCTATAGAAGTATGATGGTTCCATTTCTGATGCAGTCATAGAAGACGAGTTGGAGGAGGTTTAGATAGCCTTCATCTTAATCCGTGGTTGGAAGGAGCACTGAGTATCATTGGTTGTGACAATACTTCATGGGGCAATGAGGAAGTGGTTTTTCTTATTCCATAGGGATCATGAGGAGAAAAAAGTCTCTTCGGAGGAGTTACCAAACCAGTTCAGAGTTGATTTTATTTCTTCAACCATGAACATGGATAGTCCCCAATAACTTCTCACCCTTCAGTAGGGGACCACCAACGTGTGAGAGTTCATGATTTGTTTCAGTAATATTCAACAATATTCTCCAGACCTATTTCTATATGAGGACGCTATGGTGAGGAATTTTGAGGAGGATTTGTATCCAGAGATCTAGCGCTAGGTCACCCCATTTACGCTGAAGACATATCATGACGTATTGGAGAGGGATGCGGTAATTGAGAGGATGTTATCCAGAACTGGATCATCACGATAGGGGAGTTGGAAGGATTCTTCATGAAGTAGATATGTGTTCCAGGGTTCCCTTTTTTTAGGGAGGAATAGTTTTTGTTCGGCTGAGGCATGGGCCCAACTTTCAATGTCTCGTTTTTCTAGGGGATACAGATCTGAGTCCTATGCTAATGGATCTGGTGCTTGTTTTTCTAGTGGATGATGAGGTCATCAGCATCATGATTGCTCAACCATTCTGAACAGTCATCATGTTCCATGTGTTCTGCTCTAGGTTCCTCCTTTGAGGAAGTTCTAGTTGAGGTAGTAGCAGCAGGTTTCACAATCTTTGTATTAGCAAAGAGCTGATGGGACATGCATAGGATACCCCGGGATGATCCCCATCCTTATATAGCAGAGTGCAGCCATAGATGTGGTTGTCAATAGTGCCTGAGAGGTCATGGAGAAGGTCATGGTTAGCTTCATACATTAGTGTTTCTAGTGTTAGGTAAGTCTGATATCATTTGAGTCACCCTTTACATGTTTTATACATGGGTTATTTCCTTTTTGATTCAGGAGAGAAGCACTTCTTTCAAATGACCGTCACCTTTCCATGCCATGGGACTTGAGGTAGAGAGTCTTTGTGTGCCCTTGGCATTTACTACACTAGTTGGAGGTTGAGCTAACTAGTTTTATGTATATTGAGACTGTGAGCTATGGTTTGGACAACACCACTCTTGGAGAGATTTACTATGTTTACGAATATAACCATATGATGTCATCCTCAAAAATGGATTGGTTCTATTCAGTGCAGGCTGCTGTAGATAGATTCTAGAGGTAGGTGGAGTTCTCAAATATTGATGGAGATCCAGTAGTGTTTTTCGGATTGTGAGGCCCTTGAATGGGTAAGAGGCATGTTCCATCCTTATCATCCTTGATGGAAAATAAGATTATGATATTATTGGTCATTAAACTATTGGCGTTTCCCAGGGTCATGGAAGAGTACCCTAATGTCATTCCAGAAGAGGTTGTAGTGTTACCCCCTCGATGGGATATCATGTTCAGTATTAAGCTACATAGAGGCTGGTCTACTATCTCAATGTGTCTGTATTGTGTGGTTCTTTATGAGTTGTGATAGATGTGTATATAACTCTGTGGTCCGTTGTAGTGAGGCTTTGTTAGGCCAAGAATGTCACCATGTGATACACCTTTTTTGTTCTTGAAGAAGGCTGATGGATGTTTGCGGTTGTCTATTGATTATCATCATTTGAATCATGTGGTAGTGAAGAACATATATCCTATTCTAATGATTGATGATTTATTCAATAAAATATAGGGTGGATGTTGGTTCTCAAAGATCATTTTTTTCAACATATCATCAGATGCATGTGAATGATGAGGATATCCAAAAGACTGATATTCATTGTTATCATGGGAATTATGAGTTCATTTTCATGTCATTATATGTGACTAATCCAATATATTTGTTCATGGAGTTGATGAACGCTATGATTCGTGAGTTCTTAGATAAGTTCATGGTGGTCTTCATCGACAAAATCCTTTTGTACTCCATGTCAAAGGAGGAGCATGTAGAAAATCTTCATACCGTTTTTGGAGTTCTTCGTCAATATAAGCTATTTGGAAAGTTGTCGAAGTGTGATTTTTGGGATTGATAAGTCTATTTTTTGGGGCATTTTGTGTCTTAATAGAGAGTATCAATGTATCCATCAAAGATAGAATAAATCCTGTACTGGGAAGCCCACAAGATAGTGGCATAAGTGTGAAGTTTCCTTCGACTTGTAGGATATTATAGGAGGTTCATAACAGATTTATCTCTTATTGAGACACTTATAATAGAGTTGACTAGAAAGGATCATGAATTTTTGAGGAATGATCATTGTGAGGAATATTTCGAGTATCTGAAGGAGAATTTGGTCAGTTCTCTAGTTCATTGTCTACTAGTAGAAGGAGTTCATCTTGAGGTTTTTTGTAATACTTTGCATCTGGGGTTAGAATTTTTTCTAATATAGCAGAGATGTATCATTTTTTATGGTTCATAGAAGTTTAATCCCCAGAAGCGTAAATCTTCCACCCATGATTTGGAGATGGTAGAAATAGTGTTTTCCCTAAATTTGTTTAGACATTACCTCATTGGAAATCATTTTTTAGTATTCACTGATCATTACAGACTGAGGTACATTTTCTCCCAATGTGACTTGAACATTGAAAGAACATCAGTGGATAGAGTTATTATAGGATTTCGACATTGAAATTTCATATATGCCTTGAATAGGGTATTTTGTAGTTGATGCGCTGAGTATGAAGTCAAATAGTAATGCAGTGCATGCATCAAGTGATTCATATAGAGTAATGGAAGAGAACGTAGAATTACATCGAAATACGAGAGATGTTGGTGGAAGAGGCTGTCTTATCAATATGATTATGTAGTCTTATATGGTGTAGCAGGTAGAAGAGTCCAAGTTGGGGTATCTTGAGGTGGAGGTCTTGATAGACCGAGTTGTTTGTGGAGAGGCCCTTGATGGTTGGTCTGAGGATGGGAAACCTCATGTTTTTTTTTCAGGGAAGGCTTCTCGTTACATTGGCATCATGTGAGATGGTTCTTAGAGAGTCTCATAGTTCACCCAAAGTAGTACATCCTGGAATGAAAAAGATGTACTGAGTTTTGAGAGGCCATTTTTTGTGGCTAGGGTAGAAATGTTAAGTTTCAGAGTTTGTACCTTGATGTTTGGTTTTCTAGAAGGTGAAGGTCGAGCAGCACATTCCCAGTGGGTATATCTATCCATTTTATTTTCCTCAATGGATGTGGGAGGACATCTCGATCGAATTTTATACCATTTTACCTTGATCTCTGGGAAGCTATGATTCTATATGGGTAATAGTGGATCATTTTTAAAAATCATGCCACATTGTAGAAATGAAGGAGTTGAGATGAGTGCAGGTTTTGTCAAGGAAGTATCTAGAGGAGTTGGTGAGACTCTAAGGAGTCCCAAGAAAGATAATTTTCAATAGAGATCTTAGTTTTACCTCTAGTTTGTGGAGGGGTCTCCAGAATTCTTTTGAATCTCAGAAATTCCTTTGCACTACTTTTCATCCACATACGGACAGTTATACAGAGCAGACCATCCAAAAATTTGAGAAATGTTGTTCTCTTATGTCCAAGATTTTTGAGGTTTATGGATGAGGCACCTAACCTTGGTAGAGTTCACTTACAAAAATAGTTTTCATTCCATCATCGGTATATCTCCATTTGATGCCTTTTATGAATGACCTTTTTATACATTGTTGTGATGGGCTGGGGTTAGAGAGTCATCAATTCTCTGGCTGGAACCGGTATAGAGTACAATAGAGATGGTTCAAGTGATTTTTTAATAGATGAAGGCATCATAAGATCACCATAAGTCCTATGACGATCATAGGTGGAGACCCTTGGAGTTTTACATTGGGTATAGAATTTTTATGAAGTTGACTCCCCATTTTGGGAAGAGACGGTTTGGTCATGGGATTAAAATTTCTCCTCATTTTTTTGGGCCAATTGAGCTGTTAGCTTGTGTTGGAGTCATGGAGTATCAAGTATCACTCACCCTGAAGATGAGACAGATACACTATGTTTCCTTGTTTCACAGCTCCATCATTTACTTCATTCCAAATATCATGCTATTGATTAGGGTGAGATAAATGATTATGATGACGTGAAATTTGAGGAGAGGTCAATAGAGATCTAAGACTGTAATAAGAAAGTGTTGCACAGTCCTGTTATCCCCTTGGTTGATGTCTTGTGGAAGCACAGTGGCATGGAGGGGAGTACATGAGAACATGAGTTGCATATAAATTCTCAATAACCCATGATCTTTGATGTTCTCTCTTATCTTGAAACATTTGTTTTGGTGTTTTTACCCTTTCCATCTATGATATGTATTTCTATTCTTTATTATTGTAGTTTTCTCACTTTTGAGTAGTATCTCCCCTGGGATAGTGTTTAGAAGCTTGTTATGGTCGATGTGTGGTTTCAAGTTGTTCATTTTATGAAGTGGTTGAGCTCATGTGGTGATAAGAGCTTTGAGATTTATCTCACAATGTGGTTCTTGGGACCTTTTTTTCTTCTTCCATTTTGTCTTTGGGTTGGTTTTGGATTCCTGAGGGGTTGAATAGTTTGATAGGTATCTGATGACATGGCCAAGACTTCTATGCTCCATTTCTTTGTAAAAAATGCATGTTTGAGGTGTTATGGGAGGTCAAGGTGACTCATTTCAAGTGTTATCCAAATTTATAGTTTCCCAATGATTTCTCGTTTCACCTGTGGGATAAGAATTGTGAGTCAAAAGCATTGATTCGACAATAGTGACTCATAATAGTGACTTGCGATGGTAGCTCACTAAATGGAGACTCGCGAATGGTAGATCACTGAACAGTAGAACCCCAAAAATTTAGTTACTATATGGTGACTCCCAAATTGGTATCTCAACAAACGATCACTCGTCAATTGTTGAGTCGTCCACTGGTTAGATATCCAATAGTGACTCATCCAACATTGTGACATCCAATGGTTACTCTTAGAGTGGTGAATCATCCAATGGTGACTCGTCCAATGGTGTATCATCCAATAGTGACTCATCTAATGGCGAGTTGTCTAATTATGACTCATCCATTGATGATTCATCCAATAGTGAGTTATGAATAATGTTTCTAGTTTCCTATAGTTTCACCCCTTTGATATTATCTTTGATGTAAAATGCATTCAAAGCCCTGTTTTAAGGGACTTAAGGCTAATTAAACGCCCATAACTCTTATCCAAATTTTCTAAAGGATTTAGGTTACTTTACTTAGTCAGAACAGATAGTTTTGTCAAGATCTTCTTTTAATGGAAAATTACAAGCATATCTAAACCACTACACCATTTAGATTTTTAAAAAGGAATAGATACCTTCCAACCTTGTTCTTACTTATTGTTTTTCCTTGTTAAAGGATTCCCAGAGTTCCTCCTCATGTAGAATTCATCCATTGTGGTGTATCCTTGGATCATTTTCCCCTTGGAGTTTTTCCTGCAGCATGTGCAACCCTATTTTGGTGCAACCAGGAAGTATCGACCCGTCTTCGATATAAGAAATGTTATATGACCATTATTTTGGGTTCCTCAATCTGTTTCCTATCATTTCTCTTTTCCATGTCTTGGAATGTGATCTCCATGTTTGTAATGGAATTTTCTGAATTTATGGTGGTTGTAGTGGTGTTGCGGCATCCTTGGGTGGATGTGGTTGTTGCAGAAGAGGTGATCGTGATCCATTGAACTGATCCATTCTCATGCAAAGAATGTCAGAAACCTTTTGAGGTAGGTGATTCATTACTTATCTCTTTTATTTTTGTGGAATCATATAATTATCATGATTTATCCCATTGGATTGCAATGAAATTTACATAAAAAATATTTAAACTAGATTAACGAATTGGTGTCGATCGTATGCCATTGATTTATACCATGATAACCGTTTTCCTCTTATTTTATTATATAGTGTAATATCTTTGATTTTCGTTTTTAGCATGTCATTATTTATTGAAATTGGTAAAGAATGTAATGTTGGGATTAATTGTAAACTAATTTTCTAAAGGATCAAAGAGGCATGTTATTGAATCTAGTTGTTTTGATTTTATGATAATCAAATGGATGTAGTTGTTCTTGATTAATTGAATCAGATAATTCAAGATTGAATACAAGATTAGTTTTCTATTAAATGTAATGCCTTATGGGTTCTGAGTTACCCAATTGCTTGTAAATTCCATGTACCGTATGCTTTGGATTTGTGAGAGCTCACTGTGTGTGAAGTCTGAATGCCTTGTTTAGGGCCAAGAGCGAGGTTTCTATGCTTATTTCCTGTTGTTTATATTGTGATGTGCACCTTAGATAGCTAATCCTTGATGTTTTTTGTGGTATGTGGGGTGGGGAGGCCCATTGGTTGTGGAAACAATTGATTCCTAGGGTGAAGGGATGCATTGTTTTTTCATATGGGGGTTGGGTAGGATAGTAGAGGTGATTGAATAGGTTGAAGCTGGGATTACCCATTGATATGAAAGTCTTATGCTTATTGAATATATTGCTTCTTTACCTGCTTTAATCTACCAAATTCTTGAGGAATATGGTTTTCTTACCCTCCTTCCAAAAGAGGAAAATACTTTCTGGGCATGCCACATGATTTCCGTGTTTAGCTTCTCAAGGATGGATGGGTCTACACTCTTTCCATTGGTGGAAAAGACTTAACGGGTAGTTCATATAATCACTATGTTGATACGCTTGTGTTTGGTATCCTTGAATATGACAACCCTGCTTTTATTACTTACTTAAACATGATTTATTACATAAAACATCACTTGATACAACAAAGAAGATCGAGAGGTTTAGTGTCTTTGGGGATTATGACCATTACATAAAAACTTAAAACCTGAAATACAACATCATTATTGGAAACTTCCTTTACATGACCAATACATTCACTCGTACTTAGAATTGCATGGGATAACCTGAGGACATGCATAAGAAAAGGGTGAGCTATAAAGCCCAGTAAGGGAGTACACATAGAATAAAATGAGGAGTACAATACATGTTAGAAAATAGGCATATCAATAGAGCATATAAGAAAAATGAACATAAAGGAATGATAAAGCATGATAATCATAACATGGAAATGTGGAAACAACACTTATCATGGAATTAGCATGAGCCAAGGCTCATTGCACATGGATCATGATTAAATCCTCATTGCACATAAAGCATGAGTAAACCCTTGTTGCACTTGAATTAGCATGAGTAAGCACTCATTGCACATGATGTATCATGATACTATACTTTACCCAATGCATTGGAGCATTATAAGGGCACACCCTTCTTAAACATTTCATTTCATGCATAAGTGTGCCACATGGATCATAAAACATGGATTCATAAAACATAATCATTTATTCCACGATAAATGAATGTGGAATTCATACATGAAACTTTACAATCAATAAGTAAATTTTCATAAAGGTGAATACCCTTGATGGAGAAATGGGCATGGTATTCACTACACAATGACATTGGCTTAGAAAATCGGTGTGATTTCGGCAGCGTAATGGCGTGACATAAGAATTCATAAAAATGGTTGATGAGAAAGAAAGGGGTTCCTCATAATATTTACTTTTAATGGACTTTATTGAGATCATATAGATACATGTCCCAACAATTGTAATGGAATTTAGATTCATGATACGAAATTATTGCTTGAATGTAAAAGAAGAGAGAGAAGTTCCTTTCAGAATTTCGGCATAGTAACAGGTGTATATGGGAGGCATTTAATGAGAGATAAAGGGGTCTCTGATCATTGAAAAAATAATAGTGTAGTATGGGGGAGGTGCGAAACCATACCCCAAAATTTATAATTGAAATTAAAAGGGCAAAACAACTTAAATAAAATTGGACAAAAATGAGAAAGGAAGAAAAAAACCCTTACTTGGAAGTGTGCTTCCAAAGGCTAGAGAGAGGCTTCTTGGGAGCTTGGGGCACCTTGGGAGGATTATAGAGAGAGTATGGTAGAGGTTGGACGAACTCCAAAGGATTTGATTGAGGAGGAAGTGGGATCTTGGGTGGGTTTATATATGAAAGGTGAGGGAATTCATTATTATTTAGGTTTGGGACCCCTTATATTAAATTAATTAAAAACCACAAACCATACCATGGTTTTTGCCCATGGTTTTTGGAAAATGGAATAGGAGAACAATATTTTATATGGACAAAGTTTGAACTTATTAAAATATTAGGGTTGCTTATGTGGAGGTGAGTCACACTCCCATGGAAATTAATTTAAAAAGGCAAGGTGTTGAATAAGTCTTTAGTGGTTCATTAATGCTTTGAAAAGTAAGTTAAACAAGTCAAAAATCACATTATTTTAATGTTAAAACATATATTGGCCGAACATAAAGATTATAGTCTTTTATTACATCACTATTGGGTCATTATGATGTCATAGAACACATTATATATTTAAATGGTATTTAATTTTTACTCAAAAATTTGATTGTCTCAGAAAATTATGAAAAATTAACCGTTGGATAATTTTGACATCCTGATTCTAAAAATAATATTTATTTTATCTAAATAATTTTCTAAATATGTTAATTTTCACTTTTAAAATAAAAACTGACATTTATCGAAAATTCACATGTTTGGACAGAAATGGCTTTCATACCTTAATAAAAATTATAATTGCATTTATAAAATTATAAGATCATTTATATTTAAAAAAAATTAACTTAATAATAATAATATTTTATTAAAATATTATTTAATTCGAAAATCCCTTAATTTAATAAAATAGAATTCTTAGTTAAATAATAACTAAAAATACTATTTGTACTTTAAAAACTATTTACAATGTATCAAAAATGACTAGAAATTATATTCAATATTATATACAAAAAATAATGTACATGAACATAGTACTACTTATTTTTTACATAACCCCTTAAAAAAACTGCATATGACCTAAGGGTAAGGTGTGCGATGGTGACAGACTCTTGGGGTGGCTCGGATAGCATCACTCGAGTGGTAATTTCAATCAACTTCCACTTTTCTCGTAGACGGTCACGTTGGAGCTTGACAATATGAAGCTCAGCTTGGGCTTGGTCAAGGGAGAACCCCAAAGATGCCACCTCTTTTCCGAGCTCCGACAAATGGGCTTCATACGGAGCAATTCTACTGGACGAGGCCATCGCTTCTTTTGTCTAAGTAAAATTGGATGTGTTAAAGCCCTATATTTATACTAATCATGTGATCACTGTTCAATGACTATATTACCAACGGTCAAAATTATTAACATAAAACCAATGAAGTTGACATTTTATATAAACATAAAGAGACATTTAATTAGATCAAGAGGGATTTCCATTAATGAAACTTTGGGTCGTTACAATATTCCCCCCTTAAGAAATTTCGCCCTCGAAATTTTCCTTTTTCCACACTAAAAAAAATGTGGGTAACTCAGCTTCATCATATCCTCTGATTCCCAAGTCGCTTCTTCAAACATGTGGTTTCTCCACAACACCTTGACAAGGGGCATTGTCTTATTTTGTAAAACTTTTTCTCTACGATCTAAGATCTTCACTGGTTGCTCCTCATAAGAAAGATCATCTTCCAATTGTACCACCTCCGAATAGAGTACATGTGAAGGGTCCGGTATGTACTTCCTTAAGAGGGATACATGAAAGACATCATGTACTTTGGCCATAGTAGGTGGAAGTGCTAGTAAACAGGCCACATCCCCGACACGATCAAGAATCTCGAAGGGGCCGATGTACCTTGGACTTAACTTCCCTTTCTTTCCAAACCTCATGACCTTCTTCCCTGGAGATATGCGTAGAAAAACCATGTGTCTAACTTTAAACTCAAGGTCTCGTCGATGATTATCTACATAACACTTCTGTCGACTCTGGGTTGCATTGATATGCTGCTGAATGGTTTTCACCTTCTCCACCATTTCCTCGACGATTTCTGGTCCAAGCAGCTTATGTTCACTGACCTCATCCCAACATGCTGGTGTTCTGCACCTTTTCCCATACAGGGCTTCATATGGTGCCATTTGGATGCTCGAGTGGAAACTGTTATTATAAGAGAACTCAAAAAGAGGAAGATGTTGATCCCATCCTCCATTAAAGTCTATTGAGCAGGCTCTCAACATATCCTCAAGTGTTTGGATTGTCTTCTCGGATTGGCCATCAGTTTGAGGATGATAGGCCATACTGAAGTTCAGTTTAGTATTCAGAGCATTTTGAAGACTCATCCAAAACATAGAGGTGAATCTTGGATCTCGGTCAGACACAATAGATAGTGGTACTCCAAGCAACCTTACCACTTCCCTGATATATATATGTTCTAGTTGATCCAATGAGAAATCCTCTCGAATAGCAATGAAGTGTGCAGTCTTTGTAAGACAATCCACAACAACCCAGATTGGATTTTTGCCTTTGGATGTCCTTGGAAGTCCAGTGACAAAGTCTATGGTGATGTTCTCCCATTTCCATTCCGGTATGGGCAATGGTTGCATCATCCCCTTAGACTTCTGCCTCTCTGCCTTCACTTGCTGACACACCAGACACTTTTATGTATATTCAGCGATCTCCTTATTCATATTATCCCACCATGAGTTATCTCAGAGATCTCAATACATCTTTGTGCTCCCTGGGTGAATAGAGAAATTTGAACTATGTGCATCATCCAAAAGTTCCTTCTTCAGCTCTGGACTTGATGGAACACATAGTCTTTTCCCAAACCGCAAAATTCCTTCTTCATTAACATTAAACTCTGAGGATTTACCCTTTTTGATAGCTTCCACTTTTTCACGAATTCCCAGATCATCCTTTTGAACATCCTTTATCCTTTCCAAAAGAGATGGTTGAGCAATCAGTTGTGAAAGGATTCATGATGTTCCCTTCTCTATGATTCCCATGTCCAACTTCATCAAGTCTAAGAAGATTGGATTCTTCTCAATTCTCATCATTGATAGAATCACTGGATCCTTTCTACTTAGGGCATCTGCCACCATGTTCTCTTTTCCAAGGTGGTAATGTATTGAACAGTCATAATCCTTGATGAGATCTATCCATCTTATCTGGCGCATATTCATATCTTTCTGCGTGAATATATATTTAAGACTCTTGTGGTCAGTATATATCTCAAATTTCTCTCCATAGAGATAATTCCGCCTGATTTTCAAGTCAAAGATCACAGCTGCCGACTCCAGATCATGTGTTGGACAGTTTCTCTCATGGATTTTCAACTGCCTTGAGGCATAGGATATCACTTAATCATTCTGCATCTGCACACAGCCTAAGCCCTTCTTTGAAGCATCACTGAATACCACAAAAGTTCCCCACTTGTGGGTAAAGTGAGCATGGGCGCAGTGATAAGCCTCCTTTTCAACTCCTTTAAGCATTATTCGCATTCATTACTCCAAAAAAAACTTTACTCCCTTCAGAGTTAGCTTGGTAAGAGGGTTGGACAATCGTGAGAAATTTATCAGAAATCGTCGATAATATCCAGCTAACCCCAAGAAGCTACGGATATCCGTTACCGATGTTGGCCTCGGCCATCCCTCAATTGCATCTGTTTTGGAGGGATCAACAGATATCCTATTTCTTGTGATGATATGGCCCAATAATGAGACTTACTTCAACCAGAACACACACTTGATAAACTTTGCATAGATCTTCTCCTTGCGCAAAGTCTCCAGTACAGTTCTTAAATGCTCCTCATGATCCTCCTTGGTTTTGGAGTATATTAGAATATCATCTATAAAGAATACCACAAATGTATCTAGGTAATCTCTAAAGACTCTATTCATTAAGTATATGAAGATTTCTGGAGCATTGGTGAGTCCAAAAGGCATTACTATGAATTCATAGTGCCCATATCTTGTACGAAAAGCAGTCTTGGGGACATCTTCCTTCTTCACCCTTACTTGATAATATCCCGACCGCAAGTCCACCTTGGTGAAGTATTGTGCTCCACGCAGCTGATCAAATAAGTCATCGATTCTTGGGATATGATACTTGTTCTTTATCGTGATTTTGTTAAGTTCATGATAATCGATGCAGAGCCGCATTGACCCATCCTTCTTCTTGACGAAGAGGATTGGTGCACCCCATGGTGAAGCACTTGGGCGTATAAACCCTTTATCCAGATTCTCCTGTAGTTGTTTCCTCATCTCTTCAAGCTCAACAAAATCCATTCTATATGGAGTCTTTGATATTGGTATCGCCCTAGGTATAAGTTCAATTGAGAACTCAACATCTCTTCTAGGAGGAAGACCAGTCAGTTCCTCGAGAAACACTTCGGTGAATTCCCTCACAATAGGCATTTCTTCAAGGATGGTTTCTTCCTTGGACTCAATCATTTGAGCCAGAAACGCGTACTCATAAGGCAGTAATATCCACGCTTGAGATGATGGAGCTAAAAGAGATTCATATTCTTCCTGACACTTGTAAAGAATCGGGGGGTCGATTCTCCATATGGAGTGTGATTTCCCTCTCCCGACAATTTATATTGGCTCTATATAAGGAAAGCCAATCCATGCCAAGTATTGCATAAAATTCCACCAGAGGGAGTATGATGATGTTCTCCAGGAAAATAAATCCACATACTATAATAGGGGAGGACTTATATTCATGGGATGCAATGATTGCCCCATTTCCCGTACCCACCGACATCTTTACTTCCATGATTTGTGGTGGTGCTGGGATTGTTCTACTAAACTTTTGAGATATAAAAGAATGCGTTGAACCTGAATCAAAAAGTACGTTCACTATTCTTGAATGAATAACCAGCGTACCTGTCACCATGTCATTGTCGGGGTTCACTTTGGCAGAAGTGATGGCAAAAGCTCTTCCTTGCTGCCTTGGAGGTTGTTGGTCGCCTCCGAAAACCCATGGATTAGGGCACTAATTTTCAAAATTACCCAGTTCTTTGTATTTGTAGCATTGAACAATGCGTTGAGGTTTGAACGGAGCATTCCTCTACTCTGTCGCAACCGTGGGTCTTTCTTTCCGACAGTTAACAGCTAGGTGCCCTTCTCTTCCACACCTGAAGCATTTTCTCGTCCCCTTAAGGAAATTTCCAGGGTGCTTCTTTTCGCACTTTTGGCAAGTGGGGTGCTGGATCTTCTTAGCACCATTGGATTTATCCATCGGACCACCAGCATTGAATTCCACCTTATGCTTCTTGTCCCCATGATACCCCTGTGATTACCCGATATCCATTTCGACCTTGAGGGCACATCATACAATTTCCTCATAGCTGTCGAAGTCACAGATCACTAATGCTTTCTGCAAGCTAGGATTCAACCCACCAAAGAAGCGGTCAACCTTGCATTTGGGGGTAACGACAATGCCGGAAGCGTATCGTGCAAGCCTTGTGAAGTTTTCCTCGTACGCTCCAACAGATTCTTCATATTTTTTCTTGAGGGGAAGGAAGTACCTTTTCATCTTAAGCCGGAGGGTGCGTGGAAAATATTTATCGAAAAACATCTTCCGGAAATCCTTCCATTCCAATGCCTCGATCTCCTCCTCAGGCTTCGTATTTTTGATCAACGTCCACCATTGATCAGCTTCACCCTCCATACGATAGGCAGCCAGAAGAACCTTCTCTTGTTTAGAACATTGAAGGATGGAGAAGATCTTTTCAATGGAGTTGATCAATTGTTCAGTGATCGTAGGATCAGATGATCAACTACAAGTAGGAGGCCTTTTTCTCCTGAAGCTCTCGATAGCGACTTGTTCTTTCTTAGGGGGGGGGGGGTTGAACATTCCTATTGACCCTTGTTTCTATTCAATGATTGAGTTATCTGAGAGAGAAGCGTGACAATGTTCGCGATTCCCGATCACATTTGATTGGGCATCTCATTAGTATAGTCATCATACTGATCTTCACATCGATTGTTAGCCCGAGTCCTCCTATTACCATCCATTGGCTGGAATAAAAGGAATGTTAGGGGTAACACATAAAGAGTAATCCAAAGACAAAATTTGATGACTTATAAATAAACTCTCTTTTCCTTAACTCATGAGTCTATAGGCTTCAATCTAAGCTTTTCATGATCTATTTTCTAACATATATTCTTAGGTGCATTTTTCCCTTAATAAGGGTTCATACTAAGATTGTGAATTTATCAAAACATATCCCCCGGGAGTGTCTTAACCAAGAGTGCAGCAAGGCCCGTTGTCATGCACCAGTTCCCGTTCGAGTCTAGCTCAAAGCAGTGTTTTTGGGTTTTACCCCTAGGATACATCTGTGCCAGAGCCGCCTCTACCTGCTCGTATTCAGACAGGGATGTATTTGTATGATAAACCACTTACTCAGTATTTACCAAAACATAGGGGTGTTTTTATTATAATTAGTCTTGTCTCTAAGGCTTTACAAGGGTTTCCTAATCCCAAAAATAACTAAACCTATCCTCTAATACCAACTATGACAACCCTACTTTTATTACAAACATAAACATGATTTATTACATAATACTTCACTTGATACAACAAAGAAGATCAAGAGGTTTAGTGTCTTTGGGGCTTAGGACCATTACATAAAAACTTAAAACATGAAATACAACATCTTTATTAAAAACTTCCTTTACATGACCACTACATTCCCTCATACTTAGCATTGCATGGGACAACCTGAGGACATGCATAAGAAAATGGTAAGCTATAAAGCCCAGTAAGGGAGTACACATGGAATAACATGAGGAGTACAATACATGTTAGAAAATAGGAATATCAATAGATCATATAATAAAAATGAACATAAAAGGCATGATAAAGCATGATAATCATAACATGGAAATGTTTCAACAACACTTAGCATGAAATTAGCATGAGCCAAGGCTCATTGCACATGGAGCATGAGAAAATCTTCATTGCACATAAAGCACGAGTAAACCCTCTTTGCACTTGAATTAGCAGGATTCAACACTCATTGCACATGATGTATCATGATACTATACTTTACCCAATGCATTGGAGCGCTATAAGGGCGCACCCTTCTTAAACATTTCATTTCATGCATAAGTGTGTCACATGGATCATAAAACATGGATTTATAAAACATAATCATTTATTCCACGATAAAGGAATTTATAATTCATACATGAAGATTTAAAATCAATAATTAAATGCTCATAAAGGTGAATACCCTTGATGGAGAAATGGGCATGGTATTCACTACACAATGACATTGGCTTAGAAAAACGGTGTGATTTCGGCAGCGTAACGACGTGACATAAGGATTCATAAAAATGGTTGATGAGAGAGAAAGGGGTTCCTCATCATATTTACTTGTAATGGACAGTAAGGAGGTCATATAGATACATTTCCCAACAATTGTAATAGAATTTATATTCATGATACAAAATTATTTCATGAATGTAAAAGAAGAGAGAGAAGTTCCTTTCGGAATTTCGGCATAGTAACAGGTGTATATGGGAGGCATTTAATGAGAGATAAAGGGGTCTAACATCATTAAAATAATAATAGGGCAGTATGGGGGAGGTTCTGAACCATAACCCAACATTTATAATTGAAATTAAAAGGGTAAAACAACTTAGAGAAAATTGGACAAAAATGAGTAAGGAAGAAAAAAACCCTTACTTGGAAGTGTGCTTCCAAAGGCTAGAGAGAGGCTTGTGAGAGGCTTATTGAGAGCTTGGGTCACCTTGAGAGGATTATAGAGAGAGTAGGTCAGAGGTTGGACTATCTCCATAGGCTTTGAGTGAGGAGGAAGTGGGATCTTGAGTGGGTTTATATAGGAAAGGTGTGTAAATTCTTTATTATTTAGGTTTGGGACCCCTTATATTAAATTAATCCAAACCAAAAACCATCCTGTGGTTTTTGCCCATGGATTTTGGAAAAGGGAAGATGAAAAAATTATTTCATAAGGCCAAAGTCCGAACTTATTAAAATATCAGGGTTTCTTATGTGGAGGTGATTCACACTCCCATGGAAATTAATTTAAAAAGGAAAGGTGTTGAATAAGTCTTGAGGGGTCCATTAATTCTTTAAAAAGTAAGTTAAACAAACCCAAAATCACATTATTTTAATGTTAAAACATATATTGGCCGAACATAAAGATTATAGTATTTTATTACATCACTATTGGGTCATTATGATGTCATAAAACACATTATATATTTAAACGGTATTTAATTTTTACTCAAAAATTTGATTGTCTCAGAAAATTATGAAAAATTCACCGTTGCATAATTTCGACGTCCTGATTCCAAAAATAACATTTATTTTATCTAAATAATTTTATAAATATATTAATTTTTACTTTTAAAATAAAAACCGACATTTATCGAAAATTCACAGGTTTGGACAGAAATGGCTTTCAAACCTTAATAAAAATTATAATTGCATTCATAAAATTATAATATCATTTATATTTAATAAAAACTAATTTAATAATAATAATAATAATATTTTATTAAAATATTATTTAATTCAAAAATCCATTAATTTAATAAAACATGATTCTTAGTTAAATAATAACTAAAAACACTATTTGTACTTTAAAAACTATTTACAATGTATCAAAAATGACTAGAAATTATATTCATTATTATATACAAAAAAAATAATGTACATGAACATAGTACTACTTATTTGTTACATAACCCCTTAAAACAGCTGCATAAGACCTAAGGGTAAGGTGTGCGATGGTGACAGACTCTTGGGGTGGCTCGAATAGCATCGCTCGAGTGGTAATTTCAATCAACTTCCACTTTTCCTGTAGATGGTCACGTTCGAGCTTGAAAAGATGAATCTCGGCTTGGACTTGGTCAAGGGTGAAGCCCAAAGACACCACCTCTTTTCCGAGCTCCGACAAATGGGCTCTGTATGGAGCAATTCTACTGGACGAGGCCATCACTTATTTTGTCTAAGTAAAATTAGATGTGTTAAAGCCCTATATTTATACTAATCATGTGATCACTGTTAAACGACTATATTAGCAACATCCAAAATTATTAACATAAAACCAATGAATTTGACATTTTATATAAACATAAAGAGACATTTAATTAGATCAAGAGGTATTTCCTTTAATGAAACTTTGGGTCGTTACATTGAATGTTTTCATATAATATCCGGAATTATGGAAAGTTTTAATGTGGTTAATAAATGAATGAATGAAAGAATTTTAACCCATGGGGTTGGAGCATGCTTAGATGAAGTGATGGGGCTTTATTTTTGAGATTTCTTGGACTTAGTTTAGATATTCCTAGTGGGAATGGATCATGGTTGGAATGGTAATGGAATTCAATGTGTTAAATGATAATGGCTAATTAATGGGTTAATAATTAATTAACATAAAGTGAAATTGATTAAAAGGTATATGATGATTTAATAATGACCTCTAAATTGTAGTGTGCTTATAGGATATCTAGACTTAGTTGTGGTAGAAGAGAGTTTGAGAGACATTATCTGTAGTTGATACTGATATTAGGTTATTCCCACAGTGTGGTTGTGAGCTAAATTATATTTTATAATTTTTGTGTTTCTATACGGTACTCCACCCTATTTTTTAGGGAGACTAACACCCTAGTTATTCCGAGATGGGGGGTCCATAATCTTGGTGGGAGGATGGATGGGTGACTACCCCCTTTGGTCCCACTCTCTTCTCCTAGTAGTTACTAGTGCTAGTACACACGATGTTTATTTTTTCACATATATGTGTGTAGTGGTCTATAATGGATTATTGTTATTTCACACACAAATATTTTGGATATAGCTTCCAATGTGGCACTATAGGTATAACATGTATTGGTTGTGATGGCTTGAGGATCCTTAGTCGACGAATGGGTTGTAATATCTTGAGGTATAATACCCGGTTTTCGATACGAGTTATGTGGGTTTTGGTGAATTTTGGAAACTACTGGGTTAATTTTGGATATACGGATGTGGTGGTAGTGTTTTTTGAGGTGTAAGTTGTGGTGCTTCACCAAGGTGTCTTTGGGCTAGCCTTTTTGGACACAAATGATCAGGATGTGCGACATTGGGGAACATTAGAAAACTATTGGAGAAGTTGTTATAGGGTACCCTTTATATTCATTATTATATAATATGACCATGTATGTGATGCATTGTGAGAGTATCCATAGTGATGATGGAAACATATTATACCTATTTAGGTGATGAGTTAGTTTCACTTTCTGTTCACTATTCATGATCTTTATTTCCTTAATTTTTCACAAAAGGATCCAATGATGATCCTATTGAGAATACAATTATACTCACCCTACATTATATAAACTATTTTTATGTTAGTTGCAGTAGGTTTGAGGCTAGGCGGGTTATTACTTTCTTGGGGTTGCAAGAGCTGTTCGGGCTTCCTGGTCACTATCATTTTATATTCTTTTGGTACTGGACGTTTTCCCTTTCTGTTTTAGTAGTTCATGCATTACATTACATATGTGCACATTGGTTAATTTTACCTTTTGGTACGAGAGGGATTTGGTTGGACTCTATTTTATCTCTCTCTGTCACATGTGTTCTATTAGGGGGTAATGCCTCCCATATGTTTGTTTATTATGCCCTTGGTGCTAGTCTACAACTCGAGGCCTACTGGTGGCAGGACCCGGGATTCATTATCTCTCTAATCCCATTACCGGACTATGAGGGGTACACTTTGTGGGGAGTGGGTCCGGACATAATCTAATAATTAAAAGTATTTCATGATTATAATAATAAAATATATGTATTTTAATTTAATAAATGAAGCTGAAAATTAAAGTATACAAATTCATCATTCAGGTTAATTAATGGTTGTATAATGATATATATTTTATTACAATATATGTTACATTATTTGGTTAAAACATAATATCCAATTTAAATATTATATTTACCTTATTTAAAAATTAATTTTTATTAATTGTTTTCATTTTTTATCATTAAATTTAAAATAGTTAATTTTTTAATACTGGTGATTTTCATATATAGTAAAATTCAAAGGTGAATAAAGAATATTGTAAAATAAACTAATTTTTATATGCTAAATACATGATAATAAAACATAATTCATGTTAAAAAAAGATATAAGAAATATACCTTTTACAATAAATGGATAATTAAATATTCTTAGTTATATGAATTGATTAATTTCATAGTCTTTATATAAAATGATATTTTATTGATATTTTATTTACAAATACCGTCCTCTTTCACCTATAAATGTCTTCTGGACCCCTCATTCTTTGTTCCATCAAAAACAAACTTATTTTATTAATACCTTCCTAAATAGCATATAATATGAGTATTATAAGCATTGGGTAATTTATGTGATATGTAATTATTTTAACACACTTTTACACATCTATTTTTGTGATTAATGGAATATTAAGTGATTAAATGTAATTGTTATGGATAATTTGTTACTTACTAACACGGTTAGATTGCAATGCATAATCACTAAAATGAAGTAAAAATAAGTGATTAATGGTGTGAAACATTTCACTCTTTCCCTATTTTGAATGCCTGTATTTTTAGGTGTTTTATGGTATGGAATTTATTTAATGGTCATTGATTTTAATGTTTCCAACTATGTGCATTTGGTTTTTTTTGTTTTCCCTTATTTTCACTAATTACTTAATTTGATCTTTAGTGAATATCTGAAGAGGTTTGGGGTGATCGTAAGTGCTAATAGAATGATCATTCCCTATTTGGAGATACTATAATAGGAAATATTAATCTTTTCAAGTGAAAATAGACAGTGCCTGGGTCAAATGAACTATACATTGGAATTTTTACAATCCCTTGAATCAACTGTAAGTGAAAAAAATCATGAGAATGCAACATCAAAATTCTCACAATAAAGTGAAGATTAGATTATTTTTCCCATCTAGAGTGATTGTGAAAATAAAATATTGACTGTTGAGGTGACCAAAAATAAGAAATCCATTGACCACAAATCCACTAATCAGCTACACCTCAAAAGTGGTGGACCTTCCTTCAAAAACTGAAAATATGGAGCTCGCTATTATAAAATATCTTCAAATTTATGTCCAACTATGATATGGGCTTTTAATATTAGATGATTGATGCTACCAACCACCACCAAATCAGATCATGAAATTATGACCACTAAGCTCGATTATGTGAGATTTTCTACTATTGAAGAGGATGAATCCAATTTCACCCCTTTGGATCCAATAGGTTATTGACCTAGATTGTGGATACTGTTCGGGTGAGTAAACCCTTGAGTATAAATTATTTTCATAATAGATTAATGTGTATTTACATGACAAATATTTTTGGGTGATTTTTTGATAGAGATACAGCTTGCCTTGGATTGTCTATTAAGATAACTATTATATTATTGGTTATAAACAATTGATAATTGAAATGATTAATTTAAATTTGAATGGATGTTTCCATAAATAATCATTGATCCGTATGAATTGATATTTTGATATACTTGTTTCTATGAATTCTGTTGTGATTAAATGCTGAAATTCATATATAGGAATCTTGGCCTCGTGATACATGCAGAAATGTTTATATAGCAGGCAATGCCCAGTGTTACATGTTGAAATGCTTATATAGTAGTCTTATCCTAGTGATAAATTCTGAAATACCTAAATAGATGGATATACACAGTGATACATGATGAAATTATTATACAACAATCTTTTCCAAGTGATACATGCTGAAATGCTGATATTGTGGGCTTGGCCTTATGGCACATACTGATATTATTACTTAGTGGGAACATCCCTAATTAAATGTTGAAATTCTTATATAGTAGGTTTTGAACTAGATTCTTGGGATGTATTACTTGGTTATAAGGTTTTGGTTGGAGTTCTTGTAAGACATACTTAGATACATTTTAGGTAGATTATTTTTTACCATGGTAATATAGTTATTGTTGGCATGGTTGTGTGACATGCTCAGAGACATTCTGGCATGGTTGTGTAGGTGGTTGATGTGGTATTAGTTTAATTGTTTAATTAACTAATACACTTGTTTATTACATTATTGCATACACTTATTCTCACACTTTTTACTATTAGAAACAATAATGTAGACGAATGGAGTTATAATCACACCCTATTCAAGATTATGTTCTGTACCCATGTAGATTACATAGATGCATGTCTGGGTATGGGAAAATGACCTTGATGTCGATTTGTTTCTTGCTGGATGGGCTGGAGTTTGGAGATGAGATCGACATGGGGTTCATGACCGGAGACTTCTAAGCATTTTATGGAGTCTTCTAGTATTTTATTTTTTATTACTTTTAGTATGAAAATTTTTATGATCTAGCATGTCATTACATTATTCCTTTGTTATTTATTGGATTATTCAGTTTGATTTAACTGTTGGTCTTCTACAATATTGTATTTTTTCCATTATTTCCACACAATGATATTTATTTATTATTGTTATTGGATTTTATGCTATGTTGTAACTGTTTAACTTGGTAATATCGTCTCCCAACTATACATATCAAACCCTTTACTCTAGTTGACATCCCCTGATTATGGGGAGGCACACATGAGGTCTCATAACAAACCTGTTTCATCCACATGAGTGTGTCCTAGATTAACGGATGTTACAAAGTTGTATCAGAGCCCACCATGTATCTTTTTTGTTTCTTTAGTTTTTGAAAAAGGTAGAAAGGATACTAGGGTGTGCTAAGACATGGTAATGAACCTGTGAATGGGAGTAAATAAGCCATATATAGGATAAGATCAGAGTGCCTGAGGGTGGATTTCTGTTTATACCATTTCGCTGTTATAATTGATGTTATTTAATGTTGGTGGATTCACATGTTGTGTTATGTTATTGTTCTATGATATTATATGTTCTTGAGGTTTATACTCATGGCCCAGTATGGAATGAGATGAGTATTCTTGCATCCAAATAGGCACATAGGTATATATATTGACACAAATTGTTCATTAAAAGGACATATTTATTTTTCATGTGATATATATTTTCCTATTGAACTATGATATGAGATATCCATTGAATGAACTTAAATAAATGAAATATTATATCATTTTAAAACACCTCTTAGTCATGTTTAGATAGACCAAAATTCAGGGGTCCTCTACTATTGTCACTGGTTTTATTGTTATTAAATCCAATGTTTTTAGGAGTGTGTTTGTCTTATTGAAAAATAGTCTCTTCATTATATTCGAGTTGAGTGCCAGGATAATGGAAATCATCACACTTCTAACACTAATAAACCAGATATTTCTATATCTCATATGGATCAAATTGATTTTCATATTTCTGATAGCTTATTTTGGGTAATGAGATCCATGGAATGAAATATTTTTCACACTATTCCTTTGATGTCTGAGTTGAAAAGAGAGTTTCAGCGGCATCATCTGCCCATGTTTACTACAGGGGGAGGCCCCCAGGTAGTCGAGTTTTGGATTGAGTCTATAAAAATGATATTTTCCGAATCTTAATACACCTATGCCTAAGAGGGTGACTCTTGCTTCATATATGCTTCTTTGACCACCCAAAAATTGGTGGGACTATCTATAGCAAGCAGGAAAACAGAAGAAGTCATCTTAGGTGGAATTCAAGATGAAGTTCTTGATCTATTTCACTCCCAAGAAGTTTAGGGATGAGAAGGCATATGAGTTCATGATCCTAAAATGGGATGTAATGTTAGTGTTGTACTATGATGAACATTTCACTGACCTATAATGCTTTGGACACTCTTTGGTAGATGATGAGATCCCCATGGTGAGATGTTTTAAGGATGAACTTCACTACGAGATCAGGTTCTAGGTGAACATGTTACATCTGAGTAGTTTTATAGACATGATGAATCAGGTACTCATTGCGTAATGAAATCTGAGAGAGGCCTCGGGCAGTGGCTAGGTTATTTCCACATGGAAAACTATGATCTTCTATTCTAGTGGAAAGAATCACTGTTATGATAGTATTAACCATGGTAGCATCATGAAGATAAATAGAAGGGGAATAAGATAGGTAATGGATTCTAGAATGGACTCAACTACACCTCAACAGATAGGTATCTAGAGTTCCACATGACATTCTAGTCGAGGCATGGGACATGGTACCTCAGTGTAGGAGCAGCAGTACTAGGTAGATGGCATAAATCAGGAAGGTCCGGAAGGATCATAGGGAAAAGGGGGTTTTCATCTATATGTTATGTAGACTAATCTAGATAGTGTGGATGCATGATCATCTTCAATTAGAGGTGTGATTCTTATATCATATACATTTTATTATGTTTATTTTTTCATATAGTATAATCAAATTCCTTTTTATTTACTCTTTTTGTAAATGGTCTGGGTTTGGATGTAGAAACATTGGATGGAGTTGTGTCCAAAGAAACACTGTTGGGATTCCAATAAAAGAATATCAATCATTGTAAGGCATGTTATTTAGATATTGGTTGTTACCATTTCTTCTAAGAACCATTTGTGATGGAAATGAGAGGATTAAAATTGATTTTTAGTATTGATAGATTAGTTCTATAAAGTAATTATATCAACTATTACCTAAGGGGAGTTATCTTCTTATCTATGGAAGGACTCATCTATTCTCACCATGGTGAGTGGGATCTTCAGGCTAGTCGTGTGTGACCAATTAAATGAAGGATGTATTTTATCATGGATCAGAGAGAAGATCTCTCTCTAGACAATGTTGGAATGAATCAATATTATTTTCCTCCAATGGTATACAATTTTCAGGATGTCTTTCTAGATTAGTTCTATGACTTACTGGCCGATTGATATATCGAGTTTACGATCAAGTTGGTGCCGGGAGTAGATCCAGTTTCTATCCCACCTTATATAATGGCACCAACAGAGATTCAAGAGTTGAAACTATTGTCAAAAGTTGTAGAAAATAAAGGTTTTATACATCCTAGTAAAACTCCTAAGGTTTATCCAATTATCATCACTAAGAATGTTGATGGTACTTTGGGATTATATGTGGATTATCCTAGGTTGAACTAGATGACAGTTAAGAACATGTATCCCCTTCCGCACATCAAAGATCTTCTCAATTAGCTGAGAGGTGCTAAGATCTTCTACAATATTTTTTTAATATTTTCATACCATAATTTGAGGGTGATACCATCATAAATACCTCAAAGTTCTTTTAAGAGTAGCTATGGATTGTATGATTTTGTTGTGATGTTGTTTCTTTTGACCAATGAAATGAATGTATTCATGGCCTTGATGAATAGAATCATTCATCCTTTTCTGGACTGATTTGTAGTGGTTTTCATTAATGACATCTTAGTGAACTTCTAATTATTATATAATAATGAAAAACATCTTAAAACTACCCTTAGTACATTGAGAGAGCATATACTTTTCCTAAAGATAAACAAATTAATTATTTTGGATTGATAAAGTGCATTTCTTGGGCCATTCCATCTTATAGGAAGGAGTTCCCGGGGACCTAGATAAAGCTGAATCCATGGTATATTGGGAACATCCTAATTATTTCATCCATATTTAGAGCTTTCTAGGGTTATCATGTTTTAATTGGTGCTTTATCTAGAACTTATCTCATCTGGAAGCACCAAGGTCAGGTCCGACCAAAAAAGGGGGTGAATTTTATTTGGTATGAACCTTAAAAGAGTTGTTTTTAGGAGTTGAAAGGTAGGTTGGATTTGTACCTATCCACACTTTACCTGTGCGGGGTAAAGAATATACCCTGTACTATGATGCATCAATAGTTGGACTTAGAATAGTTCTGATACAGGAGTATTGAGTGGTTGCTTATGACTCTAGAAAGCTGAGACCACATGATATAAATAATCTTACTCATGACTTTGAGTTATCAGCAGTTGTGAATCCCCAAATATACAATAAAAATTATCTCATGGGTGAGAGGTTTCTGGTATTCATAGACCACAAGAGCCTATGGTATATTTTTTCATAGTGGGGCCTAAACCTTTGGAAGAGGAGGTAGGTCGAGTATATGCAGTCTTTCGACTTCATGTTAGCTTATTCAAAAGTAAGTGGAAACATAATTTCTAATGATTTGATCCAAAAAAACATAGACAGAGTATGTTCTAGAGTATTTTGATGACTTTTGATTAATTTCTATCTTTGCATACATGGGTCTAGATGTCCAGGAGTCTGAAGGTCAAGTGGCTCTGACTCTGACTTCTATTACACATGTTCTTTTAAAACAAATTAATATATATAAGTTGTCTATTACAGAGGGATTATTTCTAAGAGACAAATTATATGATGGGGAGATTCCATCGATATAGTCTCTTAGTTTTGGAAGTTATCTTATTTTTGGGGGCCAAGAATGGGTTCCTATGGGCTTCCATAAGGATCCAATGAGGGAGTATAATGCTTCTAGATGGTAGATATATTCTGGTTTTAAAAATATGTATCATGTTCACCATGGAAAATACAGGTGGTCAATAATGAAAAAAAGAAGTTGTAGGATTTGTGTCAAGTTGTTTCACTTGTTAGCATGTTAAAGATAAAAATCATAGGCCACCAGGCCTTTTACAAACATTCCCCATTCCAGAGTGGAAATGGGATGATGTCACTATGTATTTTGTGACCGTATTGCCTTCAAAAATCCATAAGAGTTATGTTTTATAGGTTATTTTGGATCTAATGATGAAGGTATCCCATTTTACAACAACTAGGGAGACCTCCAAAGTTGAAAATTTGGGCAGTCATTATGAGTGTGATGCAGTTCAGATGCATGATGATCTGATGAATATAGTTTCATATATATAACCTCATTTCACATCACATTTCTGGAAGGGTCTTTAAAATGATATAGGATCATCGTTTCTTTTGTGTACGTCATATCATCCTCAAATTGATAGTCAATATGAGAGCAGTATTAAGGTTCTGGGAAATATTTTGTGGGTTTGGGTTTTGGATTTTTGTGGTTCATGGGAGAATCATATGGAACTCCTTGAGTTTTAATATAATAACAACATTAAGGTATATATACAAATGTAAAATTATGAGGATTTTCATGGAAGGCCATGTTGGTTGCCTCAATATTGGATAGATGGAGGTATGTAAGTGTTTCCTAGGCATAAGCCTATTCAAGAGATGTGTGAGTATTTTAAGTGGATCAGACAATGGATGGTGTCCATGAAGAGTGGGCATAAAACATATGCTTACAACTAGAGATGGCCTCTAGAGTTTGAGGTTGGTCATCATGTTTTCCTTTGGTTCAATTCTAGGTTGGGGAAACATTGTATAATGAAATAGGGAATGTTAACAACCATGTTTTTTGGGTTGTTTGAGAGAGTGTATAAGGTCAGTCCAATGAAATACCGTTTAGCCCTTCCACAGTTCTAAAGTGCAATGCATAATGTGTTCCATGTGTCATGACTTTAGAGATATTATCCAAACACTTCTCATGTGATATACATAGTATATTTTGTGATTATTACTAATGGGTCCTTTAAGGAGAATCTGATATGGATTGTGGATTATAGTGATAAATATCTCTAGAGTAGGAAAATTCCACTGGTTTGAGTGCATTGGAATCAGGTGTGAGTTCAGGAAGAGAACTAAGAGAGGGAGTATAGCACGTGGGAAGAATTGATAGACTTTTACAATTACAACCTATAGTGATGCTCAGAGAATCTCAGGGAAGAGCTGTTATATGCTGGGGAGGTTTTAAGATCCCATATTTTTTTAGGCACATCCCTCTTCTAGTTTTCTATTTGAGATTTAGTACCCATGTCTTGTTTAGTGGTGGATACCATTTATTAAGAAAAATGAATTAATGTTTATGTATGTTTGTTGTTTTAATAAACACAGTCTTGGTTTGTGAGGATACTTGAGAAAACGAGAGAGGATCCACATAGGCAGTCATTTGTAATTTCTATTTAATTTAATGGAGTTCTTGTATAAATAGGTAAAGTGTTACCATGTATTCTTTGTATGTTGATAAGAATTAAAGGGGATTCAGGTTGTTTTATAAGCATAAATATCTAAATAAGTGTCTGTAGAATTGTTACATGTTGTGTAATTGTAATACATGTCGTCTAATAGTTTCAAAAAACATGGAATGAATGGTTACGAGCCATGAAAGGATTAACAACATTAAATGACTACACATAGTGTAATTATATTACATGTCATGTGATATATGATTCAATTAATTAAATAATTCAAGGTTATGGGTTCTTTGGTGTATCCCACTAAAAATAATTACATGAAAAGTAGCTATATTAACGAACATGTAATTACCCAACTTAAAATTTTAATGTATATTGGGCAGTTGATTTTTATTTCATCTATCCTATAGTTTTCTACACTTGACACCTGGGAACCTTTCAAGATATTTTGGAGTGCCAACATTTGTTCTGTACATCCCATTTTTGCAATCGATCCTTGGGTAAGTTGTTCTTCCTTGGTTCTCTATTCCATTCAATCATTCTATAACCATTGTGGTGGAATCTATTGATGATGTGCAGGGATTATTTTGATATTGATATGTTTTGATCAAGGATATTTCGTGCGATCATTTTCACCTTTTCCAAATGGAAATTTTTTATTGGAGGTGTGGTTTGATCATCAGTCAAAGTTATGGGGTCTAAACCTTAACCTTTTAGTTTGAAATTGTCTTGTATGTACAATATTACAGTTTCACAAATATAATGTGCCTCAAATAAATTGTTGGAATGAATGGAATATTTCTTTGGAACCCCCATAAATCCAATGGGATATTGGCCTGGCTTGTGTCTACCTTTTTGGTGAGTGAACCATTGAGTATACAGGATTGGTTTAATGTCTTGTTGTTTGTTTAGCATGACATAGATTTTGGGTGATTTCCAGATATAATTTCACCATGGATTTCAATTTTTATTGAGATAACTTACATGTTATTGGTTATGACCTAATGATAAATAAAATGTGTTATTGAATGTTAAATGGTAGTTTTCATAATTGACCATTGAGCCTTATGAAGTGATATTGTGATATCCTTGTTTCTATGACTTGTGTTGTGATTAAATGTTGAAATGCTTATATAGAGGGATTGGCCTAGTCATACATGCTGAATGTATTATATAGTGAGAAATGACTAGTGGTACATGATGAAATGATTATATAGAAATCTTGGACCAGTGATACATATTGAAATGATTATATAGTGGGCTATTCCCAGTGATACATGATGAACTGAATATATAGTGGGTATGACCTGGTGATATATGTTGGAATTATTATATACTAGGATTAGCCCAGTGGCACATGATGAAATTCTTATATAGTGGCCTCAAACCTGATTGAATATAGAAATGCTTATATAGATGGTTCTAACATAGATTTTTGTGATGTATACCTTGGTTATAAAGATATGGTTGGAATGGTTGTAAGAAATTCTCATAGAAATTCTGACATCAAGTCAAAGCAGGTTATCTTTTACTATTGTTATATGGTTATTATTGGCATGGTTGTGAGACATGCTTAAAAGCATTGGTACTGAATCATGTTTATCTGTTATTAGTTTAATAGTTAAATTAATTAATAAATTAGTTTATTGAATTACTACATACATTTATTACTAGACTGGTTATTATTAAATAGGACGGTGTTGACCTATTGATTTATAATCACACCCTATTTGAGCTATAATTTTTTACCTGAGCTGATTACATAGATACAGGTTTAGACAAGGAAAAATTAAATTACTGTTTATTGTTTACTTGTTGGATGGGTTGGCGTTTGGATATAAGACTGACATGGTGTTCAGGATCAGAGAATTTTGATTATTTTTTTGATTCATATAGTCTTTTATTTTTTATTACTTCAAGCATCAAATTTTTTTATATTCCATCACATCATTATATTATTCAGTTATCAATTATTAGATTATTCTGTTTTCATTGATTGTTGGATTTCTTTTATATTGTATTTTTTCCATTTTACGCACTCTGATATTTATTTATTATTGTTATTAGTTTTTTATATGTTTTAACTCTATAACTAGGGGGTATAGTGTCACCACTATACACATCACACCCCTGCTATTAGTCATTAGCCTTTAGAGTATGGGGAGGCATGCTTGAGGTCTTGTAACTAGACCCTTTCAGCCAAGTGAGAGAGTGCGATATCTAGGGATGTTACAATCATCCTAAAAAGTAAAAATGTGGAGGTTTATCTTAGTATAAATGAACCTAATAAAATATCCATGTTAAAGATATAATGTGATCAAATATTCACAGATATTTTATGGATAGATGTAAAAATCACAACATTATTGATTCTACATATTTATCAAAAATGATTTCTTAACTATCCATCCAAAACTAAATTATGTAGTTAACAAATATTGATTTAGTGATATAAAATACAATGAATGAAATATTAATTGGGAAGATAATAGAATTTATTATTGAAAAATAAATTATTTTAATATTTGGGTAAATATTATGTGTACCATTGATGTCACATATAATGATTGATATATTGGTTAATGCACATATATCATATTTCCTTATTCACATAAGAAGAATTAATATATACAAAGATATTTGGGATAAATTTTGATGGGGTAATATGAACAAGGAGATTTATTTTCTAGAATTTTATGGAATATTGTTAGAAGTCCAATGGGATGATGAAATATCTACCCAAACATACATGTAAAAAATAGAACAATGCGGTATATTATTTCAGGAGTCTTTCTAGGACCACAAATGGATGACTTTTTATTTAGGTTGTGATTACTGGGTAATAAAGTCAGATCACCAAATTATTATTTCTAGAAATTTATTTCCTAATTAATTTTCTAGGATTTATAACATCAAACCTGTACGGCTATTGGGGAACCACCATTAATTTTAACTGATCAATATCTGAGGTTAACCTAAAAGCTCTATTGGAGTATTAAATGGTCACACAATACATAGTTATACATTTTTATTACATGGTACCCTCAAACAGATGTCCAATAAAAAAATATACTCTAGAATAAATGATTATAATATTTTCTATGGATTTTAAAATTTTTTAGGATTAATTTCATTCTATAATTTATTTATCATATAAACCTAACATTCCCTCTAGTATATATATTTCCCTATTTAAATGTTTTTATGATAAGATATTCATCACCCCAACTTGATAGGGTGAAGTTAGAGTATTGAAAATAGAGTTACCACAACTTTTAAAAGAAGTAATAGAGTATATTTAAACAATTTAGAAATATATTAATGGGAATATATTTGAAATAATAGAAATAATGGTAATCTATAAGGAGACATATCTTTTTAAGATGATATGGAATATTTTCACCAAATATCTACCTTGAAGATGGTTATGAGGATTGTTAAGAAGTGAATGTTAATTCTTTGGCACTTTATCCCCTTCACAACTCTTGATCATATAGGAGTTGTAGAATATAGACATAAACTCAAACTAACATGTTTAAAGATCATAATTTATTTGAAATATCACATTATTAGAATCACATAATTAATCTATCTTTTATACAAAATATTAATGAAACATAATTGATGCATGAATTATTATCTGAGAAACAACTTATAACGATGTTGGACTATGTTGATAATGTTTTATGAAACAAGAAAAATCACATTGTCAAAGTATTGTGGTAGAACCACATGTTTGAGGAGGGGATATAGAAACCTGAATAAGCAATGAAACAAAAATTTCCCCATCAGTTCCTATTTGATGATTTGAATAAATATTTCAATGGTACAATTTATAAAGGAGGGAATATTGTTCCAATCTGATTTTTTATATATGTAAATTTCTACATTAAATTATATGTAAGATAATATTGAGTGTATTAATTATTTTATATTTAAATTAGTAAATAATAGTGTAAATATATTCTATAAATATAGTATATAGACCATGTAATTAAAAAAGAATTATTTGAAGACTATGTAATGAAAAAATATAAGTGTAATACATTCCATATGACTTATAATCATTAAAAAGGATAATAAAAATAATAAACATCATTGCTTGAAGATTGAAATTGAGTTTCTCACTATCCCCTAATAGTTAATAACTACAATATTCATTGTTCTAAGTGAATAAAATATATAGAATGAGAGAGAAATTCTATAAATGAAATAAGAAACCATGAGTGAAAACAAAATGAATGAAGGGAATACACTTTAAGTGGTGTATATTGTATGGTCAGAGAAAATATAACCGCTATAAAAAGATAAAGTACATATTTTAAATACTATTTCATGAATCGTAACACAATGATTGAAATAGTAAAAGAAACTTTTAGGATTGATTTCTATTGGTAATAGTTTAAGTAATCAAGTAATTAAATGTATTCCATCAATATAATACGAAAATATATGTACCAAAATATCATAAATGAAGATGTAAAATAATTCAAAAAAATTCACAATTCATGTTAATTAAAAATTTATAGTGAAATATATTTTATGAAAATATATTTTAACTTATTTTGTTAAAGGATAATATCCAATTTAAATATTAGATTTACCTTATTTAAAAATATATTTTTATTAAATGTTTTCATTTTTTGATAATTAAATTTAAATTAGTTAATTTTTAAATTCTTGTTATTTTCATATATAGTAAAATTAAAAGGTGAATAAAGAATACGATAAAATAAAATATTTTTTATATGGTAAACACACGATAATAAAATATAATTCTTGTTTAAAGAATGATATAAGAAATATACCATATACCCTAAATGGATAATAAAATATTCTTAGTAATCTGAACAAATTCTTTTTATATTATTGATATAAAGTCATATTTTATTGATATTTTATTTATAAATACCATCCTCCTTCACCTATAAATGTCTGCTTTACCACTCATTCTTAGTCATATTAAAAACCCACTAATTTTATTAAAATATTCCTAAATACCATATAATAAGAGGCTTATATACATTGGGTAGCTTATGTGGCATGAAATTATTTTAACACATTTTGTGACCTATATTTTGGTGATTAATGGAATAATAAATGATAAAATGAGATTTTTATGGAGAATTTGTGATTTTTTAACACACTCAGATTGCAAGGCACATCACTAAAAGTCTTTAAACAATAATTGATTGATGCTGAGAAACAGTTCAATTGTTCCCCATTTTGAATGCCCATATTTATAGGTGTTTTATTTCATGAAATTGATTTAATTTTTATAGATTTCAATGGTTCCAACTATGTGGATTTGAATTTTTTATTTCTTTTTATTTTCACTAATTTTATATTTTAAAATGGGGTGAAAATTCAGAAAGGGTCGGAGTGACCTCAAGTGCTAATGGAATGATCATGCATTTGTTGGAAAATATTAAATATGAAACATTCCTTGAAAAAATGGAAAGATACCGTGTCTGGGTGAAATGGACAGTACATTGAATTTTTTTCAATCTCCTGAATCGACTGTATGTAAAAAAATCAAGAGACTGCACATCAAAATTTTCAAAGTTAAGTGACCACAAGATGAATTATTTGGCCATCTGGAGTGATTATGTGAACATAAAAAATTGACTGTTGAGGTGACCACAAATAAAAAATCCATTGACCACAGAGCCACTGATTGACTGCACCTCAAAATTCATGACCGTCCTTCGAAAACAGAAAATATGGACTCACCATTGAAGAACATCTGCAAACTAAAGCCCATATACGAGATGATATTATAGTAGAAGATGAGTAATGTTACCAACATCCAAAAAATACGATCTAGAAATAATGGCCACCAAGATCCATCTTGTAATATTTTCCTCTATTTTAGAGGATGAATAAAACTCTTAGAAAATAATTTAGAAGAATGAGAATATGGATATAACCTTGATGTGTGAATTGAATTCATTACCCAAAAGGGTTTGATCCCCCAACGTTGGTTGCGTAGGGTTCTTGGTGGAAGTATCCCTCTATGATTTCACCGTGGTTTGGGAAAAATTGAACACCAATTTCATATTTTCCTGCTACACCATTGTTGGGAGAAATCTGGAGAATTTATTGGACTAAAAAATTAATTAACCCATAAGTGATCTCATCATCACTTATTTATTAATCGAAATCACTGATAATTGCATCGGTTTAATCGAAGAACAAATTGGTTCGACCATAAAAAGACAACTCTTTGTTGGGGAAACATTGTTTCGATCTCACCATGTTGGTCAAAGAACACATCAGTTCCACTGAAACGACAAAAATCTTAGTGAGGGACAAACCAGTTCAAATTTAAAAAAACACTCTATTAATTTTAATAAATAATTTGAATTATATTATAACAATAAAATATTTTGAATAAAATTTTTACAATCCCCAACATTTATTAAAAATATTAAATCTATATATCACAAGTGAGTCATTATACACAATAAAGGTATCTTTTGATTTAAACCATTACTTAGAATAAATATCTCAATGTTTATATGATTTATAAGTTTTGAAAACATTAAAATTATTAACCATTAAGATAAACTAGTGATATCATACATATAATGAAATATTCATCCAACATCCAATTTTGTAGCACTCTTATGGTAATGTGTTTATATCCTTTTCAAAAACTATCTAAGGGGTAAACCCATTAACTCCAAAAAGAAACAGAAAGTCTTCTATGTTAACATAAGAAAAATATTACAATGTTCTTATATTACTAGAGCGCATAACTCATTGATTCTTAATATTTTTTTTATTATTTTACAAATCTTACTCTAGTCATAACAGACGATTTTAACAAAAAAAATTGGGGGCTATAATTGTGAGTATCAAGAATATTTTTTGTAACTTGTTTTTACACATTAAACACTTTGATTATCATATTTCTAAAAGAAGTGTTGGGTTTCCACTATTGAAATGATTCATTCTAGGGGATTTAACACCATATATTTATTATTTTCATGAATAATCTCTCCCAACAGAGATTTTGTAAATGGATCTGCAAGGTTTTTACTCAACCTCACATAAATAATTATTATGGTACCATCTTGTAACTATTAGGAAAAATAATCATGTCTCAAACTTATATCTCTAGACTTTCCATTTTTCAAGAAACTATATTCCATTGATAATGTTTCTTTATAATCAAAACCGATAGAGATAGGAGGAATCATACTAGAAATCAATCTTATATCCAATAATAGATTCCTAATCCATTCGACCACCATCCCACATGCCACTAAGACATTAAACTCTGACTCTGTGGTAAAATGTAAAATACGTGTTTTTTTCTTGCTTTCTCAAGAAACAACACAACCTACAAGAGTAAACAACCATAAAAAAGTGGATTGGTTTTCACTAATACTGGTAATCAAGCTTGCAATGGTGTAACCTTATAATGCAGTAGGATAATCATTATAGTATAAACTTAAATATTTTGCCTCTCTTACGTATCCATAAATCCTCATTACACATCTCTAATGATCCACACTATTATTACTTGTATATATACTCATTTTACATACTGAAATGAAATATTATGTCTAGTTAAATACATCACATACATTAAAGAACTAATTACACTAGCATACTCAAGTTCTATTATAGCTCGACCCGTATTTATAAAAATATTAAAACTAGAATCAAATGGATTATTTGAATCTTTGAACCAAGATAATAATATTTATTTAACATTTTTTCTATGTAATGAGACTTACATAAATAAAAAACCCCACTATGTTTTCTAACATTAATACCTAGAATAGTATCAACTATTCCAAGATCCGTTATTTTAAACATAGAAGATATGTAATTTTTTTGTCTCAATTAAACCAATCATATTGGTTCCTAAAATTAACATATCACCAACAAATATACCCACAATAACTCCATATTATTTTGTAAACACTGATTAAATACATTTATCTCCAATATTATGAGAAAATTCATTAGATAAAATAATAGAATCAAATTTCCCAAGCCATTTTTTGAAAACATGCTTAAGATCATAGATAGAATTACCTAGTTTACATTCTTTGTTTTCATTACCCAGTAAAACAAACCCTTTTGGTAGTTCCATGTAAATCTCTTCATTTAAATATCCATTTTAAAAAATAGTTTTCACATCCATATAATTAACATAAAAAATACTAGTTGAAGCTAATGAAAATAATATCCTTACTGAAGTAATTCAAGCTCGAGGGGCATAAATATAAAAATAATTAATTCATTCTTTTTAAAGAAACCATTTGAAATCAATATCGCTTTAAAATATTTAATGTTACAATTGGGATCATATTTCTTTTTGAAAACACATTTACGACCAATTGGTTTTGAACCCCTTAGTAAATACATAATGGCCCAAGTATTATTCCGTATAATGGAGTCCATTTCATCACCAATTTCTTCTTTCCAGAAAGAAACATATCTAGAAGTAATAACCTTTTTATAATCATTTGGGTTATCTTCTATATTCAATACAATAGGATACTTATTAATAAGATGATTATTTTGATCTCATTCAACAAGGAAAATTATGGAATCAGTAGAAATAAAATATGGATGTATATGTTTGTCCTTCCAAATTATTATAATCTTTTTAGGTTTAACTCAAGAATAATCATTATAATATACAATTGTGTTAAAATTATATGTTTAAAGACTCGTAAATTTCATGGAATTTTTTTTCTTAATTTTCTTTGGAATTTTACAAGAGCGCAGTTTCTGACGGCACCTGATTCCGAGGCCCGGTGTGCTCGGAATCATTTTCCAATGTTTAGCTCGGGTACGTTCAGTGAACGGACGAGTGAGTTTTTCTAACTTTTGAACCGGTGCCCGGAATCGAATTCTGAGGGCACCAATGAAATCGCAACGCCGATATTTGCTTAGAAACTCCTCTTCCGGAGTTGCGTTTTCTCGGTTGTGGTTTTTAATTTTCGGGCTTCAAGTTAAGAAATAAAATAATAGTTCGACAAACTTTATTTTATTTCTCTTAAGCCACTTGAAAGCCACATGAACTGAGTTGAAACGGATAGGGTGCTATCCAGAAATATCCTACCCTCTTGGTAGGATATTTGTGAGGTGGGGCCCGCATGAGCCCCACCGTTTCTTTTCCGCTAAGTAACGCACCCGCGAAAACCCGTCATTATGAAAGTCAACTGACGCGTTTTCTTAAATTCTTAACGCACCATTTAATTGGGAAGTTTTATTCGCTGAGTTAAATGGGAAGTTTCTTTTGCTGAATTAATTATACTAATTAACGGGTCGTTACTTACCTCTTATTCATTTGTTGGCGTAATAATAAAATAAGACCAACACGACATTTAGAGGATTACACGTTGAGAGGTTTTTGACAAAAGTTCTTGTGCCTTCACCCTTCTTCGCGAAGAACGCGAAGAACGCGAAGAATGCCAGCCTCTGACGAAGAACGACGATCCCGCGGAAATCGACGACATGACGCCGTGTGCCGCGACGCCGGAGTTTCCTCTCCCGCGACTTTCTTCGGCGACGTTCCTTAATCCGCAACAAAAACCTTCGATCATCCGTTTAGGTGAGAGTTTTGGATTTTCTTTTAAAATTTCCTTTATGGTTTTCAACTCAAGAAGGATTTAATTAATATTAATTAAATCTTTTTGTTCTTGAACCTCGGAGTTCGTCGACGCGACACCCTTCCGTGACGACGCGACGCCGGATACCGCGACGACGCGACGATCCCCAATTCCGCGAGGAACCCACGGGCGACGACTTGACGAGGTAGGGGTTGTTGTGAATATTTTATTTTCCCATGAAAGTTTCTTTAAAATTAAAGAACCAGATTCATATGAACAATTTTAATTTATAAAAATTGTTGTTTAATGTGTTGCATAATTCTCACGTGGTTATTATTCTAACGCGGAGGGTGCGGGCCCAACGAACACGGCCCGACAACCCTCTGCCGTTTTTCGTGGTTGTGCGGATTTGGTGGGCGACGAAAAAATGTGACGTGAGGGCATTTTGATGATCCGACAGTGAATAATGGAACCCGGGAGGAACAACGGCGCAGACGGGAAGGAAAACGGACCACCGGAGCAACTCTGGTGGCTCGCGGAAGCGGCCGGCAGCGCGGGTCGCCGGCGCGGCGGCGCCGACAGCCGGAGTAGGTGGCGCCCCGGCGCGCCGCCGGACAGAGCCGCCGCGGCTTCAGCCATGCGGGTCCGGCTCGCCCGCACGGGACGCGGTGACATGCCGCGTCCGATTGAACCAACGCGGCCCCACGCGGGGCCGCGACACCTCCAAACCCCGGGGGCTGCGCCCCACGGCGTCCAGCTGCTCGGCCGCTCGGCCGTGCCCTGGCCGGGCCGGACCGGGTCCGGCCGGGTTGGACCGGGTCGGGTCGACCTGGTTTGGGTCGACCCGGTGCGGCCGACCCGGGGGGGGGGGGGGGGGGGGGTGGGGGGTCGGGTCGGGTCGGCCCGGGCCTGGACCCCCCGTCTTCGGACCGTTTTCGGTATTTTACCCGTAACATGAGCTATGGGCCTCCGAACGACGCGCCGTAAGCGGCAACGCGATCCTTGGATCAAGACGGTCGTTTTGGTATATTGCAGTCAGGGTTTTGGAATACTTTGGGTTCGGCCGGGTTGGTTCGTACACGAAACCAACCGGGCCCTCAGAGCGGAAACGCTCATATCATGAGCTACGAACGTCCGATTGACGTGCCGTCGACTTCGTTGAATTCCTCTAAGTGAGACGGATCTTTTGGAATACTCCGCCCGAGGTTTGGACGCAGGTGGAGTATAGTCGGGTTGGTTTTGCCTTAAAAACCAACCGGGCCCCTCAGACGAAAAAGCCAATATCTCTCAGACCGGGCGTCCGATTGACGCGCCGTCTGCGACGTTGAGTTCTTGCTGATGATACAGAACTTTTGGATACATCAATTTCGGACTTTGTGTCAGTTGATGTATCAGCCTCTCGGCTCGTGGAGCGGACCCTCCCGAATGAGCTTGCTGTGTGCGGGAACCCTAGAGCTGGCTGCAACTGCTACTTCGACAGCGACGATCGTGTAGAGATCCTCAGTGGACTGCGACGATGAATGTGCAGAGATCCTCAGTGGACTGTGACGACGACTGTGTAGAGATCCTCAGTGGACTGCAACGACTACTGCACTCAGCGATGCTACGTGGATCAGTGCTACAGGTCCTGTGTGGGCCTGATCCTGTGTGGTTCCAAACCTGTGTGGGTCAGCGCTCAGCGGTTCTATGTGAGCCAGCGCCTACAGGTCCTGTGTGGGCCCGATCCTATGTGGGTCTTTGCGGGGGTTAGTACCTATCGATCTGTTGTGGGTCCGACGACTTAGATGGATCAGTGATCATCTTTATCGTCATCCAAAGAAGTATACCTGTGTGAGCTGAATGCTGTGTTACTCTCCTTTGTGGATTGTGTTGAGCTATCCTATGTGGATTACTGTTTACTCTCCTTTGTGGATTGTGTTGTGCTATCCTGTGTGGGTATATGTTTTTGCTTTCCTTTGTGGACTGGGTTGTGCTTCGGCTCGAACGTTGGAGCCGAACGGGAATTGATGACTTAGGTATATGTATGGGCATATACCTAAGCAGTGCCAGTTGTTACTTTGTGATTGTATCTTTCCTTTGTGGATTATCCTTTGTGAATTTCAGGAGACCTTCGGGGGTCTCTGGGTCCCTACTGAGTATCTTATACTCACCCCTGCACGGGCTATGCCCGCACTTCGTGGTGTTGGTTGCAGACGACGGGCAGCGCTGATCGAGGTGGAAGCGTGCGGAGCAGGACGGTACCTGGAGGTGGACCACTGGGCGGGACGTACTCGGAGCGGATGGCTGGACCGAGGAGCTGTGGAGGCTATCTGTACCCACCCTTCAGGTGGGACCTTCAAAGGACGGCTCGACACTGTGACTTTTCCTTTCAGTTGATGTTTTCCCCTTTTAGTTGTACTTTACAGTTGGGCTTGTATTTCCGGCCCCTTTTACTTTCAGCACAGCTTGTTACAGTTTTTTACTTAGTGTTTACTTTTCCGCATTCTTACTCTGTGGTGCTTGTGTACTTTTCAAAGGCAATGCCTTCCCTTCTTCCAGGATTTACGCCTTGGTGCTAGTCGACAGCCCCTAGCCTATGGAAGGCGGGCTTGGGGTAGTCACAACACAGGCCCCGAGGACGGGTCGTGACAAATTGGTATCAGAGGTGGTCGGTTCTACCGCATACTCTGATCTTTCTTCTATGTGAAGAAATAGTGTTTAGCGTATTGGGTGTGGTTATCAGTCCAGGGAGTCCAGTGTTGGTGCGGTGACCGACATATCCATACACCAGGACCCTGACTTCTGATTTCCGACTTAATGCATGAAAACATTGATTTCATGTGTGTTTCAAGTTTTCTTTGTGATTACTTGTGTCAGCTCACCAGGTATACTGTTCTGACCGTGACGCACTTGTTTCCTTTTCAGGATGACCCCACGACGGCAGCCAGCTAGGGTTCCGAGAGTAGAGCGCGACGACAGCCCGCCGAGCGACGAGGCCTCGGTACATGGCCCGTTGACAGCAGAGGCACTGGCGGTACCTTTACCCGCCAAGCCCCCGATGCTTCCAGCACCGACCGCTGATGATGCAGGTCACCTAGGGGCTCAGCACGAGTTCCAGTGCTAGCGACCACCTAGGTTTCGTGGGGAGACGGACCCCCAGGCAGCCGAGGACTGGCTGGAGGCGGTCGTTCGAGTTTTCAGGCTAGTGAGGACACCAGCAGACCTCATGGTGATCTTCGCGGCAAGCCTACGGCACGCAGCAGCAGGATGATGGTGGAGCTGGATGCTCCAGGTGCACGATGAGGCCTCTCTCATCTGGACGGACATCGAGAGACTCTTCTGCTTAGAGTGCGTCCTGGCAACCCTCTGTGTGGTGCGCATTCAGGAGCTTCTTTAGCTACGGCAGGGCAGCTTTACAGTCGCCCAGTACGCGGCGAGGTTCACCGATCTTTCTCGCTACTCGACCGACATGGTACGAGACCCCTTCTTCCGGGCCCGGACCTTCGAGCAGGGATTGAGACACGAGATCAGGGCTTTGCTGATCTCCCTCAGCATCCTGACTCAGGCAGGAGTACTGGAGCGAGCCCTTCTGATCGAGAGCTTTCTGGCTGAGTCCACAGCGAGACCTACCGCAGGGCGGCAGGTAGCAGAGTTTTCGGCAGCAGGTAACCGACGGATGACTCAGGGTTCCAGGCAGACCAGACCCTTTCGTAGATGACCTCAGGGCACTGGCTCAGCAGTGCGGGGCACACAGTATGGAGCCAGTCTTCCAAGAGGCAGGCAATGCAACACCTGTGGCGGGCAGGGCCACATGGCTCGTGACTGCCCGACCCGCCATACCAAGGAGCAGCAGACGGTGGAGGGGCCACCCAGGCAGAGGCAGAGGGTCGACCTTGGCGGTCCGCAAGGAGGAGGCAGACAAGGCAGAGGAGCTGGCCGAGCAGCAGGTGGTGGGCGATGCTTTGGGGCTCTGCCACCACCACCACCAGGAGGTCCACCCCGACCACAGGGAGCTGGCAGGCAGAGACATGCACAGCTCCAGGCGGTGGAGGCCTACGACCACGGCGCGCCAGAGATGATTCAAGGTATGATCTGTGTCTATTCCACCCTTGCTGCAGTTCTTATAGACACAGGAGCGAGTCACTCTTTCATAGCCACTGCCCTTGTTCGGAGCTCGGAGATTCGGACAGAGCCGTTGGCTCGATCCTTACAGCTAGAGACCCCTACGGGAGCAGACTCGATGATTACGCACTGGTTCCGTAAGTGTGAGCTTACTCTAGGAGGCGATAGCTTCGGCTGGGATCTTCTTGTAGTGGCGTCGAGGTCTTACGAAGTCAACTTGGGCATGGATTGGTTATCTACAGTCCATGCTCAGATTGATTGTTTTAGGCGCAAGGTGCGATGTGTGCGCACCGACGGGAGCAGGTTCACCTTCACCGGCGAGAAGGGAGCCTTTGCAGCATAGGATGGACTCTCGCAGAGGAGAGGGCAGCCCATCACTCATCAGTTGGCTAGCCTCATCCTTGGAGCAGTTGACGTGCGAAGTCCTTGTTTTCCTGCAGTGGTGGATCAGTATATGGACGTCTTCCCCGACGACGTTCCAAGACTACCTCCTCACAGAGAGGTAGACTTTTATATTGATCTGTATCCCGGGACAGCCCCGATATCCACTCCAGCGTATCGGATGGCCCCTGCTGAGCTACGAGAGATGCGGGTACAGTTGGAGGACTTGCAGGGCAAGGGGTTCATCCGACCCAGTGTCTCACCCTGGGCTTCCCCGATTTTGTTCGCCAAGAAGGAGGAAGAGAGTTTGCGACTGTGTGTCGACTATCGTCGCCTGAACCAGGTGATAGTGAGGAACAAGTATCCGCTACCGAGGATTGATGACCTCTTCGATCAGCTCAAGGGAGCACGGTGGTTCTCGAAGATAGACCTCAGGTCAGGCTATCATCAGCTCAGAGTTTGAGACGAGGACGTGCAGATGACGACCTTCAGGTGTCGGTATGGCCACTATGAGTTCTTGGTTATGCCTTTCGGCGTAACCAACACTCCAGCAGTGTTCATGAGCCTCATGTATAGGATCTTCCAGCCATACCTTGATCGATTTGTCATGGTCTTTATCACCGACATTTTGGTGTACTCGACCACGGAGGAGGAGCACGCCTACCACTTGCGGGTTGTACTAGACACACTCCGAGAGAACCAGCTTTATGGAAAGCTCTCGAAGTGCCAGTTCTGGTTACGTGAGGTCCACTTCTTAGGGCACGTAATTTCTGAGGCAGGAGTTGCAGTGGATCCCGCGAAGATCGAGGCAGTGCTAGCTTGGGATCCACCTAGGAGCCTGACGGAGGTGCGGAGTTTCTTGGGTCTAGCCGGATACTATCAGAGATTTGTGCCGGACTTCTACAGAGTTGCGGCGCCACTCTCAGCTTTGACGAAGAAGGGGAAACCCTTCGTGTGGTCAGACAGATGTCAGCAGAGCTTCCAAGAGCTGAGACAGAGATTGACCAGCGCACCTATCTTGAGGTTGCCTGAGGAGGGAGTTGGATACGTAGTCTACTACGATGCATCAGGGACCGGACTCGGGTGTGTCCTGATGTATGAGGGGGCCGTGATTTCCTATAAATCACGTCATTTGAGGCCGCATGAGCAGAACTACGCTACCCATGACCTGGAGTTAGCAACAGTGGTCTTCGCTCTGAAGACATGGCGACACTATCTGATGGGCGAGCGCTTTACAGTCTTTTCTGACCACCAGAGTCTCAGGTACATCTTCTCTCAGAAGGAACTGAACCTGAGACAGTGGAGATGGCTCGAGTTCCTCCAGGACTATGATTTCAAAATAGTCTATACTCATGGGAAGGGGAACGTAGTAGCCGATGCCCTCAGCAGGAGGACGGGCATTCAACTACTTGAGGAGGCGACAGAGCAGATAGCCGCCTTGCAGATATCCTTCGTGGATAGGGATGGAGCAACCTTCCTTCAGTCTCTCACAGTCACTCCTCCACTACTGCAGCGGGTCAGAGAGGCACAGCGTGGGGATGCCGACTGTGAGACGCGGCGTGCACAAATATCCTCGGGACAGGCACCTGATGGTTTCTCCCTTGGAGGAGAGCACGACGTCCTTTTCAGAGGATATACCTTGGTACCAGTCATTTTACGAGAGGAGGTGCTGAGAGAGTTTCACACTTATCCTTTGGCGGTACATCCTGGAGTGGCGAAGATGTACCAGGATCTCAGACGATAGCACTGGTGGCCGGGCATGAAGAAGGTTGTGGCAGATTTCGTTTCACGGTGTCTCACCTGCCAGTAGGTGAAGGCAGAGCATCAGGTACCAGCATGCTTGGTACAGCCCTTGGAGGTCCCGGATTGGAAGTGGGACGGTATATCTATGGACTTCGTGACTGGACTTCCACGCAATTCCAGAGGTCACGACTCCATTTGGGTGATTGTTGACCGACTCACCAAGTCGACACACTTCTTACCCATCAGAGAGAAGGGCTCAGTGGAGAGCATGGGGCGTCTCTATGTTCAGGAGATTGTACGGCTTCACGGTGTGCCATCATCTATCGTCTCCGATCGGGAAGCTCGTTTTACTTCTTGGATTTGGAAGGGGTTGCAGGAGGCGTTCGGGACGCGGCTACATCTGAGCACCACCTTTCATCCTCAGAAGGATGGTCAGATAGAGAGGACCATTCAGACTTTCGAGGACATGCTCCGCGCATGTGTCCTCGACTTTGGTCGCAGCTGAGAGGACCACCTACCCTTGGTGGAGTTCGCGTACAACAACAGCTACCACTCCACCATCGAGATGGCACCATACGAGGTGTTGTACGGCAGACCTTGCAGATCTCCTTTGTGATGGAAAGACCCTAGGGAGTCAGCACTTGTGGGACCAGAGATGGTCTGGGCCACGACAGAGAAGGTCCAGGTCATCAAAGAGCGGATGAGGACAGCTCAGAGCCGGCAGAAGTCTTATGCTGACAGGAGGCGGAGGCCACTAGAGTTCAAGGATGGAGACCACGTCTTCTTGTGTGTCTCACCTCAACGTGGTTTGCGGAGATTTCGCCGAGGCGGAAAGTTGTCTCCACGCTTCATTGGACCATTCCAGGTCCTCAGCAGGATTGGCGAGGTGGCTTATCGCCTGGCTCTACCACCTCAGTTGCACCGGGTGCACGACGTCTTCCACACATCTCAGCTGAGGAGATACGTGCATGACCCGACACACATCATTGACCATGGGGAGCTAGACGTGGATGATGGGCGACTTTTGCGGAGGTCCCAGTGGAGATAGAGGATCGACAGGAGCGGGTCCTACGTGGGTGATCGATTCCTCTTGTGCGCATCAGATGGCAGCATGAGAACCTCTAGGAGAGCACATGGGAGCGGGAGGCTTAGATGCGTGCTTAGTACCCACATTTGTTTCCCTAGTTTATGATGTATCTTTACGGGGACGTAAATTCCTGAGGTGGGAGTAATGTAAAGACCCGTAAATTTCAATGAATTTTTATCTTAATTTTCCTTGGAATTTTAAAAGAGCGCAGTTTCTGACGGCACCTGATTCCGAGGCCCAGTGTTCCCGAAATCATTTTCTGAAGTTTGGCTCAGGTACGTTCAGTGAACGGACGAGCGAGTTTTTCTAAATTTTGAACCGGTGCCCGGAATTGAATTCTGAGGGCACCGATGAAATCGCAGCGCCAGTATTTTCTTTGAAACGCCTCTTCTGGAGTTGCGTTTTCTCGGTTGTGGTTTTTAATTTTCGGGCTTAAAGTTAAGAAATAAAATAATTGTTCGACAAACATTATTTTATTTCTATTAAGACACTTGAAAGCCACTTAAACTAAGTTGAAACTGATAGGGTGCTATCCAGAAATATCCTACCCTCTTGGTAGGATATTTGTGAGGTGGGGCCCGCACGAGCCCCACTGTTTCTTTTCCGCTAAGTAACGCACCCGCGAAAACCCGTCATTATGAAAGTCAACTGACGCATTTTCTTAAATTCTTAACGCACCATTTAATTGGGAGGTTTTATTCACTGAATTAAATGGGAAGTTTTTTTTGTTGAATTAATTCTACGAATTAATGGGTCGTTACTTACCTCTTATTCGTTTGTTGGCGTAATAATAAAATAAGACCACCATGACATTTAGAGGATTACACGTTGAGAGGTTTTTTACAGAAGTTCTTGTGCCTTCACCCTTCTTTGCGAAGAACGCGAAGAACACGAAGAACACTGGCCTCCGACGAAGAACGCCGAACCTGCAGAAATAGACGACGTGACGCCGTGTTCCGCGACACTGACGTTTCCTCTCCCGCAACGTTCTTCGACGACGTTCCTTAATCCGCAACAAAAACCTTCGATTATCCGTTGAGGTGAGAGTTTCGGATTTTCTTTTTAAATTTCCTTTGTGTTTTTCAACTCAAGAAGGATTTAATTAATATTAATTAAATCGTTTTGTTCTTGAACCTTGGAGTTCGTCGATGCGACACTCTTCCGCGATGACGCGACGCCGGATACCGCGACGATGTGATGATCCCCAATTCCGCGAGGAACCCACGGGTGACGACTTGACGAGGTAGGGGTTGTTGTGAATATTTTATTTCCCCGTGAACGTTTCTTTAAAATTAAAGAACCGGATTCATATGAACAATTTTAATTTATTAAAAATGTTGTTTCATGTGTTTCATAATTCTCCCGTGGTTATTATTCTAACGCGGAGGGTGCAGGCCCAACGAAAATGGCCCGACAACCCTCCGTCGTTCTTCATGGTTGTGCGGATTTGGCGGGCGACGAAAAAACGTGACGCGAGGGAATTTTGATGACATGGCAGTGAAGAACGGAACCCGGGAGGAACAACGGCATAGACGGGAAGGAAAACGGACCACCAGAGCAACTCCGGTGGCCCGCGGAAGCGGCCGGCGGACCCGAGACCGCGCGGTTCTGGCTCGCCCGCACGGGACGCGGCGACATGCCGCGTCCGATTGAACCAACTCGGCCCCACGCGGGGCCACGCCACCTCCAAACCATGGGGGCGGCGCCCCGCGGAGTCCAGCTGCTCGGCCGCTCGGCCGAGCCGAGCCAGGTCGGTCCGACCTGGTGGGGGGGGGGGGGGGGGTCGGGCCGGGCCCGGACCCCTCGTCTTCGGACCGTTTTCGGTCTTTTTCCCGTAACATGAGCTAAGGGACTTCGAATAACACGCTGTCAGCGGAAAAACGATCCTTGGATCGAGACGGTCGTTTCGGTATATCGCACTCAAGGATTCGGAATACTTGGTGTTCGGCCGGGTTGGTTCGTACACGAATCCAACCGGGCCTTCGGAGCGGAAACACTCATATCTTGAGCTACGGACGTCCGATTGACGTGCCGTCGACTTTGTTGAATTCCTCTAAGTGAGACAGATCTTTTGGCATACTCCGCCCGAGGTTTGGACGCAGGTGGAGTACGGTCGGGTTGGTTTTGCCTTAAAAACCAACCGGGCCCCTAGGACGAAAAAACCAATATCTCTCAGACCGGGCGTCCGATTGACGCGCCGTATGCGACGTTGAGCTCCTGTTGACGATACAGAACTTTTGGATACATCAAATTCGGACTTTGTGTCAGTTGATGTATCGGCCTCTCGACTCGTGGAGCGGAGCCTCCCGAACGAGCTTGCTGTGTGCGGGAACCCTAGAGCTGGCTGCGACTGCTACTTCGACAGCGATGACCGTGCAGAGATCCTCAGCGGACTGCGACGGCGACTGTGCAGAGATCCTCAGTGGACTGCGACGACGACTGTGCAGAGATCCTCAGTGGACTGCGACGACGAATGTGCAGAGATCCTCAGTGGACTGCGACGACTACTACACTCAGCGATCCTATGTGGATCAGTGCTATAGGTCTTGTGTGGGTCCGATCCTGTGTGGCTCTGATCCTGTGTGGGTCAGCGCTCAGTGGTTCTGTGTGAGCCAGCGCCTACAGGTCCTGTGTGGGCCCGATCCTGTGTGGGTCTTTGCGGGGGTTAGTACCTATCGATATTTTGTGGGTCTGATGACTTAGATAGATCAGTGATCATCTTTATCGTCATCCGAAGAAGTATACCTGTGTGAGCTGAATCCTGTGTTACTCTCCTTTGTGGATTGTGTTGAGATATCCTATGTGGATTACTGTTTACTATCCTTTGTGGATTGTGTTGTGCTATCCTGTGTGGGTATACGTTTTTGCTTTCCTGTGTGGACTGGGTTGTGCTTGGGATCGGACGTTGGAGTCGAACGGGAATTGATGACTTAGGTATATGTATGGGAATATACCTAAGCAGTGTCGGTTGTTACTTTGTGATTGTATCTTTCCTTTGTGGATTATCCTTTGTGGATTTTGGGAGACCTTCGGGGGTCTCGGGGTCCCTACTGAGTAGCTTATACTCACCCCTTCCCGGGCTATGCCCGCACTTCGTGGTGTTGGTTGCAGACGACGGGCAGCGCTGATCGAGGTGGAAGCGTGCGGAGCAGGACGGTACCTGGAGGTGGACCAATGGGCGGGACGTACTCGGAGCGGACGGCTGGACCGAGGAGCTGTGGAGGCTATCTGTACCCAGCCTTCAGGTGGGACCTTCAGAGGACAGCTCAATGCTGCGACTTTTCCTTTCAGTTGATGTTTTCCCCTTTCAGTTGTACTTTACAGTTGGGCTTGTATTTCCGGACCCTTTTACTTTCAGCACAGCTTGTTACAGTTTTTACATAGTGTTTACTTTTCCGCTTTCTTACTCTGTGGTGCTTGTTTACTTTTCAAAGGCAATGGCTTCCCTTTTTCCTGGATTTACGCCTTGGTGCTAGTCGCCAGCCCCTGGCCTATGGAAGGCGGGCTTGGGGTAGTCACGGCACGGGCCCCGAGGACGGGTCGTGACAATATGTAATACATCAGTTAGGTTCATGAGGAATAACTTCCTCCACATGATCTTTCTAAAGCATATTTTTCAAAAAAACACCACATATGTTGATTCTAAAATTATATTAGCTACCAAATCCATAATTCTATTTGATTTTCTATTTTCTCTATATCCAACAAAAACAACTCTAATTTCACTAGGGGAAATTTTTGTTCTATTAGGATCAGGAACTATATAATAAGATAAATACCACCATACTTTGAAATAATAAATATTAGGTCTTCTACCACTCCAAAATTTATAAGGGGTTAGCTTAGTTTTCCAAGAGGAAATCCAATTATGAATATGACATACATTCAATGAATCTTCTCCCCAAAATATTAATGATAATTTATATATATTAATCATTAAATTTACCATTTCTACCAAATAGCTATTTTTCCCTTCAGTGAATTCATTTTTCTAAGGTGTGTAAGGAGCAGTTCTTTGGTGAATTATACAATTTTATACACATAATTAATTAAAATCATTAATAAAGTATTCACCACCTCTATCTGAGCGTAAAACATTAATATTTTTGTTAAACTGTATTTAAACTTCTATTTTATACATTTTAGACAATGTAAATGATTCATCCTTTGTTTTATGAAGATACACATGTAAATGTTTACAACAATCATCAAAAAAAATATAATATATTTTCCAACACGAGAAAACAATCAATTTAATTTAAAATTATCAAATGGTACTAAATATAATATATAAGTATTTCAATCAACAATATGAAGAGGCTTCTAAAATATTTTTGATTCTATACATGTTTTACATTTATCAAAATCATATACAAAGTTAATCATGTTTAATTTCTTCATTTATTTTAATGAATTAGAATTAACATGTTCTAAATGATAATGCCACAAATTATAAGATTCAATAAAGTATAATATTCAGTCATATTATTAATAAAATGTTCATACATGTCATTATTAGTGTACACTTTCCCTAAAAACATGCCTCCCTTCGACAAGATAACCCTGTTAGAATCAAATGAAACCCAAAATCCCTTCATACATAGAGGATCGACAAAAACTATGTTATTTTAAATTTCATGGACGTACAACATAGTTAAAATTTTCAAATTATTCCCAAAAGTAATGAATATATATCCATGCTTCATAGTCTTCTAACATTAATGCATGGATTTTTTCCAAGATGTACATCCTTCATGATAGTACAATCATCAATTATTTTGAACATCAACAGATCCTTTCACACATTCACCATTGCACCATAATCTAGCCACAATCCCTTCTTCATCGAAGTCATATTGACTTCAGATATAATTGAAACAAGATTTTTTTTCAGTAGTCATATTTTCAGTGGATTTGTAAACATTCTTTTTATAGTGACATTACCTTAAAAAATACTCTGGTTTTCATGATTCAAATAATTCTTCTTTATTTGTGGAAGTATTTCCTTTCTTCTTGAGTTTTTGACTATTCTTCTTGACATGTAAGGAGGAGATTGGTTGTATCTTTACCTCAAATATATTATCATTGGTATCAAATTACGAGGCCATTCCCATGTCTCTCAACATAGATTATTATTCAATACGAAGAATAATTTTTAATTTCTCTAAGGAAATATGATCACTCTTTTTGAAGAGTGATATACCAAATTCTTTCCACATGTGTAAATTTAGAAATAATTTAACCTACTTGAAAAATTTATCTTATATTAATTTTAATGGAAATGAGTTTATTTTACAAAACATAAAGCTTAGTAACATTCTCTAAAAATTGCTTGTTATCAACCATATTTTATTTTAGATACATTGAAATAAGAGACTTATTAGTACCTTTTTTCTCTTCTTTATATTTGAATTTTAGTGCATCCCAAATCTCTTGACTGGTCTTCATTTGGTGGAAATAGTCATAAATACGATTTTATAATGTGTTGAGGATATTTCATCTGTACAAAACATCACCATATTCTAGTTGCTTCCTCATTTACATAATTTTCTCGACTTGAATCACATGAATTGGTGTGATGTTAGAATTTAAAGTGAGCTCCTCAGTAATGGGATGAAGAATTAGTTCCAAAATGTTAGAAATCGTCAATAATATAAGAAGAAACTTCATCATGTCCTACCACCAGGAGAATTTGTTGACTTTGAAATAGTCAAGTTTGACAATGTTTTGGTTCATGACTTTAATAAATTTTGAATCCATATTCTTGGTTCTATATTAAGTGTTAAAATCTTATGATTATTAATAAATAAGTAGGCAGAATGAGAATATGGATAAAAACTTGATGTGTGAATTAAAGTCACTGTCCAAAATATTTTATCCACCGCCACGTTGATGGTGTAGGGTTATCTGTTAAAGTACCCCTAGAGGATTTCACCAAGTTTTGGGGAAAATAGAACACCAGTTTATGATTACCCTGCTGCACCAATGTTGGGAGAACTCTGGAGAATTTCATAGATTGAAAAATTATTTAACCCATAAGTTATCTCATCATCACTTATTTATATACTGGAATCAGTGCACATTTAACTAGTTTGGTTGAAGAATACAATGGTTAAACCAAAACAAGACAACTCTTGGGGAGGGACACACTAGTTCAATCTCACCATTTAGGTTAATGAAACAATTGGTTCTACCAAAACGACACATCTCTTGGTGAGGGACACACCAGTTCAAATTTGATAAAAACACTCTATTTATTTTAATAAATAATTTGGCTAAAATTATAAAAATAAAATATATCGAATAAAATTATAACACCATCATCACCCTTGTTGATGCAGTATTCCCCGCTTGAAGATGGAAAACCAATGAACAGAAAACCAGGAAACCAAGAGGATTCAGCCACAAAATCACTTCCCAATCATCATTTAAGAAGATGGACCGAAAATTGTGTACTCGTTAAGGAAGAGGAGGGTAACTAATGAAAACCCAGCTCCTCCATTTATGAAACCACTAATTCCACCAAAATTGAACCTCTATCGACTTAAGACCATGTTTTCGAATCCCACCAAGCCAAGATCTACCAATGAATGAGGATCAACATTATACTACTTGAAGAACACATTTCAAGCACCGCTAGATAAAGTTGCAGTAGTCACTACCATTGAGTTGTGGAATACTAAGAAATTTTGTTCTCATCGATGCCTATAGAAGAAAGAACTATGTTGCACGATGCCAAATCTAAGAGAAGTCTACTGAGGATTTTTGAAGAAGCCCCCTTCCTTTATATATATATAAATATATATATAATTTTAAAAATAATAATATAATAAAAGTAAAAATAAAAAATGTCCATTCCATGTCAAATAGTGACATCCTAATTAAAATAAAAATTAGTTTGGAGGAACGAGAAATTGGTTTGGAGGAACAAGATCCAATGTTCTACACAAGGACCAAATAAATTATTTCATGCTAGAAAATTACCTAAAAGATAAGAAATATGGAAAACCATTTTTCGATAAGTGAATAATATTTCAGCATCAACATCTTATAATTTTTTCTATGGCCCCAAATCAGATGAATATCCCAAAAACAACACCAAGATTTGATCAGGACACCTAGGTCAACAACTAGTTTTGAGGAAAATTAGTTATTTATAAATCCTATTAAAACTAGTATTGTTGGGGAAAAAGGGTACATCTAAAGGGATAGAATTCCAAAAAAGTTGTTTTGTGACAATGTAGATTGGACAAAAAATTACAAGTATTGAAAAGTAAGGGCAAAGATGAAGAAATAGAATTAAATAATGGGGATGAAGGACAATAGCTAGAAACCAAGAGATTAATAAGCAATAGTGAAAAACACAAAGAAGACTCGAACAACCTAGAAAAGAAGTAAGAGAATCTGATTTTATAATTTTTATTTTCATTATGGATTTTTTGAGTTTTCTATCTACAATTATTCATAAATTTTAAAGGGAGTTATGGATAAACATCGGTAAATTATCTCAATCTGGAAATCTATGGATTGTTAGACCCTATAGTCTCTCAAATACAAAAATAATTAATCTAATCAGTGACGATACCAGTTCTTCATAAAAATCAATTTATTATTCAATATTAATGTGCTATCATTGGTTGGACTATAATATTCCCATATGGACATTCAAATGACAAGTATTGAGAAAAGAAACACCACCAAAAATAGTTCTCACTAGTTCCAAGAATTAAAATGATTTATACTTCTAACAAAATGGGAAGAGGGTAGTTTCAATCCACACATTAAACATGAATAATGTTAATGTACCAAACAATAAAATATCATTCCCTATATTTCATACCTTAAAGTTACACTTGACACTACTATATGATTATCTTTCTTTTTACTGGGGAATTAAAATTTTAATTGAGTTTCATTTCAAAATTGTATTGCACCCATTAAATGACTTGTATTACAAAAAATTATTTTCCATCTTGAAAAATTGTGAACAAAGTTAAGAAATATTTTTACTATTTATAAAAATAAAAAGAATGAATTTTTTAAATAAATAAATATATATATATTATAAATTGATCTGCGGTGTGGAATTTTTATTATTTTCAACATTCATATCTTACCCGGCTTTTATTTTATCCTAGGTCCCGGTATGGGTTAGGTCTCAGTTTTTCTATTAGGAATAGGGTGTGATGGGTTTGATGTTTCAGGATAATGTTGTTGAAGTTTGGGTTTGGGTCTTGGATTATATTTTTGATGTTCAAAAACTGGGTGGGTTATATTGAAGTGTGCGGATACTACACAGTTAGTGAAAGACGTGTGGTCAGCCTAGGTCCTCATGCGTCTACTTCTGTAATGGGTATAAGAAACCACACCATCCGCACAAGGTCGCTTGAGTCATGCGAGGTATCTATGTAGTTTCCCAACATTAAGAATAAACAAAATGAAATAATGGAATATTAAAAAAAAGATAAGTGAGATAAAATTTAATTATTTTTTTAGTAATAAAAATTAAAATAACCTTAAAATATAATAATAATATTATTAATATTAGCATTATTATTGGTGTTAATAATATTAATATTAATATTAATATTATTAATCCTATTATTATTATTTTAATGTTAGGATATATTTTTAGTGGTTCCTCTCCCTTTTCCTCCATCCTTTCACGACACCCTCTCTCCCCTTTTTTGTGTCTCTCATGACCCCCCTTGTGCGTTTCCTACTCACGCGACCACCACTCTCTGGTGAACACCCTTCAGTTGCCTCACTCTTCCTTATGCACCCCCAACTGGTGCCTCGCTCCCTCATGAACCTTCTCACTAGTTCCCCACTCTCTTTTGGTGCACGTGCCTCCCTCAGGAATCCTCTATTCGCGCGGATACCCTCTCGAGTCACTCACCACCCCCTCTCCCTCTTTGATGGGTGCGATCAACCTTTGGGTATTGTTTTTCATCCTCATATTTTGGGTTTCAATTTTCTAGTATGTATATTGTTAGATTTATGGTCAGTTCTAGATGATTCGGGGTCTGATCATGTTGTTTTTGGGTAAATATTTCATTGTCAGAGTTTTCTTGAAGCGCGTTTGAGGTGTAGATGGGGTTTCACACCACTTTCAAGAAATTTCTCCACTCGTGGTAGGTGGTTCCATTCCATATCATTACTGGATAAATTTAATAGGCTTGTTTAAATTTACAAAAGCTATCTATGGTTTGATTCCATGATGTGAAGTATATTATTAAGGTGTTCCACATGTTTATGTGTTGAGAATAGATTCTATAACTGAATGTGGAAATATTGTGTGTGTGTGTGTTATTTAGTGTGGTGTTTCTTGGAATGGTTTAATGGGTTTTTTGAAAGGGGATAACCTTTTTTTTAAAGGCATGTAAGGTGAAAATAGGTTTTGAAGTACGTTTTTAATGGAAAAGACATATTTTTCAATTTTTAACATGTTGTACATTTCTAAATATGAATTTTAAATTTTTTTAAAAGTTGGAGGGAATGATTTATTAATGATTTCTGGTTGTGTACAGATTTTTAAAAATGGGATTTCCATGCAATTAGTTGAGAAATGGTGTAAACTCATGTTGTACTAATTGAAAGTGTTCTATAAATTGTTTAATTGATTTATTAAATTATATAATAATTTCAAATAATGTTTCGATAAGGTTATATTGTGCATTTGACTTTAAATTAGATTTTTCTTGTGAAATTGGGTGTGTTTTTGATGTAATCTTTTATTGTGCCATTTTTAGTACTTTGTAATTTTTTCAAATGTTTTATTAAATTATTTATGTGATGAAAATCATGGAATGGAGTGGTTTTGTTGTGAATTTGGTCTAAAAGGGTGTTTTGAGTGTGTTTTTGGGTGTAAAGCCTTACAATTCCTCTTGGAATTGTTTTGGAAGGTTTTTAAATGAATTATTATATTACATAAGAGGTGTAAGAAATGTCTGGGAAATGGTTTGGTGTGTGTATGTTTTTAAAATGGGGTTTGGGTGTGCAAGTAGTAGTGCACTAGGTGTACATTTTTTTTATTGACTTGTGTGTGTAAATGTGAACTGTTTGTGATATGTGAACAGGAACATGAGCACATAGATTCCCAGGTAACTAGGTGGATAGACTATGAAAAGTTTTTTAGTGATGTGGTAGTGGCTATGACCTGATTTCACTTGGATAGATTGATTATTTCAACACTGAATAAATATATGGATGATGATGGGAGACCTGTAGGGTTATAAGGGTGTCCCCTAATAGTGTCTCATGCATGAGAATGTTGATGTTCATGGTTTATAAAACACATTTTCAATGAGTTTTTATGTTCCTAGAATCCCACTTGATCAATTTTGACCCCAGGGATTTACCCATGGTGCTCTACCTTATATGATGGGGTTCCATCTATGAGCATACGGTGGACCTATTGTGTGTGGATGTGTGCATGTGTGTGTGTACTTTTAAAAGCCCATTTTTCTTTTATTCAAATTGGCATATTGGTTTTATTTCTAAGTTGTTTCTTTTACTTAAACGTTTTACACAAAAATGATATCCTCTAAATGTTTTAAAATAATTATTTTAAATAAACACGTTAGATTATATTTAAAATGTTTATCATAGATTCCTTATATTTGGGTGGCATATTTTTGGGATTTGGATCACACCATACCTAAAACCATTGGTGTTTTTAGATCTTTTTCTATTTTTTATTCCATGAAATGACAAGATGTTCATTGGTCATGATGTAGGTTTTTAGTGGACTTCTCTTGTGGGTTTTGTGGTGGATGCTTGAGGATATGGTTCTTCATGTGGAATTAAGGTTTGGGTTGGAGTTTTTTTGTTTTTTTTCTATAGATCATTTTTGGATTTTTGTTCAAAATTTCATGTTTTAAATAAGAAGATTGGTTATCCTCTATTTGGATGTTTGTTTTTAGTTTTCTTATTTATATTGTTGATATTTTAGGTCTGATAATTCACGTAAATCATTCCCAATAATTTATTTGGTACTCAAAAATTTGTTCTAGCCCATAGGGATCCAGAAATCCCTCCTGGACTTTCCGTGGATTGGGTCAGGTTCCGAGTTAGTTGGTGACCTAGTTTGGTTTGTGAAAAAATGGTATCAGAGGAGGTAATTATCTTTAGGTTCATCTTCATTGGGAATGAGTATGGGTAGACATGAACTAGGATTGTTGGGCCTTGACGTTCCAGTTATGAGTGTGGTGCCTTGCTAGCACACCTCCTGACACGACTCATGTTACAAGGAGAAGTCAGGCTCCATCTGAGTTCTTTGGCCTTTATGGTCACATGTTATTTGAGAAATGAAATGGGAGTTGGGTCAATGGTCTCAATGAGATCATAGGTCCTAACAAGCCATGTGATGTTTGGGTATTTTTCCTAGAATACTCTCTATGAAAATGGTGTGATTAGTGTATAACCACCAACCATTTTCCCAAGTCACCTACCAAAAATATTTTCCTTTTGAATTATATTATGGCTCCTAGGGTCATGAAGATTAATATGAAAACCTTCATTTGAGTATTTATAAAATCTTTATTTTAAGGTGGAAATGGTCTAATTTTCAAAAAATGGGAAAACAGGCTTTTAGAAATGTTTGAATGATGTTAAAAAAGGATAGACATTAAAAAAATGATTTTTATGTAAAAATGTGAATAAATCCATGGATATTGAGTTTTCATAATCAATGTTTGTCGATTTTTGGAAAACTTTGTAGTTTGGGAAAAGGAAATTCATTTTAAAAATGGACCTGGAAACATGATTTAAATGTGAACACATGAGTCTCAATTAAAAGGTTATTGATGAAAAAGGGCCTATTTGTGGAACTTTAATTGAGTTTTTATTCTAATGCTTGGTTGTTTTATGAAAAAGTTTTATGAGATGTAAATTGGGTTTTGATTTTTGTGGCTAGCGGTTTTGAGAAAGGGAAATTATTGGTGAATGTTTTTGTTTTGTAAAGTAGAATGGTTTGGTTTTTGTATTTGGTGTTCTCATGGGTAACAACATGCACATGTATATATAGAAATGTGGATGGCCAAAAGGCATGAGTGGATGAGTACCTAGACAGTCTTGAGGTGGGTGCCTAGTGTGGCCCGAGAACATGCCTGTGTGAGGCCCATGTGATTCCTTTGGTGAATTTGCAACCCAAAAAACATGTTTATTTTCAAAAATATACTTTTAAAGGAAATTTTGGTATTTTGATATCTAGTTATTGTGTGGTGTGGCATGGAAATTGGAGTAGTTTTATTTGGTGTTTAGTTTTCTTTCTTGGATAGTGCACAACCTATAAATAATTAATACAGGTTTGAAGTGTGGCCACGAGTGATTCACCATTGGCTGTCCCTCATGTGGATCAATGTAAGGACATTCCTCTTAAGATTTTTAAATAGAGTCAACCTCTCTAAATTTTCAGTTAAAAGTATCCTCTTATAGTAAAGAGTGGTTTTTGAAGGTTGAAAGAGACCTTAGTTTCTAATGATTCATGAGTCATCCAAGGATAAGTTTTATGTTGTAGTGTCTGATAGTTTTGGATACAAGGAGTGAAGGGAATATAATTAAGTAAAGGTGAAAGCGGTTTGGGTTGTTTGTTTTGGATATGTCTGAAAGGGCCTTTGTACTTCTTATTGGGTTTATCTAAGTGAAGGTTCGTGTTAGGCCACCAATATGGAAAATCTGGTTGTAATAGGTTGTTATGATCATTTACATGAATCACATTCTATTTGGGACTCGGTTTAAGGTCCCTTCCATAGTAAGGGATCATAGGCTACAATATTCATGTTCGGTGGCATTTTTCAATGTCACATTTTTCCCAAATGGGAGGTCATATGTTTTGGAACCTTTATAGTGCCTATGTTTTACTAGAATCATGTGTTCTTTTGTAGAATTTTGAGTTGTTTTTATTTTAGTGGGATACACTTTTAATGTGTCCTTCCTTACTATGTTTTTTATTTTAAGTCTAAAAGGATGTTTCATATGCATCTTCTAAGCCCCTATTTTGGTGAAACTACCATGTGAGAGTATGTTGGTTGGGGGTGTGTTGTGTTCTACTGGTGCTATTTAGATTGTGGTGTGGTTGCTTGTGGAACCATAAGAAGATGTTTTGATCGAGGGTTTTCAATGCTAGATTGTGAGATAGGGGATGTTTCAACCATCATAGCTCTAGCCATAGGACTCATAGTGAAGTTGGTTTTTAATAAAGACCCCCTAGGGTTATAGGGTACCTTGGTCCAATTTATGTCTTTAGTGTTGAGAACAGGGACAATCTATGCAGTCGATGTGGCAGTTTCATTTCAAGAGGTACCATTGGATGGAGGGGTCATGGGACCCAATGCCTTTTCTGTGAAATTTATGGGTGAAATAGTTCAATCTTTGTTACAAGGAGTTTATTTGGTTTTATTTTCTTTAATATTAGTGCGTGTTCCCTTGTGGGTATGAACCTTTGTGTGGTTGTTCATGTATTAGCAACCTTGACATTCCATTTCGATTTCGGTTCTGTTTGTGATCATTTGAGGGCGGTGATGCCCTTTGAGAAAAGGTAACCATCATGTTTTTTTGTGGTTAGTTCCATTTCTGTGCTGTATTAGGTTGTGTGGTATGTTCCTTGGTTAGCTCTAGTTGGGCTATCTATGTAAGTTCACGCTATTCAGTTATGCTAGTTTGTATTTATGGTGGGGAGACCCACCGTGGGTCTCGCTAAAATTACTCAGATGTAAATCAATGTATTCCTCTTCTTCATGTTAGGGAGTCTACATAGCCTTCCCCATGATAAAAATCTAGTTACATCCCTCATGTTGGTTTGGCAGTTAGTAGTCTTGTTCGGAGCTATCTATCCCCAATCCCTTATCATGAGTAAATGTTGGGGTCGATGTGCACCCAACGATATTGTGAAGTAAGGTTGTAGTAGCCTTTTTGAGTTTGATGTTTGTTTCTAGTAAAAAGAACAAGCATATTAGGGAATGTTTAAGGTGTTTTTTCTTTGGACATTGAATGGTATATTGTGAGAATTTCTATTTTTTGATAATCAACTGGAGGTGTCTTAGATTTGGGGACGAGCTTCACATAGTGGGAGGTTCGTTTTGGGTCTCAAGTATTTATGTTTCAATTACTTTCTCATTTTTTTCCATCTTTAATTTACTTTGACTATGAAAGAGTGTCCATTTTTGTTTTGGGGTTATGCCTTGTTGTGGCTTTCCCAGGGTAGAAAGCGTAATTTTGTGGAGAACTGTCACATCAGGGTTTTAATTTAGCCTCGAACCCGGCACAGGTCGGGTCTCAATTGTCTTTCTTGGGAGCCATGTATGATGGGTTAATGATTTGAGATAATGTTGTGGATGTTCTGGATTGGGACCTGATTGAGATTTTTGATGACTGGAAACATAGTGGGTTTTAGGTCGGTGCATGGACACCGCATGATTAGAGGAAGATGTACTATTAGCCCTGGTCCCCATGTGGACGCATCTTGAATGGGAAGAAGCCACCACATAGTCTGTGCACTGTCTCTTGAGCCATGCGGGGTGACTATAGAATTTCCCTTCCTTATGAATAAATAATTCATTAAAGTAATAATAAAAGAAAATAAGATAAGTGAGATAAAAGTTAGACAATTGTTTTAATAATAATAATAATAACATTATAAGAGAATATTATTCTCATTATTAGTGTAAATAATATTAATATTATTATTAATTTTATTAATTTTATTAATATTATTAATATTATTATAAATTTTAAGTTAGTTTATATTTTTAGGGTTTTCTCTCCCTTTCTACCCATCCTTTCACACTGCCCTATCCCCCTTCTCTCTGTCTTGCATGACCCCCCCTTTTATTCCTCCTATTCGCACGACCAACTCTCTCTGGTTTCCTCCCTTCGACGACCACCCTCTGGTTTCCCTGTGCTCAATCGCACCCCCCACAAGTGAAACTCTCCCTCACACACACCTTCACTGGAACCATACTCTCTTTCGACATGCACACATCTCTCAGGAAAACCCCTCTTCACACGACTGGCCTCCCCGGTCACTTGCCGCTACCCCTATCCCTACACCATTGGTGCGGTCTACATCGGGGTAAGGTTCCTCTTGATTAGGGTTTTTGTTTTCTAGTAGGTAGGGAATTAGATTTAGGGTTGGTTATTGATGATTAGTTCCTTATATAGTTGTTTTCGGTAAATATTTCCTTGTTAGGGTTTGTTTGTGGTGCTGTTGAGGTGCAGATGGGGTTTCACACCACTTTCTGGAAAATTTCTCCACCCGAGGTAGGTGGTTCTATGCCCTAGAATTATTTGAATAATTTAATATGCTTTTTGAAATTCATCAAAGTGTTATATGGTTTAATTTCATGGTGAGAAGTATATTCTTAAGGTTTTTGACATGTTTATGTGTTGCAAATGGATTTTATAACGGAATGTGGCTATGTTGTATGTGGGTTCTTTAGTGTGGTGTTTCTTGGAAAGGTTTTATGGGTTGTTTGAAAGGAAAAAACCATGTTTTCAATGGAACTAAAGGTGAAGATAGGTTTGGAAGTATGTTATTAATAGAAAATGATATACTTTGGAAATTTGAAAACATTTTTCATATCTCAATATGAATTGTAAATTGTTTTAAAATTTGGAATGCATGTTTTGAAAATAATTTTGGGGTTTTTATAGATTTATAAAAAGGTTCTTGTAGTGGAATTGGTTGAGAATTCGTGTGAAGTATTGTTCTTCTAATTGAAAGTGTTCTACAAATTATTAAATTGATTTAACAAATTATAAAAGTGTTAAAAATCATGTTTCGTTATGGTTGTGTTGTGTGTTTGATTTTAAAGTAGAATTTTCAAGTTGAATTGGGTGTTTTTTTGATGTAAAACCATGCTGTGCCATTTATTAATTCTCTATAAATTGGTCAAATGTTTTAATAACTTATTTATGTGGTAAAAATTATTAAATATAGTGGTTTTGGTCTACAATTGGTCTCAAATGGGTAATTTGAGTAAGTTTTTTTGTTTAGATCCTTTCGGTGCCTTCTAGAATTATTTTAAAAGTTTTTTAAAGGAATTATTAAAGTACGTAAGAGGTGAGAGACATGTTTTGGAAATTATTTGGTGTGCGTATGTTTTAAAATGGGGTTTGGGTGTGCAGGTAGTGGCACAATATGTGTACCTTGTTTGTCTTGACTTTTGTGTGTAAATGTGATGTGTTAGTGATATTTGGAAATGAACTTGAGTGCATAGAGTCTCATGTATATAGTTGGATGGACTAGGACTAACTTACTAGTTATATATAAGTTTCTACGGCCTGGTTTCACTTAGCAGGATTGGAGATTTCAACACTAACTTAATATATTGATGATAATGGGATACCAATAGGGTTATAGGGGTTTCCCATAATAGTGGATAATTTATGAGAATGCTGATGGTCGTGGGATCTATACCATATTTTCATCAAGATGTAAGGTTTTTATAATCCCACATGAGCTAGTTTGTCCCTAGGGATTTACCAATATCATCCTACCTTATATGATGAGGTTCCATGCATCAATATATGATGGATCTCTTGTGTGTGGATGTGTGTGTGTGTTTTAAATTTAAATTTGATTTATTTTATTTTATCTAATTTTAGAATTTGAACTGATGTGATAGTTTGGGAAAAGGGTCATATGATTTCAAGTGAAAATTGATCTACCGTGCACTAGAAGGTGTGGCCATTTGAATAAATATAAAACTTTTCATGTGAAATTTTGGTAATATCTTGGATTGACCATGATTGCAAACTCAAATTGGCCATAGTTAAAATTTGGTAATGTCATGTGCTCATGCCTGGGTCTGATTGACCGAACGTTTAAATGTTTTCAATATATAGAAATGAAACCATGTTTAAAATCCAAGTGACCGTGACATCAAAATTATCAAAGTGAAGTGACCACGATATGAATTTCTTGAAAAAAGCATCGACCATGTCAACACACAAAGCTAACGCATGGCTATCTAGAGTGATTGTGATAAAATAAAAATTGACTATTTAAGTTACCAAAAGTCAAAAATCCATTGACCATATTGATTATGACCGACTGCACATCTAGAGAGATGTACCGTCCTAAGAATACTAAAAATCTGAATCCCTCCCATCAACAACACCCTAAAACTAAAGCACGATACCTAGAAAATATGGAAATTGAAGATAACTGATATTGTTAACCTTCATTAAATTTTATATTAAAATGATGAACATTGAGCTCAGCTGCATGGTATCTGCCACAACTGAATAGGATAAAGCTAATGATACCCCTTTTGATGCTCGATTTTCCACTTGAAGATAGCCACAACACAAACATAACCCTAACAAACTAAATAGACCCTTACATGGAAGAGTTACCAATCATGGATGAATATGAAAAAAACAATTGTGCACTGGTTAAGGAATATAATAAAAACTGAAGAGGTCTAAGACCCACCAGTGAAAAACACTGAATTCCCACAAAATAGAGAGATGAAGAAACACCCAATACAAAACCAAGAAGCATCCGACTGTAGATGAATTTATGATATAGATTCCAAACTGTATATTTGAACCAATTGGTTATGATGTCAGCTATTATAAGACCTAAAGGCTATTTGCAGATCCCCCAAAACTGAGCATCCACTGATTGAATACTGATCTTTCAGAGCATGTTGTGACAAGATATTCTGTCGAATGAAGATATCCATCATTCCTCCTAAGGAACCCATCCTGAGCGTCACTAGATGAAGTTGCAGGAGTTTTCCTTAATGCATTGAGGATGATAGAGATTCATTTGTTTCTTATTGATGACTATGGTAGAGATATTTAGGTCGTATGATTCTGAATCCAAGGGAAGTAGGCCTGGCCATGCTAATGAATCGTACACCCCATTCCCTTAATTGAAAAAAATTAAAATTACAATATATTTATAGATATATATTTTAATAACAATAATAATAGTAATAATATTATAAATGTAATAATAAAAAATAAAACATGTGTTTGACATGAAATATTGACTACTAAACCCAATGAAAAAAGGGTTTGATCATGTGAGGCCCAAATTAATACACATTGCCCAAAAAATTATATCAACATGGATAGTAGCCTAATATTTAAATAATGGGGAATCTCTTGTCCCAATATGTTTAGTTTTTTTCAATGTTAGCTTCCCATCATTTTGCATGTCTACTTGAATTGGGAAAATATACAGACAAAACTGATTAGGTGGGAAGAAGGTGATCTTGTGAGGATTCTCACTCAACAATCCGAACATTTGAACATTCAATGTGGAAATATTATTAATATAAGTTAGTGGATGATGAAATTTAAGGAAAAAATATTCTGTTAAGGGATCAAGGATAGTTTCATCTATAAAAATAACTTTATACCCTAATGTACCTTGTGGAGGGCATTTATAATTTTTCATGCGGTGACGGTTTTCTGAGAGTGGGGTATCAACATAAAGACTGTTATTTTTATAAAATATGTATAGTAAGGAAAAAATAAAGTGAGAGGCATAATTAATGTGGTAGTATAGAGGAATAGGAGCTTGAAACAATAGAGTTTTGATATGAGTAATAGAAAGGGCTAGGATAAGACAACAACACTTTTGAAGATTGAGAGGAAGAGTGAATCTGTCATTGAGAACACATCCATTACTTATTATTACATAAATTCTTCTATTTTTCAATTTTTTTCAATTTATTGAAATATTTTGATATTAATAGCATGATTTTTGGATAAATTAAGATTAGATAATGATATTGGTATGTCAGGTACTTTAACATCACTCAATTGTAAAGTGTGTCTTGAAACTACCAAGTTCCTACTCATCATGTAGTAGAAATCATTTTATACCAATAAAAGGTGGAAGTGTTTATTATGTTTTCCCTTTCCTAACTACTTTTCATCTAAAATGGTATCTATGAAGAGGACTTTCCAATGAATGGTGGCACATTAGAAACAACTAAGAAATAAATTATGACGATGAACTTGTATCATCATTGAGTGGATCAATTGATTTTACAGTTGGGAGACTCTATAATCCATAACCCAATAGATTGGACAATCACGGGTTTCAAAAATCATTTTTACATTATATCTAGTGTAAATTAAGCATTAATAAAGTTATAAATATAAAAAACATGAACAAAATAAAAAATAGACAATAAAATTATCCGGCTTCTCTTCTCGATTGTTCCATGTTTCTTTGTATTCTATCTTCTTTCTAGTTCATCTCATGGTTTCTAGATGTTAAGACTCATCCACATTATTTACTTACATTCCTTCACCAATTCATATAATTTTCACTATTTTATTTTTTTGTTTGTTTGATATAATTTTTCTCACACACACCATTTTGGAATTCATTCCTTCTAGATCGACCCATAATCACCATGAAACTAATTTTAATAGAATTTATAATTATTTAATATTACTAAAAAATAGATTATATCCTAGTTATTTTAATCATTATGGTCTCACAATATCTCAATATTTTACTATAATTTTCCCATATAAAATTAGTCATCTTAAAGAAGTGGTAATATGTTCTTGTTTGGCCATTTTTTTAATTATTTTATTTAACTTCATAAATAAAATTAATAAATATAATAAAATTATATAAATTATATTATAATTATTTAATTTTATTATATACATTAATTATTTATTGTTCATTCATTCATTAATTATTTTACCATCCTTCCTTCTATGTTTGAATTAACCATGCACCTTTTTTTTCTATATTCTATAACCTCCATCATAGATGATTCTAATAATGTTATTTATAGTTAAATATATCCTTATAAAACAATTAGTTCAATATTAATGTTGTTTAATTAATTTTTAGGGAAATAATTATATTTAATAAAATCTATTTGGTAAATAAAATTAAATAAAATGAATTTTCTAGGAAACACATCATTAGGAACCAAAACATTTACTACAATGAATTATGAATAGAAATTTTGGACATATATTAATTTTAAAAATGTTAGTATTAAATGTATTGATTTTATGAACACTTTTAAAATTAAAAAATATTTATACTTTTATTCTGAAACAACATTGGAACCATTGAAATCTACATATTCAGATAACCTATATGAGAAATGTGAATATTTTAAATAACTAACAAAATAACTTAAAGAAAAAATATTTTGTTAAAAACTTAAATAATTTTATTAAATGTGCAATTAATAAATAAAATATTTTTATAAAGAAAGTTATAGGCATGTCCTATGTTTCATAACTTTATTAAGGGCGACTCTTGTTTTTTATAAGGGGTTATTTTTCATTATAATCATTGATGAGCCTATACATCCAAATTATAACCTAGTTTGGTGTTCATTATCTTATTTGATATATATTGATTAGGAAGACATTATTTTTTAGATATGGTGATCCAAGGTCTTGAAATTAACATCCCATTTTTTATAGTGTTAGATTTAGATCATATTTAGTATGTGTAATAATGTGAGGTTTCATATTGTATCCTTATACCTTTTTAGGATTTTGATTTAGTAATATAGTGGTTATGTTGAATTATTCTTTGAATGTTTTCATTATTTTTATTCTATTAGTGTCTTTTCACTTTATCTAGGGTTATGATGAAGTGGGTGAATCATACTGGATGATCAACATGATGAGGATATTTAAGGATTTGTACTAAAATAATCTTCTATAAAATTCTTGTGTTTCATACCTATTTTATTTAAATATTTTTTAATTTTTCTTTGGGGTTTCCACGTTTAAACAAGTCTTGATTATTTCCAATTTCGGTAGGATGAGACATCAAGAAATTTTTTCAGTATTATGGAATCTTTTTTATTTCTATTTTTTTTATTTATAATTTAGATTTGAGGATAACATTGTCTACATATCCCTCTCTCATTTGATAAATCATTATGAGTAAAATTTATTTTATGGGGTTCTTGGTTTTGTGTCTATCTTCTTATTTGAGTATTTTTGTGGGTAATTCATCTAAAAAATAATTTCACTTATATCATTAGGTGATGATTCTATGGTGAATATTGGTTAGTTTGTATTTAATAGTATTTGGATCTTCCTTTTCTTATGGATTAATATTAGTAGAATTATTTTAATATTTAATATTTTTTGAATCGTTTAAATAATGATAGATTTTAGGGATGGAATTTTTGTGTCTCAATGATGCATCAAAGATAAGAAGTCTTTTTTTCTTGTATATTACATCTTCTAGTTTTGATGGGGTATATATTATTACATGAATTTTATTACATTTTCATTGTGTCATTTACTTTTCTGAACATCTATTGATATTTACATCATTAATATTTTTTAGTCATCATACATTATAATTAGTTTTGTTTGTTTTTATGATCTATTATTTCTATTCTAAAATTAATTACAAATTTCTTCTTAAAAAGATATCTCCAATAATATTTCATTTACATTAAATATTATTTTATATTAAATTTAATATTATAATTAATATACATTAAAATGTAAACATATATTATAAAATTTATTCCTTTTAATATTGAATTATATTCCTAAATACTATATTTATAATTATGAATTCTTAATTAACACATAATGAATTTGTTTAGGGGTTCCTTCAGTAAAAATTCATGATTTTCTATTTATCATCATTCTTTCTCTTTGATATTGATTTTTAGGTCTATATTAACTATTATTTTTTTATCCTTTGACCATAATTTTTTATACATTCCCTTCCCGTTTTGGCCGTGTAATTGTTTCACATCACCCTATCCCTTTTATTTGTTCTTTTATGACTTCATAACACATTTTTGTATCATGAATTATTTAGATTGTGATTTATGATTGATGTATTATCATTTCTATTTATATTATTTTTGGAATATATAAAAATAAGTGTGTTATGATTTGTTGGATGGGATCCAAATTATATATCCCCACCGTATTAGTTAATTTTTGTATGTAATGATATCTTATAAATGGTTCATGGGAAGTAATCCCAACATTCTATATTTTGATATCCTACTAGTCAGAAATGACTTATACTTATAATGAAAATTTTTATAATTTTTTCTCGTTTTGATGTGTCATTTCAATGATATGGTTTATTTATTTCTGATATTATGTCCCATGATATTTTCAATTAACCTGTAATATATAATATGGATTATTATACTAATGTTTCACTTTTTTTTATGTCCCTAGTGGTTTATATATAGTATGACGAATATAATGGGTTTTAGAAATACAATTATGATTATTGAACTATGTAGGATGGTTATGATTCACTGAGGGGGGGGGGGGGGGGGGGGCGAATCTATGGAGACTTATTTCATGGTTGCATTTGTTTTCAATCAACCATTGAAATCTAAACAGATAAAATTCAATTATATTTAGAAATTAAACCTCACATGAACATTAAAAAATTATTTAACAAATAATTTTTACAAGGTTCTTCTATCTCCGAAAAGGCCTACTCCTTGATGTGGTTGGTTAGTATTTCTAACCATATATTCTTAACTATAAAAATAGGTGATTAAAATGCCTCTCACAAGTGAACAGAATCAAACTATTCACATCTAGGGGTACAATGGACTGAATTTCTTAACACTAAAGAAACAATATAGTGAAATAGAAGGAAAATGATATCTTCAGTTATTCGATTTCTATAACAAATGGTGATGTTGTTATTCCTCCACGAGCCTTCAATATGATCAAGTACTCTTTATTAATAGTATGTAGAAATTGGTGTGTATTTTCTTCTCAATGTCATTCTCAATCTTGAATCATTTAATACTTAAGCTTTATCAATTTTTTTATTCCTCATAAATAATTTGTGTTAAGATTATTATTTATCTTAATATTTTGACACATAGCATTATCTAACACTATTTTGATAATATAACACGTTTAAAGAGAAAAACCCAGATTTCAGCACACTCGGAATTCATGAATTTTATTTAATTCCCTAAATAATTTTCCTAATATAATCATACCATATGATACTCTTATTTTAAAATCATTATTAGGATCACAAAAAGACACCAGAATTAGATAAATATTCCTTGATTCAAATAACTTCATGTCTCAAACACATTTTGAAAAATACCCCCTATTTATTTCTTCTTAATTATTATTACATGTTGATTTAGGGTTGAATCATTTTGATATTGTATTTGAATTTTTATTGGTGGGATGTTAATTACAGTAATGTGAATTTGAATAATTTTCTATGATTTTTAGTATAAATTAGGGGTGCTATAGGATGAGGTAAGAGGAATGTGAGATGACCAAAGGGTTACAAGAAGCACCGTAGGAAGGAAAGTATGCCATGGGCTACTGACAAGATATTGCAACCACTAACTAACTAGTTATCCTCTATCTACTGGCCAATAGACTAAACATGGGTTCCATACCCCTCTTATGCTAATTAAATAGCCGATAAATACACTATACTCTTGGTGAGACATAGCTAGTTTTTAGTGTGGTTCTAGGTTGTTTTTTATGTGGGGTTAAAATGGTTTCCTTAGAGGTTATGGTGGTTCAATTATTTGGTGGGGGTGGGGATTGGTAGAGCCTATTTTGTATATTAATCTCTATCCCATTACACTTATTTTAACCCCCCTTGCGGGAGGATGGTTTTTGGTGGAATCCAGTAGAAATCAATGTATGGGTGGTCCTTTCTTTTTGTTATGTTCTCCCTTGATAATAATATAACATTATAAGAATAGGGGATGGGTTTTTTTGTTGATTCCACTTGAGAATGGTGGAATCAAGTAAGATTCATGGGGATTTTACGCTACTTGCAATGAAAAGATCCAATGATTCTATCTTCCTACCATATTGTTTTTATTTTGGTGAGTTATTTCACTATAATAAAATCTATAAGAATTTTAGCTTGAATTAAATCATTTATATAATTAACTATACATCAGGTTTTATAGATTTTTCTATGGTTAATGTCAACGGTGTGTTGGAGACCCACAGGGTGTGGTTGTTCAAGGTTTTAATGTGATGGTGGTTCTCATTGAGTTGTATAATGATTACGTCATGTTTTTTTAATATATATATATATATAATTACAATTATTTATAATTAATTATTTTTTATGTGTCATATGAGTAAGAAGCTCAGGTGGTGGTATGATATTAGACAGGGTTGTGATGGGCTAGTCCATGGCTTGGTTGTGTCTGGTGGGGAGGGTAGCTTCTTGTTAGAGGAATATAGTCGTTATAAAAAAATATATATTTTATATTTATTCATGAATGTATGTATACATGCATGTTTCATTGGATAGGGTAGATAACTATTGATCATGTGTTTATAAGAAGAAGAGGTTGTATGATGTCAGGTATACTATGATTAGGTTGAGTTCTTTCTAGTAGGTTTGTGAGTTGGGGTAACCCATATACTATGTCACCAAGGGGATGTGGTGAAGGTTAAGATGAAACAAGACCTTGGGTGGTATTTGGACCTGAGGCGAATCATGTATAACCTAGGTTATTTTTACTTTGGGTAGAAAGTAGTTGGGAGATGGATAACAATCCTTATTCTAATAAACACGATGGATGAATGTCTCATGTGGAAAACAAACACCCTCATGAAGATGGTGTGGGATCTTGGAAAGCATGGGGAGTATAAATAGTACTTGTGGATTGGATGAGGTGTGATACAAGGTGTTTCCTTCTAGTGATCATAACAAATATCTACAAAGGTGATACAATATGAGACATAGGTGAGGGATGGGGGAATATTATGGACTTAGCAATGAGATGACATGGGATTGGAGAGAGATGAATTAGAGAGGTCAATTGGTTGTTTGAGTAGAAGTGGTGAGAGACTTTCGAATGGATGTTGATTAGCCCTATTGGGGTCAATGTCAGTTGGAGAGTTTAGGTAGTGGTGTCACCATAAGGTGACAAGATTGAGGTGTTATTTACAATCAGGACCATACCGGGTCCGAATGACCCAATGGACACCCTAACTGGTGAGATGATATTTGTTGAACGCAAGGGGATATGTCATGAGTGGATAGTTTCCTAGGATAATCCAATGATCTATGTGATCACTTATGGTCTTTTTCGTGTTTTATAGTCTTGATAAGATCTCCATATTTTCTGAAAAGGATGGGTCGATGTAAGGACTGTTCACTAACACTACAGGTATTGGGTGAGGACTTTTCTGTTTTGGATTGGGTCAGTGTTCATATAGTTAGGCCATAACATGAGTGATAGAGTTGTGGTTATGGAAGGGGAAATTTCAATGAGTGAGAAGGAATGGAACAACATATCTTAAATAAGGGGTTTTGGGTTAATGGTTGAAGATGGACCTTACCTGATAGGATTGGTTTGGGGAACACCCTGGGATTTTGGTTTTTGGGAGGCATGACCAGACCAATGAATCATTCATAGAGTGACTAGGTAGTCAATCAAGGTAAGGATGTATGATAGTAACCTGTGATTGTGGGTAGTTGGTCATAGTTTGTGATGCCTCCCTACCCTGAGTCCTTAGGTATGGTCTAGGAATTAGAGAAGAGACATGCATAAATGTTGAGTTGGATTATAGAATGGTGCAAAAGAATTTAGAGTCTTGTTTTGTGGTAGCCTAGTTAACACATGGTGACCTGATGCACAAGGATTCATGGTGGCATGTTATACACAAAACATCCAAGGCACATACATGAAAAAGTAATTTTCCCATTATGCATATATGTATATGATGGTGTATGATAGGTAAACTTGGTGATACTATATCAAGATGTATTTCTCACACTCTACATGGGAACCCAAGTTCGCATGAAAACCTCATGTTTTGTTTCATGTTAATTAAAGTATGTGCACTACATATAGTGGAGCATCATAAGGATATCTGGAGACAAGTTGTGTGAAACCCTTTGATGGAAGTAGGGGCATTGTGTGTTCATTATATTTTTGGATTATTTTTTATTTCATATTTTCCAAGTTGGTAGTCAAGTATTCATGAATCATATGACCTTCACATGGTACTATTTATTATACCACTATGTTTATTTAATATTGTAAACTCGGATGTTTATGTGAATCATATTTTTGGATATATTATGGAATTTTATGACCCTAAATTCATGGTATTGTCTCCCAATTATAATTATTTTTCCCTTTCCACTAGTCCAAATATTCTTACATATGGGCTGGCACACCTGAGGTTATGCGACACTCTAGTTTAGGAACTATTGAGTGGAACAAGGCTCAGGATGCAAAAATTGGCTACATATATTTTTATTATTATCAATTGGTGAGATGGTAAACATTTGGTGTAGGAATGAATTAGATCTTGTTATGAACCTCTAGTTATACATGATCAATTTCTAGTGGTAAGTACTTGTTATCATGGGTAAAATAATTTTTTACTTTTCATTATTATGGATAAGATATTTTACAGAATATGGTGGGATTAAAAGATATGAATTTTTTTGATTTTTATCTTAGATTCTGGAAATTTGAAAATTGAATTGGAATCACTATTAGACACATATGAATCACATGATATGCACCTTATTGCACGTGATTCGTTTTTATGAAGAAATTAATTACTTGTTTAAAGATTCAAAATTAATTTTCTCAATATTTTCCTTTATAACATATTGGTGGTACTATACTCAACTAAACTAAAAATGGGTTCTTTTGATGGAAGGTCATGTGGATCCTGGCATAGGAAAATTTTCAATGATATAAAAATTATTGTTCCTTCTTAAAGGTACGTATTGATGGGATAGTGTAAGAATTATATTCCCCAGTGTTGGAAACCTAACGGGGTTGGTATATGTATTTGATTATTGAGGAATGATCGTAGTATTGTAATATGTTTTCCTACTTAAATATAACCCTTATAGGGTAGAGGAAGGGAATGTGAAATGTCATGGTATTTGGGATGTGAGTATCATGATGTATTTCTGGTACAAAAGATGAGTTTTGAGGGTAGGTTCAGTTGGATTCGAAGCTCATTTGGTTCTCAGGATTCCCATTCAAAAGATTAATAGGTGTGTGGGTAGATGATCATGGAATGTAAATAATTCCCATGTGGTGGTTGTTAAATAACATATCCATGGTGTACGATATTCCATGTTGATGTGTTACTCATGTTAGCCTAGGTTAGATAAGACATGACTCATGAAAGCATGAGTCAGGGAGTATGATCGGGTTTCATGAGAGTGTGCAGCCACTAGGACAAGTTAGACTATGGTATTTATAGAATGATGTCCAATGAGTGGGTAATCAATGGATTACTCTACCAAATGGGAAGAATGAACATTGGTGGTACTTTTGGAAAATTTCTTAGAGTCTAATGGAATGTGTTCCCTAGTCACACATGGATCCCAATTGAGTTGTGAATTAGTGGTCAAAACATGTGTGGGTACCTGATTGTTTTTTGGGATGTGGATAAACTAGAGTGGTTTAATTGTGGTGGATATTTGGTGGGTTTGTTTATGGTCACTTTCAGAGGGAGGTAAATTGTTCATTTATTAAGACATTTTTGAGTGTGGAGTCATAATGTTTGGTGCATGGGAGGATGCCTCTCAGGGGATATAGATGACATTGAAAAAGAATCGAGAAATTGTGTCATGTTTTAATCAAGTGGAATCTAGGATATATAATCTTAGGTAGGTTTGATGATAGAAGTTTATGGAGATGGGAATTATATGTGAGGAGTGTCACACGTGAAGTATTGGGACCATTCGGGTATTTTTTGGTGGATAAGTGTAAAGGATTCTATATGGTTGGGTGATCACCATTGACTATTTGAGATCATAATTCCTAGTGGGATAAAACGGGGTGTAGATGTTGGTGTTTTTATGGTAGTACTTTGGTAGGAGTGGAACAACCTCAACCAGTCATTTCCTTTGTGCAATGCCCTGACCCCAGAATCCCGGAGCTGGTGAATTATTTTAATACATTGGCATGATTACAAGGAACCAAGTACCTAATGATCAATCAGTTTTGCGGTCTTGGAAAAGAGATTACATACTGTAACATAACATTACAATTTATAACATAAAATACAAAATAAAAAATCCTTTTAGGATTCCATTATTCCCCAGGCTTAACCCTGCCTATCAATCATTATTCACTTCTTGGAATCTTGGGAAAATAAAACTATAGAAATGGGTGAACTCATATTCTCATTAAAGGTAAATATTTTAGTGGAAGATATAAACATTTAAGACAATATTTATAACAAAAACAAAATACTTTTAAACATAAAACATGAACATAATATAGTAAAAAATTATTCAAACAATACCATATACACATGCGCATGGATATTTAACTTGTTTAATAATAACATGTAATAACTAATTTAATAACGAGGGAATGAATAATTCCAGACAAAATAACTAATATGTCAAGGCCTTGTGCCAAGACCATTAACAAATATTCTATCCAGGGCTTTATCAAGACACTAGTTTGTCTCATGAGACCAACTGATGCATCTAGGGGCTTTAGAGGGCCTCGTCCATCACTTACAAAGTCCAATTCATTCCTCATATGAAATAGGTCAAACATAACATAAACATTCGTATTAAAACTAGAATATGAAATGTTAATACTTTAACTATAAACCATGATTGGTATAAAAATAGTACAACCATAGTCAAATATATCACAATTCATTCAGTACAATATGGAATATTGTATTATAATAAATCGACCTCAATCAAGAATAATATCTAGTAAAGGATGTTGACATAGTTGAAAATGATCTATAACCCCTTTGAAAAAAATATCCCTTTTTCATAAAATATTTTTAAAGTCACACAATTTATAAATGGAGACATTTAAAAGATATTTTTGAATCAATGTTTCCCAAAACACTTTTAAACTTTTGAAAGGAATTAACATTTTAAAGCAACCATGTCAATATAAATAAATCCTTAATTTTATTTTGAAAACATGGACATTAATTAAATGGATTTAGAAAAATAAATCATTAAAACATTTAAAATATTGATCTAGTAAAATATTACCTTATATAAAGCCTTAAAATATTAATTTTGAAAACATTTTTACGAAACATGGACATGGATGATAAATATGTCCCAGTAAATACATACAGATAAACAATCTCGGATAATAATGAGATTGAGGAATTAACCCCTGTCTTGTACTTTCCTTTAGTCGAGGGTACGTTTACCATCCTGTATAATGATCATAGTATGTTATTAATTTAAACCTGAACCATATTAATATTTTTTATAGCATATATGACTCATTAATGACTTTATACTACATATTTATAATAATTTCTATGTTAACGTAACATTTTGAGCAATAATCACTTTCTTTTTAGTATGTGTTTTAACTATTTATTCATGATCGTATCACATAGATCATTATTTACATACTTCCAGAATATAAAACATGATTTATATATCATATATATTAATAATATAAATGTTAATAATAGAGAGATATATGTAATGGGAACACCGTTCCTGGAAACGATAGTTCGTAAGTATACAAGAACGTTTTTTCAATGTTTTATCATATAGAATCAAAGTAATTAAATGAAATATATTTATCTACAAAAATATATATTATTTTAGTTGCAATATTATTTCATATATCTCATAATTAATTAATATATATATTTTTATAAAAATTATTGAATGGTGATCATTGAAGATGAATCTCATCACGACGGGGAGATGGTAAGCCATAGCTATGCACGAGTGACAATATCATTCTATTTATGGTTAAAAAATGTTTAATTGGATGTTATATTATATTTTAATAATAATTAACATGTTATATTCATTATTTAAATTAATTATACACATTATTATACACATGTAAATAATGTAGTGTTGAATAAAAAACTACACCATGACGCGGAGACGGTAAGTCGTACGTATGCATACAAGGGGACTTTGTCTTTTATAGGATAGATAAAATAATGAATATGGTTGTAAAATATTTATAATATAATATCATAATGTATAAGGTATTTTGTTTTTAATTTATTATGGTAAAAACAAACAAATAGAAAGTAGAAGAAGAAAAGAACATTGAAAAAGGTGAAAAAATAATTACTTATTCTTCAGGTGTTTCCTTTTGATTTGAACAAAATGGTTCCCCAGGTTAGCATTCTGCTCAATTTAAGGCCTCTAAGATATATTCATGTAAGATGATAGGATATTTGGGTAGGTTTTGGTATATCCAAATGGATTAGGAGGTGTAAATTAAAATGAAAGGGAGGTGCCCTTTTATGAGAGAGGTGAGGGGTATTTTAGGAAAAATATTGAAATATTAATTTGTTATAAAATAATTTTCTATTTCTATTAGAACCAAATTGATTTATTTCTAGGATAAGATGTTTATGGGTCAAAATCCCATATAAAAATAGGTTTTAGATACTTTTAATTCATCATATTAACCTTATAATTTAGATTTAACTCCTAGTTAAATAGTTTAACTCTTACCATGTCTTCTTTTATTGTTATACTACAAGATTAATATAGTCCCAATAAGTTTGAAAACGAACATAAATTTGATCATTTAAGAAATTATAAAATTATCTAGGTTATTTGGCTGAACCTCATATTTTTATGGAATTTATATTATTTATTAAAATAGTATTTATTTTCAAATATCATTTATGTCAAGTTTGTTACTATTTAATACTTGATTTTTTTAAAAGTCATAAAAACTTTATTCCTTTGAAAAAAATTAAATTGAATCAATAAAAACATGTAATAGTAACCTATAAAATTATTGGACATCATCAAAATATTCTAATCACATTTATTTTAATATTTATAATATCATTTTTTTAATTATTCATTTATAAGGTAATTACTGCATCATTATTGTGTCATAAAAGAAATTTAATTTTTTAATTTATAAAAATTATAAACAAAATAAAATAATTAAGGAAATAATTTTATATTTATAATGAATAATTATAGTATAATTTATCTTATGTATAACCCTATAGTAAAAGTGGTTTTGTTATTAAAATTAGAATTTAATACTGTTAACTCTTCATTAAATAAAATATAATAAATGTACTAATATAACCCATGTGGATAAAAAAGGATCATATTTTTTTACCAAGGTTTATTTTGTTCAAAAAAGAATTATTTAATAGAATGATGACATGTTTTGGGGTGATTTCATATTATTATAATATTATTTTTACCTTTAATTACCCTATTTACATTTAATTATGGTAATTAAAATTCAAAAGTTACGACTCACCAAAAATAAATTTCATCCTATTGAACCACATTTTACTTACTGAAGACAACTGGTTCTAGTGGAATTTTGAAATTCAACTCACAGAAGCGGTAAAATTATTTTTTATGAAAATTTACAAATATGCCTAGAAGGTGGGTAAAAGACGATAAAAGTTCAATAAAATTTTATATATCTAATATTATCATAAAATGACTAAAATGAATTACATTAGACTAATATATGTCTGATGTATCAATTTTTTACTTTATAATAAATATTAATTAAAAATAATTATTTAAATGAAAATGTCTGTTTTTATGTAATATATAGTATTTTTCACTATTAATCAAAAAATTGAATGTTTTCAGAAAACTACCATAAATTCACACTATGAAAATTCTGATATTCTGAATTCAAAAATAAAGTCTATTTTACCAAATTCAATTTTTTGGAGTATCTAAAATTAATTTTATTATTTTTCATAAACAGACCTAAAAAGTAGTTCTTTTAAAAAAACAGTTTTTCTAAATATATACAAATTTTAACAAAACTTATACATTTCATTATAAATCTGTTTTAATTATGTGAAAAAATTGTAAATAACATTTAATTTTTTTTACTATTCATATTATAATATTTAATTGTTAAATAAATATATTTTTTAAATAATTATAATAAGAATGTGTTGTTTCGTAGAAACTCAATCTTGCATATAACATAAGTCAAGTCAGTGATGCATGTAATATAATATATTAAACTATTATAAAGAGAATAATACTATGAAATCTTGGGGTGTTACATTCTCCCCTCATTCAATAAATTGTGTCCTCACAATTTGAAATTGCTCTTTAAAAATAAAAGGTTGAAAATTGAAAATACATTTGTGGAAAACCCATATCAGAAATAGGGTTAATAAAATATAGTATTAATAAGAGGGAAAAGGAAATGAAAAAGTCACCACCAAATTAGGATTTATAATGGGAGAAAAATGGTGGAAATTAGAGACACATAATTAGAGGAAGAATGTAAATATTTATATGGAGTGATTGAGGTCATTAATCAGAAACAATTGAACAATAAATATAAAATTGAGGTTCTCAAAGCCATAAATATTTGATGATTTAAAGTATTATCGGTTCAAAAAAAACATAAGGTATAAAGATAAAATAGTTTTTTAGATAATTTATTTTTGAAAAAGATTGATTATTTTACTATCAAGATAAGAACTCAAGAAAACACACTTGATTTCATTACCAGTCATAATCCTAATCTCATAATTTTGTTGTGCTTCGATCTATTTTTACATGATCCCTTACACTAGGAAATGAATGTTCAAAAATGAGTTTTTTATGCCTGATGTTAATTTGATAAATCATAAGGTCCACAAGTATTTCATAATCCTCTATATGTTTACTAAAATCTAAAATGTTATGTTAATGTATCCAATAAATTATACTTTAGACTTTATCAAAATATCAAGTTCTCAACATACTGTATTACAACCTTTAGACTTATCCAAAATACTTGTGTCAAAACTCATAATCCAAAAATTTATATAGGAGTTAAAAATAATGTAGATATCTTTTTTCCAAATAATAACACATGAATTCCTTCATCATGTATTATATTAAAACATGGTAACACACTAAATTACCATAAAACCATATTGAATACATTCATGCTCCCTTATTACTTATATAATACTAGATATACTCCTTAAATCTAATTTTTTTAAACTCTAAAAATGATGGAATAAACAAAAAATTAATTAGTTCTAAGGTAGTCAATAATATACAATATAATTCATCCCAATTAATCATATCTTATTCCAAAATACCTACCTCTGTATCAGTTCCATATTAAAGTTTATCTTTCCCCCAACCATGTATTTTCAAAAAAAATTAACATTCTATGGAGTCACTTTTATTAGTACCATACAATCTCAAATCCTCATTGAAATAGTACTGCATTAAAATCCTTATTTATGTTCATAATTCATATAACTAGTACATCATTGATACAACACTCCAATGATATAATTATTCAATACAGAAACACAAACACATTAATTATTCCATGTCGACTATAGTAACAACTTATTCTTGACCTTTATCCATTAAATTCTTCTCATCTATAATTCATTGACATTTAGAACATTTATTCATGTAATTCCCCATTTCACTTCATTTGAAACACTAAATATTAGTATATTCTTTATTACCTTTGAATTATTTTCCCGAATAACCCTTTTCTCTATACTTATAACAAACACCCAGTCCTCTCATGCACTTCCAATGGTGATTCATTCCACAGTTATCACATATGGGAAAATCCTTCTTTCCCATATTCCCATTATCCATCTTTCTCACTGCCACCCTTTTCTTCGTTGGATTCCCTTCATAGCAGAAAGATTCATATAATTATTTAATTATCTTATAAATATATGATAATATTTTCCTACATGATGAGAATTCATGGGAGGTTATTTCTCTTCTAAATAATGGATTAGGACCATGAATGATAGGACCCTTCTAACTCTTTAGACCATGTGCATTAGTGGGGTTTTCATTCCTTCAACTATGAGTCATTTCTAAACAATTTTAGTCACTAGATTAAGTTATGAACCATAATTAAAGATTCTAAACTAATTAAATACTTAACATAAATTGGAAAAAATTATGTATATCGAATCCCATAATCATAAAAATGGAATCTTTGCAAACATATTTAATCATAAATACTTCATAATGGTGTGTGATGAAAATGTGATTTATCCAATGCTTATCCCTCAAGAGTATCAAATCGGGTAAGCGGTAATGCCCTTTGTCATGTACCAGGTAACCCCAAGTCAATCCCAGAACACCTTGTTAGAGTTTGCACCCCTAGGTGCATTAGTCCCAGAACCACTTCCACCTGTAGTATCTAGACATGGATGTATTTCTTTGAATATACACATAATCCCTACTTTACCAAACTTATAGGGGGTTCTTCTATACTTTTCCTCAATGTCTATCTTATGGTTATGATCCCCAACCTATGATTTCTATATTTATTTCCAAGTTTGTTGCTAAACATCCTCTGATAACAACTGTAATGCCCCAACCATATAAGCCTGGAGTTGGTGCTATATTTTAATACATTGGCATGATTATAAGGAATCATGTCCCGATGGAATGATTAGTTTAACACTATTGTAAAATAGATTACATACAAGAACATAACATTAGAATTTCTAACATAAAATATAGCACAAATAACCCTTTGAGAATTTATTATTCCCCTAGCTTAACCCTCCATATCAGTCATAATTCACTTCTTGGCATTCTGAAAAAAATAATAGAAAGGGGAGAGTTCAGATGCTCAGTAAGGGTAAATATTTTAGCAAAAGCTATAATATTTTAGGGAAATATATATAATAAAAACAGAAGCCTTTTAAAAATAAAACCAGAACATAATATGATAAAAAATGTGTAAAAAATTACCATATAATCATTTTCATGGATATTCTACTAGACAAATAATCACATGTATTAACTAATACCATAAAAAAAGAATGCATCATGCTAGACACAATGACTACTACATGAAGGGCTTGTTCCAAGACACTAATTTGTCTCATGAGACCTATCGATTCATCGAGGGGATATAACGGGCCCCACCTTTCACTTACTAAGTCCAATGCATTCCTCATATGAAAACGGTTAAACATAACATAGACATTCATATTAAAACTAGCATATGAAATGTTAATACTCTAACCACAAACCATGAAGGGTATAAAAATAGTACACATACATTCAAAAATAGCACAACTCATTCAATACAATAATGAAGATTTTTTATAAAAAATCAAAATCAATGAAGTATAATATCTATAAAAAGGTGTTGACATGGTTGAAAATGATCAGTAAAACCCTTTGAGAGAAATATCCATTTTTCATAAAATAATTTAAAAGTCACAAAATTTATAATGGAAGTCATTTTAAAGATATTTTGGAATCAAAGTGTCACATAACACTTGGAAACGTCTAAAAGGAATTAACATTTTAAAACAATCACGTTCATATAAAAAAAATACTTAAATTCATTTTTAAAACATGGAAATTAATTAATTGGATTTATAAAAATATATCATTAAAACATTTAAAATGATGATCTAGTTAAATATTACCTTCCCTAAAACCTTAAAATATTCCTTTGGAAATTTTTTTATGAAACATGGACATGGATGATAAATATGTCCCCATAAATACATAAACATAAATAATCTCGGATAATAATGAGATTGAGGAATTAACCCTTACCTTGTACTTTCCTTTTGTTGAGGGTTCATTTAACCTCATGTACAATGATCATAGTATTTTATTAAATTACAATAAAACCATATTCATATGTATGATATCATATATGATTCATTTATGAATTTATACTTCCCATTTAATAATAATTTCAATGTTAAAGTAACATTTCGGGTAGTAATCGCTTTTTTATCGTACATGTTTAACATTTTATTCTTGATCATATCACATATATCATTATTTACGTACATAAAGAATATATAACATGATTTATATATCATATATATTCAAAATATAAGTATAAATAATTGATAGATATATGAAATAGAAACACCATTCATGGAGATAATAATCTGTACGTACGCATGAACGTTGTTTCCTTTTTCTCATAATATAATATAGAAGTAAATAAACGACATATATTTATATAAATAAATATATATTAATCTAGTAGAAATATTATTTCATATATCTCACACTTAATTAATATATATAGTTTTATAAAAATAATTCAATGGTGATCGTTGAAATTATTTAATGGTAATTATTAAGTCGTACGTACGCACGAGCGACAATATCATTTTATTGATGGTGAAAAAATGTTTAATTGGATGGTATATTATATATAATGAATCATTAACATGTTATATTCATTATTATACCCATACAAATAATTTAGTGTTTAATAAGAAACTGCACCATGACGTGGAGACAGTGAGCCATACGTACACACGTATAGTTACTTTTTCATTCATAGGATTGATTAAATAATGGATATGGTTGTTCCATATTTATAATAACCTATAAAAATTTACAAAGTACTAGATTTTTTATTTTATTATGGTAAAAATAAAGAAATATGAAGTATAATATCAAAAGAACATTGAAAGAGGTGGTAAAATAATTACCTCTTTTTCAGGTGTTTCCTTTTAATATGAACAAAAGGGGTCCTTATGTTGTCTTTATGATCAAGGAATGTACAATAGGATGAAGTGAGGTAAGTTGGAAGGTTATTTGTGCAGGGGTTGGCTGAGCTAAATGGCTTTGGCGGTGTGAATTAAAAGGAAAGGGAGGTTTCCTTTTATAAAAAATGCGAGGGGCACTTTAAGAAAAATGTTGAAATATTAATTTATTACAAATTAGTTGTTGATTATTAATATCTCCAAATTGATTTATTTCTAGGATACAATGAGTGAGGGTAGAAATAATATCAAAAAATAGGTTTTATACATGTTAAGGTCACCCTATTAACCTTATCTTCTAGATTTAACCCTTATTTAAATAGTTCACCTCTTACCATGTTTTCTTGTATTTTTTATACTACAAGGTTAATATAGTTACTATAAGTATCCAAACGAACCTAAAGTGGATAATTTATCACATTTTAGCACTAAAAAAGTTATTTGGAAGGACCTTAGGTATTTATGACAATTATAATATTTAATTAAATAGTATTTATTTTCAAATAACCTTTTTGTCAATTTTGTCATTATTTAATACATGATTTTGTTAAAAGTCATAAAAAATAATTACTTAGAAAAAAATACATTGAATAAATCCTTACATGACAGATTGACCTATAAAATTAGGGTATGGCATCAAAAGTCTAAAATCGTATTTATTTTAATATTTATAATATCAAATATTTTAATCTTTCATTAACAAGGTAATTACTGCATCATCATTGTGTCATAAATAAATTTATTATTTTATGTATAAAATTATATATAAAATACCATTATGTAGGAAATAATTTTATATTTCTAATGAATATTTATAGTAGAATTTATCTTATGTATAATCCCATATTAAAAATATTTTAGTAATTAAAATTGGAATTTAACAAATTTTACTTTTCATAAAATAAAATATAATAAATGTCCAAATGTAATCTATTTGGATAAAAAAGGATTATATTTTTGAAAAAATTATAAATTTGGACTAAAAACACATATCTAATAGAACTAAGAAATGCGTTGGGGTGATTTTATGTTATTGTATTATTATTTTTACCTTTAGTTGCCCTATTTACTTTTAATCGTGGTAGTTAAAATTCATATGTTACTATTCAAAAACATTATTCTCATCATATCGAACAAAATTTTATATACTGATGAGAACTATTACTGTCTTACTTTTGAAAATTATTTCACAAATGCTGTAAAATTACGTTTCATGAAAATTTTCAAATGTGCATAGAAGGTGGGTAAAAGACGTTAAAAAGTTCAATAAAATTATATATATATAATATTATTATAAAATGACTCAAGTGACTTAAATTTTACTAATATATGTATTTTGTATCTATTTTGAATTTAACATAAATTTTAATTAAAAATAATTATTTAAATGAAAAAGCCAGTTTTTAGTTACTATGCAGTATTTTTCACTATTCAATAAAAATTTAATGTTTTTAGAAAAATAAAAAAAAATCAGCCTAAGCTAATTTTGATTTTCCAAATTCTAAAAAGAAGTATATTATACCAAATTCATTTTTTTAGTGTTTAAAATTAATTTTATTATTGTGCACATAAGAAAATAAAAAGTAGTTCTTCTAAGTAAATAGCTTTTCTAAATATATAACCATTTTTACAAAACATATACATTTCATTATACATTTGTTTTAATTATGTAAAAAATTATAAATAACTTTTAATTGTTTTACAATTCATATTAAAATATTTAATTGATAAATAAATATATTGCTTAAATAAATATAATATTAATGTGTTGTTTTGCAGAAACTCAATCTTACATATACGACATGCCAAGTCAGTGTTGTGTGAAATATAAGCTATTAAACATCATTAAAGAGATAAAATAATATGAAATATTAGGGTGTTATAGTTTTGTAATTGAAAGAGTGGGGGTTGTGGTGATAGATAGATTGGCCCAATAGGTGAATATAATGAAACTCTTATAGTGGAAAGTGTCACATCATTCATAGGTGAGCATACCACATGTCTAAATTTTTGGGTCCAAAGAGATCATTCGGTGGACGATTAGGATGTTATTGTATTTTTTATGTGTGAGAGGATCAAATGTGATATGGTTCACAAGTTGCTACTATAATAAGAATTAAGAAGCAATTTTCGGTTTATTTGATGTGTTCGAATTGGGATTGTGGTGTTTTGGTATGAATTTTGGCCGCGTTGGATCAAGATTATTCTCATGGTTGGGGTAAAAACACGATGGTTAGAGAAACTAGTTAGTGATATAGCCATGGAAATGCAGAGGGATTCAGGTTTAGAATTTGGTGTTAGTGTTGGGAAAATGTTTTGATTCCTCTATGTATTAAGGTATCATGATGGGGGTTAGTGGTTTGGAGATGAGTTGGTGTGAGAGAATAGAAATTTTAATAGTTCTCCGTCCATCAGAGGCTTGAATAGAAATTTTAGAATGGAATTGGATTTGGTGGAACAGATGATGCACCGAGAGAAATGTTCAGGATTTATTTGGATTGTTGGTGTAATGGAAGAACAAAATTATGGTAATGAACTCATATATTGGGAAGAATTGTTTTTTGAATCAACATTGGTTAGAGTAGGATTATGGTGGGATAATCCATATTACTTAGGGAGAATCGGATGAATACACCAAGGTGTGGTATGAGTGATGTGTGTGTTGAGTTCTATATTAATGTTCATTTTTTTAGTGAGAAGAGACTCTACATTTGGTGAATAATCTATTCAGTGTTTCATATTTTGTTGTGGAATCTCAGTTGGTGTTCTAGAATATAATATGGAATGTTTTTAAGGAATTGATGAATGATAAATGTTATAGTACTTGGTTAAAGGTATTCCATGAATTTTCGAGGACACGAAGCATTATGACAGGGTGTTTTTAATGAATTTTGGATTTACAGTAATTATGTTTTGAGACAAAATTCATATTTTCTATTTCATGGGTGGTTAATTTTGAGAAAAATGACTCAAACTAATGTTCCAAGCATTGTAATATCAATTAAAGGTGATATTGCATGAGGTTTGATTCTTGAGAGGTTCCCTAAGGGTTTAAGGAATCACCAAAGGAAGAGAATTCGAGGAATGACGAATATCCATAATAACCATCAACTAGCTAGGGTGGAACCACCATTCTTTGAGTGGGTAAAATAGGGCCTCTAGTCCCTTCGTGGGTGTACAAGATGATTGATAGAATCACCGACTAGTCTGTTATGCAAAGCAGTGGGGCAATGGGGGAATTGGTTGTTTTCTTAAGTGTGGGTAAAATGGTCTTTTGGGGGTTGGTGGAATTCAAGTTTTAGGTGGGGGGGGGGGGGGGGGTTGGGAGAGAACATTTTATAACTAAATATACAATCTATTTCCATACATTGTCCCCCATTTAATGTGATGGTATTGGATCCTATTCCGATGTGCTCTAACATAAGATTGTCATTTTATTCTTTTTTTGGGTTCCACCATGAATGCCCACAAATTTTGGATGAATTTTGGCATTGTTGTTGTGTCTATTCCACAAGATCATGGTGGAATGAACTGAAATCCATGTGAACTTTTTTATCAAGCACATAGGACATCCTAAAAGGATATATTCCCACTGTCTATCATTGATTGTGTGAATAATGTCACAACAATGATTTATCAAATGTTTATGAAATGAATTAAAATTCCTTTCAGATTGAATGGGGGTCGATGGTTTGAGATTTTATTGAGGTTAGTGTGGAGGTGTTTTGTGTACCTTTGAGTGTGGTTTTTTGAGGATTCAATGTGATAGTGGTTCTTTGTTAGTTGTAAAAAAATTATTATGCATTTATTTAATTTAAATAATTGATTATGATGGTTTATAATTACTTATTTTTTATTTTTGATGTGATTCACGAGATTGAGGGTTGGTACAGGATCCAAAGAAGCATGGAAAAACTAGGTCGAGGCTTGGAGGATATTGGGAACAATGTTAACTACATTAATAAGATAGGTGGACTTGTTAATATAAATCCACATGTGTGTTTATTCATGAATTATTATATTCATGCATGTTTTATGGGGAGTAGTAGATGGATAAGGACTGTGAGGGATATACGGGGATGCGGTAGGGTACCTTATGCTTGGGATGAGTGATGTTTATAACATTGGTGAGTTTTAATTTCCTAGAGACTATGTCACAATGGGGTGGGGGTTATGATGACATGCAACTTTGTTCAATCTCAGAATACGAAATGGAACATGGTTATGATAGGTCGGTTCTCCCGGCTGTATTGAGTATTAGAGAGAGGGAATAAGACTTATTCAGATGAACCATATGTATGGATGTCTAGTATGATGTTGTGAACGATCTCTTGAGTAAGGTGCATTCTCTTTGAGAGCATCGTGAGATGTATGAGTCCTCCAAGATTGGATGAGGTGTGATAGAATTTGTTTCCTCTAGGTGATAGTTTGAGAGTTATACCTTATGAGATGCGAGATAAGACCCATGTATAGGTTGGGGGAACTTTTTATACATGTAATCAATATTACTAAGGTCAAGGAGCAATAATACTTTTGATAGTCCCCATGTAGTAGGGCCAGGAGTGGTGAGGGACCTTTTGAAATGTATAGAATGACCCTGTGGGGAATAGTGGATTGCATCCTTCAGGCTGGGGTGTCACCATCATGTGATGAGCTTGAGGAGGTATTAATGAATATGATTGTAACAAGTCTATTTCACCTAGTGGATTCCTAGATGGAAAATCATAGATATATTTTGGATAAAGGGATAGTACATGAGTGACTTGTGTCCTGGGGTTATCCAGTGAGCTACTCGATGGACTACAATAACTATTTTTATTTTATTTTCATGATGTGACCACCCTAGAGTCTATAAGGGATGGGTTAATACTATGACGATTCCATGATGTTGTGATTATTTGGTCGAGGGACATATTGTAAGGGGACTGGGAAATTGTGAAAATAGTTATTGTATACTCTAAGATATGGGGTAGTGGTTGTGAAAGGGGAATTTTCATTTCATGATTTGGTCTAGATAACCAAATACAATGTTATAGGGGATGAGTTTACTCTTATTGATGAACTATGTATGAGGGTCTTGGGACGAGGTCTACACTTAGGGCTGGGTCATGGGGGGATGTGATGAGACTGACAAACCATTCCATGGGTGACTAGGTAGTTGGTGAAGGTAAAGACACATGATACCTCCCCTTGTTTATAGGAAGTGGGTAAAGGTTGTAGGTCGTTAGGTATGTCGTTCGACATTAGTGAAAAGGCATGATGACATGATGAGTTAGATTTTGTCATGTTGATTATGCAGGTGTGATCTTGTGACATATTTTCCTTGTTTTCACAAAACAATTTTATATGTAGGTGGTCATGGTGTTATGGTTAGCCCACAAAATTAATGGGCCTTATGTAAAATTTTTATTTTCCCATCATGAATACACATATATTCGGGTTTATACCAAGGGAAATTTGTGAGACCCAAATAACATGTATTTATCATACCCTAAATGGGAAACTTTATGTGTGGAAACATCTTATATCTTCCTTTAGGTTCAACACATGATGTGTAGTGAATTGGGTAGGATCAACTCATGGGTATTTGTATACATGGTGTGAGACTCCTGAGGATGAAGGAAATGAATTTTTTGGGAATTTTATTTTTTGGTTTAATTTTTTTATTTCAGATTGACCTAGTGGTCAGTAGGTATGAATTATTATATGAATTCGACATGGTACATTTTTTATAGCATTGTGTTTATTCGACATTGGGTAATCTGATGTTTATTTGGTGGATGGTTTAGTTATTTTATAAAATATCAGCATAGTTATTGGATGTGAAAATCTGTATATTATATGGATTAGACCCTCATTACTAGTTAGTACCCTCTAGTTCATGGAGAGGCATGCATGGGGTGACATGGTGCGCAGGTCCATGTTTTGTTGAGTGTCCAAGGGCTATGGAATTACATAAATAAAATGAAAATAAATAAGTCATTGATAAAAATCATATGGATGAAAATACTAGAAAATAATTCATAGATATAATTTTTATAAATTCTTGGAATAGTGATATTAAAAATTTCATTTAAATAAAATCATACTCATCTTCTTTAATATGATCATGACATGGAGTAATTCATCATGTCACAACACTCAATATATCACTATATAGAACATAAAAACTTATAAAATATAATAGAATCACTAATTTATAAGTTTCAATTGAAAGTAATAACTTCAATATAATAAATCATAACCACATTAACATTCAATAAATGTATTATTAATAATCTTATTCAACATATTTAATTTAAAACTCAACAACCGTTAATCATATACAAAAAACATAATGATTTACATGAGTTCAACAATGAAACCCCATTTAGATTCCTCAAATAAAATCACTTGAATAAAATATTAGATATAATAAATTGACAACTAGAGATCATATCTAGCATACTAAAATTCCATTTCCCTTGAAATACTTCATTCTGAATAATATCAATTTTTTACAAAGTGTTGACTCATACGGTCCTTCAAATGACTTATATGGATCTTATAAAACACATGTATACAACATCCTTGACTCATATGAACTATATAAAAACTCACACACAGTCCTCAATGACTTCTATATAACTACAAAACACACATATGAAAACATAAATGACTCATACACTACATGAAATCACTTATAAATAGTGTTAAAAGGACTCATTCACTATATCACCTAGTTGAAATTCCATAATTAAACATTTAAAACACGTTAAAAAACCACTAGAAAAATTCAATGACTCTAAAAAAAAATTCATAAATTTCTTAATCATCATAGAAATCTATAAATATTCTCACGACTAGAAGAAAATAAAGTCAAATGTCAAAAAACTCCAATGACACTTCAATCATACCCTTTGTATTTTTTGGAAACTCAATTAATCTAATTCATCTTACAAACAATAAAACCTATTTAGAATCATAAAAACACAATATGTCAATTATAATATGTTTCATGATCCAAAATACAATAACTGGTAATGGTTTTTGAAGAATTACATCCTATGGGGAAAGGAATTTGAAGCCAATTTACATGGATTAACTTCTCAGCAATGAATACATCCATTTCTCACACCCATTAATCTCCATTATTTAACATGAATCGTAGCCTTATATTCATATATGTTGTAAAACTCTTCATTTTGAAAAGGAATATACCCTCATTGATAATATTTTTCCACCATTTTCTCTCAACTTGAAAGCCAAATACAAATACTAGTGGGGTTTTTTTTCACATATCTTCAAGTGAGATATGAATGATGATGGTTGAGTTTAAACTTTGACCCATTAAACCTCTATATTAAAACATCTATTTTGAATATATCTATAACATAATTTGGTGTACAAATATATTCTAGTTTTATATACCCATTGGCCACTTTTTCTATAATTAAATAATGCACGATGTCTACGTTTTTAGATCCAGAAAGTTGAACAGGGTTCTTTGAAAGAACTAAAACACTCTGTTTTTCATATAATATCATCGCTATCCTCTCCGTATCAATATCCAATTATGTTATGTTCCTATTTTTCCATTAAAACTATGTAAATGAATGTTTTTTCCCATACACTCTTCCTTAGGTGTTATCAGTGCCATATAATTATACTCCTTACTATACAAACTAAAACAACCCTAAAAAAAGCTTCATTCGATGTGGATCTTATATAATTTAAATCACCTAATTAATCTATGTTTTTAAAATATAGAAAGTGTATTTATGAATAGTTTTTTTTGAAAGCATTCCATATTTAAGTGTGTATATCATAGATATTAGAGTCATCTTTTCTTCATGAAATTGTGACTCCCATGGGTCGCTCTAAAATCTAAAACATAGAGTCACTGAATAAGTGATGTTAGGCCTTGAAACAAAAAAACATATGAATCTTAAAATAAATCTTCTACTTTTTTGATCAACTTTTATTTCTTCATCATCTTTAGACCATTTTGTTCCATCTGAAAGGTGAGTTGAAGCTTATCTTTTCTCTTACTTTCCAAGCCTTTGAAATAAATTTCTACCATATTTTTCTCTGAAAGAAATATGTAATCCAGTTTTTCTGAACATATAATACTAGATAAAATATAAATTTTCCTAGAATTTAAATCTCATACTATTTATTTATATACTCAGAAAATTCCTTATAAAGGTACTCTTTTTCTATAAAAAATTTTATGTTATAAAAAAATCTGTAACAATAAATGTACCAAGGGAAAAATCAATTGCATAAAAATTACTATAAAATTTCCATTTTCAAAACACCATATTTTTTAGGAAGCGATCATTTTTTGAATTCCATGATCAAATATATTTTTTTAATCCATACAAAGTTGTTCTAAGTATGCACACTGTGTTTCCATCAAAATCAAGAAGGATACCCTTTGGTTGTTCAATGAGTATTCTTTAATTTTTCCACTAAAAATGTTTATTTCATAGTTATTTAATATATTTATAGTAATAGTGTGAAAAATATAATAAAATGATTCTTATGGTTTTCATCCATGTTTTGTGTGAAAGGATTTCTTCAAAATTAATTACTTACATTTGAGAGTACCCCTTTCAAACTGGCCCAAAATTGCTTCTTATAACCTTACATTTCTCACTCATATTAATTGTAATGTCCCAATTTATGTGAATAACATATTTTATTGGGTTCATATCAAAATAACCCATGTTATTTTTATTATTAATTTTTTAATTTCATTTTTCTTTGATTTTTTCTAGTCTCTATTCTTAATGGAATCATCCACGATTTCAGGTTAAATTTGTGATATAAGAGATATTTAGTTCAATATTATTAATATTATTATTTTTGGGATATATAATCTTGATTGAAAATGATATTTTCAATTTAAATATGCTTTTTTTCCACTAAAAGTGTTTTCTAGCGCTTCTAACAGTGTAATATTCACAACTTCTATACCCAGTATCAATATAAACAATATTTGGTTCAATTTCTGATTCTTTTTCAACATTTTAATTAAAAACTACCTTTTGTGATATTGATAAATTAAAAAAATATTCCTTATGTATTTGACCTAATATTTTATATTATTATAGATTCCACATAGGAAACTAACTTATGCAACATCTTGTTCAATGATTGTACTCAATCCCGTTAGATAATCGCTCAGAAGGACTCCTTCAACTTTTTTTGTCAAAACATTCTCCAATTACTATTTTTGATCATATAAATCATGGAATACCAAATATATTTATGTAATTGAATATTTTATACTTATTATTATATATATAATAAGCATTAAAATGTGTCTTAGGTCTCAAAAGATATCTGTTTTGAATGTGTAAAGCGGTACGCACAACTTCTTTCCTAAAGTATTTTGAGACATCATTTTCATTTATCATTATCCTACCCATCCAAACAATGATTCTATTATTCCTCTGAATAACACCATTTAATTTGATATTATATTATGTGATGAAATTATGCTTTCTTCCATGTTTAGTAAGAAAAATATTAGATGTATAAATAGTAAATTCATTTAAATTATCATGTAAAGACCCATAAAATTCAAGGGAAATTTTATCATAATTTTCTTTTGGATTTTACAAGAACGTAGTTTCTAACGGCACCTGATTCTGAGGCTCAGTGTTCCCAGAATAATTTTCCGAAGTTTAGCTCGGGTACGTTCAGTGAACGAACGAGCGGGTTTTCCTAGATTTTGGACCGGTGCTCGGAATCAGATTTCGAGGGCACCAATGGAATCGCAGTGCCGGTAATTTCTTAAGAACACCTTTTTCGGAGTTGCATTTGCTCGGGTGAAGTTTTAATTAATTGGGTTAACTAAAGAATAAAATAAAATACTGTGCAACAAATTTTATTTTTATTCTAAGTAGTTTTAACCTAAGCTAAGTGGTTGAAGTGGGACCCACATCCTAACTACTCCACTAGGTAGGATATTAGTGGGGTGGGGCCCACACGAGCCCCACCCATTCAACTTCCTCAACCCCTATTAATTATGTAACCCACCCGCACACCTTTTAATTGAAGTCAACTCTTAATTAAATAATTGATTAGGTTATTCAATATAATTAATTCTTGGATTCATTTTGAATTTGAAATGAAATGTTGGCTTGTGGGTTAATTAAATAAGACAATGTCTTATTTCGTGGGAGGTTAGTTCGTTGTGTGAGAGGATTTGTAGAGGAAAGCTCTATGTTCCGAAGAACATTCTTCCTTCTTGAAGAACGCGAAGAATTCTAACCTCCAATGAAGGATGACGAAGAACGCCGAAATCCTTGGAGATCGACGACGCGATGCTGTGTACCGCGATGCTGACGATTCTCCTCTCTACGATGCCGACGATTCTCCTCTCCGCGACAAAAATGATCCTCCTTCCGTGACGCCATCTTCCACGACGTCCCTTCCCTGCGACGAGCCTTCATTCAACGACGCTTGAGGTAGGGGATTATTATGTTTTGTTCGTGAATACTTTCGTCACCGATCATCGTCTCTAATTGAGCTTCCTGTTATCGCAATAATGGGAGGAGGTAGGACCGCACAAACATGGCCGACCCTCCTCCCCCCTTGATCCTTGATTTTTGTTTTGGCACGAGCAAGGAAGCGTGGTGCTATTGCACCGCGCTGAAGTATGAAGTATGGTCGGAGAAGCGTGGCGCCGTCGCGCCATGCCGTTGAAGTCGAACAAAGCCGCGGTGCTGTCGGTCCATGCTAGAGAACATCGAAGAGGCCATGGCCAGAGCGGGGCCGCAACAGAGGGGTGTGATGCCTTTGCGCCACGCCGGTCGGACCAAGGGCGCGTCCTTTGGCCATGGCGGAGCAGGGAGCGGCGACCGGCTTCCGGCCGCCGGCGTTGGAGGGGCGGGACCACGGGGTCCAGCGGCAGCAGCACAACCGGCCAGCCGTGCTGGCCGACTGAGAAGGCTTGGGGTTGTAATCCTCGGTAGGCCGAAGGAGTGCACCCCCCCCCCCCCCCACGTGGGGGCCGCAGTCTTAGAAACAGGGGCGCAGCCCCCCCCCCCCTTTCTGCTCGCCCGTTTCGGTCGAGCCACCTAGCCACGCTGGCCACCCAAGCGTGCCAGGCCGGGCCGCACCCACCGGGCTGGGCCGTGGCCAAACCGTCCGGACTCGTACCCCGTTTGGGTCGACCCTGTTCGGGCCTACTCAGGGGGTATCTGGCCGGGTCGGACCGGGCCCGAACCCCCTCTTTTAGACCTCTTTCGATCTTTTACCCATAACATGGGCTATGGACCACCGATCTACAAACCGTCAGTTTCGATGCGATCCATGGATCGAGACAGTCGTTTCAGTATATTACACTCAAGGTTTCGGAGAACTTTGGGTTCGGCCATGTTGGTTCGAACACGAAACCAACGGGGCCCTCGGAGCGAAAACACTTATAACATAAGCTCCGGACGTCCGATTGACGTGCCGTCGACTATGTTAGATTTCTCATAGTGAGACCGACCTTTTGTCTTACTCCGCTTGAGGTTTGGACGCAGTTGGATTATGGCTGGGTTGATTTTTACTTAAAAACCAACTGGGCCCTTGGAACGAAAAAGCCAATAACTCTCAGACCGGGCATCCGATTGACGCGCCGTCTGTCACGATGGGTTCCTTTTGATGATACGAAACTTTTTTATTCATCAACTCCGGAGATCGTGTCAGTTGATGTATCATCCCCTCAGCTCGTGGAGAGGACCCTCCCCGAACGAGCTTGCTGTGTGCGGGAACCGTAGAGCTGGCTGCGACTGTGACGATGATGAAGAATGCATGGGAATCCTCCGTGGGTTCGATAGCGGCGACTACAACACTCAGCAATCCTATGCGGATCAGTGCCTACCGATCCTGTGTAGATCAGATCCTGTGTGGGTCAGCTCTCAGCAGTCCTATGTGGGCCATCGCATACCGATCCTGTGTGGGTCAGATCATGTATGGGTCATTGCAGGGGTTAGTACCTATCGATCCTGTGTGGGTCCGACGGCTTAGATCAATCAGTGGCTACATCTGATCATCTCTATCTTCTTACGAAGAAGAATTCATGTGTGAGCTGAGTCTTGACTTTCAATCCATATCTTCGATAAGATTGACTTGTTATCCTATGTGGATTACGTTATGCTTTCCTATGTGGATTGGGTTATGATTTCCTGTGTGGACTGGGTTGTACTTGGGCTCGGATGTTGGAGCCGAACGAGAATTGATGACTTAAGTATATGTATGGGTATATACCTAAGTAGTTTCGGATGTTACTTCGTGATTGTATCTTTCCTTTGTGGATTATCCTTTGTGGATTCTAGGAGACCTTCGGGGGTCTCGGGGTCCCTTCTGAGTAGCGTATACTCACCCCTAGATGGGATATGCCAGCACTACGTTGTGTTGGTTGCAGACGACGGTCATCGCTGATCGTGGTTGAGGCTTGCGGAGCAGGTCGGTACCTAGAGGCGGACCACTGGGTGGGACGTACTCAGAGCGGACGGTTGGACCCGAGGAGTTGAGGAGGCTATCTGTACCCACCCTTCAGGTGGGACTTCCAGTGGATGGCTCAACATTGCGGCTTTACGTTTCAGTTGCTGTACTTCCTTTTCCAGTTGTACTTTACTTTCAGTTTTCGTTCATATTCTGGCCCACTTACTTTTCTGTACTTACTATTGTACCCAGGTTTTCACAGTGTTTACTTCTGCTTGCTTACTCTATGTGTTTGTTTACTTTATAAAGGCAATGCCTTCCCTTTTTATCGAGAATTATGCCTTGGTGCTAGTCGCCATCCCCTGGCCTATGGAAGGCGGGCTTCGGGTAGTCACGGAATGGGCCCCGAGGACGGGTCGTGACAAATTGGTATTTGAGGAGTTCAGTTCTATCGCAGAACTCAGGACTCTGATATTTCCTCTATGTGAAGCAATAGTGTTAAGGGTATTGAGTGTGGTTATCAGTGCAGGGAGTCCAGTGTTGGTGCGACAACCGACGTATCCGTACACCAGGACCCTGACTTCTGATTTCTGACTTAATGCACGAAAACATTGATTGCATGTGTGTTTCAAGTTTTCTTTGTGATTACTTTGTGTCATCTCACTAGGTATACTGTTTTAACTATGGGGAACCTGTCTCTTTTCAGGAAGGCCCCACGATGGCAACCAGCTAGGGTTCTGAGTTTTGTAAGTGATGACATCCCACTAAGCGATGAGGCCTCGGTGCAGGGCCCTATTATTGCGGACGCATCAGCGGTACCACTACCCGCAGAGCCAACGATTCTACCAGCCCCAGCCGCTGATAGTGCACGTCGCCTTAGTGCGCTGCACGAGTTTCAGCATCAGCGACCGCCCAAGTTCCGCAGGGAGATGGACCCTGAGGAAACCGAGGATTGGTTGGAGGCAGTCGTACGAGTATTCCGATTGGTACGGACACCAGCAGACCTCATGGTGATCCTTGCAGCGAGTCTCCTGCACGCGGTAGCAGGCAGATGGTGGAGCTTGATGCTCCAGGTGCACGATGAGGCATCACTCCTCTGGACGGACTTTGAGAGCCTCTTCTACTAGGAGTTCTTCCCAGCCACCCTCCATGCGGTGCGCATCCAAGAGCTTCTATAGCTACGGCAGGGCAGCTTGACGGTCTCCCAGTACTCGGTGAGATTTACCGATCTCTCGCGCTATTCGACGGACATGGTACGAGATCCATTCTTCCGGGCCCAGACCTTCGATCAGGGATCGAGGCATGAGATCAGGGCATCACTGATCTCCCTCATCATTCTGAAACAGGCAGGGGTATTGGAGTGAGCCCTTATCATTGAGAGCTTTCTTGCTGAGCCTACATCAGCAGCAAGACCTACCGCAGGGAGGCACGTAGCAGAGTCTTCTGCAGCTGGAAGTCGACAGATGACAAATGGGTCCAAGAGGACCAGAACCTCGGGCAGACGACCTCAGGACACTGGCTCAGAGGTGCAGGGCACACAGTGCAGAGCCATTCTTTCGAGAGACAGATAGTGCTACGCATGCGCTGGGCAGGGCCACATTGCTCATGACTGTCCGACCCGCCATGTAGAGGAGCAGTAGACGGTTGAGGGACCACCCAGGCGGAGGTAGAGGGTCGACCGTGGTGGTCCGCAGGGATCATACAGACGAGGCAGAGGAGCTGGCCGAGGAGCAGGTGGTGGGAGACGCTTTGAGGCTATACCAACACCACCACCAGGAGGTCCACCCCGACCACAGGGAGCTGGCGGGCAGAGACAGGCACAAATTCAGGCAGCAGAGGCCTACGACCATGGCGCGCCCGAGATGATTCGAGGTACTATCTGTGTCTACTACACCCTTTCTGCGGTTCTTATAGACATAGGAGCGAGTCATTATTTCATTGTCGCTGCCCTTGTTCGGAGATCGGAGATTCCGACAGATTCGTTGGCTCGATCCTTACGGCTAGAGACTCCTACGGGAGCAGACACGACGATTACGCACTGGAGCCAGTAGTGTGAGCTTACTATAGGAGGCGAGAGCTTCGGCTGGGATCTTCTTGAAGCGGCTTCGAGGCCTTATGACGTCATCTTGGGCATGGATTGGTTATCTACAGTCCATGCTGAGATTGACTATATTAGGTGCAAGGTGCGGTGTGTACGCACCGACGGGAGAAGCTTCACCTTCATCGGCGAGAAGGGAGCCTTCGCAGCACAGGATGGACTCTTGCAGAGGAGAGGACAGCCCATCACTCATCAGTTGGCTAGCCTCATCCTAGGAGCAGTTGATGTGAGGAGTCCGAGCTTACCTGAAGTGGTGGATCAGTATGCGGACGTTTTCTCTGACAACGTTCCAGGACTACTCCTCGTAGAGAGGTAGACTTTTATATTGACCTATACCCGGGGACGGCCCTGATATCCACCCCAGCATATCGGATGGTTCCCGCTGAGCTTTGAGAGCTACGTGTACAGCTGGAGGACTTGTAGGGGAAGGGATTCATCTGACCCAGTGTTTCACCCTGGGATTCCCCGATATTGTTCGCCCAGATGGCAGATGGGAGCTTGTGAATTTGTGTCTATTTCTGTCGCCTGAACCAGGTGACCATGAGGAACAAGTATCCACTACTGAGGATTGACAACCTCTTCGATCTGCTCAAGGGAGCATGGTGGTTCTCGAAGATAGATCTCAGGTCAGGCTATCATCAGCTCAGAGTTCGGGATGAGGACGTGCAGCAGACGGCCTTCAGGTGTTGGTATGGCCACTAAGAGTTCTTGGTTATGACTTTTGGCATAACCAATGCTCTAGCATTGTTAATGGGTCTCATGAACAGGATATTTCAGACTTACCTTGATCGATTTGTCTTGGTCTTCATCGACGAAATATTGATATACTCGACGATTGAGGAGGAGCACACCTACCACTTGTGGGTTGTACTGGACACACTCCGAGAGCACCAGCTTTTTGGTATTCTATCGAAGTGTCAGTTCTGGATATGTGAGGTCCACTTATTGGGACACGTCATCTCTGAGGCGAGAGTTGCGGTGGATCTTGCGAAGATCGAGGCAGTGCGAGCTTGGGAGCCACCCAAAAGAATGATAGAGGTGCGAAGTTTTTTGGGACTAGATGGGTACTACTGGAGATTCATGCCAGACTTCTCCAGATTTGCGCCACCACATTCGGCTTTGAAGAAGAAGGGGAAACCCTTCGTGTGGTCAGACAGATGTCATCAGAGCTTCCAGGAGCTGATACAGAGATTGACCAGCACACCTATCTTGAGGATATCGGAGGAGGGAGTAGGGTACGTAGTCTACTGTGATGCATCAGGGACCGGACTCAGATGTGTCCTGATTCAAGAGCGGGCAGTGATCACTTAGGGATCATGTCAGTTGAGGCAGCATGAGAAAAACTACACTACCCATGACCCGAAGTTAGCAGTAGTGGTCTTCGCTCTGAAGATGTGGCGACACTATCTGATGGGCGAGCACTTTACAGTCTACTCTGACCACCAGAGTCTCAGGTACATATTCTCGCAGAAGGACCTGAATCTAAGACAGCGGCGATGGCTTGAGTTCCTCCTATACTATGACTTTGAGATTGTATATACTCCAGGAAAGGGGAACGTAGTAGTCGATGCTCTTAGTAGGAGGACATGCATTCAATTAATCAGGGAGGCGACGGAGCAGCTAGCCGCTTTGTAGATATCCTTCGTGGATAGAGATGGAGAAGCCTTTCTTCAGTCACTCACATTCACTCCTCCACTACTGCAGCAGGTCAGAGAGGAAAAGTGTGGGGACGTTGACTGTGAGACGCGACATGCACAGATATTCTCAGGACATGCACCTGATGGATTCTCTGTGGGAGGAGAGCATGCCATCATTTTCAGAGGACGTACCATGGTACCAGCTACTTTACATGAGGAGGTGCTGAGGGAGTTTCACACATCCCTTTTAGCGGTACATCCATGAGTGGCGAAGATGTAACCGGACCTCAAAAGACAACACTGGTGTCTGGTTAATGAAGAAGGCTGTGGCAGAGTTTGTTTCTCGATGCCTCACCTGTTAGCAGGTGAAGGCAGAACACCAGGTACCAACAAGCTTTCTACATCCCTTGGAGGTCCTAGAGTGGAAGTGGGACGGGATATCTATGGACTTCGTGACTGGACTTCCACGCACTTCCAGAGGTCACAACTCCATTTGGGTGATTGTCGACCGACTCACCAAGTCGGCCCACTTCTTACCCATCAGAGAGAAGGGATCAGTGGAGAGCTTGGGACGCCTCTACGTTCATGAGATTGTACAGCCTCATGGTGTACCATTATCTATCATCTCCGATCGAGATGCTCACATTACTTCTCGGCTTTGGAAGGGGATGCAGGAGGCGTTCGGGACGCATCTACGTCTGGGCACTGCCTTTCACCCTCAGACAAATGGTCAGACGGAGAGGACTATTCAGACTCTCTAGGACATGCTCCGTGCATGTGTCCCCGACTTTGGTCGCAGCTAGGAGGACCACCTACCCTTGGTGGATTTCACGTACAACAACAGCTACCACTCCACCATCGGGATGGCACCATACGAGGCGTTGTACGGCCGACCTTGCAGATCACTGTTGTGCTGACAGACCCTGGGGAGTCAGCACTTGTGGGACCGAAGATGGTCCAGCCCACGACGGAGATGGTCCAGGTCATCTAGAAGCGGATGAGGACAGCTCAGAGCCGGCAGAAGTCTTATGCTGACAAGAGGCGAATTCCACTAGAGTTCGAGGATGGCGACCACGTATTCTTGCGGGTCTCACCTCGACGGGGATTACAGAGATTTGGCCGAGGTGGAAAGTTGTCTCCGTGCTTCATCAGACAATTTCTGGTCCTCATCTAGATTATTGAGGTGGCTTATCGCCTGGCTCTACCACCTCACGTGCACAGGGTGCACGACGTCTTTCACGTATCTCAGTTGAGGAGATATGTGCGCGACCCGACGCATATCATAGACCATGGGGAGCTGAACATTGACGATGGGGCGACTTTTGCAGAGGTCCCAGTGGAGATCAAGAATCGACATGAGCGGGTCCTACATGGATGGTCAATTCCTCTAGTGCACATCAGATGGAAGCATGGGAACCTCTAAGAGAGAACTTGGGAGGGGGAGGCTCAGATGCGTGCACAGTACCCACATTTTTTCCCCTAGTTCATGATGTATATTTACGGGGACGTAAAGCCCTAAGGTGGGAGTAATGAAAAGACCCGTAAAATTCAAGGAAAAGTTTTAATTAATTTTCTTTGGGATTTTACAAGAACACAATTTCTGACAGCACCTGATTCCGAGGCCCGGTGAGCCCGGAATAATTTTCCGAAGTTTTGCTCGGGTACGTTCAGTGAAAGAACGAGTGGCTTTTCCTAACTTTTGGACCGGTGCTCGGAATCGAATTCCGAGGGTACCGATGGAATCACAACGCCGATAATTGCTTAAGAACACCTTTTCTAGAGTTTGTTTTGCTCGGGTGAAGTTTTAATTAATTAGGTTAACTAATGAATAAAATAAAATACTGTGCAACTGATTTTATTTTTATTCTATGTCGTGTTAACCTAAGCTAAGTGGTTGAAGTGGGACCCACATCCTAACTACTCCACTAGGTAGGATATTAGTGGGGTGGGGCCCACATGAGCCTCACCCTTTCAACTCCCTCAACCCCTATTAATTATGTAACCCATCCACACCCCCTTTAATTGAAGTCAACTCTTAATTAATTAATTGAGTAGGTTATTCAATATAATTAATTCATGGATTAATTTTGAATTTGAAATGAAATGTTGGCTTGTGGGTTAGATAAATAAGACAAAGTCTTATTTTAGTTCATTGTGCGAGAGGATTTGGAGAGGAAAGATCTATGTTCAGAAGAATGTTCTTCCTCCTTGAAGAAAGCGACAAACGCCGACCTCCGATGAAGGAAGGTGAAGAACGCTGAAATCCTTGGAGATCGATGATGCGACGCGGTGTACCGCGATGCTGACGATTCTACTCTCCGTGACTCCGACGATTCTCCTCTCCGTGACACCGACGATCCTCCTTCCGCGACACCATCTTCCGCGATGTCCCTTCCCCGCGACGAATCTTCGTTCAACAACGCTTGAGGGAGGGGATTATTATGTTTTGTTCGTGAATAATTTCATCGCCGATCATCGTCTCTAATTGAGCCACCTGTTATCGCAATAATGGGAGGAGGTCGTAACACACAAACACAGCCGACCCTCCTCCCCCCCTGATGCTTGATTTTTGTTTCGGCATGAGGAAGGCAACGCGGTGCCGTTGCAGCGCGCGGAAGTATGAAGTATGGTCGGAGAAGCGTGGCGTCGTCGCTCAGCGCCATTGAATTCGAACAAAGCAGCAGCGCCGTCGCGCCACGCCAAAGAACCTCTAAGAGGCCGTGGCCGGAGCGGGGCCGTGGCGGAGGGGCGCGGCGCCGTCGTGCGGCGCTCGTCGGACCATTGCTGCGGCCTTTGGCCGCGACGGAGCAGGGAGCGGCGGCCGGCTTTCCGCAGCCGACGTTGGAGGGGCGGGACCACGGGGTCCCGCAACTGTAGCACGGCCGGCCAGCTAGGCCAGCCGACCGAGAAGGCCGACGGTCGTAACCCCTGGCTGGCCGAAAGAGCACCCCCCCCCCCCCCCACATGGGGGCCGTTGTGTTACAAACAGGGGGGCAGCGCCCCCCCCCCCCCTTTCCGCTCGACCGTTTCGGACGAGCCGCTTGGCCACGCCGGCTACGCGAGCACACCAGGCCGGGCGGCGCTGGTGGGGCCGGGCCCCGCCTGCCGGGCCGGACTCGGACCCGGGTCGGGTCGACCCAGTTCGGGCCGACTCAGGGGGTATCGGGCCGGGTCGGACTGGGCCCGAACCCCCTATTTTCTGACCTCTTTCGGTCTTTTTCCCATAACTAGGGCTAAGGACCTCCGATTGACGCACCGTCAGTTGTGATGCGATCCATGGATTGAGACGGTCGTTTCAGTATATTACAACCATGGTTTCAAAGAACTTTGGGTTCAGCTGAGTTGGTTCGAACATGAAACCAACCGGGCCCTCGGAGCGGAAACACTTATAACTTAAGCTCCTGACGTCTGATTTACGTGACGTCGACTCTGTTGGATTTCACTTAGTGAGACAAACCTTTTGTCGTACTCCGCTCGAGGTTTGGACGCAGTTGGAGTACAACCGGGTTAGTTTTGACTTAAAAACCAACCGGGCCCCTGGAACGAAAAATCCAATAACTCTCGGACCGGGCATCCGATTGATGCGTCGTCTGTCACGTTGGGTTCCTTTTGACGATAAGAAACTTTTGGATACATCAACTCTAGAATTAATGTTAGTTGATGTATCAGCCCCTTGGCTCATGGAGCGGACCCTCCCCGAACGAGCTTGCTGTGTGTGGGAACCCTAGAGCTGGCTGCGACTGCAAAAACGATGAAGACTGCATGGGAATCCTCCGTGGGTTCGATAGCGACGACTACAACACTCAGTGATCCTGTATGGATCAGGGCCTACCTATCCTGTGTGGATCAGATCCTATGTGGGTCCGCGCTCAGCGGTCCTGTGTGGGCCAGCACATACTGATCCTGTGTGGGTCATTGCGGGGGTTAGTACCTATCGATCCGGTGTGGGTCCGATGGCTTAGATGAATCAGTGGCTACATCTGATCGTATCTATCATCTTACGAAGAAGTATTCCTGTGTGAGATGAGTCTTGAATTTCAATCCTTATCTTCGATAAGATTGACTTGCTATCCTGTGTGGATTACGTTATGCTTTCTTGTGTGGATTGGCTTATGATTCCTTGTGTGGACTGGGTTGTACATGGGCTCGGATGTTGGAGCCGAACGGGAATTGATGACTTAGGTATATGTATGGGAATATACGTAAGTAGTGTCGGATGTTACTTCGTGATTGTATCTTTCCTTTTTGAATTATCCTTTGTGGATTCTGGGCGTCCTTCGGGGGTCTCGGGGTCCCTACTGAGTAGCGTATACTCACCCCTGCATGGGATATGCCCGCACTACGTTGTGTTGGTTGCATACGACGGATATCACTGATCATGGTTGAGGCTTGTGGAGTAGGTCGGTACCTAGAGGTGGACCACTAGGCGGGACGTACTCGGAGCGGACGGCTGGACCCGAGGAGCTGAGGATGCTATCTGTACCCACCCTTCAGGTGGGACTTCCAGTGGATGGCTCGACGTTGTAGCTTTACTTTTCAGTTGATGTACTTCCTTTTCCAGTTGTACTTTACTTTCAGTTTGTGTCTGCATTCTGGACCACTTATTTTTCTCCACTTACTATTGTACCCAGTTTTACTTAGTGTTTACTTCTTCTTGCTTACTCTGTGTGTTTGCTTACTTTATAAAAGGCAATGCCTTCCCTTTTTATCTAGAATTACGCCTTGGTGTTAGTCGCCAGCCCCTAGCCTATGGAAGGCGGGCATGGTGTAGTCACTGCACGGGCCCCAAGGACGGGTCGTGACATATCATATCTCACTTTCTTGACGTTGAGTCTAAACTCATTTTCAATTTGTCTTCTAAAAATATTAATCATGTATAAATATTTTGAATTGTGTATAAGGAACACATAATTGGCCATTTTATTTTAATCATAAACAAATCTCATGAAATAAAAATCACCTCTGGTGTGATTTTTTTTCTAATAGTGAAATATAAAGCATTGTGAATGAGTTCTAGTGGTCTTGTATAATTATTATCATCATTTTTATGATATTTCACTGTCATATCTCCATTTTTTTATTCTATAAAAAAATTTCAATATTATTTTTCAACATGATAAGATCTATTATGACCTCATACTTCTAAATATTTCTTATATTTTATTAGTTAATATGTCTGCGACTTTTATTATGTAGTATTCTATAATTTTTTACAAAAAAATATAATTTTAGGATGGATGACTATTTCAAAATTGACTACCATTTTTCATTTTTTTCCATTTATATGATCCTTACATCCATTAATTGTTCAATTTTACATGATTTTTACTTTAAAAACACCTCAGACCCAACATCATTGAGATGAATAACACTAAATAGATTATTTTCCAGCCCTATCCCATATATAACATCTTTTTTATTCATATTTTGATCTTTTATTTTATCTGATCCCATTGCCTTAATTTTTTGAGAACAATAATTATTGAAATCTCAGTTGTACTCTTTTTGTAGGATCCGAGTCCAATAAAAGCATCTAGATAGCCTAAACAACTCATTTTATTTTTATTAATTTATGAATAATAACTACTGTACATCACGAATGATATAATGAACAACATATTTAAATCAGATATTATATGAGTTGTTGAATTAAGGATCTATAATAGGAAGATTATCAAATTTAATTTATAATTAGTTTATAAGAATATGTTGAATTAACTTAACATTTAATTATTTCTTATTTTATGGTCCATTTGAATCGATCCCATCATATAATTATTGGGTTTTATGATCCAATTATAGAGTCCCTATGGTAGAGATCCACACATGCACCAAAATATTTAACATAATCATAGAATCACTGGGTGGTAGAAAAAATGATCTTAATCACTTACATCATTCATGGTTAACAATAATAGAATTATACTTGAAGATTCTTGATGTTCCCTTGATGGCTTGAGGGAAGAGGAGGGGAAGATAACACTATAGATATTTAAATCATTCTTAGGGAATGTGGGAGATTCTCTCTATCCATTGTAAACAAATAGTTTGTTTATAGAAGGTTAATTAATTATATACTTATCATGGCAACTTTAAGGTAATAAATTTTCACATGGGAGCCTGGTAAATTCTATAATTATTAGTTGAAACCATATATAATAATAATATAATTATTATTACTATTCACCTGACATATGTGTTACCCATGAATTTATAAATAAATATCATTAAAATAATTTATACAAGGGACATTAATATCTGTCCACTGATCTAACTTAAAATTTACCAAACCATAAATAATGAAAATTTATTTAAAAAATAAATAACACTTAATTACTCATCAATAAATATAATGAATAATATATTCAGTAAAAATGAAAATAAATATTTATTATTATTAATAGACTCACATGGTTATTCAAAAATCTGAAGATTAAATCTTAGTGATCGACTAAAGAAAAATGAATATTGAAAAAGAATATAGGAATAATATTCATTTATACTTGTTAAACTGAAAACAAAATTTAACTGATAGTTTGGATACACTTAGTGTTTCAAACTCTTACCTATTTCTCAGCGAAAATAGGTGGAGACACCTAAATTCAAAGGATAGAATCTAGAAATATGCAATTTTTCCCATATAGATAGAAGTTAATGTCACAACAACCTACAAATTCTTATGAACACTTAATGTGTAATATAATCCCTTTATTGTGATTCTCTAATCATGTAGGATGCATATCGGTGTAATCAACTTATTTTCTTAATGTTTATTTCTTTTAATTTTAAAAAATGAAATTTCCCATTAATCACTAATTCCTTGGATTTATCCATGTAGTTCTATTCCCATCGATGTGCTTGAGATATCAACTTCTGTTAATAACCATACGGAACATATCCTTTATTTCAATAAAAATTAATACAATATCACTCATTATGTACCAAACATATCCTACTTCACTACACACATATTTTATCATGGTTTTCATAAATACATAAAAGTGTGTGACTTAAGGAACAACCTAAAATTTTAATATATTACATTATAAATAAAATTTAATTTTATCAATAGATTTTATTACAAATAACTACGAGTTTAAATGAACCAGAACTTATTATTAAAACATAATTATTTAATGTTACATTTATCAACTTGCCATTGGATTGGAGGGTATAAATATGGAATAAATAAATTAAGATAAAATTATATTTTACATATATATAAAATTAAATCATTAGTTACCAATTAATTATAAAAAAACCATTTAAAATAAAGGAGGAATTTTTCTGAAAATCTACTTTTATGCATGAAATGTGGGTTTTTGCATTTGAATTAAATAAATCAACTTTGGTGTATGATTTTAATGAAATTTATATATTATATATGAAATAAATTTATTTACCACCATTTTATAAATGGATGAAATATGAATAAATCTAGTTCTATTACTAATAATTGTATTCTCTAAAAAGTGGGTTTCACATCATTTTGTACACATATTTTATAATAAAGCTCTTCCCCTTATAAAGATTTAATTTTGAAAAATTGATTCTATATTTGGAATTAGACAGTCTAATTTTATTAAAAGTACCTTTTTAATTTTATCTATTATGATCAATAATCGTGGTGAAATTTATCAGCTTGGTAAAGGGTAAATCGGTTAACCCTGGTTCAAACAATATGTTAAGGTCACCATTTTTAATCTTAAATATTATTTGTTTAATTTTATTCGACCCTTATCAATATATTATTGAAATTAATTTGACTAAGGGACACTAGTCAATGTAAATGACTTATATAATATTTAAATCAATGAGAAATATAAAATATAACTATCTTACTTTTAAATGTATCATAATTTTTCACATAGGGAAAGATGAAAGTTGGAAGAAAATATAAATTTTTATATTGATAATAATGATATTTATTTCATGATAGTAATTTTTTAATAATTTTTATTAATTATATAATAACCTCAAATGCTTACATATCACCGATAAAATATTTCTTCAACTGATAAAAGAATAAAATAAATGATATCAAAAATATTAAAAGCAATATAATTTTTGTGATTTAAAGTTTTACATGAATTTTATTGAATAATATAACACATTAGCAATTTGTTTATTTTTTATATTCTAATTATATATTTTTCATGATGTATCTAAAGTAAAATTTAATAAGAAGTTTCAATAATGACATAAATGATACTTTATAGAAAAAAATTATATTAAATTATTTAAAAATTATAAAACCCATAAAATAAGAAAGGGGGATAATATATTTTGACACATTCATTCATTTTACATTTATTGGAATATTTTTATATTACATGTACAATTATAACCCTTTATGATTGAAATATTCATTACGAGGATTATGGTTAAAATTGGTTAATCAAGGGGTTAATAAAAAGGATAAAGTTTAAAATGAAATAAAAGCATGTCTAAAATTAATTGATTAATTATTTTTATACCTTATATTATGTTTCTTCTAATATATATCCATTTTGAAGAAATTGGATTGATAATGAATTAGTTATATTTTAATCATTATTATGATTCCAAGTGTATCATTTCCCTTCCTTATAAAAGAACTCCCCTTCCCTCTATTTTCTATACCACATTGAAAAAAATAAATCATAGAAGACATGTAACATTATATTTCTAAAATACATAAAAACATTTTATGGGTTATGGAAATCCCAAAAGGCCAACCTAAGTGTCATCTAGTTGAGATCTAACATAATTATTTAAAAAACGATGTAATTTCTTTAACCAATCACTCTATTTTTATAATTCTTATTTTTCCACCTCTAAACCTATGGTATTTATCATTAAACAATAAATTATTTATCCTAAATATAATTAAATGTTATTATGATAATGAAACCTCCATTACCCACCATCGTTCTATCAAATGAAAAATGATAACCCTACTCATGCGTACATGTGGGCAACCACATCCAAGAAGCAATGTGATTTGTTTTTCATTTTCAATTTACTTGGATGGTAAAAAGTTTATAATATATATATAATAAAATAATTATTCTATAATTTTATTTATTGTCTATATTTATTTCATTCAATCCATCAAAATGTGAAAATGGTGTTTATCCATATGCATGGTCCATCGTTTCCATGAACGGTGCTATTCATTTTTATATGTATAAAATTTTATAGTTTATTGTAAAAAAAATTGAATATATATATTAAATAAATATCATGATTAAAATTCAGGATATTATGGTTCTATGATCAAATTACATGGATCGAAACTAGTGAACCAAAACCTAAATGAAAAACAAAGTTATTATCACCCAAAACTGTGATTTTAACAAAGAATTGTATATAAATGGATTATAAAATATTATAAGTAAATAATATATAGTATGATATATATGATTATTATTATATAATATATGCTTAATAAATATATATTTAATATATAGGAGGTTTAAACACATATGAAGGAATTCATGCTCAAAATAAGGGTTTATTTCAACATCTGATCATTATTTAAGATTATTTATTATTATGTATTTTTTGGGGAAATTATTTTCAATTTACATATTAAAAATATATATTTTATCATCCTATGGTTATTTATTTAAATAATAGATTTTAATTTCATTCTACTTTATTTAAGTACTCAAGATATTGAAATATTGATTTTAATGAAAAATAACCTCGTCTAATCAGTCTGAAATCGTTATCTTCTATAAAAATATCATCCTAAAAATTTCTAAAAGATTGTTTTTAATATTATACAATGATTTATTAATGTAATTTTCACCCATGTTTGAATTTTTACTCATTTTATTAAAATTGATCTTGTTTTTTCTGAATTGGGTAGTTTTGAACTTTTTAGAAATGTGTGAATTGGAATGATTTTAAACGTATACTATATGAATGTTTTTTAGAACCATTATGAATGCTCATTTCATTGAATATAAATTTAATAGTTTTGAAGGATCTTTAAAAAAATATTTACCATAATTATTCAGAAATTTTTAGATTTCAGATAATAAATTTCAATGAAAAAATGGCAATTTCCTCAATAAAATTTCCAGTAACATTTTGAAAGTATTTTAATCTATGAAACCATTATTTATTAAATATTATTAATTTATGAAGATATAATCTAATGATTCCATAAACCTTTTTTATGGATTTTATATGATCAGTTTGACTAGGGAAATCACTGATATTTTGTATTCTACTTCTTCCAAAATGGACAGTTAATAATTTTTTAGGCATGTTGATTAATATTTTTTTGTTTATACATATAATGGTTACATTGAAAATATTAAGTGATGGTTGGGTTCCATAGTTACATATCCCCTAGAAATTTTTTTAGGTCTTATGATACAAATTATTTTGGGGTTTTGGATGAGGCCTTACCCATTTACATAGATGTTTGGGCATAAGGCATTTATAGTATTTTTAGATGCATTGGAATAAGGCCTCAATAGTAATCATTAGATATTTGGAATTATGTATTCCATAATTATAAAATTAGTTAATAATTATGATGTGATTATTTTAATTATTTTTTATATCTACGGACAAGTTTCCATCACATATGATTATTTATATAACATTATTTGATTATTATTTATTCTTTCTATATTGTTGTTATATTTTTTCACTGTATACATACCCTTATTGAGAATCTAATTTCCCCCATTTCATATGTTTCATTTCAAAAGGATTATATGAAATTTAGTATGATTTATAATCTGGGATATGAAAAACCGAATAATGGTATTCTGAAAAAAATACATTGTAGTATTTTATGTAATCAAATATAATCTGATAACCATTTATGTACATAATTTTCAAATAATGATAAAATATTTTTTACTTTGAGACAATATTTCATGTTTATAGTTCAAATAGAATAATGGAATGGATGACTCTGTGTTACTATGTTTAGGGTCCTTATAGCTGGCATTAGGGAAATATTATTAGCATTATTGGTAACTTGTTTAGAAATACAGATATTTAGGGAAATTACTCTAATACTAACTTTATGGATAATTCTATATAAGATAACATCCCAATGAGTTTTTAATTTATATATTACATTATTTTCTTATAATTACATTAATGTATGGATAATACAACCAGATATAGTTTTGGAACAAATGCATCTATGGGAAATAACTCTGAAAATAATTGTTTGAGTATGTCTCATCCATCATAATGAGTCATAGTGAGTATTCCCCTAATAAACACATGTCATGAAACTCTATGGGGATATTATTTTATTAAGTCACATTCTAATTACATGATGCTATAAAATATTTTAGGATATTTTTTAGGATTTTAAGGAAACCATGTTTATTATTTTGAGATTATAAATGGATAAAATTTCCAATATATGTTAAATATTTCACTAGTTTTGAAATTATACATTATGAGTCATAATGTTATGATATAATCAAGTATATTCCATTATTTTGAAATGACACATAGAGAACGAAATGGAATCTATATCGATGAATAGAATCTATGATGGGATTTCACTCCAAGGGAAGATAAAGAAGGTAGTATTGTGGCTACAGTTGGATTTAAATATATTATAACTATATTGTGATCACTGACTTCGGTTATGACCAATAACCATGATCACATGTACCATCCCAGGAATTCCCAATATTTTGAAACATTGTTCAACGACTTCATGTATTGGTATCCTCTATCATTAAATGTAATGAAAGGGATAAGGTGATTACGGTAGTTTATCATCTCTCAGGGGATGTGGATCAATTGATGTGTATCATCTGGGTACCTACTTTCAGGCACTTCATGGCTCATGTTTTGTTCCCGTTTTTTGTTTGGGTGTCTTTCATGACTATATGGGATGATGGGAATTTGTTAGGGAAAATATCCAAAAGATTGGGGATATTTTTTTGTTTGAATTAATGGAGTCTAGGTAAAAATTTGTTTTAAAAATTCAGAGTGATTTAGTAGTTTACTAGTATTTTTATATAGGGATATGTAATTGGTACTGCTTATAGGGTATATTTATGTAGTAAATGTTTGGATTATGGCATAAGTTCAGCACTAGGAACAAGATATGAAAATGATTGAGGCCATAAAATATTTGAGAACATAAATTTTTTTGCTATGTAAAACCCATTCCTATAACATATAATCTTCACTAAGGATTATTTAACCCGAGGAAACCTATTTTTTAGAATACATGAGTTATGGGAGATTTACGACATAAGAATTATATTTATGCCACAAACCCCTCATGAAATGTGGGTTTTGTTTTCCTATTGTGTAAATCCCTCCCATTTCATGGTTAAACATTCTCCTTTGATCCATATATCTCTCCCTAGTGCATTTGGAGTTTTTTTCCATTGAGGCCATTTTTCATGGTGTTATTTATTGTCAGTGTGGTGGATTTTATTCCCTCTAGTATGTGAAATACCTCTATTAATATTTGGATTTGTTGATTTCGGTTTGGAAAAGGTGTGTGTGATGTAATTTTTGAGGTTTGTTAATTAGGATGGGATCCTGGATGATACTTTGTAGTTTTCCTTATAGTATTCTCTTTTGGAGGATGATTATCTTTTTTACAATCTCTATTTTCCAAGGTGAATAGTTATCCTCTATTATTGAGGTTGGTGTATTTATACAAGGGGATAATTCCTGACCTTTTATGTGTTCTTATAAATTATTTTCGTCTATTCAATGAAAATTTATTATTTAACATTGGAATGGATTTTTTTTGGATGAGATTCATATTTTTAAAATGTTTTTATTTAATTTTTTTTACACACCAAGTATTTGGTTTAATTATTTAAATGGATCTATGGGTTTTAAATTCGGTATTTAATTTTGAAAGTGGAAAGGATTTTAGGTGTAAATGTTTTATTTAATGTGAACATGGGTTTGAAATGGTTTTGGACAAAATTATCACATTAGGTAGCCTTGGGGTACTACTTAAATATAATTTTTAATATTTGTGTGTGTATTTCAATAATATGATTTATATCACATTAGTGTATGTAATTACACTAGAGATATATTGGTTGAATCCACCTTAGTCATGGGTTATAGATTTTATTTCATGTCTATCATGTATACCTATAGGTTAGAGCCCAATTTTTGCGCTTTATCATTAAATATTTGTTTATAATATCATTTTATATTCAAGGTTATTTTAAAACATGTTTACCTCTAGGTGTATCCACAGTTTCTTAGATTTTTTATTTCAACAGTTACATATTTATGTATGTGGGAAATATTATTTTCTTTATGAAAATGAAAGGAATTTTTTACAAAATTGTATTTATTTGAAGGAATTTTTTTTGTAAACTAGATTTTTTAATGCTAGAACTAATTCATTCCAAATATTAGATAATTTATAGATTCTTTAGTTGTATCCTACCGGTCTTTGGGATCACATCCTACTTTTACATTTATGCAGTCATAGATGCTATTTTCCCAGTCTCAGGTAAATGTAAGGGAATTGGGTAGCATGTTGGTTTCTCTTATTATCATCATCTTCACAGAAATGTGGCTTATTAGAGATAGATGGTCATGTAGAGACTTCTTTATAATTTTATTGTTTTTATATTTCTAGTTTTCCTTGACCTTTTATTCCGCGATTATATGGTCTCTTTTATCCTCATTACCTGTTATTAGTTTTTTTTTTAATTTAGGGTTTTCACATGACATGTTTCTTCCACATTTTTGGAATTAAATACATGGTGGACCACCTTGGGTGACTTGTATAGTTTCATTGGGTTAGTTTGTTAAAAAAGGGAATCAAAGCCATTATCCAAAAAAATGTTGTTAGACTACTTGGGTTTTGTTCGAAAACTTTGTAGACCAGATTCAGGACCATTTGAATTTGAATAGTATATAGGGAAAATGTGGATGGATGCTCAATTCCATGATTGAATCCATGTTACCATGAGTTCTAAATGGGTTTTCCCAAGCATGATAATTGGTGGTTGAGGTTCTTTAAATGAACTCTAAATAGGGTTAATTTAAATGGACTTTTTAACTATTTTTATTCAATTTTTTTTCAAATAATATATACATATTCATTATATCTTTTAAAGAAATGAAATGTGTACATGAAGTTGATCTTATGACTTTAGAATTTTCATTTATGATAACTCAATTTTTTTCTTAATATTATTAGAAAATTCCACCAAGAAGATCCCTTCTGAATCAGAGTGTGGATGTTACAAGGATGGTTCAATTGTAAATTTCTCCAGTAAACCCTCATTTAGTAGAATCTATAATATGAACTATTTAGATTCTAGGACAATAGGGTTTTTTGATCCCAATATGAGTAGTGTAACTTGGATCAAAATTTTCTACGTCGAATCCTCCAACATACATTATGAGAAAGGACCATTGGAATTAGAGGAGTGGCTTGAGAATATTGAAAGGATATTATAATTTTTTAAGAAAACTGAGAACTCTAAGGTATATTATCCACATATATATTTGAGGGGTATAGAAGAAAGTGACGTGACACTATTGTGAAAGCTATGTTACACAATGATATTACCATTAATTCTATTAATAAGACATTCAAACAATATTTTTAACATAAGACGTTATGTATGGAAAATACCTAGGTGTTTCATACCATTGAAAAAGGGGTCTATACCATTTTGTAGAATTTTACCTATTTTTTAGTTGGGTAATTTAGAGTTGGATTTTTTTCACCAATGATTACCTAATTGATTGGTGGTTTATTTTGTGATTTATGGATTATATTTGATCAATAAAAATTCTCGTATGCCTTTTGAATTTTGGGTAGGAAGTCGATAAAGTGGCATTGAAAAGATAAGACATATAGGAGAATATAGGTTTGGGTATGATTTTCTTTGAGTTTTTGTTAGACAGGGTGTATCTTCTTGTTATAAAAGGAACCCAAGGGTTGTTAGTTTTCTTCAGGACAAGTTTCAGGTGATTCAACAGGACAATATGAAGCTATTTTCTATCAATGTGGAAGGCCTAATCATATAATCTTAATTGTATAGAGGATCCTAAGACTTTTCATCATTGTAGTTTATCTGATAATTTGAGGTGTTTTTTGGATGGATTTCACTGGGATGTAAGTCTGAATCCATCTCATTATAGGTTCATAGGTTAATAATAATTATTTTATGGGTAGAATATCCTATCCTTAGGATAATGGGGGGGGGGGTGTCCAAATGGATACAAAATATTTTAAAGGTGATGAAATTAGAAATAATTATGTTATGAAGTATGTAATATAGGATTATAAACTATAACTAACAACTATTAAGGGTATGCTATTTATTTCATCTTCTATGGTTCTAGCATTGTTTGGTACAGTTGGTGCTAATTAATTTATATCATCCAAGTTAGTTGATGTGATGGGATTTTGTATACAATAGATAACATTCATGTTGTATCTTTCCATTCTATTGGGAAGGAGTTCTAAACATGGTTTTAGTTGTCTCACATATCAAGTGATGATAGCCGACCTAGAGGCATAGTGTTTTTTCATGTTTCATGATATTGTTATCCTCAACATGATTATTGTCACAGATAGAATGATCTGCATTATATCCCATATCTATGATCATCTTAACCACATTCAAATTTAATATCCAGAGTGTTATAATCATATCTTTTAGGGTGAGTGAGATTATCAGTCTAGGATTATAGGGCCTATTATTCCTTATACTTTGGTTATCTGATGTTTGTTTATTGAGATATTCTGTGATATTGTTGGTCCTTTTCTATGTATCCCACTTCCTGGAGTGGTTTGTGTTTACCCAAGGAATTTTTAGATGATTTTTATGGGTCACCATCATATAGATAGGTCATGTTCAATGTTGAACTACCACCATGTATGATTCCAATTTCTTTTACTTATTATCATTTTTCATCTTTTATGATAGTGGAAATCAAGGTTATTCAAGTGGACCTTAAGGATAAGGGGTATATTCATCCTATAATGTCATGGTGGGATTCTCATGTCCTCTTATATAAGAAGGAATATGAGATGCCTAGTGTTGTCATTGATTATAAAAAGTTAAATCAGGAAGCCATTAATAAAAATTATCCCTTACCCTATATTGATGATCTCTTTGATTTGTATATAGGCTCTCTTTGGTTTTCAATGATTGAACCTCATTCAAGGTACCACCAGAGGAGTGTTTGATATGATGATATACCTAAGATTACATAAATGAGTTTATATGGGCCATTAGGGATTCTATTCATTCCATTTGGTCCCACTAATGATTTTTTGGTATTTATGGAATTGATGAAACTAATCATTCATAAATTATTGGAATAATTTTTTTGTGTTTGTGGATGATATTTTGGTAAAAACCAAGTCAGAGGAGAAGAATGTAGATTATTTGGATATAATTCATAGAATCCTAAGGGAACATTTCTTATATGGTAAAATTTCCAAATGTGGGTTCTAAATTCAAGGTGTAATGTTTTTGAGGCATGTTATATCTGAGAGGGGAATCTCAGTGGATCTTGAAAAGATACATGTGGTTATGTCTAGAGAGTAGCAAATAATTTTACTTGAGATCTGGAGTTTCTTAGGTTTTGTAAGTTATTACTGGGGGGTTGTTTATGACTTCTCCATGATTGAATCTCTAATGAGATATTTATCCCATAAAGGTGTAATGTTTTAGTGGAAGCACAAATATTAGGGATATTTTGAAGAACTAAAGAAGTGTTTGAAATCAGATCTTTTTTAAATGATTCTTGAACTAGATTATGGTTATTATTATTTTTTGATTCATCTAGAATGGGTTAGGGGTGTTCCTTGATAAAGGGGAAATAGGTGGTGGTATACAACTCTCACTAGTTATTCTGTCATGAGAATAACTACCCTATGCATGATCTTGAGTTGAAAATGGTTATTAATACCTAGAAAAAGTGTTGTCACTTCCTCACTGGGGAGAGGTTAACAATATACTCTAATCACAAAATGCTGAATTAAATTTTTTCTTTAAGGGATTGGATCTCGTAAATGATATTCTTGGTTGAGTATAACTATGATTTTCATTTAGATATTAATTTTACTACTAGTAATGGGAATGTGGTCCCCAAATCACTAAGCAAGAAATTCCCCACACAAGTAGCGAAGGAGTCCATTGGAGAGTGGTATCTGATGAGTTTTTTTACTAGGATGATATTCAAAGTGGATGAATCTTGTGGGTAGTTATACTTTGATTTGATAAAGGATTAATATATCTTTAATGAGTGATTTATCACTGAGTAAGTACCTTAAACTGAGTGTCACTGCATTAGTGAAATCCAAAATGACAGGGAGACCTCAATTGAGTGATCTTGAGATCTTATTAGTGATTTGTGTTTCCAAAGTTGGTTAGTTTTTTCCTTTTCCATGAGGAAAGATTTATAAAATGGAAACTATTCTTGTTGGTCTATACACACTTAGATAACCATGATGTGGCATGACATGAGAAATTGGTATTAGAGGACGAAGATGAGGTAGTCGATTGTTGATTTTATATTATGGTGTGTTACGTGTTAGAGAATTAAGAAGAAGTACCAGATACTTGATAGTTTGTTTCAACCATTACCTATTCCATTATAGAAAGTGGATGATATTTTAATGGGATTCATCATTCATTTTTCGTCGAATACTATTATAAAGGATGTGATTTTTGTGGTCATGATCGATTCATTAAATAAGAACATTTCCCACCTATTAATGTGATTATTAATGTAGAATATCATAGAGAATTGTATCTATAAGATGTTGTGGGACTTTATGGGGTTCCCTATATGATTGTTTTTGACTGTGACACACGAATCTTGTCTAGGTTTTGTAAATGATTGAATGATGTGATGATTTACGAGGTGAAATTGAGCATAATATATCATCCTTTGATGTATGTATAGATAGAGAGTGATACCCATGTACATGAGGACATGCTTAGGGCATATTTTCATGATTTCTACGGTTCTTGTGAATTTTTTACCTCTAGTTGAGTTTTCCTAAAACAATAGTTTTCAGGCCTTCATTAAGATAACACACTGAGAGGTTTTTTAGGGGAACTCATATTGACATTCATTATGCTAGATAGAGATAGTAGATAGGTCCTTGGTTAGGCTAAATATTGTTTATAAAATAATGAAAAGTATATAGTTGAACCCAAAGAGATTGTTCATGGTACATTGTTATCATATATCTTATGTGAAGTGTCATCATCGACTGATGGAGTTTGATGTTGGTATTTAGTTTTGTCTCGTAGTTTCACCTCACTTGGGAAATCATCAATTGGGTAAGAACAGAAATTTGGTATTTAGTTTTATTGGTCCCTTTGAGTTTGTGGATCATCATGGAAATGTGTCATATCGATCGGACATCCCATCTTATTCTACACCGATCCATGATGTGTCTCATGTGTACTAGCTAAAGAGGTATCAACTAGATCCGTCCAAAGTGATTGAATGGGGGGATATTGATCTTGATAATGAAACCAATGGGATTGAGAAACTAGTAAAGTTTATTTATCTCTGAGAGAAGGTACTATAGAGTAATGTAATTTCATTAGTCTGTGTTCTATGGAAGTGAAAATGGGATATCCAAGAGAAATGGGAGTGGGAATTGTGGATGGGACAACTGTGACCTTCATTTTTTGTTATCCCGAGATCTTGATGACTTTTTGGTGGAAGAACATGTTTATGGTGGGGAGATTATAACAATATTATATATAATATCATGTAATTCATGACCATTTTTTGTTCTACATTTTGTTTTTGTGCATTTTAGGACTTTCATGAATGGGGAGAAATTTTTAGGGAAATTTCAATACATTTTAGGGATGTATTTTTTTAATTAATGGATTTTAGTTATAAATGTCTTTATAGACAATGCAGTGTTCTAGGATGATGCTGTTAGTTTTCTATAGGGGTTTAATCTAGTATTTCTTATAGGTGATATTTATGCCTTAAATTTACAGATTATATCATAAGTTCAATGTTGGGAATAAGGTGAGGGAGAACCTTGGGACATAAATCCTTTTAGGCCATAAAACTATTTTACATCGTAAAACCAATTATTACGATGTAAAATCATCACTCAAGATAATTTATACCTGTGTGATTTATTTTTTAAGTGTATATGAGTTAAGGTAGATTTATACTATAAGACATAGATTTACATTGTAAACCCCTCATGCCTAGTGGGTTTTATATTCCACTACAGTAACTCCCTCCATTTTTATATTGCATCATTCTCCCACAATCCTTAGGTCTTTCCTGGGTGTGTTTGGAGTGTTTCTTTCCCTCCAGATCATTTTTCTTGGTGTAGATGATCACTAGTTCATTGGGTTGTCTTCCATTGGGTATGTGTGATCCACAACTCCCTATTTAGATTTATTAATCTTGGTTTTCCAGTGGTGTGTGTGTGCAGTAAATTTCATGGTTTAATAACTGAGATGCGATCTTGCTGGATCCTTTATAGTTTTCTATTATCATTGTCTTTTAGAGGTCTATTTTCTTGTTTCTAATATCTATTTTAAAATACAATTAGGTTTCATCCATTCTTGATGTAGGAGTATCTATTAAAGTGGTTAATTCATGAATATCTATGGAATCTTGTCAATTATTTTGAGACATTCGATTAAAATGAATGATTTTACATTGGAATGGATTTTTTGGATGAGTTTCATTTTTTAAAGGGGATTTAATAAAAAATAGATTTAAATACACCTAGTGTTTGATTAAATTCATTGAATTATAGTACTGTTTTCAAAAACGGTCTTTCATATTGAAAGAGGAAAATGAATTGATGCAAAAATCTGTTGTTAAATATGATCATGGTATTGATATTTTCTTTTAAAAACATATCACATTAGAAATCCATAGTATGTATTAGGAATATAATTGTCGATCATTGTGGGTTTAATGGCATGAGAAGATTTATGTCACTTTAATATGTGTTTAATTTTACTAGAGTTTATATTGGATGAACCAGCCTTAGGAAATCATTGCTGATTATATTTATGTCTTTCACGTAATCCCATATATTTGATTCCAAATGGTGTGATTTGTCATTTATGAGTGGTTTATCATATGACAATATTTTTCATGTTTAATATCTGAAGTGATTATCTTATCGTTTTCCCATGATTTCTTACATATTTTTATCCATACTTTACATATTTATATATTTGTAGAAGATGATATGATTTATTAAATCTAATTTAAATTTTTACCAAAATGTTTTTATTTTAAGATAATTTATTTTTAAATTAAATTTTTTTAAAGATGTAACTGATGAATTCCTGATATTTTAACTTGTATATATTTTTTAGTGTTATCCTACTTGGTTTTTTAGAAACTCCCTAATATCTCTAATAGGTGGTTTTAGATGTTCTTATTCAAGAATCAAGTAAAGGGAAGGTCATTGTCTAGCATGTCAATTTGTCTTATTATCATCGTCTTTGTAGTGAGATGGATTAGTAATGATGGATGGTGAAACATGGATGTTTTTAGGCTTAAATTTTTTTATCTTTATATTTTGGCATGACCTTGTAGGTATCATGGATATATTATATTTCTTGTGCATTTAACCATGATGGTTTTCCGTGTATAGGTTTTTTAGAGGAAATGTTAATTCCACTTTTTTTGTACTTTACCATGTGGGGGACCCGCCTGGGCGAATTCTATAATTTCCCTAGGATAGTTTTTTATAGGTGTTCATTAATTTAAGACACAATGGATGAGGAGTAAATATTGAATATGGAATGGAATCATTTTAAAGAACTTTTCCTTTAAAAATATCTTCCTCATAAACAACGAGCAGATATGGAGAGTCAATTATTGATTCTGAGACAAATGGATGTGAAAAATGTTTTTATGTATGAAGATAACATTAAAATGATATAAAAAAATGTTGTAGACTATGTATGTAATACAAATAGTAATATTATTCATTTATTTGATGAGTTAAATCTAATCATTCAATGTGAACTAGTCTCCCAAAAATTCTCATCATATGGGGATATAGTACTATGTGATATTAAAATAGTGAAAGGATTATAATTAACTTAGGTACTCAAAGGATATTTATAGAATAATAGGATAATAAAGAAAATAATATAATAGGTAAATAAAAGAAAGTCTAATTTTTCAACATGTGATACTTGTGGAAGGAAACTCCTTGGTAACTGCATAAAAGGAAAAGGAATTTTGTTAAGTGTGGGGAGAAATACCATCATGTTTATCAATTAAAGGGACTGAGAGAATCCATAAAAGTAAAATGTTTTAAAATTAAGAATATTTGGATATATTCCAGCCAAAAAACAAAATTTTAAGGTAATATACCATAGAATACGATAATGGGAGTATTCCAAGATTATGGAATTACTACAACCAATGTGGTTATTCATATAGATGTGGATAAAGTTAGAATTATCATAATTTCAAGGATTGGAAATGATTCTTTTGATTTTGGTTATACTCATGATTTGATATCTAATGAGTTATATAATGGTATAACATCACGAAATCCCCAATTATATATTTAGTTGGTAGTGAAAACTCATTAAAATAGGATAACCACATCCAATGTCATAACTCCTCTATGATATAAGTTTTTTCAAATTTTTTCAATGTGAATATTGTTATTCTCCATCTAGTTTTATTTAATGACATTTTGGGAATGGATTGGAAATATTAGTATAGAGATGATAGAATGTTTCTTGAAAGGTATGTTACATTTGATATTATGAATCAACCTGTTGTCATTTATCAGGGCGAGGATAAACATTAACACACAATATAAATTACTTTTATTATAAGGGTTTTTCTTCATATTTCTGGGGGATATTTTTCTTAAATTTTTGTGTAGAAAATCAATATTGAATATATGCATATTCTTTTCAAATATGATGATGTATTTCTAGAGGAAATTTCTAGTATTCCCCAGAATCATGAAGTTGAGTTTTCATTAAACCATATACCTTGAGCTTTTCCTATTTCAAATACTCTATATATAATGACCCCATATAATATTATATAATTTAAGAAGCATATTTATGGGAATATAGATATGGGATTGAACCAACCTAGCTCTTTTCCATTGGGTGTAAATACTCCTTTTTTTTAAGAAGAAAGAATGTTCAATGCAACCTTTCATTGATTATCGGTAACATAATAAGATCACTATTAAGAAAAAGTTTCTATAGTTTTATAAAAAATATATGTTTGATCAATTACAAGGAGATGTATATATTTATATGATTAATCTTTGATCTGGATATCATCATATATGGTCAAATAAGGAGGATATACGAAAGACAACATTCTATATGAGGTATGTCCTTATGAATTTATATTAATCCCATTTGGACTTACCAATTATCCTATTATAATCAAGTGTTTAATGAATATAGTCTTTAAAAATTCCTTGAACAGTTTTTGGTAGTCTTTATTGATGACATTATAATATATTCAACAAGTAAGAAATAAAAAGAAAAATATTTGATAATTGTTCTAAAGATCACGGGGAAGGAGTAGTTGTCTGCTAAATTTACCAAATGTGAATTTTGGAATCAAAAAGTTTCATTACTGCATCATATAATCTCATGTGAGAGTACATTAGTGGATCCTTAAAAGAGAGAAATTATTGAGTAATGGAATAGAACAACCACGGTAACCGAAATCCATATTTTTCATTGGTTATATGGATATTACCAATGCATTATGAGATATTTCTCATGACTATCCATTCCACTCACCATGTTGACTCATAAGGTGGTTATGTTCATATTGACAGATGAATGTGAAGAGGGTTCAAAGAGCAGAAGAGATGGTTGGTTAGTACACATATACATGAACTTCCATTTAGTGGATATGGGTTAGTAATATATAATGATGAATTGAATAAGGGATTGTGATGTATTCTCATACATAATGATATGGTTATAGATTTTGTATCATAAAAATTAATGGTTCTTGAGAAAAAAATACCCAACTCACGATTTATAGATATCTATGGTAAATTTTGAATTAATGATATGGAGGAATTATCATTATAGAAAAAGATGTGATATATATACTTATAATAACAGTTTAAAGTATATATTAACACAAAAGGTCTTAATATCCACAATAGAAGATGGCTGCACTTGATTAACGATTATGAATATTCAATATATTACCACCTTGGGAAAGAGAACACGATGGAAAATAAATTTAGTCAAAAGGATCATGCTAGCTTATTTATGATAAGGATCATTATTGATTCAATATTTATAGATCTGGAAAGGATGGGCCTTGAAATCTAGAAAAAATTGGAGAGATATTATATTGAATAAATTAGTGTTCAACCATATATCCATACTAGGAATAAAGTGGTAAAGAAGAAATATGCGGAACTACAAGAGATTGAAAAAAATAATCTATATTTTACCTTGATTATGATAGAATAATATGTTTCAGAAACCTTTTAAGTGCTCAATACATATTATATTTTAATAATGAGCTATTAGATGAGGCTCATAGTTCATCATTATCTATTCATCTTGGATGTATGATTATGTATAGAGGTAAGAAAGAGTATTTATTGTTGGAAAACATGAAGAGAGATATTTATGAGTATAGATATAGATTCCAAATATGGAAGAATGTTAAGGTTGAGAGACTAAAATTTAGGGGCAATTCACAACAATTACCCATACTAGAATGTTAATGGGAAAACCTCACCATGGATTAAATTTTTGGACACCGAAAACATTAAATGTCAATAATGATATAGGGGTGTATCAAGTATCCTTGTAAATTCTATAGAATTCATTACTATCAAAGAATATCCCTATATTGATTATATTTCTAGAAAATAAATTTAAAAATTTGTAAGGTTTTATGGAGTAAGAAATTCTAAGGTATCTAATTGGGATCTCAGTTTTACCTTGAAGTTCTAAAGAAGACATCAGTATGCTTAGGATATATAATTGAGGTTCAACACTACTTATCATCATTAGATAGATGGTTTATTTGATAGGACCATTAAAACTCAAGAATACATGTTTATTTACTTCTCCGTGGATTTCAAATGTTGTTTGGATTTAAACCTTCCTTTGGTGATATTTTCCTTCTACAATCTCTTTCAAATGATCATTCTAATATATCCTTATGTTCCCCTCTATAAAATAAAGTGTATAACTCCCACATGATGAAATGAAATTAGATAAATAAATATATTGGGACCTTAAATAACTATGGAAATGATATATAAGGTTATAGGTATTCAATAGAAAATAATATCAGCGCAGAGGGGATAGAAAAGTTATGATGGAAATTGTTAGTGATTTCTAGAATTTAAAGTTGGTGAAAAGTCATTCGTGTGAATATCTTACTAGTAGTAGGTAATTATATTAAAAAATAAGGAAAATATATCACAAATGTATATTGGCCCCTTCAAGATTATTTATTGAGTAGGGATGGTAGCTTATCACTTGGTGCTCCCACCAAACCTCTCATAAGTTCATAATGTGATCCATGTATCCCTCTTAAGTAAAAACATACCTAATCCATCACATGTACTAAATTAAAATGGAATACCATTGTATCATGATTTTTCCTATGATTAATAACTAGTAAAAATGTTCGATCATAGAGATAATGTGAAACAGAACAAGACCAATCATCTAGTTAAGGATCTCTCGAAGAATAAAAAAAATTGATTAAACTACTTAGGAACCTAAAGATGTTATGAAACAGAGATATCATAATTTTTTTGTATCAAAGGAATGGAATTTTTAGGGGAAAATTTATTTAATATTAGGAAAATGTAACAATCATATATTTGAGGATTTAATTCTATATATAAAATTTAATTTCTTTGATAACTTATGTTACACGCAACACCTAGTTTAAACGAATAGTGATATACTATTAAAGTATTATTATTTAATGTGTAAGTTATAACCAATATATTGTATTGAAGTGTATGAATAAGAATATATAAAATTTTAAAAATATAAAATTTATGTATGTATAAAATTAATTCATTGAATACTAATTAATTATAAATGAAAATAAAAATAATTTTAAAATAAAAGAGTTGTTTATTCTGGAATTTTTTATAACCATTCATTTTTCCCCTAAACTAAATGAATCCCTATTTGTGAATTTTATAATGATTTTTTATTATATATTTAATAAAATTACTCAACATCTTTTGTTTTTCTAAGTCATGGTATACAAATAAATAAAAATGTAGGCTTAAAAATTGTAATTTTCAAAAAAGCTGTTTTAGTTGTGTTTTACACACATATATTAAAATTAATTTCTTCCAATTATAAAGATTGTATTTTGAAAAAAGGATTCCATATTTATTATTTGGATTCAAACATATGGTAAAAAGGTCCATTTTAATTTTTGGAATGATGAATGGAAACTATGGTAAAATTTATCACCCTAGTAAAGGGAAAATTCGGTTAAAGTAGCTTAAAACTAAGTATTAAGGTCATCGTTATTCATCTTAATTATTTTTTTTCAATTTAATTCTACAAATATCACCTCAGGACATATATTTAATTATCTTATGGACACTTTTTCCTAATAAGTACATATATAATTTTTAATAGAATGAAAATTGAAAAATATCACTATGTATCTCATAGATATATTTCATGTGTTCATATAATGATAGAAGGAAGACGTGAAATAATATAATTTGACATATTTATGAATAATGAAATGTTTTTAATAATGATAATTTATTTCTAATTTTTATTTTTTATATAAGTAAGACAAATTCTTACACAATGTAGACACAATATTTCTTCAATTAATAGAGAAATAAAAGAAATGATTTAAAAAATATTAAAAGTAATATAATTGAGTCACTTATAGTGTTTACTGAACTTTATAGATGAATATAACGATTTTTAGATGTTTTAAAGGATTATATTATAATTCAATATTGGTCTTGATGTTTTTAATGTTAAATTAAATGAATAGTGTCAAAAAATTACATTAATGATACTTTATAAAAAATATTACTAAATATTAAAAAATCATAAAAATTATGAAATAGGATAAGGGGAATAATAAATGGTTAATAATTTCATCACTTTTCCCTTTATTTTCAATTTTTGACGTTATACATAAAATGAAAACACTTTACTATTGAAAAAGTTATTATAGCGATTAAAGTTAAAACTGGTAAAATAAAGTGTTAATAAAAAAGATAAGGGTTAAAATGAAAATAAAAAATTTATAATTTTAAATAGATGATGAAAAATGAAACTTATTAACCTTTTCATAATATCTTTATCAATTTTTAATCATTTGTATTTTTAAGGTCTTAATTATATTTTAATATTTTTAGCAATACGATATGTGTCCTTTCCCTCCATTATAAAAGGACACCAGTTTTACCTCTTCATTACACCACATTGAGTACCCTATATATATAAATCCATATCCAATTATCTTATAATTATACCTAGACAAATTATAGCGGTTATAGTCAGCCTAAAATACCACAGCTATGTTCATTCATATGGGATCTAAAAGAGTTCATTAATAAACGATGTAATAATATTAACCGATCACTTTCTTTTTTACTACCTGTTAAAACTACAATAAATCTATGCTAGATATCATAGAATAATAAATTCATTATCCTCAATATAAATAAATTTTATTATGATTATGAAACCACCATTATCCACCAACATTCAAATAAATGAAGAATGATAACGTCTCTCCCATGTACGTGTGGACTACCACCTTCTTGAAGAGTTTTTATACATTTGTCACTTAGGATTAACATGGATGTTAATAATGTTATATTTAATATATATAAATATATTATATTATAATTATTCTATTAATTTAAATTACTATTTACTATTCTTTCATTACATCTGTCGAAAAGTGAAAACAACATTTATGCGTATGTACGACCTACCATATCCAAGAATGATGTAATACATTTTTCTATATCTAACTTCTAGGGATTACTATAAAAGAAAATATAATGAATATATAAGATATTTATTTCATTATTAAAATTTTATAGATGTCTAAATAATGATAAATTTAGATGTACTAAAAATATTAAACAAAATCGAGCATAATGAATTAAGAAGTCATCACTAGGAACTGTGATTTTAATAAATAATTATAAATAATGTTTGATAAAAGATTATAAGTAAATAATATATGGTATCTTAGATATGAGTATATTTATGTAATATATTATTTATAATAAATATTCTTTTATTATATATGATTATTGAACACATATGAAGTAAGTTGGTTTTGAGGAAAGAGTTTATTTCACAATCTCATCATTATTCAAGATTATTTATGATTAATTATCTTCTAGGTGAATTATTTGATATTTCTATCTTAAACCTAATATATATTATTTTCCATTTCATAGTAATTGAAAATACATGTTTCCCTTTTATTTTACTCTCTTTTTGTACTCATGATACTGAAATATTATTATTAAGGAAAACCATCCTTATAATCTACCTAGTTAAGAAACATTCTCTTAGATGCCCCTATTTTCATAAAATGTCTAAAATAATGTTTTCAGTATTATAAAATGGTATATTAATGAAATTATTACCCATTTTTCATTTTTTAAATTATTTTTTGATGCAAAGTTCTTTTTATTTTCTGAATAAGATACTTTTTTACCTTTTTATAAATGTGTGAAAGGAGTATTTTTAACATATAAGAAAAGAAAATAATTTTATGTCTTTCTTAATATTAAAAAATTTTAATATCCATTACATGTTTTAAATCCTAATTTTAAAGATAATTTCTTCCTTAATATTTGGGAATTTTAATGATTTTTGGAAATTATTTTTAATATAAGTAATTTTATTTTCATATTAAAAATTATAGTGATATTTTAAATGAATTTTAATATATTTCACTATAATTTATTTATTATTATGATTTAATAAGGATATACGATCCACAACTTTTTTGGGCATGGTCAAAAGAAACTATAATTTTTCTTAGTGTAGCATAGTGGTTGACTAGGGTCGTTATAAGGCCCCAGCCTTAAACCTTACTTAATCTTGAGTTATAACAAGATTACACATTGAGGATCTTTTCAGGTTTAGAGTTTTAGAGAATTAGATCATGAAACTTGCATTACATTCCACATTTAAACAAAGTGGTTACATAAAAGATAGTATTCATTCTTCCCATCAACGGAAACATATTTAAAATAAAACATGGGTTCTTTCTTGAAACATCCTCGACACTATCATCACATCATGTACCTTTCCCTTGACCTGTGAAAAACATTTCAAAAACTTGGGATGAGCATAAAAATCTCAGTAAGAGTTATAAAAATATGGAAAGGAAACTTGAGTTCATATATACATTAGAATGAAATTACACACTACCCATAAAACATAGGCATATCAAATCATGAATAAATCATAGAAAACATAAGACATAAAGGTAACTTGAGGCATTCATAACATTCTTACGTAGGGAGTAACCCTCTTGGTTACGTTTGGAATACCCATCACAGTATATTCCCTAAATCTCTTCGGAGAAACCTTAACGTTTCACTCCTTCGCGTTACCCAATGCATTGGAGAGATATATCGGGATCACTCGCCCTTAGTTTATCACTGAACCACCCGTCTTCATAATAATTCCCAAGAACCATAACGTATCACATAAAACATGCATAAAGAAAACATAACATTTCCACATCACAATATAACATTTTAGTATATTGAAATAATGAATCCATTCAAAAAGAAACCATTTCCAAAACCATTTAAAACATTTAATAATGAGATTTTTGAATCAAAGTGTCCCATACCACCTTGAAGCTTTTAAAATTTTAAACCATTAATATCCATATAAATAAATCATTAAAAACATTTTGAAAACATGGATATTAATAAGAACAAATAATTAAAACATTTAAAGCGATATTTTGGTTAAAGGGGTTTTACCAACATTAGAGACACTTGAATAAAATAATTGAGGAATAAAATTTAGTCAGAACTTTATAATATCATGAGAATAAATGGATTCATGATATAATATCCCAAAGGACAGTATATACACCATATAAGAGTGAATTGGTGCATAAAAACAATGAAGTCTCAATAGAAATGTCAAATGTGATGAATTCCCTTATAATGAAGGTATCCTTAAATTAAGGATAATTCAATCTCAAAATTAGGTGTGACAAACATAAATACACCCAATATAAGTGGATATTAATAGTAAAACAATAGAAGCTCATTCACACATATTCAAAAGATGACATATTCAACAACTACGTGTTGAACCCAAAGAAATCGAAATTGGGTTAAGAAGTTCCCTTGACAGCCTAACAGCGTCACATCAAAATGAGTTGATGAGAGATAAAAGGTGTATCTCATCACTTGGACATACAATTTACATAAATAAGGATATATGAGAATATATCCCAACATAACAATATGTAAATTAAAAGACCCAAAAAAAGAAGTCTATTAAAAAAAAGAGGAGGGTGAAAGGTTCCCTTACAGACTTGGGTATCTTTCAAAACATACACCCCATGAAATAAGGACAATAAATCCTTGATGTAAATACTCATAAACGAAAGTATATTACACAAAGAGTATAATAATGGGCAGTACATACACCACCCAATGGAAATTGTGGAAAATGTAGCATAAATCTCACGGGAATAAAAGTGAGATGAAAAATCCCTTACGAAAACTCGGCAGCCTAACAGCGCCACATAAAACTTACAAAAATCGATTGATGAGATTAAATAGGGTATCTCATCACATTAAAATAAAATGTACAGCAAGAGGAATATAAAATAACATCCCCATCATAACAAAGAGGAGTTTAAAAGAAGTGACATAAAGGAGAGTACTTAAAAAGAAAGAGAGGTGTAGGATCCCTTACCTCGGGTCCGACTTGACTCGATCGTTCTTTAATCTCCTGAATAATAAACTTGAGTTAATTCATACTTCCTTGAGAACCTTTTTCAAGTTAATTATTCCTTTTATATCACTTATTACCATGTCATAAACATTATGTAATCATTTAAGTTAATAATATTTGTTTTGCCGATATTTGGTTCTTAAGTCGAAAGTGGACTTCTTACAATTACATGTTGTTCGTGTGGCCAAATGTTTATTATATCCAGAATTTTATTCATGATTTAGATATCATATATGTCATATATATACAGTACATGCACGCATTTATAACATTACATAATCATTTAGAGGTAAGAAATGAAATGCACCGTTCATGGAGACGGTAAGCCGTACGTACGCATGAACACTACTTTCATTTCTATTTCGTATTTTATATAATGGAATAATAATGATATAAAGGTATATTATAATTCCAGTATAATATCATATATAATATCATTAAATCAATCCTTTATACGTCCCACGTATGGCATTAACGAATCACATCACTTTGAGGGGGCGGTAGTCCGTACTTTCTAAAATGAAGATATCGCGTATACCCATAATGGATGCCATAAAGGTAAGACACAAATGAAAAATACAGAAGCATAAGTAAAACATAAACATATTATATATCATATTTAAAAATATTTACATAATAATGGCCACCTTTGAAGGTGTTAAATGAGTATTGAACAATCATCGTTTCGGGAGGCAGAATTTCTCCATCCACGGAAACCGTATGTTCTTTAACCATTTGATGTAGTTGTGTGAGAGTGTACCTCGAATAAATCTTATAACAAAATCCCAGTATATTTAAGATACTGGTTTGGTTACAAAAGAAGTAAATAAAAAGAGTTTAGGGGGTTGGAGATGCAAAATAAAACAAATGAACATGAGAGAATGAATTACCTTTAAAAGTGTAACTCCTTTTGATTTGAGCCTAAAGGCTTCCTTTGAAAGTATTATGCCCAAAGGGAATCCTCTAGGATGAGTAGAGGGATATGTAGAGAGTAAATGGGCAGGGTTTGGCCGAGCCAAAGGCTAGAGGAGTGTGTGAAATGAGGTAGAGGTGGGGGCCTTTTATAAGAGGAGAGGAGGGGCACTTTTGGAAAGTAATGAAATATTACTTTATTTGAAAATGTGTTTCGGTTTTAAAAGGTCCCACATTGATATAATTCGTGGATAAGGTGATAAGGCCTCGAAATACACTCATCCAATTGGTTTTGGCCATGTGTAGGTTGTAGATTTTACATTATCTTTCCATTTTATTTAAATCGTTAAATAATGAGGTCATCGATGCATCATCATGATGTCATAAATAATTTAATTTATTTAATGTCTAAAAATTATAAACAAAATACTGTGATTTATGAAATATTTTTAGATTTCCAATGACTTTTTTTAATAAAAAATATGACTTGTATAACCCCACATAAAAATTGTTTTAGTAAACCATATCATGTTTGTGTCATTTTTACTTTTACATTAAATAAAAAGTTATTTATGTCATTTCCCAACCACAGTGGATCCATGGGGTCCCCAAGTTGACCCATGGATTTTCTTGGTCGGCCATTACATATACAATGAGTTTAGGACATGTGTCAAGTTCATTTAATTTTATTAAAGCATTATTTTTACCTTAAACTACACTAATTACCACTAATCGCGATTAAAAACTTAATAAGTTACCATTCACCAAAAAATTATTTTTATCCCATTTAACCACATTTTACTTCTTAATGACAACCATGTATGTCGGATTTTTTGAAATTCAAAACACATAAGTGGTAAAATTTCATTTAAACGAAAAATCAGCTTTTATAAGTACCACTTAGTGGTTTCACTATTCATCAAAAAATTGAAGTTTTTCAGAAAAATCCCAAAAATTTACCCTAATCTATATTTGATATTCCGAATTCAAAAATGAAGTCTATTTTACAAAATTCAAAACATATAAGTCACGTTAATTAATTTAATAATTAATTCCCGCTGTCAGAGCAAATAGCGTGTTTTTATGAAACAATAAGTATCAAAAGATTGACACTGGTTTAAGTCTGATTTCAAAGTGAAATTAATTTCAATGACCACTATTGGATTTAATGGTAAAAATATATTCTAATTTCACTTTAAAACCAATTAAAAAGATAATAGAATCATATAAATAAATTAGATTAAAAAGAGGGTTTGAATTAAAATACAACATTTTACACTATTCATTAAAAAAATGAACTTTATCGGAAAGATACCTAAAATTTACACAAAGTAAATTTTGATGTCCCGATTCTTAATAAGAGTTTTATTTGGTCCAAAAGAATGTTTAAGAGTGAACAAAACTATATTTAATGACGGTTCGCCATCAAAAGGTGATAAGTGAACCTTTAGTGAAAATTAGGGTATAAAAGCCTAAAATTGAATTCTTTTCGTATTTTAAGCTTTTATCTTTTATTGGATAAATGTAAAAACATTTAAAAAAACATATATAATAATATTTTAGTTATTTCTATCCATTCCCGCCAATAAAACGGCTACATGTTAACTACCATTTAAAATAATATTATTTTATTATTAGAGTGCAACGTAAGATTCCCAAGAAACTCGTTGTTGCGTGTTGGGTACGCCATCGAGCATAGCGTCCCCTTTAAAGTCATATTAATATTTTATTCACAAATATGGATAAATATGAAAATGTCATATTCTTTATTAACCTGGGGTGTTACATCCTTCCCCCCTTTTGGGAATTGCATCCTCATAATTTTAAAATTAGGCTTGGAAACATCCTTGAAAGTCCCACATCGGAACAAGAGTCGGTAAAACAATCACTTTAAAATAAAGAAAGATAAGTACAGAGGTCACCCGAGTTAACCCATACTAGGATTCCATGTAGGAAAACATGGACATGGAGGAGAAAACATAGGGTCATGTTCTGATGGAGAGTGATAGAAAACATGTTTAGGAGAAAGTTAACAATAATAAAATCACAAACTTGTGATGGGTTAAACGGTGCTGGGTTCCCCAGTAGGAAAAATTAATAGACAATATTTTTTTCTTTAAGTTACTTTTTATTGAGGAATTTATTTTTGATCTTAAATAAAACATAAGGAAATATACATACTTGTCATTTTGACTTCCAACTTTTACTAGATTCCTTAATCAAACTCATATTTTTTTCCAAAAGACGAGTATTTAGGGAGACTTGTTCGCATTAAGAGTACTATAACCAACTTCTAGAGAATCACCTAATCCACAATAGAGAACTATATACTTCCCATGTCTTTAGACTCTAACCAAAACCAAAATAAAAAAGGTTAGTACATGATCAGGTAATCCAGAAAAGGATAACCCTTTATAAAAAGAAAATCTATTCTTAATCTCCAAAATTTGTCCAACAAAAACCCAAAGTTCAACAAGGACCATTCTATAATCAATTTGTCCGTAAAATTCTTCAAAGTAAACCAAAATAAGGTTGAAACCCAAATATTCGAAGGATTTAGTCACATAGTCTTCCACGTTAAATCGTAACATTTATCTCCCAACAACATCCGTTGCTCCTAAAGTCTCATATTGAAAAGTAATTAACCTAATCACATATCCTCCATGATAGGTTAATCATTTCCATAAATAAACCAAAATCAACTTACTCTTAATTCATAAAATCATCTAACTAAAATAATCGATCAAACTAACCAGGGACTTCACGTAGTCTAGTGGTAGGCGATAAATACCAGTCACACTTTGGTTGTGGGTTCGATTCACGCAGCTTTGTCCGACACGACGGGTTGTCACACGGTCTGTGTGTTGTCCTTTTTCCAAAACTATATAATTCTTAAAACATTCCCCAAAATGAGATAAAATCTTCAAAAATAATCATAACATATTTTAACCTTAGGTTTATCTCATTCCTTTCATTTTCCATCATATCATAGAGTAACCCATAATTACATAAAAAGTAAGGATCATATAAACCCTAATGGTTACCTTAATAATTATTACCTGAATTTCCACATCGAGTTGGCCATCTCATGCATGATGCATTAGGGAACTCACCATGTTTGAAGTGGTTGATCATGACTCCTTGATAGTTGGTTTGGAATAACTATGAGATTCCTCATTGAATCCCCCATCTCATCCAGTATCTTAATCAGAGAACCACCACAGTTTCCTTCAAACCCATTGTCACTTTGGTGCCTGCTAGATCCAGCCATTTACTAAAACCAAAAAGGTCAGTGTCAGTATATCAACATAACCATCATGTACTAATGAGGAAGATAAACACTAAGATATACTTACTCATTCAATTTATCTAAAACTAGGACTCTTTCTAAAATCCTAACCATTATGGTAATGTCACTTGTGCTTAGAGAATACCCTAACCTCTAAAGTTATCTAAACCGACCTCTGATACCAACTATATGGACCCAGCCTTAAACCTTACATAATCTTGAGTTATTACAAGATTACACATTGAGGATCTTTTCAAGTTTGGTGTTTTAGAGAATTAGATCATGAAACTTGCATTACATTCCACATTTAAACAATGTGGTTACATAAAAGACAGTATTCATTCTTCCCATCAACAGAAACATATTTAAAATAAAACATGGGTTCATTCTTGACACATCCTTGACACTATCATCACATCATGTACATTTACCTTGACCTATGAAAAACATTTCAAAAACTTGGGATGAGCATAAAAAGCTCAGTAAGAGTTATAAAAATATGGAAAGGAAACATGAGTTCATATATACATTAGAATGAAATCACACTTTACCCATAAAACATAGGCATATCAACTCATGAATAAATCATAGAAAACATAAGACATAAACGTAACTTGAGGCATTCATAACATTCTTACGTAGGGAGTAACCCTCTTGGTTACGTTTGGAATACCCATCACAGTATATTCCCTAAATCTCTTCGAAGAAACCTTAACGTTTCACTCCTTCGCGTTACCCAATGCACTGGAGAGCTATATCGGGCTCACCCGCCCTTAGTTTATTACGGAACCACCATCTTAATAATAATGCCCAATAACCATAACGTATCACATAAAACATGCATAATGGAAACATAACATTTCCACATCACAATATAACATTTCATTATATTGAAATAATGAATCCATTCAAAAAGAAACCATTTCCAAAACCATTTAAAACATTTAATAATGAGATTTTTGAATCAAAGTGTCCCATACCACCTTGAAGCTTTTAAAATTTTAAACCATTAATATCCATATAAATAAATCCTTAAAACCATTTTGAAAACATGGATATTAATAAGAACAAAAAATTAAAACATTTAAAGAAATATTTTGGTTAAAGGGGTTTTACCAACATTAAAGACACTTGAATACAATAATTGAGGAATAACATTTAGTCAGAACATTATAATATCATGAGAATAAATGGATTCATGATATAATATCCCAAAGGACAGTATATACACCATATAAGAGTGAATTGGTGCATAACAACAATGAAGTCTCAATAGAAATGTCAAATGTGATGAATTCCCTTATAATGAAGGTATCCTTAAATTAAGGATAATTCAATCTCAAAATTATGTGTGACAAACATAAATACACCCAATATAAGTGGATATTAAGTGTAAAACAATAGAAGGTCATTCACACATATTCAAAATATGACATATTCAATAACTACATGTTGAACCCAAAGAAATCGAAATTGGGTTAAGAAGTTCCCTTGACAGCCTAATGACATCACATCAAAATGAGTTGATGAGAGATAAAAGGTGTATATCATCACTTGGACATAAAATTTACATAAATAAGGATATATGAGAACATATCCCATCATAACAATATGTAAATTAAAAGACCCAACAAAATAAGTCTTTTAAAAAAAAGAGGAGGGTGAAAGGTTCCCTTACCGACTTGGGTATCTTTCAAAACATACACCCCATGAAAGAAGGAAAATAAATAATTGATGTAAATACTCATAAACGAAATTATATTACACAAAGAGTAGAATACTGGGCAGTACATACACCACCCAATGGAAATTGTGGCAAATGTAGCATAAATCTCACGGGAATAAAATTGAGATGAAAAATCCCTTACGAAAACTCGGCAGCCTAACGACGCCACATAAAACTTACAAAAATGGATTGATGAGATTAAATAGGGTATCTCATCACATTAAAATAAAATTTAAATCAATAGGAATATAAAATAACATCCCCCATCATAAAAAAGAGGAGCTTAAAAGAAGTGACATAAATGAGAGTACTTAAAAAGAAAGAGAGGTGTAGGATCCCTTACCTCGGGTCCGACTTGACTCGATCGTTCTTTAATCTCCTGAATAATAAACTTGAGTTAATTTATACTTCCTTAAGAACCTTTTTAAAGCTCATTATTACTTTTATATCACTTTTTACCATGTCATAAACATTATGTAATCATTTAAGTTAATAATATTTGTTTTGTCGATATTTGGTTCTTAAGTCGAAAGTGGACTTCTTACAATTACATGTTGTTCGTGTGGACAAATGTTTATTATATCCAGAATTGTATTCATGATGTAGATATCATATATTTCATATATATCCAGTACATGCATGCATTTATAACATTACATAATCATTTAGATGTAAGAAATGAAATGCACCGTTCATTGAGACGGTAAGTTGTACGTACGCATGAACGCTACTTTCATTTCTATTTCGTATTTTATAGAATGGAATAATAATGATATAAAGGTATATTATAATTCCAGTATAATATCATATATAATATCATTAAATCCATCCTTTATACGTCCCACATATGACATTAACGAATCACATCACTTTGAGGGGGCGGTAGTCCGCACTTTCTAAAATGAAGATATCGCGTATACCCATAATGGATGCCATAATGGTAAGACACAAATGAAAAATACAGAAGCATAAGTAAAACATAAACATATTATATATCATATATAAAAATAGTGACATCATAATGGCCACCTTTGAAGGTGTTAAATTAGTATTGAACAATCATCGTTTTGGGAGGCAGAATTTCACCATCCACGGAAACCGTATGTTCTTTAACCATTTGATGTAGTTTTGTGAGAGTTTAGCTCGAATAAATCTTATAAAAACATCCTAGTATATTGAAGATAATGGTTTTGTTACAAAATAAGTAAATAAAAAGAGTTTAGGGGGTTGGAGAAGCAAAATAAAACAAATGAACATGAGAGAATGAATTACCTTTAAAAGTGTAACTCCTTTTGATTTGATCCTAAAGGCTTCCTTTGAAAGTATTCTGCCCAAAGGGAATCCCCTAGGATGAGGAGAGGGATATGTAGAGAGTAAATGGGTAGGGTTTGGCCGAGCCAAAGGCTTGAGGAGTGTGTGAAATGAGGTAGAGGTGGGGGCCTTTTATAAGAGGAGAGGAGGGGCACTTTTGGAAAGTAAAGAAATATTACTTTATTTGAAAATGTGTTTCGGTTTTAAAAGGTCCCACATTGATATAATTTGTGGATAAGGTGATAAGGCTTCGAAATACACTCATCCAATTGGTTTTGGCCATGTGTAGGTTGTAGATTTTACATTATCTTTCCATTTTATTTAAATCGTTAAATAATGAGGTCATCGATGCATCATCATGATGTCATAAATAATTTAATTTATTTAATGTCTGAAAATTATAAAAAAAATACAATGATGTAGTAAATCTTTTTATATTTACAATTACCATTTATAATAAAAAATATGACTTGTATAACCCCACTAAAAAATTGTTTTAGTAAAACATATCATGTTTGTGTCATTTTTACTTTTACATTAAATAAAAAGTTATTTATGTCATTTCCCAACCAAAGTGGATCCATGGGGTCCCCATGTTGACCCATGGCTTGTATTGGTCGGACATTACACATCCAATGAGGTTAGGACATGTTTCAAGTTCATTTCATTTTATTAAAGCATTATTTTTACCTTAAACTACACTAATTACCACTAATCGCGATTAAAAACTTAATAAGTTACTATTCACCAAAAAATTATTTTTATCCCATTGAACCAAATTTTACTTCTTAATGACAACCATGTATGTCGGATTTTTGAAATTCAAAACACATAAGTGGTAAAATTTCATTTAAACAAAAAATTAGCTTTTATAAGTACCACTTAGTGGTTTCACTATTCATCAAAAATTGAAGTTTTTCAGAAAAATCCCAAAAATTCACCCTAAGCTATATTTGATATTCCGAATTCAAAAATGAAGTCTATTTTAAAAAATTAAAAACATATAAGTCACATTAATTAATTTAATAATTAATTCCCGCTGTCAGAGCAAATAGCGTGTTTTTATGAAACAATAAGTATCAAAAGATTGACATTGGTTTAAGTCTGATTTCAAAGTGAAATTAATTCCAACGACCAGTATTGGATTTAATGGTAAAAATATATTCTAATTTCACTTTAAAACCAATTAAAAATATAATCTAATCATATAAATAAATTAGATTAAAAAGAGGTTTTGAATTAAAATACAACATTTTACACTATTCATTAAAAAAATGAACTTTATCGGAAAGATACCAAAAATTTACACAAAGTAAATTTTGATGTCCCGATTCTTAATAAGAGTTTTATATGGTCCAAAAGAATGTTTAAGAGTGAACAAAACTATATTTAATGACGGTTCTCCATCAAAAGGTTATAAGTGAACCTTTAGTGAAAATTAGGGTATAAAAGCCTAAAATTGAATTCTTTCCGTATTTTAAGCCTTTATATTTTATTGGATAAATGTAAAAACATTTAAAAAAACATATATAATAATATTTTAGTTATTTCTATCCATTCCCGCCAATACAACGGCTACATGTTAACTACCATTTAAAATAATATTATTTTATTATTAGAGTGCAACGTAAGATTCCCAAGAAACTCGTTGTTGCGTGTTGGGTACGCCATCGAGCATAGCGTCCCCTTTAAAGTCATATTAATATTTTATTCACAAATATGGATAAATATGAAAATGTCATATTCTTTATTTACCTGGGGTGTTACAGTCGTATCACTTGAGGAGCCTCTCAGTTTGTTCACTAACTTATTCTAAATCACCTAAACTAATTTTTTTATTAATTTATGAAACTAATAATAAATCATTTTTTGGGTTTTAATATTTAAAATAATGACATGAAAAATAATAATTTCTAATTTTATACTAATATGATATTCTAAAAAAATGGGTTAAAGAAAAAAAACTTGTTCTTGGGTTCGCTTTTGGGTTCAATCATTATTCTTATTCAACGGTGTTATTTTAGAAAAATCATCTAAACATGAAATATCATATTTGGACTACTATTATTTATCTAGAAATTATGGAATATCATCTAATGTCTAAGTACTCTCAATTACACCTCTTCCTTTAATCATGCTTGATGAAACTCCTTAGCCTAGGTGGTGCTATCTTCTAGGGAAAAACTCTATCGATGTTGTTTTATCCATTTATTAGATCAACTCCAACATGTGAAGAAATAACCAATAGATAGAGAGGGAAAAGTTATTAAATAAAATGATATGGATAGATTGAGTTTCATGTAATTAGGGGAAATCGCCACGTAGAATACATTCACCTCCCCATGTGTGCTACTCAATTGTATCTACAAACTTAAAATAAACATTATGGAAAAATAAATACACATTAATCTCCCTAGGCCAAGCTTCAAAGCCAGACTCTTATTTATGAGGGTAAGAGGACATAATGGTGGTGTGAATGGAAGAGGAAGAAAATAAATAGAATAAGATGAAATAAAAAATAAATTAAAAAGAATCAGAGTGAGAGAATAAAATATTAAAAGAGAATAAAAGTACGATAAGAGGGAGAGAAAAGATAAAATAGGAGGTTGAAGAAAATAATAAAAGAAATAGAATAATATAAAGACAATATAAATAATTATTAAATAATGTTTTAATAATAATAATAATATTATTATTTCCATTAGATATTATAGTAATACTAGTTACACTAATTAAACTAATAACATAAATTATAATAATAAAAATACTAATAATAGTAATAATAATAATAATAATTAAATTATTAATAATAATATGGGTGGAACACAATTTAAAGAAAATGAATGAATTTATTTATGTAAAACAAATGAAATTTACAAATTAAAAAATGAAAAATAATACATAAATTAATTAAAAGGAAAAAAATAAAAATAAAAGAATAAGAAAAAGTGGGAATACAAGAGCATGGAAGTGGCTTCATTAAATATATCATTGGTAGTGCAGGCTTTTCATTTGGCAAGGTGATAAGGGTCCTTTATATAATAAATGGGGAGTGGCTCGATCGTAAGGGAATTCAAAGATCCCTTAAATCAGGGAAGTGATCTTGGGGGGATTTAAATCACCTCAAAACCCATGATGATTTATTATTTAGTGTGGAATGAATGTATAATTAAATCACTTGATGAAACAGGGTTAATCATTCTTCAACATGGAAGAATTCACACAAGTTTCCTCTGTGTGGTGGCAGCGGTGATGAGGTGGCTGGTCGGAAAGAAGTAGTGGCTGATGGATCTTGAGTAGTGGTAAGGAATGATGTCCCTCATGGGATGTTCCACATCGAATATGGTAACAATGGAGTTGGATAACCTGTGGAGAATGTAGAGTTAGTAGTGATTTCATGCATGCAACGACGCTCAATGGAGGTAGAGAGAGGAGGGGTGAAGAAGATGTGGCATTTGGTGATTCCATAAGGCTATGTCGTGGGGGATACATGCGTGTGGTGGATTTATGTGGTGGGTTGATATTGTGGTTTCATGCATGTGGTGGCATCACACATGCAGTGGTGCATGCATGGGGTGGTGATGAGTGGTGAGAGGCGATACATGCATTGGGTGGCGATGAGTGGCGGTGCATGCATAGGGTGGAAGCATGAAACGGTGCATGCAAGGGGTGGCTGTGAGTAGCGGTGCATGCATGGTGTGGTGGTAAACAACAAGTGGTGGTGCATGCATAGGGTGGTAGTGACCAGTGAGAGGCAGTGCATTAATGGGTTGACAGGGAGCTGCTGGCCTATTTTTTTACACAAAAATCATTAAAAGAGTTAGATAAATTCCAAACCATAATCAAGATCTGAAAATAATTTCAAAATATAAAACAAAAATATTTTTACTTTTCATAAAATGATTTTAATTCTTATTACTATGAATTAACACATTTAGTTTAAACATTAGAATTCATGTTTTTTATCCTTGAAAATCATAAAACAAATGATCAAAATTTGAATTAAAAATTTCACATTATTTTGGTCTACAAATACCCCACACATAAACCATGATTTTCCCCAACCATAAAATCTCAACAAGAAGTTAATTAGGGAACACGTGTTTATAAATATTCAAATTTCAACATAATAAAATCAAATCATAATAAATATCAAATAAAAATTTTAAAATTACATATAAAATATCAATTTAATTTCTCAATTTTTAACGAAATAACAAAAACAATCATCTTATATTTTTTCATTTGAAATTTATGTATTCTTCAATTTTCATTAACTAGAATTTCTTAATTAATAATTATTAAGCATTCCACATCATGATCTACCTGATCTAAATATTTTCACTCATCTCTTATGATAAAATTCATGTAGATTTATTCTCATCTCATGAGAACATTCTCTTAATCCCAAGGCTTGTAAGTGAACTAATTTCTCCACTTCGGAAATAAAAAAACAACATAAAATCACGAGGTCTTGTAAATCAGGTTCAAATGTCTCTAAGTCTTAAGATTGGTAAGAATTTTTGTTAAAATATAAGGCTTATGGAGGATATTTGACTCAGAAGTAAAATTAATGATATCTAAAAAAGTACTAGGAAACTCACCGTTTCAAATTATAACAACTCCAAAATTCTGCAAAATTCAATGTAAATATCATGATAAATTTTATCATAATGAATGATTTGTGCCCCCTCTTGAATATTATTTTCTTATAATATTATACTTTTTTTCAATGTACCTTTTTAATTTTTACATACGTTATAATTATAATAAAACTCACATACACTAACTAATCATGTAAGGTAAAAATGATATCTATAGAAATGTTGATTTTTGGGTTACCAAAATCACTACCAATTTTTTCTCGTCTTTTGGTTCTTTTTTTCAATTTAATTTTTTTTTACTTTAAAGAGGGGAAACACAATAGTGTAAAATAAAGGATTCAAATAACTTTTAAAATTCCCACAATAATCACCACCACACTTTGTTCTTAAAATTTAAATAATCTCATTTAACATGATTCCCTTCACCCACACACTTCAAATTTATAATATCATGAAATTATAAATATTAGGGTAGAAATGGATAAAATTGGGTTAAAACATGGCTCATTCCTCTAAAAGACATTCATGGTCTTTATGGGATAAATAAAGGTTGAGGTAAAGGTGGAATTTTAGGATACGTGGTTATCAAAAGATGAATCAACCATTTTAAACATGTTTTTTCATATTCTTTTCTTTGAAAAGTTCAAATACATGTTCTCGAAGGTGGCATGTCTGAAAATCACTCAAGAAATATGATCAAGATAAAATAGGAAGTAATTGGCGCAAAAATCTTTTCGAGAGTAGAAATATGAATTAGAAAAATCACTCAAGGAATGATTAAAAAGAAAAATCAATTTACATAAATTTTTGAAAATCAAATCATGAAAAATGGTTGAGAAATATCATTTACATGAATCAATCAATTCCTTTAAATCATGAGTCCTCATTTTAATATCCATGATTCACATTAATCATTTAATTTTATATTCTACTCATTCAATTTCAATAACACTAAGATATAAAACATGAAATCAAAGTCTTTCTAAAAAACTCATGTATCCTAGAGAAGTCAAGTAAAACATGAATTCTAGAATGGGCATAAAATTTTAACTTTAAACCTCAAAATAGGTTGTCATAAAAAATATGTAGGGAGTTTAATAGATAATATTATTATGTGAACTCCCTTCTCCATGAATTCTTGGTCCTCTTTACACTATTCACTATCAAGGATTCCTTCTACCATTTATGATCCTACAAAAAAGAATTACATAGTTAAGCACAAGGATTATGTAATTTAATCTAAAAAGGATAGGAGGGAGTGGGATACATGCTGCACTATTTAGAAGAAGATAAATGGAAATATAAATTCCAAGAATGAAATTTAATGGGATAAGTCTTGGTATGATCCCCCAAGTGGGCCTTGGTATTTTAATTTCAATAGTGGGTAGTACCATATATTACCCAAAATCAGATGGTTGATGGAGCCTCTTTGATTTGAGCCACCACATGTCACTTTTACCAGATTGTGCTTCATCCTTACACATGGGAAATGCTCTAGGTATACTGTACAAAAGATACTACCCCTTCACAATGAGCTATAACATTCATGGAGGGGGTAATATGAATTAAAAAACATCTTCTTCCTTGGTTTCTACTTCTGTAACCTTCTTATATTCCTATGTTGGCATCATAGGGGTTGCATGAAATGAATGATCAAAGGGGAAGTATACATATATTTTTCCTTGAATAAAATGTGATTTTTAAATAAATAATTTCTCCCCATCAATAAAAGAAGGTTATTTTGTGATTTTAACCTGATCTATAACTATTATTTCTTCATGATGTGACTCCTCAAAAGTTTTTTCATCAAAATCCGTGAGCTCCATGTGTTCCTCAGTATTACACATCAATGTTCATCTTCTTCCTTCATGTCATAAAAAAGAAAGTATGTCTATATATAATCAAAGAAATAAATAGTGATCCACAATTTAGACTCAATAAAATCGTAAGAGAAAGTGTGAAAAGAAATATCATCTCCCTGAGTTAGTTCAGGCTCAACCTATACCTCAGTGGTGAGTGCCTCTTAGAGTCAGATAGTGGAATGTAAAGGATGGTAGTTGGGATCATCCACCAAATTTTTGACCTAAAATAATTTTATTCACTTATAATAGTTAGGGAAGTCTAGTTTCACCTCCTTTTGGCCTCCTTTGGTGAGATAAGTGGCCCATATTCTGGTTTAGGTTCAGGCTTAGATTGCTTTGATGGTGCTTGGACATATGCAGTTATCCAATACATTTTTCCTTGTAGATTTTTCACCATCTCTTAACGCTCATGAATATAATATTTGAGATTGTGTTTTTTCAAATTCTCTTGTAAATATTATAGAGTAACTTCTTCAAATGTTTTGGTAGGAATAAAGGAGAAATCTTCTTGTGTCTCGATCACTTCATGATAAAACTTCAGGATGCGATCCTACAATTATGCTAGTTCTATGGACAATCCTTTAACCACTTGTTTCTAGAGGATATCCTTGAACTCTTTGATGAGGACCTTGAATTCCTCAATGAAAATTTGGCTTCAGGATTACCTGATATATCTAGACCAGAATGAAACACCATCTTCTCTAAAACAGGGAACTTCAGCTACTGGTTCTTGCACTTGGGAGTATTTAATTGTTCTTTGAATTGAAAAAAATTTCATATGAGAACATATTGGAAGAGTTTTTTTATGTTTTATTTTTATAAATAGAAATAAACAACTATATAAAATGTTAATTAGATAAAGATAAGAAAAAATAAGATTGCATCCCTAGGAATGTCTCCAGTTTTGAAGCACGCCTATCATGACGCATGTTCAAAAGAAACAATAAGTTTTATAAAGTAGCACAGTGGATTAATAGGGAGATCACACATGAGGAGGTTCTCAGTTTGTTCATTTATAGATTCTAAATCACCTAAACTAATTTCTCGGATTGTTTAGAATAATTTTTGAAAGCAGTAATAAATATTTTTTTTGGTTTTCAATATTTAAAACAATGCCATGAAAAATAAGAATTTTAAATTTTATACTAACATGGAATTATAAACCATGTTGGTTATGGAAGAAAGCACTTGGTCTTAGGTTCACTTTTGGTTTCAATCATTATTCTACTATGTAGGTTTCATTTTAGTTTTATAATCCAAAAATGAAGTCCCATGTTTTAACTACTATAGATTATTTTTAAATTGTGGAATATAATCGAATGTCCATGCACTCTCAATTACACCTACTTATATAATCAAGACTAATGACACTCCTTGGTCTAGGAGGTTTCATATTCTAAGAACCATATCTATCGATGTTGTTTCATCCATTGAGTAGTTCAACTCCAACATGTGAAGAACTCACCAATTAAGATAGAAGAAAAAATGATTAAAATAAATAATAGGGATAGATTATGTTTCATGTCATTGGGGAAAGTCACCACATGAGGGGAATTTTCCTCACCCATTCATGATAATAAATTCTATCTTCAAACATAAAATAAGATTTATCTGAAATTCATGAACATAATGACCTCTCCTTGGGCCAAGCCTTGGAGTCAGCTTCTCATTTTTGAGAGAAATAGATCACAATGGGGAGTGAATTAAAGAAGAAGATATAAAATAGAATAAAATAAAATAAAGAATAAATTAAAAATAATGATGGTGAGAGAATAAAAAATTAATAGAAAATAGAATTGGTATGAGAGAGAGATAAAACCAGATATAAAATAAAACAGGGGGAGACAGAAAATAAGAAATGAAATAAATTAAAATAAAGACAATATATATGATTAATAAATAATTTTAAAATAATAATAATAGTAATATTAATAATAATAATAATATTAATACTATTATTAATAATAATATTACTATTTTTTCTAATAATAATAATAGTAGTAATAGAAATAATTATAATTATAATTATAATTATAATTAAAAGATGAAAAACAAGATGGGTGGAACACAATTTAAGAAAAATACATGAATTTATTTATTTTAGGAAATAATAATTAAAATTAAACAATGAAAACCAAAAGAAAATTTAATGATAAGAAAAAAATAAAAATAAAATAAAATGAACATCGGAAAAGAGAAGTGCATGGAAGTGGCCTCCGTGGTGATCTCTATGGCGTTGTTGAATCATCATTTGTCAAGGAGGAAAAACAACTTTATATAAGAAAGGGGGAGTGGCTTCGCTATAATAGAATTGAAAGGTCCCCCAAATTAGGGATGAGATCAGAGGGGATTTAAATAACCCAAAGACCCATGATTAATGAATATTTCATGTGGAATTATGGAAGAATTAAATCACTCGACAAAATGGGGTTAATCATTCTTCAACGTGGAAGAATTTACCCAAGCGTCATTGGTGAGGTTGTAGTAGAGAGGAGGAAGTACGTGGGAAAGTAGTAGTGGCCAATGGTCTCAAGTAGTGGTGGAGAATGAGATCTCTCATGGGCTATTCCACATGGTAGGCCATAACAATAGAGGTGGAGAATCTATAGATAACGGTGGGGGCAGCAGAGACTGTACGCATGTAGCAGGGTTCGATGGAGGTGGATAGTGGTGGGGTAAAGTGGAAGTGGTGACCAGTGATGACATATAGTTGTTCTATGGTTTCTATATACATGCGAAGGCTAAATTTGGTGTGGGCATGTTGTGACTACATGCATGCGATGGTTTTCCGCATGTTGTAATGAATGGATGGGGTGGCGGCGAGAAACGGTGCATGAATGGGGTGGCGGGGAGCAGTGAGCAAAGGTGCTTGCATGGGGTGATAGGGAGCGGTGAGTGGCAGTGCTTTCATCGGGTGTTGGCAAGCGCCTGTGCATGCATGGGGTGGTGGCGAGCCTCTTGGCCTATTTTTTACAAAAAAAATCATTAAAAGAGTTAGAACAATTCCAAACCATAGTAAATATGTCAAGATCATTTCAAAATATAAAACCCAAATATTTTTACTTTTATTGAAATAATTTTGATTCCAATCATCATATATTCCAACATTTAATTAAAAAATTAAAATTTAAGGGCTTTAACTATGAAAATCAACAAAAAAATGGTATAAATTTTAAAAAACATTCCCCATTATTTTTGTCTGTCAATATAATGAAATGATACCATCCAATATATTTCTCTATAATATTTATGATAATATTGACTGGGGAAATTATGTGTATTCTTTATGATTGTTCTCATAATAGGTAGAATTATTGATTTTAGGGCATGTTGATTATGTTTTGTTGTGTATTAGTACAATTAATGCATTAGACTTATTTGGTTAATGGTGGGGCCTGAAATTATACATGATCTCGTTGCATCATTGGGTATAATGAAAAAAACTATATTGAGTTTTTTGACCAAGGACTTACTTATTTTTGTAGATTTATTGGCCCAAATACTTGGATGTATTTTGAGATATTCTTGTAAAATTACTTGATTATAAAATTCAGATGTCGAACCTTATGAATTTTGTCATTATGAAAGTAGTTATTGATGATCCTATGATTATTTTTAATAGTTAAGATATCCATGAATAAGTTTCTAACTTATATGATAATTTATGTATCATTATTTGAGAATACTTTATTAATGAAATATAGTTCATGCCTTATTTTTCATTCCATTTATACATACCCTTGCTGAGTATCTAAGCTCAAATATTTCTTGTGTTTCCCCAAGATTCAAGGAAGTGTATTATGAATGGTATTTTTTAATTGTTTAAAGGGAATAATGTTGTTATCAAATGAAATACAATGTTGTGTTTTATTTTTTCAAATGTAATGTGAGAATAAAGATTGTATCTAGTTTTCTAAGACTACTAAACTATTAAGTCCTTTTGGATATGATTACTTAAATATTGTTCCAATGCAACAATGAAAAAACTAGGTTTGGGATATTAGGGTTGGGGTATTTACAACTTCTGAAAATCGTTAATGCTAATATTAAATTCTATGGATCAATAAACATGTTTGAATATTAGAACATCCAATGAAACAAAATATGTGGATGTCCTACGGGTTGGTCTATTATCATAACCACTCTTCTTAGAGATTGAAAAGGGTGAAAATAATGAGGTGTATCAATATATTATGATCAACTTAAACCGAATATCCTATACAATCTATTTCCCATCATACAATATCATACAGCTATAGAACATTTATTGAGGAATAATGTTGTGGAATCTCAAATTTATTATCATCACAGGGAAATGCTATGTATTTTTAGATTGATATAAATTGTTAGTACATTATTACATGAAATTTAATATCGAGGAACAATCATGACGTGATAATAAACTTAATGAACATTCAATATAATGAATACATGTAATTAGTAATTACATCTATGTTGGTTCTAGGTAACAAAATCCAGCTGACTTCCACTAGTACTAGATCAAATTATTAAAAACCTTCATTCCAGTAGTTCGAAAATGATACTCATTCCAATTATAAAATAAATCATTCATCATGGGATCCACCATGTTTTCTTTATGGATTCTATTATCATTAAAATTTATCCTTATTGAGAAAAATAATTACAGAGAAGAAAATTACAACATATATTCATTTTCCTTTGGTGTGATATTTTCTCTTTTCAAAGAGACACCACTGTAGTGTTGTCAAATTAAACTCTAATAGGGTTTCGAGTACAAGTAACCAACTAAATATATTGAATAAATTTTTTAAATAAAAATTTCTTCCTAGAATGAATTAAAGAAAACAATTTACTTAGACTCTAATATAAAATTGGAAAAATCTCGATGCTTTCAATTTTTATATCTCACAACTCCTCTATTTAGAAAAAGGAATAACCAGAAAATGACTTCTCATAATTTTGATCTTTCAAAAATATAGAATCTGTATAAGCCTTACTGAATAGATCTTTATCTTTTCTAGACACCAAGAACATATCCTTAGTTCAGCTATGATACTTAAGGATAACATTAACTATTGATAAACAATGTTCACCTGGATAAGTTTTATATCTTCCTCCCTGTTCAATGCAAAGACTACATCCATCCTTACACATAACATGTAATACATGATAGATATTTTTAGAGAAGTGTATTGTATATTACTAATTCCCTCTCACACATATTTTTTTGAGGACATATCTTATTGTAATGATGTATACCATGCGACACTAGAAACAATCCCCTATTTGATTATCATATACCGAACCTCTTTTGTATCTAGTAAATTTATACACATTGATATAGTATAAATTTCATCTTCGATCATTAACACATGATCATGGGACCAATAACTTATGATTATTTACCTATTTCCATTTTGGATATTTAGTTTCAAAAGCATGTTTTGACCTCTTGTAAGACTGGTATCTCATTTTCAACTAGTAATATGTCATCAAGATATCATAATATAAAAATGATCATAATACCACTAAAATAGAAGTAAAAAATTAATTTCATTCATTATTAATAAAACCAAATTATATTATAGCTTCTTTGAATTGAATTTTTCATGGCACGGATGGTTTGTTTAATCCATAAATGGTTCTATTCAACTCAAATACCATTTTAGAATTTCACGGATTTGTAAATTCATTTGGTTGTGTCATATAAAAAACATATCGAATGTTTTAGATGATGAATATAGTTTGGAAATCTGTTTTTGAAATCTAATATACATGTAAATATGCTATGACAAGTATAATTTCAATGGATTTAAACATGGAAACTAGAGAAAGGTTTTTCATTTTCAATTCCTAGATGTTGTTTCAACCCTTCAACTAATAACTTTACAATATAGAATCTAACTTGAACTTCCATGAACATATTTCTATTTAAACCCCATTTTTACGTGACAGGATATACATCTTCTATTGCATTGACCAAAATACACACAAGGTTTTATTATATGGAATCCATCTCTGAATACATTGATTATTTCCAATTTGTATCCTCTAATATCTCTACTACAACCTTATAGGATATATGGTCATTATTTTGGAAAAATAATTTGTCACCATTATCTATGACTTGAAAAGCATATCTTTTGGGTTGTATTACCTCTCCAGTTCTCCCACATAGTAATTGGGTTTTAGGAACAAGTACTTCAATGGTGCCCTATGAAATCTATTAATGTACCAAATATTGTGTATATTGATAATCAAAATCTTAGTAATTTATCTTACTCCAACTATCACTAATTAAGATGTGTTCCCACTCATTGAATTTATATTTCCTGTAAAATATAACCATTTTATTTAAGATATCATATAGGTAGTATACCCTTTATTTCTTTGGGGTTTCCTTTAAAGTTAATTTTAGTTCCCATGTGGTTTTAATTTTTTCCTTGATCAATCCTTAATAAACACTTTCCATCCCAATACATGAATATGTGACTAAATTAGTTTATTTCCGCTCCATAAAAGAAAGGGAATATCAATTCTACTTTAAATGGATGTTTGTTTTTTATGTGTATTGTGGTGTGTCATGCATATCCCCAAAAGAAGAATGGAAGGCCAATATGATTCATTATCAAAAATAAAATATCTAGTAATGTATTATTAATAATTTTTCTAATATCATTCCAACTATATGTATATTGTTTTTCAAGTTGAGATAAAATCCCATACTAACATAGAAAATTAATAAAATATTGGTTAAGATATTCTAAACAGTGATTCTTTATCTTATTTCTAAGATGTTTATCAACATAATTCTAATACAACTAAAAATTAATAAAGGATTCAAACATATAACTCATCATGTATATAGAACCATACCAACTACATCCATTAGAAAGTGTAATAAAGGATGATATTGAACATTTGGATTCTACTTGAAATGGGAATTACGCATTAGTGTGTTGCAATTCAAGAATCTCTATGGCCCTTTAAAATTTTCCACAAAGTAGAGGTTTTTCCATATTTAAATGTAAAAAATAATGACATAATTTATATGGTTTAATATCAAAAGAACCCATTTAACAATCTCGATAAATCTTGGTCAATATCTATATGTTTACATGACTAAGATGTTGGTTCCACAACTCAGTGTGAAATGAGTCATGTAAATTTGATTTATTATAAATTTCCAATATTTTGTTTTCATAATTTAACACATAATGGCCATTACTTATGTGTTCCATAACATAAAATATGATTTAGTTATAAAAGTAGTATCTCTTATTTCAAAAACTAAAAACATCAATCCATTTCTAAATAAGAAACAATGGTGATGTTATTAGTAACACTAAACACATATTATTATTTATTTAAAATAAAAATCAATCCCATTTGAAACATTAGATGTTAGTATCCAATTTACATAACATCCATCCACTCCCCATTGGAATCCCAAATATACACCTCACGTATATAAACCTTTTAAAATATACTTGGTTTCAACCTTTGGCTACAAATGTGATGAAAAAATATAATATCTAATACAAAAATAGTTGGTATAGAATGATTCCATTAGATAATGAATGAAATTGAATCTATTCCATGCTTCTTTGGCTGATTTCAATTCTAATTTTAGTGTATTTTCATTCCACATGGAAAACATGACACATTTATCTCTTTTTGTTGACCATAGATCTTCTTTTTCTTAAAAGGAATGTGATTTGAATCCTTAACATAGAGCGGGTCTTTAGAACATTTAAATTATCTTTAAATTTATAAATCACTATAAAGACTATGAGTTTTTTATTCCTGATATCTTTATCAATGTGGTTAATGAGAGTAAGTAGTTTTAAATGCTCCTTATCACTATTTCTCGTATTGTAAATTACAATAAATCTACATAACATTTTATGTAGTTAGGAAAAAATGAGATCATTGTGGAACTAATTTGGGACATTAAACGCTGGGATATCTAAGTGTTCTATATAGCTGATCATTTTGAATAAACAAGGCCCATCTGACACTAAATCTCTAATATTGAACATTAATAGTGTATTAGGTATCTCAAACCTCTCTTGTCTCACCTTCTCCTGATAGAGATAATGAAGGTGAGACATGATGTTATGTTAATACATATCCTTATATTTCTTTAGATTTTCACTATAAATGTTTTAAAACATGAATCATTAGACATAAATTTTGTTGGTTACATGTTTTAGATTGAGAGAAACTTCTATCACACCAACCTATTTCATAAGGGACTCTGGAAGTTGGGTTTCCAGTATATATAATTTTGATTCCTTGTTCTTTATAACATTATTATTCTTATAAAATTCCTAGAAATTTTCACCTAAAGAGGACTATTTTTACCTAGTATGTATCATAGTGTTTTATTCTATGTCATTTGGTTTTCCATTTCAACAAAAAATACATGTATATAAATAGTAATCTGTTCATTAAAAATTCAAATTAGTAAATTTATATTTTATTAAATTTTATTAATACCAGACTAGATTGTCAAAATCTAATCGACCTCACAATTAGTTTCATACTATCCTGTTTTATATATATTTAAGGGGAAATGATCCATATTACCCTCTAATAACTAATAAATGGTCTTGATAAGTAAATTAATGGTTTTTAAGATTGTGTGACATTCAAGATGCATTAACTCTAAGGTCCTTGATCTATTGAGTGGACTCTCCAATACTGAAATTCCCTATAATAATTTTCACAAATATTTCCACTATGTTACACCATTTAGTTCTTAGGTAGTAAACTCATAATGAAAACCATGTTATTTCATCCCAAATAATTAAGTTAAAAGTTCCCAATTAATTGAAACAATCCCAACATGGGATGATCAATCACTTAAGCTTTTTTTTTACATTAACTAATGTAATTGAAGGAAATAATATCTATATATTTTAGTTGAGTGTTTTTTATCCTTATGTGTAAAAAAACTAGTTATAACTTATCATGTTCTGAGTTAATAGTTAGTTGATTTTACTCAGGTGATTAACAATTTTTGATATAATTTATTACAATTACATTTTAATTTTATCCTATCATACATTATTATTAATTCATTTATTAACTGATCATGTAACATGAAAAAACCTAAATAATTATCTATGAATCTAATAAAAATAAAAAATAATGATAATGATAATTATATTATATAATGGTTACTTTAACTAGTATATGATAAAGTAACCCTCAACCCTAGGGGAAAACACCTTAAACCATATCTTGGTTCATGTTTTATTATTCCACCTCAGATTCTATGTATTGACTCAATTGGTTTTATCTTTGCATTAGGACTTAGACCACCTTATATTACATGGGATATCCATCATTCACATATATTTTACAAAGATGAGTGTGAGGGGATCTAATGGATAGGATAAAGGGAGTCTTATATAAAATAAACGATTGAAACACATTCCCGTACATAATAATGGGAGGGGAAGGAACACGATCCATCATTTTAATTTTATTAAATTAAATTAAATTAAAAAATACAATAAATAGGTTAGTTCTAATATGATGATCATCTACACAACATTAAATTAATATATATTTACAATCTTGTTTTCAATTACATAGATTCATTCATTCATTAAGATAAAAAACACTAAATTTATCCAAATAATTCAATGTTCCATAATTCAATAAAATAATTCTCTAATTACAATCATCCATATTTTTAAACAAATTAAATAAATTAATTTTATTGAAAATTATTAAATAAATTTAGTGTACTTGGTTGAAATTCCATGCACTTCTCAAAACTACCCAACATGATCCTCATTCTTGTTCATTCACTTTGTATCTAACATACATGTGTGGTAGGTAATTACAAGGTGTGTTATGTTAAACAAATAGAATAAAAAAACAAATTTACATTACGCTACTTGTGATGATATTTATGTACGTAGAGTACACTCTATGAAAATAACATACACAACTTGTAGATTTATAATTTGACATAGAAATTTATTCAATTTGTAATTAATAGTCCAATGTCATAGAGTGTACTTTCAAATGAATGAAACACAAAGTAAATGAGAATTGGTTTAGTTATATAAATAATTATTCTCTTAATTTTAAATTTAACACTATGGATGTAAAATAATACATGATGCATACCGGGTTATCGTATATGTAATCACTTCTACCTATATTCGTGACATATGTATAGGGGCTATACACGAATCATGTCACAAAACTATATGATTTACACATCATGTAGCATTTTTAGATGACATGTGGCCTTGAATTCTCATAGTTCTCCAGTATCTATGTCATGTAGTAGTTACAAGACACACTTTTACATTTGTATTCTCCATCAAGAAAACATAAGGACTGAACAATGTGTACACATGTTACACAACATGTTGTTTTTTAAACTGTATACAAACCTATATAGATTTATACACTGATATACTATTTTCAGACCACTATACTGATTGTATCAGAGTAATATGATATCCTTGTGAGGTATATGTGAGATACACAAATACAAGGTGTGTATATCAAGGTATACACCATATACTCTTATGTAATTTAGAAATAACACTTGGTATCTCCAGATAGTGTTTTAGATGTATCATTGTTGTAAATTTACTATTTTATTATTATGTGAGTGAGAAAATACAATGCTAAGAGTATATTACATTTTTATCTCACAAAATAATAAATCTAGAGTAAAATATGTTGTAAATACATTCCATTCAATAAATGATTAATAAATAATTTCAAATTTTAATTATGACGACTTTGTTACCACTTGTAGATTCCAGGTGTAATAGAAGTTCTTGGATGGCATGAACAACTCACTTTTTAGTCTTAATTTTTGAATAATTATTTTTGTACATGGAAAATTATTCCACAACCAAAAGATTTAAATTTAATTTTACACGACCTAGTGAATTTCAAATCCAAATGATGAGGATCATGATGTGTAATTTATTACTATTTTCCCTAATCAAGAATTACCTAAACATGTAATTATTTCTTCATTGATGATCTGTTTGACTCGATATAAAATATCATTGTTGGATTATAACCTCATAGTACAAAATCCTTCTACTGTTGACCCACAAATGCATGATAGTCTCTAATTATCATCATACAATCACTATGTGTAAGCATTAACAATCTTTATTTCTTACATCATTCATGGTTGATCACAATATAATTCTCCTTAAGGATTCTGGGTGTTATCTCGATGGTTTTAGAGAAGAGGAGGAGAAGAGAGAACTATAGATCTCTGAATTACGGTATTCATTAATGATAATCATAATGCATAAGGATCAATACAAAAATCCATTGATAGAAAAATCCCAAGACACATAATATGTTGATTTCCTTCTAGAGGGTCCATTAATATAACGTCCCTTCCAAGAGATTATGAATGTATAACACCACGATAATGTGTATTAATGTCTTATGACCCCTTCCCCTAGTAGAATGTATCATCTATAACACATCATAAAATATCTTTTGGCCAAAGAGATTTCATTATTGAATACAATCATGGAACCACTAGGTTCTCATCATAGTGGTGAATTACTATAAACATTCAATGAGACATATATTCTTAGGAAATTATCATACTCTATGTCATTCAGTGGAAAAAATCATGATTTGATCCAAAACTTCATTATAATTCAAGAAAATGAAAAAATGTATTCACCATGTACAAAGAAGTTAGTTCTAGGGAACCAAATCCAACACTGTATATTTCTGAACATTTTTTAGTGTGATCATATCATTTATCAATAGAGAATATCACCCACTTTCAAAAACCAATGATCTTTTTTATTCTTCTAGCATTTAGTGAATCAATAGATATACATGATTTTTCTTCCTTAGGGTTTTTAATTCTCTTTCCATCCTCTACATATGTTATTTTTTATGGATATTATTTAATTAATTTTTCTTTAAGTTTAACTTACTACCCACACCGTCCAATCATTTATTCAATACACTCAAATATTTTTTTTTGAGTTTAAAAATTGGAAATATTTTACTTCACTTCTTGCATTCCAAGATTATATGATTTAATATTATTTTAATAACTCCCCTTGACATCATTCCACATTATTAATATTGAAAATTTTATCATATTGTGTGTTCATTATGACCAAAAACTCCGTTAAACCAACAATAACCTCAAAATTTGAATATTATACAATCTTAAAAATTACACATTAAATGTTTTCCAGTTTTGTGCTATTGATTCATTATTTGAGTATAAAGAACATATTATAGTGATTCTTTCATATACTAATATGGGAGAATGTTTCTACATATATTTATTTCACCAAAATTTACCATATTTAGAGAATAATCTACTACTACTCTTAAAATGATAATTACAAAAAGTTTTATCTGAAATGGATTTATACTAATTAATTGTTAAAGTCCCCAAAGAATTAAAGGATTTAATATTGAATTAAATATATGTATTTAATTCTAGTATAATCATATTTATATCATCCTCAAGTATAATAAAATTATATTGAAACATAGATAAATCATCTTATTTCATATAAAATATAGATTAATGACCCTTCATAAACATTTCATGTTCGAAAGATTTGAACATAAATTTTTTATCTAATAATGGTAGATTGATACATTATTGAAAATATCAATATTCTATTTATTAATATTCCAATTTTTATTCAAAAACTATTTATTTAATTTGTTGAGCATAGTATTTTTCTCAATACATTATTCATGTTAATCTCTATACATGTATTATAAGTCAGTTGGTTATAATTATTATTACTCACCACTTGAGGTATCAAAACCTTTATAAAAATGGTCTAAGAATTTGTTAAATTTATCAAAAGAATAATTTTCTAATTAAATTCTTGATGAATGGTCAACTTCGTCTTATATTCCCATAAAATTACTTCTCATGATTCTAGAAAACATATTCATGATTCCTCTTGTTTTTGGTTTTTTTATAGATATTTTACACAACATATTTATTTGATGTTTCTCATAATTTTATAATTCGAAATCATCACCTTTATTCTATAGAATACCTTTTGAAAAATGTTCAATTATATTTCTTTTTTAACATCATAATAGGTTTTATATTGTACTCTTTATCTTGAATTTGTTCAACATATTTGATATACGAGTAATGATTATTTTATAGTCTTTATTCTATCCTTTATCATCAGATTTAAAGAACCACATAAATATTGTATTTTATTTTCATCTTCCTCATGGATATTTATGCAAAAATATTTACCTTATACTTTTACTTTCCTTAGTTTTTAAAATCACATACACTTTATTAAAACCATATTTTATTAAATTTTTATATCCCAAGTATTTTAGAATGTTTTTGTAGACAAAATTTTCTTCCACTGAATACAAAAATAGAATCCTATTAAAATAATATAAAACTTATAATTTTTTAATTTGATATATCGAATCAACTAATGGTTTAGTCCATTAGATTGATGAATGTTATTTCCATTAGACTGACAAAATTTATATCGACCGAACTGATAGTAGTTTATATCCATCTTAATATCCATAGTTTAGTTCATTTGATAGATAATATTATAGTTCATTTAAATATTAAAATTTTATAATTGGATTGTTGGAATTATTTCTATTATATGGAATTTATAATTTCGTAGTAATAGTTCTATCAAAATGACTTCATATAGAGCCGTTTTGTTGAGATTTCGAGTGAAGAACATATGAGGCTACTGGAACCAACTCTGAGATTCATAGAAATATAACCATCAGAGAGATTAATATAAATAATATTTCATTTGAGGATATATGTGTTCATACTATTTTAAATTCAACACATCTAAATATCACACTACTTGAACAACTTGTTCAAAAACTTCATAATATTTTAGAGAGTTTTCGATCTAATGATTATTGGATAGGAATTTTAAAATCCTAATAATAGATTTTCTTCTATATTAACTTTCTCAAATAGAGGTATAGATTATAGTCTTATCGGGATTGGAATACAGGTGTTACAGATCATGGTGATCAAGGGACTCTAGGGAATTGAATGATATTGTCAACAATGATCTTCATATCAGGGTATTTTTTGATTAATAATGATGGAACTGATAATTAATATCATATCAGGGTATTTACTAGTATGGTAATACATACCATTATTGTTAGGTTGAAAACATTGGATACCTTATATTATGATTTTTGACTTCCTAAACTCTTAACGTAAATGTGTATAATATCTTTTATAAATATTATAAGTAATTATTAATTTAATATAAAATTTCATATTACTCATTTAAATAAGTTTTATTTTATGTTTCATAATATATATAATAATTATTTTTTTAATAAATATTTATAATATTTCATTTATTGGACTGTCTACAAGCCATACTAGTATGATCTGATTTATCGAATGAATTTTGAGTTTGATACATATACTATAATCATTGGAAAACTACTGAGTCATATATTTTTAACAAAAGATGCTTTGGGATTTTAGGTTATTTGAAAATTTTAATATACAATTCACCCAAATTGTAGCCATTGTATACTGTTACGTTCCACTAATTGGAATTGTCGTAGGTTTTATGATTTACATTATATGTTTTTATTTTTTTTATCTATTGAATGATTTTAATGTTTCTGAAATTTTATTATAAAATATAATTACACTAACATGTATTATCAAAAGAGTTTCTTATTGATAAAATGGTAGGATTAAGTGTAGTAACTCTTAATAATTTTAATCCTTGTAGACTAATTATCTTTAATGGTGCTAGTTATTCATATTGGATAGATTGGATGAAAAATTTCGTTTTTAATACCCAGGTTGATTGTTTTGATATGTTTACTGGTAATCATAATATTCAAAAAAAAAGATGTTATTCCTTTTAAAAATCAATAAAATTTGGAATATTATTTGAATTATATAGTAAGGAATACTCTACTATATTCTCATATAATTTAAATTTATGATCATACATTGTCTAGTTATGATTCGAATAGTATATGGAAGAAATTAGAGGCAACTCACTTTGGAACATCTAAAGTCATTGAGACAATAAGAGTTTTTCATCAACCAGTTTATCAATATTTTGATTTTTTACTTAGAGAAACCTTTGTTAATATGAACCATTTATTTATGATCATCTTAATCATTTTATAATCTATTGGAAAAGATGATATTATAGATTAATTCTTTGTGGAAAATATTATTGGGATAATTCCCATATAATGTGAATCTAAATTAAATGATTTGGATGACACATGGAGAATTAATCATATCAATCAAGTTTATTTGATTGGAACTCTTATTTAGTATGAGGTGAGATAGAAAAGTGAAGCTGAGAATATGAAAAAGAATAATGGAGGTTTTTTTTGAAATAATTTATAGTGTTACAAATAATATTGAATATGCTGAGAAAATTTTTCTTTATTCTAAAAAGAAGAATGTTGTAATTGATTATGATTTATTTCATCAGAACGATATGTAATAGATGTAGATAATTGTGCAATGGGGATGACGAAAATAGTTTTAAAGAAGGATGTCCAGTATAGATATAAAAATAATCATGAAGAGATAAGTGATAAAAATTATTCTTCAGAAATGATATGTTATGAATGTAATAAAGATGGAAATATCAGACTAGATTTTCCTAATTTGAAAATAAATGATAAGAATGAAATAAATTATGATAGTAATTCCAAGAAGTATTATATGAACAAAATCAAGAAAAGTATAAATATTTAGATACTTAGATTGAAAGTGGATGAGATAGTTTATCTAATAATTCCCCAGATAATAAATGTTTTGGTCAGAAGAATATTTAATTCTCTGAATAAATTTCAAAGGTTAATAATTACTTCAGGGATAAGGTATCTGAAAAATCTTTAGAAAATAATACTTTAATTTTGATTTATCCAAATAGTAATGATGATAATAGTTATACATCTTATAAATAATAATATTATTTAACTAAAAAAATTATTTACCGTGTTTTAAATAAGTATCATGATTTCAAAAATTAAAAAAAAATTAAAACTGGGAAAATTATAAATAACATGAAATTACACAAAAAAACTCTAATATAAAATTCAAGGATATATACTTCAATAAACGAGATATCAGATCATTATAAAGAATTTTTAAATATAATTTTGAGATGGATAATCTTTCTAAAGATATTGAGAAGTGTAATTTTGAGAAAATTAGTTCATAAGATGATTTTGAAAAACATTGTTCCAATAGAAATGCTACCAAGGATAAAAAATTATTTTTAAAGCCAAATTATAAAATATGTAGTTTGAGAAATATTTTGTCAAAATTTACCACTGGTTGAGAAAATTTTGAAAAAATTTATAATTAAATTTGTCCTCATAGAGATGTTTCTAGAAGGATTTTTACTAATAAAAAACATGTTTTTAATAATAAATAATTTTTTATGAAAAGTGATCAATTTTCCACTATGTTTCAATGTGGTTGGTGCTAGAAGAAAAAAAATTCTTCAGAAAAAATTATTTATTTAGGATTTTATAAATCATATTTTTCAAAATAAATATCATTTTTCAACATAGTAATGTTGGGGAAATGTGGATTCTTAAAATACTATTTCTAATAATATCAGACTAATGAAGGTTTGAGTTCTTAAATGCTAACGTTTTTGTTTTTAGGAAAATAATGAATGTATCAGAAAAAATATTTGTTACATGGATAATGGTTTCTTTAGACACATGACTGGAAAAAATTCTTCTTTAATACGATTATAAAGATGAAAGGTGGCGAAGTCACTTTTGGAGATAATGAATAAAGGGAAATTATCCGAATAAGTAAAATTTTTCTTCTTATCAAAGCATTAATTTCAATTGATTTATTTGTTAGTGGACTTAAGCACAACCTTATTAACATAATCCAATTACGTGATGATGTATATCTTAGGGCATTTAAATTTTATTTGATCATAGTTATAGAGATCAATTTTTTCCTTCTTCCAATCAACATAAGAATATCTAAAAACTAACATAGAAGACATTCAGAGCCAAGATATACCTTGTCTTAGTGAAATTGAATACCAATATGTGTTATGGAATATAAGTTTATGACACTGTAATTACATAAATTTAGCTAAGTTGTTTCATAAATCAGTAGTTAAGGATATACCAGAATGTAGGTTTGATACATCAAATGTCTATGATCCTTATCAATTTAGGAAGAAACAAAAGTCAGGTTTTAAATCTCTTTGTGAAGTACCAACTTCGAATGCTTTATAGTTATTTCATATGGTATTTGTGGTCTTAACAAACTAGAAGTATTGGTGGAAGATACTATGTATATGTTATAGTTGATGATAACACTACAAACACGTGGGTCTATTTTCAAGAAATGAAGTCAAAGCCTTTTTGTTATTTTAAATATTTTGCATCTCATGTTAATAATGTGGAAAATACCAACTAGATAAATATACCTAGTGATCTTGGTGGAAAATTTGTAATTTCTTATTTTAAAATATTTTATAGGAAAAATGGTATTATATATAAATTTTCATCACCAAAAACTCCATAGAGAAATGGTGTTGTCAAAAGAACAAAATTCATCAAGTGATTACTAAAACAATGCTAAGTAAATACTTAGTTGCTAAACATTTGTAGGAAAAATAAGTTGATACTACATGTTACACTATAAATCGAGTTTTAATGCGACGTTTTATTAATAAAAATATTTAAAAGTTGTGGAATTAATGGAATCTAAAACCATATTACTTTAATGTTTTTGGATTCAAAGTATTCATTTTTAATACTAAAGATAACTTGTATAAATTTAATCCAATATCTGATGAAGGACTATATTTAGGTTATTCTATATTTTTTTAGGGATATAGAGTTTGTAATAAGAATACAAGTATTGTTGTGTATATAATACATGTTATTTTTAATGAAACCGATACTTTTATTTTAAAAAACCCCAAACCCACATCTATAGATGTTATTTCTAAAACTGATTTTCAACATTGGTTAGAAAGTTCTTCTCATGGGAGAAAAAATGAAGAACATATCTCTAAAGTTATACATGAAGGATAATCTCAACATTTTATTAAATAATAGAGGTTAATAAACACAATAAATATTTTTTTTTTCTCGGAATCATTCTATTGGTAACATTATTTGTGATATAGATCAACCCGTTAGAACTATAAGTAATTTGATAAATGAAATTAATTTTTTTAATTTTTATCTCAATTCAATCCTAAGGCTCTTCATCAGGATTTAGGAAAACTAGAATATATAAAATTAATGCAAGAGATATTAATTAATTTTAGAGGAATTATATTTATAAATTCAATGAATGAAATAAATAAACTTCCATAATTAGAGTAAAATGGGTTTTCAAAAATAATCAGAAGAAAATTGAATAATAGTTTTTAAAAAATGTGGACGTTTTTTTAAAATATATAATGAATAATAGGGAATAAACTATAAATAAGCTTATGATCTAATAACTTTAAATGAATCTAATTATATACTTCTAGAATATGTGTTATTTATTAATTTCGTTGAATTTCAAATGGATATGAAGTGTGAATTTCTTTATGAATATGTTCTGGAGAAAATTTATGCAGAAAATACCCTGATTTTGGAAATATAAAATATCCATAACTTGTTTTTATACATATATTGGAACATTATTGTCTTAAACAACCACTAGATTCTCACATGATAGATTAATTTTATTTTTTATACAAAAAACTATGTTATTGGAGTTAAGGATTCAAATCCTTATATAAAATATGTTTCTCAAAAAATCTATAATGTTTAAATTCATTTCAATGAAATTATATTTAGTTCATCTCAAAAATATTTAATTGATTATTTTTTCAGAACTTATGATGTATAAATTTTTAATGACCATGGTTAGAGAACTTACTTATTTTATTGGTTTACATATTTCCCTAAAATCTGAAGGAAATTTTATATCTGACATAAGTATATAAATGATATGTTTACGAAATTTAAATATGAAAACACTAAAAGTATTAGTATTCCTATCAAAATCATCAAATAATATAGATATTTATAAACCTGGGAAACTAGTTGATCAAAATATATTTAGAGGAATGATTAGAATTTGACAATACTTAAGAGCTAGTCATTCAGACTTATTATTTTTGGTGTGCTTTTATGCTAAATATCAATAAAATCCAATATAATCCCCCATTAAATATTTAAAATTATTTTTTTATCTTAAAAACCAATGTATTTATTCTTGTTTTACTCATATAGAAATTATCATGAGATAAAAAGTTTTTCAGATGTTGATATTGGTGGATTTAGAATGTATAGGTAATGTAATTCAAAAAAATGTCATTTTTTGGGTAATGATTTAGTGTATTGGTCTTGCAAGAAACAACATTGAGTAGTACTTTCCACTACTGTAGCCTAATATGTGGAAGCTAGAAGTTTTTGTTTTCATGTGACATGGATACAACACACACTCAATGACTATGCAGTGAGTTTTAGTAAAACTCACATACCATGTGATAACAGATGTTACATTTTTTTAAGTAATACTTGAAAGAAATCACTGACGAGTAAAGAAGATAGATATAATATAGTGTTTCCTTTAAAATCACACATATAAATAATATATCATTTTATAATTCATCATAATGAACAAATAACTTTAATATTTTTTTAATATACCCCTTACTTCTGATAGGTTGGAATATATTAAACAAAATATAGGAATGATTAACATAAAATGACTATTCATATCCACTTACTTTTTACCAATCTCTCTACACTATTTCACTCCTTTTCATATGGGGATTACAAATATTGTGGGTTTTAAATATTTTTTTTCTAATCGTTTATGTTTTCAAAATTTTTCTCAAATCATCAGAATTTTTTAAATCAATTGTTTTTACTAAAAATTTTCAAAATCATATTTTAAATTAAATTTTTTTGGAAATAAATTTTTTTACTAAAATATTTTCTGAATCAATCGGTTTACGAAAATTTTATTGATATAAAAAAATCTTAAAAGAATTATGGATGATATTTTTTTATAATGATTATCGGAATATATTTATTTAAGAGAAACTAGGAAGAAGTGGTCACTCGATATCGAAAGTTAATTTTTTTACTTTGAGAGTTATACTTCTAATTTTTTAGTTTTTGAAATTTTACATTACTGCTCTTTTAATTTTTTGTTTTATAAATTATTTAATTTATATAAACATTTCAATTTTTATAATATATTATATATTATTTTTTCAGACAAGAATTTATTGTCATATCTAGTTTTAATATAAAGATATCAAGAGTTCATAATATTTATTAACTCATTTGGTGATTAATATCAAAAATTTGATCATAAAATGGTTTAAATCCAAGATGTTAGATCTATGGAATTCGAAGAGTCTCCCCCTAGCATATATATAAGGGTATGAGTCCCTATCTCCCACATTGATTATCAGAAGTGGTTGTCGACCCACAAATATCCTTTTATTATTCAGTCTAGAATGTCTGGAATTCATCTAATTTACTTCTTAATTCTAACTCTCAGCATCAGTTTTAATATAGCGATGTCGATAAAAGATTCTTCAAAGTGATATGTGTGTAAAGAAATATCAATTAAGAAAGAATGGTATGATAAATACAATACTATTTTGAAAATATTTAATCAATTTGATGGATGGTAAAATATACTTGTAGGAAAAGTTGAATTTGATTTTAATTAAAAGTAAATTGTTAGAGAATTCAATTATATGGATAAATTCAGTATACAACGTGATTTAGATATAATTATTTTAAACCTTATTGGATAGAGTTATAATTAAAATTTCAGGAAGTGACCAATTTATTTGAATAAACTTTGGAAGGAGAGGCTTGCCTTCAATCACATAAGATTATAGTTAATCATGGAAACATTGAAAATAAAAAAGTGGAAACATAATTATTTTCATATTATGAAAATTTTAGAAAACTATTCTATTTGAGTCCCGAAATTAGAGTAGTCACTTTATGGATGCAAGGTTATTTGATTTTGAGGAAATGATTTAGAGATTTAAAAAAGGATCTAGACATTTCCCATTTTGAATTTCCTTATCAATATGAGGAAAATAATATTGGTTAGGTTTTTGTTTCTATTTTTTGAGAAAATTATGAAATGTTATGTGAAATATAACATCCATATGATCCATTTATTTTTAATTAAGATTTCGGTAAATTTTATAGATATATTTATGAAATATAACCTATCATATGTTCTACAGGAAAATATTTCACTAATTGGGGAAGAACAAATAGTGAGAATATATTTGGTCTTCAATAAAATGTTGAAAATGTTTCTAGACAAATTGGAAAAGGCTACATCTAATTACTAAGGAGTCAAATAAAAATAAAATGTTTAGTTAAAAAGAAATATAACTCCTCTGTTGCAAATAATCATATGAAATAGAACGAGATGTATGACTATGTCTTCATGGAATTGATGGCTTATAAGGCTCCAAAAAATCTAGTTGTTCCATGTTTTATATTTGATAAAGTTGTGTCTTTATATTTGAAGATAAAGACCCAGATGAAACACAAGAGGAGTATAAGAAGAAAAATCAAAGGAATAGTATTACTAAAGTGATTATGATGGAAAAAATTATTAATGGTTTAAAAAAATAATCTTTCAAACAGACATTTTCAATATCTTCATTATCATTAGTGCAACCCGTTATAGGTTTTGGAACACATCCACCACCAATTTATATATTTTTAAACATTGATTGTTCTAATAATTCATGAAAAAGGTAATGGAATGAAATATATGTGAATACCCAATTTGAAATAATGTTTAAAAAATAATTGGAGAAGTCACTATTAAATGAAATTATAAATTCAATTCAAAATAATGGAAATATGGGTAAAACAAATGTGAGAAATTTAGAGAAAGAGGATGAAGAAAAATAGGAAGAGGAAGAAGGAAAAGAAAAATAAATTTAATCAGTGTAATCATTATATTCTACTTCCTTATCAACTATTTCTAATAAAAGTCCAGTATTATACATTTCAGTGAATGAACAATCATCATATCATAAGAAATTTAAAGCACAAAATTCCTATAACATAATATTGGACAATTCTAAGACCATTAGGGATGATGATGTAATTAAAATTTATGAAGATGAACATGTGGAAGGAAAATAAAAGGCATATGTTAGACCATCTAACCAACATATTTCATAACATTCATCAAATTCATCAGACACATCAATTATTGAATCTCAGAAAAGGATTGACTATATCTATCGAACCTTGAAAAAAAGTACAATTTCAATGCCTTATCATCAAAATATTGAAGCATAGTGCAAGAAGAACCATAATAGTTATATAATAAATCATAATATTTAAATTTTTTAAATGAATCCATTATTTATAATGAGGCTAACATAAATTGTTTCAATGATAAATCAAATGTATAGAGAATAAGGATTAATAAAATAGTAAAGTGGTAAAGACATGTATATGTATATTTGAAAGAACATGATGTAATTCTTGTAGAAGGAAATAATGTATATTTTGAAATATGTGAGTCCTTTTATAATCATTCATCAAATGAATCTGATAGGTTGAGTTTTTTGAAATAGTTCAATGAAATTTCATACTATCATAATTATAAAATCATTGAAATTAAAGAATATATTTATAAGATAAAACAAAAAAATCAGTATCCAATCTATTGAATAAGAGTTTTGGAGACTAAAAAGGAATAATGTAGTTTTCTTGAAGAGGAGGTTATCAGTTTGAAAGAAAAGAATCAAAAGTTATAAGTAATGGAAGAAAAGACATCCAAGCTCAAATCTATAGTTGTATAATATGAGAAGAATCAATAGTATTTCAAGAAGTTAAATGTTATAATCAAGAAGTTATACAAGAAAAAATGATTTTTTTTTGGAAATTGTTATGCATTCGTACCAATCAACCATTTTTAATGGTATGTATTTTGAATGATTTATTATCAAAATATTTTTTTGTTTAAAAGTTTTCAAATTATAATTGGATTCATATTCGTTATTATTATCTTGGATGGATTCTTATTCGAACAATTTTTTTTTTGTATTACACATTCAAACATTTCAAGAGAATATGTTACATTCCCTATTTCTTTTTGAAACCGATAAAGGAGGAGAAATTATCAAAGGGGAATATATTATCTGAGGGGGATAAACTATATAGGGGGAATATTTTATCAAGGGGGAGATATGAAGTAATATTATTTCCTATTGAATAATGAATATTTAATAGAATTATTTTATCAAGATAGGGGGAGTTAAGATAATAAAACAAGATATTTTTCTTATGAAGAATTTATATGATGTTAGTAAAAATAAAAATGGTTTTATGTTTTTCAATTTGTAATATTTGTTTTTTCATTTTATGTGTTTTTTTCTTTCCAAAAATGGGGATATTGTTGAGTCAAAATTTTATACATTATAAATTTTGTTTCCTTATATTTTAAAAGCATAAACACTCTCTTAAAACCATATTTTAAAAAATTTGTATATCCCAATTATTTTAGTTTGCATTTGTAGAAAAAAATCATTCTTTGATGAACATTAATATAGTTTCTAACTAAATGAATATAAAATTTATGGTATTTAATCTGATACATCAGACTAACTACGTTCCTGGTCCATTATATTGATTAATGTTTTTTCTTTTAAAATAACTGAATTCAAATTCATCAAAATAACTGTAGTTTAAATCCAAAAAATTAACCATCATTCAATTCATCAGATTGAAAATATTATAGTATATGAGACAGTTCAAAGTTTATAATTATATTTTTTAAATTACTTGAATGGGATAACATATATAGAATCAGTTTACTAGTGCTATCAAAATGAAATTGGATGGATACATTTTACTGATATTTAAATTGAAGAAAATTTGAGACAGTGGCAACTAAATCCTTGATTCCGGAAAATTTGACAATTTGAGGGATACCTATAAATAGGAGTGAAGTTGAGTATCTATGAGATGATGTAATTTGAAAATAAACAACTCTAAAGATCTCCCTTCAAAAACATCTCATTCTAATGATTTTTAATCTTTTATAGAGATATTGTTAAAAGGATTCTGAGTGAGTAATTATAAAATCCTTAGAATAGTTCTGATTTTTTATTTTCTTGTTTCGATGAAGATTTATATTAAGGGATTTCAGGGATAAGAAGGTAGGTGATACCGCTCAGGATGATCAAGGAATTTATGTATATTTGAAGACAATGTTAATATCAATCCTCATATTAAGGGATTTATTTTCTTTAAAAGACTAAATTGAAACATCATTGTATCAATGCTTTTCTGTTAATGAAATAAATAGCTTTAAAATTAGGTTGAAAACTATGGTTATCTTCAATCAAGATTTATGACTTACTTATTTCTTAAGGTTAAATAGTTGAGTATATTTTATAAATATAGTATGTAATTCTTCTATTATTATAAGACTTTATATTAATTATTTCAGGAAGCTTTATATTCTAATGTACAATTTAGATTAGTATTTTTGTTTTATTAAATCTTTATAATATCTGATTATCGAACTATCTATATGACCGAATAATAAACACATATTTGTCAGATTATTTTTTAGCCTAATACATATACTCTATTAATTGGATGATTGTTGAGTCTGAACATTTTAACAAAATAGGTTAAGGTTTTATGTTAGATTAATATTTTAAAATACAATTCACCCCCTCTTTTAGCCATCATATACTCTTATAATCCAACAATGGATTCAAATTCCATCTCATATTTGGTCTTTTTATTAATGGGAGATAATTTTCTCATATCATGTGGAATAAAAATATTATGCAGTTCATCAATGTAAATATATTCCTTGACTACATGAGGTGAAATTATAAGATATAAAATATTTAATCAATTTATCATTAGATTCTTTATAAATGTTGTGTCATATATCTTTCTATGAAACCCTATAATATTAATAAAAATTTTACTCACTATAGTATGTTTAATAGGATATGAGTATTACATTCCTTGATTTACTATCCATCCAATATTATATTTATTATAAAAGGACATTGGACGATTTCCCTTAATTGGTGAGAATCCTACAATTGATGCTTTTCGAACATCACTTATAAGATGTATAATAAATAGAAAAATCCCATTCTTCAAAATATGATATTTGATTCCATAAAATATGGAAAAATCTATACTATTAATAAAATTTATATAATTCATACATAGTACATGATTGAATTTAATAGAGGGAGCCCAATCTGATAATAGTTGATGTGGCTAAGAAAATGATGCTCCGCTGAGAGTGGGGAATTAATTAGTGGATACCAATTATTATTATATATTTATTATAAATCATCCATTGTGACCTGTTATGATCTGATCAATATAGAAAAAAAATTATGACTTCAATTACACTTGTGGTAAATAAAAAAATAAGCAATAATTTTTTTATATGTTTAAATTATTCCTAGAAGGCATACTTATTTTGGGGGTTTCTTATTCTCCCCAACCCTATATTATTCTATATGAGAACAAGTAATTATAACTATTATTTTATATTCATAGCATCACCCTATTCCTATCCTGAGTGACACTATTTCGAATAACTTTACATAGTAGATCCAATGAAGTGAAATAGAATGTGAATGATCTCTCCAAAGCATTAGTATACTCAAGAACAAGTTATTTAGATCTTCCTCAATAAGCCATTAATATAATCATATACCATTTTTCCTCAATCCATTAATAATATTATGTATATATGAATCTTAATGTTACTCTCATTCTTAATTCACCATTTACCTATTTTTGATCATTTTTTATACTCTTCTCAATGTTCGTCTATTTGGATATATTATTATCCCAATATTTTGATACAGAATATCAACTCACTATCTTTTTATAATATCATTAGTTCATGGAAAATATTCCATATTCAAAAATATTCATTATTAAATAAATTTATTTAATTCAAAAATAATTTTCATGCTCAATATTTTCATGATTTCTATGAACAGAATAATACCATAGATTTTATTCTTTTTTTAGTCAGTTATTCTCAAAAAAAGCACCATGATCTGAAGAAAATTATATATTTAAAAAAACATAGGTATTTAATGGATTACCTAAACTAATCATCATTTGTTTCATCTAAATGAACTATAAATAAATAAATATTTTATAAAAATACTACAACAAAGATATTTTGAAACAAATTCTAATATAATGTTTTGGTGAATTCCAAGAATACCAATCATCTTAATTTCACTCAAATATATTCCAAATAATCATCTTCAATTAGATCAGGACTTGGTGTATTTCCACATTAAATAACACTTAATAAATTAGTGATTTAAATATTCATATTCAAACACTCTACTGGAATGAATTCATAATCTATTTATATGTTTTACAATAACATCAAAATATCAATTCATCCTGCCAATAAAAATATTGAAATATAAATTCAGTGTTCTTCTGTAGAAACTTTTTAAATCAAATTCAAATTCCACTAACTAGATAGTAAGATCAAAAATCCATACTTCAACAAAGAAATAAACAACTATTTTGATTCCTCAAATAAAATATTTTAATTCACATGTCAAATTTAATTATTGGATTATTGAAGATTATATAAAGCATTTCCATATTTAAATATCCATTAAAATAATTATTTATAAATATTATTATGTTTTTTAAAAAGTGGTGACTCATATAATCCTTTAGATGACTCATACATAGTATAAAAAAATCATATACATAGTAACCAGGACTCATAAACACAGTAATAAGACACACATATATAGTACATAAACACTGATATATATCTTCAAATCACTCACATGCTTATGCATATGAGTCATATGAGGCTTCAAATCACTCATATTGGGGGTGAATATGACTCACACACAGTATCACTATGACAAAATTCATGCAAGAAATAGAACAAAAACTTTGAAACACATCATGAAAAATTCAAGATAATCTAAAAAACATTATCTGCAAGTTCAATCAATATATAAACAAACAATAATGTTTCCCAATCTCAGTTATAAAAATAATAAACAATTCAATTACAACGTCATGTTTTAAAATATCATATTTATTAGTTTGAATTATAATTTATATAATATGAACACTTTCTCAATAGAACAATATTGTTTTGGGTTTATAGAATAAGTTTGGGTATAATTTAATATGGGTTTAACACTAAAATATTTTAAATTTTATGTATATAATTTAGGATAAATTATAGATCATAATATGTTGACCAATTCACATGGTAAAAAGATCTAAATCTTATAGACTATTATGATTGTTAGGTCCTAGGGGAATTATAAACCCTCAAGACCATGTTACCTTACATTATTAGGGTTCCTAATCCAATGACCTTGAAAACTGTTTTTATGGTTATGAGGATATTCATAATTATTTTTAACTATAAATCTCAATGTATCCCAAGAAATCACTACCGATTTTAGTAACTGAATGTGTTCAAATATTGTTTATCTCCATCTAAATGTCCTCAATCCATAATAATCACATTTTTATGCCTAACATTGAGAATATGTCATTGTGTGAACTCCCATTATCACAATGGTCACTCCCCACTATCCCATTTTATCATTATCCACTACTATGAAACGTGTAAGCATACTGTTCAATTTTGATAAAAATCTTAGGTTGTCATCCTTATTCTTTGTCATGGACTTCTATAGTCTTGTAAATGTTGAAATTAAATTATGACTATAGTGATATGAATTATTTAGTATAAAAATATATGCCATAATAGAAATATATATAGGAAGTTGATAAAGGGGATTAGTAATATTACTATAGGGGGATGAAACTTCACCCTAGATGCTTTGAAATTATCTAATTCATAAAAATTATGTTGATACTGATAAATACATTATTAAGAGTCCATTATAAAATAAAATGAACATCCAAGGGAAAAATAATAAAAAGTTTTAAAAAGTATTGCATAATAAATTAGATGATCCTATAAAATTATACATCAACAAATTTTTAATTTGATATTAAATTTTGGTGACAAGATTGTTTTTCCACAATGGGAACATATTCATGAAAAATTAATTTCCTAAATTTTATTTTATTCTACATTATTATTAAAAAATAAACCTTTTAAAAAATTATTTCATGAAAAATGGTCACCTATATTATAAATGAAACAAAAACATGATCCAAAGTATGATAATTATGAAAAAATATCTTATAAATATTCAGTTACCATAGAAAGATTATCATTTTCATTTAGTGACTTCAATAGTAAATTTGGAAATAATTATTTTCATATAGTATCTCCATCAATAGCTCTATATTCTCTTAAAACTAATATGTTTTAGGAATTATCCCACAAATATGTGAAATATTTCTTAAAATAGTTTTTCTTCTCACCCTTTTTTGAATCTAATGATAAAAAACACAATTAAAGTGCTTATTTATTTCATTTATTTAATGTGTAACTAGATTTAGAAAATTATGTTAGAAATACTTAAATAAATATTGATCATATATTAATGTATGTTATAAATCCATAGTTGGAGGATAAAATTTACATGGGGGATCTTTAGTGGAATTAGAGAAGTCATTTATTAAAGTAAAATGACACTTGTAGAATCAACAAGATCATATAGTAGTACCAAATAACTAATATCATGACCTATAGCAATAACATCCAATAAGACCCCACTGGTTACCTAGTGAACATACACTAGATAGTTAGTGTTGATGATCGATGATAAGGTAGCCTCTAGGAGTCCACCGTCCAGCCGGTGTCGGTGTATAAACTGGCTAGTGGAAGTAGGCTATTCCCACCAAGTTGTTGGGATCCCACCAGCTACCTTGGGGAGGCTACCAGGCTATAGGTAGCATAGTTTAGGATAATCTAAAAATGAAATTTAATCTAGTAAATGTGTTAGATAGAAGACTATATCAATGGATACAATGTTGGGGGGGGGGGGTGTAGTTTAAATTCATAATCTAGCTAAAAATATGGAACTCTGTATTGTGATTTATCAGACTCAGATATAGCCTGATGATTATAGTTTCTATATCAGGCACATAATACATCCAAAAGATAAGAGTTTAGGAATGTTTAGTGAAGTATACATTCTATATAAATGAACAATGAAAAACTATAATTTGTTGTATGAAAGAATAAAACATTTATATTAATACAAAAGTAAGCATGTAATTCTAAATGCTTTATAAAATATCTATACTCTTTAAAATAAAAAGTTAAGGAAGTCACAAACTAGGAATTTTTTTATCCTCTAATTTAAACATAATCATAAGGTATTTATTTTCTATAGTAAGATACACCTCAATCAAAAAGATTGAAATAAACTCGGTCTTCCTACCCCCAGAATCCCTCAATCATCATGATTTGAATCAATAGTCTTCCTATCCTAGAAATCCCTTAATCTGAAACGAGATCATACAAAACAAAAAAAAATGTGAAAAAGGTTCTAAAGAATTTAAATCCTCATTCGGTTTCATTATAATAAAAAAATATCTAAATATTTACCAAGACTACATAACAAGATATTATAATAGATAAAACATTAGAAGGGTTGAGTCAAAAAATAATCAGATCTTATTTCCTTGAATTCAACTCCATTTATAGTTATAACTCTATCTTTCATTTATCATGATTCTTAGAGTTTGTTTCAATAACCTCATATGATCTCTATCTTGATATCTCAACATGTTTTTTATATCTTCATCTGATGTCATTTTTACAGCCTCTTCATTATGGTGTATAAGTATTCATTTTGGTAGAAATTATTTTTTCCATATGATTATGAATTTTATTATTATGATGGAAGAAATTATGATTAGTCCAATGGATCAAAACATGATTAGTATGATAAACAATACTTTATCAATCCGATGAACTATACTTTCTCAATATGATGGTATACACTTCATCAATCCAATGGACTAAACATTGTTAATAGAATGAACTAAAACCAATTAGTTTTATGGGAAAAATATATTATTATGATGGAATAAATTTCATTAGAATAATGTAATAAGCTCAATAATTCATATGGACTACACCTATACACTATAATGTAAAAAATCTTGTTAATGAGACAGAATTGAAAATATTCGTCTGATGGACTAAATTATGTCACTTCGATGGCCTAAACACCATTAATCTGATGGACTGGACTTGGTTTGTCCAATAGACCAAACTAGGTCACTCTGATGGACTAAAATCTATTAATCTAATGGAATGGACTTCACTAGTCAAATTAACCAGACATAATGTAAAAATTTTAATTTCATTAATTTAGAATGATTTTGAATAAGGTAGAATAAAATTATTTGGACAAAAAAATTCTAAGATATTTGGAAATACAATTTTAGTAAAACATAGTTTTAATAAAGTATTTTGCAGTTTTCAATTCTTTGGATAGAAAGTGTATAATGTAAAATTTAAACAAAAAAATTACTACCCTTTTTGAATATCACAAATCCCTATCTTTTTATGGAAAACATATATATTTGAAAAAAATTACATCTTTTTATACATTTATGAAAATTATTCTTTTCATATTCTTAAAAATAGTACTCCGCTTTCATTCTAATATCCCATATCTTCATAAATCCTTTTTTTCTTCAAAAACATTTTTCTAGAAAATCTGTAAGGACATTAGTAAGATAATAACTTCTTAAAAAAATATCCCAAATAAAATATATTCCAAGAAATTCCTCCCTTTATGATTTTCAAAAAGAATATGAGTGGTACAAAGTACCTGAAATTTTAAATAAAAACAACGAAAAATAATTTATTTTTAAATAAACATTAATCTAAAAATATAAAAAGAATGTTTAACCAAATATTTTTAGAAAAACACTCAAACAAAAAATATATGAAGAATTATTCATTCAAACTAATATCCATTCAACGTCTTGTTTTTTATAAAATTATCAGTTCATAGAAAATGAATCCTTCTTTGAAAATTTGTTTATAATAAAATTCATATTTATTAAATCATATTGATTATTCTTTGACTCTACAGATGATAATTCCTACAAAGTGGTCTTATATTCTAGTACATGAAACATTCAAACATCTGGATTCAAACTGATAACTTCACCTTCAAGAATTCTTATTTTTCTATTTTATTCTTTTGAAATTATAAAATATTCTTTGAGAAATAAATTATTTTTCATTATTATATTTATTGAACTTAAGACTATGACAAAGTCATTTAATAATCCAAATTTTTAAATTTATTAGAAACATCATATTAAAACATTATAATTGAATCAATAATATCAAATATGACTTCTTAAATTCTTCAATTTGGTCATAATGAAACATTAAGAGGCATTCTATATTCTTCAACCATTTAAAAAATGGATTTATCCTTCTCATTTATAAATAATAATCATACTAGAATGATTTGAAATTAGATTTATTTTATAAAATTGTGTCATATATCTATTTCAAAGCATCCTAGTTTTCTAAATCATTCAATATCCTTTGAATGTTCTCACTATAAGGTTTTCTACTCAGAAAATATTTAATTTCTTCAACAATATTCTTCATGGATTTATTACAAAATTTTATCTTCATTTCATTTCATTGTTATGATTGAAAGTCTTGTGAAATGGTTGAGTCTAATAATTCATTAGAAACATGACATCTATAAGGGGAAACATACATTGTTTATTTCTCTTACTCCTTCACAATCATAGCATCTGATACATCTACAACATCAAAATTATTTTTAGATTCTTCATTGTTAGATATATTTATATGGAATTATTTATTTTATGGTTTTGTGTATGAACTTTGTTCCCTTTTGAAAACTTCTAACTCCACACCTTCTTTGTTTGAGAACTGAATGATTAGGACTTAGAACAAATATCTTATTATTATTTCACTTCTAGTAAAGATTCTTTTTAATATTATTATAACTATTTTTTTAATTATATTGATAACTTATAATAACTTCTTAATAGTATTTCCATATATTCTTTACACTTTAATAAACATGGACATAAAAAAGATTCTGAAAAATATTTTCTATCTTCAAGAGTTTTACTTTTACATTTTTTAATTGATAAAGGAACATTGGTAGTTAATGATCCTTCATGTTCTAATGAAATTGGTTGATGAACTTTAGATAGAGGATGTATAAGTTTACAAAATAAAAAAGTAGAAATAAAAAAGTTATCCTTCCTCATAAACAACACAAAATACCCTTGAACTCATTCCACTCCTTTTACAACGCTTCCAAAAAATCGATCTTCAACGAATATATTCTTCAACTAATTCTTATTCCCATAATTTTTATAACATTATATGGTTTCTAATTCCATGTAAATTCCTTATCATTATCAAGACCTATCATTGGATTTATAGGATTGTTTTTATATTTTAGTTTCAATAATTCATTATATGTATCATTCGATATTTCTTTTACATTCTTTTTCAGTTTTTTAGAGAAGAATAAACATTCCATTTTTTTCAAATCATTTTACATTACTTTAGGATATTCTAAATTAGAAACCAATTTTTATATTATTCATAAAATAAATTCTTATCTAGCACAAAAAAAATTAATTTGGAAGTGGTTTATTCACTATCAAATAAACCATCTCTCGAGTAGCATTTTTCAGATTTTAATTTTCAGCTCAAACATAAAACTCACTATTATTTTTTTGATTAAACAGGGGAAAAAATTCTCAAGTTCAAATATAGTTCATAATAGATTCAATTATGACTAAAATAAACATCACAAGATTGAACATTATCATATTCACCAATAAATCCAAGACAAATACATCCATAACCGTTAATGTATATCTACCCCCATTTCTTGAAGTAAGAAACACTTTTATCCCCATAGTTACTAATACTTCATTGAGTTTTAAATGAAAAGCATTAATAACCATTTCGTAAGAATGAAACAAAGAGTTCAGAACATTGGACTCTTCAAAACATCCAATCATTACTAGAATATTTTGGGTTACTAGATATTACTCTCCTTCCAAAGGAAATTCTTAGAAATCATTCAATACATGAATATTATGCTTAGAAAATTAATCACAAATATTTAATGAAATTATATCCAAATAATATTCAACACATGAAACTTTGGAAGTGTAAAAAACCTTCACTATCATAGGATAATGAGGATAAAAATCATTATTTTCAATGCATACTTTTTTCCACATTGACTTTTGTAACTTCTTTCAACTATGAATCAGTGTCTTCAAATCATGAATTTTGAAACAAACTATCCTTCACCACTTATCTATTCAAAATTACATAAACATGAGTAATTATGTAAATATCAATAAATATTACTAATAAGATTAGGAAAAAATTGATCATACATATTAAAAATGATCAAACCTAGTAAAATTTTTTGGGTCAAGGGTCGATATTAATATAAGAGATCAATGTGGGATGTGGTGAATCAATAAGGTATTTATAGTCTTTGGGGAGGCCTTTCGACTCCCAAAAATCCAAATAATCAAAATAAAACCCATATCAGATTCAAAAGTGGTTATTTATTCTAAGGAAGGTTAAAATATGAATTCTTGATTATTAATGGTTGTTACTAAAATAATTATTGGATGAACTATTTTTCCGAATATAAAAACCTCAAGATTTAATATTTTCTAAAAGATTGAAAAACTAAATAAAATCATAACAACAAAAAATAAAATAGTAATGGATAGTAAAACCTAAAAATTTGAAATTACCTCATCTATAATAATTTATACTTTTTATGGAATGGTTTTTTTGTTAGCTTTTATTCTTATTTTTAAAAAATAAATTTTTTTCTGATTAAAAAATTTTTATAAAACATTATAGTGGAGAAACCAATGATTTTAGAAGTAATTTTTTTAGAAAAAACAATTTTATTTTAAATTATAAAAAAATTTCAAACAATAATATTTTTATAAGTAAAAAAATTAGAACACCCAAATATTTTTGAAATAATTTTTCAGAAAAACCAATGTTTTTAGAAAATCTATTTTTTAGAAAAATAATGTTTTTATAATTTTTCATTAATTAAACCAACTCATTTAAAAAACTATAAATTTTTGAAGATCTATTTTTTAAAAAAAGACCAAAAAAATTAGAAAATCAAAATTATTTAAAAAATTAAATTTCATAGAAAAACAACTTTTTTTAGAAAAACTAAATTTTTTTTGAGAAGGAAATGTATTTGTGAATTTTATTTGAAAAAAATAAAACATAACTACTAGACCCACATTGAAAATGAGTTCACTAATATAAGGATATATATAAACATGATATAAATTTGAATGTTCATTTAGTATTTACTATTAGTATATTCTATTTAATATATTAGAATATTTCAAAATTTATGGGTTTTGTAAAAATATCTACAAGTTGTTCTTCACTCCTGATGAATTTTTAAATATTACTTCATTGGGTTTGATACTGAAGTAAATGGTTTCTTATATCATGTTCGTAGCCGATGAGTGATGTACTAGGTTTTTACCTAAATACATGGAACTAGTGTTATAAAAAATATGAGTTTTACTAAAATTCTTGCTAAAGGGAGTGAGTGTGTGTTGCATCCACAACACATAAACACAAAAAAATCCAAATTCCTCATATTTGACTTCATTATTAGATAGTTTTATGTAATGTTACTTCTTACGTGATTAAGAATCTAATGATTCCCTTAATAAATGAAAGGTCACTTATGTACTTTTGTAATCCATTTTATATCCACAAAATCAGCATATGAATAATGTTCTTGTTCAACATCATTTCTATAAGAGTAAAATAAGACTAGATGCATATTTCTAATAATATAAATAAAAATTAATTTTATATCCTTAATATGGGTCGTCTTTTGATTATCATTATATATTTTGCACAAGAATGAAGAAAACAATAAATATAGATGACTAGGTGTTTAGTATAATAAACTACCAATCACTCCTCCGTATATTTTTTGATCAACTAGTTACCTAGATTCATCAATATCTAATGTAATAGGTGTTATAATAAGAGTAATAATTCTTTTGATATTTTTTTTATAAAAATTTGTTAATCAGATAGTTTATATACTTATGTTGAGAAATAATAGTTCCTTCTAGTTTTTTTTGAAATTTGAAAACCTAGAAAATAAGTAAGTTCATCCCCGATTCTCATTTCAAACTCATATTTCATAAGATCCAGAACGTAATCTATAGTATATTAAAATTATCATCCAAATATAATTACATCGACATAAATATGAAAAATGATGGTGTTTTAATAAACATTTTTAATAAAAATTATTATATCCTCAACTCCCTTAGAAAAATTGATTTGTAACAAAAATATATCTAATATAACATATATGGATATATAGTCTTGGTTAATTACATAATGGTCTATAGTAATTATAGATACATGGTTTGATGATTTTTTATTTTCAAAACTTAGGGGTCATTTTACCTAAACTTTCTACTCCAGATAAACTTGAATAAAATAATAGTTCACATCCATTTAAAAATGATTGAAATTTAAAAATGTTGAACATTATAGATGAATAAATATTTCTTTATGTTTAGATACTATAGAATAATTTTATTCATAGGATATGACCTTTTTTTTATTATAACCCATTTAAAAAATTCTATCTTTATTTCCAACTATAATTTCATTTTCCTCACATTTATTTTGAAAAACAAATTTTACTCTAATTACAAAAGTATCCTTAAGCCATTTAACTAAAGTCCAAAAATGACTACCTTTAAATTAATTTATTTAATATTACATAAATATTATCCAATCTTCATCAATTAAATCCTTTTCGTTATTGTTGGTTTCAATTTGTTAAAAAAACACAATTTTCAACTTCATTTTTTAGGAATATTCTTATTCTACAATTTTGATCTAAATAACAAATGATATTGTCACTAGGAAGATTCAAGAGAATAAAAAAATTCGTTGGTTTTATAAAACGATGTTGTTGAAAAATAGGTCGAAATTATTCTTGAGGTAGAACATTAGAAAAATTTACCTCAATTTGACTCCCATAAAAAACATTACAACATTAGTTGAAGATCAGTTTTTGAAAAAACATACATGTATATGAATTGATATTGTCTGAAAAAAGGATCAGTTTCATAAAATTTAACAGGAATTTTTTACTTAATAGAACATCTGGTTTTTCAAAAAACCAAATTGGACTTAGTAGTAATATAATGGTCTATAAATATACCTTATTTATATTTAAGTAAAATTTTATATAGATTTTTGTAGTGTTAATATTTAATACTTTTCATCCAAAAACACTAAAGTAATAATGTTTTAGACTTATCCAATTACATAACTCAAAAGGAGTTTTATAAATAAAATATATTATTACAACATGATTTAAATTATTACAAGAAGTACTAAATGCTTCATCCCAAATGTGATTAAAAACTATGTATTCACTCCACATGGTTATTGTAATCTCTTAAAGAATTTTGTTTCTTCAATAAACTACACAATTTAACTATAGAGTACTAGGTGATGAAAAGTTTTGTATTATTACCTTTTCACTATAAGAAGATTTAGGACTAAAGTTTACAAATTCTATACCATGATCACTTTGAATATTTACCAATAAGATATTTTTATCATTTTTATCATGGGACAATTGTTTCCTAAAAATATAAAATAGAATCCAATTTTTTTTCTAGAAAATAGACCCATTTATGTCTAGTTTAAACATCAAATAAAAAATTAAATAGTATTTTCAAATAATACTTCTAATTTATGTAGGAACAATGAAAACAATGTGAATTAATTTTAAATAATCAGATGTTGAGACATCACTTATAAATTTAAAATATGAATTACGTTTCTTTCCTAATAATCATGGATTAAAATCTTTAAAAGAATCAATCATTAGCTCAAGTGATCTTTAACTAGTATGTTCATAGATAGTTTAGCTAATGTTCGATCACTACAGTGTCCTAATATATTATGCCATCACCAATATTTACCTTAAATTTTGATAATTCATTGTAGGTCTTGGTTATTATGTTCTTTTATGTTATGTTTTTAAACATTCTCATGCCTATGGGAAAAGGAATAAATTATTTTCTCGAAATATTAATAGTACATTTATCATTCCTAAAGTTCACAAGATATCTATCATAACATAACTTAATTATAATAATAATGTTTTTCTTAATACTAATAATAAAAAAACATTTAACATCAAATATTTAACAAAGATTAACATTATCACATATTCTATTAATTGGTACTTGAGCATCGTCACTGAAGGTAACTTTTCCACCTTTTATTTTAATAATCTTACTGATTTCTTATTCCAAAAAATTTACGTAGAAACTACTATATATACATATAAAATGTTATTACTATTTACACACTTCTTATTATCCTGAATGTAAGAAGAGTTTTATTTTGTAACCCGAACCTAGTTGGGTTCATCTTTATTAGATATAATATTTTTTTAATCTACTTTTTTCTAACATTAATATGATGAGAAGTTGAAAAATCATTACAAAATAAATATTTGTGAAATTCAAAGGATTAATGTTTATCTACAGAACATTTTTTCTTCAAATTTCATCAACTTTTTCCATTTAGTATAGAATGTGGAACTATTTTGAATAAGAAAGTTTTTAAAAAAAATTTATTTCTATAAGTAAACCCATCACAGAGACATCCCTATGACTTATTATGCATCTATAAATTTTATCAAAATTTTATTTAGAATAATTAAATTTTGATAACAAATTCTTTAAAATTAAAATTTAAGAATTAATTTTCACAAATAAATTTATATCCTCAAAATATGTTGTTCAATAATTATTTTTTATATTTATTTTGTAAAAATAGTTTTCTAAAAATTTGATTTCTCCAACTATTTTGAAAATTTTCTTTTCTCAAAATTAAATTTCACTATTTATTTTGAGTGATTAATAATTTTATAAGTAGTAAAAGATATTCTTAAATTTTCTTTAACATTTTCTTCCATAACATCATAATGTTTTTTGGAAACTTCCTAATTTTTTTCTAAAAGATTAAAAAATATTGAGACTTCCTGAAAACTAGTTTAATTAATATTATCTTATGATATTATAGATTAATCATATTGAGATACTAAATTATTCCCATTTTTATGATCAAGATGACTAGAATTCATTATAATTTTGATCATGGTTTTAGTAGATACCTTATCTATAAAGAAATTATTTTCCATAGGAATTTTGGAAATGAAATTGATATTCTGCAAATCTCACATTGACTATCAGATGAATATTATAATGAACTGTCACATATATTATCACTACAAGTTTCTGAAACATTTATACTTTTCTTACCCTTACATATTTATAACTTCTTATAATTACTCTTAGAATATCTATCACTATTTTATTTTTTCTTAATAATGGGAAAATCTGTTCTTATATGACTATCCTTCTTACACTCACCACAAATATCTTCCAAAAAACATTTCTTATTATTTTTATATTTATGAATATTAATATAATTATATTAAAACTCTTTATTCCCAAAAAACATGTTCATTATTTTATCATGATTAACTAACTCATTCTCAAACATTTTAGCTGAACTCCATTATTCTTCAACATGATCTTTATTTTTATTGGATGTCTTAGAAACTCTCCAATGAAAAAATTATTAGTATCATTTAAATTAGAAGAAAAAATAACTTCTCCCTTATTTTTAATCATATTATTTTCATATCTCTTTAGTGTATCCTCATACTACATGAAAGTTCCAACAGAATCATCCAAGGTATAATTTTTTATCTTCCCTGTGTCATTTGAATATGTTATTTTTGAATACCATTCTCTAGGAAAATATTCAATGATATATTATACTAGAATTACATTATTAAGATAATTTTCATCAAAAATATTTCAATCCATTATCAATTTACACAAACAATTAATTTATCTTTGTAATAGTTTCAACGGGAAGAAAATCAAAATCCTGAGAATCTGCTCTATGCATATCTATTTTATTTTAAATCGCGTTATAAGTAAAAAAATGATTAACATACACCTTTTTCAAATAATATTCTCTGATTAAAAATAATATATTTTATTGTAGATATTTATTTCCATATAAAAAAATAAATTATTCCATACTAAATAATTCTATGGATATTCAAGCTTCACATAATGTTTTTAAAGTAGAAACTTCATTATCAAGGATTTATAAATTTCTTTCAGTATAATATCATCATCCTTTATCGTATTATTCAAAATGGTTTCATTATTTATCTCTAATACTCATAATCATACCCATCAACAATTGATGGTCTCCTTGGATTCCAATTTCCAAGGGATTCATCATTTAAAACTTTTATCATTATAAAAAATAAAAATATACATTCTAAATAAATTATGTTGGTGTAAAAGATGTTATATAACACATATATGCATAATTATAGGTAAAAAGTTACAAAAAATTAGAAACATGCTCAAAATAATGAAATTATGAAAATAATTTTTAGATGTTAAACCTACTTTGATACCACTTATTAGATAGAAGAGTATATCATTGGCTATGGGGGAATTTTAATTAATCAAACTAAAACCTGAAACATTTTTATTATGATTTATCATAATCATATATCATTATATGATCAATTCTTTTATATGAGGAATAGTTCACATCTAGAAAATAAGATTTTAGAAAATATTAGTAAAATTAACATTCTATATAAATGCATATTTGAAAATAATAACTTTATATAATATATAAGTAAAAACATATCTTAATAAAAATGTAAAAATTACCTAAAATAATATTTACGAAAAATTTATAATCATTAATTTTAAGATTTAAATAGTTCTCAAAACCAAACATTGGGTATCCTCAGTTTTCAACCTTGTTGTAAGGATAGTCTTTCTACAGTAATAAATCCCCTGATCAAATTTTTTAGAATTATCTTATTCATCCTATCCATGGAAGTTGTTGATTATCCTGACTGGAATTAGCAGTTTTTTCCCTAAAATATTTATATATAGAAAAACATATGACACAATGAATACAAATCCAAAAGGTTCTAAGGAGTTTACAATACTCACCCATATTACTTAGAGTAAAAAATCTATAATGATTTAAAATGTGTAAGTAACAAGGTGTTAAATTAGAGAAAGTGTGAAGTGGGGTTTTTCAAAAAAATAATCATCTCTCAATTCCTTGAACACCCATTTATTTATATGCATATCTTCAATAGCCATATTATATTATTCTTGTATTGGTCACAATGACCTCAGATGAGATCCAACTTGATAGCCCAACATGTTTTATACATCTCCATCTGATGTCATTTTAATATAATAATAAAATGTTATAAAAATATATTTTATGGTTTAAATGATTATAACCAGTCGATTATAATTTTTATTATTCCAAAAGAATAGATTTTTTTTATTTGAATGGATATAAACATGATTAGTCTTATGGATTAAAATTCATCAATCTGATGGTCTAGAATTTGTTAATATTAAGGACTAGATTCCATCAATCTGATGGACCAATATTTATAAAATTTATGGAATAATATTAGTAAATCTTAGGGACTAGACTATGTCACCCCAATGGACTATATTCTGTTAATCTAATAGACTATACTTAGTAAGTCCAATATAAGAAAATAGGTCACTATGAGGGACTAAACTTTGTTAAATTGATATACATGAATTTTTCAATAGGATGGACTAATCTAGGTTACTATGATTAACTAAGATTCATGAATCCAATAGACTTCACCTCATTATCCTGATGGACTAAACTATGTCACTTTGATGGACTAAAATTTATTAATCCAATGGACTAGACTTTGTTAGTCCGATAGACCAGACTTATCATAAAAATTGTATATTTAAGAGCTTAAAAATATATCTTCATTTGGTAGAATAATAATTATTAAAAAAAAATCTAAAATACTAGGGAAATATGAATTTATTAAAAGAAATTTTTAATAAAGTGTTTTGGGATTTTCAAAACTATCTATATAATGTTTTAAAAGTAAAATTCTCAACTGAATAAAAAGTACATTAAATATAAAAACCCGAGCTCCTAAAAGAGGAACATCATTGATGATATCATGCATTGACAAAACACCATGATTTGAAGAGAATATAACATGAAGATACATTATGATATATTTATTTTTTCATAAATTCAATCTCACTGATAACTTACGATTCACACAACACAAGGATTAAATAAAACCCAATACTCTATTAAAATATTATTATTTAATAATGACCATTATAACATAGCCATTAAGTAGGTGTGTATTAATAGTAATAACTAAATTATTAAAATTACATGGTTTATACTTGTATAAAATAAAATCATTTTCTTCTATCTATTATAAACAAAATAAGAACCATTTGAAAGAGAAAGAAATGTAATATGAGAAAAATATATTTTTATGAAAGGGGAAATAGTCATGTTTTGCAAACATAATTTAAAACTTATTTTTACCAATTTTGAAAAATTAAATTGGAAAAATTAAATAATTTTTTATATATATACTTGTACAAAATAAAGTTGGGTGAATTTTCGTGAATTTTTGGAAAAAGTATTATTTTTTGACGAATGTTAAAAAATACTATTCTTTTAATTTCCATTTTTCTATCATTATTTACAATGATAAATAATATTTGATGTTAGTTTTGATGTAAAATTAGTTCTATTAAATTAAAATTTAACTAATTTAGTTATGTTGAATCAATTTAATATTGAATTATTATATTAAAATATTTTATTCTTATGAGAAGTTTCTCTTTGGAAGACTGCTCTTTTGTAGCATCTATATTTTTATTTAAAATTGAATTAAAGAAATTTAGGGCGATTAATTTATAAAAATGGATTACATATTTATAATAATATTAATTTATATTATCTAATTAGGTCAACTAAATTTTTTACCATAATGAATAGTGAAAATAGTAAACATTAATTATCACAATTAAGTTACAAATGGTTTTATTGTGGGTTAATGTTAAAAATATAAGTGTATAACTGACCTAAAAATTTATCCAATTCCTATTTCCTTTTCTTATTTCAACAATTATCACATTTTTCTCAATTTGTTTGGAGTTTTTTGGATTCTTTTTCTAGAAAGCGACCTGTATAATAAATTATCTATATAAAAAGACAAAATGTCACCCTCTTGCTTTAAATTCCAATTATATATTCACATTGGGACAAAAGAAATATGCGAATGAATAATGATGGTATTTATTATCATGAGAAATAAATTTCATGGGGTTAATTTATTTTTAATTTTTAATCATCTTATAATTACATTAAATACTTAAGCAATACCATCAGAGTATTTATTGAATTAATTGAAAAATAAAATAAAGAAGCAAAAAATATTAAAAGTAAAATAAATTTAATTATTTATTATCTTCCATTTTTTAAGAAAAATATATATCTTAGGAATGTAAAAAAATAATTTATTTTAATTCCTCCATTTTCATTATATTTTTAAATTAAAAATAAATGAATAATTTAAAAATTAATAATAATGTTATTTTATAATAAATGAAATTTTATTAAAGTATTTAAAATTTATAAAAATAAGATATTATACCATGATATTTTCCAAAGATATAAAATATAATCTATGTTCCATTCATGGAATGATTTTCTTTTATAGTTACTACGTTTTCCTGTGAAGATCAAATCCTTTGTTAGCAGGATTTTGGTTAAACAGATGTTTTTCCACGTTAAATGTTCATGAATTAAAAATATTTTTCAACACATAGAGAAATTTTATTTTAATTATTGGATTTCATATTTTTTATCAATGGGACTAAATTATATTATAAGGATAATTTTATTTTATTATAAAAAAGTAGATTAACATGGGAAAAAACTACTTACTATAGTGAAAAATTAACATTTTAAAAGTTAGGAAACTTAGAAGTTAAGGTAAAATGTCCTTACAACATGTGATTTTGTGTGTATTGGAGGTGTGCCTTAGATATATCATTCCTAAAATAATTTAATTATTAATTTTGAAGCCACATGGGGTGATATTTACTTCCCATTATTCAATAGTTTATGTATTTACAAAATTTTCACTCCTCAATTATTAAATGACAGTCATTGTGCTCACATCATCACACCCATCAATATATTTAGATAAAAACTATTTAGAACCTGGACTTTTCATACATATTTATAATATTTTTTAAGATTAACTATAAATACATTACACAAACACATGGCTGTGAGTCATTAAACATCAGAGTCATTGGAGACTAGTTACATAATCTTTTTAATATGGAGAAAGATCTTCAACTTCCCCCACAAAGATCTATTCCTTTATCACTCTTCACAATCATAACATAATTTGTTTTCATAACTTGGGGAAAGGAAACAAAATAAAGTGTGAGTTCATATTCTCAACAACAGTAATCAAGGTGGATACATAAGGATAAAATTAACATCTATGTATGATAAATGAGAATAATATTTGAAAATCATACACTACATATCAAATATCATAATCTTGAATCATGAAGTAAACATTGGTAGTTAATAAAACATGAATCATAATAAAATCAATGAACATGATCCAATATAGCATAACATAGGCATAAGACATGGAATTTCTGAATATAAATAAGAATTGAAAACCATTTCCAAAGTAGTTAAGGCTCACTACTAAGCCTATAAGAGTGGAATTAGTTCACTTCCCAAACCGTATTATTAGTCATGGTTCACTCCCACAACCATTATAAAAGAACAATATACTTACTGAACATGGTTCACTCCCTATTCTAGTCTTATTTATATCATGAGATATAAATCTTTACCTAATGCATCAAAGGTAGATATAGGTCCCACCCTTCACATAATGAAAATCAATCATATGTGACCAAAAAGATCATAAAAAATTAACCATTTCACAACACATGAAATGGAATGTGTTTAAGAATCATTTCATCATATCAGAACATGTGGAAAAGTTACATGTTTCAAAATCATTTCATAATTTCATCATAGCATAACCTATAGAAAAAGAAGTGGATTTTATAATAATTTTATCATAATGTAACCCATATAAGATAAATGGGTTTCATAAACACCATGTAAGGATAAACCATTTAGATAATTAATAACAATGATATACTTTATTCATATCCCTAGAAAAGTATATGTTATTTCCAAGTACTTCATCTTAAATAGAGAATTATTTTGAAATATCAATTGGTAAAACTCATAGAGAATATAACTTTTCATTGAAAATTATATTTTAAAAATGAAAATGGTTGTTTTGGACAATAATTTATTTTTAAATTACCTTGAAAACCTATAAAGTATTATTTAATGATAATATTGTCCGTGATGGGGAAAATTTATATTCATTTCATAAATTTTAAAATAAATATTCTTTTTATAAATTTACTAAAAATTAAACTATAATTGTTTTAGAAATGACATGATTATTCCTTTAATTTTATTTTCTATAAAATTAAAAATGTTCTTAATAATTCATTTTAATAGTGTTTAAATGAAATAATTGATTTTTCAAATACATTTATTTTTAAGAAAAATCATATTCCACCAAATAGAGAAATAAAGTCAATTTATAACCATTTTATCAATTACTTTATGTTTCAAAGACTGAAAATGGTATTATTACATGAAAATTTAATGAATAACTATATTATAAAATAATTAATGAGAATTATTGAGAGTTATACTATATAATTTCAATTTAAGAGACTTCATCACAAGAAATCCTGATAAACTATGAGATTATAACATAAATACATTACCACTTTGGTAATTAGTTGAAACACAATCACCATGAAATAGAGATACTTGAATAGAGATCTCATAAAAAAATTTAGTTGAAGAATCATAAAATGCATTCATGTAATTTATATTCACTACATAAAATAAATAGGTGGGCAATACGACATGACTATCACATATGGAAAAAAGTGAGACAGAAACCCAATTCAAATATAGTTGTACTTTACATGCTAAAACTCATGTAGAAAATAAATATTCATTAAAAATTACTTTTTAAAAATGAAAACTGATTTTTTTTTGAAAAGTAATTTTATTTTTAAATTACCTTCAAAACATATGAAATATCCTCTAAAGATAATAATGTCCATGATGGTGGAAATTTCTGGTCATTTCATACCTGTTAAATTAAATATTGGTTTTATACATTCGGTAAAAATGAAACTGTAATAGTTTTAGAAATGAAAAAAAGAGTCCTTTAATTTTATTTTGTAACAAAAATAATTATCAGTAAATAATTTTAATAGTGATAATAAAAAATTAATTCATTTTTCTAACACATGTATTTGGAAGAAAACTCATTTTTAATCGAGTAGAGAAATAAAGGCGATGTTCTAAACATTTATTAATTATTTTTAGTTTCAAAGACTGAAGATGGTTTTATTAACTGAAAATATCATGAATAACCATATTATAAGATAATTAATGAGAATTATTGAGTGGTATACCATAGGATTTCAATATAGGAGACTTAATCATAAACACTCTCGATAAATGATGAGATTATAACATAAATCCATTACCACGTTGGAATTTAGTTGAAAAAAAATCCCCATGAAATAGAGATACAGGAATGGATATCTCATAAAAAACATTAGTTGAAGAATCATAAAATAAATTCATGGAATTTATATTCACAACATAAAATAAAAAAGTGAACAATATTGCATGAGTATCACATATCGAAAAAAGTCAGACAAAAACCCCATTCCAATTTAGTAATATTTTGAAGTGTAATCCCCAATAAAGAATAACATAAATTGAGACAATAAATTTCATTAAAAGTACAATATTCCTGATACAAAATTTCAAAGGGTCTATATATAAAAAATAAAAAATAAATGAGTCGTGAATTTTCATTTGTCTACCAGAAATAAGAGAGATACTAGAAATCTCTTACCTTAAGTCTCGATATACTTCTTACATGAACAAATATCCTATATAACAAATATAACTTTATTATATATTTGTTATATAACCATAAGTAAATATATAATACAATATATTATTTACTTATGAGTATTTATTAACTCTTTATTATCAATTCATTGTTAAAATCACGTTTTAGGTAATAAAAACTTTGTTTTTCATATATGTTTGGATTTCTTATTTTAAGTCCTCTCACTTTTTTAGTGTTAAATAATATAAAGAATAATAATAATGAAATAATTAAAATATTTACACATCAATTATACTTTTAAATCCAGTAATTGATGTTGGTTTTGAGAAATTAATTATGTAACACTCATGTAGATGGCTGGCCGTACGTACACAAAAGTAACATTTTCCATTTTTCAATTATCATTATGGAATGGAGGGAAGTAATATCAGATCATTAAATATTGATAATAATTTCATAAATAAAATTTTATTCCATTAAATAGAATTTTATGTATCATACAAGTGGTGTGGTTATGAAAAAATATAGTCACATCACTTTGTGAATGTGGTAGTCTACACGTAGAAGAACAACATCATCATCTTTATGTGAGTGAAAAGGTAAAAAATAAAATTTTATATTATATTTTGAAAATTATAAATTTTTAATTGTTATAATAATTTTTTCACATATATCCCATATAATTATTAATTCTATCATTATTATCTTCCGTGTATTGCATTAGTGGAAAATGATTTGCATTGATTTGAAAGGCGGTAGTCCTCCATAAACTTGAGCAATGTTATGTATCCCATACGAAATAGAAATTGAAGAGATATATAATATATAATAGAAAATAGCTATAATTATGTTATAAATTTAATATATATTCTTCATATCAATCATCATATCCTTATGTGATATATGGTAATGAAAAAATGAATAACATTAGTTCGCGACATGGTAGTCGCCATACACAACAATGAAAAATTCATAACCCATTTGATGGAAGTGGGAATGTTTTAGGTTGTTACATAAAAATAAAAAAATATAATTACATGTTAGAAACTTATTTTATTATATCATCACATTTTAATAAAAAAGGAAGAAGTTTGAGGAGTAAATAAAATAAAAATGCTCATTGAGTGATGTTAGCTCTTCTTTGGGTATCCTCCTAAAGTTTACACCAAAACCCTTTATAAGATATTTTTTCCTAAATAAGCATTATTTAATTATATAAGGCATTATATAAGTTATTAGGTTTTTTATTGGCACAAAAAAATAGATTTATGGTGTCAATAAGAGAGGATATGGTGTGGTCATTTATAAGTGAGATTATTGGAACCCTTGTAATTTTTTTTAATGAAAAGGGTCAAACCAATTTTTTCGCATTATAAAATGGTCAAAAAAAGTATTATAGATATTTATAGATTATAAGGTTTAAATACATATATATATATAATTGATTTTAGAAACGTTTTTAGATCATTTTTACACTTATTGATTATGTTTATCCCATGATAAACCTATTTTAACCTTAACTGCGATAAATAATTTTTACTATTTTTACAATTCCTTTATAAAAAATTGAGTAACAATTAATAAGAAATAAAACATATAATTATTCCAAAAATTTAATCTATTTTTTTAAATTTCATTTATATAAGTGGAAAATCTGATTTTAAAATAATCCTATTGATGTAATGAGATAAAGAGTTCGCTAAGTGAAAAAGGTGAAATGTTTACAAGGGTTTTATATGAATATTAAACATTAAAATGAATAAAATGAAATAAATTGGACTCATTAATATATAATTGAACAAATTTTTATTTATAATCAAATGAAAATTTTATTTAACTTTATAAATAATTTAAACAAAAAGTCTGTTTCCAATTAAAATTTACTATTTTTTATTATTAATAAAAAAATAATTTTTTCAAAAATATTCTAGAAAATCAACATATAACAAATATTAAATAATATTTTTTTCAAATATGATATTTATTTTTAAAAATAAATTTTTAAAATGTGTTACAAATATTTCTTTAAAGAAGTTCACCAAAAAGTTGTCAAAACAACTTTTTAGATAATACATTTTTTGTGTGAAATAATATTTATTCTTATATTTTGTAAACAAATAACTTAATATTAATGTTAAATATTAGATTTAAAATATAATATATAAATTTCATTAAAATTATTTATCAATTATTTTGAATTTGTTGATTTAAAAATCATTTTTTTCAAAAAAAAACAGCTTTTTACCAAAATATTTTCTTTATTTTCGATTTTAATCATTTGGCCACCAAATAGTTATTTTCAAATACATGTTTAAACAAGATAAGCTCAAAATTTATTTAATACTATTTATAATCACCCATTAACTATGTGATATATTTCATATAATAATGTTTTAATAATATGTCCCATTTTTTCAAACAAAGTGTTGTGTGTAACACAATCTAAAATCAGTGTTACCAGTTATGTAAAATATCAAAAAGATTATATTAATTTCCAAAAATATTTCTGAAAATCTATAGGTGTTACATTATACCCCCCTAAATCGAAATTCATCCTCTAAATTAATTTTGGTCATTAAATATTTAACATTTCAACACACCTTCCTATAAATCCACATCTTAAATGTTTAGTAAAACATCTGCTTGAAAAGGAGAAAGGGATTTCTGAAAGTAATATGTCATAAAACATACTGGGTTTCTCAATAGTATAACATAAGTAGGATGTGAATATATATATATGGAATAAAAGCATAAAAAATTATAGAGAGTGAAAGGGATAATTGATCATAAGAAAGTGGGTGATCTATAGAATCATTATGGCCACAAAACCATAAACCAAATAGGCATGAAAGAGGTAATGGATTTTATTTGAAATTACATTAATAATATAATATTTTATTTCTAGATCCTTTTACTAATATTGGTGTATTTTTTTGGAATATATAATCAAATGATTTCATTCAATTTCATCCGCACAATCTCATCCTTTTGTTATTCCTTGATCAATTTAAATTTAATATCTTACTATCTGAGATGAATTTTTTCATGTATAAAGTAGTAAATAAGATCTGTAATAGAATTATAATACCTTTATCTATCCATATTTAAAATCTTTTAAGCACATTTAATAAAATATGGATAAATTATTATATGGTGAAGTAATACATTAATCTCTAAAACCAAATATCAAGTTAAACATAAACCATTACATAGTTGGTTGAAGTTATAAACCCAAAAAAAATTAAAATATTATAATGAATGTAACGAAATTTCTCAAAATCAGAATAAAATTAATATCCCATATAACATAAAGATGATCTATATTGTCACATATTAATGTTGAAATACCTACATCATGTGTTCCATAGATTGTTAACCTTATAACCTCTAAAACCTAGTATAAAGGAAGTGAAATGAATGAACTTCAAAAATAATCCTAAAATAACCCACTTAATACCATTCTATATAAACTAAGAAAAAGAAATGTAAGAAAGGGTGATCTCTGATGCTCAGTAACGGAAAATAAGGGGAGATATGTAAGAAAAATTTGAACATATGGGTATGATATCATGATAAAAATATTTGAAAAACATACCCTAGATATCAAATATCATAATATTGAGTGTTGACATAAATATTGGTAGTTCATAATACAAAAATCCCGAGGAAAACAAATTACATGATCAAAGAGAGCATACAATTTGCAGAAAACATATTATTTTGGGACACACATAAGAATATAAAATCCTTTCCACATTAGCCAATGATTGTTCCCAAGGATATAATAATGGAATGGGTCCTCTCCCCAAACTATCATAGTATTAAAGGTTCACAAATAAGACCATTTTAGTGGGAAAATACCTTTATTAAACCAGGTTCACATCCCTTCTAATACTGTTTATCCAATGAGATATAAATAATTACCCAATGAATTGGATGGAGATATAGGTTCCACCCGCCATATAATGAAAATCATATGTATGTTTCCCATAAGGTCAAAAAAACATTCACCATTTCATTTCCCATTATGTGAAATGGGTTTAATAAAAAGTTAATTATATTAGTTCATCATTTAATCATAGCCTAACCCATAGAAAAAGAAGCAGGATTCATTCAAATTTTTGACAATATAACCATGAAATTGAAATAGGTTTCAAAATAATACTTCAATGAAAATTGATTATAATTAATATTAAAAATGAAATAATTTTTTAATATCTCTAGTAAATCATAAGGTATATCAAGGATTCCACTTTAAATGGAGAAATATTTTGGAAGATAACAAGAAATCATTCTTGATTGGAAATTTATTTTATTTAAAAAAATAATTTTGAAAAATAAAATTCTTAAAATATTTTGAAAATAATTATCATTTAAAATAACCTAGTAAAATTAAAATGTAGTTTTTTTTGAATGTAATGTTCATGATTGCCTAAAATTCTATTTATGTTGTACATGATACAATAAATATTCTTTTCAAACTTTTAGTGAAATCCACAACGGAATTGTTTGGAAAATTACAGGAAGAGTTATTTTAAAACATATTTTTCAAAAAGATAAAAATTTGTACAAATTTCATAAATATGTAATTTAGATAATGATAATAAAATTTATTTTTTATAGAAAATATGGGTCTGTAAGAAATAATGTTTTCGACCAATGAGATAAATAAAGTAGTTTTTTATTAAAACTTATTACCAATTATTTTAAGTACCAAAGAGTGGGAGAAATAATATTTTAATTTAAAATATAATTAATAACAAGAGGAAAAGAAAATGCATGATACTTTTTTAGTATTAGATCATAATATTTGAACACAGAATAATTAACCAAAAACAATTCTAATAATTGATGAGATTGTAACATAAATCTACTACCACAATTCCAATAATTTGAAACATAATCCACATTAAAAAAGAGATATTAAAATTGATATAAAATCACCATAATTTTTCATATTACCATTATAAAATAATTTCAGGGGGAGTATATACACCACATAAAAGAAATATTTCGTGAATAAGACATGGGTATAACAAAATTAAAAATTAAGATAGAAATCCCATAACACTTTAGAAATCATTTGAATCATAATCCCCAATAAGGATTAACATCAAATGAAACATTAAATATAATTAAAAGTATTAGATTCATGATATAATATTTCAATGGTGTAGTATATACCCCACTAAAAATAAATGAGTGGTGAATTATTATATGCCTCCTAGAAATAAATGAGAGACTAGAAATCAATTACCTTAATTCTCAACGTTCATCATACACATTCAAACCACCTGTATATTGAATATAATTTTATTATAAATATATTTCAAGACCATAATTATATTTATTATATAATATTATATTTACTTATGACTATTTTTTACCTGTTTATTATTAATTTCTTGTTAAAATAATGTTTTGGGTAATAACTAATTAGTTTTTCATATATGTCATGATTTTTAATTATCTATCCTCATAATTTGATCAAGTTTTCATAATATAAATAATAATAATAATGAATTAATTATAAAATTTATAAAAACATTATACTATTAATACTAATCATGAAAGATGGTTTTTATAAATGATGTATGTTACGACCATGCATACGGTAGGCCGTACAGACACACGAGTAACATTTCCATTTTTAAATAGCCACTATGTAAATAAGGTAGGTGATATTTTATTTTTTTAGAATTATAATAATATCAAATATAAAATATTATTCCTTAAAAAACATATACATATCATCCATTTGGTATGTTGATGATATGAGAGTCACATCGCTTCGCCAAGGCGGTAGTCCACACAAACACGAACGACGTTATCATATTCTAGTGAGTAAAAAGGAAAGAAATAAAATGTTATATTATATTCTAAAAATGATAAATATATTATTAATATAATAATTTTTTCTTCAATATTGCATAGATTTATTAAATTTATCATTATTATCTTTCATTTATAGTGCTAGTGAAAAAAATCACATTACTTTGTGAGGTAGTAGTCAGTCGTACAGACCAATAATATTATCATATCCCCTGTAGAATGGAAAGTAAATAAGGAATATAATTTATAATGACTCAATAGGTATGAGATTTTTATATATACCATATATATAATTTACATCTATCATCATAACCAATTAAGAGAGATGGTAAAATAAAAATTAAGGACATTAGTTCGTGAGGTGGTAGTCTTCCATACATATGAATGACGAATCATCAATCCATTTTATGGAAGTTGGGATGGTTGTAAGTTATGAAATTAACATAAAAATCTCATTATATATTATATATTTATATTATTAAATCATAATTGTTTAATAAAAATTAATGTATGTGGATGAAGAAATGAAATAAAAATTCACATTGATGAATGTTACCTCTTCTTCGGGTATCCTATTTAGGTTTGAACCAATTGTATTCCATGGATAGATTTATACCAAAAATAAGGCCTATAATATGAAATAATGGATTCTGGGAAGGTATTTTTTCAGGTCATGTCTAAACCAAAATGTATTGATGGTGAGATTAAGAGGTGAGAGTTGGTGGCTTTTTAAAAGTGAGGTGAGTGACACAGTTATAATTATTTGAAAAGAAAAAGGTGTACCCATGTTTTTCAAAGTAAATGAGCATAAAAAATTGATTATTATAGATAAATAGAAATGATATAATATAAATATTTCCATAAAATATACTTAATAGAATATTTTATTTTATTTAAACCCTTAAATATTTAGTTTAAACCCCGATAAACTCATTTTTATCTGAACTTCAGTAAATATTTTTTTTACTTTTTTTAATATTCATTAAGTAAATAAATAAGTTAAAATTATTAAATAATATAAATTATATTTTTCAAAATATTTAATAAATTTATTCTAAATACCATTCAAAAAAGTTTCAATATTTAATTCAAAATTAATCACACATATACGATGAGAAAGGGGGTTTCAAAGAGAAAAAACTGAAAAAGTTACAAGTTCTTATACCAAAATTCAAAATAAAAATGAATAAAATGATAAAAACTGTATTAATAGATAAATTTTTAATTTTTTTTTATTTAAAGACAATTTCTTATATAAGTTAACTTTATAAATAAGTTAAACTGAAAGGCAGTATCCAATTAAAATTTGGTAATTTTCACTATTCATAAAAATTATTTATTTTCTAAAAATTACAGGAAAATAACCCAAAGATATTTTTTACATTATTATACAAAAAAAAGAATTTGTTACTTAAAATAAATTTTTTAATAATTTTATAAGAATATTTTAAAAATAAGTTCCCTAAAATTGTGACAAATTACTTTTTTGAAATATATTGTTTTATTCATAAAAATAGATATATTCTTATATGTTGCTAAGAAAACTCTTAAGATTGTGTTAAATAGTTTATTAAATATATATAATATAAAAATTTAATTAAAATAATCCACCAATTTTTTTTATTTAATATACTGATGTATCATATGCTTGTTTTCACAAAAATAGCTTTTCAGAAAAGGATTTCCTTTATTTTCATTTTTAATTAAACCTCCACCAATGAATTAATTTTATAATAATTTTTAAACAATATATTTTCACAATTTAGTTAGTCCAATTGAAACCATCCATTACTAAATCTAGGATATATCTATCATATAATAATATTTTAATAATATGTCATGTTTTTTAGAAATATAGTGTTACGTGTAACAGAAGCTAAACCCTGTGTTTTATGTAATGAAAAATATCAAACAGATTAAATTAATTACAATGAAATTATTCAAAATATCTAAAGTTATTAAAATTATTACTATAAAATTAAATAAAAAAATCCTTAAGAATGTTACATTAAACTCTTGATGTTCTCATTAGGCTGAATGAAACCATTTACCATAAACTATTTTAACTACATCTTGACATCCTGTAACTCTTGTGTAGCCATCCTATATGGAAGAATGGAAATTAGGGACACTCCTAGAACAATCTCAATAGATAAATCAACATCTCTCTCCCAAGGTAAACAACAAGATTCAGTTGAAATGAAATATCTAAAACAATACAACACCAGAGGACTGTCCATCTATGAAGTATCCTAGTCATCCATATTTGAAATAGAAATTTGGGATCTGATTCCTCCCAACTCATGATGTTCGAATCCATCTTTGATCATCTGGACATCTCATTCACCCTTGTGTAGAAAAGACACTCCCCCTGGTGATGTGAAACTCACCCTACGATGATTGGAGTCAATAAATGCCTGAAAGGAGACCAACCAGTCCCTTCCAAGAATAAAATCAAAATCTTTCATCTCTAAGACATAGAGGTGCCATAATAAGTGACACCCACCATCCTCAAGAGGGAACTCTTTACACTGATGTATAATAGACATCCTAATCCCAAATGGAGTGTCTATCATCATAAAATTTTCAGATGTAAAGATACAAAGCCCAAGTATCTTTACTATGGCATATATATGAAACTATGGGAAGCCCCTATATTAAAAAGAGCATAAACTAAAAGTGAGGAAAAAAAATAGAACATATAATTGAAGAGGGTCTAGGATCCTACTCCTACTGGGTCAGCTCCACATCAAAAGTATGACCTATATCGTTACCTTGGGACCCAACCTGACTACCCTGAGCTGATCCACCCTACTGTCACAGAAAAAATTTAGCCTGAATACTATGGTCAGGACTGCCTATTTGTCCTGAACAGCCTCAAGAACTACAGTTCCTAGACTGATGAGAGACTTGTGGTCCTACTCCTGAATGTGGAGTCATAATAGAGCCCCTATTTCTCTCTACTAGTGAGAACATCAAGAAAAAATGCTGATAATGGACTATCATGCCGTAATATTGGCACTCAACTAGGCTCTTTGGGAAATGTGGTCTTGTATTCCCACTCTTGCCACACTGGTAGCATACGACCTAAAAAACTAAAGAAACATCACATGAAATCTCCCAACGACGCTTCCTATTATCTGTTGAAGGAGTTCCATCCCTAGATGCTAAACCACCCTGGCTAATAGCTCCCATCTCCCTCAGATTACGCTCGGTAATCAGAGCATGTTTTACAATATCTATCACTAAAGTCAGTTTGAAAACATTCACCTATAAAAAAATTTCATACCTGAGACCATCCTCTAATATCCTAGACCAAGATCACTTGTCACCTCCTAGAACAGGTGTGAAGTGTTGAAGCTCTATAAAATGAGAAGAGTAATCCTTCACTGAAAGAGCACCCTACTCCAAATTCATGAACTCTTGGGCATGATCGGCACTCAACATCATGGGGTATATGTAATAATAGAATTTCCTATTAAAAGCTTCCAAAGCTATATCCCAATTACGTCCATCCTGTCAGATAACATCCCACCATCTCTTGGGGGAATCACATATCATGTAAATTGCAAGCTCTACCCTTCTCTTTAGTGGTGTCTCCAGATGCTCAAAGATGGAAATAATGGCCTCCAACCATGACTCAGCAACCTGGGGTCCTCCATCCTTTGAAAAGGTGGGAAGATTCTACACATGGAACACCCTTATCATCTCATCCATATTTGGGGAAGAATGGGATGATCCATGAAAAGTATGTAACATCATCCAAAAGCCTTAACGAAACTCTACATCAGCACCTATGACCATAATTATAGCTGGTTCTTTGACCATCATGATGGGAGGATCTGATGGTAGTCCATGAACTATCATTTTCAGTGTCTGGTCATCGCTAAGTACATGGTGCCCAACCTGGGGACGTCTTGGTTGCATGACTCTGCAAAGTCAAGTGCACAAATCTATTCAATATTATGAAGGCCGATGACTTAAATGTGAATGAATGGAAGATGAGAAGAAGGAATTCATGTCCCATAAAAGATGGTTACACAATGTATATAACCACTACATGGTGTGTTCCCCTATTCTTTAACATGGGTGTGTTCCTCTTCCAACATGGTCATGTAACACCTCATACCCATGACGTATTCCTCCTAAGAGATGGCATGTATTTACATTTTCCTTCCCACATAGGTTCTTCTACATCGTTAGAAATACAAAGTTATGTCTCGGTGTAACACTACACGACATGTTAACCCATAAAATAGTGTGTAATACTTATATTATATCCACCCATGTCCTTAGTCACATGGCTAGATACAAGGTCGATCACCACACATTATGTACTATATAGACATGACATGTACCATTCGAATTTCAACAACCTGTGTCGTTAGTCACATGGTCATATATATGGTCTCTAATACACGGTGTGTACTTCTAGTACACGGTGTGTACTTCCAGTATACTATCTATTTACCAAAAATTTATCTACCCCATATCTCTACTCACAAATTCAGAGACAAGATCAAAGACTACACAACATGTACATATTGTACATGGAATGTACTTATGAAAAGTTATTTCCTCTAAAATATAAGAATGTGTGGCATGTGTTTATAACAACACCTAATGTTTTGTCTAGGTTTTTAGATAGTATTACTCTAAAACATCTCTAAATCCATTTAAAAAATAAAATTTTGTCAAAGGCATTACAAATTATGACCTGTGGGAGCCCATACTCCCTGTGTATCAATGTTTGGCATCTCTTTACACCTCATAACCTGAGAAAATTCAATTAAAGTTCAAACCTGATCCACCAAATTATGGTTCAAGAAGGTCTATAACACCTCATGGACCAATATTTGGCATCCATCTAGATGAATATTTACATATTACAATACCTTATCAAAATAGAAGGTATTCTATCATGGAATCTATCACAATATCATACATATCTAGCACAACAACCACCACAACAAAATGAAATATGGAATGCATCATAATTGGAATGAGAAGAATGCATGACATGTGATCTCTTGAAAGCGCCTATATGATGCCCAAGATAGAATACCCTCATATCATTGGGATGAAAAAGAAATAGAACCACAATGATATAAGTCATAACAACACTAAACAAGTGAATCACCCAATGGCGAAATCAAACCAACTGTAACAATTGAAAAAACAAGAGAAATTTTAATATTTGAGGTAAATTGGTTTTTCCCTGTACATGGGTTAACTAGTATTGGGAACCACTTATGACCAAGTACATATTTCTTCATATCCCTTTTAATAGGCTCTGTATAGTAAGACAAATAAGAAATGAACCACCTCTGATACTAATTTGTAACATCCTATTTCCGGGTGCCTCTCAAAGGTTCCCCAAACCATGTTGGTTACATGACCTCAAGCGCATTTCCCCAAGTTCCAGAGGTGGATGACTAGAAGCGAGGGACACAGTGTGATAATGTGGAAGCTTTTCCCTCATTTCTAAATCATACAGAGTGGAAAGATAATACTAAACAATAAATGAAGTCGTAATACCAAGCAACAAAAATAAATAACAGAAGAATTATAGTAATGTAACAACTGGAGAATATATAAATGATTCATGTCACATGTGTCTAGGAATGTACCCAAACAAGTGAGAATTTTGGAAATACAATACATAAAAAAATTACAAAAAATAAGTAAACCCCAACAACATCACAACTCTCTTCTTGGTCACATGCTCTCCAGCTCCAATAGAAATCAAGTACCAAATAAAGAAGGGTGCTTGACCTTATCTATAACTACAACCATATAATGAGTTTGGGTCCAAAAAGATGACCCAAACATGGTGTGAGATGAATCCCAGTAGGCAACCACCAAAAGATCACTACCTAACTATCAGTGAATATATATAGCTGGAAATATGCCGAAATGCAGCAATAAACTAGGAAGTACTCAAAAGTAAACAATTATATAGTTTTCAATTACATTCCATTACATTTATTATTCTTCAGTTGAATCATGTAAACCATGGGATCCAACCTAAGCTATATATTTCATGTGTAATAGTAACAACTAGGAATCTCATGAGACCAGCTAAATAATCTAGTAAGATCGAGTCCATGCTTGTGCATTGGCTTGGAAGACTTGTCAAAATCATTCAATTATTCAATTGCGACCCTATATAAATATTCTCACATTCTAATCCCACGGTTCCAATATGCAATAATTCATTTAATAACGACCTTCTGGTTTTCTCTCATGGTCCATCCACTTTGTTCTAACATTGAACTATACATTGACAAAAGAATACATGCATAGTCCACATGGTCAATACCCCTTGGTCAACATAACCTCATTTCATTTAATAATGACCCTTTGGGTAGCTCTCATGGTCTAACCCCTCTGGTCTATGACCATTTGGCAGTTCTCACTGTCAATACCTATAGGTCAACATAAAAACAATACATACATAAATGACTATACCTTGGGAACCTCTCAAAGTCAATTCCATTTTCTCCAACTATCACAATGTGTATCACATGAATCCCAAATAATTAGTAACTCAATCTTAACTACACAATGCATGGAAAAAAATGAATGCCTAAAAGAATCATAGACCAAGTGGTCATAAACAATCAAAATTCAATGCACCACTGGGGAGTCCCATCAAATGGAATATATCCTTATGCATTAGTGATAACCATTTCTCAATAAAAAACCATAGAATGTATTAAACAGGGTAAAATTACAAAATACGCAATACCCAAAACATTGGTATTCCACACCTTAAGAATATATAATCAAAATATCAACAAAGAAAGGAAAAAAACACCTACCTTGATGTCGTATGATCAACACTCTTTAATGTAGACCCTTGAATCATCCTAGAAAGGCATAGATATATAAAACAGTGAAAAATAATCAACATTAAAATACTCATGAGAGGGGAGGAATTTGGAAGAGCGGCTCTAGGGGAATTGAGAACCCACTGGTGGGATTCCAACACACCTGAAGACATTTTAGTCGGATATTGGATGTAGAATCAAGAGGGGTTTTTAAGATTGTATATATTCTTTCACTCCCATTTATGAACCGAGGGGAGAAGAAAAATGTTATGGAAATTAGACACAACCCCTCTTTGATTAATCCAATAAAACGAAATGTACATGGTGTGTTCATTAAATTTTCACACTGTGTATTAACCTCAACTGGACTTCGCTTTAGGGTATCTGCTAGGTCACCACACGACCATGTACTCTACGGTTACCCAGCTAGTACGTGGCTGTACACGGTACCTGGGTACAAGGTGGGTACTCATAAGTACACAGGTTGTACATAGAAAAATTCCCATTACTTCCTTTTTCCTCCATACAATCTGAAATTAATATTTTACCTAAAATGAAGATTTAGTTACTTAAATATTTTTTCTCCAGCTGTTCATGACATGCATAGTTGGATGATCACCCATGTTTCTAATTGGGTTTCTCTAGATTCTTGGTTTGTGCTGATGTGTCGCAGTGTCCTTGGGTGGATGCAGTTCTTACGGGATAGGTCATTTGAGATTTTGTTCATGGTTCATTCTTATGTAGATAATGTTGAAGACCTTTTGAGGTAAGGGTTTAATTACTAATATATTTATTTAAGTTTAATTATAGTGATACCATGATTTATCCCCTTATATCACAATAATGTTAACATAATATTTATTTTAGCTAGATTAAACAATTCTTATCGATCACATGGAGATGTTGTTATATATACTCTGAAAAATGTTTGCCTCTTTATTTTTTAGATATTTTGATATCTATTTATCTCTTGTATTAGAATGTTTTTATTGATCAAAATTGTTAAAGAATGTAAAGTAGGAAATAATTGATAATTAGTTGGATAAATAATTAATAGGGAATGTTTATTGAATCAGGTGATATTTGTTTTTGTAATTTGATGATAATCAAATTGATGCAAGTATGCATGTTTAATATAATTTCTTAATGAACCCAAAGAATTTTGATTCTTATTGATAATAGAATTAATGTAATGTTAAATTAATTGATGAATTAATATTTTATTTCTATGATAGAATGTTTTTCATGATTCCTTTAGTTGGAACCCATGATTATGAGCCTATTAATTTAATAGTTAATAATAACTGGTTGCGTGATAAAGGATAATGGCTTTGTAGGGACCGATATTTACATTTCCTTGTAATGTCCACAAACCTTGTTCTTTGTAGTCGTAACATCTCATTGTGTGTGAATGATGGATTCCTTGATTTAGGGCCAAGATCCCATTAACTATGTTTTTTTCTTATCTCTTGTCATATTATGTGGGACTGGGATGAATGATCCTAATGGGCTACTGTGGTACATGGGGTAGGGAGGCTCGAATGTGATGTGGGCCTGGGATGGATGATCCTTGAGGTCTATTGTGGTATGTAGGTAAGAGATGCCCGTTTTTTTGTTGAAAAATTTGATGTCTTTAGTGGAAATATGTATTAAGATATGCATGTGCTGTCGGGGGGGGGGGGGGGGGGGGGGCACTGGAGGTGATAGAATGAGTTGAATCCGGGCTTACCCATTGTTATAATAACTGGATGCTTGTTTGAATTAGTTTCTTGGATGATGACCATGTGGTTGTTTATCCTATTTTCTTTTCCCCACTACATTACAGAGATGAATCTGGTTACTCTCATTCCAAGAGAGATGATGAAATGTGGGGTATGACACACACATTCTGTATTTAGCTTCTCATGGATGGATGAGTCTATGCTTCTCTAATAGGTCATGAAGAATTGATTAGTTGTTCATCTACTCACCTTGTTCAGACCGTAGTGTTTGGTAGATTAGAATTTCATCCATGAATACCTAGAAATGTTGAAATTAATGATATTAATAATGAATAAATTTTTAACCAATGGGATTGGAGCTTGTTGGGATGCAGTGATGAGGTTGTAATTATGACGCGTTGTGGACTCAAATTTCTTATGACTGGAGGGGATCGAACATTGTTTTGATTCTTATGAAATGTAATTTTGATATGTTAGTGGTTAATTAATGGTTGAAAAATTAATTAATTTAAAGTCAAACTGATAAAAAGGAATAAAATTACACAATGTATCTCTTTATATGATTTTGTGCTTATAAGATATCTTGTCTTACCAATGGCAGCTGGGATTGTGAGAGATGTCAGATACAATTATGTCTATGACTATGATATTTCTATAATTTGGTCGTGTCATATAATATATAATGTAATGTTTTGACTCTATGCACTAATCCACCCTATTATTTAGGGAAACTGATACCCTATGGATTTTGAGCCCTAGGGGTGTGTGTTTTCCCTAACATCCCAATGGGAGGATGGAAGGATTACTTCCTGCTTTAGCCATGCTCTCCTCTCTTGGTAGTTACTTGTGATGGTATGCACAAGAGTTAGTTTTCACCGTATATGTATGTAATGGGATGTAATGGATTGTGATTAGTTAATACACATTTTCTTGGATATAGTTTGTTAAGGAAAACTATTGGTATAACATGTATAACCAGTTATATCTTGGGGTCCCTTACTCTGTGTATGAACTGTGATGGCTGGAGCTATAATACTTGATAAATAATACTGGTTATACAAGCTATTGTGGTTCCCAGAAACTACCTAGTTAGATTTTTACATGGACGTGGTGGTGTATTGCACATGTTGCATGTTGTGATGATTCTCCCAAGTTCTTGTGTTATAGCCTTTATGGTGAGAGATTCTTATAACTTGCGATGATGGGGAAGAGCGGAAAACCAATGGGGAAGTGGTAGTAGATCACCCTTGTTATTATTTATTATATTATATTCTCTTGTATATGATACATTGTGAGAGTATCCATGGAGTGTCTGGAAAATTAGCATACCTGCTTATGTGATGAGTTAGATTCACTTTTTGTTCAATGTGATTTATCTAGCTTCATTTACATTTGGATGAGAGGCTGTATGGAGGATCCTACTGAGTAAACTATTATACTCACCCTATGAATATAAAAACTATTTTTATAGGTCCATTGGAGTAGGTTGGAGATCATCCCAGTTACTGCTAGATTAGGGTTTTTTAAGATCTATTTTGTCTTTGTTGTCAATACCATAATTACTTTCATTTTGGTACTTACTATTTTTCTTTTAGTTGTAGTAGTTCTTGCATGAAATTACATATGTGTACTTTAAATTTTAATTTACATTGGAATCTGATCAAGAGTTGTTTTATTTATATCCTATCTCTCTCATTCACATGTGTTATCTTGGAGGGAAATTCCTCTCATCTATGTGTTTACTATACACTCAGTGCAAGTTTCCAACCCATGGGCTACTAGATGCAGGACTCAGGTGTCACTATCTCCCCTCTCCCATTGCCGGCAAAGGAGGGGTAAAACTTATGGGTAGGGTATCATGAAACCATAGATATAATTATTTTATAAATATCATATATATATATATTATATTATATCAATCATGATACGCAACGGTGGGAGGTGGGAATGGAAAAATTAATGATATCAATTTTTGAGGTCATTGTCCGCCATACACAAAAATGATGATTTCATAACCGATTTGATGGAAGTGGAGGTGGTTTTAGGTCAAGAAATTATTATATGAAAATATTAGTATATGGAAGATACTGAGGTAATTATATAATCTTGGTTTTATAATAATTTATGGATGTGGAAAAATAAATAATATAAAAGCAGCTGTTGAAGAACGTTGCCTCTTAGTAGGGTATCCTCCTTATGTTTTCACCAGATACTTCATAGGATAGATTTATTCCCAATGTAATGATACTAGGATGAGATAAGAAAATTTGGGTGTTGATTTGGGAAAGTGTTTATGAACTAAATGTTTTCTGAAGTGTGAATTGGATAAGTGAGAGAGAGGCTTACTATTAGTGAGATGAGTGGCTCACTCGTAATTTATTGAAAAGATAAAATCATTCCCATGTGATTATCATGAAACAATCCTAAAAAATAGAATATTATTGAAAATAAATGATATAATATATAAATTTTTCTAAAAATATTTTCTGACAATTTCTGGTTATTTTTAAATCTTATATTCATAGTTTATCATTTGGTAAATCAATTTTTACCTTTACCAAGGTAATTAATTTATACTGTTTTCACTTATCATTATTTTCCAAAACTATTTAGAGATTATTAGAAATTTTAAATTTTTTTGATTCCAAATATAGAATAAAATTTTTCAAATCTAATTCACATAATTAGGAAATTTAAATTTTAAATTAATCCCACTAATGTGATGTGAAAGTGTGTTTTTAAACAGAACAATGATTAATTGTTTAAAATGTTTTTAGATCAAAATTCAATATGAATATGATTTCAATGACCTAAATTGGACAAATTGATATATAATTGATCTTATTTTACATTAAAACCAATTTAAAATATAATATATCTTTATAAATAAATTAAATGAATAGTCAATTATGAATTAAAATTAAATATTTTTTGCGAATCATTAAATAAGGAATGTTTTTTAGAAAAATCAAAATAAGTCACCTAAATCTAATATTGGTATGATGATTTCAAAAATGAGGTTTATTTTTTTCGAAATTAATTATATAAAATAAATAGAAAAATAATTTTATGCTACATGTGCATAACATAATTAAAAAATCTTTTAGAAAAATATAGTTATTTGGATAAAAATTATTATTTCTTTTAAATTATTATTTATTTTATTTATAATAAATATATATAAATAATATTCATAGTTTTTTTAGTACTCTTAATACCAAAAAATATAATTTATTTTTTTAACTGTTATATTAAAAACAATATTTTAATAATAATTCATGTTCTGTTTAAACTCATTGTTGTGTGGAATGAAAGCTAATCTTAGTGTAGCGTATAATGCTAGGAGAACACATTTTTGTGTGTATTTCAAGCTATTTAAGAGATTGAAATTATTTAAATAATTTATATCAGGGTGTTACATTTTATTCAATGCTGGGTGTAATGCCTCTACCCCAGAAGCCTAGAGTTAGTGAATTATTTCAATACATTGGAATGATTACAAGGAATCATGTTCTGAAGGACCGATCAATTTAGTAGTCTTGGAAAATAGATTACAAGCATGAACGTTACATTACACAATCAAGAATAAAACAAAACATAAATGATCCTTTGAGAATTCCATTAATCCCCAAGCTTAACACTACATATCAATCCTAATACACTTCATGGAATCCTTGGAAAATAAAACATAATAAAAGGGTGAGCTCGAAGGATCAGTAAGGGTAATCAATAAAGTGGAAGATAACATAAACATTTTGCATGGTGAATAATTGAAAACACATGCCTTTACAAATAATAAACATGAACACATTATGGTAGGAATATGATTTGAGTAAATAATGTCATAATAAAACACCGTCATGGGTATTCTACAAGTCGAATAACCACATGAACCATTAATAATATATTCATAATGCGGGAATGTATAATGCCTGACATTCTGAAACATCCTGTCAAGGCCTTAGCAAAGACATCTAAAAATTATTTGGTCCATAGAAAAAACCATATATCAAATCGGTAAATGCCTCAGCCAATTCCACATCTAATTGTCTCTTGAGACCTACCGATGCATCGAGGAGCTATAGCAGGCTCCACCCGTCACATAATATGTCCAATACATTCCTCATATGAAATGTTTGCAACATAACAAAAACATTTGTATTAGAAATAGCATATGAAATTTCAATAATATAACTATAAACCATGAATGGAATAAAAATAACTCATCCACAGTAAAAAATATAACAAAACCTTAAATAAAATATGGAATATTTTTATCATAATAAATCAACTTCAAACATGTGTAAAATTTATAAAAAGATGTTGACATAGATGAAATCAAAACTATTTTAGAGAAATATCACTTTATATATTTGAAATAATTTAAGAGTCACATAATTATAAAAGAAAACATTTATTTTTATAATATTATTATATGATTGTAGGGGAAGCTTTGATGATGTTATAACATTAGAAAATACCAGCACCCAATGTATAAGTTAAAAAAACATTCTTACCTTAATTTTGCCCAAAAGGTTATAAAGGATCTTGTTTTGAAAATGATAGAAAGATTCCTTTCAAAACATATAAGGTCAATAAGGGTATAAATGAATTTAACCCATAGTCTAGTAAATAGTAATTTTTTTTGAAATACATTTTTAAGAAAACAAAGAGGTGGATGATAAAGAGGTCCCAGTAGATACATACGTAAAAACAACCTTCGATAATAATGAGATTGTGAAATTAACGATTACCATGTAATTTTACTTAGTTGATGGTATGTTAACCTCCTTTATAATAGTTAAAACATTGTTATTTTTTTTATACAAGAACTATGTACATAAATATGATATCGCATATGATCCTCAAATATTACTTGTTAATAATATTTCAGTAGTATCATCGTTTTGGGTGTTAGCTGATTCATTTAAATTTATATTATTTACATCGTGTCAAAAATTATGTATGAATCACCATGGGGGACCAATTAAAGGAATTGGGACATGTTTTATGGGTGGAAAACTAGGGCATAGAGAAACAATTTTCTTAGGAAACAAGAAGATCTTAGTGGGCACGGTGAAAGTAAATGTAGATCACAATTGTGGTACCTATAATGGTTAAATTTATAATATCAGGTGGTAAAAGAAATTATAAATGTAAAGTACCTAATCCATGAGATATAGAGAATTATAAGAACCAATAATTTCAAAGAAAAAATAATTTCTACTCAACAAAAATTATATATGTGAGTCCCAAAAATGATATGGAATGAGGAACAATAATCACCCATTAAATAACTTGTAGTGTTTTATTCAAAACATATTAAACAAACTCCTCGATTCCATGAATATTTTTAAATAATACAATACCACCAGCTTGATAGATTGATGTTTAATTAATAATAAATTTTTTTAGTTGTATAACTATTGTTTACAAAGCATAAAACTCCTTTATAAAATATGTTTATAGGAATTTGATTCCTATAAAATATTATTATCCTTCGTTTCATAAAATTTTGTTTGATTTAGTTATGTTTTCACCTATTTACATAGAGACCAAGATTAGTTCCATGATTGGAAAATAACATCTATAAATAAATTAGTAACCTCTTATTAATTCGTGTATAAATATAATCTCTTTAAGAAAATAATACTCCTAGTTTATTGGGTAATTTTTAATAAACAAATATGGAAAAAATAAAATTTATTTTATAATTATGCAGGAAAATATAAATTCAATAGTCAATCCCTATATTTTGCATACGAAACCACATTTGAAACTAAATTTTGTGTAATATAAAAACTAAAATATTTAATTTAATAATAATTAATATTATTTGGAATTAATTAGTTCACGGGGAAGATTGTAATGACATTAGATTTTACATATTATTTTTCTTAAATAAATATTATATTTATATAAATGAATAAAATTAAAAAATGTGCCATTAAATAATATATGAGTATCATTAAAAAATATTATAAGATGAATAAAGAGACAATTAAATAAAAGGATAGTAATTAATTATATTTTTCAACATTTAGAGGATATATAAGTAATATCATTAAAAATGAATCTTATATATCCAGTAGAATTTTGAAGAGATAATAAATTAAATAAATCGATTTTAAATAAAAATCATTATAATATATAATATTTCATTCCTCAATTTATAAATTGGAATGGAATTATATAAGTAAAATCTAATTATTAAAAGAATGTTTTTTCAATAAAAAGAGGTTATCTATATATATTGAATTTTCATTTAAAAACTAAATCGAAAAATTAAATAATTTTAGACATAAAAAAAATATATAATTTTTTAACTTATAATTTCAAAATTAGTTTAGTAATAATTTTTTGAAATTTTCTAAAATAATTTCCTTTTATTGAATATATGAAAATTTTAGTTTTTACTAAAACTAAAAAATTTGTGGCACTGTCAAGAAGATGATATGAAATTTAAAAATATAAAATATTTTTTCAGGATTGAATATATATTTATGGTCTAAAACTATAAATTTTAGAAATCCATTAATATTTTATCAAAATACTATTTAGTATTTATTGATGTTATATTTTTCCATAAAAGAAACATTTTTTTATTTTCTTTTAATGAAATATTATTTCTATAAAATAAATTTTCTATTGATTTTAAATCCATATATATTTTTTATAATACACCAATTTATACCTTTAAAATAATAAACATTTATAATATTATCCTACACATGTTTTTAGCTTAAAAAATTCTTTTTTTCTAAAAATGAGGTTTTACCGATTACTTGTAGAAATGATAACATTAATTTTTTTACATTTAAAAATTTTAACTAAATAAATGGATTTCATATTTCTAACCATTTTAACCATATTTTATAATTTTGAAATTTAATTTTTAATCAATAAAATAAAATTAATTTGGTAAAAATTATATACCACGGTAAAACAATAATGGTAAAAGTGAGAAATCTACGCGTTAAGGACTTCAAAACACATTTGAAAATTTTTAAAAAATTTATAGACGATTGATTATCAAACATATATAATCACCATATCCATTATTATAAATTTTAGTGTTTTATTTATTTGTGAAACTTGTGATATATTTATATTACGTTGAAATACATAAAAAATTTCAATTCTCATCACATATAAAAGGGGCCTCTCAGCAACCCTTCAAGACGACCAACAATATTTTCCCCTATTTTGAAACTATCTTTTTTTAACTACAATATAAACTTATTAATTATCCATGATACTCTGTTCATATGAAATTATCCTATGAAAACTATTTGTAGGGGGTCCTCTAAAGGAAAACTCATGTCCTCAACGTGAGTACAATTTTTTTTCTGACTTCATTTTTCTATATTCAATAGCCAAATATGGAATTATGATTAACATTTAATTAAATATTTCTTATATTCAAAAATGTTTTTATGATATTTCAATTACTATTAACTTCCTTTCTTCGTTTCTATTAATAAAATAATGACATTTGTATGTGTGTGGACTGCCGCCTACTCAAAGTAACATATCACATTTTTTATCTAGCTTATATATTATATATTATGAAATCTAAAATTTTTATTTAACATAATAAAAATATGTAAAAATATTTTTTTTCTTCAATAAAAATGACATAATTCAAAAATAAACCACTTTCATAACAACACTTTTCAATTATTCATGGTTTTTTTGTATTTGGGTCGGTCCAACCACATACCTGAACAATGATACAAAATAATACCATTATTTTTAATGAGAACATAATTATTGATAATATATTACATAAAAAATAAAATAAATTAATTTTTTTATGAAAATTATAAAATTAATATTAAACACATTAATTAATATACCAACATGTAGTCCATACAACCCACTAAAATGTGTTCATCGTAGATATCTTCATTAAGGATCATAATAAATAAATCATTAAATTAATATTTAATTTTATAAATATTTATAATGAGAAAATAATAGTATATTTTATGACCTAGTAATGATGAACCATGAGATATGAATGATGAAAAACCCCACCATTACAAAACCATTTCAAAATGAGCAAGGTTACTTATAACAAATATTGTAAATATATAATTAATAATTAATTGTAAGACCCAATTATTTCATATTAAGTTACATCTTTAAAGTAATTCAATAGCTTATACTGCACACAACACCGACTTCGTATGCATTATATGCAAGATTAAGTTTCTATGAAACAATACATTAATTTTATAATTATTTAAACAATATATTTATTTATCAATTAAATATTTTGATATTAATAGTAAAAACATAATTTTTTTATTTATATTTTTTTCAAATAAATAAAACATATTTTTAAAGAAATGTACATATTTTATTAAAATTGGTATATATTTTAAAAAACTTTTTTCCTAAAAGAACTAATTTTAAGGTTTGCTTGTAAACAATAATAAAATTAATATTTGACAATAATTAAAATTTATTTATGTAAAATAGACTTCATTTTTGGATTTGGAATATCAAAATTAGCTTAGGATTCATAATTGGTATTTTTCTAAAAACATTCAATTTTTGATAAGTAGTGAAAAACACTACCTTATTATTTAAAACTACCTTTTTTATTTAAATAATTATTTTTAAATTAAATTTTATTTTAAAGTCAAAATATATACATAATACCTATATTAATCCAATTTAATTCATTGGCATCATTTTATAATAATGTTAGATATATAAAATTTTACTGATTTTCTGAACATATTTTACCCACCTTCTAGGTACGTTAGAAAATTTGAAAAAAATGTCGGTTTACCACATTTTTGAATTGAATTTCCAAAAAACGAGAGACATTGTTGATATCATTAAGAAAAAATTTGAAAATAATTTTGGATGAATAATAACTTTTGAATATTATTTACCACAATTAAGAGTAAATATGGTAATTAAAGGTAAAAATCATTTTATAATTACCCTAACACATGAACTAATTCTATTTGATAAGTGAATCATGATCCAAATCAACCTTATGAATAAAATATCACCCTTTTGGACAACTTGGATTAGATTTGGACATTTATTATTATTTAATATAAAAAGGAGTTAAAAGTGTTAAATTCGAGGTTTAATAACTAAACCATATTTAATATAAGATTATACATAAGATAAATTTGGAAATAAATATAAATTAGAAAGAAAAAAATATTTCCTATATAATGGTATTTTATTTATAATTTTTAGATATTAAATAATTAAATTTATTTCTGACACAATGATGAGGCAATAATTACCTTATATTTGAAAGATTAAAATAATTGTTATTATAAATTTTAATATAACAGTAAATTGAGACTTTTGATATTTTAAATGAATTTTATTGGTTAATATAACATTTTATGATCTATTATATATTTTTTTGAGGTTATAATGATGTTATGACTTTTAAAAAAAACCAAATACTAAATAGTTTCACAATTTAAATAAACAGGTTTTTGAAACAAATACTTTATTATTAATTGATATACTATTTCTAAAAATATAAGGTTTGGCCAAAGGACATAGCTAAGGATTTATATATCAATAAAGAACCACTTTGGGTTACCTTGTCTCTTTATATATAGTTTACTAATCATTTATTATAATAATACAATAATACCTGGTATAAGTTAAACTATTTAACTAAGAGTTAAATATTAAATATAAGGTTAATACGGTAAACTAAACCTATCTAAAACCTATTGTTTGGGATATTTTTGACACATATCCAATTTATCCTAGAAATAAATCCATTGTTATCCATTATAAACTGAATATGATTGTAAAAGAAAATAATATCTCATGTTTTTTCTAACGTGTCCCCCACCTCTCTTATAGAAATGTACTTCCCCTTCTCTCAAAATCACACCTCTATTTACATTTGGGTTTGACAAACCCTTGTCATATATCCTCCCAACTACCCAAAAATCAACCGAGAGGCCTTAATGATTTCATAATCCAACCTAAGGATCCCTTTAGATCAAATCAAAAGGAAGCACCTGAAGAATAGGTAATAATTTTACAACCTCTTTCAAAGTTCATTACTTGTTCCCCTTACAACTTCTTGTTTGTTTCCATACCAAAATAATAACTCGAGTATCTTATACTTACTATGATATTATTTTAAATATGGTAAACCATATTCATTATTCTATCCATCCCATGAATGACAAATTCAACATACATGCGTATATACAGTTTACCGTCTCAACATCGTGGTGTTGTTTGTTATTCGACACTTAATTATTGGGATGGCTATAATAATGAGTATAATTGATATAAATAATAAATATTACATGTTAATGATTATTTATATATGATATACCATCCAATTACATATGATTTCACCATCAATATATTGATATTGTCTCTCGTGCGTACGTATTGATTATCATTTCCATGAATGCGATGAGATTCATTATCCATCGTAATCATTCAAAATATTTTTTTTTGTGATTATAAATAATATTTAATAACATAATATCATTATTTATATGAATCAAATAAATCCTATCAATAATAAGGATGACTTACGTGACAAAACATAAAAGGAAACTAAATAAGTTAACAGCTGAAACAATGATACTACTGAAATAATATTAACAATGTAGTATTATAACATCATATTTATGTATGTGATTATTGTATACTATAATAAAAATTATTTAACTATTATACATGTTGTTAATGTACCCTAAATCAAGGGACTGTATAAGGTAACAGTTGATTTTACAATCTTTTTATTTTCTGATACTGTTTATACGCGAGTATCTACTGGACCTCTTTATCATCCACATTCGTGCTTCTTAAAAATGTATTTCAAAAAGTTTTTACTATTTCCTAGAGTATGGGTTAATTTCATTTATACCCTTTTTTTGACTTTTTTATAAAAAAATTAAAGTAATCATTCCATCATTTTCTAAACAAGGTACTTTATGAACTTTTCGACAAATTAAGGTAAGAATGTTTTTTATCTTATTTGGAGGGAGATGATATTTTCTACCATTATAACAAATTTGAAGATTCCCATAAAATCTAATAAGAATACTTTAAAAATAAAATTTTTCTTTTATAATTATATTCCTTTTAAATGATTTGAAAATAGAAATAGATATTTATCTCAAATAGTTTTAATTTCATCTATTTCCGCATACTTTTATAGATTTTACACTAGTTTGAAATTTATTTATTATGATACAATCTTCCATATTGTATTTATGTTTTTGTGATATGTTTGACTATGGACGTGTTATCTTAATACCATTCATGGTTTATGGTTAATGTATTGAACTTTCATATACTAGTTTTAATATGAATTTTCATATTATGTTTCAACCATTTTATATGAGGAATGTATTGGACATAGTAAATGATGGGTGGATCCATCTATAAATCCTCAATGCATTGGTAGGTCTCATGAGAGAAACTGGTGTCATGTGAGAAGTCCTTGAATAATTCTTATTTGTATTCTGGGAACGAGGTCGTGACTACGTGGTTATGATGTCCGACATTATGCATTCCGTCATGAAGAAATTAGAAATTGATATGACATGTGATTATTAGACTAGTAGAATATCCATTTAAATAAGTAAATGTCATTATTTGATTTATATTTTACATATTATGCACAAGATTAATATTAAAAGGATTTTGTTTTAGTCGTATACATTTCCTTCAATGTTTTTGATTATTTCTGAAAGTCTCCGATATATTGTTATCATTACTGAGCATCTGAGCTCACCCCTTTCTTGGGTTTTATTTTTCCCAGAATGTGAAACTTATATTATGATTGACCTGAAGGGATATGCTATGGGTTATAAGTGTTTTTAAAGAAAACAAAATGTGGTTTTTTATTTCATAATGTAATATAAAACTTATGTATGTATCTAATACTTACGTGTCTACTAAACTGATTGGTATTTCTGAACATGATCCCTTGTGATCATTCCAGTGTTATGTAATAATACACCAAATATTGGTAATTAGGGTCAGGGCAATACTATTCATATCAGAGGGAGGTTTAGTTCAATCATTGAAAACTATATTTATAAAAACTATGATTAGAGAACATTACCCTCTTATAGACATTGATGATTAGTATATAAGAACTTCATAGAATTTAGGTAATGTAGAGATTTTGTGAATTTTCCATGAAATAGATCCATGTCTGGATACAAGCAGGTAGAGGCTGCTCCGACAGAGATGTACCTAGAAGTAAAAACTCTAAAAATGAGTTTTGGGCTTGACTCGGGGTATCTGTGTACACGACAACGGGCCTTGCTTCACTCTTGGTTATGACACTCCCGGGGGATATGCTTAAGATTAATCACATTTTATTTACAAACCATTATTAAGGATTTATGACTAAATATGTCTGCAAAGAAACCGTTTTTTTATTATGATACAAGATGTGTGAAAATCATCAAGTAATGTTGGGAATTTTTCTAGTTCATTGGATTATACAATATGGTATGATCTATCCTAGTGTATTTTTTCATATAGAAATGATGCTCAGTAGAAGGAATGATACCTCCAACAATACACATGATCCAAAGAGTAAGAAAGATCATATCTTTCATGGTCTTAGGCCAAAATTTATAAGGGAAATAGTCTCCCACATATTCTCATCATATGAAGAAACATTACCATGTTTTAATAAGATAAGTAATGAATTCTATGAGTCATATGGATTTGAAGGGAATCCATAGAAGAAGAGAATGGTAGAGAGAAAGATAGAAAAAGGGAAGAAGGGAAAGAAGGATTTTACCATATGTGATAAGTGTGGAAAGAATCACCCTGGGAGGTGTTTGAAATGAGCATTAGTTTGTTATAATTGTAGAGAAAAAGGACACCATGTTCATGATTTCAAGGGTAAGAAGAAATTATTAAAATGTACAATGTTCCATCTGCAAAGAGTTGGGTCACTACACGAATCAATGTCCCAATCATCCGAGTATACCCCCAAATGAAGTTATTGGATAATAATAAAGTTATGATACTGCCGCAGATGAAGAGGAATGATTAGTGCTCTTAAGTTGTTATTAAAGAAATTGTGTAATTTGAGTACAAGTTATAAGAATTATAAATTATATAAGGATTTTACTGCAATATGTTTTCATTATGGATTTCAGATTTTATTGTTCCAAGTAAAGTGACACAGTTTCAAGTTTATTTTTTTGAAAAATATGGGGTAAGGGGAATTTAACCCTTAATATGTTTCTGAAATTGTGATAATTATTTAAGAATAAGATATAATTGAGTTGGAAAAAATATATTGGATATTATTGACTACCTCGGAACTAATTAATTGTTTGTTTATTCCATCATTGTTGGAGTTTACAAATTTTTTGCATTTAAGTAGTATATCTATTATTCTTTAAATAATAAGGGAGAAAGAACATATTAAATATGGTTGTATATACATTCAGTGTGTTACCAGGTTTTAAGAGATTACATGATGAATGTATACACATGTTATTTCAGGGAAAAAAAGAGATCTTTATTATGTTAACATTCCTTATAAATTATGGACTGTGAGTTTGGAAATAACTATTTTGGATAAGTCTAAAGGTTGGAATGAATTAAGTTGGACATTTGATACTATTGTTTAAGGTTAGAAACTTTTTTAATATCATTTTTTGATTATTATAAAATGGAAAAACTGGAGGTCTGGCGACAAACCTTCACTTTCGGTAAGGTGGCGAGACATGAACCCTCAACCAAAGGTCCACAAGGGTGCATCATCTACAACTGGCCTATGTGATGTCGTGGTTTGTATAATTTACTTTTTTAAAATGATCTGATAGATGAGTTATAAATTGAATTTTTTGGAACCCTTTACGATTAGGATAAATTGAATATTTTTTAGCTCTATTATCTTTTAGAGTGAAAGAATAGTTTGTTGTAGAAGTTATTTAAATGTTGGAACTATACTTTTCAATTATATATTTCATATTCTATGATGTAATTTATTCTTAAACATTAGGGAAATCACTATAAAACCAAAAATGCGTAATACTAGTGCCTTCTATTTTGATGAAACAATTATATTTTATGCCATCATAGATTTATGGCTTTGAGGCCCTCAATTTTATATTTATTGCTAACTTGTTTGTGATTGATAACCTCAATCACTCCCTATAAATATTTATGTTTTCCCTACAATTGTGTATCTCAAATTGACACCAATGGTCTCCTATTAAAAATCCTAATTTGGTGGTAAATTTTTAATTTCCCCTTACCTCTAATTAAGACTAAATTTTATTAACCCTATTTATGATGTGGGTTTTCCACAAAGGAATTTTCTATTTTTAACCTTTTATTTTTGATGAAAAATTTCAAATTGTGAGGATGAAATTTATTGAAAAATGATAGAATGTAATAACCCATAATTTCATAGTATGTTATTTCTTTAAAGTAAGTCACTGGCTTATACAGCACGCACCAATGACTTGTCTTTCATTATATGAAATATTGAGTTTCAGTGAAACAAAACATTAGTATTATAATTATTTAAACGATATATTAATTTATTAATTGAATATTGGGATATGAATAGTATAAAATAAAATATTATTATTATTTATAACTTTTTCAAATAAATAAAAATATACATATAATGAAATGTATATGTTTTGTTAAAATAGTTATATATTTTAAAAAAATATTTTCTTTAAAGAACTACTTTTTTGGAATTTTGTGGTCTATAATAAAATTAATATTAAAAACTCATATAAATTGAATTTGGAAAAATAGACTTCATTTTTGGATTCATAATATCAAAATTATCTTAGGTTTAATTTTTTGTATTGTTGTAAAAACATTCATGTTTTTATGAATAGTGAAAACATTGGTTTATTATTTAAAACAAACATTTTATTAAAATAATTATTTTTAAATTTAAATTTATTTTAAAGTCAAAATAGATACATAATACCTCTATTAATCCAATGTAATTCATTTGAGTAATTTTATAATAATATTGGATATATAAAATTTTATTGAAAATTTTAACATCTTTTTCCCACCTTTTAGGCACGTTAGCAAATTTTACTAAAACATATTTTGACCACTTCTGTGAATTGAATTTCAAAATTTTGAGAGGAATGGTTGAAATCATTTAGCAAAATGTGTTTCAATATAATGAAAATAATTTTTTATGAAAAGTAACTTTTGAATTTTATTTACCACAATTAAAAGTAAATAGGGCAATTAATTGTAAAAATGTTATTTTAATTACCCTAACACATGTCTTAATTCTACTAGATAACTGTATTTTGGCCAAAATCCATTTTAGGAGTAAAATATGATCCATTTTAATCACTTTTATTAGATTAATACATTAATTAATATTTTATTTAAAGAAGAGTTAAAAGTGTTAAATTCAATGTTTAATAACTAAACCATTTTTAATATAGGGTTATACGTACGATAAATTTGACTATAATATTAAATTATAAAGAAAAAAAATATTTCCTACCTAATGTTATTTTATCTGTAATTTTTAGACATTATATAATTAAATTTATTTATGACACAATGATGATGTAGTAATTACTTTATTATTTAATGATTAAAATAATTGATATTAGAAATATTAATATAATTGTAAATTTAGACTTTTGATGTATCCAAATAATTTTATAGGTTAATATGACATGTTATAGTTGACTATATATTTCTTTTGAAATGATAATGTTGTTATGACATTCACAAAAACCAAATACTAAAGAGTGTCAAAATTGACATAAATGAGTTTTTAAAACAAATAATATATTATTAATTGATATAATATTCCTAAAATTTATGGATTTTTAAAAAGGACTTAGATAAGGTTATATATATCAATACTGAACCACCTGGGGTTAGCTTATCTTTTTATAGTATGTTTATTGACCATTTATTATAATAAAACAAGAAGACATGGTAAAAGTTAAACTATTTAACAAAGTGTTAAATATAAAAGATAATGTTAATATGGTGACCTAAACCTATATAAAACTTATTGGATGGGGGGTTCTCACCCCCTAACCACCTTATCCTCGAAATAAATCCCTTTGGAGCCATTATAATCTGAATATGATTGTATATGAAAATAATATTTCATGATTTTTCTAAAGTGACCCCACCTCTCTTATAAAAGGGCACTTCTCCTTCTCTCAAAATAACACTTCCAAATCAATTTGGCTCAACAAAACCTACTCAAATATCCTTCCAACTACCCTAACATCAACTTAGAGGCCATAATTTGATTAGATTCCAATCTGAGGATCAATTTTAATTAAATCAAAATGAAGCACCAGAAGAACAGTTAATAATTTCATCACCTCTTTCAATGTTAGGTTATTATTAAAATTCCACTTTTTTTGGTTTCCATACCAAGATAATAACTCTAATAACTTCTAATTACTGTGATGTTATTATAATTGTGGTACAACCATATTCATTATTCAATCCATCTTATGAATGACAATGTGTCCATATGTGTGTACATACGGCTTACCATCTCCACGATGTGGTGTAGTTTGTTATTCAAAATTTCATTATTTGGATGGGTATAATAGTGAGTATAATTGATTTAAATAATAAATATAAAATTTATTTATTATTTATATATGATATACCATCCAATTACTTATTATTTCACCATTAGTAGAATGATATGGTTGCTTGTGCGTACGTACGGATTACCATCTCCACGAACGCGATGGGATTCATTCCCCATCATAATAATTCAAGAATAATTTACATTTTATGAATAAAAATAATGTTAATGAACTTAATATGATTCTAGATATGAAAAAAATACATCCGATCCATAAAAATATGATATACATAACAAAAAATATAAATTAAAAGGAATTAGTTAACACCCAAAACAATGACACAACTGAAATATTATTAACAAAGAAATATTAGAAGATCATATATGATATCATATTTCTGAATGTGGTTCTTTTATAATTTAATAACAATGATTTAAATATTATACAAGAGTTTAGCGTACCCTCGATCCAGGAAAAGTACATGGTAAGGGTTAATTTTACAATCTCATTATTATCTGAGGTTGTTTATACGTGAGTATCTACTGGGACCTCTTTATCATCCACATATGTGTTTCATAAGAATGTATTTGAAAAAATTATTTCTATGACTTATAATATGGGTTAAAGTCAGTTATACACTTGTTTAAAATTTTACAAAATGTTTAAAAGGAATCTTTCCATCATTTTTCTATCAAGGTACTATATGACCTTTTCCACACATTAAGGTAAGAATGTTTTTTTAACTTATACAGGTGTGGCTATTTTCCACCATTATAACACCTTTGAAGCATCCCTTTCAATTTTATAAGAATATATTCAAAATAAATATTTTCTTTTATAATTATGTGACTTTTAAATGATTTCACAATAGAAAGATATATTTCTCTTAAATAATTTTTATTTCATCTATGTCAACATCCTATGATGGATTTTACACTTGTTTGAAGTTGATTTGTTATGGTACAATATTATATATTGTATTGAAGTATTTGTGATAAGTTTTACTGTGGATGTGTTATTTTACCACCATTCATGGTTTTTGGTTAAAGTATTAACATTTAATATACCAGTTTTAATACAAATTCTTATATTCTGTTTCAACATATTCATATAAGGAATGCATTGGAAATAGTATGTGATGGGTGGAGCCTGCTATTGATTCATGATTAATCGGTAGGAATCATGATATAAACTAGTGTCATGGCACCAGGCCTTTATAAAATCCTATTTTTAGTCTTGGAAATAGTCCTTTGACTCTGTGTTTATGATGTCTGGCATTATGCATTCCATCATTATGAAATTAGCTTTAGATATTACATGTGATTATTCGACTAGTAGAATATCCATGTGAATATGTAAATGTAATTATTTGATTTATATTTTTCATATTATTCTGATGTTTAATTTTGAAATTATTTTGTTTTAGAATTATACATTTCCATCAATGTTTATGCTTATTTATGAATGTTTTTTCCATATTGTTATCCCTACTGAGCTTCTGAGCTCACCCCTTTCTTATTTTTAATTTTTCCCAGGATGTAAAGAAGTATATTATGATTGAACTGAAGGGATATAAAATGGGATATAAGTGTGTTCAAAAGAGAAACAATGTTCTATTTATTTAATAATATTATTTAAAACTTATGTATGTATCTATTACTTAAAATGATACTAAACGGATAGACCTTTTGGGGCTTGTTACCCTATGATCTTGCCAATGTTATGTTATAATTTACCTACTCTGGGTAACTAAGTTCCGGGTGTTACAGTAATATACATTTAGAGAATAAGTATAAATGGTGTTTGTAAAATTTTATAGTAATGTGTATGGTTTGGAGATAGGTGACGAAGTTACCTGTGATTTTTTATATGATCAAAGAGTGTATTTGACTATATGGGGATACAAGTTTTGAGTTTCTTGTCTCAAATTTTCACCCATTGGTACATATTTCTTATTATGCATGATATTTTATTGTGAATCGTATATCTAATTAACCTATAATACTTTGTATCAAAATCCTATAATTATTAATGGTTATTAATTTTTTAATTTTAGATCAAATCCTTTAAGGTAATTTGACTCTTATGTTTCTATGATTATTTGGGGTTCATTGCCTCAAATTTAATTCCATGAGATATGATTGATATTCTAAACAATAATTTATTTTATATGGTGTATTAAACACACTATTTTATTCATGTATGAAATATATTCCATTTCAAGCGATTAAAATTTCAATTTCAGGATATTTACTTTTTATTGATATGTTACCAATATGGTAAGGGTTTTTTTGATAACATATTTTTAAAATAGATATTTATCTTTAATGAGAATAAATTAGGGGAATTTATTTAACTTTTTAAATAGAAACCCAATAATTTTAGTCTTCTCGGGTCATTACTGGGGTTTTACATGTCTTCTTCTAATTTTATTTCCTACATAGATCATTATTTATCGGTTGTAAGGAAATCTAAACTGGATTTTCATGTTTAATCGAGAACCTCCCTTTTTCCATGTTTATATTAATTAGATTATGTTGTAAATGTCTGTATCTTTTGATGAATAATTTTTTGAAGTCATTTTTTAATAAATACACCTATTTAATGGTTGTAAATAAAATTTTATCATTTTTTAGGTTTTATAATTTTTTTCAGAGATTGCAAATCATTACATTTTTTCATTTTCTAGATAAAACATATATGTTCTACCTTTCCCTTTTTATATGAAATATTTTCCCTATATATTCATGGTCTCTAATAAAAATATTTTCTATTTTTTTAAAATGTTTATATTGAAATAATATAAATATATTAATAATATGTATTATTTCTATTTATAAATTTTTAAAACCCATGAAAATACATTTTCATCCCTTTCTTTTTTCCATTAACAAATCCTATACTTTATCAATGGTATTTTTCAAATGATACCATACCACTTCTTTATATAGATGTATCATTAAATGTCAACTTTTATATCATAGAAACTATCCTTTACTACATTTTTATTACATAATAATCCACCATGAATAATCATAAAAATTCATCCAAAGCCTCCCCTTTGTGAATACTATTTTTCCATTTCATTGATTGAATGGCATTCACATAGTTTCCATTCATCAATTGATATGGCGAAATTATTTACATAATTATATACCATTTATAAATATTCTATAACAACGTATAATTCACCAAATATTATCTACCTAGATAGTTATTTTTAATCATCGGGTACCCATTTATATTCTATGGGTTTATCAAGATTATTGATGTGATTATATACGATTTCAATATATGAATTACTTTAAAAGGGATATGATAACCGTTTTTTCAATGGGTTATTTAATATATAATTGATTTCATACATAACACATATGAATAGATGATTATAGGTGGGTTATTATATCACCTTCAATGTGTTGGTTTATGTTAATATCTCATGGGATAGTTATATATAGAAAAAATGAAAAGTTTCACATTATCAAGGGAATAAAGAATTTTCTCAAATAAATCAATTGAAATTTTAATACCATATATCTATGTTTTATTCAGGTCATGAAAAAATTCTATCATTGTTTTATTTTTAGGATATATTAAATTCTATGTTTATTCCTCTTTTCTAAGATATTCCACATGTTTATGTTATGCCACACCATATGAAATGATTTAAAATATTTTATTTATTAGGTATAACTTTCTCATGTATCCTAATTATACTTATATTCTCATCTTATACTCACTTGTGATCATTTAATTTTATCTCTTTCTAAGAATATGAGCTGAGATGATCTCTACCGATATGGAATGGAAAGGTATAGGGATGAAAAATTCATAGAATTTAAACTATAACTAGGTACTTATTAATGTAGATTTTGATTTGAAACAATTCTGAACCTAAGTTTTCTTCGCTACACTTTAGTTTGGGTATAAGAAATACTCTTTATTCTATTAACTGGGGATAACCTTATCCACATGAAACTCATGGTATATATTTATACTTCCTATATATGAATTATTCAATTTAATAAAATTACTTCCAACAACGGGAAATTCATCCCATAGTTCATACCTCATTTAAATGTCATAATACTACCATGAATTTTTCCTCTTATCATAAATTCAATGAAATACATAAAAAGATTATCTTCTTTATCACTTTTAGAAACAAAACGTGAAACACAACTTTTTTATCTTCACAACACCTAATTTTATTACCCCTTTTCATAAAAAAATTTAAGACTTATTCTTATCCTATTATATCACTCTTTTACACGCACCAATGCCTTTTCTAGTATGTAAAGTCTAAGGTTCAAAACACCTTTTTTATTTTTTCAACATCATGCTGAACTTGAAAAAATCATGTCTTTTTTCATGTGGAAAAAAATATGTACCATATTCTACTCTTCTCTACTCTACTTCTACATCAGATTATTTAGTGCATAAAACATGGACCGGTTATTCCTATTATATTATTCTTCGATACTCTGGGATTATATTTAGTAGTATGAAATGGTTTCATCTCGTTATTAGTATAAAAATATAATACTCTATAAAATAATTTTGAAAAACATCCACTTACTTCTTCTTTTCTCTTCATAATGCTTCCTTCATCATGTAATGTGTATATATAGAAATCAATAATGTATCATTCATTATTCCATTATAAATCACATACTTATATTTTTCGAGTATTTAACTCATTATTTAAATAAAGTATTATCAATTACTGTGACTTTTAGTTATACAAAATACCATAGAAACTAATTATTTAGTTATCAGGTAATTCTATTTTAAAAATCCTAGACTATTCAGACTTGTTATATTCAATTTATTCCAGAAAATCATCTTTACATATTAGTTATCCCAATTTTTAATATCATTCCAATATTCCCTAATGTATTTATTACATTTCTTTATCTTCCCTCTATGAAATATGTAAATAACATGAAACCATCACTCCATAAAATCCATATATTCAAATTACATTCAAATATCTATATTAAATATGAATTAGATGTTGTTCTGGATCCCATGGTTCATCCAACACATTTCGTAGTTCTTTATTCCTCTTCCTATATTAAATTGTGTGAATCAAATATCCTTCATTTATAATTACATTTCCCTATATATATCTCCACCCATAACATTCAAAAAATGACCTATTTCATGATGATAATTATCTTGATAAATATTTCATATAATTACTATTTATATGGAATCATTTGAATCATAGTATCAACTATAATAAAAAGGACTACAATAATTGTTATCTTGATGTTAATATAACAAGGGATAAATTACTAATTATTCAAATGAAATATTTGTACCTCTATATAAAATATCACCAAAAACACCTCTTTCATTTCTTATTCACACTACATGGGAAACCCATTCACATATGTGATTCAATTTGTATATATGGACAATTTAAATTCATCATGATTTTCATAAACATTATGATATTTAACCATTTCTCGTCTATTTAGAATTTTTATATTTGGTTCATTTTAAAATATGGTCCACACATTTCCATGTAATACTACATGAACATTCTTCTATGTCTCCTATCACGCATTTAAATTCTCATAGGTGTCCATTTTCATATATAAATAATTATTTTTATTTGTATATTTTCCTACATGACCCGTCACAAATCATAATTTTTATATGTGGGAACTCACATCTGTAAAATACCATTCATGTACTCATATTACCTAATATGGGAAACCCATACATGGATATTTCCTTACACATATAATATTTGTAGACTCATATGCAAAGCTCTACACATGTTCAAGAAGCACCCTAAATTATTTTTTTTGTTATTATTACTTTTATAACCATTAACTATTAAACCATGTAACATTATCCAAGATTCATGAAAATTTTTATCAAGTATTTTAATAATTTAAATAACACCTTACTTTGCATCAACTGAATTAAATAAAATCATCTTTATTTTCATCTTCATATATCATATGTGGCACTCATAAACTTCTTAATCTTTCACTTAATCTCCTACAACACATGTTTTCCTTTAATATATTTCAAAAAAACTTATGTTTATTTATAATCTTCGTTAAATTCTCAATCGAGGTTTCCTTGCTATCTCCTCCCATTCATTTGGATTCCATTTCCCCATTTGACCATCCCCTTCTTCATGTTTTCGATTATCCTACAATGATCTAACCATGGTTTCTCAATATATTGTGCTTATTAGGGATATATCCTTCAAATAACCATTTCCATAAAACATCATCCAATATATATGGATGTTACTTCAACTGGATAAATACACATGGATTCCTTATCATCTATAATCAATATTATCATCTCTATCTTCTTTCAAGATCCATTATAATTATACTAAATCAATATATTTACATGTTTTGTAAATGAATCCTTGGAATACAATAAAAATCATACAATGATGGATCAACAATATCGTCATACATATTTTTTGGAAATACATTTTAAATGTTGTTTCAATATGTGTTTTCATTATTCTAACTCCCCCTATTATCATCATGATATCATTTCCCATTATATCCCCTTTGTTGAATAGAAATTCAATTTAAATTGGTAAATTGTATCAATTAATTTATCATTAGTTGAATCATAATATGTCGACATTAACGATTCAATGTGTAGAAAACAATAAGTTTTTTTAGACCACAAAACTGTTCATTTTCAATTAAACTTGACAGAAACCGAAATGAGAACAGTTACCATTCCTAGAACCGTATGTCTATTTCTAGGTTGATATATATATAACTAAATCCAATTGTTATAATAGTTCATTAATAAAATAATTCAACCAATAACTCATTCATTAAAATTATAAAACCAGTAAAAACATTCAATAACAATACATTATTGATGTTATAGGAAATAGTTTTAAATCGTTTTTAAAAATGCCAGTACAATATTGTTGACTTTACGAAAATTTCAAAATTATTATTATGATTTCATTATTTTATCCATGTATGATAGATAATTATTACATACCACTTTAATGATACATTCATCGAGAACTTTATAGTATAATCATATTTGTATGAGATAAAAATTTTGGCCACTTCTACAATATTCTCCCCAAATATCACTTCTATTGATACAAGAATCATGATATTTATAATGACTATTTATTAAAAATAACGAATCATATGATATGTGGTATTTTTAAATTAATAATATCTATCTTATTCACGTGAATTCTATATTAGATACCTGTTATATCAACATCAAGGGTTATTTTCTTCGACAAATTATTCTTGAACATAGATTTATGATCAAATCAAGATGGAATCTTATTAACACTTCTATAATGTTATTACAATAATCACTTCACAAAATATCATCAAAGATGATCCTATAATATTATTTTACAGAATAAAAATTTAGAGATCAATATTTTCTAGTTACTTCTTCGTTAGGGATTTATAGAAAATAAATCCATCACTACTTCTTAACTGCACGATTAGAAATAATTTTACAACTTCAAATACCTACATTGGAAGAATAAATATAACACACAGTGTTTAAAATAATAAGGTGGGTCTACTAGTATATTAATATGAACAGAAATGTTGTGAAGATTTTTTCTACCATGTTCTTCTACTCTACATGCTTCCATATATGGCCATTAGAGTTGATTTTTTTAGTTGTATCTGTCATCTCATATATTTACATTATTTATGAATGATGGATCTTCATCCATTTGTAACAAATTCATATACACCACTTTATGTTTTCTTCATTATATAGATGATATATTCTTATGCTGGTAATTTTATTAGAATTTTGTCATACTGAGTGTATACTTATTTCAAATGTCACATATAATATTAGGATTATAATTTTTTGAAAACCTCTTAGGAAATTTGGTATATTCATGTTGAAATTTATAATTTCTTTTAGAACAAACCTTTTATTTTTCTTCCTCAAAATTTTTCCTTTTCTAATCTTAATGGGAATATTATAGGTATGTCATTTGAAATATGCACTACATTATTGGTTGTTATGCTTGGGTTTTTGATGGTTCTTATTGTTGATCTATCATTTTTATATTCAAAACACATATTTTATGTCATGGCCTTTTTTGAACAATATTTTCCTTTTGTTTGGTTCCCTAGGATGAATTCTTTTTCTTCTAAATCATCACTGAAGATTTTATTTTCCCACATTATTTTGTTTATTTCCTATGGTTCTGACTTATTTAATTTTAAAAATCTATCGAATTAAATTAAAATAAGACTCTGTACATGTTGATGTGAGAATGAACCATTATTATGAACACCACTGTTTCATACATCATGAATTTCTTTAAGAATTCAAAATCTATTTTTATTAAACAAAATTATCATAATATGTAAATATTGATTTATTATCACTACCTTCTTCCCCATTGATACAATATATCTAAAAACATCAACACTAAATTTTTTATACCAACAAAAAATTATATTTTTCTAAAAACTATTACATCACATAAAACACCTATATATCTTGATATTTTCACTTTCTTTATGACTTTATATATTTTTAACAAATTATTTTTTTGATTCTTTTATAATTTATTGGGATTAATTTAGGTAAAATATTTCACATTCATTATATCTACCATCGACATGGTGGTAGGAATATCATCATTTTTATTTATCTATACTTCTATATATTTTAATTTCAAACCCTTATTTTAACTAAAACAATATTTATAAAAATTATTACAAAATGATTTGGATGATATCATTTTCACCACAACTACTTATAATAAATCACAAAATTACTTTGAAGTATAATTTTAATTGTTAGAGATATTTTATAGTTATATTCACCTATAAAGAATTGGGTTACAATAATTACTCCATCCTTATTTTTTTTTAAAAACTCAACCTATGTATTCTCTATAATATTAAATTTCATTTACAATTCTATAAATTTCATAATGAGAAGACTATTTTGATCTGCAATCAATAATGATGAATCATGAGGTGCAACAGAAGTGTGAAAAATGTACAATTAAAAATACCAAGGTTGGATTCATCATAAATACGTTTAATTAAAAAAAATACATTTCCTAAATTTCTTAAAGGATCATGTTTTTTTCAATTCATGCATGGAAAATAAAATTAAACAAAAATTTTAAATGGTACCTTGTTCATTTAACATTATTGGTTTGATTCACAAACCCTTGATGTGTCCTCACTTGGAGACACCATTCAATGAGTCCTATATACATTCCACACATCAACAACAACATCTATATCATTTGTATATGTATATTGGATTTTTAATGGTAAATAAAATAGCTTTATAATGTCCCTTCATTCTTGTGAAAAACAAAGACTCGATCAACAAAGGATGATTGATCTAACCTTCTTCTTCCTTCACAATCTCTCTCAAAGAACCTGAGAGGAGTTGACAGGAGATATTATCTCTCTAAATTATTTTAAAAAAATTATATATATTAAATTTTCACAAATATTCTTTTATACATGGGTTATAATATCTATAATTTCACAATTCACAAAGGAAAGTAAAATTTTATTATAGAACTTTTCAAACATTTATTAATTATTAAACTTATCTTAAATGTCACAAATATTTTATCAATCATTTTTAAAACTAGAAAATGTTATTTGATGGAATATATACTATTAAATTCACTGAAAAGTTCATCAATTAATTTAACAAACCTTGAACATCCAATGATAATTTGAATATTTATATTTTCTCTTATTAAATTTCACTATAAACAAGTGAATACCTTGACAAAAAAATAAAATCATCATTATTATAACCATGAAAAATATAATTGAATTCTTTTATACTTTCGATCGATCATAATAGGTGGTTCACCATCCCATACACATGGGTCCCACTTCATTCTAAACTCGAATTCATTAGTATATATGGAACTTGTGGATACACTTAGTGTGTGACCCTCCACGTCCTTATCTTGATATCAGTTAGTCTAACCCATAGACCAAGAGTAGATTCTAATAACTCATCATAATACCTAAGAAGATAAGTAATATCATAGCTATGAAGACCTACAACAAACAAATTCTGTTTAATATAATCTATTTGTCACAATATATATCATAAATTTGGATGCACACTTGTGTGATCATCCTTTTTTTACTTTATATCTTTTGTAACCTTACCAAAAATAAATTCAGCACCCTTTTTTCAATATAGTTGTAATTTGGTTTGTATCTTGTTGTGTGCTTGTTTTCATGTGTTTACAGGTTATAAAGGCATTTCCTTCCTGGTTTTAGGGAAATATGCCTTTCGGTGCTAGACGCCAGCCCCTGGCCAATGGAAGTCGGGCTTGGGGTTGTAACGACATGGGCCTCGGGGGATGGGTCGTGACTAATTGGTATCAAAGGGAGGTTCTACCATATAACATATGAATCTGATATTTCTTTTAATGTCAATAGGGTTCAGTGTTATGAGTGTGGCTATTCTTTTAGGGAATCCAGTGTGGGTGCGGCGGCCAACATATACATACCCCAGGACCCTGAAGTCTGATTTATGGCTCAATGCATGAAAACACTAATTGCGTGTTTGTTTTCAAGAGTTTTCATTGTGATCTCTTTGAGCCATCTCACTAGGTATAACTTATTGAGCACAGTTCACCTATTTCCTTTTAGGATTCCACAACGTAGACAGCCAGCTAGGGTTCCAAGAGTGCACACAATGATAGCCCACTGAGCGACGAGGCCTCGGTATAGGGTCCTTTTCCAGTAGAGGCACCAGCGGAGGCAGAAACAGTACCTTTACCCATTGGTCCACCGATGCCAACGGCTCCAGTAGCAGAGAGTGCATGTTGCTTGAGCACATTTCACAATATCTAGTGCCAGAGGCCACCCAGGTTCATGGGAGAGATGGAACCACATGCATCTGGTGATTGGTTGGAGGACTAAGTGAGAGTTTTTAGAATGGTAGGGACACTAGTCGATCTCATGGTGATCCTTTCCACCAGCCTTGTATAGGTAGCAACATGCATATGGTAGAGCTTGATGCTCCAAGTTCACGATGAGGTGATGCTTCTCTAGGAAAACATCGAGAGCCTTTTTCGGGCATAGTTTGTTCTAGCGACTCTTCATAGAGTGCGCATTCAGGAGCTACTTCATCTGCATCAGGGCAACATGATTGTGGCTCAGTACTCGGCGAGGTTAACTAAACTCTCACGCTACTCCATAGATAAGGTGCGTGACCTATTCTTCAGGGCCTGGACCTTCGAGTAGGGGATCAGATGAGAGATCAGGGCTTCGATGATCTCACTCAACATCCCGACGCAGACGGGGGTGTTACATTGAACACTCGTAGTGGAGATTTTCTTTGCTAAGGAGTCACCATCAGTGAGACCCACCACCAGTCGTCACGTAGTGGAGTCTTCTGCAGTTAGAAGCAGATAGATGACAGAGAAGTCCAAGAGAACCAGACCTATTGGTGGACGACCGCATGACTCCGGGTCGGTTGTGCGGGGCACCCGAGGTGGAGCCACTCATTCTAAAAGCGGGTAGTGGCACGCATGAGGCGGGTAGGGTCACATGGCTCATGAATGTATGACCCAACATACGGATGATTAAAAACGGTCGAAGGACCGCCCAAGAAGAGATAGAGGTTTGACCTAGGAGGTCCACAGGGTGTAGGATGATGTGGCAGAGGAGCTTTCCATACAGCTAGTGGTGACCGACGATTCGAGATGTTACCGCCACCACCACCCGGAGGTCTACCCAGACCGTAGGGAGCAGGTGGACAGAAGCGAGCTCAGCTCCAGACAGCTGAGGCCTACGATCACAGTGCTCTGGAAATGATACGTGGTACGATTAGTGTCTACATAACCTTAGCTGAAGTACATATAAACATAGGTTCCAGTCATTCTATTATTTCCACTACCCTCGTTCAGAGCTCAGAGATTTTAATGGAGCTATTGGATCGATCCTTACGACTAGAGACTCCTACGAGAACGGATTCGATGATTACGCACTTGTACCGACAGTGAGATCTTACTCTAGGAGGCGAGTGCTTCATATGGGATCTCCTAGTAGCAGCGTCGAGGCCTTATGATATCTTCTTGGGTATAGACTGGTTATCAACAGTCCATGCTCAGATTGATTGTATTAGGTGAAAATTTTGGTGTGTCCACACAGATGGGACAATGTTTACCTTCACCGGTGAGAAGAGAACCTTTTAATCACCGAATTCACTTACCCAGATGAGGGTTCAACCGATCCATCATCAGTTGGCTAGCCATACCCTTGGAGCGGTTGATGGGGAGAGTTCGAGATATCCTATAGTGGTGGACCAGTACACATATGTCTTCCCTGATGATGTTCTGGGTCTACCTGCTCATAGAGAGGTCGACGTTTACATTGAATAGTACCACTGGACGGCACAAATATCTACTCCAGAATATTAGATGGCTCTTGGGGAGATTCGTGAGCTACGGGTACAACTAGAAAACTTAAAGGGGAAGGGATTCATCCGGCCCAGGGTTTCTCCTTGGGCAACCCCGATTCTGTTCGCCAAGAAGGAAGATGGGAGCTTGAGGATTTTTTTTGGGTATCAGCGCTAGAACCAGGTGATTGTGAATAAAAAGTACCCACTACCGAGGATTGATGACCTCTTTGATTAGCAGAAGGGATCACAGTGGTTGGAGAAGATAGAACATAGGTCATGATAACACCAGCTCAGAGTGCGAGTTGAGGATGTGCAGAAGACGGAATTCAAATGTCAGTATGACCATTATGAGTTTGTGGTTATTTCATTAGGAATAACCAATTATACACCAGGGTTCATGAGACTCATGAACATGATATTTCAGCCATACATTGATCGCTTTGTAGTAGTCTTCATCAATGACATTCTGATCTACTCGACTACTAAAGAGGAGCATGGCTTCCGTTTGTAGGTTGTACTGGACACACTCTGAGAGAACCAACTCTTATGGTAAGCTCTCAAAGTTCCATTTCTAGATCCTAGGGGTTCATATTCTGGGACATGTCATCTTGGAGGATAAAGTTGCACTAGGTCCAGCGAAGATTGAGGTGGTACTTGATTGGGAGCCACACTGGAGTGTGATAGAGGTACGGGGTTTCCTAGGTTTGGATGTATACTACCAGAGTTTTGTGCTAGATTTATCCAGAGTTTCAGAACTAGTAATAGTGTTGATGAATAAGTAGAATCCCTTCATGTGGTTGGAGAGATGCCAGCAGAGTTTTCAGGATTTGAGGGAGAGGCTAACTAGGGCCCCTATATTGAGGATACCAGAGGAGGGCGTAGGGTACATAGTTTATAGTGACGCATCTGAGACTATACTCGGATGTGTCATGCTGCACGAGTGAGCAGTGATCGCATATGGTTCTTGGTAGCTGAGACAAAATGAACAGAACTATGATACCCATGACATGGTGTTAGCAGCAGTGGTCTTCGCCAAGAAGATGTGGCAACATTACTTGATGGATGAATATTTTACAGACTACTCTGATCACAAGAGTCTCAGGTATATCTTCTCTTAGATGGACCTGAACCAGATACATCAAGGTTGTCTTGAGTTTCTCCAGAATTATGACATTGATATAGTCTATATTCTTGGGATGGGAAACATTGTAGAAGATGCACTAATTATAAGATCTGGTATACAGTTGCTAGGTGAGGCGACAGAGCAGCTGGCCGCTTTACAGATATACTTTGTGGATAGCGATGAAGCATCTTTTCTTTAACCTCTTACATACACTCCCCCGCTTCTTCAGCGACTCTAGGAGGCGTAGTGTGGGGACGCTCACTGTGATACATGGCGTGATAAGATATCCACCGGACATGCAGCTGATGGATTTTCTGAAGGTGGGGAGCACGTCATCCTTTTCAGAGGGCGTACCATAGTACCAGTGTCACATCAGGAGTAAGTATTGATAGAGTTCCGAACATCCCATCTGGTGATGCATCCAGGAGTGGCGAGGATGTACCAAGATCTCTGACAATAGAACTAGTGGCTGGGAATGAAGAAAGCAGTAGCAGAGTTTCTCTCTCGGTGCCTCACTATTCATCATGTGAAGGTAAAGCATAAGGTACCGAAAAGCTTGGTTCAGCCTTTAGTGGTCCTTGAGTGGAATTGGGATGGGATATCCATGGACTTTGTGATAGGACATCAGCATACGTCCAGAGGACATGAATCGATCTGAGTGATCATGGACCAACTCACCAAGTTTTCCCACTTCCTACCGACTAGAGAGTAGGGTTCAGTAGAGAGAATAAGACTCCACTATGTGCAAGAGATTGTGCGGCTACGTGGAGTACCCTCTAAAATTTTCTCCCATCATGAGGCACATTTTCCTTCCCAGCTATGGAAGGGGTTGTAGGAGGATTTTGGGATGAAACTTAATTTGAGCACCGCCTTCCATCCAGAGACTAATGGCCATACTGAGCAGACCATTACGACCCCCAAGGAAATGCTCCATGCTTGTGTCCTCAACATTGGTCACAGTTGGGATGATCCCTTGCCTTCGGTGGAGTTTACGTACAATAATAGCTATCACTCCACCATTGGGATGGCACCTTTCGAGGTGTTGTACGGGCGACCTTGCAGATCACATTTGTGCAGGACTAACCCAGGGGAGTCAGCACTAGTGGGACCAGAGATGGTACGGGCTACCAAGAAGAAGGTGAAGATCATCCAGGAGAGGATGAAGACTGCATAGAGCAGGTAGAAGTCATATGCCGACAAGAGACAGGGACCTCTGGAGTTCGTGGATGGTGACCACGTATTTTTACAGGTCTCACCTCGATGATGTTTGCAGAGATTTGGTCGAGGTGACAAGTTATCTCCGAGGTTCATCTGACTTTTTCAAGTCTTCATCAGGGTTGGCGAGGTGTCCTACCACTTAGCTCCTACACCTCTGTTGCATCGAGTGAATTACATTTTCCATGTATCTTAGCTTAGGAGATACGTTCACGACCCTTCCCACATCCTCGACCACGGTGAGCTGGACATCAATGAGTGGGTGACTTCTATGGAGGTTATAGATGAGATTTAGGATCGACAGGAGCAGGCCCTTCTTGGACGGTCGATACCTCTGGTGCATGTTCGCTAGCAGCATGACAGCCTCCAGGAGAGCACATGGGAGAGGGAGGCTCATATGTGTGCTCGGTACCCCCACTTGTTCCCTTAGACTGAGTTGTGGCTTACGGGGACATAAATCCCTAAGGCGGGGAGAATGTAAAGACCTGAAATTTCCATGTAATTTTTTTTATTAAATTGGAATATTATGAGTCTGTAAAAATTGGCAGCGCGTGATTCCAAGGCCCAGTGTTCCCAGAATGAATTTCTATACTTTTTTTGGCTACGTTCAGTAAACGTATGAGTAGGTTTTTCTAACATTTGAACCGGTGGTCAGAATTGAAATTTGATGGCACCTTTGAACCCGCCGCACCAGTATTCGCTTAAGGAGACTTTCACCTCGATGGTAGTTGGTTGAGAGTGAATGAAAATTTATGGTTTTTTCGTGAAAGAATAAAATAAAATAATTGTCTTATAACATTTTAGATTATTTTTCTTTGGGGTCTCACATGTGGATTTTCAGAGGTGGCGACTACCAGAATTGAAGCTCCCCTTGAGGTTATGTAGTTGAGGACAATGGAACCTGAAACCTCCCATGATAGGTTATGTTGGTGGGGACCACCTGATATTAAAACCCCTTTAAACCTCCCACTTAAATGTGGGGAAGTCTCTTGAACTTCCCCTTGTTTAATTATTCCTTCCCCTTAATTAATTTATCGAACCAATATATAATTAATTAATCCAAATTGAAATAGTGCCAACAATTAAAATTGGGGAAACATATCATAATTTGGCTACTTTTCAATTTGGTGGATTTGGGGAGAGGAGAAATATTGGGAGGATTACACTTCTCCAATGAAGAAAACCATCAAATAAAGTTCATCAGAAATCAACGAAGAGGATGATGAGTGAGCCCGACATCAAAGCATGGTTTTGCATGCATCGATCGATGGAACTCTCTTCGCCTTCTTTGACTTCCTTATCACTTCAATGTCAAAGAAAAATCCAAGGTAGGGGTTTAGTTCCCATGTTCTTCCCTTCTAATTTTTCTTTTTCGGGGTTTGGAATTTTGAATGATGAAGGTTGTGGGGATCAATGTTCTTAAATATCTTCCATACATGTTCTTGATAAAAAAATGGTGAACCACTTGATAACTATCTAACTCGGAGGGAGTGGTCTAAACAGACATGGCGCCACCCATCATCCGTTCTCCCTTATTGTGTTCCTCACGATTGAAGAATGTGGCTTACACCATGACGATGAACGAAGAGAGAGGCCGGCTAAACCAGCTGTCGGTGAAGGCACGACACCCCATCGCCCCGCGGCTCCACCATCTATGACTTCTACGCCCTATGATAGAGCCACCGCCCACAGCCTCACCACCCGACCTGCCACTGCTGTCCGCAGCCCCGTCGACCCTCCCATGGGCTTGTCGAGCCGCCCCACGGCTTCCGCCCTCTCAGCCGAGCCGCCCCGTGCCCTCGTGGCACCCCCTGGCCGAGCTACCCCACAGATTCCGCCCTCCCAGCCAAGCTACCCTGGGTCGGCCCGAGCAGCCGCACAGCCTCGCGGCACCCCCACGGCCGAGACGCCATCTGTGGCCGAGCCGACCCATGGCCTCCGCCGCCCCGCGACACCCGCGGCCTCCGTGGCCCATCGCGGCCTACCAGGCCGGGCCGCCCAGTGGGCCGGGTCAGACCTAGTGGGTCGGGCCTGGTCAACCTGAATCTGATCAAACATGGTCAGAATGGGCCTATTCGGTCTGACCGAGTTGGACCAGACCCACACCAGATACAACCCTATACTTTACTTGGGTCGTACCATTAGCACTGAGCGTCAGATTGAAGAACCACCAGCAATGTTGGAAACCTTGGAGAGAGAGAGTCCCTTGGAGTATAACCCACTAGAGATTTGGATAATGTTAGAGTACAGTCAGGTTGGATCGTGCACGAATCCAATAAGTCCATCAGGACTAAAAGGCTAATAACTCATAGACCATACACTTGATTGATGCATCATCTATTGCATTGACACCCCTATGGCATGGTAGTCCTTTGTGATACTTATTTGCAAGAATTCATGGAATTTGGAGTATCAAATAGTGGCTTGAGTAGCGTACCCTCCCAGAGACAAGAAATCTTAGTGCGGGAACCCAATAGCTGTCTGTGACGAGAAAAAATGAATAGCGATAATATATGGGTTAGCACCTAGCGATCTTGTGTGGGTCAGCATAGAGCGATCCTTTTTGGGTCATCACCTAGTGATCCTCTAGGGGTCATCACTGAGAGATCCTATGTGGGTCAGCAGAAGTGCCTCGTAATAGAGTAAGATGATTCAGTTGTTACATCTCATTATCTCTACTACTGTACCTAAGATGTACCTTGTGTGAGCTGAGTCCGTACCTGTGTGCTACTTTCCTTCATGGTAATACCATGGTGGTATTCTTCTGTGGGGTGTACCTATGAGGTACTTACCGCCATTGTATTCCTTCTTTTGTGGGATTATTGAGCCTTGGTCATTGAGATGGACCCTATGTTTCCTCTTGATTGAGATGGGTATACTTGATAACTTATGCATATGTATGGGAATATACCTATGTAGGGTTCACAATTGACTTCATGATTTGTGGTTTGTACATTGAGGATTTTGTGAGACCTTGAGGGTCTCGAGGTCTCTACTGAGTATCTTTATACGCACCCCATCACATGATATGACCACACCTTGTTGTGTTTGGTGTAGACAACGGACAACGTTGATTGAGGCTAAAGGGACCAGGACTAGACGGTGCCTAGTGGTGGACCATATAGTATGTCAGTACGCAGAGGAGACGGGAGGAAATGAAGTGCTGAGGGGCCGATCTATACCTACCCTTTAGGTAGGAATGATAGAGGGTGACCCAGTAGATGTCTTTATCTTTCTTCAGTTGTATTTTATTTTAGTTGTACTTGTACCTTTACTGTTGGGCTGGTATTCCAGCCCCACTTACTTTCAGCACTATTATTTCTATATATTTTACTTGTGTTCATATCTATTTGTGTGCTTGGTTTCATGTGTTTATATTTTATAAAGGAAATACCTTCTTAGTTTTAGGGAAATACGCCTTTTGGTGCTAGTCGCCAGCCCCTGGCCTAAGGAAGGCGGGCTTGGGGTTGTCACAGAACGAGCCCCGGGGGACGGATCGTGACATTCCTTATTTAATTGTGTTTTAATTGGAGCCTTTATTAGTGTTTAAAAAACTTTTATATTTTTTTATTATGTCCCACAAGGGCTAGGAATTCTGTTTTATCATGTTTTCGGTGTGTTTTGGCCTTAGAATAAATTTTTGAGTGGGAATTTGTGTTCAATGATTTGTAAAAATTCTTCCAGTTGTTTAATAATATTTTAAGTTGTTTTTTAAATCTTATAAATAGTTTGAGACATGTTTTATATTGTTTTGGTGTGTGTATATTGTCAAAAGTGGGTTTGGGTGTGAAAATGGAGGTATTTGTGTGTGTGCCTTATTGTGAAAATCAATGGACGTGTTCAATCAATTGTTTATGTCACGTGCCATGTGTATTTGTGGGTACATAAGGTGTGTATGTGTGAAAAAAGTCTCTTTGATGGAAAATGTACGACATTGAACATATTTTACTTGCTGTGCATTTCTCAATATGTTTTGTGAATTTTTCAAAAGAAGGAATGTATGTTTTAATGTATCTTTGGTGTACTTTTTGTTTTATAGTGGATTTTCCTTCTTGAAGTTAAGTGTGTTATTAGTCTAAACCGTTGACATGTTATTTTGAAATTTTTTTTAGATTGTTAACTATTTAATTGTTTTATTAAAATATTTGTTGTTTTAGACGCTTTCGCTGCGGCGCACACATCAGTCTGTGAGAATGTGCAGCTGTTGTGCCTCATTCCCGCTTTCCAAAGGTGGGCGACATCTATTCCATATTCAAGGACGTTTGCTCCTTGATCAAAATGGGATGATGGGATGTCAGTTCTTCCTTCCATGAATTCCTCCTCAGAACTCGTCGCCTAGTCCGGTTCTCCCTTATAGATTAAGTCTTGGTTCGTGAATCTCATTCCTAGTGCCATATCTTTAGGGTCGCTGGTTAATTACACTACTTCTGTCAGGACATTCCATGGGGTGTTCACATGGTAGCAACCTTCATTTGGAGTAGACCGTAACATAATGCATGTTGGGGCATATCTGGATGCATGGACTTTATAGAACATGTATTCTTCCCCATAAGAGGCCATACCTAGGGCGCATAACCCAAGGCATCCCACGTCAGTCATGGGGAATTATATTCCATATGAAGTCTCTGAGGTTTTCGTCAACATCCCATGTTTATCAAAAGGTTTTTCATGTGTTTAAAGTCTTGCGGTGATGGATACACTAAATGCCTGTCTTCCGAGGGTTTCCTCAGGTATGTCATGTTTAACATGAGGTATGCCGCGAGTTTAATGTCTTGTGGAGAAAGAATGAGGGTGATCAGAATGTCCCATAGAGACGGATTAGAGGTGGTGTGTCTTTTAGAGGGGATATTTCGCACTGTTAAAGCTAATATGGACACCCATGAGGGCAGATCAGGGAGTGTTCACCCTAGAATGGGGGAACACCAAGGTTTACCATTGGCTGGGATTGAACCTTAGAGAGGTTTCCTTCGTACCCTGTGCAGACAACAGGGATCCAAACCCACATAGTTCGAAGGGGTGATGAATCAGGGTGTACACATAGGACAACAACCCGAATACATGATGGGGATTAAGCATGGATAGTGGCCCAGATACTACTATGAGCAGTGAAGATGTGGATGACATGATCCCACTGGGAAGTGGTGGCCCATGTATGAATCAGGATAGATGATGGAGAGTTGAATGAAGTGGAGGGAGAATGATATGGAACCTACGTGAGGACGATGCTGATGTTGGTCTTGAGCCTTGAAGAGACTTCCTACGTATCCTTGTGGAATGGAATCAAAGTACGCATAGTTCGGTGGGATGATGGGACACCAGAGGAGGCGGCCCATGAGAATGGACGCACGGATGGGACCCAGAGGAAGTAGAACTTCTTGGTTGGGGCATGATCTTCCCAAAAAAAATGGGATTGAGGGAGAGATCAGGATGAGACATGGGTGTTGGGATTGAACCTCAGGTAGGCTTCCTATATATCCCCGTGGAAGGGAATCAAAGTCTGCGTAGTTCATATGATGACGACTTACTATCGATTGTGGACTTCAATGACTTAGCACTGAATTAGTTTGACAAATGGATTATCGATGAATGGGGGAACAACGGATTACTACTGATTGGGATCCACAATTTAACGTCATAAAAGATGGGGGTGAACCGACATGAAAGAGGACATGAGGCCCTGATAGTTGGTTGGATCGATCCTTGTGGAGGCTTCTTACATACCTTTCCTTGGTAAGGATCAAAGACCACATAGTTTAGATATGGATATGGGTCTTACACTCTAGGATTCCCGGGGTGTTGGTGGACTGATGTGAAGGGGTGAAGAGAGACCAATGGGTGGTGGGCCCAGACGTCAGGGAGGCTTCCTACGTACGTTGCCTTGGCAAGGATCAAAGACCACGTAGTTCAGGTTGGGTGTGTTGGGCTTACGCTCTAGGCTGCACTTATAGGATATCATGGTCGATTCTTACTACTCTAAGTCCATGTGACTCATGCTCGGTGTGTGAAACAAGAGGCAGCAATGACCTGATGATCATAGCGAAAAGGTGTATCCATTAAGGGAGGTGAATGGGGCTTACGCAAGAAAGCTTCCCGGGTGCATCTATATAGCAGCAATGGTGAATGGGGATTATGCATGGAAGATTCCTGGGTGCCACGATGGAGCAACAATGGTGAATGTGGATTATGAAATCAAAATGTCCGGGTGACACTATGGAGTGGAAATTGGGAATGGGGCTTACGTGAGGATGCTTCCCAGGCGCCGCTCTGGAGCGGCAATGGTTGATGGGGCTTATGAGAGGAAGCTACCCGGGTTCCGCTATAGAGCGGAAATGGTGAACGGGGCTTACGAAAGAAAGCTGCCTGAGTGCCGCCATGGGGCGACATTGGTGGATGGGGCGTATGCAAGAAAGCTGCCCGGGTGCTGCTATGGAGCGTCAATGGTGGATGGGACTTATGCACAGAAGGTACCCGTAATTTCTTCCTCATGTTTGTCCATGAGGGAATCCCAACCCACTGGCGAGTTTATGACTTCGCCTATGCACTAGTACACATGATGGATAATTCCAAGGGGTGTTGGAGTCTGTCCAAACAAAGGGAGATGAAAAGTGCGAATCACATGCCTGGAATTCAGAATGCAATGAGGGTGGTGTGACGATGGAGGATAACTGTTGACCATGTTCAAAACACATCATTAATATTGTGTTAGCCTAAAATGGGGAAAAACAAATGAGGGTCGACTGCTGACCGTTTTTGAAACACAGGACCTGACTCGAAGTGTTTTCCAAAGTCTTATGGGGTGTTGGCCCTGAATGGAAGGTGAGCAGATGCGCCATGGGACCAGGCCGTTAGGGGGTCCCTTTAGACATGTAAGGGGATGAAGATCCAAATGAAGGACATGCAAAGCGTGAGGTGGAGAGATGGAATTATTGAATGGATTCCAATGATCTAGATATTATGCCACTGTGATCATGGAATTAAGAATCTTATGCTTGGAGCATAAGGCATCTCTTTATTAGAGTAAGAGGCATCCTATGATTGGAAATTAGGGTGTGCCACATTTTATAGTCATGTAGAGAGGACAATTGGCATCTCATTATTGGAGCCTAAAGAATTTCTTTCTTAGTACAAGAGGCATCCTATTTTTGGAACATAGTGTGTTCTACAGTTTATAGTCATGTAGATAGGACTGTTGTCTTCTTACGCTTGGAGCATAAGGAATATCTTGTTTAGAGCAAGTGGCATACTATGCTTAGCACACATGGAGCACTACAGTTTATAGTCATGTAGAGAGGACAATTGTCTTCTTACGCTTAGAGCATAAGTATTCTCTTTTTTAGAGCAACACGCATCCTATGTTTAGCACATAGGGAGTACTACAGTTTATAGTCATCTAGATAGGACTATTGGCTTCTCATACTTGGATCATAAGGAAAATATTTCTTAGATAAAGAGGAATACTATGTTTTGAACGTAGGTTGTGATGTAGTTTATAGTCATGTAGAGAGGATTGTTGTCTTCTTGCGCTTGGATCATAGGGCATCTCTTGTTTAGAGCAAGATGCATCCTATGTTTACCACATAGAGAGTAGTACAGTTTATAGTCATGTAGAGACGATTATTGTCTTCTTATAGTTGGATCATAAAGAATCTCTTGTTTAGAGAAATAGGAATCCTATGTTTAGCACATAGAATGTACTACAGTTTATAGTCATGTAGAGATGACTATTGTCATCCCATGGTTGGAGCATATGGCATCTCTTGCTTAGAGAAAAAGAAATCCTATGTTTGGAACATAGGGTGTGATATAGTTTATAGTAATGTAGAGAAGACTGTTAGGCATAAGACTATTATCAATGGTTGACGTTGGGACTTACGAAAGGGTGGCCCTTTCTTGTTCGGCCAGGCATAGGAGCCAAGTGATTGGGTTTGGAGGATTTTCCTGATGAATGGTTCAACTCATGGTACTCGGGGAATAGATGATGAGAATCCCAACTATCAACATGGGAATGGAACTAGGTGGAATATGTCAACTCAAGGTGTTTCATGGTGTGTGGAGGAGTCTCTCAAATCATGGTATTCCATAGGTGAAAGGAGGCTGCGCATAAGGGCGTAATGGAAAATGTCATCATCCAGACCTGAAATGTTTGTTGTGCGACTCTCCATTTTTCATGGGGTTCCATGATGGTAGCGAATGGTTCATTGAAAATGGGGTCTTGAAGATCATGTAATCGTGGATCATAGGCTCATGGAGTATCGACATGAAGGAAGCCGCCCACCGAGCATGTGCTTGCGGAGCCGCTTCGCAAAGGAAGATGCTCGTAGAGCATGGTCTCTCGGAGCGGCATCGTGAAGGAAAGTGGAGCTCCACGAACTGGGAGATCGGCCACCCAATAGGTGGAGTGTCGTCCGATGAAGGTGGGTGATCAGGGTATTTATTGGAAAGGGGCTCCGTGAAGTAGAGCTCGCTCAGCGTGATGATGGACCTTGCTCCGCGGCGGGTTCGCGAACGTCAAAGGGCTTCATGGAGCCATCTCTCCTCCTTGCATTACGGTGGGCACGAACGTCAAAGGGATTCACGGAGCCATCCTACCTCCTTGCTTTGCAGTAGGTCGCAAGCATCAAAGAGATTCGTAGAGCCGTCCCTTCTTCTTGTTTCGCAGAAGCACTCTGCGATCGCGAAGGGGGCTTCATGAATGGGCTTTGCGAACCAGTTTTCGAGCCCAACTTCAAATGTCCATAAATCCTAATCTGTAACTCCGTTTGGGCACTTTGACCAACCAAATTGAAGCCTGCAATATGGGAAACGATCTAGGATTATGTATGGAAGCATCTAGAAAATTTTGGGGATGCGTTTTCAGGTGTCAACATTTTTTTTGTGCATTGGACCTCGCTATGATGGTTTGGGCAGCAGGTGTCAAGGTATCCTACATGTACATGCATAGGGTAAGGAATATGTATATATATGACTTCTTTGAACATATTCCATCATTTAATTGTGAATATGTGCAATGAAATTAGGGTTTTATATATATATATATTTATAAATTCATGTGTGTGTATGGTTCAAATGTGGGTTCGAGTGGTCATCGACAAATATAGACATGTTTGAGGTAGGCCCCCTATGAATATGACTTTAATTTGAATTTCATAATTTCTTTCCTATTTTAAAAATATGTTTTAAAATTTTTTCTGTATACACATGCTATGAAATTTGATTGCGGTTTCTTGAAATGGTTATGCCTTGGTTTTGAAAATTTAAATGTATTTCAACCACCATTGGTCTTAAGTGACTTTTAAAAAAAAATTGATTTCCTAAGTGGTTTTGAATTGGTAATGAGTATTTCCAAAGATGTTTGGCCTTTTGGTCGGTTAATTTTAAAAAGTGTCCCCTTTATGTACTTAATCATATTTGGAACTTTAAAATTGTTTAATGAAAAATATGAACCTCTCTTGAGGCCCTCCCCTTGGTCTTAGAAAATTATTTGTATGTTGAATGTGTTGTTATGTGCATAATTTAAAGCTTATGAATTGTGTAACTTGAAAGAGGGGGAATGAGATTAAGGAGGGAGAATGGTGGTGAGATGTTGAATGGGGTTTAGATAATGAATGTGTGATGTACATGTTTTTTTTTGATAAAGAAAACTCACCAACACATGAAATAGAGAAAATTGGGAAACCTGGGTATCTATGTGGGTGACTAGGACTACTACGCTAGATGACACAGAAGGGGTTCATCCAAGTTAATTTTAGTAGGATTGATTCAAAAACACTAAGTAAACTTATGAATTAATGAGGGTCATGGTTTCAAAGCCACGAATGCTAAGGGTCGTGGTTTTTAAGCCATGTTTTCTGAGGGTCGTGGATTCTAAGACACGATTCATCGAGGTACAATGTATCTAGGGTCCCACTAGTGCTAGCCACTTATAGGGATTACACATGGTTCCATTTTGTTATATGATTTTTGTGATGTAATTTTTATTTTAGTTTTTTCATACTTGATGTCTTATTTTTGAAAACCATATTTTAATCTAAATTTCTTTCCTTTAATTTTAAAACATTATTGCATGCTTGAAACTTAATAAAAAAATGAAGTGGGAGAGAAATTATTTACTTGAAAATGAAAACATGTTACTTTAATTTTAATAGAATGAAAAACATAATTTTATTACGTCGTATCTTCAAGCTAGCATCTTTTAGATTTCATATAAAAGGAAAGGGAATAGGGTTGTATCTTGGTATTCCTACAGAGCATCTTGGTGCTCACACCTACTTTACTTTTCAGTTGCAGGTTTCAGTCTTGGATTTCTTTTGGGAGTGAGTGTAGTGTATGTTCTATGGTGACCCATAAGTTCACTTGATGTATGTCACGTTGCTTCATTTATTTCTTTTTCTACTGCTAGTTTGTTTAGTGTATTTTCAATTGTTTATCTGTTCGTTCAGTTTATGATTACTTATCTGTCCTTTTTTGGTCCAAATCATTCCCAATTGGTCTATTTCGATGATCGAAACTAGTTTTTAGCCCATGGGGGTCGGGTATGCCCTTTGGGCTATGTCAGAGACCATCTCGAGTGACCAGTTCTGGGTCGACCCGAGGCTATTTCATGATAGCCAACTTAAAAAATTATCAACCAACTTTTTATCCCATGATTATGATGATTCTGTTGATATATAGGTTTCTTCAAGGGGTCTTCCATGTAATCCATTATAGATTCTCTGCTAACCGTGACTCTACCTCTATAAGTAATTTCCCTTAAGAGATGAAACTTCCTTAGTATATGTTTTTTCCTCTGGTTTTATGAAGCCTCCTTGGAAGGAACCATTGTTTTAGTATTATCCAAGAATAATATAATAGGATCATATCTTCCAAGAATAATTCCAAGATAGAAAATATATCTTTATATATAAATAGATTATTTAGCGGCATAATATGCTTCTATATACTCAAATATTATATATAATAGGAAACAAAGGGCTGTTTCAAGTTCCCCCAGTTCAATGCACTACCTTTTAGGAAAAATACATTGTCTGAATGCAATTTTAGATCAGTGAGATCTATGTTGAACATATAATTTGTGTATCCCCTCATAACTATCTCATCATCTCCCATAAAAACTAAGAATGCTTCCTTTTTACGTATCGATTACTTTAGGATATTTTTACATATTCCCAATGTGACTACTATATTGGATTTATATCTAACAATCATAAATAAATTAAAGGCAACATCAAACCTAGTATATAACATGGAACTCATGATATATCCCGCAGTTCAAGCATAATGGATTATACTAATTAATTCAATCTCTTTTGGTGTTTGTGGACACTTATTATTTGTGATATTAATTCCATGTGGCATTGGAAAAAAATACCCTCTTGGACTGATCCAAATTGTTCTTTTTTAGAACCTTGTCAATATATATAATTGGACTTAGCACATGTATCCTCTTATATACATATCTATTGATGACGATCCATAGAATATATGTTTCTTCCCCTAATTCTATCATGGAGAATAATTCATTTTACAATGTCTTTTCTAACTATAATACCTAAACCTTTTCCCCATTAAAAATATGTAATCTACTTATAATACTATGAAAGATATGGAAATCCAACTAACGTTATTATAGACAGATGTTTATATTTCATTCTTAACGAAACCAAATTCTCTTATGGGCTCATCATATTGAATATTTCATGATCTTGATTAATTATTTAATCCATAAATTGATCTATACATATTAATCGCTTTATTGGAACTGTTTAACAAAATGAACCCTTTGGGTCTTGACATATTGAAATCCTCAACTAACTTCCAAAATAAAAAATTACCTTTAAATCCATTTGAAAAAATCCATAATAATTGATGGCTTCTATTTCAAGTAATATTTTTATGGATCTTATCATTACAACTATTTAGAAGGATTCATCATAGCAGATTCCTTGATGTTTCCTGAAACCCTTCACTGACAGCCATGCCTTATATGTGCTTACATGACCATACATGTCCATTTATTTCATGAATACCCATTTAGAACGAATATGTTTTTCATTAGTTTTTGGGTATACCAAAGTCCAAACATGATTTTGATTCATGGTCTCTATTTTAGAATTCATGGATTCATTCCATTTAGTATCATCCTTACAATCTACTACATTCTTGTAGGTCATATATTTAACATTATCTTGGAGTAATGAACAAATAAAAACTACATGATGCATTTACTAAAAATGGACCACATACATCAGTATGAACAAAATTCATTGGGGATTAATCTGATTCTCCTATCCCACTAAAATACTCACTGTTCACTTTACCTTATAAACATGCATGACATACCCCCAAGGGTTTTAACTCTAGAGATTCTAAATACCCTCCTTGATGTACATTTCATAAACACTTCTCAATTAAATATCCTACCCTAATTTTAGATAGGTTGGGAGGAGATGACTTATTGTCACCAAATTGTTCATTGATTTCTAATATTGGATATTATAGAACATGTACTTACAACCCATTAATAGGATCATTCATATCATAACATATGTTATCCTCATATGTATGAAAATATTTTTTTTTCCAAACTCAAAATAAAATCACAGATTTTATAACCTCAATACTGAGATTACATTTCTAGTAATATATGGTTCATTATAACAATTATTTAGCACTAGATCCATCCCACATAGAAACGTAAAATGATAACCTTTCATTGATAGTACTGTCAGTATCACACCATTTTCTACTAGGAGATAAACATTACATTTTTCAATTTTCTTAAATCTAAATGGTTCCTATATTGGAATAAAAACATTTGATCCAAATGAAGTATCGAATAAAGAAACTTTTACAAATAGAAATATTTCATTCAATATCAAATACACCTAAACCAGAAGCGTTACCATGATAATTTTGCAATATTTTCCAATTCTTCTTCTAGTGTAGTTATTTGCCACATGAAATGAAAACGTCCCTCTACTTGTTACTCTCTCTCTCTATCCATCTTTATTATCATTAAAGGATAATGCATCAATTTCTTTAACATAGTCTTACCCCTTGGAATTTTATTCTTTCATTTAGTCTTATTGTTCACCATAATGACTGAAGAGTTAGAATTATTCATATCCTTATCAACTTAGTGTGCTAAAAAAGTTGTGAGTGACCTATTCATGATATTAGTATTAAAACTAAACATCATAGTTAGGAAACTATGTGGTAAAGAGGAAATAATGATGTTATTTTCTAGATAATGGTTTAGTCAGATTCAAAGGGACTAAAGTCATTCCGTATACATGATCATTTTGAGTACATTAGGTCCTACCTGATTTCCTTTTTCTAGCCAGAATTTATAAAAATCACATGATATATAATATATTTTATGTAAGGATATCTCATAGAATAAATCATAAAAATATGACATCATTTGGAATTTTTTTTCCCTCATTCATTTTATGATACTAACCGGGTAGAGATGAATAAAAGAAACACTAAACATTAGATGCATCATCCACATGAGTAATGTATTTTTTATTGTCTTCCATTATTTTTCCCTAACAGGAATCTATATTAATTAGGTATTACATAGCATAAATCATATTCTTGTGGTGTAAAATTATGCCCAATCTCTTGTACCACTCCAAGTAGTTATGGGTTGTTAGGATATTCCCTTTATTCAATATTGATTGGTGTAAAATAAAATTAGTGGCTATTTCAACTTGATCTACAAAAAATAAACATATTGGATTAGTAAATAGACTTCATTACCATGATACATTAAAAAATTATATGTTTTAAATTTCTCCCACAATTTTATCAAATCCTATTAACCCCCAACTACTAGTCTTGTAATACTCAATCCATTAAGTATTCTAGATTCATGGATCCATAAACCTCTACTCATAGTCGAAGCTATGGGATTACCACTTCTATGAGAGTTTACAGTAGTATTTAGACTAGAAATTCACATTGACTTGCATCTATTTGATCTATTGAGTGGAGTCTTATCTGTGAATAATTACCTTTCATTTCTTATCACTTTTCCTATAAAAATAAAAAATTCTATATATGGATACTCATTTTATGTCACATTTTGTTATGTTGACCCAAAACTCTCATAAGAACTCCCTGATGGTAAAAAAACCTCAAATAGGGATGAGAGAACCTCCAACAATTAGTAATTTCTAAATTCAACTGATCAAAGTCTTTTAAAGATTTCATATTTCCTTTAATGTATTTGGTATGTTAATCTTTGGGAATTAAATCCTCTTATATTTTACATTAATGCTTTATGGGATCTAACATACAACATTATGATTATTTTATAAAGAAAATATTCACTACACATGATCATTTTATCTAAGAATTGTTAATTTTTCTTATACTATTTGATCACAAATAATAAATACACATTAAAAAAATAATAAACCATACTGATGATAAAATAAATAAATAAATAATGTTATGATCATGAGTTGTTAACAATTGGTTATTACATTGAGAGAATAGTGGATTAAATTATACTATAGGGGATTTCCTTAATCTGGTTCCTCACTTGAATTGAATCACCCAGAACTACCATTCACTTCATATATTTTTCCTATACTAAATCTCGACTCGAACCAGAATTCCATGAAATCCCACGATCTTTATAATTTATACTATCACATAGGTGAGTAGAACTCAAGGTGTGAAATTTAATTTTATCAATTAAATGTGAACACACTTTCCATTATTTAAATTAATTATGGAGGGATGATGCACAAAATATTCCAAACAAAATAATTATTACATTCAAGAAAATATAATGAAATAATTAATTTAAATAAGTAAAAAAGATTCATTGGTTGATCTCAACTCATAATTAATAAATATTAACTTATAAATAATAAAAATTTGATTTTGAAAAAAAATACAATTGAGTATATTTATAATGGTTTAACATGCATTAAAATAACACTAATTATGTTTTGTTACATCCCATATCACCTGAAAATAAATTTCAAAATTTCAAACTGTAAAAATGTAAATTATAATTATTTTCATAAATTTTTTGGTCCATTTGGACCTAATGAAATTCCCTAGGAATTTTTTTAGGGTAAGTGATTGGTTATTCATTGTCCCCTTTTTAATTTTTGGTAACTAAATCATGCTTCCAATGAAAAATTTTATTTCCAACAGACAACCCCAACTAGATTCTGGTATATTTTTAAAACATTCGATGTAATTTTATCATACTCCAATTAAAATTTGGTCCCACCATTAACCATTAACATGATGAAAAATATAAAACGTTAATTTTTAACATAGTTTTTAAGGAAAACCCATCGATTTAGAAATACAAGGTCTGGTCGCCATAGGGTTTGTTGAGTTGGGACTGTACAAAAAATCTATTTCTAAATCATATATAATACAATTGAAACTTCATTGTTTATGAATTAAATAATTTCACATTCCATTTGATACCAAATGAAGAAACTCGGGATGTAGCAGAAGCGTTAAAAAATGAACAATTCAAAATTTTGGGTTTGGATTCATGATTTAAACAATTAGTCCAAAAAAATGATTGCCCATATTTCATAATGGATTTCATGTAACTCAATTTAAGACTGAAAAATAAAATTTAATTAATGAATAAATGGTACATTCTCTTATTAAGTTATCATTTTGATTCAGTCACCGTCGATGTGTAGTGGAACAAATGCACCAAGCTAGGTATCCTCTTTGTCATCCACACATGCACCACATGTCCTGGATCATTGATGTATGTTTCCAAGGTGCTAGTGTGGGAAATCAAAGAGAATTATGATATATATTCAACCATATGAAGAACATAGACTCAATAAAGAACATGGGATATTTTCAACCTTGTTATTTGTTTAGAATCTCTCTATAATAACAAGAGAGGATATGAGATATTCTCTCATAAAATTCATCCAAATGGGGAATATTTATATTCAAGAGGAAAAAATGAGATTTTATAACTAGTTCATACTTCCTAAAAATTGCACCTTGGTTCTTGTATTGTAATAAACTTCATTTTAGACATTTTCTAACACATATGACTTAATTCAACTTCCATAAAATTCACTAATATTTTATCACTCACAAGTAACACTATAAAATATTATGGGATAAAGGAGCACCATCATGGGCCCTAATCCCCCCAAATAATGAAACAAACTTTCATCATCTTGTGTTTATTAGTGAAATTATATTTTATCATATTCACTTTTGTGATCAAACAACTCCCGAATACATTGATAAATAAATGCATTCATCAATATTAAAAACTTTATTAATATAATTGAATTATTCTTACCTATGCTCTATTGTTTCTCGGATGTTTATTGACCCCTAAACCTCTAGCCCAGTTCATATTAAACATTTATTCATTTATATGGGTGGATCTTATGGATACACATAGTGTGTGACCCTCTAGTTCCTTATCTCGATAGTAGTGATTCCAACCCACAAAACAATATTAAAGTCTAGCTCACCATCATGGCCCCTAATAAGATATTAAATGTCATATATATGAATACCTTCTACAAACACATTCTGTGTAATATAATATCTTTTTATTGCAATATATCCAAAAATGAATGCACATATGTGTCATCATCCTTTTGTTCCTTTATATATATTTTTAACCTTATTGGATAGATGTTCCCAATAATACCATGTCCATGGATTTAATGAATGTACACTCATCTTAGTTAACCTAGGATAATGAGATATATCATCCTTATCTTGTAAGAGATAGATTCTTTCTTGATGATTCAACTAATTCCATACAACCAAAGAAGCACCCATGAAAAGCTACATCTCTATAAAATCAATGTTATGGTTTATTTCTTATTTCATTGTATGAGATCAAATGGAACACATTTATAAATATCTCAAGTCTAGTGACTGATACACATGTTTGTAGATAAGAATAACTAATGACACAAAAATCATTTGATTTTAGTCTTCTTCAGTCCACCTTCGGGATCTCATCTACTTGATATCACAAAGTGTAATGTTAATGGGAATATTTTTCAATGCATATGAGATTAAAAAACATAATAGTCTGGAAACATCTATGTCCCATATATATGATATATATAGACCATATGAAATATATATTTATGATTATTGTCAGGGTATCTCGAGGTTACCATTATAGATGGGAACTACTCTAACCTTTTTATATGACATGTATTATAAGCACGTTACCATGTAAACAATGGATTATCAATTACAAACACTGCTATTTTTAGTATAATCACATGTATACATGAAACTATATAAATTTAGCGGTAATTAAAATATCTAAATGAGTTGGGTCTAGGGAATCCATTCACAATAAACAAAATTCTCTCTTCAAAAGACTTTAGAATGTTTTCAATATATTATTTATCAATTCTAATATTTTCCTATATCTAGGTGTAAAAATCCTTAAATGTAATTCATTTTACCTCCTGGTGAGCACGCTTGATATCAATTCTATTTTTCAAATTTATTCAACTCTATAGATATGTTATTCAGTATTCTTATTGATCTCTTCCTTATCCTTAACTTATATGATCCATTTATTTTCAAATTTTGAGGAGCATATTTAATGATCTATGTTCCATATTCATCTGAATATTATGCACATGGGGGGCATTATATATTCAAGAAATTTTTTATGGAAATTATTACCCATGTTATCTTTTTCCACATCATGTTTTTTTGGTCTCTCCTTGGATGATTTCAAAAAATAAACAAAAAATGAGATTATTTCTTTTGAAATTCAATGCACTATTTGATTTAATCCATTAAGTGATATTTCATGAGAAATCATAGATAGTATACCCACACCACTTAAATAGGGTTATTACTCTTGAGGACTTTGTTTCATAGATACTCATATAAATCATGATTATATGAATCCTTTTACTTTTATGAGTATTCCCACACCGTGGTGATATTCAAAACTATATATTCACCTCACTCTAAAACATTGATTTTTTTATTCTATAACCAGGATTCAAGAATAATTTTCTAAGAAAAATATATATAAATTGACCATCTTCAAACACTCTCTATTTATCATATTAAAAATACTATTAATAGAGATTTAGTCTGAATATGAAGAAAATAAACATTAACCAAAAGTACACTTCATTGTTAATATAATAAATAAACATAAATTATTGAAATTGGATAACTTATAAAATAGTGATTATTATATATGTGGACCTGTACTTTGATGTCAATTTTTTGGACTACTTTCAATATATTCAACACTGGGAGGGGGTGAATTAGGGTTCATGAATTTTATTTATAATTTAATCTTTTATCACTTTAAGTCATTGAATCGTTAATATCATGATTTCCCATTTTCTATTCCTTATCCTATTTAAGAATTCTAAACAAATTAAGTAATGGGGATAATATTTGTACTATTTTCACTACCCAGAATGTGTATCAAACCCTTATTTTGTCCAATTGTGAGTGGCACACTTATTTTATAATATAATGAGGTAACAATTATAGTTTTTTGGTTTAGAAATAATTATAAAATAAAGTGTGGTTACCAATAAATTATGAAGGGGACTTAAAAAATATTGATTCCCAACACTGGTGATATCTTGGTCCTCATGCTACTCTTGATGGATCTTTATACTATATGAATAGATAGTACATAATTTCATAAATTTAATTATAATTCCAAGAAATACCTATTTCAAATTGTACTCTTTAGAAATTTCATAGTGCCACCAAAGTATTATTCTCTGTCTCTTAATGTACAATATAATGAAATAAATTCATATTTTTGTTCTATTATAGGAAAAATGACTCACATAACCTTATTAATCTTCAAAACACTATACTAGAATGTTCATGTTATTTCAAACATGATTTACTTATTATTATTTTATCCATTCTCTCTTTTACTGGCTATGAAACTACTCTTCAATGAATGAAACCAAGATTTCATGGCCCTTTACTCTAATTATGAACATCATGGCCAACATGAAAAAATGTTCTTCTATTTCCAGTGCAATAAAATATACACAATACCCTTTTCTTCACCTCTCATAGAATTTTTCCTCTTCTTCCTCTTCATTGTATACAACCTACACTAGTAATTATTCTTCTCTTGTTCATTGACACTAATGTATTATTCAAAATATTACAATTTTATGTTTTAACTTTCTATGTAGCTGGATAATACTCTATATAGAATTTATTTTTCAAATATAAACCCACTTATTATTTTCAATTAGCATAACATATTTAGTTAATAATATATATGAATATAAAATAATATCGCGTCATCAATTATTCCTCCATAAATATCTTACTCCTCTTTAAATCTTGTATTCACTTCATTATGTAATTACATTAGTTTTAATTTATATGATTTTTAGTGATTAAAATAATATTGTATCTCCATTCAATAATTGTTACTGAAAATTATTTAAAAATCCTCAAAGACTCAAAATTATTCCATTATATTTATTCAATAAAATCTGATTTACTTCTTGACTATCCTAGCGTTTAATGCCTTTGAAATATTCCATGAAGACTATGTTCATCATTCTTATTTTCTCTATAAGGTACATTGAAATATTATGAAACATTCACTCTACAAAATACACATATTTCAAATATAATTAGATAAATATATTAAATATATATATTTTTTATAGATTTAATGATTTGAAGCACATCGATTATTCTTCCTCATTACTAATCCCTACTTAAACTACTTGAAACAATTCTCCTTTAGTTGTGGTTAGATTTATCCTAAAAATATATCCCACAAAAAATTCATGAAAGTATCCATATCATTACGTGAATTATTGTGATATATACTATATTTTAATTTATATTTACTTGTAATCTACTATATATTAGTTCAACTTCAATAAGAAAGGATCTTGATAATATACATCATGATGTTAATGTCTCAGGATTTCATGTCATAATGCACCATAAAAAATATTCTTATCACGGTACATTGCTTCACCATGAACATATCATCCATTTACACTTCAGATGACATTGCTCACAACATCAAATACATGAATCATATTCATACATGACCATTTTTATATGTCGCTCATTTTATACACATTCCCAAAAATAGGCCATTTTGATCCATGGATAATTCATTTATGTGGTATATTTTCCTACATGGTCCAACACAAATCAATTTTTTCATATATAAAAATTATTCTCTATGGCTCACCATAATTAATATTTATCAAACATGTTGAATTTTATATGATGAAAAAAATATGGGTATATAGGTTCTCTATTGTGACCCCATAAATATCAAAGTTTTCATATACTATTATTTACAAACATAATAGTCCATTTGAGTATGTATATTAAACTACCTCAGAAATATATATGTACATATTTCTTTATGCCGAGCACATATAATGATTCTATGATTTTTTTATAAAATTTATTTTCCACTTCCATAACACACACTTTTTCACTATTATTACTTTTCCATCATTCGATATTCCTCAAATAAACTCATTTCATGAATCAATATAAATGTTATCCTGATATTTGTTCTTTAGAATATAACCTTACATAACATCAACTTAATTAAATGTACTACTCATTATATTAAATTGCATATATGCTTTAGGTATATCAAAAATTTTCTTTATTCCATTTATTCTACCATAACACTTGTAATCTTTTCACTTAGTGTAGTTAATACATATATATAACAACTTGTTATTTTAGTATATATTTTTATTTTAAATAAATATCTATTAATTTAATTACTTCACAACTAATATATAATATTATATATATGTATTCATGGACTCACCGAATAGAAAACTCTATTAAAGAAGATATGATTTCAGTCATCAATTAAATTCTGAAGGCCAAACTGCAGGGCTGGAACAACATATAGATTAAATTTGTCTTTGAGTAATTCATCCATGAAATTATTACTAGATGTATCCATCTATCAAGGATGTAAAATGTTTGGATCCTCTCTCATCAATCGACTACATCATCATCCATTTTTAAAGTTTTAATATTTTTCTGGAGGATGGAATAGCCAATAATGGTGTCAATTGTAATGAATTCATTTATAATAATGAGATTCCAGATGATCTCATTTCCCTTCTTCCAAGGGTTAGATGCAAAATTTCATTCGGTAGATGCTTATAATGGTATTTTTCCCAATACAAGACTATTTTCCATCAGATAATGATTTCATAATTCTCTTTATAGAACAAATTAATATATAAGATACCTTTTTATAATATAATACTTTAACTATATACATCATTATCTATCATCCACGAAATTATATGTGGTTTATATTAGATGTCTTTATTTAATACTATTGTTTCAAATATTTATATTGTTATCATATTGGTATTTACCATTTTAGATACCATGTAATTAATTAGAATATTATGGGCAATATATTAATAAAATTAATTCTTAGTGGTTATTTGATTATATATCACAATGTATATATGTTTTTGTAATAATAAGAATTATAAGTAGTGTAGAATACTAATATTAAGAAATACATTTTTAATAGTAATTCAATGGTCAAAGATATATATATCGTATGTAGATATATGTAATTGTAAATTTTAATGATAACATAACGTTTTCATTAGTATGAAATGAAGATTATCCTATGTTTTCGAGGAAGATTTTAATGATAAAAAAACCAAAGGAACAATACAATATTTTTTATCATGGTGATTTAAAATTAATATGAAAATAATAATATTACAATTAATAAGGTATGGGATAAACTCCTATATATATATGTACTACTTTATATATTTATTAATTAATATATTAATTATATTAAAAACTATATAAGTTCATAATAGAAACCCACACAAGGTGATTAAAAAAGTATAGAGAATTTGAACGAAATATAATTCACTATGGGATTTGAAATATTGATGAGAACATATTATAATGGCAGTCGAATTACCTTATATAGAAATATATATTCATGATAAGTATAAAAATTAAATTGAGAATTAATATTTTTTTTTTGATTATAAATATTACAGGCTATAAAATATTAATAAGTTTATTAATATTATTATTAGTTAAGAAATATAACCACAATGTTAAAGAAAATGTTAAATCAAATTGAATATTTTTATATATGAACTATATATATTTGATATAAATACATTTCATTTATATTAGAAAGATAAATATATCATAGTACATTAATTTTTAGTTAATATATAAAAGAAATAAATTTCATTGGTAAAATATAAAGTATTAGGATATAGTAAAAATATATTTATATATACAAAGACATTGAATATAATTTAATTCATATGAATGTTGTAATAAATAATATATTATTTTGAAATAAATTTAATTAATGGTGCATCATATTATATTGGAATTAATATAATTAATGATAATTTATTCTAGTAATACTTATGTTTTTTTTGGAAAATTAAACATTACAATTAAGATATATATCAAATATATTTTAATGAATAATAAGTAATGGAAGTAATTAATCTAGAGGAAAAATTTAATAATTAATATAATATTCGAAGGATTATATATTTGAGTGTATTAATAGTTGTAATATATATAAATATATATATATATATGCATATACATATATATATTTTGTTTAAAAAAGGCCCATGAACCTATCCCATTGATATATTAGACCAACATAAATCAAATCCAATAATAAACATAAATCCTATGGTTGTGGTATTCATGGGAATGAGTATAGTTAGTTTAAGGGTGAAAGTAGATCCTATATATAATAAAAGGCTGGGGTGCATACACTTGGTGCACATTGGTCGGTGTTCACCGATATGTGTGTGAGAGTGTATCGGGATCAGGCTCAAGCTCCATCAATTTCAGGTTGCAAATAAACCATGAACATACATATTGGAGTGATAAAAGTAGATTTAATTTCATGTGCAATCACAATTTCACAACAACTATTAACACTACTAAAAATACATTAAATATATTTTAATAAAATCGTATTGAGGTAGTGGATTCTACATGATCTAAACAACCCAATTTATTAAGCAATTTATTGGATATATATATGTTGGAATAATATCTAAGTTGTGGATCCTTCATATAATATGGTATTAAAGGGTTTAGATGAAATTCTTAATACACAAGAAAAGTAAGTAAGTGTAACTCAAATTAATATTCTTCAGGGAAATCGGCATTAGACACACACATAAACACAAATAAACTAATATTTCATTATATGATCAACACCAATATGTTTAAATGCGTGAATGGTAGAAGATGAAAACACTATTAGGGGTAATTTAATTTCCAAAGCTATGAAATGGTTTAGTTATCTATGATTCTTATGATTGTAACAAACAAAAATCAAACATATAATAATATCACTGCATAATAAATAATAATAATTTAGTGAATATATATATATATATATATATATCACAGTGATAAGAAGATTATATGATGATTATTTTCTCTCTGTTGTTCCTCCAACATCACCTTACTAAAATTCATTAAAATTTAAAAATATTCATATTATAGTTACATTGATTGATGGAATAAGGGGAGTGATTATAGACATAACTTTTGAGAGGGTTTTTAGAAAATGAGAATCTAGTAATGAATTTATGGGTTTCCATTCTAAAGTAAGGAAATATTATTTTTTCAAAGTTGAAATTTTAAAATGTTAGTGTTTTGATGGTTATTTATATTATTATTTTATATAATGGAATCATATTTAAAAAAATTTTGACTACTAATAATGTTTTAGAGGGTATAAAAATTATAATTTTGAAGGAATTTATTTACTATACGGGTCTATTGTAATGTTTTCTAAAAAAAATAAGATCCTCTTCTGTATAATATTTTAAAAATAAAATTTATTTATGTGAGTTGTTTCAAAATGGTAATTATAGTTATTTAGAATAAAAATGTTGAAGTAATAATTATTTCTAATATTTTTATCATAGAATGATTTTTATTGAGAAATTTTTTTCTTAATAGATGTTATTTCTAATAAAATTATTTTATGTTAATGAACTTTTTCCTCAAATAAATTGTCTATATTGGTTTTTTAATTTGATATCTCTTCATGCACTAGTATGTAAATTTAACTCCATATATTTTTATTAGTTATATCACTTGAAAAAATATCATTTAAAATGTGTAACTCTTAGAAATAAACCATTATGAAATTTTCATTGATAAAACATGTATTAATTTTACCACTTTCAATTTTATGAATATTTTTTTTTATTTAAAATATGCTAAGGCTATAAATGTTTTTTTAAAATTTATTGCATGTACCTTTTAAAAATGATGTGGGATGGGGAGGTAACCCAAACTTCAATTAATTCCTGAAAGTGATGGGAAATCCTCGTAATTTATCTATTTTTCATTTAATGTACTCACATATATCATGAAATATTTTTGTGAACAGTCACTAAGATGATGCGTGATTCCATGGTCTGGTGAGCCCAGAATTGATATTTTAAAAATATTTAATATATTAATATCACATGTGAATTTTCTCCAAAATAATTGAAATAACGAAAAAATGAAGTCTCATGATGGAAATATGAGACTATCGTTGTGTCCAAAATATAGGATTTACACAAGGAATGGCTTAATTTTTTCATCATTATGAGTTTGTGAAAAAATCATTATGGACACAAATAATAAATATATTTATTTTTTTATTTTTATTTTATGATTTATAAACATAATAAAATTATATATGATTCAAGTTATATCAAATATTTAGGGTTGGCCTCATATCCTTATAAATTGAGAGGGGAGAAGGTTGAGGAGGTTCCGTGGATGAATATTGATGGACCGAGCCATGTAAATCGATGTGCCATAAAAATGATGATATGTACAATGAAAATGATTTGAATTTTTTATTCACCAAGGATCAATCCATATTTTGGTTAAACATTTGTTTTATGTGGATTTATCCATATTTTATTTTTCATTTGAAAATCATGAATGAATTAACTAATGAATTGACTCACAGATCGAACGTATTGCGAGTATGTATTAGATATTATTAGGAATTGAGAAAATTTATTGTTTATTATTTATATCTATAAATTTTCATTATAATGATAACAAATTGAGGAAAATATGAATATTGAAAAATGAGTTTACCTCATTCTTTCTGGACTTTTCTTCACTTATTTTCACCCTTTTATCACATTTAATTCTTCTGGATCAGGGTTTGATGAATACTCTATATACAATTATAGTGATACCATTACTTAGTGATGTAAATCAATACGTTGGGTATAAATGAGATCGTAGATATGATTGTAGGTAATTATGATTACTGATGACTAATGGATTCCATTTTTTGGATACCTGTTGCAGGTTTTTTGGCATGCGGTGGTGGCATAGCATGATGGTAGTATCTCCCGATTGAGCTGGGTGACTAGATTCATATAAGCATGTGATGTCATGTTTAGAACAGGATATATCCACCTTATATTGAATGTTTTGTGGTGAAAATCATGGAAATTAATAGTGTAAGATGCAACCACATGAATATACATAGGTTTTTTTAAAATCATAGAATTCACATCATGTAATATGAAAATATATTGTCTATGGTCCCTAAGAAATGAAACTATTGATTCCATAGGGAATATTATTTTCACATGGTGTGTGACTTGACTAGGTGACTTGTGGTGTACTCTAGGAGTACACGGCTAGACACACATCCATACACATGATATGTCACACAGCTAGATTGGGATTACACAATAAGATCCATGTACTATAACATGGAAAATTACACTGATATGACCAGGTGTACACAAGCACAAACACAATAATGGTCAATGGTAACCAGGAAGACTTTTTACCAAAGTGAAACATCCTGAACTTAATGTACACTCATTGTAGTTTTTTCAAATATTCATTCGATCCCTTTTCCCATCAGTAATGAGAAGTTTCATTAGGGTGTATTCCCTTGATCCATTTTTTGAGGGTTTAGTATGAAATCACAACATTTTTCTATTTTGGTAATCCTCTATAAGGAACATCATCTTTAGATAGAGTTATTGGAATCCATCCCTGAGGCCCGTACTTATATCCTCTTTCGTTATCTACCCTAGGCGGGATTCATAGAATCATCCGGACAAACACTACATGGGAATGTATCCCCCTAAATTGCATATGAATATTGATATGGTTGTTAGTATACCCCATGGACCTTGGTGTGATCCCCATTAGTCTACTGATATTTTAATAATTCCTACCCATACTTGTTTTGGAGTGTCCCGATGATAATGATATATCATATGGACAACATCAATGCAATCCAAATTAGGAGTGTAATATCATGAATAGGGGTTACATGAAACCTTCTTGTATAAATCCAACGTTGGCAATATGGTTGTAACCTTACATTGAGATTGTGTATCTAATATGAGTATATCTGAAAGTTTTATTATATATCCCACATTATTAATGATTTATATTGTGATGTGATTACTACTATTGATTATTTATTTTTAGTGATTTTGGGGATTGTTAATGTGTATTGTCACTCATACCCATACATTGGCTCTACCCTCATGTGTTGACTTATACAGATGATTGACTGAACGACATGGTTCTATTTGGACCTGGAGAAGGCATAGATTAGATTTGGGATAAACAGTCCATTGTTTATTCTAGGAGTCACATTTGACTATAGTCCCCTCTTACAATCAAATTGGAATTCTGTATAGTTTTTTGTGGGATTATATATGGACCTTATTTCTTCATTTTTTGGTACTCTTATAGTTGGATTTATATGTATTAATTAATTTTGTATCATTTGTATTTTTATCATTTCTTCACTTTTTGGGCTTAAATATTTGTGTGTATGTATATGGACCTTTGTAAAATTCCTTCCATGTGAGTGTTATTCCTATCCAACACTTGTTTCCACCCTACAACCAATAGTAGGTAGGCAGGGGGTAGTCACACATGGATTATCACTAACCAAGTAGTACCAATAGGTTTTTCTCATGATAGAGTGGTATCAAAGGAATAGATTCAATTTTGGGACATGTTTTTTTTTAATTTTTTCTAGCAGTGTGATTGGTTTTGGTTTTATGGAAACAATGTCAAGATTTTTCGGTTTGACTCTTAGGACATGGAATTTAGTGTTTCCAAGGTGGATAAATTATCCATTCACCACGAATCTATGTACCTGATTTTTAACTTGGTAAATGTAGTCATTGTTTTTTAGGGGAAAAATATTCCACATGAATCATATAAGAATAAGTTATGGTTTCCCGGTCATTCCTGAGACAACACTCAAGATAAACTAATTGGATATGGTATATCTTGCATATTTCTAGTTAGCTTTATGAAATTTTCTAGCCATGATTTAGTAGTTGGATAATGAGGGTGAATCATTTAAAAATAAGACATTGATACAAGGAACTTTTTAGAAGGTGTTACCTATAGGTGGTTCCCTGTTCATACCACCACCTATCATGTAGTAGATGGTACAAAAAATTACTGTGGATGAGGTTCATAGGCTAAGCGTGTTTAATGGGTTTTAGTGACAGAGACCACTAATTCGTTGAGGTGATCTATAATCAAAGATAGTAGAGGACTGGATTGACGCAGTGATGTGAGTCTTTCAACTATTTGGGCCACTATCATTCTAAATGGTGGTTTTTGAAGAGAGTATTTTCCATGGTTCTACATAGCCTCTTTGGGGCTTAGTGGCTTAGTTGAATAGTGAGGTGAATCATGATTGAAAAGAGTTCATGAACCATTTCATAGAGGAATTTTCACTAGCTTTGTTACGAGATATGAATATCTAAGATGTTTTATTGCTTCAATGAGGATGTACCACTACGACTAAGTGTTTTTCGAGGTTCACTGACCTCAATTGGTACTCGATGAATATTGTGTGCAATCAGTTCTCTTGGGATCAGACCTTTTATATAGGTATATTAAGAGAAATATAAACCTATAGTATACCACTATGATGTTCTACCTATGATGGGTTAATAAAGCATGTTTTTTTCAAGCGTTTAATGGCTGGTCAGATGTAGACAATTAGATCCAGTTATGGACACATAAGAGCATAGAACATTGTGGCAGGTATCCGATGATAGATTTAAGGACCTTGAAATGTGATCCATTTCAGATGGCGATTCCATGATAGAGTATACATAGATTATAGATAACATGATGTATCTATTTATCCTAGATAGAGGTTGTTGTATTCTTGTCATGGTCAGGGTCAACCTGCATGTGATTTCCAGACTCAAAAAGAAATTGATAGAGAGGTAGTGCTGGGGATTCATAGGCTGAGTCAATGGAAAGATTAGGTAGGATTGTATGGTTGAAAAAATAGAATTGGATCTAAGAGAGTAGGTGGAGGTGGAATACTTTTTGACTTGTTACCGACAACACCATATGGTGGTCCACACTGTTCTTAGGTGGTTGGGGGACTGTGGCACGGATAGATGAAGTTTATTGAGGATAATGACCCATTTACTCTCAGGATAATACCTGGTACAATTTGTTTCTCAAATAATATAGTAGTAGTAATTATAGGCATAGGTGTGATCCATTCCTTTATTTCCACATCTTTGTTTTGAGTCTTAGTGACTTTGGATGAGCACATGTGTCAACCCTTGCACATGAAAACTCTTATTAGAGGTGAGTCAATGATCACCAACATCTATTGAAAGTGTTACCTAACTCTTAGAGGTGATTGTTTATTTTGGGATCTATTTAGAGTATTAATTATTCAATTTGATTTCATGTTTGGTATAGACTGGTTATCTATAGTTCATTACGAAATAATCTATCTCGGGAAGAGGATGTAGTGTGACTGCATTAATGGGATAAAAATTTTCATTGAAAGTGAGAAGGAAAACTTAGAGGATTAGGATGGGATCATGTGTGGAGGGTGTATCTTATCACACACCAGTTGAATAGAATGAATTTTTGGGAAGTGGATTATATGATATTTCATATTCCTATAGTGGTTGAAGAGTATAAGGACATATTTCATGGTGATGTGCAAGAATTACCTCCCTACAAATAGATATAATTATTCATAGAAATATTCCCTAACAAAACCATGATAACAAAACCATAAAATTAGATGACTCCCATATAGCACAATGAGATGATGGTGAATTTTCATAACTGGAAATGAAAGGGATTTATCAGACCCATTGTTTCACACTATGAAGGGATAATGTCATTCTATAAAAAGGGGATGGGAGTTTTATGATGTATGTGGATTAAAATCATCTAAACTAGGTGAACAAGAAGTAAAGGAATCCACTACCATGGATTGGTTATCTCCTTGATCAGTTTAGAGGGGATTAATGGTTCTTGAATATTTGTCTCAGGTTAGGCTATCCACATCTATGAGTACGAAATGAGGCTATATCGAAGATGTCATTCCAATTTCATTATGGGAAACACAAGTACTTGGTATTTCAATTTGATATGAATACCCCCAGAAGTGTTTATGAGACTCATAAATTAGATCATTATTCCCTTTTTACAACAATTTTTGGTTGTATTCATCAATGATATACTAGTGTACCTGATGTCTGAGGAGGAACACGAGAGACACTTGAGGATGATACTAAATATAATCTTAGATAAATATCATTACAAGAATATCTCAAAGTTCTAGTTTTGGATTTTTGAGGTCCACTTCCCAGGACATGTTAACAGAAAATTTGGTGTAGAAGTAGACCTACTGAAGGTCTAGGTAGTGTTATCTTCAGATCCACCGAAGAGTGTGATGAGGGCGTGGTTATTCCTTTGGATGGATGAATATTACTAGTGATTCATTTTTAATTTCATTAAGATACCATCTCCCATGATATTTTTGAACTGAAAGGGGTAGCCAGTCATCTGGACAAAGAGGTTCCTATAAGATCATAAGGAGTTGAGGTAGATATTTGACAAGGTCTCACATCTTGAGGTTTTTAGAGGAGGTTTTTGTGCACGTAGTGTTCTGTGATGCATTAGGTAACAGACATGGTTTTGTTCTGATGCAGAGGATGGTAGTGATGGCCTATGGTTTACATTAGATAATTCCATATGAAGAGTACTACATTAACAATGATCTTGAGCAAGAATTAGTTGTCTTCGCATTAATGGTGTGTTGACAATAGCTTATGGGTGATTAATTTATAATATATTCGGACCGAAATAGTCTAAATTATATATTCTATTAGAAATATCATAATGTGAGATATAATAAATGGACAGAAGGTCTCTTGGATTATGACTTAGAGATGATTTATACTCCTATGAAGGGGGATGTGGTACCAGATTCTCTCAGTATGATATCTTGTTCACAATTACTAATAGAGGCTTTGATGTAGATGGACACATTATAGTTAACCTTAGTGGATAGAGATGGTGTATCTTGCCTCTAGTAAATTGTTTTTCCCCAAAACTAACAACCTAATTTAAGGATTATCCTCAAGGATATAATGACTATGAGACCCTATGTTGTCAGATATCCACTAGTCATTCGTTTGATATTTCATGAAGGCGAGGAGCACGCCCCCCTTTTTATAGGATGGATGATGGTACCAATGATGTTGTGGGTGGAGATTCTGAGGGAGTTTCATATGACTCCATTGGTGGTATATCATTGTGGGTAAAAGATGTAGCAGGACCTCTGACACCAATTTTGTTGGCCATGGATGAAGAAGGAAGTTGATGAATTTTTCTCTCGTAGCATTAATTGTTAGTTATTGAAGGATTGGCCTAAGGTTATAGTGGGTTTATCTCAACCCCTTTAATTTAAAATGTGTAAGTGGGATGTGATATATATAGAGAAAATAAATGTGTTACAATTGATTTCTATATGACATGATTCAATCAGTTAGATCATATAATATCTTACCATGTTAACCCACTTCTTTGGTATCAAATAGAAGACTTCAATAAAGAGTTTGTGGTGAATTTACATTAAATAGATAGACTATATCCATGGAGTTTCCAAAATGATTGTTTTTTATTTTGATTCTCACATAGCATCTAAATTAAAGAAGGGATTGCAGGAAGCCTTTAGCACTCAGTTGTGTATAAGAATAGATTTTCCCATCCCAACTAACTTCCTAATAGAGTGGAACACTCTGGTCTGAGAGGACATGTTGTGGGATTGCATGATGGAATTTGGATATAGTTAAGAGGATCACATACACATTGTGTTGTTTTCATAAAATAATAGCTTCCATCCCACCATCTTTAATCCACTTTTTGTGGCATTTTATGGTAAACCAAGTTGGTCACCACTATGCTAGACCAAACCACGAGACTCAGCACTTATATTCCCAGAGGATATGTGAGCCACAAAAGAGAAGGTACATATCATCTTGGATTAGATGATGAAATTATAGAGCCATTCATAAGTCTAATGAGGACTGAAAAAAGAGGCATTTGGAGTTTGAGGAGGGAGACAATGTTTTCATCTGGGTGTCACCATGAAGTGGGTTGTTGATATTTGGATAGGGTGGAATGATATCTATGAGATTTTTTTGTCTCTTTCTAGACACTACTTAGAGATGGTGAGGTGGAATACCACTTAGCTCTACCCCCACAGTTGGATTGGGTACAAAAATTCTTCCACCTCTCACATCTAAGGAGGTACATCAATGAACCATTTCATGTTATCGACTGGGGTGAGATAGACATCGAGGATGCAACTATTTTTTAAGAGTATCCGATAGAGATTGGTGATTGGTAGGATAATATCCTCCATTAGTGAGAGATTCATTTAGTGTGTGTCAATAGGTATCTTGCGAGTCTTTTTGAGAGTACCTTGGAGTTGGAGACCCATATGCATGCTCAGTAACCACATCATTTTTTCTAGTAGGATTTTTTCTTATTAAGGATGTAAATAATTTAACATCACTACTTTTTCCATTTAAAGTCATCAAATATATCATGTAATATTTTTGAGACCATGCAATAAAACGGTGCATTATTCCATGGATTTATGATCATAAAACTTTTATTTAAATTATATTAATATATTAATATTAAGCATGAGTAGTTTTTCACAAAAAGTTTAATAACTCATAAATGGATCCTTCGATCAGGAATATGATACCACAATTTATTTTAGAACATGGGCTTTAACCTAGAGACCATATAATTTTTTTGGCATCTAGAGTCCGTGAAAAATTCATCATGTGTGTATATAGTAAGTTAACCAATAATTTCTCAATAAAATTATATAAATATTTTTTATAACTAGATTTCATCATTGGTCTCATAACAATAAAATTTAAGAGAGGAGATTGTGGAGAAACTCTTATAGATGAACATTGATGAATTGTGCTTTATTGATCAGTGTGCTAATGAAAACTAAGGATCTCTCCAATGACAATGATTTGAATTCATTATTCATTTGTGATGAATATACATCTATGTATGAGATGATTTTCAATATTGATTTATATGGATTTGATATTTCCAATTACCAATGCTAATAAATCAACTAATGAATTGATTCATGGGTCAACCATATTATGGGAATGGGTTAGGTACTATCTTGTATTGGGGATTTTTATTTTGGATTATTTAGGAGTATTATATTGTTTTTATAATTTCATTGAATTGGTTCCAATAAGAACAATGGTAGTGGTTACTTCCTCATGTTTATCTGTGTATTTCTTCCCTCAATCATCACATGTCCATCAAGAAAAATATATTTCTCTTATAGTTATATGAATACCTGGTATCTGATTATTGTGTGCCCATTTTTAATAAAAATATTTAATACAGTGGTTAATGAAGCAATGGAGGCTTCAATTATAGTGCACAACAACAAAAAATGATCAATTGGCTTAGATTCCGAGATACATATTTTGGGTTTTTGGAATACGGAGGTGTCATAGCATGGTGAAATCTTCTCCGAATCATGTTGGGTGACTGAATTACATTGACTAAGAAATGATAAGGCTTAGTAAGGATGAATATTCCACCTTTGGGGAGTTTGTTGGTGACAATAGTAGATTGTTTGGATGGAAGTGTAAATCGTGTGAAGATCTATGGGATCTAGAAAATCCATACATATGTAGCGTATAATATAGGAATACATGTTATGTGGGGACATGGATGTATAAATAAGTTTTCTTAAGAGGATATATGTATCACACAGTGTGTGAAACATGGAACATGGTATGGGACATGACCTAGAGGCTCAACATGTACTCTAGGAGTACACAACCTGGTATATAGACACCCACATGACCAGACACATGGACAGGTTGAGAGTACACATGAAAATATTTGTACATATACATTAATGAGTTGAAATTCCCAAATATATGTACATTGACATGGACATAATAACATGCAATGATACACAGGAAGACCTAGTGCCAAAGATATACACAACGTACTTATAGTACACAATATGAATATCTTCAATGATGGCATGGATCCCATGTTCCCATTTTCATGGACATGTTTCATTAGGATGTGTTATCTTGATCCATTCCGTGAGAGTTTTTTTTTGTAATCCCTTATTTTGAAAAGGGATGTGATCTCCTCTGAGGATGTATAGTCTTATATAGAGTTGTAGTAATCCCTCTTTGTGGATTATAGTGAGATCCACATTCATCATCTTCCCGATGTGTGGTTCTATGTGTTATTGTGACCAACACTACACAATCATTGATCCCTTACTTAGTGGGTTAATCTAGAATAGGATTTTGGTGAAACCATGTGCCCTATGTGTGATCCCACTCTTTGTATCAATCACTTCTAACATGCAAGTTGTACTTCTTATGGTGAGAACCGATGAGCATGACAACTCATGTGGAAGCCATAAGTGCTATCTGACCCATGGAGTGTGTTCTCCCAGAGGAGGGGTATATAGAATATTTAATAATGAATTCTTGGATGGAAATATTTAAGGGTCTGTACATTGATAATGTGTGTATACTATGAGAATATTGAGAATTTTTATTGAATTTTACACATTTTTATTGACATATTAAGTGATGAATGGCCACCCTTTATTCTTTATGTTTAGTGATTTGAGATTGTTTAATGTGCATTGTTATACTCACCTGTACATGGGCTCTTCCCACACCTATCATGTCTTTTGAAAACAATAGACCATTCGATGGGGTGATTTATTGACTAGTAGAAGACCTAACTTTGATTTGGGGAAGAAATACTACGGTTTTTTCCAAGAGTAACATTTTATTTTTGTCCCCTATCACTATCAGGATAAAATTCATTATATTTTTTGGTGGGCCCGTATTTAGACATTAGGAATACCTTTATTTTGTATAATCTAATTGTGGTATTTATATGTATGCAAGAATTTGGTACCATTTTACTTTTATCATTTCAGCATTGTATGGGCTTGGAGATTTGTGTGTTCATATATGTACCTTTGGATACAACATACCATGTGAGTGTTATTCCTACTCAGTGTTGGTCACCATCCCCTAGCCTAATGGAAGTAGGATTGGGGTACTAACCCTTGAAATTTCCCCAACTAGCTGGGCCTTAGTGGGTTGGTTGATGAAATTACATATATGTCCTTCAATATTATAGGTTTCCATATGGTTTTTCTTTCTAATTTTTTTTAATATTTTTACTAAAAATCACTATATTTTCTTATGATAAATTATAATTATTTTTCTTCAAAAACGAAAACTAGTATTTATTGATTGTTTTTAAAATAATAATGTAATTAATTCAATGATATTTTAACTATTTTTATCAATTCTCAATAAAATCTCATAGAATTAGTTTTTTTACCCATTTTGGATTTTAATGGAAGGGGTGATTTTTATGCTCAATCAATTTTTTTGTTAAATTTCATGTAATCTATTTTGATGAAAATTATTTCATAGATATTTCAAATATTTCCATGTGTGTGTATTCTCATCTCTTCTAAAAACCATTAATATGTTGTTTTGGGCTCACTCTATGACTTTAATTTTTTTCAGGTCTTAATGAAGATTTAAAGATATTATGAAGTGAATATTAGATGGGTTGAAGCTGAAGTAGTAATTAAAGTGGTTTTTTGTACCCACTTAATGAATTATAAAGAGGTCGATTTATTTTTAATAGATTCTTATAATTCTATAAAACTAAATACCTATAAATAACTTAAGTGTATAATGACTCATTTAGGATTTGGAACTTGAAATTTTACTTACAAATTTATTTGAGACACTAATTTATCATTATATCCTTTCGAAATTAATATATATATAAAATAAAAAATAAATAAAAGAGGTTTATAGTACCTATATTTGGAGTTTGAGCCTAGGGTGAAATATTTTGTACATTGCCAAAGGTTTAGATATCATTGTAGATTAGGATATTATCAACAATGGATAGTTTTATAGTTAGAAACTTCCTTTCATGATTTTGATATTAAAATTGTATTTTTTTCATTATCTCTTTGAAAAATTTAATTTAAAGAGATGTATTATTTTTATGGTTCTTCATGAGATTATATTTCAATGTATTTAAAAAATTTTAGAAAAAAAACTCTCAATGGAAAATTTTTATTTTTGTTTACATTCAAAGAGTTATTTTTATCAATTATTTTCATATCAATTTGGTTTTTTTATTTCCAATAGGATCACAAATGAGATACTATGTCATGTATATTTCTGTAAATCTATTCATTTTATAACTATATAAGTATAATGGTATCTGATTTTGGCGAAAAAATGAATGGTCAAACCCATGACAGTAATATAGATAACTCAGTAGAAATTAAATAACTAAGAACATTGTCATTTGGTTTTAGTAGTGAGATAAATAATGTTTCTATGAGATAATTTATTTAAGTGCGATAAAATGTAACTCATATATATTTTAGTATTAATTTTTATTTTAAATAAATAAGTTTTAAATATATTTCTTACGAAGTAAAATGAAATATAATATATTGGTTTTGGAATGAATTATCTTTTAATAACATTAATTATATAAGGATTTCATTATGAATACAATAAAATATAGTACAAATTAATTTTAAATATTCCAATTATAAAAGATACAGTTTAAAAATATATATTTTTATGTATCGTCCATTAAATAATATGTGGTTTATACAAATTTTTTGTTAAATAATGTTTTTACATATTTATATTTTTCAAATATTGGTATTTAATTTTATAGATTGAATGTATTAAATTAGAAAATTATGAGTTGTATGCTAATAAAAATAATTCTTAGTGACAATTTCATGATAAATGATAATGGATTTTATTTTTATTATAATAATAAATATAAATATTATATTATATTAATTTTTAAATAAATAAAATTATTTATAGTAATTTAAGATTCAATGAAAAAAAAATAATTAAAAAAGGAAATAAAAATAATATAATATAAATTATACTACCATTATATTAATTGGAAGTATTTATATTTAATTCTAAATTATAATGTTAACATATAATTTTCAAATATTTGAGATGAATATAATTATAATTTGAGGAGAATAAATTTAATGAGAATGGTAAGTTCGATGTAGAAATATACTATTTATTCTGTTAGTGATTTAAAATGAATATGAAAATAATAATATTTGTATTAATATGGTACTAGATAGACTCATGTAGGTATATATACTATATTATTTTATTTAGTAAATTATGTTCTCAATATACCTCAAATTAAATAATGTAATATAACAAATATATATTAGGTTATGAAAAAAATATATAGAATTTCAAAGTAACATAGTTGAGTATTGGATAAAAACTATTAATGAAAATATATGATCATAGTAAGTGATTTACATAATGTAAAAATATATATTAATGATAATTATATAATTTAACATGAAATTAATTTTTTTGGGACTATAAATATTATGGTTTCCAAAATATTAATATATAAATAGATTTTAACTATAGCTAAGAAATATAAATGTTGTGATAAATATATTTTTTAACTAAAATGAATATAATTATTATATAATGATATCAATTTCTGGTAAATATATTTTATTACTATTAGTAATATAAATATATCAAAATGTATTAATTAAAAGTGAATATATATGAGACATATATTATAATGGTAATATAATATGTATTATGATATATGTGAAATACACATGAACACATACTAATATATATAAATATATATATGGACATTAAATATAATTTGAAAATTTTAAATTTTTTAACAAATAAAATATTATTTGGATATGAAGATAAATATATTGGAAACAAATTATATTGGAACAAATATACGTAATGATAAATAACACAAGTAATAATCATGGTATTTGACAAAATAAATATTATAATTATAATATATAATAAATATATATTGAAGAAGAATAAATGACTAAAGGAATTAAAAAGGTGGGGATTTTTTATATTTTTTATAATATTTTTAGGATTATATATATGAGTTTTTAACTAGAAGTAGTATATATTTATTATATTTGTAGAAACAATGATCGAAATAATATCCCATAGAGATATTGACCATCCTGAAGGTTGTCCAATAATTGACCTTATGACTAGGGCCACAATATAGATGGGCTAATGTAGAGCAGGCACATGGCTCAAAGAAACATCTTCCTATTGGGTATGGGATGGATGTGCACACATGGTGAATTCTAGTCAACAAGTGATGACATGTCTATGGTAATGTGCTGAGAGAAAACCACATTTCTTGGAATTTCCAATTGAAAATGGATTCTCAACATATATAACATAGCGTTGGGTCTGGAAAAACTTTGATGTTGGATGAAATTTTCATCGATACTATTAATTCTACTAAAAACATATGAAATTGATTTGAAATTATGATAATATTTCTTCCTCCCCTGGACCTACTGTAGTAATACATTTCTATTCTGTACACACATACACACAAATGACATATTTGGTTAGTAGATCCTTCATGGAACGTAGGATGAAAGGGATTAGATAATATTTCTCGCATGAATGAGAAGGGTGATGGTGTATCTTACATGAATATATTTCAGTATCACCATCCTAATATATATATATATATGTGCGTGTGTGTGTGTGTGTGTGTTTATTTGTGTGTTTTTTTCATTTTAGGATGAAAATCCACTTGTTTAATGTGTGAATAGTAATATATGGAAGAATGCGTATGGGTTGATAAACATTATGATGCTAGTACAAAGATTGGTATGATATTATGTTTGAGTTAGTAACAAAAAAAACCTCTTGTAGGATGGTCAATTCACACAAATAATAATAATTCAGTATATATATTTATATACACACATTTTAGAAAAGGGATGGCATGTATAAATAATTTTTTCCATCAATTGTTCCTCCAAAAAATCCATTCCTAGATTTTTAAAAATGAATATTAAAAAAACTCATCTATAATAATTAAAAAGTGGGTGGAGAAGATGGAGAGTGAGTTTCAATATTACTTTCAAGAGGGTGTTTGGGAATGGAAAAACCAGAAAAAAGGAGTGGATTACCAGTCTTAGGTATGAGAAGAATTTTTTTTAAATATTCTTTGTTAAAAATAAATATTATTGTTAATGATTTTTATATAATTATAATAAATAATAGAATTATTTTATTAAAATATTTTGATTACAATGTTGGATTTATTTGTTTTTAAACTTATCATTTTCTTATAAGAGAAATTTTTTATATAATATTTTTATGTTTATGTTTAAAAAAAATATAAACCTAGACGTTCTTGTTAAAATAATTTTTAATATAATGTATATTTTTATTAATTTTTTATTTTTAGTATTTATGTAATTTCAGAATTTTTTTTAAATAATTTTATTATATTATATTTTTCATTGAATATGTTTTATCTTCATGGATTTTGTTTAAGATAAAATTATTGTATGTCCACAAAAATATTTTTATAATGAATGGTCCATATTTGTTTTTATGTAAAAATATGTAATGACCCTGGAATTTCATATGTATATATATATAATACATATTAATAGATTAATATTCAATACATTTCTCAAATAAATGGATGAGGACCTTAAAAATATTAATGAGTTTGTAGACTTGATTCATCATATTATTATTTCATGAATAATCCTTAACATATTCCATAAATATTTTACCATTTTGTACAATTCACTTGCATGCCCTAAAGAATCGTTTCTTCATAACCTTGACAAAGTGGACATATGAAAAGGTGAGATTAGATTCTCGGTAAGGGTCAATATTGATGATATCAGCCGATGATCATATAAAATCAAAAATTAAGTAAATGGGAATGATATTGTGAAGAAAACATAAATATATCATACCCAATTTATCATGGATTGTAAACCTATCCCATGGAATAAATCATTGTCATTTCAAAACACATGAACCATAAGGGTGATAAATTATCACAAATCAATCATGAACCATGTTTTCACGTCATATAATTGTAGCACTATCATAATTGGAGAAACTCTTTCATATTTCAAGGTTAATATTATTGATCGAAAAAAATAATGGATCATCTTTCAACACATGTTTCTATTTAATAATTGATATTTCATCATCACCTATTTCCTTTAGTGGATCAAGCAAAAAAAATTGTTTCAAAGAGTAGATCAAGAACATAGGCTTGTCTCTCATCATTATCTCATGATATGTAAAGCATTGCCCAATTATTTATAGGGATATATTGGTCTTAAACTATAAATAATCAATAATTTTTTGTTCTACAGGATCATAAAATTTTTATCATATAATAACCATTTAAAATAATGTTGGTTTATAAACACATCTTCATATCACAACGTATAAAAAGGAAATAGGTTTGATTTCCCTCTTGTCAATTCATCATAGCATTACCCATGAAAAATGATTGAGTTTCATAAAAATCCCTTCAACATAAACATAAATCATATTTATAAAGAATAAGGTTTTTCAGATTGGACTCTAACCACAGTAAAACATAAAAGACACTAATTATTGTTATTTTTGATGAATAGAAATTACATAAAATACTATTAAAACATTCATGAAGAAAATATATTTTTTAGTTGAAATAACATCATGAAAAATAAATAAAATTCAAAAATATTTTGAAAAAAAATTACCTAAAAAGAACCTTGAACACCTATAAAGAAAATATAATAAATTTATGTGGTCATGGTGGTGAAATTATCATTAATGATTTACATGTTAAAACAATTATTTCATTAAAATTTTCAATAAAAACTCAAAACGACACTGTTCAAAAACTACAAGAAGATTAATTTTAATTTTTATAAATTAAAAAATCTCTATAAATTTCATTAAAATATCATTAGATAATATTAAATCAATCTTTGATTTTTTTTATAAAAAAAGACATAGAAGATAAATTTTTCTCGACTGAAGGGGTAATGAAATTTTATTTTTCGTTAAGACATTATTTATGAATTTTTAGTAAATAATTAGACTAAAAGGAGAAGAAGAAAAGTTATTGTATAGAAATAAACATATAATTATAATATAAATTTGTTTCTTGAGATGTATATCATAATATTTCAACATTGGAGAATAAATTATTAAAAATCCTAATAAATAATGCAATTGTAACATAAAAATTTAATCACTTTAGTATATTTTGAGTGATAAGTACCATGAAATAATGTTCCTAATTTTTATATTTTATACCATAATTTTAATAAAAATAATTAAAATATACATTCATATAATATACATACATGACACCAAATAAACAAGTGGTGTAAAGGGCATGTTTCCCCTAGAGATAAAATTGAAACAAAAATCCCTTACCACTAGTCTCAACAACCATCATACATGTTATAAATCATTTATAATTAATATAAGTTTATTATAAATACATCACAGAACCATAATTATATTTATCATACCATATATTATTTATTTATGAATATATATTACCCTTTTATTGACAATTCCTTGTCAAAATCGTGTTTTAGGTAATAACTGCTTCATTTTAAATGAATGTCTTGTTTTGGTATTTTTTATCATTTTATTTTGATTTGGGTATCATAATATATAGAATGGTAAACATGACATAAATACTATTTCTATTCCTTATATAGTAATTCATAGTAATCCATTAATATTAAAGATATAAAATGAATTACATTATTCATAGAGGTAGCAAGTCGTACGTACACATAAACAATGCTTCCATTTTCTCATTAGACTGAAAGAAGAAAACATAAATAATATTTAAAAACTAAATAATAATAATTATTTTATATATATCACTTATATTCATCAAATTTATCCTTATTACCTTCAATTTATTACCTAAATGAAAAACAAATTGCATCACTTGGCGAGGCTGTAGTCTTCGTACACACGACCAACATTATTATATTCCAACGGAATATAATGTAAGAAGGAGTATATGATATTATAATTCAATAAGTATAATTATATCATAAATATACTACAAATATGTTAAATCCATAATTATTACCAGATGTGGGAGGGGTTTACGGAAATCGGGTAACATTGGTTCGTGAGGAAGTAGTCTCCCTTACACATGATCGACGATTTCATTTCTTATTTGATAGATGAGGATGTGGATATAGACTATTCAATTAAAATAATAACATATTTTTAAATTTTAAATACATGTTTTATTTTATCATAATAGTTGGAGAAGATTTTACGGTGGTGGAAGAACAAATAAAAAACACAACTTTAAGAACATTACATATTCTTCACAAATACTCTTTAGGTTTATTCCTAAAGACTAAATAGGTGGTTTTATTTACTAAAATAATACCTATAATATGTGATGACATATTTAATTAAAATAATAGGATACTAAATGTCAAAAACAAAGTGTTTTTAAAATGTTAAGTGGAGACGATAAGTCGTTTCCTGTTATAAGTGAAGGATAGGTCACACTTGAAAATTTATAAATTAAATAATTGTACCTTAATTTTAATCATTAATAATTGATAAAAATAGTTAATTATTAAACCATATATGATATAAAGTCAACATATGAAAATATAATTGATTTTCGAAAAGTTTTTAGGCCATTTTACCCTTATCATTCTATTTTGAACCCCCGATAAACCCATTTTATCCATAACAACGGTAATTAATGTTTATAGTTTGTACTATTAATTTTGATGAAAATTTAATTTGAAACTATAATATAATAATAATTATTCATACATAAAATATAGAATCCATAATTACATGTTTAATTCACAGAAGTGAAAAAATATAATTTAAAATTAAATCCACAAATTCAATGAAACATAGTTTTTTCACAGGGAAGAATTTCATAAGAATGAAAATATTTAATAACAAAAGTCCAGAAAAAAAAACATTGAATGAACTAAAAATATTAATAATAATATTAATAAAATTAATTTACATTAAAAACAGTTATTAACAATATTTAACATGTTAATTTTTTTTAATAAAAATTTACTTTTTACAAAATTAGTTTATTTATTATTCACAAAAAAATTATTCCTTCTGAGAAAATTATAAAAAATTTACACAAAAATATTTTGAAAAATTAAATTAAAAAAATAGTGTTTATTTTTTCTAATATATTCTCTATAATTTTAAAAAAATAAAATACTTTTTCACAAAAAGCAAAAAAAAAAGTTTTTTTTTGAAAATTAAAATTTCGATACATATAGACAATTTTCTAAAAATAATGTATTTTTTATCAATATGATTTCTTTATATAAAACCATTATGCATAAATTTTAACTTTTTTTATTCCTATTCATTCTCCCATATGTAATGGAAAGGTTATAATGGTCATGCTTAAATAATAATATTAAGATTATATAGTGGTTCATTAAAACATGTTGTTTCGTGTAGAGCTATCGAATAAAATTAATAAATTTGAAAATAATATTTCATAAAACCCCAAGTTGTTACATTATACAACCATTAAAATTAAATTCTCCCTAAAAATTCCATCACTTTTTTAAAATCAAATGAGGATTAAACATCCTCATTACATCTCTAAGCTCCCAAATATATTACTCAAGATGGAGGTTTCACCCAAAAAAAACATCGACCAGATGAGTGGTATTGTTTCGTAGCTCATTATTTGCATGATACAGTATCTAAACAAATTATTTCTCATAAGAGATATTCGAATACAATGGTATGAACTCCAATTTTAGTACATGTGATTGATTAATAATGTACTTATTCAATAGAGATACAAGAAATAGATCGTGAACCAGTGAGAGGTTTGGTGGAAGCAACTTGTGATAAGCTACAACCACAATACGATCAAGAATTTCAAAGGGATCGATATACAAAGGCATTAATATTAACTTAATTCCAAGAATTATATATTATTTACCGCGATATATTTTTAGAAACACTTCTCACAAAAGTCAAATTCAAGATCGAATTGAAAATTATCACTAGAACTCTTGTAATGATTTTTTTCTACCCTTATATTTTGTTGTATGGATCTAACCTTCCCTAAACATTTTCCACAAGATCTAATCCTAATAAATTTATTTACCAATCTTTATCCTTAAATATATGTGTTATACCAAACATTACATACTGGGATTCATAAATAGTCATCTGAATTCTTTATTGAAAGATATTATTGTAGGAAAACTAATCTAGGAGAAGGTGTTGATCCCAACCATCTTTGAGATACATAATAAAAGATGTAATCATATCCTATTGGGACTGAATTATTCACTCAAATGGACCATCTATATATGGATGATACATAGTTCAGAAAATCATCCCCATATCCAAACCTTATTCAAGACATCACCATAACATTATGGTAAACCGTAGATCCCAATCAGAATCAATAGAATGTTGTGCTCCATGAATCCCACTCACATTTATAATGTATCTTCAAGAAATATGATCAAACGATAAATCCTATCTATTAGTGTTGTGTTGTGATGAATTTTTAAGGTGATTGACTATAGTGTGCCTAATATTGTTCCATTTAGATATTTTTGGGAGTCCAATGTCAAAATTCGTGGTGATGTTTTCCCAGTTCCATTATGGTATAGGTAATAGTTTAAAAGCCTCTTTGGTCTTTTTTTCATCCTTGACTTTCTAACATAAAAATCACTAGGATACAAAACCTATAATACATCACTTCTTGCCTTACCACTAAAAATAATCACACTATTGGAAAAGGCTCATATATCAATGGTTTTTCTTTCCCATGGTTATAATGTATTCACACTTCAAAATATTTAACCAACTCTATACATCATATCTAGGGATTGTTTAACTCCTATATCTGAATATATACATTAAATTTTTTAATCAGTTTACATATCAGAAATTTCTCTATATATATAGTACATTTATTTTTACAATGAACTGTTATCATAGATAACTCCCAATCTTGACTTGGGTAATTTTTCTCATGAATCCTAAATTTCCATGACGCGTGATCTATAACCATATCATTATTTTTGACAAATAATCCGAAACACTATATGGATACACAACTATTGATTAAAAATCCTTATCCACTAAAGGTTAATGTAATCACATTGCATAAAATAATCTTCTCTTTAGTTCATTGATATTTCCCTCAGATTCATCTATCTAGAGAAACATATCTCCATTGTAATATAATATAGCGTGTAAATTAGATAATCGTAAGAAATTCTCCACCAACAATTAATAATATTTATCCAGACTAAGAAAAAAATAAATTCTCTGTTACAATGGTTGATAAAGGATGTAATTCAATTTCCTCCATGTTTGATAGATCCACTGATATACCCTCACATGAGATTATAGGACCCAAAAAAACCATTTGATCCAAAGTCCACAATTTTTAAATTTCTAATACAGTTTCTCCCTCATTATGGTATTCATAATTATTTTCATGGGATCTTCATTCTATTTATTACTCCTTGAATATATTATAATATCATATATAAAGGCTATGGGAAACTCATAAACATAATCTCAAAAGACTCTATTCACTAACTCCATGAACATAGTTGGTGAATTAGTAAGTGTAACACCCCGATATTTTCTGATATATATTCTTTTTAATTTCATTCAAATCTTCTGTTGTACGCTACACCAAGATTATCATGCGCTATATGAAACACCATATTATCTAGTAGTATACACAAAACTATTCTTGGATCGTGTTACACACAATTTCAAGATCTTTCATAGTATTTATTCTACAGAACATTAAGTGTGTGTATATATATATATTCAATGTTTCAATGAAATATGGCTGGATTCTATTATGCACAAAAACAAAGGAATCTTTCACTACACGCTACCCTGACTTGCCTTGCTTTACACACAATCGCAACCTTCCATTATTGTGAGTGTTGTACGCAAAACCGAGTTTCACTAAACAACGATATGTTTTTAAAATATTATATAAACTAGCCGTCATGAATAGTAATACCCACTTTTTGAAATTTTATAATTTTATCATTCAAAATGGACTTCATTTTTGGATTCAGAATATTGAAATTATCCTTGGGTGAAATTTTGGTATTTTTCTGAAAACTTTAAATTTTTGAGGAATAGTGAAAACACTGAGTTATTGGATAAAACCAAATTTTATTTAAATAATGATTTATTTATTTTTAAATTTATTTTAGGTCAAAATAGATACATAATACTTATATAAGTTCAATGTAATTCATTGGAGTCATTTTATAATAATTTTAGATATATAAAAATTTTATTGAACTTTTCACCGTCTTTTACCCACCTCCTAGGAGCATTTGCAATTGTACATAAAACATAATTTTACCGCTTTTGTGAGTTGAATTTCAAAAATCTGAGAGACAAAGTTAATATCAAGGAGTAAAATGTGGTTCAATAAGATAAAATTAATTTTTGGTGAATAGTAATTTTTTACTTTTATTTACCACGGTTAAAAGTAAATAGGGTAATTAATGGTAAGAATGATATTATTATTGCCCTAACACATGTCCTAATTCTATTTGATAAGTTTAATTCGACCCAAAACAACCATAGGAATAAAATAATACCCTTTAGGTCCACTTTTATTAGATTAGGACACTTATTATTATTTTATTTAAATAAGAGTTAAAAGAGTTAACATCAATGTTTATAACTAAAACATTTTTAATATAGAGATATACATAAGATAAATTTTACTATAAATATTAATTATAAAGCTAATACTATTTCCTACATTATGGTATTTTATTTATAATTTTTAGACATTTAATAATCTAATTTATTTATGACCCAATGATGATGCAGTAATTACATTATTAATGAAATATTAACATAATTAATGTTATAAGTACCAAAATAAATGTACTTTGTTACTTTTAATGAGTTAAACTAATTTTATAGGTTAATGTGAAATGTTAGTATTAATTTAATTAATTTTATTTGAACTAATAATGCTCTTATAAGTTTCAAAAAAATCAATTACCAAATAGTGACAAAATTGACATAAAATAGTTTCTAAAACAAATATTATATTATTAATTGTCATTATGTTCCTAAAAACCTAATGTTTCCCCAAATGACATTAATAATGATATATATATTAATAATGAACCACATGGGGTTCTTTTGTCTTGTTAGAGTAAGTTTATTAACCATATAGTGAAAGAGAACAAGAAGACAAGGTAAAAGCTAAATTATTTAACTTAGAGTTAAATCTAAATGATAAGGTTAAAATAGCGACATAAACTTGTTTAAAATATATTGGTTGAAATTATTTAGACCCATACCTACATTATCTTTAAAATAAATCAATTTTGAGCTATTTTAAACCGAATATGACTTTATTATAAAATGATATTTTAAGTTTTTCCTAAGGCGCCCATCTCCTCCCTTATAAAAGGGCACCTCCTACCTCTTCTCTTTACAAAATTATGATCCTTCAAGCTCGGCCAAACCCTGTCCATTTTTATTATATGATTACCTAGAAACATTATAGAGGTTCTGGTCTCCTCAAAAGACCAACTCTTGTGCCTTAAGAGGAAGCTTAAAAGTGGTGCGTCGAAGAAGAGGTAATCTCTTCTACCGATTCTTTCATGTTTTCTTTCATCTTCAACTTCTTCGTGTTTAGTTGTTTCATTATAAAGTAATAAAATCAGTATCACTAATATAATTATCTGCTATTATAAATATGAATCAACCCCAATTCACCTTCTATCCATCCTACGGAAAATGAAATCACCGCGTGTGAGTACGTACGGAATACCATATACACGCCGTGGTGTAATATGTTTTTCAACCACCACCTTACTTGGATGGGTATAATGGTGTAAAGAATAACTATATATAGTTATTATAACATCATACTGATTCTGAGATATTATATCATCCACTCCAATTCATTTTTATAATTATGTGAACGATAACATCGCTCGTGCGTACGGGCGGATTACCGTCTCCACGACGCGATGAGATTCATTCTCCATGTTAACCATTCAAAAATGATTATAAAGTATATATAATTAATAATAATAAAATATATGACATTATAATGCTACTTAATTTATGTATATATATATATATATGTCATCTACTTACTTCCATTCAAGTCAATACGGAAAGCAAAACAATGTTCATGCGTACGTACAGCCTACCGTCTCCATGAACGGTGTATTTCATTTCATTTGTCTATCTATTATATATATATATATATAATGAATATATATGATATAAAAATCATGATTTAAATTCTAGAAGTAATTAAATAATGGTATAATTAATAATAATATCAATAACAAGAAGTCTAAACATGTACGATAAATTAAACGATTTTACCCAAAACGATGCTTTAACATGGAATTGACAAAAGAACGGGTAATATGAAGTCATAAGTGAAACATATATGATATCAGAACAATGAATATGATTCTATAATAAGTAAATGACATTATTTAAATCATTATATAGGAGTTTTAGATACGTACAAAGCATATTAGACCTATGGTAAGGGATAACTTTTCCAATCTCGTTTTTTATCCGAGATTGTTTATTTGTAAGTATTTACTAGGTTTATATTTATCATCCATGCCCCTGTTTTAAAAAAAGGTTTCATGTATGTTTAAATTCCTTTTTACACATTTTTTTTACTTTTACTACATGTTATGTAAGGAATCTTTCTTTTTTTCACCATACGAGGTACTTTTTTACTTTTCCGACAAAAGTACGAGAAGAATGTTTTTTTTAAATTATACGGAATGAATGGATTTTTGCGGTTTCATAACGCTTTATTTTCATGACGCTTCATGTACAATATTTCATGATTATTTTTGAAAAAATACTTTTCTTTTAAAATTTCATGGCATTTTGAGAAATGAAAATGATTTTGAAGAAGAAAGGATATTTTCTTCAAGAATTCATTTCAAGTGTTTTATCAAAACTATTTTCCATCTAGGATGACATTATTTAGCATGTTTATGTTTCATGTATAATGTATATATTATTTACATAGATTTATTTTTATTATTATGAAATGATATCCATTTGTTTTATATGGATTATGTCATGATGAGATTATGTTTATGAACCCCATTTTATTCATTGGGTTATGATGAATGATTATGATTGTTTTGTGGCACATGTAAGAAAGATTTCAATATGAGATGGGTGAGACCTATATCTCTCTCCAATTCATTGGGTAAAGATTTATATCTCATTAATTATACATGACTAGAATGACAAGTTAATCTGATTCAGTGATATAGGACTGGAACAAGGAGTGAACTCGATTCAGTAAGGGTCTTTGTACACTAAGATGGTCTTGGAAGCAATTCCTTAGCTACTATGGAAATAATATCAAGTGCTTAATGGTTTTCCACAATTAGATGTTTTATTCCCATTCTATTTTATCATGATTGATGTTCCTTTATGGTCTATGCCTTACGTACTGCCTTGATTTATTTCACAACTCATGATTTTTATATTTAAACCTTATGTTAATGTTTTGACATTCAAATGTATATGGTTTGTTTTATTTTCTCCTTTCTTACCCTTACTGAGCTTTTGAGCTCACCCTTTATATATTTTCATTTCCCCAGGATATAAAGAAAGGTTTTAGGTAAGAAAAAAAGGGAAGATCTTTATGGGAGATGTTGAAGATCATTCACCAAGATTAGAAGATTATGTTCCATGATTCCAACGACACTAAACTATTACGGTCCATTAGTGTCTATTTTTGTTATGTTTTAAGTATTCCGCAAAAGCAATGTAATTTCTATGTACGTCAAGTTTGGGGTCTCTACAGTTGGTATCAGATGAAAGGTTTAGTCAACCTTTGGAAACTAGGATGCACAAACTTTAGGGAGATCCCTAGAGATATTTCTAAGGTATGTCTAGGTATGTCCTTAAGGTTAAGTATATGTATAGGTTATAGACCTAGAATTACCGTAACGATATTAGAATTAAACCTAAGATGTTATATATTGAAGGTACTCCCCCTTTATTATGTTGTTTTCCCTAGAATGATTTTTGCCTCTCACACTATTCATTTTAGGTTTTAGACGATGGCTAGAACCCGAAGAAACCGTGTTGATCAATGTAATGCGCAATGCAATGATTGCCCTCCTGAAAAAACCAATGTTATGGGAGATGGAGTTCAAAATCTTATTTCTATACTTACACAAGCTATGAATCATTCTGGACTTCTGAATGAGCAGGGAAGGGAGCAATATTCTATTAATTCCTTCATGAGGCAACATCCTCCTTCTCTCAGTGGGTCTTCTAATCCACTTGTTACTGAACAATGGATTAGTACCATTGAAAATATATTTTCAATACATTGATGTTCGTAACATGAAAAAGTCATTCTGGCTGTTTACCATTTAGAAGGTGAAGCAGACCAGTGGTGGACTCTAATTAAGAATACAAGGACCCAAGGTGAAATTGAATCAATGGAATGGGACGAGTTCAGGAACTTATTTTTCAATAAGTACTTCCCTTGTATTCTTCAAAAAATGATGGAAAAGTAGTTCCTTGAGCTTAAGAAAGAGGATGATGAATATGTTGGAATATATGAGGTGAATTTTACAAGGCTTGCAAGGTATGCATCTGGATTTATCATCCAACCTGAAAGTAAAGTTGATCAATTCTTCAGTGGCATAAAACCAAGTCTTTGAAGGGAATTAGCTATAAGAGACTTCAGTAGCTATAAAGAAATTGTGCGTTGTGCTATCAAGGTAGAAATGGAATTTGGTGTTACAAATCCATCTCATGGTTTAGACAAGAATCTAAAGATGTATTTCATGGAGAAATCTTATAACAATGGTGAAAAGAAGATGATTGTTTCTTTATGCTCAAAGTGTGGAATAAAGCATGGTGGAGATTTCCTAAAAGTTACTAGAAAATGTTTTAAGTGCGGAAAAGAAGGTCATCGATCAGTTGAGTGTCGAAGTAATGGGAAAAAGGTAGCTAATGATGTGAATAGAGAAAAGACTATAGAGAACACTCCACCAACACTTCAATGCTACAAGTGCAAGGAAATGGGGCATTATGTTAATCAATGCCCTAATCCAAGGGTTAATGATGATTGACGTGAGCAACCTCTTAAGGAAAAGGATAAAGGGAAGTCACATGCAATCACTATTTGGGATGTTGAGTCTGACAATAATGTTGTGTAATGATTAGGTGTTTATGTAATGGGATTTCAAAATAGTATCATGGAATCTCATTTATGGTATCGTGGAATTTTGGAATATCTATGTATTGGTTTTCAATAATTATATGGTACCGGTAACCATGAAAAGTTATTGAAATATTTTTGGAAATAAGATGATATGATCATAATGAAGGGATAAATAGAAAATAAATGATCTCATAACTGATATACAGACAAAGTTATATCATGGTTTGAGTATATAGAAATTTTGGGATTTTGGTATGTGGAAAGAGTTAACTTTTGATAGCATTCATGTTTTCAGTAAGGTTCAATGGGTATTCATTTTTCAAGAGAATAAATGATTATGGTATTTACATGTTTCGAATGTGACCAACAAGATTTATTTAATGATATATGGGGGATAAATGATGGTATTCAATGCTTGGTTAATGATATTTCTAGTAATTGTTTTCTTTATACTATAAGATTAGACAGAAGTATTTTCGATAAGCCTAAATGTTGGAATGGATTAAGTTGGACCTCAGATAGAATTGTTTAAGTCTATAACTATTTCCGATACTATTTATGGAATATTATAATAGTGTAGTTTTTTAAAAAAATACAACCCATAGGACGGGCGACAACCCATCGCGTCAGACAAGGTTGCGGGAATTGAACCCACAACCGAAGTGCAACAGGCCTTTATCACCGACCTATGGCCTACAGGAAGTCCCTGGATAGTAGAAAGTAGTTTTATTTTATTAAGCAGTATGATAGATGAAGTATACGTCTATTTTAGGAACCATATACGATTAATCTCACTATATATGGACTTATGTATATGTAATAACTTTTGCTAACCTTTTGTTTGAGAAAGATGTAATGACCTAACATTCTATCGCATAATCTACTAACACTTCACGAATGACAAATTCAAGTTTATTTCTTTAAGAGATGAAGTGGAAATTGTTCATGGAACGACCAACAGTGGGATTGTACCAAAATCAAGAAAGTATTTCTTCTAAATCCATTTTTTTTCACATTTAGGGAAATGATCTTGAAAACCAAATTTTTTTGTCCTACTGTCCTTATACCTGATGAATCAGATGGTACCTTAGATCATAAAAAATTTATGGATTTGTGATTGTTGGCTTTTTCATAGCCATGTTTTCTACCACTCTCCATCAGAACTTTGTGGTTATATTTCTTTTCCATATCCATATTTTCACATATGTTCTCCTATGTGGAAACCCAGTGATTAGTTAATTTGGGAAACCGTTACGTTTCATAATTTAGTTTCTAAAGCTATGTTTTGGTATTCCTTTTTACGATGTGGGTTTCTATTAAAAAAACTTTCAAGTAGTAAACCATTTATAACCCCGATGAATTTAGAGGGTGAAATTAATTTTAAGGGGGGTAAATGTAACACCCTGAGATTTTATGATATATATTATTTTTAATTTCTTTCATATCTTATGTTGTATGCTAAACAAATATTATCTTTCACTATACACAACGCTGTATTATCTTGTAGTATACGCAACACTATTCTTGTATTGTGTTACACACAATTTCATGTTCTTTGATAGTTGTTATTGTACACAACATTGAGTGTATAGATATATAAATTCAATTTATAAATAAAATATGGTTGGATTCTATTATACACAACAAAAAATGAATCTTTCACTACACGCAAACTTGACTTGGCTTTCTTTACACGCAATCACGACCTTTCATGATAGCGTGTGTTGTACACAATACCGAGTTTCACGAAACAATGATATGTTATTAAAATATTATATAAACTAACCGTTATGAATAGTAATACCAACTTTTTGAAATTTTATAAATTTTATCTTTAAAAATTAACTTCATTTTTGGATTCTGAATATCTAAATTATCCTTGGGTGAAATTTTGGTATTTTTCTGAAAACTTTCATTTTTAGGAATAGTGAAAACACTGAGTTATTGGTTAAAATCGAATTTTTATTTAAATAATCATTTATTTAATTTAAATTTATTTTTAGGTCAAAATAGATACATAATACTTATATAAGATCAATGTAAATCATTGGAGTCATTTTATAATAATTTTAGATATATAAAAATTTATTTGAACTTTTCACCGTCTTTTCCCACCTCATAGGAGCATTTTCAATTGTACATAAAACATAATTTTACCTCTTTTGTGAGTTGAATTTCGAATATCTAAGAGACACAATTAATATCATGAGTAAAATGTGGTTCAATAAGATAAAAATATTTTTTTGGGAATAGTAACTTTTTACTTTTATTTACCACGATTAAAAGTAAATAAGGTAATTAAGGGTAAAAATAATAATATTATTACCATAAAACATGTCTGAATTATATTGGATAAGTGTAATTAGAACAAAAACAACCTTATAAATAAAATATTAACCTTTAGGTCCACTTGAATTAGATTAGGACACTTGTTATTTTTGTTAAAGAATAGTTAAAAGAGTTAAAATCAAAGTTTAATAAATAAAACATTTCTAATATAGGGTTATACACAAGATAAATTCGACTATAAATATTCATTAGAAAGATAAAAAATTTCCTACATAATTTGTTATTTATTTATAATTTTTAGACATTATATAATTTAATTTATTTATGACACAATGATGATGTCATAATTACCTTATTAATGAAATATTAACATAAATGATATTATAAATACCAAAATAAATGCACTCTGATACTTTTTATGAGTTTACCAAATTTAATAGGTTAATATGACATGTTAGTATTGAATTAATTAAATTTTTTCTAACTAATAATGCTGTTATGATTTTCACAAAAATCAATTACCAAATAGTGTCAAAATTGAAATAAAATTGTTTTTAAAACAAATATTATATTATTAATTGTTAATCTATTCATAAAAATATAATGTTTGGAAAAATTACATTTATAAAGTTATATATATTAATAATGAACCACTTGGGTTTATTTTGGATTGTTATAGTAATTTTATTAACCATATAGTGTAAGAAAACAAGAAGACATGGTAAAAGATAAATTATTTAACTTAGAGTTAAATCTAAATGATAAGGTTAAAATAGTAACCTAAACATGTTTAAAATATATTTGTTGAGAGTATTTAAGCCCATCCCCACTTTAGTTTTTAAATAAATCAAATTGGAGCTATTATAAACCGAATATGACTTTATTATAAAATATTATTTTAAGTTTTTTCTTAAAGTGCCCCTCTCCTCCCTCATAAAAGGGCACCTCCTCCCTCTTCTCTTTACACAATTTTGAGCCTTCAAGATCAGACAAACCCTGACCATTTTTCTTCTAAAATTACATATAAACATTATAGAGGTTCTGGTCTCCTCAAAAGACCAACTCTTGTGCCTTAACAGGAAGCTTAAAAGAGGTGCGTCGAAGAAGAGGTAATCTCTTATTCAGATTCTTTCAAGTTTTCTTTCTTCTTCAACTTCTTCTTCTTTAGTTGTTTCATTATAAAATAATAACATAAGTATCACTAATATAATTATATGTTATTATAAATATTACTCAACCCCAATTCACATTTTATCCATCCTATGGAAAAAGAAATCACCGCACGTGCGTACGTATGGAATACCGTCTCCACATCGTGGTGTAATCTGTTATTCCACCACCACCTTACTTGGTTAGGTATAATGGTGTAAAGAATAACTATATATAGTTACTATAACATAATACTGATTCTGAGATATTATATCATCCACTCCACTCCAATTTAATAATTATGGGAATGATATCATCGCTCGTGCGTACGTACGGATTACCGTCTCCACGCAGCATTGAGATTCACTCTCCATGTTAACCATTCAAGAATGATTATAAAGTATATATAACTAATAATAATGAAATATATGAAATGATAAAGCTAATTTATTTATGTATATATATATATATATATGTCATCTACTTACTTCCATTCAAGTGAATAAAGAAATGAAAACATCGTTAATGCGTACGTACGGCCTACCGTCTCCAGGAACAATGTATTTAATTTCAATTGTCTCTCTATTATATATATATATATACGAAATATATATGATATTAAAATCGGGTTTTAAATTCTGGAAGTAATTAAATCATGATATAAGTAATTATAATATCATGAACAACAAGTCCATACATGTACGATAAATAAAACGATTTTACCCAAAATGCTTCTTTAACATGGAATTTACAAAAGAATGGGTAATATGAAGTCATAAGTGAACCATATATGATTGCATAACAATGAATATGATTCTTTAATAAGTCAATGACATTATTTAAATCATTATACAGGAGGTTCGGATACGTACGAAGCATATCAGACCTAAGGTAAGGGATAACTTTTCCAATCTCGTTTTTTATCCAAGATTGTTTATTCGTAAGTATTTACTGGGGTTATATTTATCATCCATGTCCTTGTTTTCAAAATAAATGGGTTCATGTATGTTTAAATCCCTTTTTACCCATTTTGTTACTTTTACTACATGGTATGTATGGAATCTTTCTTTTGTTCACCATATGAGGTACTTTTTGACTTTTCTGACAAATTTACGAGAATAATGTTTTTTTAACTTATACGGTAAAAATGGATTTTAACAGTTTCATCATGCCTTATATTAATTAATCTTCCTGTAAATATTTCATGATTATTTTTTAAAAAATACTTATCTTTTAAAATTTCATGTCATTTTGAGAAAAGAAAACGATTTTGAAGAATAAATTATATTTTCCTCAAGAATTCATTTCAAGTGTTTTATCAAAACTATTTTCCATCTAAGATGACATTATTTAGAATGTTTTTGTTTCATTTATAATGTATATATTGTTTAAATAATTTGATTTTTATTATGATGAAATGATATCCATTGGTTTTTTTAGGATTATGTCATTATGGGATTATGTTTATGAAACCCATTTTATTCTTTGGGTTATGATGAATGGTTTATGATTGTTTTGTGGAACACGTAATAATGATTTCAATATGATATGGGTGGGACCTAAATATCCCTCCAATGAATTGGGTAAAGATATATATCTCATGATATATACATGGATGGAACGACAAGTTAATCCGGTTTAGTGATACAGGACTGGAATGAGGAGTGAACTCGATTCTGTAAGTGAATTTGTCCACTAAGATGGTCATGGCAGCAATTACATGGAAACTATTGAAACCATATCAAGTGCTTAATGATTTTCCACAATTAAATTCTTTATTCCCATGCAATTTTATCATGATTTATGTTCCTTTATGATCTATGCCTTACATACTGCCAAGATTTATTTCACAACTCAATATTTTTATGTTTAAACTGTATGTTAATGTTTTGAAATTCAAATGTATATGGTATGTTTTATTTTCTCCATGCATACCCTTACTGAGAATTTTTGCTCACCCTTTATATGTTTTAATTTTCCCAAGATATATAGAATGGTCTTAGGTATGAAAAAAATGGATGATCTTTGTGGAGATGTTGAAGATCTTTCACCAAGATTAGAAGATTATGTTCCATGTTTCCAAAGACGATAAACTATTACGGTACATTGGTGTTTATTTTTGTTATGTATTATGTATTCCGAAAAAGTAATGTAATGTCTATGTACGTCAAGTATGGGGTCTCTACGGTAAGACCCAATGACATTTCTATATATTCATATATTCTATAAATTATATATATTTTTGTCTTCGGTATGTCCTCCCTCTTGAACACCAATTTATGATATATAGAATGTTGTTCAATCTAAGAAATGCATTTATATATACCAATTTAACCAAACAAGTCATCAATATTTGGTATATGATACTTTTTATTCATTGTGATCTTGTATATTTCTTAGTAATAAATATAGAGTCACACTGATCCATCATTCCTTTTATGAAAATGAACTGGTGAAACCCATGATTACATGCATGGTCAAATGAATCCCTTCCCAATATTTACTTTGAGTTTCTTATTAAAAATAGAAATCTCAATAGGGGGTATTCTCTTGAGAGTTTTTGAAATAGTTGAATCACCTACCATGAGTTCTATTGTGAAATAAACATCACAATTCAATAGAATACCATGATGTTCTTCTAGAAATACATCAACAAAATCCCACACAATAGGAATATCATCGATGTTGAGTTTCCCTCCAACCATCTGAGTAAAACTCCCATTTTTAATAGGAATTACATCCCATACAGTGGATGAAATTTTCATTGGAAGTTAATATTTATATTCACAATGATAGATAATCATCGGTTTGTTTAGAATTTAAAATTTCAATTCCCTGTATTTGAAATTTATGATTGATTTATATTTAGAAATACAATATTTTCCCATGACAACATCAAGTTAAACTAGAGGGAGAGTAACATGAATTTAAAGAAGTAAATTCCTATAATATTTTTCTTCTTAATAATCACAGACATGAGATGAGATCATTATACCATTAGGTGTCATCATATATAATTCAAAGTATAATCCTTATTGTGGTATTTTTATACCCTTAGAATATTATTAAAATTTAAATGAGTGTTATATCTAAAGTCAAAAAATAAATTAGTAGTTCATTAGAGGATAGTAATTTTACCTTTCACCATTTCATTATAATACAACTCAAAAAAATAGTTGTCACATGATATTATCCTTTTTCCCTCATATTTAGAGGTTTTTGACGTAAATCATCATCATTAATCGTCTTATTAGAGAATTTGTTAGAATAATTCCCATCCATCTTGAATTTAAAGAATTAGAATGTAGGTGGTCCATTAGTTTAAATCTTATTCCCTTTTATTGGATTAATGGGCCTATTCATTACCTTGAAAAATTCAAAGGTATTAAGACCCTCCCATCAATATTTGAAGAACATCCTTGTCCCATTAAGGGAATTTTTTTTATATTCCTTCCCACATATTAGGACTGAAGATGGATGGGCTTTATTTTTAACATGTTAATTATTATATTTTTCATTATATTTTATCTTGAATTTCCATTCTAAAAAATTTGAATAATTGGAATCTCCAATATCCATTTCCATAGGGATTTTAGATCTAACTATTTATGCTTATCTAGAAAATTATCTTATAGTTATTTCTTTTCAGTGACTTTTTTAGGCCACCAATGAAACAATCAACATCACTTCTATGTTTGATTATATTACAAGTTCTATACCTTACATTTGTGGTAAAGTTTTCCTCATATGTACCAATGGATTCATATTATTTATAATTTTGAATAATGAATTTTTTATCCTTAATTATTCCTTAATATATAGAAATTACATTTGAAAAAAATCTCTTAAACTCACCCAAATTCATATAGTCAATTTCATCTTGTTGCCTCACATTCTTGATAATATTAAACCACTTATTTGCTTCACCTTCCTAATTATAAACAGATAAAACGAATTTCTCATACTCTGAACACAAAATAATAGAAAATATATTTTTATTTATGAGGATCCATTTCTAATAAACTAGTGGTTCAATAAAACCACTAAAATAATGATGGAGTTTCCTCGTGATGTGATCAATGGAATGATGTTCCCTTGTTCTTTCAATTAGTAGTTCATATTGATTAAAAACAATAGACAGTAGTGTGACGATAGAAATGAGACTATGCATTCAATATCCCATAAGATTTGGTTACTTTGGAGACTAATCATTATAGTTTATTTCGTATTCATCATTAGCATAGTTCCTTTGGGATCAATCCATTCAAAAAACATAAAATTATTGATTTTAAACAACAATAATAGTGGGGAACCACATAATCTAGAATGAAAAGAAATTAGTAGGATGTATTAAATCCTAAAACCTTCATTTCAGTCTATCAAATAGTAATACTAACCAAGTTCATTTATGAACATCTATTCAAATACTTCACGAAAATTTATAATGATTTTGTAAAATTACAAATCATATCTTTGGGGAGTGTTAAGGAAAACAATCATAATGTCAGATTTCATGAACCTAGTGTCAATCGAGTCCGTATCAATGCACAATTATTAGAGTTATTACCTTTAATTATAATTGTTATAGATCCATATTCACTTATAGTTTCTAGTAAGGGATGTGATTTTATGGAAACCACTCAGTCTGTCCATCACTAAAATTCATGGACATTTTCATATATATTAAATTATCATTATACTTATACTTATACATATCCTCCAAGATATATATAGGGATATCAATTTTGTTTTACGTCCTAATTTCCTATGAAATAAAAACCTAACATTGATACTAACTCTACAGACCCAAGGAGTTCATACGTAGATATTACAAATTAATAGACTAATATTAAATACATTTAAGAAATTAATTCTCTAGGAACCTAAATGTTTCGTGTGTTAGGAGACCAAATAAATTTTTTTATTTTTTCATAAAATATATTCAACATCCTCCATAAAGATCTTCCCATTTAGTGCACTTTATTAGAAAATCCTATGTAAATCATTCTTCGTAACCCGAACAAAGGATATATAAGAATGGGTGATTTCGGATGACCAGTAACGGTAAACATGGATGATATTAAGTGATGATCATGTGATAGAAAAAGTTATATCTAAGGGAATGTGATTATGAATATATCATAAAATTATAACATCTAATCTATACTATATCTTAAACATTATCCATGGTATAAAACATTATAAGTTCAAATGACATGAACCATTTTTGTGAGAAATCATCAAAAATCAATTATGGACCATATGTTCATGTCATATAATTTCAACACCGTAATAATTATAGTAAACATTTAAAATGTTAATGTTATTATATGAGACCACAAAACTATAATATATTTGGCATAAAAATTGATTTTACATTTCATAATGGATCATGAATCATCCCATATTTCTCATAGTTGATCAATCACATCGGCTTGTTTACCATATCTGATCATGTACCTGATCTTGTTTCCCGCCATTAAATCATGAGGTATAAAAAATTATATAATGAATTGGATGGATATATAGGCCACAACCAATACATAATCCCGAAATTTGTGTATCATAATATTATTAAACACTCACTATATCATTATCTATGAATTTAAAATGGTTTTATAAACATTTTATGATAGCATAACCCCTAGAAAAGAAATAGGTTTCATAATCATCTCATAAAATTATTATATCATAACCCGTGAAAAATTAATGATTTTGATTAAGAAACTATTAATAATATAATTATAAAATATTGATAAAAAATAACGATGTTATAATCATCATATACCTACTAAAACATATTAAACATAAAAGGTTGGTTTCGTTGTTGAATAAAAATTCCCTAAACTATCATGAAATCATTCATGAGGAAATTAACATTTTCTTTTGAAAAAACATCATTAAAATAAAATAATTTCAAAAATATTAATAAAAAAATTATTTGAAAAGAAATGAGAAAAAATATACGGTAATCATTTAATAATTGAGTAGATGTGATGGTGGAAAATTTAGTTCGTGTCATAACATTAAAAAGTCTTTTCAGATTTTCGGTAAAAAAGTAATAACTACCATATTTTCCAAAAATGAAAAGAATATTATTTTTATTCAATTTTTATAAAGTAAATCATGTTTTTATATATCATTATATAGATATATTATAATATTAACTATTTGTTTAAAATATTTTTATAAATGTTGGACATGGAAGAAAAAGGGTTTTCAATGGTTGAGGGAAATAAATTCGGATTTCGGATAATTTTTTTAATAATGATTACATAATCAGAGGAAGATAAAATTGAAACACATATTAACTAGAAATAACTACAGGAATTGAAAATAAATTATTTTTTTTTGATATTAATATAATAATACTTCATTAATTAAAACATAATGATAAAAATCTAGATAGACAATGAGAACGTAACATAAGACCTTTAACAATTTGGTATATTTTGAATCTTAATTACCATAAAAGAAATAACATTATATATATATATTTATAACCCATAATTTTCATTAAAATAACCATAAAGTACATTCATGGTCTATACATACACCGCATAAAAGAAACTAGTGTTGTATAAAGAATGTGTCCCATAGAAAAAAGTGAGACAAAAATATTATACCTTGAGTAAGAAATTCCTTCATAAAAATTAAATAAATTAAAATATTATAAGTATAATTTTATTATAAATTCATTAAATAAACATAATAATATTTATCACCCAATATATTATATACTTATGACGTTTTTTTACCCTATCATTATTAATACCTTGTTAAAATCACGTTTTTCCTAATAAGTGTTGATTTTTTCATTTATGTTTTTTATGTATATTTAGTCCTTGTATATTGATCATGGTGCCATTTTATAAAGAAATAAAACTATTTTATAAATATCATATATACAAATTGTATATTTATTTGGTGTAATTAATTAATTTTAGAGATAGAAAAAAAATTACATTGTTTTGAGAGATAATAGACCCCAAATATGCCTGAAAATTGTTTCTATTTTATTAAAATTAAAATGATGGAAATGTAATTAATAATTGACCATTATTGAAACATTATGATGTAATATATATAACATATATTCATAAAATTTATCATTTTTACAATCTATATAATGAGTAATTGAAAAAAATTACATCGTTATGTGAGGTGGTAGTACATCATACACACAAGAGATGTTATTATATTCCGAAAAATTCAATGTAATAAAGTGTATGTGAAATTATTATAACGAAATCATGATTTTTTTATAAATATCTTATAAATATGTTAAATCCATCATTATAACTACTAATGAAATTATTTTATGGAAGAAAATTTTCATCGGTTTGCTAGGCGGTAGTCAACCGTACACACAATCGACAAATTTATTTCCTGTTTTATTGAAGAGGAAGTGGATATAAGTTCGAAAATTAACACAATGACATCTCAATATATGTTACAAAATTCTGTTAATATATTATTTGGGTTTGAGAATATTTGTAGGATGTGGAGGACAAAATAAAACAAAAAAACGAGTTTAATAATTTTATGTCTTATATAGACAACCTCTTTAGGATTATACCTTAAGCCTACATAAATGGGTTTCATAATAAAAATATACAATCTCATATGTTCAAAGGGAATTAAGGAATAAATATGGGTAGGTTTTTTTAGAAAAATGGGTTTTCATGTGTGAAGAGGAGAGTAGAGGGGGTTCCCTTTTATATATAGGGGAGATGGCACAAGTGTAATTTTTGAAAAAGGGGTACCCACTAATTAATATTTCAAAAATGGGTAAAAATGGATTAATATTGATCCATATATCCATAAGATTAAAACATGTCCATAAAATTGGATTTTGACAAGTTTTTAGGTCATTTTCCCCTTCTCGTTTTTCACCACATAGTAATCCAGTTTTAACTTTTATGGTGAAATATTTTTTATAGTTTTTATATTCATTTCGACCCAAAATTAAGATGACCATATTATAAAACAATAATTATTCTTATTCCCAATTTTTAATCCCTTTTAAAAAATTTCATTCACATAGGTAAAAAATTCAAATTAAAATTTAACCCGTAAAAGCCACGAAAAAGCAGTTTTTCGAAGAGGAAATTCTCATATGTATAAAAATTCATCATTTAAAAAGTAGCCATGAATTTAGTTGAAATAAACTAAATTGTTTTGAAAATAAAATAAATAAAATAATTTTATTTTTTTTAATGAAATTGACATTTCTAAATTCATTAAATGAAAAGTAATTTCTTTAATAAAAATGATATTTTCACTATTCATTGAAAATTTATTCTTTTCAAAAAAATTAAAAAAATTTATCAAATAAAAATTTTAAATTTAGATTTCAAAATTGGGGTTTAATTTGTATATTTTTTATAAAATTGAAAAAATACTAATTTTTTATTTGTTCAAAAAAAGCAATGAGAACATTTTATTGAGATAATAGTATTTTTGAAAAATATAAACATTTTACTTAATGTTATGTTATTTTTATCAATATGATTTATTTATTTAAAACCATTAGACATATTACTTTAAAAAAATATATTCTAATTAATGTCCCCATCATTAATATCTATTTTATAATCGTCATGTTTAAATAATGTTATTAATATTTTATCGCGGTTCATTAAAACATTGTGTTGGTTGTTACACTTGCTATCAAAGGAATTAAATTTATTAAAAAATATTTCATAAAAACATGGGGTGTTCTAATATCACTTAATTTGTGGTGATATTTTCAAAAAAATAATTCCAAAAACTTTCATTACTTCATACCAATGGTATTATTTAAATAAAAATGTTTAAATATCAAAAATAAAACTCTTTGGTGATTTTCATTTACAAACCATGAATTGTTATCATCCATTTACATTATATAAATTCAAATTTTTTAAATAAAAAAACTCAATTTATATATTATTTCTTAAAATTTAGTACACGGATGTTACAAACATGATAAAAGATATAGAGTAATCCAAATCCTCATGGGACATTTCCCTCCATGTGACGGGTTGTACCTTTGTCGCATTAAAAGTATTTATTACCACAAGGGTTTTTTTGATGATTTTTAAGTATTTTAGGGATAATATATATTCATCTATAAGTAATTGTTATGAAAAGTTTCGAAAGAGATAATTTTTATATCCTAATTTAATTAAAAATTTATAGTATTTATTTCAACGATATTTAATTATTTTTAACTCTTCTCAACGATATTTTATAAAATTATTCTTTTGAAAACCTTTTTCTTATTTTAAAGGAAGGGTTAGATTTTATTATTAAATTAATGGTTTGGTAAATTTGAATTATTTTTTTTTGATTTAAATGTTTTCATTGATTTCTCATATATTTTCAATAGACTATTTTATAATTTGTTTCTAAAACCCTTATGGAGAATTTTTTTAAAAACATATGTTTAAAAAACTTCTTTCATTAGGCTTAATGACTAGTAATAAATAGTGTGGAGAAATTATTATCTTCAATAATGTTATGGTAATAATTATTTTTTGAGTTCTCATTTAAAGGATTATCATTAGTTTTAAATTTTTAATAGAATTTATTAATACTATAAAACAAATCACCAAAAAAGGCCTTTGGATTTTACTAATAAGTTTTTATCCATATCTTGTAATTGTATATATCAATTTTTTTGAGTCACTTATTTTATTATTATTATTTTTAATTAATAATAATAATTATTATGTTATTTATAGAACCAAATATTGTAGATCGGGTCTAGTGTACCATAATATGATTAACCATCACCTTATTCATACAATCAATCAATGTTTCAATGCAATACATACACACTCACTTGGATTCCCAATGCTTGGTTCACAATCACCTTCTTCATTAGGAAAATTTTACAACCATGCATCTCCCATGGTATCACCATCGGTAATTATAACATGGTTACTTTCTTTAAATTCTCGGTAGCATCAAATTCCATATAATACATATAGATGGATCTTTGATTACATCAACAGAATTTTATTAACTATAATAAATAATTTATATTTATTCATCATCATAATAATTCAATATTGAATATACTTATTCTTTGCAAAAAAATTTACATGGATTGACAGTCATTCCTTAAAAAACATCTCATTAAATATGGGATTAACATTTTCCTCACTATCAAGGGTTAAGAAAAAAATATTTTAACCATTATTTTGCATATATCAACATAATTTCTAACCTAGGAAATATAATTTGCAATAAAATATATATATTTGATAATAATGTGACAATTATACCAAATTAGAACTATAAATGTGTCGTCCAATGATTCAAAAACTAAGAGAATTTTTATGAGACACTCATAAAAATAAAAGTTATAAATGGATATGTTATACGTGGAGACTTATAGGAATTATTCTATAGTGTATTACAAGATATGTTTGATGCTCTACATTAAAGTTGTAGGTGAAACAAACATTAAAAATGAAATCCATAAGTATGTGAAATCTTAATAAGGAAATGTGATTTTATTTTTACATTACTCTAATTGAGTGAATGGTATTTGATTCGAGATGGATTACCCATAAATAAATAAATAAATATTACCCATCCTCAATTAAACTATCATATTTTTTAATAATTAATTGAATTGGTAAGTGATCAATCATTATTACATACTTCATATTTCATTAATTTGCTAAGACTATCAAGCCCATCACTATTTAGTAAAATGTTATCTCATCATCATTGTTTATAACATTCATCCCTAATTTTTTGGGAATAACATGGAGGGGGAAGACACATTCCCTATCAAATATAGGTTAGATTATACCTATATATGGGATTTCCACAACATAATTATTCACTACCTCACTCATGAGATTTGTTAACATATTTTAATGCTTTATTACCACATCAGATACTTTTTGATGTAGAATGTTGTGAGTGAAAGGGGACGATATAATTCTTATATGATATAAAACAATCCAAAAAATAACCTTCTTTTTTTTCAACACATCATTAATCTGATGTTCTTGGTCCATTAAAATTTCAACAGTTACAATCCTAGGTAGTTCATACCCTTATGCAATAAACGATAGTTTCATATTATTGATGTTTTATTTTGCTCCATATTATGGTTATTTGTAATCGAGGGAAACAATTTAGTGATATTTTGCCTCAAAATAAGTTCGCTTATATTATAAATATTATTATTTTAATTCCCTTTCTATGCAATCATCAAATTTTAGTTTTATTACTCATCAATAATCTTTATTATTTCCTTATTTTCTTCTAGATACAATAAAACTTACCTACAATCCTCATTTATAGTAATTAGTTAATGGGAATACATATATTTATATCAATGTTTTATAGCTTTTGTCAAGACAATGAGTACTTACTCTTTGAAAAAAAAATATATGACCATGGTTCCCATTGATAATATTTATTCTAATGTAATGTAAGGCTCAACTAGGATTGTTCGATACCTATTTTAATTCTATCTTTATGATAATAATTACCAATGAAGAAATAAACTTTACATAAATTAAAAATACAATCTTCACAATTCAAAATTATTATATGATGGAACATTCCTGTAGTTGAAGACAAAAATAGTTGGGTTTTAGATTTTTTTCACTATATCATAAAATCATTCAATTATATTAAATTTACACATACCACTAAATGATAAAAAATTAAAAATATCACATTATCAATTAGTACATGGGATAGAGAAGATATATAGCTCATGCTTTATTAGTGAAATATTTCTCCAATATACACCTTACTATTCATCACATTGATAAATCACTACAAAGATCCCTATCTTCTGCTTGTTCGATATAACTTACTTATGAAACCCAATATACAATAAATTTTTTGATAACTTCTCGGTTAGTAGAATACGAATTTTCAATTGTTTGAATATACACATGAATTTCATGTATTATGGTTCAAAAATTACATGGAATATCCCCAATAGAAAATAAATAGGTGATCAATAAGGCTATAATTTCAGTTTCCATAAAGTTTCCTCATTCCATAGAATCCTAGTCACATTTATAAATTATTTCATCTCCTTTTTCTAACTTGGTTTATCCACCACATTAATATTTTTATATTATTTTTACATAGGGGATTATTTATCCTTTAAATATTTTTCACTAATTAGTTTTATTGATATTCCCCCTCCATTAAAAATTTGGTGATACCCTACACTATACTAGGTAGTATCCTCTAATTTCTTTTAAAAGTGTTTCCAAATAATGCTCAATGTTGATGGTGTAAAATTGAAGGCCTTTCAGATTTTGTGCCTAGCCATATATTTCCTAGGTAAGCTTATAACAGTATCCTTTCACAAGGTCCTTCTATGTATGGCCTTGCATAGTCAAATCCTTATACCAAGGACCATTATATAATTTCCACATCCCTCAATCCAATGGTTTGCATGTTGACGCATTCTATACGAGCATCATAAAATTTTGGAGCATAGAAATAATAAAATCATAAGTAATATTTTATCCAAAAATGATAGAAAAATAAAATCATGGATACAGAGAGATTAATCTATTGGGTCACAAGAACCTCGTCAACTTTAATGTGACACTCGATCAAATGACTCTAGGAATGTCACATGATGGGGTAATATGATTCATGTGATCTGTTTATAGTAAAAAGAAATCGGTCCAGGAAGTCCCCTAATCATATGATGGCCCATTTGAAATGTAATTTTAATAATTTAAATACCTAATAGAAATCCTTTGGATGAAATTCAGAGTTTTTATATAATAAATTATTAGAAATATTTATCCTGAATGGAAATGGGGTTACATTGATTTTCATGAATCTTAGTTATACACTTCGTGTGATCACTTAATGATAACATGAGGCATCTCAGACAATACATTTTTGATCCTGAAAAATTATATTTGAAAATTTACTTGATATTGTGGAGTCCATTTGACATGTTTTTTTGATCAGGTGATGCTCAGATGGACAACTGATAGGAAAAATCCACCAGCTTCATTCCACAGAAGCTGAAAATCACAAAACCCTTTTTTTGAACAGAGTTAAACTATTGTTTTAGTTGAATTGGTTACATTCTGCATATGATCAGTTCAAAATCAAAAAAAAATTATCTTTCATATGCCAATATGATCTCATAAAGTTCACAAGATGAGTTGGATTGATCTTGCAAAAATCCCTTTGTCGTGCGTCCTGATTTCGTAAAAACCTCTAGACATGATGGTCTAATCATTCAAAGGCCCTTTGGAATGTCAAATCATTCATTAGTAGGATACCAAATATATAGATTCGATTATGTGATAGCCATTTTTTAATCTCATATTGATAATGTGAAATCCCTTTAGAAATCTATGGGATCAAGAAATATGGTAATGATGGAGTGATCACATGATTGTTCTTAATCAAGGGAGACAAAGAGGATTTCATTGTTGAAACATGGTGGGGATCATGGGAAGTCTGTGGAACCTTATACCAATAATCCATCTGTATAATCAAATTGTGATATATGAGTTAATAGTTATAGAAATAGTAAATGATTTATGTTGTTTATATGAATAAAATCACTCTTGACACATAGAATCAAAAACTAGAGTAAACTTCACAATGAGAAGGATAGTGTGATCTCCAGAGCCTTCTAGCTATGAATGTGTGGTGACTAATTTAAGGGATTACATAGTATGTGTATCACTAAAACAATTATTTGATTGTAAGGGGTTGTTTTTTATATTAGAGGGGGTTATAACCCCCTCTAAATACATTATCATCCATTTTCAAAAAACCTCCGCTAATGTTCCTAAATAATTCTATAAGAGGAATCTGTAACAAAACACTTGAAAAGAACATGGAACATTAGATGCAATTATTTTAAAGGTGGTTTAAACGCCCCCAATTATTTTACAATAAAATTCTAGAAATACAAAAATTAGAGGTGATATTCAACTTTATCTAATTTCTTTACTCTTTTTAGAGGGGGTTTAAACACCTCCTAATATTGGATAACAATGAAATTTAGTGGTGGTGGAAAATTGACTATAAGTGAGCCATATTTTTTATTTTCCTCTACACACCCCGTTACCTACTTAATGCTTCCCTCTTGTCCCACTTACCAACGATGTTCCCGACCACTTACCACAATGCCATATTAGTTATATGTTTATATTATACACATGAATATATTTATATATCATTTATTTTTTAATAATATAAATGTTTTTGTATAATACATTTAAATACACTTAAATATATAACCTATATAAAAATTTATGCAAATTAATGTATTCATTTTTTTATTATGTATTTATTTTATAATATTTTTAAATCTCATGGATCAAAATATATATAATATATTTATAAATATTATTTACAATATTTATATGTAAACACAATTATATATTTATACATATATAAAAAATATATACATACATAGATACATATATCATATATATATATATAATATATATATATTATTTACTCTATTTATTTGTATAAACAATTTTATATTTTTTATATTATATTCTCATATATTACCAAACTATATTATATAAATATATATATATTAAATTTATACGTACATAGTTAGAATAATATATAATACATATATATACAATTTAATATATTTATATTATATAATAGTTTATTAATATAATTTATATAATATAAGTTTAAATTAACAAATATATATTATACTATAATATATCTATATATATATATTCATATAATATAATATAATATATCAATATAAATGAAATTTTATTTAAAATTATATGTAAATATATTTTACTTATTAAATATATTCATACATATATTTATATTTATATATATTGTTTTATTATGTATACATGTATATATATTTAATATACTAATTAAAATACTCATATGTATATTAATATATATATATATAAAGTATATATATATTTTCTTGTATGTATATGTATGTGTGCAATATTTTAAATATTTATTCATATAATTAAATGAATTTATATTATATTTTATGCATAAATATATATATTTATATATATAACATAGGGAATAAAATACAATATATATATAATAGATACATGATTATTTATATTGCTATGCGTGTAAGTATCTGTATAATCCATTATTATTTTTTTATTTTAAAAACTATATGGTTTTTATAAAAAACATTTTTTAAAAAAAATAAATAATTTTTATGTATATATTTATGAAATATATTTATGATTTTATATTATAATAATTATTATATGATATAAAATTTTATAGAAATAAATATATATTAATTTACGCATTATAAAATTTTAATTTTGTATACATATAAACATGATTAAATATAATAACATACACTGTTTATATAAAATCATTTATATAATATGATTATAAAGTGTATTTAAATTTTTTTCATTTTTTTAATTATATATAAATATATATATTAAGGAATTTTCATTAAGAAAATATTATGTGTTCACAAACCCCTATAATGTCATACATTATAGTGTGTTCAAAACACCCTTTAATCAAAGTGATTTGATGTAGTTAATGAAACACCTCTAATTTATTGAATTAGAGGGGCTTGAAACCCCCTATATTCTCATAAATTATAGGAGGTTCAAAACCCCCAATAATTTAATAAATTAACGGTAGTTCACAACCCCCTCAAATTTTGTGAATTATAGGGGTTCAAAGGCACCTCTAATTGAAAAGATTGTCATCGATTCATGAACCCCCTCTAATTTATTAAATATGAGGGAGTTCAAAATATCATCTACTATCATAAATTATATGGTGTTCAAAACCCACTCTAATTTAAGGGATTAGTGGGGGTTGTGAACCCCTACTATTTCTTAAAAACAAATTTCAATATATTTATATATCCTCTAAAACAAGAAATTAATAAAATATATATAGTCTATAAAATCCAAATGAATATTAAATATAGATATAAAACCACTTAAATTTGACCGAAAATACCCCTCCAATAGTTATTAAATTAGAACTGGTATTGAAATAATTGCATAGAAAATCCAAAAAAATTATTTAAAAAAATATTTCTTAAATTTTTAGATGGGGTTTTGAACCTCATCCAAATTCAATCATTAGTGGGGGTTTCTCAAAACCCCCTCTAATATATTAAGAAAATGAATTTACATGTGGTTTTGTATAAACCCCCTCTAAAAAACACCCTCTAATCACCATGTCTTTTTGTAGTGTATGAAATTTGTGTAATCATTGATCAGGGGAAGGATCTCTAATTTGTTAGTGGGACCAAATGAAAGTATCTATATAACCCATTTGGATTATGTGGAGAATCATCGGTATGATGACTAGATCACATGATGCCTCAGTGGGAAATTCCTAGAAAATATTGGGGTGTTTGTGAAAATATAGCTAAAAACGAAATAACATTCATGCAGTGTAATATATATTTCTTTTCATTTAAATGACTTAAGTGCTTTGCTTGATTATTTACACTATCATGCAAAGGCCTTGGACATGATAGGTGAGTTTATGTGAAGAGTATGGAAATTCAATCCATATTCCTATGAAGACCTTGGACATGTATGTCGGATCAGAAGACAACCCTCAAACATGTCAGCCAGATCACATGACAACCCTCAGACATGTCAACCAAGTCATGTGGCATCACTCACACATGTCGGTCTAGATCATGAGACCCACCTTGTACTTGTAAACAAGGTTCATACGAAGATCATAGATATGTCGTTCAGTTTTACATGAAACACCTCAAACATGTATTATTTGATCACACATCACACCCTGGATGTATCCAATAGGTTCACATGAAATATTTCAATCTGTTTGCCAGATCACAAGTTAGTCCTTATCCAGGTTAACCGAATCAAACAACGTCCCTCAACATGTAATCTATGATAACGAGATATTACCCAAACGTTTCCACTAGGTTCATGTTAAGACCATCTACATGTCATGTACTCATCCTCATACATTATGGCCATGTCCATCAATAGTAGTCAGATATTCACTCTCAAACCTTGTGGAGAACCCCAAGAGTTTTTTATTAACATTTCCTTTTCATATAAGATGTTTCCATAATGAAATAGGGTTATGAATTCATGAAACCTTATTAGTAATGTGATCCTTGTTCCATCAAATAATTATCTATTAACCACTCATGTTCCCTACTCTGTTTCAGTTAGAGGAAAAGAGTTGAAAATATTTCATAGTCCTCCACCTCAGTGTATGTATCTTGATAATAAAATTATTCCAATTCATAGCACATAAACTCATGATTCTATTAAAAATATAATATGTAATTTTTTATGAATATTCATTAAATTACACAAAAAAAAAATCTTGAGAATAGTAATTGTTTGATGCCTTTGGAATCATGGGAAAAACACTTCTGATCTGGTGAAATATATTCAATGCCTCTCATAAAAATCTTCCCAATAAATATTATTCATAGGTATAACCAACATAAAAACATTATTTATAACATTAGGTAATGAAACATAATAAATGGTGAGATGATATTCTTGTTAAGGGTAAACATTGAAGACATCTACTGATGATCAGAGGAAAGCATAAAAAAGGAAAACGGATATGAGAAAATGAATATAACATACACAATCCACACTCAGTCTATCATTAATCATAAACATTAATTCTTGAAAAAAATTACCATTTCCAAATACATGAATCATAAGGTAAATAAATCATCATAAATCAATCATGAAACATATTTCCATGTCATATAAGTGTGGTGTCATCATAATTATAGAAACCATTTCATATGTTAAGGTAAACATCTCAGACCAGAAAATCATAACAAATAAAGTATCAACACCTAATTCACATTTCATAATGTATCATACATCATAAAATATTTCCGATAGTGTATCAATCACATGGACCTATTTCCCATAACAGATCAAGAACATAGGCTTATTTCCTAGAATTATCTCATGAGATATAAAACTTCACCAGATGCAATAAAGGGAGATATATGTCCCAACCATTACATAATACTTGTTTTTTGTGCCAAAATATCATGAAACATTAATTATATAATTAAATATTAAAATAATAGGGTTTCATAAACATTTAACCATATAATAACCCTTTTAAAGAAAATTGTTTTGATAAACATATCATCAATTCATCATATCATAACCCATGAAAAATGAATGAGAGTATTAAAAATATCATCATCATAATCATAAATCACATAAAAATAGAATATGTATTTTTTAATTGTATCCTATCCTTAGTAAAGGTTAAGAAACACCAAATGTTGTTTTCATTGATGAGTTGAAATTCCATAAAATATCATTAAAACATTCTTGAGAAAAATAACCTTTTCATTTGAAATAACTTCATTAAAAATCTAAAATGTCACAAATATTAAAGAAAAAAATTTATCTCAAAATAACCTTGAAAATATTCATAGTAAAATTGAATTATTTATGTCGTAATGATGGAGAAAAATTCCATTAATTTTATACATGTTAAAAAAGATTACACTCACATTTTCAATATAAATTAAAAAATACATCATTTGGAAAATGAACACTATATTTATTTTATGAAATTTTGAAAATATTATCACATGGGTATAAATTTCATTTAAAAACCATTGGATAATATTAATTATTTCTTTTAATATTTTTTAGAAAAAAAGTACAAGGAGGAAAAGTGTTTTGGACAAAAGGTAAAATACAATTTCGTTTTCCCTCTGAAACATGCTTATAGAATTAGGAGTAAATAAAGAGAATAAAATTAATTTATAAAATTTACACTTTTAAAATAAAAATAGGATAATAAATTAAATAAGTTCCATGAGAGTTAGATCATAAGATTTAGATATTGTAATCTTTATCATAAATAATCCCCATAAAGAATAATATTGTAACATAAAACATTTACCTCCATGGTATCTTTTGAATCATAATACTCATGAAAGAAATAAACTTATTTGGATATTTATATACCATATTTATCAAGAATATAATAATAAAATACAATCATATTCTATATATACACGACAAAAATGAATACTTTGGTGTATAAGGCAAGCGTCCAATGAAAATAAAAGTGAGACAAAAATCCCTTACATTAAGTCTAAATATCCTCATTAAATGCAAGATGTTAATTTATAATTAGTATAAGTTTATTATAAATATATTAAAAAACAAAAATCATATGTATCATACAATATATTATTTACTTGTTACCTTTTATTACCGTTTTATTAAAAATTCCTTATTAAAATTACGTTTCTATATATAACTGCTTCATTTTTCATGTATGTTTTGTTTTTTTAATATTGGTAATATAATTTTTATTATTGTACCATCATTTCTAGATTGATAAACATGATATAATTATTATATATATTAATTATATATTAATCTATTTTAATAAATAAATGTTAATGATAGAAAATGAATTACACCATTCATGGAGACGATATGGCATACATATGCATGAACATTGTTTCCATTTTATTGTTTAACTGAATAAAACAATGGTAAATAATAAATAATAAATTATAATAATTATTATTTCACTCATATATCATATATTCAAAAAAATTATTCTTATTACCTTCCATGTAAAGAGTATGTGAAAAATGAACCACATCGCTTTGTAAAGTGGTAGTCTTCCATACACACGAGCGACAATATCATATTCCAAAAGAATTTAATATTAGAAGGTAAAAGTGATATTATAACATATAAAGTATAATTATGTAATTAATATAATATTAATTTTTTAAATCCATCATTATTAGTAACATTTAAAGGTGTTGATGATAATCAAATTAAATTGGTTCGTGAGGTGCCCTTTAAGATTATACAAAATGATTTATTATAAGGGTTTCCTAATAAAAATAATTCATATATAATGTGGATATAGATGCAAGTAAAGTATTTGGGTAGGTATAGGCTGAAAAAAAGTGTTTTGTAAATGCGAGGTTGAGGGGAGAGGGGATGCTCTTTTATAAGTCGGGGACATGAGGCACTTGAAATTTTAGAAAAGAAAAAGGTGTACCCCAATTTTAAAGATTAAAAATGGATTAAAAATGGATCATTATCAATCCATTTATTATATAATGTTTTTATATGGAAATTAAATTTTATTTGGAATTTTTTTATGTCATTTCACCCCTTATAATTTTAGTTTAACCCTCGATAAACTCATTTTTTCTTTAAAAGAGGTAATTATTTCTTACTATATTTACTATTCATTTTCATAATAAAATGAGTTGATATTATTATATAATATTAATTATTCATATTTCATATTTAGATTCCATTTTTCCAAATTCAATTAACTAATGTGGAAATATTTAATTTAAAATAATCCCAGAGATATGAAAAAAGAGAGGTTTTCTAAAGGGATAATTTGTATACTCTTGATATGATTTAATATCTAAAATAATGATAACAATGGTTCCACTGACCAAAATTATTTTAATAATAACATAAATAAACTACTTTTATTTAAATACATGTCTAAATTTATCATCTTTAACTATAAGTCACTTAGTGGTGCCCCAATATTATGGGCCATAAGAACACAAGCATGACTCCAAGTATGCCAAATGTTTCAAAAAAGCAGTGAGGGACTAGGGTGTGTCCATGGGGATAAAATTACCTCTTATTTTCAATTATATTATAGTGGCACACAATTAATAATAAATAGTGAAAGTAGTAAGAATAGATAGAAAGCCACAGAATTAAAATAAACCATTCAATATAAATAACAGTCAGAAGCTTATAATAACTAATGGATATAAAATGATGAAGTATCTATATGTAAAGAGAAAATGGGGAAATAGGGGATACAAGAATATACCAAATTTTCTATAAAAAAAAATTGCTAAAATAAACTACAATTATCATCACAATTATAGGCTCAATCCTCTACTCTCATACTTGATCCATGAAATAGTAATTAGGAATCATAAGTCAGATGCTTCCCATTATCAATACCTGCAATCATAAATTATTGTTGGGTTCTAAATGCATCCCAAACATAGTCTGAGATATAATTATTAGTCATCCATGTATGGTTTCACGGTCAAAATAGTTAATGCAATATAAAATATCCAGTGTGATAATATTAATAAATTCAAGGTAATAAATAAATAATACATGGCAGTATAGGTTCCACACATATACCCAACCACCACTACATACTTCGGCCTATGAAAAATGAATATGAACTGAGAAAACCTATAAAAATTTGATAATTTTTGTTCATGGGTCATCATGAATAAGGCATATACTATAGACATACCCCATGCTTGTGATTGGATAGACGGACATATCCCTATTATATTAGTCATATATTCTCTTAAATTGATAATAATGAATCACATGTAAACCAAGCAAATGAATCCATAATATACAACATGGGAAATAGGATCCCATCCCAAGAAATCCATAAAGCAATGCCAATGGTCACTATAGGATCCATTGAAGTACCCGATATAGTAGAGCCCGTATAAAAAGACCCATAAACAGCTTCCCTAATATCACTCTCAGCATGGTGTAATAATAACATGGATTCCCATCACATGCATCTCAAATAAGATACATAGAATTACTAGAGGCATAGTATAATCCTATTTCTAATAAGACCATCAACGATGCCTCCCTAGGGAACTTGTGTCACTAATGGGTGTATTAAACCGCCCATAGATCCCATACAAGGAAAGCCTTGTATCACTCCCAGAACATCCAAAAGGTCCATAAAAATGAATGGTGATCCCATCCAAAGCATCTTTAAGTTATGAACTATTCTCTCTCATGGATCATATGAAGTTAAGCCTTAGAAACCAATATCACACATTTCATAAACAAGGAATTGCAGTAATATCATTTTTAAACAATCCAACCAAGTCAATTTGTTCAAGACAAACTACCTTTCCCAAATGAATAATGAAAAAAACACGATACATATGGAATAAGAACAAGGAATAAGAATTAGGAATAATCACAAGGAATTAAGAAACAATCATAATGTATATTGAACAAGGTGTGGGCATAATCATAAAGCATAAGCATTGAGGTGTAATCCATAACACATAAACAATGAAGCATAAATTATAAGTAATAGAGTATAAAACATAGGGCATCAATCTATGTGCATAACTCATGGTTGTAAATTCATCTTAATTTTATTCATTACCTTAATGAATTTATTACATGGTCAAAACACCTCAAAAGGGGTTCAAATAATTTTATTTAATGGGAATTAGTACTCAAAGGAAAAAACTCACACATTGGGGTGACTAATGTCATACCGATCAACCAGAAGGTTGATTCTCCAATCAACAGGGTCATACCAGACATTCCAACACATTAAATCTAATTTATTTAATAAATTACATATGTCTTTAGAAGGGTTCATCATACATCCCCATGACACATGAAATAAAAGTGATGAAACTACCAGGAAAGAACTAGACCACCTTCCTTAAGTTCATAGAATACCAATCATATGTTTTCAAGCCTAGAATCATGAGGAAAGAAGATATATCAAAGTAATTATCAAAATATGTAAAAATAGGGGAAAAGGGTCAAAACTAAATAGTATAATTGAGAATATAAACAATAAATAATATAAGGAAGTGTGGTGTTGAGATTACCAAAATATTTCCAATGCACCTGACAATGAAGTACTTGGATGATAGATGAGGGAGATTGAAAAAACAATACCAATGAGGGAAGGGGAATCATAGGGTGTGGGTTTATGGAGAAGAATGATGGAGGAGAAAAATTGGGGTGTTAAAAACATTTTAGGATAAAATCATAATTTCTCCCTCATTTACTATGTCACACAGTGTTATAACATGGTTGGAAATACTGTGCACCAACCATTTCCCCTATTCTTCTAAAAGAGTGGCATTTCAGGGTCTAGTCACATGGTTTGGATAACCATGCACTAGATATGAGAAGATACACAATACAAATGGACTTGTATCTCCACATGAGAATTCACCCAATTCTGTACATTTTTAGAGAGACTGTGCGACCCCTATGTCTCTTCTACCTCACTCCCACACAATTAGGGAAACTTTTCTGGTTGGGTGGTACGGTTTTTCCAAGACATGTGGCCTAGTATTCTCATCCCATAATCATGAATCCGGGATCCGAACAAGCCTCACACACCATAATTACCTACATCACATAATAAGGTTAAATTTTATGGGTTAGAATAAGGAATTAATGTTTAAATAAAAGGGTTCATACATTTTGGAAAATCTAGGATGATACAACCTCTCCTACTTAAGAGAAATCGTACCTGAATTTTCATTATTTTGATGGTAAAACATCATCTAAAAAATTTTCAGGCCACCGTTCATGTACATCAGCATCCAACACCTAAGTCTCATCCTATATGTGCATGTGTAAACACAACACTCAGACCAGTGAAACCAAACTTCCTTGAAGAGCCTTCATTCATTGATAAATGATACATATCAGAAGATACTAAATGTATGTGTCTGCCTCCTGATCTATTTTCTCAAGGGAAAATGAATGATATTGGTTTGAAAGATATCAATGAATATGTAATACATCGAAGTGTTCATTGATGGAATGATCCCTATGAGGTATACACAACTGATATTATACTCAACCGACACTCTAAATATCTCAAAATTACTAACATAATGAGGTGATAACATTCTATGTATCCAAATTCATCTATTACCCAACCTACAAAAAAACTAAAAAATAACCAATAACCCAAAATCACACTACATAGGATTATAACGGCGATTTGTATAAGACTTATTCTTGGACTGAGCTATATCCATACACTTTTGAATCAGATAGAATTGCTTTTAAATATCTCCTAAAAAATATGAGGACCCAGTATTGTTACATAACTTGGCTCCAACCATCATAGTGGTGAACAAAATGACCCACTCTAAGGGGAATCATACTAAGCCATTAAATCCTTTCTTGTAATCTTTAATTACAGAAATACTCAATGAGGGGTATATGTTCCACCCATGAACCTCAAAAATCAAGGATGGATACCCGTATCATGTCCTATAACATCGGTATCATCCTCTCAGATGTCTCGTTGGTTTGAGGGTGATAATCCACACTCAAAATAACCTATAATATCAGTACCTTCTTCAACCCATGCCAAAACCATGAGGTAAACCATGAATCTAGTCCCAATATCCTAGAATGGGGAGCACCATGAAGGTGTTCAATCTCCCAAATATAAATCCTCCCAAGCTTAACAACATATATGGTATCTTTAATTTAAAAAAAGTGTGAAACCATGGTTAATCTTTCGATGATCACCTATACTACATCACTGCAATAAGTAGATATATGCAAGGCCATGACTAAATCAATGGTGATGTTAATCCATCTCCACTAAGGAATTGATAATGGGTGAATAATCCTAGTATGTCACTAGTCCTCAACATTCATCTTCTGATAGGTGTATCACTGTGTGATGAAACATGATTTATTCCTCTTCATACTCATACACTAATACTGATGACTAATTTCTCTGAAAATTGTAGTAATATTATGGTGAAATACACGAATAGAGGCATGATATTCTCCCAAAACTCTTTCTATATATTCAATGGTATCCATACATGACCATGGTAGAGTAGGAAATCATTCATATCAACAACCCATCGAGATAGTGGGTTCTCACCTAAGACACTCCCTCTTAGGAGGCGACCCTTAGGATCTAATATCTATCCTAACCACACTCACCTTAGAAGAGAGGATGTCACTAATAGAGCTTCTGAAACTAGTTTCCCATTATATTTTGGAACCTCCACGTGAATCACAAAAGAGAGCGTCATCAACTACAACTCACTATTGACCTCTAGGATGACCTTTGTTTGAGCCTTTTGGATTTGGGAATTAGATAAATAATTACCCTTCTCAGAAGTATATGAAATATTAAAATATAATGAATGTAGGTATTATACCAACCTAAACTGCATTTGATTCCAATATCACTGTGTGGTGATGTTTTTTTACACTTCTAATCCATGTAAACAATGAACCTCTCACCTAAGAGATAGTTCATCCATCTGTGTATAGCATGGTCACGATAGCTAGGTTGAGGTCATACATATTTCAATTATGATCATGAGGAATCACCTAGAAGGACATGTGTCCTACAAACCAACCAACATGTATCATAATTTCTATTATCCCAATACCTAAAGAATCAAAGTAAAAAATATTGCTTCGTTTTATTTTAAGCAGAATCAAAATTCCTGATAAATTTAGTATTCCCTTTAAAACATGTAAATATGGTGAAAATGATTCAAACCATTCTAATTTCACACCCTTTTTAGTCGAGTCTGTATGTGGAATTTCTATGGGTGATAAATCCTAAATTAGTCACCTATAATAGCTAGTTATCCCTAAGAAGTTTCACATATCAAATACATTCGTATACTGCTCCCTGAAACCATGGATCTAAATTTTTTTTGGTTTAATATACACATATTTCTCTAATGTTATATACCCCATGAAGTGAACCTTTCTAATATAGAAGTGGAATTTGATGAGAGATACATATAGCTAATACTTTCTCAGTATATTCACTACAATATCAATATGGTTGGCATGGTCTTGTCTAGTTCAAGAATACACTAAGATTTCATCGACGAAGAATACCAAAAATGAATATATGTATGGGTGAATGAACCCATTCTTAAGATCCATAAATAAAACCAATGAATTTGGTTGGATGAATGTAAAAACCAAATACTCATACAAGCTAAACCTGATCCAAAACATTGGAAGTCGTATGCATGATAGCCTCACATAAACCTGATGGCAGCCCAACCTCAAATATATCATATAGAAAACTATTACTCCGTATATCTTGTTAAGGAATTCATCTGTATGAGTCATTAGACTTTGGTTCATCACCATGAGTTGGTTAATTTGGTGTTAATCCATGCAAAATGTAAGGGTATTGTATTCCATATTGGAGAAAAGGATTTGTAAACCCAAAGGAAATGTTTTGGTTCATATAAAACCATTTTCCTCAAGGTATTTCACTAGCTTATTAGGTTCATAATGATTTATAGGTTCCATCATGTAAGGATGAATAGATATTGGGTCAATAACATGTACTAGCTTGAGGGTGAACCCATCCTCTCTCATATGAGGTAATCTAGAGAAATATTCTTCAAAGACATTCTAGACACAATATAAAATATGATGAAATACCATAAGCATTATACTATGCCCACTCATAAAGAGTCTCTCCGTCTAGGCTGTCACCTTACAAAGACTAGTTTTCTCAATTAAAAATCATATTTATTAGTTATATGATTCACCATTTTGAGTATACATTCTTTCATCGGGCTATGTGAATCACACCCATATGTGATAGAAATAAATATGGGTTAGTTAAGGCATAATGATGTCTATAATATGAAGGATATCAAAATCAGCCATCTCGAGAATGAAGAAGTTCCACAGGAAGCAGTACCCATATATCTTAATGGGAACTCCTTGCACTGATGTATATTATCTGATCTGATCCCAATAGGTATACCAAATTTTATCACGCCACTAGAGTATTCTATCACCAGGACCATACATTTCATTGTAATAGAAAATTAAAAAGAGTGTAATTCAACTTTATCAAAAAGGACAATAACTAGAGTAGAGGTTGTGGTAAGAGTCCCTCATATAGTAGAAGTCCCTGGAATCTGCTCCATAGGTGTAGGATGCACTGTATAGAGATGGTCTAAACCATGGACCTGAGATACTACTTTACTAGAATGAGTAGCTACACACTCTTTATACTTAAGATCTAAGGCATGAATTCCTCGACCATGAGCACCACCACAACCAAATCAGCTAGTAGAAGACCAACTCTGAACCTGACACTGACTTAATGAAACTGTACCTAAAAGAGTAGTCAGTACATAACATCGTTCACTATATATCGTAGGAAAAATTAGAATAATTAACGAAGGTGACCCATAATTCCACAAGTTCGACAATTGATAAGGTTATTCATGAACCAGGACTTATTATGGCCCAGACTACCACACTAGTGAGACACCACATTGAAATCAATGTGTGTCACCAAGCTTGTGCTTCCCCCTCATGTAGCCTCCAAACGATGGTTCCTGCTGCAAGACAGACTATTGCCATATTTTAGTACTAAACTTCCTAGGATTACATTTCCATCCTCCATAAATATTAATTCTATAAGGAGGACACAATTCAATATCTCTAAAATGGTAGTCAAGCAAAAAACGGTCACCTATGATCAGATAATATATACATGTCTATCCTCAAAACACCTTGCAGTATTCATCTTGTAATTTTCTAGAATTGGAGAAAATATCAAATCAGATTGAATATAACATAATACTCTAACACATTCATATTTCCCTATTTAATATTCATACACTCCTTGTAATGGTTCTCTCTCAGCATTCATCGAAATAAGTGATCATATAAGCCAATCTGGAAGTCCTCCTAAACAATACCTAGGTGAGGATTGATATGAGAAATTACATCCCACCAATGACTGGTACAGATACATGGCATATAGTTTGAGAGATTGAACCTACTCTTTGGAGTAATCTTGAGATGGTCAATGACCAACACCATGACTTATATCCATGACATAGTAACCTCAAATATGTCATCCCCTGTGATGGTGGGAGAATAATGCTTCAGAAACACTATGGTAAGCTCTGACATAGTTGGAGAAAGCTATGGAGATCCCTATACAGTCTAGCAGAACCGGAAAAACTATCATTGAATTGATAATTGGTGCCTAGTGGATGATCAACAAGAGGATCCCTATTTGGAACTATAGAAGGTATCATGGGTGGATAAGGGTCCACAATCTCCTTAACATTCTCATCACAACTTTATTAATAGAAGACATGTTGACTTCATTGTGTAATAACTCTAAAATCACCAAACACACTCCTAAAATAAGATTTATAAAAAAGATAAAAAGATATATAACTAATGGATATGTAAAATTCTTTTATATTAGTGATCCAAAACCCTCAACCTACATTAGAAGCCTAATCCAGGAGATAATAAAAATTTCATAGAGGATCACAAGAGACACAACCTACTACCCACTTCTATAGTTGGGTCAAGTTCATGGTCTCATACAACACAAAAACGATTATGGTACATTGAGTGTAAAATGATAGGTATAATGGAAAATACCCTTTAATTTTCATTTAGGATTCCCTTTATTAGGAACTTTTTTATTTTAAAAAACATTTTTTTGATTGTTATTTTTATTTGTTAAGATATTGATATTTTAATACAGTTAATTGAGTCAACAATTCCAAATTTTTATAATGGACCTTACTCTATATAAACTGAATTTGGAAAGTGAAGTTACAATGATATGGATTGTACGTCTAGTATTAGGATGTTACAGGTCATGGGTAGTGATTCTATTGGATGGACTACCATATTTTATTTATATATGCAAATTATACATAAATTACAGTTGGGATCCACCAATAAAATCTACTAATATTGATTAATTGGATAATTAAGGGTTCATAATCAATCAATGCTGGAAAAAATATTATAGATTGATGTTGTAACATTAATTGAACAAATTATGTCATTCCAAAAGAAACATGAGCACACTACAACGTATAATAAATAAAAAAACAAAACACGTTATTGTAATAAAACCAATTAATATAGAAATTATATATGGAATGACATTTAATTCATATAGTTCCTATTATGATCCATGATTTAATACTACCTCATATCCTCAGTTTTATGGTAATCAATTTCCATCATAATGGAATCAACAATAATCACATCACAAAATGAGTTTGTCACACAATATTAAATTCGAAAAAACTATAAAAGTGAAACCAATAACAGTATTTACCCATCCAATCAAATTTGGGATTCCCCTATATTTGGGTTAGAAACTCCTAGGCACATTATCATGACCAATTTCCAATACCTACAGTCTTATTGTTAATACAAATATAGTCAGATAAAATGAAAAAGTTATCTGATACCACTGTGTATCATCCCACTGCATTATCTATGGAACAGTTCCCAGAGACGATGTTACACAAGACCTCAATCACACATTTGTATACCCTAGAGGCTACCTAATAGTAGTGAGGTCCTATGGGTGTTTGTGGGGAGACAATTTCCCAATGTACCAGAGTGTAGTACATTAGTGTAAATTAAATAATAAATACAAAAGGTAGTAATAACAAACATAATGTAGTTGAGTTAATATAAACCATTAAATATAAATAACATGTAAAATATAATAATAACTAATCGATACAAAATGATTATTCATTAACAAAAAATGAGTTCAATGGGAAATGATGCATAAATAAATATACCATATTATATAAAAATATAAAAGGTCAAAAGAATATACCACTAGTATCACAAGCATATACTCAGTCCTTTGCTTCTATACTCTATCCTATAAATGGAATCAAGAATCAAAAGCTTATAAATTCCCATTAAAAATACCTATAATCAAAATGTATTGTTGGGTACTAAAGGAATCCCACATAGGGTATGAGATATACTTAATAGGCTATCCCCAATGATGTATATATAAATCCATTCTATGAAATATAGAACGATAAGTGTACCGATAATAATAAATTCTAGGTAACAAACTAATAAAACGTGATGGTTTCGGTTCCACATGTATACCCAACCACCACTGGCAGCTTCATCCAAATAAAGATGTATCTAAACTGAGGAGACCAATATAAATATGATATGTTATGTACATGGTTCATCATGAGTAACGAATCAAATGTGGAATGACCCCAAAAATTTGATTAAGCTTAGCGGAAGAATCCCTTTTCTATTAGCCAAGAATTCTCTTAAATTGATAATAAGGCATCACATGCAAAACATGTAATGGCTTCCATCGAATCCAATATGGGAATCCTAATTCCATACAAGGTGATCCATAAAAGGTGACCCTTATATAACTCTATTCATGGTGTTATCATAATCTATGAGCCCATCCTAGGTATCTCACACAGAGAAAGAATATTATGAATGGCATGGTACATTTTTTTTCCAATGATCACATCTATGATGCCTCTCCCGGGAAACTGATTTCACTCATGGGTGTAATAAACCACCCGATGAGACCTCATAAAGAATGAAAATTATCATTCATGGCACATCTAACAGATCCAAATACAATCATGGAGAGCCCATACAAGATACACTAAATTTAATACTGGTGTTGTCTCTCAGATCATAAGTAGGTGGGGCCTAGAAACCAATATCTCACATGTCATCATCAACAAATTACAATAATTTCTTGGTAAACAACCTATCAAAATAATTTTTTTCAAGACAATAAAACAAGGACAACGGAATAAGGCAATAACAATGAGGAACATGGAATAAAAAAGTGGAATAAGGATAATGAATAAGCATGATCCACTAAGAAAAAAGAATACATTATCTATAAAATTTAATGGGGAATACGCATAAAGATTTATCAATGATTCCTAGGGAATAATTCATATGCAATTAGGCATAAAATATAATCAATGGAGTATGAAAAATAAGAAAACATGCTTACGACCCTATATTTTGGATGGAAAATCATATTTATTCAATTCATTACCTAAAGAATTTGTTACATGGGAAGCACACCTCAAAAATTCTTCAAACAATTAGAGTTAAAGGTAACTATGCCTTCAAGGGAAAAACTCAATTATTTGGGGTGGATAAATTCAGTGATATCAACCAAAATATTGACTCTCCACTCCCAATGGTCTTACTGGACATTGAAATACATTCAATTTTATTTATTTAACAAACTATTGGTCTTACTAGAAGGGTATGAAGGATGGATCAATGAAACATGATATAAATGATACAAAACACACATGAAATAAATAGACCACCTACCTATGGTTTGTAAAACACAAATCATTCATTCTCATCCCATGAATCAAGCTATAATGGGATATATTAGTGGAATCACTAAAATCCCTAAAAATAGGGAAAAAGTGGACACTACTAAATAGAACAACATAGAAGAAGATAAAATAATATTAGAATGAAGAGTTTCATACTGCTTAAATCAAGATTTCAAACACATGCGATCGTTAATTATTTAATGAAATACGAGGGAGACATAAAAAACCATACTGATGAGGGAAAGAGGACCTTCGAGCATGAGATACTAGAGAAGAATGAAGGTGGAAAATTAATAGGGGTGTTAAAAAAATTTCAAGGGAAAAGGGAAAATTTTAACCTATTTTACAATGTTGTATGGTTTAGCCACATGGTTGGCTAAACCATGTGCCAAAAGTGCACCACATTCTACTTATGTATGGTCCTTACATTGGCTTAGCGCACAGTTTTTCTAACTATTCACTAACCATAAAAACCCACTATCCATGAGGACCTGTAACTCTGCACAGGTGTGTGCCCCATTCTGCGTTGTTGCAGAGAGACGGTGTGGCCCCTTATCCCTTTTGTGACACTACAACATAGTTTTTAAAATCGTTTGGGTTGGGATAATGTTTTCTACTAACTATACGACGAAGTTTTCTTCTCTAATATTTGGGGCGTTGAGCTCCAAACAAGCCCCGAATACCGTTGTGACTTCCATTACTCAATTAGGTAACATTTCAAGGACCAAACCAAGGAATTAAATCCAAAACATTGTATGTACCATTTAGAAAATCCATGATTTCAAACTAAATGAGTTGGAAATTATTAAAATTTATTAAAAAAAATGATGTATTTAATCAATATCAGTATTTGTAACTATTCACATAAAAATATTTATTTTTGAAAATTCTCAAAAAATCATTCAAAGATAATTTTGACTTGTAGATTTCAAAACTGAAGTTTATTTTTTAACATTATTTTCTAAAATAGGTAAAACTTAGTTCAATTAGTTTTTTCACAAAATAAATAAAAACATAATTTGAGAAAATATTATTTTCAAAATATATAGACTTTAGTAAAAATTAATTACTTTTTTGTCAATATGATTTACTTATATCAATTCATTAAAATTTATTTTAAATTGTTTTTCATATACATGCCTCCAAGATTAAAGTCTTTTTTATAATTTTAATTTTTAAAGAATAATATTAATAATATATTGGGGTTTTTTGAAACATAGTGTTGCGTGTAAATCAAGATATCAAGAAATTAAATTTATTTCAAAACATTATTTCCTAAAATATCAGGGTGTTACATTATACCACCCTTAAATCGAACATATTACTCAAAATAACAAAACCTTTATAAAAAAATTAATGATACTTTTTCCCCATTACCTCCTCAGGTTCCCATATAGATTCGTCAAGCTAGTTGATTTACCAAAAAACATTGAACAAGTGATTGTTCTTGTTTCGTTGTGATTTTTGTTTATGATACAATATCTCAAAAACAAATTCACATAAGAAATATCATTCTCCAGTGGTATGACTGCTGATTTTTGTAATTGTGATGGATTATGAATGTACTTCATTAGGAGAGATAAGTAGAACACATCATGAACGTAAGAGTCGATTAGTGGAAGTACCATATGATAATCTACAATCCCAATATGATAAAGAATTTCACAGGGACTGATATACTATGGACATAGTATTCCCTTGTATCCAAATATCATAACCATATTCCATGGATAAATTTGAAGAAACACATTCTCACTAACATAAAATTAATTTTCCCCTCAATGATTCTCAACATAATGTTTCTTGAATGTATTGAGCTACCCTTATGTGTTTCTAAATTAATATAACATTATCTACCAATTTTGCTTTCTGATATATTCCCAATGAATTTATTTCTACAACTTCACCCTAAAACATTGGATTTATAAAAAAATTACTAATAGTATTAATAGTGAGACATCTGATTGCTTGAGTGAAAAATATTGTTGTAATAAAACAAAACTAGTGTATGGTGTTGATACCTAATTTTTTTTAACTATATAGAACGAGATTTCAACATATTATATTGGGTTTGTGTTATTTCTCTCAGATGGATAATCTGTCTGTGGAAGACACACAATGCTAAAATGTAACTCTCTATCCAAATCCTTTCAAAGACTTCACCAGAAGCTAGAGCTAAAATTTGGATCCTGATTAAATTCAATAAAAGTTGTTACACCATTAAACATTAATTTTTTTAATTTATATTATATCACGATGGTCATGAAATAAATCCTCTCTAATAGTGATGAAGTGTGCTGATATTTTAAGGATATTGACTGCAACCCACAAAACACTATTCCATTTCAATTTTTTGAGGATTCCAATGTCACAATCCATGGTGTTGTTTTTTCATTTCCATTATGGTATAGGTAACGATTATAAAATCCACATGGACATTTTTCTCTCAACCTTAACTTGCTAAAATATAAAGCAATGAAATAAAAACTCTATGATATATCTCTTCTTGCCATCCCACTATAAATATTCATTCAAATATCTATAAATATTATTAATTACTTGATGAATAGAGATTAAATAACTATTCCCCTCTTCTAACAACCAATTCATAAAATTGAGTATGGACAGAACACACACAAGGTTCCTAAACTCATCATTCTATTATAATCAATTTTTAAATTAGGTGCATTTCATACAATATTTTTGAGTTCCATATAATCCTCATGTGCCTCTCTAATCATCACTTTTATAGATAGTTGAACACTCAGTTGTGAAAGATAATATTTCAACCCTTCCTTCAATATTTTCATATACATCCTTGAAAATACAGAAATATGGGATCCTTTGTTGTACTTTTCAATGATAAGATTTCATGATACTTATGACTCAAATAATCAGTGACTTTGTTCTCATTCCATGGGTGGTAATGTTTTAAGACTTCATAATCATTATTTATCTCTAACTATCTTCCCTAATGCAGGTTAAACTCATATATTTCAATATATACTTTAATATTTTTTAATAATTATATATATGACAAAGTTCTATATAAATTTAGTTCCTCCATATATTTAGTTAAAAATATCCATAGTTAACTCCAAAAATCTAGTTGGGTAATGATTCCCATGAAAATTCATTTTTCTTGAGTCATAACCTATAACTGTTTCATTCCTCCGGAGAGTGCATACCAACACTTATATGGATACATCACTAAATATTGAAAAAATTTCTCCATTATAGGATACTTTTATCATATATTCATTGAATAATATTTTACTTCATTCCTTGAAATTTTTCTCACATTCATCCATCTAGATGAACTTCACTCCCATCCAAGATAACATAGTTAGTAGATTATATATTCTTGATAAATTATAATAAATCCATCAATAATATATTTTAAAACCATAAAAACAATGAATCTTAGTTAATATAGATTTTATGACATTATTCACTAGCCTCTCTCTTCAATAGATCCACGAATATACCCTCACTTATGATTATATGAGCCAAAAAATGAAAACTTTTGTATCAAAAATCCACACATTATAAACTGTGCATATAATTTCTCCCTCACAATGGCCTTCATCAAATATCTCAAGTGACCTTAATTTTATTATTTCTCATTGAATAGATATGAATACCATCTATAAATACAAAAAAAAACTAATGAAGCTAATACCTGAAGAATCTATTCATTAATTCCATGAATGTATAGGGGGAACTAGTATGAACAAAATTAATCTTTATATATTCAAAGTTTCTATAGCTTTTATTTAATATTTTGTTGGTCATATCATAACTTTTGATACTCAAGTGATGATGTCTAGAATGAAGTTCAATCTTGGAAAGGTATTTAGCTCTTCATAGTTGATCAACCATGTCATCAATATGGGGTAGATGATAATTATACTTCATTCTGATCTTGTTCAGTTCTCCATAATTAATGTAGAGTCACATTGATCCATATTTATTACTAAAAAAGAACTGGTGAAAAACAAAGTTACACACATGGACTAATGAATCCCTTCTAAAGGTTCTCCTGGAGTATCTTATTAAATACTTGAAACTCAGTCATGGATATTCTAAAAGAATTATTTAAAATATACGAGGATCATGATATGAGTTATACTAAGAAATAAGCTTCATAATTTGATGGAGGATTAAGAAATTACTCAAGAAATAAATCTAAATGTCCAACATTATATTACTATCATTAATGTTGACTTTCTTCCCAACCATATGAGATAAATTCCCCTTTTAATTAGAATGAAAACCCATAAATTGGATGAAATTTCAATTAAAAGTTCATATTTGTCATCATAGTGATAGCTAATAATCTGTTGGTTAGGAATATGAAAGTAAACTTCCATAAATAAAATATTTATATGGGATTCATATAGCGAGTGATAATCCATACATATTATAACATCAAATTCAACCAATGAGAGAATATCAATACTATCATGAAGTATATATCCATAATCATGAATTGGAGATGATTCATAGACATTATATGTGATCATTATACCATTATAGGTTTCAAAGACTAATTGAAAATATAACAATTGAGGGGGTACATTGATTCTTGAGAAAAATACATGAGATATAAATGAGTGGGCAGACCCATGCTCAATTAAAACATTAAAAGTTATAAATAGGGTGGTAAGTGTAACTTTCACCATTTCATTATCATTCATCTCATCAAAAGATGTGATCGCTTGAGATTTACCATTTTCCATCATCTTGAGAGGTTTTTGATGTCAATAATCATCATTAACCTTCTAATTTTAACACTGTTTGGCATAATTCCCATACACATTCAATTTAAATCATTTGAGTGTATGTGGTTTGTTTGTGGGATCCTTCTTCCATTACTTTATGTTAACCAGACTATTCATTAGATTTGGAAATTCATTAACTTTGTAACCCACCCTTCCACATTTAAATATCCTTAAATCTCAATTAAAAACATTACCTTGATGTTTCTTCCCAAATTCATAGCGTGTTGATGAATGATATTACTTTATTTCATATTATTTTTTCTAGTTTTCATGATATTTGATCATCCTTTTCATTTAAAAAAATGGGAATCATGGGAATCTCTAATATCCATTTACACATTGGTCTCACATTGAATGATTTAATTTTAGCAACAAATATCTCATATACTTGATGCTTTTTAGTTACATGGTTTAATGGAATTGAAGAATCAATCATCCTCTCATTAATGTAGTATGATAATTCAAGAAGCATAACATGCATGTTTTGTAAAAGTTTCCTTCACAAGTACCTATGGATTCCTCATCCATATATTCTATATCAAGTAATTCCTTTTCAATTTTTGTATTAAATATGTGAAGAAATATATTTTCAAAATATAACCTCATAAACTCACTACATATCATAGAGTAAATATATTTATGTTTCCTTGTGTTCTTGATAAGATTCCACTGTTGATCTGCTTCACCATCCAAATGATAAATAACAAAAATTATTTATTCATTATTATAATAACGAAGAAAAGAAAATATATATTATGTGGTATAAATATATTTTTGTGGAACTATTTTATCAATTGAAACATTAAAATAATGTGGATGTCTCATCATGATTGACTAAATAGAATTATATGCCATCCTTTTCTCATTTGGGAGTTCATAATGATTCATAACATGAGAAAGTTGTGTGAGAATAGAAATGAGATTGTGAATTCCAAATCCCAAAAAATTTGTTTTCCTAGGAGGGAAATAATTACATTTTCTATTGTATTTATTATTAACACAGTATATTTTGGTTCCATGCATTCATAAAATCCTAAAAGAATATTGTGAGAAACATAATTCTTAGTGGGAAACCACTTTATTAAGAACGATAAATAATTTATAGGATATATAAAATAATTACACCATTATTTTAATATATTAATCCTTATTGTTGAACTAGTACATTCGTGGTTATATATTCAAATCATTCATAATGGTTCATAAAGTGATTGTGATATTCAAAAGAATATCCCCTGAGAGAGTTAATCCAGGTGTGTAGTAAGGCTCAATTTCAAGAACCCGGTGATGATTTAATAGATCAAATTTCACCTTTTTTAGAGATATTACCCTATGTTCAATTGTTATATATCCACATCTACTTTTGGTATCCATACAGGGATGTCGTTTCTTGGAAACCACTTTCTTTAACTTTTACTAAAATTCTAGTTCATTTTTCTATACTTTGACTTATCCATAAAATTTTCCATACAAATATCCTCATGGATATCACTAATGATTAATCATCATATTTTTCCAAGGTTAAATAAACCTCACTCCAACACCGACTGTAATAAACCATTCTTTTTATACATGTATATTACATCTTAAAAGATGAAAAGTCAATATATATCACTAATAATTGACTAAAGACCATAAAAGTTTAATAAATTTGGTGGAAAGATAAAATATATTATTATTAAGAGAAATATATTTCAAAATATCCAATAATGATATTCCCATTTAGGAATCTTTATAAAAAACCCCTTCTTAAATCATTCATAATAACCTAGAAAAAGGAGACATAGGAAAGGGTGGGCTCTGAGGCTCTGTAAGGGTAATCATGTAAGATATCAACTGGTGATCATATAAAAGCATATGATAAGAATAAGGGAATGATATTTTTAGTATAAAATAAAATGATAATACCTAATCTATCATAGATATTATTAATTATCCATTGTATAAAACATTATCATTTCAAAAAATAGGAACCATTATAATGAGAAATAATTACAAATTATTCATGAACCATAATATCCTATCAGATAAGTGTGGCACCATAATATGTTTAGAAATCATTTAATATGTCAATGGTATCTTCTAAAACCTGAATTGATAATTTATTTAGATTTAATACCCACTTACCATTTCAAAATGGATTAGGAATCATCTCCTATTTTCATAGTGGATCAAGAAAATCATCTTATTTTCCATATCAGATTAAGTACATTGTCTTGTTTCCTATCATTATCTCATGAGATATAAAACCCCACACAAAAAATTGGAGGGATATATAAGACCCTTGGACCCCTAAATGAATTCATTTGTGTTATAAAAAATCATAAAAGATTAATTATATCATTAACCATGAACAGAAAAGGGTTTCATAATCATTTCATCAGGGCATAACCCAAATAAATGAAATGGGTTTCAAAATCATGTCATCAATTCATCATATAATAAGCAATTGAAAAGTATTTAGTTTCATAAGCATTCTTTAATAGTAATAATACACCATCTAGGGAAATAATAAAGATGGGGAATTGGATCATATCCCTAAAAAAACATATGAAACAATAAAGGTTGTTTTCATTGATAAATGAAAATTACATAAAATATAATCAAAACATTCTTGAGAGAACTATCCTTTTTTTCGTCTCAGATAATTAAAATATTAAAATTTCAAATATATTATAGAAAAAATGTTCTAGGAAATTATCCTCGAGGCCATGTAATGAAAGCTTCAAATAATTGAGTGATTATGACTGTGAAAAATTCTATTCAAGTTGTACACATTAAAATAGAAATATTATAAAAAATTTAGTAAAAATTAATAAATATGTAATTCAAAAAATTACATGAATATTCTATTTATAATTTTTTTTAAAACTCAATAAGGGGTATAAAATTACATTAAACAATCATTTTATATTATTTTTTATTTTACTAAAACATTTTTATAAAACCTCGATATGGAAGAAAATGTGTTTTTGAAGGTGGAGGTAAATAAAATTGGTTTTACCTTTTTTTTTGAATAATAAGAAACTAAATTGATTAAGATAAAATAAAAACATTTATTATATCTAAATAAAAATTGGATAAGAAAATAAATTAGTTCATTGAGATATTTTTATAATTATTTCATCATTAAAAACATAATCATAAACAATCCTCATAAACAAAGATAATGTAACATAAAACCTTTACAACATTGATATATTTTTAATTGTAATCCACATGAAATAAATAAAATTATATGGATATATATACCATAATTTTTATAATTTGAACAATAATATACAGAATTTTATATTCATACACCACATACAAGAAACATATCATGTATAAAGAATGTGTCCCACCGAAATAAAAGTGAGACAAAAATCCCATAACAAAAGTCTCTAATTCCTTCATACATGTTCATAAATCCTATATTATAAATAAATTTATATTATAAATCCAATAAATAACCATACACATAATTATCATACCATATATGAATTTCTTATAACCATTCATTATCTGCTTCTTAAAAATTCCATGTTAAAATTCCAATTTAGGTAATAATTTATGCATATATCATTTATGTTTTGGTTTGGTATTTTCACTCCCAATTTTGTGATCATTATACCTTCATTTATATAATTAAAACGATGATTTTAAAATATCATATATTCATTGTATATTTATTTATCATAATTCAAAAATGTTAAAGATAGAAAATGAATTACACTATTTGTGGAGACTGTAGACCGCAGATACCCATGAAGATTGTTTCCATTTTCTAGATGGAATGAATGAATGAAAAATAAATAATAAATCGCAATTATCAAATAATTATAATGTCATATATATCACATATATTAATTAAATTTATCATTATTACCTTTCATGTAAAGCATAAGTGAATAACAAATCACATCGCTTCATAAGGCGGTAGTCTATTGTACATAGAAGTAAAGCTGTGGTATTCCCACTAAACTGGATGTAAGAAGGTGTATGTGTAAAAATAATTTCATAAATATAATTATATCATAAATAATATGTAAATATGTTAAATCTATCATTATAACAAATCATGAGAGGTGGTGATGGAAAACAAATTTTATTGGTTCATGAGGCAGTAGTCTTCCGTACACACGATCGACTGATTCGTTTCCCAATTAATAGATTAAGAGGTCGATATAGGTTAGGAAATTAACATAATAACATTTTATCATATGGTATAAACTTTTTTTATTATATTATCATGCTTGAAGAATATTGTTTTGGATGAGAAGGAAGAAATAAATACAAAAAATGAGTATATGAATTTTTTTCTTTTATAGAGTATCTATTTAGGTTTACAACTAATGTTTTAATAATATTGTTTAATAAAATAAATAATAAATATTGGATATGTATAGGGAGTTAATGATGATAATTGGATAGTTATTTGTTGAGATTTTTTTTATTTGTGAATTGGTTGGAGAGGGGGTTCCTTTTCTATAAATGGGGGAGATGACACATAAGAAATTTGTTAAAAGAAAAATGTGTACCCAAATTTTAAACGCGCAAAAAAGATAAAAATCGATTATTATGTAAAATTATAATCATAAGATTAAATTATTTCCACAAAATGGGATTTGGAAAATTTATTTGTTTTTTATAGCCCTTATCGTTTTCATTTTACCACCCACCAATATTGTTTTAACTTAAATGGTGATAATTAATTTTTATTATTTTTTGAGTTCATTTTGACCAAAAATTTAGTTGAAATTATAATATAATATTAATTATTATGTTTCCAAATATGGAATAAATTTTTATAAAAATGATTCATATAAGTGGAAAATTTAAATTAAAAATTAAACCCCTAAACGCGATTAAAAAATAGTTTTCCAAAGAGAAAATTTCATAATTACAGAAGGTTTTAATTTGAAGAGATAACATTTATTTGTTTCGAATGAATCAAATTGGTGGGATAATAACATAATAAATTTAATTTTACTTTCAATTTTTGAAAAAATATGGAACTTCTTAAATTTATTAAATAAAAAGGAATTTTTGAAGCAAAATGATTATTTTCATATTCACTAAAAAGTTATTCTTTCAGAAAAAATTCCGAAATTATCACAAATAAAACAGTGAAAGGTATATTTCCAAAAAAAATTATTTTTCAAAAAGAGATTTTCCAAAAACGAAAATAATTACATTATGATTTTTTCCAAAAAATCAATAAAAACATTTCCTTTGAGAAAATAGTATTTTGAAATAGATACTGATTTTATTAAAAATTTAGTAATTTTTTTCAATATGATTTATTTATATAACACAAAATACTTATTCCCTAAAATTTGGTTAGTTAAATTCATATCACCAACATCAATGACTGTGTAACATCCAATCCCTAGATCTACTTAACCCATGCTTCCAATCATTGGGTCACATGGCCTCAAGAGCACCTCCCCACATGCCTAAGGTTACCGACTAACAGTGAGGGTGTAAAATTGATATGGTGGGGAGACTATACCCTCGTATCAGAGTGTTTTAGTGGACAAATCATAAAAATAAAACAATATAAGAATAATAAAAGTAGATAATATAGATATAGTAAATAAATTAAAAAAAGTGTAAATAATTGATTATCTGAATAATAACCTCAAAAGTCATAGGTACATGTTATATACATGGATTCATGATATGAAGATCTACTGAAGGGGAACATGGGAAATCATATACAATCATGCTATACAAAAGCTATTAAAATAAAGAAAGGATTCTCCACTAGATTCTCAAGTATTTACACCACCTCTACTCTTAAATAATATGTAATGTATATCAAAAATAATTAGTAAGAAAAATTCCCATATCTATACCAGTAGAAAAACAATTCTACTCAGGTACCAAATTTGGAATTAGAATAGTGAAAGATACCATCCTAATAGGCCACCAGAAATGATGCCAAGAAGTAATAACTATAATGATCATATCTAAAAAAATGTAGAGTTATAAATAATGATTTAATAATTACAAAAAATAAAATAAGTACCGACCCCCTAGGTTCATAAAGGACACATGTCTGATCTACCTCTTTTGGATCAAGGCCCAAATGAATGTATGATCGATAACTATATATATAGCAATAATATATATATAGTATTTTAAATGTTTTTATTCACCTATATAGACTAAGTACATGCTGACATAATTTTCCATATACCTGGGATAATCAGTGCTGGACATATTGGGGCATGACTTATATGTCAACAACCAGGTTGAAAGAGCCTATGAGCTCTAGTAATGGTGTACATACCCTAAATCTCATAATGAGTGTGTGATTTCATGCTTTTCACTCCAGATGGTTGGTGATTTTTCATTTCAACACCCCAATCAAGGGACATGGTGTGTCATGCCCACCATCTAAATAGTGTAAGTGGTGTGATATATCATGACCAACACCTGATACAAGGGAGCGCGAATCTTCATGCCCAACAGAACCCTTTCCATCATTCAACTACCTATACGAATGGCGTAATTTAATTTATAACAATATCCATGCAGAAAAAAATCTCATAAATGTAACACCCCGAGATTTTATGAAAAATATTATTTTTAATTTCCTTAATGTCTTGTGTTGTATGATACACCAAAAGGAGCTTGCTCAACATGAATCCTTGACTTTCCTTGCATTACACGCAATCACGACCTTCCTCAATAGCATGTGTAGTACGCAATACCGAGTTTCACTAAACAACGATATGCTATTAAAATATTATTAAAACTACCCGTTATGAATAGTAATAACCACATTTTAAAATTTTAGAAATTTTACCTCTCAATATGGACTTCATTTTTGGATTCATAGTATGGAATTTAGCCTAAGGTGAAATTTTGGTACTTTTCGGATAACTTTCATATTCTGATGAATAGTGAAAATTACTAAATTTTAATTAAAAACAACTTTTTTAATAGAAATAATTAATAATGATAAATTATTAATTTGAGTGGTTTTAAAATATATTTAGAATATATTTTTACAATTTAATGCAATTTTTGTCATTGGATGTAATTTCACATTTAAACTAGTTATAAACAAGTGTCAATCTTTTGATAGTTATTATCTCTTAAAAACACGCCATTTGTTATGACGACGGGAATTAATTTTTAATTTAGTTAATGAAACTGATATGTTTTGAATTTGGTAAAACATACATCATTTTTGAGTTCAAAATATCAAATATAGCTTAGGCCTAATTTTTGGTATTTTTCAAGAAACATTCATTTTTTTGATGAATAGTGAAACCACTAAGTGGTAGTAAAAAAAATGAATTTTTTATAAAACATAATTTTATCGCTTCTGTGAGTGGAATTTCAAAAATCTGAGAGACAATATTGATGTCAGTAATTAAAATTTGGTTCAATGAGATGAAAATAATTTTTGGTGAATAGTAACTTTTTACTTTTTTTTACCACGGTTAAAAGTAAATAGGGTAATTAAGGGTAAAAATGATATTATTATTACCCTAACACATGTACTAATTCTATTGGACAAGTGTAATTCGACCAAAAACAATCTTAGGAATAAAATACGATCATTTAGGCCCACTTGGATTAGATTAGGACATTTATTATTAATATATTTAAAGAAGGGTTAAAATAGTTAAAATCAAAGTTTAATAATAAACAATTTTTAATATAGGTTTATACATAAGATAAATTCGACTATAAATACTCATTATAAATATAAATAAATTTCCTACATAATGGTATTTTATTTGTAATTTTTAGACAATAAATAATTTAATTTATTTATGACACAGTGATGATGCAGTAATTATCTTATTAATGAAATATTGACATAATTGATGTTATAAATACCCAAATAAATGTAATTTGAGACTTTTTATGAATTTAACTAATTTTCTAGGTTAATATGATATGTTATTATTGATTTAATTAACTTTTATAGAACTAATAATTCTGTTATGATTTTCAAAAAAATCAATTACTAAATAGTGTCAAAATAAACATAAAATAGTTTTTAAAACAAATATTATATAATTAATTGTTATTTTATTTTTAAATATCTAAGGTTTGGCCAAATGACTTATATATGGTTATATATATTAATAATAAACAACTTGGGGTTCGTTTGGATTGTTATAGTATGTTTATTAACCTTATAGTGTAAGAACACAAGAAGACATAGTAAAAGTAAAATTATTTAACTTAATGTTAAATCTAAATGATAAGGATACAATAGGAACCTAAACTTGTATAAATTCTATTGGATGAGAGGATTTCGACCCATACCCACCTTAGCTTCGAAATAAATCAATTTGGAGCTATTTAAAACCGAATTTGACTTTATAATAAAATAATAGTTTTAGTTATTCCAAAGGTACCCTTCTCCTCCCTTATAATAGGGCACCTCCTCCCCCTCTTACTCACACCACTTTGAGCCTTAATTATCGGCCAAACCCTGCACACTTCTCTTCTCCACTTCCATAGAAACATCATAGAGGTTCCGGTCTTCTTCAAAGACCAATTTTAGTTACCTAAAAGGAGATCTCAAAGAGGTGCTTCAAAGAAGAGGTAATGTCCGTTACCGATTCATTCAACTTTATTTCTTCTTCCACTTCTTCTTATTAGGTTGTTTCATTAATAAGTAATAACATCAGTATCACTCATACACTAATATGTTATTATAAGTATGAAACAACCCTATTTCACCATCTATCCATCCTACGGAAAACGAAATCACCGCGCGTGCGTACGTACGGAATACCGTCTCCACGCTGTGGTGTAATCTATTTTCCACCACCACATTACTTGGATGGGTATAATGGTGTAAATAATAACTATATATTATTATTTTAAAATGATATTTATTCTGTAATAGTATACATAAACTCCAGTAAAATTCCACGATCATGGGAACGATATCATCGCTCGTGCGTACGTACGAAATACCGTCTCCACGACGCGATGAGATTAATTCTCAATGATTAACCATTCATGAATGATTATAAAGTATATATAATAAGTAATCATGAAATATATGAAATAATAATGATACTGTACTTATGTTTATATATATGTATGTCATCTACTTAATTCCATTCAACTCAATAAGGAAACGAAAACAGCGTTAATGCGTACGTACAGCCTACCGTCTCCATGAATGGTGTATTTCATTCCATTTACTGATTTATTATATATATGTATATTCTGAATATATATTATATATAAATCATGTTTTATATTCTGGAATTAAGTAATTATGATCTAAGTAATCATATGAATAATTACAAGTCAAAACACGGACGACAAATGAAACAATTTTACCCAAAACGCTCTTTAACATGGAAATTACAAAAGAACGGGTAATATAAAGTCATAATTGAACCATATATGATATCATAACAATGAGTATGATTCTGGAATAAGTCAATAAAATTATTTAAATCATTATACAGAAGGTTCTGACACTTACGAATCAAATCGGACCTAAGGTAAGGGAAATATCACCATCTCATTTTTATCCGAGATTGTTTATACTTTGAAATTTACTGGGGTGTATTTTATCATCCACATCCATGTTTCCTCAATATTTAATATTATTTCCATCCACCTAAAATTGTTTAAATCCAATTTTACCCTTCAGTGAGTTTTTAGTAAAAGATATGAAAGGAATTTTTTGTCGTTTTTCATACGAGGTACTTTTTGACTTTTCCGACAAAAGTACGAGAAGAATGTTTTCTTTTAACTTATACGTAATGAATGGAATTTTAAAAAATTACTTCCAAGAAGCTTCCTTTACAAGTTTTCAAGTTTATTTTTAATCAACTTCTTTTATTTTAAAATTGTATGACATGTTAAGAAAGGAAAATGTTTTTGAAGTAGAAAGGATATTTTCCTCAAGAATGGTGTTCAAGTGTTTTATCAAAATTATTTTCCATAAAAGATAATATAGGGTTTTGTTTCTATCCCTATTATTACATTGATTTGATTATGTTGTGATGGAATTATTTTTATGAATTCTTTTATCTTATATGAATTGTTTTATGATGTCATGTTGTTTAAGAATCCCATTTTTATTACATGAGTTATGCAATGATGTATGATTTATGATTTTGTGGCACACATAAGAATGGTATCATTATGAGATGGGTGGGACCTATATCTCCCTCCAATGCATTGGGTAAATATTTTATATCTCATGAGAGAGACATGGATGGAACGGTAGGTTATACCGATTTAGTGAAACAAGACTGAAACGAGGAGTGAACTCGGTTTAGAAATGGACTTTATCCACTAAGATAGTCTTGGAAATGAGTCTTGACTAATAAGAAATGATTCTCTATGATTATGTGTGTATTACAAAAAGTTTCATGTTTTATGTTATGATTATTGGGATTTCATTTCACTACTATGATTTATCCCATGTTATGATATCATGATCTCTTTTGTAGGTTAAGATTTCCAAAATGTTATGTTCTTATGAATATGATGTGTTTGATTTTTCTTTTTTTACCCTTACTGAGAATTTGAGCGCACCCTTTTATGTTTTTTATTTTCCCCATGATATAATGAAAGGTTTTAGATAAGAAAAAAAATAGGAAGATCTTTATGGGAGGTGTTGAAGATCTTTCACCATGATTAGAAGATTACGTTACGAGTTTCCAAAGACACTAAACTATTACGGTCCTTATGTGTGTGTTTTTGTTATGTAATAAGTATTCCAAAAAATTAATGTAATGTCCTTTTACGTTAAGATTCGGGTCTCTACAGTTAGTATCAGAGGAAAGGTTTAGTCAGCCTTGGGAAACTAGGATGCGAGAACTTTAGTGAGATCCCTAGAGATATTTCTATGGTATGTCTAGGGATGTCCCTAAGGATAAGTATAAGTATAGGTTATAGTCCTAGAATTGCGCTAACGATCTTAGAATTAAACCTAATATGTTGATATTGAAGGTACTCCCCCTTAATTATGTTGTTTTCCCTAGCATGATTTTTGCCTCTCACCCTATTCTTCTTGGGTTTTAGACCGTGGCTGGAACCCGAAGGAACCGTGTTGATCAATGCAATGGACAATGCAATGATTATCCTCCTGAACAAAAAAATGTTATGGGATATGGAGTGCAAAATTTTATTGCTATACTTACACAAGCTATGAATCATTCTGGACTTCCAAATGAGCAGAGAAGGGAACAATATTCTATTGAGTCCTTCACGAGGCAACGTCCAACTTCTTTCAGTGGGTCTTCTGATCCACTTGTTGCTGAACAATGGATCAGTACCACTGAAAAGATATTTTTAGTTCTTCAATGTTCTGAACTTGATAAAGTCATCTTAGCAGTATATCGTTTGGAAGGTGAAGCTGATCAATGGTGGAATCTTATCAAGAATACGAGGCAAAGAGATGAAATTGAGTCCATGGAATGGAACGAGTTCAAGAACTTATTTTTCAATAAGTACTTCCCTCGTATTATTCAAACAAATATGGAGAAGGAGTTTCTTGAATTAAAGAAAAAGGATGATGAATCTGTTGGTATATACGAAGCGAATTTTACAAGGCTTGCAAGGTATGCATCTGGATTTATCATCAAACCTGAAAGTAAAGTTGATCAATTCTTCAGTGGCTGAAAACCAAATATTTGAAGGGAATTAGCTATAAGAGTCTTCAGTAGCTATGAAGAAATTGTGCGTTGTGCTATCAAGGTAGAAATGGAAGTTGGTATTACTTATCCATATCATAGTTTTTACAAGAAACGAAAGATGGAGTTCAAGGAGAAATCTCAGAATAATGGTGAAAAGAGGATGAATGTCTCCTTATGCTCAAAGTGTGGAAAGAAGCATGGTGGAGATTGTCTTAAAGGGACAAGTAAATTTTTCAAATGTGGAAAGGAAGGTCATCGGGAATTTGAATGCCACAATGATGGGAAGAAGATGTCTAATGATGCAAACAAAGGAAGGGATACACAGAATTAACCTATTACACTTCAATGCTTCAAGTGCAAGAAAATGGGGCATTATGCTAATAAATTCCCTAATCCAAGGGTTAGTGATGATCGACATGAGCAACCAATTAAGGAAAAAGACAAAGGGAAGTCACATGCGATCACCATTGGCGATGTTGAATATAATAAAGATGTGGTGGAATGATTATGTGTTTATGTAATGGGATTCCAAAATAATGTTGTATATAGTATCGTGGAATATTGGAATATTTATGTATTGGTATATTGTGGTTTTCAATAATTTTATGGTACCATTAACCATGGAAAGTGATTGAGATATTTTTGGAAAAAAAGATGATATGCGCATAATGAAGCAAAAATGAGAAAATGAAATATTTGACAGTATTCATGAGCTCATGATTGATATAAGGACTAAGTGATATCATGGTTTGAGTATATATAATTTTGAGGATTTTGGTATGTGGAAAGTGGTAACTTTTAACTGCATTCATGTTTTCACTAAGGTTAAATGGGTATTCAAGAGAATACATGATTAAGGCCTTTGATTGTTTGGAATGTGACCAACAAGACATATCTTATGATATATGGGGATCAACGATGGTATTAAATCTCTGGTAATCATTTTCAGTATATTAAGAGAGTGGACTGTAGTATTATGGATAAGCCTAAAGATTGGAATGGATTATGTTAGACATAAGTTAGTATTGTTTAAGGATAGAAGTTTTTTCGATATTATTGATGAGATGTTATAGTAATATAGTTTTAGAAAAAGGACAACCTGCAGGACGGGCGACAACCCATCGCGTCGGACAAGGCCGTGGGAATCAAACCCACAACCGAAGTGAGACTGGCCTTTATCGCCTACCACTGGCCTACAGGAAGTCCCTGTTTAGTAGATATTAGATTTATTGTATTCAGTAGTATGATATATGGAGTATAAGTCCATTTTAGGAACCATATATGATTAATCTCACCATAGATGGACTTATGTATTTTTTGATAACTTTTCTAACCTTTTGTTTGAGACAGATGGAATGACCCATCATTCTATCACATGATCTGCTAACACATCACGAATGACAAATTCAACTTCATTTCTTTAAAATACGAAGTGGAAATTGTCCAAATAATGACCAATGGTGAGACTATACCAAAATCAAGAAAGTATTTCTTCTAATTCAAATTTCATCAACTTTAGGGAAATGATCTTGAAAACCAAAAATGTTGTCCTAGTGATCTTATATCTGATGAATCAGATGGTACGTTAGATCGTCACAAATTTATGGCTTTGTGATTTCTATCTTTTCCATAGCCATGTTCTCTACCACTCTCCATCAGAACATGATGGTTAGATTTCTCTTCCATATCCATATTTTCACCTATGTGGAAACCCATTGATTAGTTTATTTGGGTAACCATTATGTTTCATAATTTTGTTTTTAAAGATTGGTTCTGGTATTCCTTTTTACGATGTGGGTTTCTATTAATGAAAGTTTTGAATAGTAAACCATTTATAACACCGACGAATTTCGAGGGTGAAATTTATTTTAAGGGGGGTAGAATGTAACACCCCGAGATTTTATGAAAAATATTCTTTTTAATTTCATTAATGTCTTGTGTTGTACGCTACACCAAAATGAGCTTTCTCAACACGCATCCTTGAATTGCCTGGCATTACACGCAATCGCGACCTTCCTCGATAGCATGTGTAGTACGTAATACCGAGTTTCACTAAGCAACGATATGCTATTAAAATATTATTAAAACTAGCCGTTATGAATAGTAATAACCACCTTTTAAAATTATAGAAATTTTATCTCTCAATATGGACTTCATTTTTGGGTTCGGAGTATCGAATTTCGCCTAAGGTGAAATTTTGGTACATTTCGGATAACTTTCATATTCTGATGAATAGTGAAAATTACTAAATTTTAATTAAAAATAACTTTTTTAATAGAAATAATTAATAGTGATAAATTATTAATTTGGGTGGTTTTAAAGTATATTTAGAATATATTTTTTCAATTTAATACAATTTTGGTCATTGGATGTAATTTCACATTCAAACCAGTTATAAACAAGTGTCAATCTTTTGATAGTTATTATCTCTTAAAAACATGCCACTTGTTTTGAAGACTGGAATTAATTTTTAAATTAGTTAATGTAACTGATATGTTTTGAATTTGGTAAAATAGATATCATTTTTGAGTTCATAATATCAAATATAGCTTAGGCCTAATTTTTGGTATTTTTCTGGAAACTATCATTTTTTTGATGAATAGTGAAACCACTATGTGGTAGTAAAAAAAATGAATTTTTCATAAAACATAATTTTACCGCTTCTGTGAGTGGAATTTCAAAAATCAGATAGACATGGTTGATTTCAGTAAGTAAAATGTGGTTCAATGAGATGAAAATAATTTTGGGTGAATAGTAACTTTTTACTTTTTTTACCACGGTTAAAAGTAAATAGGGTAATTAAGGGTAAAAATGATATTATTATTACCCTAAAACATGTCTTAATTCTATTGGACAAGTTTAATTAGACCAAAAACAGTATTAGGAATAAAATATGATCATTTAGACCCACTTGTATTAAATTAGGACATTTATTATTAATTTATTTAAAGAAGGGTTAAAATAGTAAAAATCAAAGTTTAATAAGTAAATCATTCTTAATATAGGGTTATACATAAGATAAATTCGACAATAAATACTCATTAGAAAGATAAAAAGATTTCCTACATAATGGTATTTTATTTGTAATTTTTAGACATTAAATAATTTAATTTATTTATGACACAATGATGATGTAGTAATTATCTTATTAATGAAATATTGAAATAATTGATGTTATAAATACCCAAATAAATGTAATTTGAGACTTTTTATGAATTCCACTAATTTTATAGGTTAATATGACATGTTATTATTGAGTTAATTAACTTATTTCGAACTAATCATTCTGTTATGAGTTTAAAAAAAATCAATTACTAAATAGTGTCAAAATTGACATAAAATAGTTTTTATAACAAATATTATATTATTAATTGTTATTTTATTCCTAAATATCTATTGCTCGGCCAAATGACTTAGATAAAGTTATATATATTAATAATAAACAACTTGAGGTTCTTTTGGCTTGTTATAATAAGTTTATTAACCTTACAATGTAAGAACACATGAAGACACGGTAAAAGTAAAATTATTTAACATAATGTTAAATCTAAATGATAAGGTTAAAATAGGAACCTAAACTTGTCTAAATTCTATTGGATGAGAGGATTTCGACCCATAACCACCTTATCTTATAAATAAATCAATTTGGAGCTATTTAAAACCTAATTTGACTTTATAGTAAAATAATAGTTTTAGTTATTCCAAAGGTACCCCTCTCCTCCCTTATAAAAGGGAACCTCCTCCCCCTCTTCCTCACACCACTTTGAGACTTCATGCTCGGCCAACCCCTGCAAAATTCTATTCTCCACTTCCATAGAAACATATTAGAGATTATGGTCTTGCTCAAAGACCAATTTTAGTGCCCTAAAAGAAGATCTCAAAGAGGTACTTCAAAGAAGAGGTAATGTCTGTTACCGATTCTTTCAACTTTATTTCTTCTTCCACTTATTCTTCTTAGGTTGTTTCATTATGAAGTAATAACATCAGTATCACTCATATACTGATATGTTATTATAAGTATGAAACAAACCTATTTCACCATCTATCCATCCTATGAAAAACGAAATCACCGCGCGTGCGTACGTACGGAATACCGTCTCCACGCCGTGGTGTAATCTATTTTCCACCACCACATTACTTGGATGGGTTTAATGGTGTAAATAATAACTATATATGATTATTGTAAAATGATATTGATTCTATAATAGTATACATACACCCCAATAAAATTCCACGATCATGGGAACGATATCATCGCTCGTGCGTACGTACGGAATACCGTCTCCACGACGCGATGAGATTCATTCTCAATGATTAACAATTCATGAATTATTATAAAGTATATATAATAAGTAATAATGAAATATATGACATAATAATGATACTGTATTTATGTGTATATATATGTATTTCATCTACTTAATTCCATTTAACTCAATAAGGAAACGAAAACAGCGTTCATGCGTACGTATGGCCTACCGTCTCCATGAATGGTGTATTTCATTCCATTTACTGATTTATTATATATATGTATATTCTGAATATATATTATATATAAATAATGTTTTATATTCTGTAATTAAGTAATTATGATCTATGTAATCATATGAATAATTACAAGTCAAAACACGGACGACAAATGATACAATTTTACCCAAAACGCTCTTTAAAATGGAATTTACAAAAGAACGGGTAATATAAAGTCATAAGTGAACCATATATGATATCATAACAATGAGTATGATTCTGGAATAAGTCAATGACATTATTTAAATCATTATACCATAGGTTCGGACACTTATGAAGCAAATCAGACCTAAGGTAAGGGAAATATCACAATCTCATTTTTATCCGAGATTGTTTATACTTTGAAATTTACTGGGGTGTATTTTATCATCCACATCCATGTTTCCTCAATATGTAATATTATTTCCATCCACCTACAATTGTTTAAATCCAATTTTACCCTTCGGTGAGTTTTTAGTAAAAGATATGAAAGGAATCTTTTGTCGTTTTTCGTACGAGGTACTTTTTGACTTTTCAGACAAAAGTACGAGAAGAATGTTTTCTTTTAACTTTTACGGAATGAATGTATTTTTAAAACATTATTTCCAAGAAGCTTCTTTTACAAGTTTTCATGTTAATATTTAATCGACTTCGTTTAGTTTAAAATTGTATGACATGTTAAGAAAGGAAAATGTTTTTAAAGTAGAAATGATATTTTCCTCAAGAATGGTGTTCAAGTGTTTTATCAAAATTATTTTCCGTCTAAGATAATGTAGGGTTCTGTTTCTATCCCTATTATTACATTGATTTTATTATTTTGTAATGGAATTATTTTTATGAATTCTTTTATCTTATATGAATTGTTTTATGATGTTATGTTGTTTAAGAATCCATTTTTATTACATGAGTTATGCAATGATGTATGATTTATGATTTTGTGGCACACATAAGAATGGTATAATTATGAGATGGGTGGGACCTATATCTCTCTCCAATGCATTGGGTAAAGATTTTAAATCTCATGAGATAGACATGGCTGCAATGGTAGGTTATACCGGTTCAGTGAAACAGGACTGAAACGAGGAGTGAACTCGGTTCAGAAATGGACTTTGTCCACTAAGACAGTCTTGGCAATGAGTCTTGACTAATAAGTAATGATTCTCTATAATTATGTGTGTATACCAAAAAGTTTCATGTTTTAAGTTATGATTATTGGGATTTCATTTCACTACTATGATTTATCCCATGTTATGATATTATGATCTCTTTTGCAGGTTAAGATTTCCAAAATGTTATGTTCTTATGAATATGATGTGATTGATTTTTCTTTTGTTTACCCTTACTGAGCATTTGAACTCACCCTTTTATGTTTTCTTTTCCATAGGATATAAATAATGGTTTATGTAAGAAAAAAAAGGGAAGATCTTTATGGGATATGTTGAAGATCTTTCACCATTATTAGAAGATTACGTTCTGAGTTTCCAAAGACACTAAACTATTACGGTACTTGTGTGTGTGTTTTTGTTATGTAATAAGTATTCCGCAAAAGTAATTTAATGTCCTTCTACGTTAAGCTTCGGGTCTCTACAATAAACATATTAGTCAATCCAAAATACATACAAGACATTACAATAAAAAATAAGTGTTTTTTAACGAATGAAATAATTGGTGTGGCCTTTCCACCATTTATAAGTCATCTCATTTAAAAAAATTAATTAATTTAAGGTAGAACACCCATAATGAATAATAAATTCATTTTAATACATTCCATTTTATCAATCAAAACCGGTAAATTCATTTTTATAATGATTAATAAGAAACTTACATGTTGTCATTTGAAATTGGGAAATTATCTCTATGGGGTATTCAATTTATAAAGCAATCCAAGAACGTAAGAGGTTCTTTGCTTCATTAAAAAATATAATGGAGTGGGAATATAAAATTAAAACACAATATGAATGCTTCTGATGAATTCCAAACATTTAAACAATTAACCATTAAGGTAAAATTCAATAATGCACACCCAAGGGTTATCTGTGAACAATGATGGAATCAACTCTTAATATAACACTGATCCTTGGGTTTATAACAAGGTCAGTATAATAATTTATAATGATAAAATAAATTCTATGTAAATACATGTAAATTTCCAGCATACAACACAATGATAAAGCTATAAAAACACTATAAATTTTTGGGGAAATGATGTGACTAAATACCTTAGGTATGTTGGTGACTCCTTGACAAACAGAATCCTCATATTCAAAATAATATGGGAGATATTTATGAAAATATCCAACGGAAAAAAAGGTGAAAAATTAATATTTCACCTAAATAGTGCAATTGAGTCGAAGATAAACTGAAATAGGATGCAAGATGAATTTAGGACTCCCTGATATTGATCTTATTCTTTCCATAATGTTGGATTTGGACTTCGAACATGGGTGATATTAGGGATCCTAGATTTTAGGTGCAGGGAGATCTTTGGTGGGAGAAGAAGAACTATCCCACTAGAATGAGGATATGAGAAAAAAAAATTATAACTTCATTTGGGTAAAAAAAATTTAATTTCAACATCAATTATAGGGTCACACAGTTTGGTTGCATGATTTTTCCAAACTGTGCTGAAATTGTGCTCTAGACACTGTCCAGAGAGAGACCTCGCATGGTTAAGGTGAATGGTTTCCCAAACTATGCACAAACTGTGGAAAAAAAATCAGTAAAAAATAATCAGTGTTTCAAATGAGTGTTTTCTTGGGGTGACATAGTTGATGAAAAACTATGTGGCCCATGTTTGTCCCCTATCTCACCCCGAATGGTTAGTATAGACCATGTGGTTTTGGTGATTGTTTCTACAAAACTTTTTACCTAGTCAATTTTCAAAACTTTTTGTGTTCGGAGCATTGAGAAATCACAAGTCACCCTCATGACCACTATGACTACATTGGGTAACATTATAAGGGTTGTTTAATGTAATTTAAAACAAAAAATGATCATTACTTTCAAGAAAATTATTTTTCGTCCAATCCTCAAATCCATAATGCATCTCATTCTTGATTGGGAATTATGACGTTAAAGAGGTATCGTCAACAATGAGTTGTAGCCATAGATCTTGTATATGAGCTTACCATTCCAAGGTATCATCTTCTACTCATCCATGCTACCATAACACCCATACCAAAGTACCATTCTTATTTTAGAGTGTATTCACCATCAGATCCTCAATACGATCATGATACATCTCTAAGGATTCATCCAAAACCAATTCAAAATCATTAGGTTGAAAGATATTTGATGGGTCTAAATAATATCAGTTTTTTTGAGACAAGTGAAAGATATAACTAATACCCCAATATATCTATGTTCTATAAAGTAATCAACTGATCAGATCTATTTTTCAACCATTAAGGGTCTGAAATACCATGGGGAGAGCTTACCCATCCTAACAATATTTCTATGAACCAAACCGGGTTAGACTCAAAAGAAAACTCAGTCTTCAACTACAAACTCAAGATGTTGTCAGTGTTTTTTGGCATATGAAAACTATCTGGACTAAGCTGTCAACATGCAGTTTCTAATCAACTAAACATGCACTGTATCCTCCTGCATAAGGCATAGTCTAAGAATAGCTACCACCCCTACCTCTAGACATCATAGAGGTGAATAGAAATTCCTAAAATATAAAACATTATTAGTATCCATCTTCATTGTTCCCTGAATGATGTTATTATAAGAGAACTGAATGAGGGGAATGTATTTCTCCCATGAACCCCCAAAGTCAAGGAAACATTCAAAGCGCAGATATTCTAACACCAATATCATACACGTTGTAAATCCATTGGTCTTTGGGTGATCGAATGTGTGTAGAACTTCTTTTGTACCCAAGTCCTTTGGTCGCCCCTAAAAAAACTATGATGTAAAGAAAGTGTCCCTATAATAAATGATAGAGTAAGGAGCTCCATGAAGTCATACGACCTCACAACCATATAGAATAACTAACCCATATTCTAGAAATCTATCTCAAAAAGGTAATAAATTTGGTACCTTCATCAAATTAACAATGACAATCAACGTTGTAACATTTCTATGTGGTGATATGGGTAAAGTATTCAAGAAACCCATAGAAAATTTGGTCGATTTCAACTTAGGGATGGAAAACTGTTATAAAATCCTTGAATAAAATTGATGTTAAACCATTACCTACTAAAATGTTAAAATCCCAGTGAAAAATATTGAAATATTTTGTTTTATACCAGGACACCAATACTAATGATTTTCATCCCAGCACTTCTTGGTGATGCCATGATTATCTTCATATGATGTGGCTTGAAATTCCCACATTAACCCCACCTTGATATTTGTTGTAACCCATATACAACCATATAATAGTGAATACTCATACCCATACTTGGTCTATCCTAAATATATATCATCATATGAGACTATTTCCCATAGTACATGACCTTCATGATCATATAGTTGCCTCATTATTCCTTGTTCAACAGGAGTATATGTAACTACAAGGGTTATGAGGATAATCTAACCATGGTCCACTAGAGCCTCAATGTGAACCTTTGAGAATATGTGCATGATCTTCCATTCACCACTGTCCTCCTAAACTACATGTACCTAAGTCCTTCAGCTTAGAGTATCGACAACTGCATTTCCCATACCATCAATGTAGGTAAGGTCAAAATCAAATGACTATAAGAACTCAACCCACATGTGCTATCTGAGATTTATATCTTATTGTGTCATGATTTACTAGAGTATTTGGTGATATTTTAATACAAAAAAATTCTCTCCATGTAGATAATATTTATAAAAACATATAGCATAAACTATAAAAACTATCTCAAGGTTGTGTGTTCGGAAATTCTTCTCAGGAGTCCTCAACTGATGACAACCATACATGATAACTTGCTCATCATGCATTAAAAAGACCCAATACAAATATCTAATTCATTATAGTAGACTATATATATTTTTCCAAGATCTTGTAGAATCAGTATTAGTGCGGATAATAAATGACCCTTCAACTTTGTAAAGCTTGATTTAAAATCTTGTGACTATAAAAATATCACACACTTTTTATCATGCTTTTATGTGGTGATAAAAGGTGTGTTAATTTTAGGTAGAAGTGTTTCTAATAAATGGATATCTCAACGAATCTCCCAATGTAAAAAAATATTCTTTCTGTAGCTTCATGGAATCTACAACTCTAACTTTCTCTGGGTTTATTAAAACTCTTGTCTCCTAGATAATTTGGGCTAGGAGGTTGTCTTTGTTTATCAAAAAGTGTCATTTATTAATCCTATTATAGTGTTATTTTTCTCTCAATGTATTTAGCATGATGTCAATGTTTTTAGTATGCTCATGTTTGGACTATGAATACACTATTTTATTTTCAAAAATACCACCATGAATAAATCTATATATGGGTGGAAATTCTAATTTATAAGGGCCTGAAAAATTGCATGTGTGTTCATGAGTTCAAAAAACATAACTAGGTACTTGTAAAGACCATAACTAATCTTGAATGATGTTTGAGTTATTGGAGAGCACCAAAAATTCACCTCTTGATAGACCAAAATCAAAAATATATTTTAAAACTCACTCCCTCTCATCAGATCTAATCAATGTGGTCATCTATTCTTGGAAATAAATATTGATTCTTTACCATGATCTGGTTCAACTGATTGTAATCCACATAAATCCTATGGGTAATGTATTCCTTCATAAAAAAGGACGGGTGAACAACAAGGAAACGTTTTGGGGAATCTAAAGCCGTTAGCCTCCAGATCATCAATTTTTTGTTAAGCTTCATAAGGTAAATATGTGCCATCATATAAGAATGAATGGTCCCTAGTGCTACTCCTGGTACAATATATATAGTGAATTCAACCTCTCTCACTAGAGGTAGAATAGAGAAGCTGTCAGGAAATACACCCAAAAAATACTCCACTGCAGAAAGAAAAACAATGGGTCATAACCCCAGATCATCCAGGAAGAGACAACCAATATATGTTGTCATAATACCCAACCTCTTCTGCTTAGGTCCCGTTCAGATAACTTTCACATACCATTATCCCTTATGTACATGTATACCACCATTTGGTGATGTAAAAAATTACCCTCTAATGATAGAAGTCATCATCAGATCATTATAAAATAAACGAGTCCACACGGATCATTACATCAAATCATGTCATTTCGAGGATAAAAAGATTACATAAGAAGAGGTATCATCCTATCTCAAGGGGAGAATCATTATAATTGAGAATACCCACTAATATGGTTCCTAATGCTATATGAAGTATCATATCTCCATAAATGTGTTTTATCTAGAGGCCCATACTCGATATAATAGTCTCAGATATAAATGAGTGAGACATACCTATGTAAAATAAAGAATAAAATAATTTAAAGATTATTATATTATAACCTCAAAATATATAAGGTATGGTTCTCTTCTCCTTTGGAATACAATCCACTACATGAAACTATCACGTATTGTGTCCCTATGTCACTTACTTACTTCCCTGAGAAAGTCCACTAGTTGCCACTAAGAACCATGAGCCTTAATACCTCAGCCTCAACCACCACCTCGTTCTAATCAACATGAGGTATTCCAGCTTTTTTCCACACATGATCCTAACAGAACCCATCTTGAACATTGGTATGAGTAGATCCCCACTCGTTAGAAACTAACGGTAAATCCTTGTATAAGCATTAGATATTCCCCATCCTACCACAACCTATAATTTCTAATGGATATCATAAGCAAAAAATATTCATGTATCCTAGATTCCTAAAATGGTGAGATATTATAAAAATGATAACATAAGGAGCTAGGATACTGATACCTCCATGAGTTGCCTCAAAGCATCTATTTCAACCATAAGCTGAAACATTGATAGATCTAGGTGCCAATCCACCCTGACTCACACCATCAACTTCCCTCAAATTTTTCTCTATAATAAAGGCCTTGCATACTATTTCATAAATAGTGCTCAACCTGAATACATTGACCAGTGATCAAATGGAATATACAATCGCATTCTCAAATCACTTGGTGGTCATATGATCATCTCCTTATAGATTAGGGCTAAACCACTATAGATCATAAAAAAGTATATTATTTCATAAAATACATATCTTTCAGCTACAGGTTCAGGAATTTTATAGTTTTATCATCCCTTAGTGTCAAGTAAAATAAATTGTTGTAGAAGATCATCTGAAAATATACCCAAACCTTATCTTTGTACCACTATAAATCTATAATAACATCCCAACACCATTTGGTAGAATCCATCTGTATATAAGAATCATGTTTTACCACCCAATCTAGAGGCATCTATTGATGCTCAAATATAGAATGCATAAGTTTGATCCATGAATCAACAACATGTTGTCCTCTATCCCCATAAAAGGTGATAGGATGATACTGATAAAACTCTCATGTAAACTGTTTCATACTTGTTGAAGGTCGAACTACACCTTGAATAATTTTCAACATGCATAAAAATATCTCACAAAAATCAGCATTAGTTCTGATATCAATAATGGTATGAGGTATCATAGGTTTCCCTTAAAGAGTATCACTTAAAGCTCAAAGCTCGCCACCACATGTGCATGGTCCTTATAACCTTTAGGATATATTAATAGAGGAAATCTTGGTGGAATGATACTATAACTGAAAATTAATTTTCATATTTTATCTTAACAATTTAAGTGATTGTAGATAAAAAGTAGGACATGTGCAGAGCCTTCCTATAGAAACGATCATGCCTCTCTTCCTCCTCTAAAATCCAAGTCTATGTGGTGTAGGTAACCATGGTGTCCATAAGAACAAAAGGGATACCCCACAACACACAACCAATTACATGTTTGGGTATATGCATTTGTTTCACCAGTCTAAGATGCCCATTTTCACATAAATTTCATATTAATTTAAAATTTTTTCTCATTAAAATATTTAAATCTCTTTAAATGGTTGAATTACCTGGAACACCACTTCCAATACATATGGGACCATACACCTTATGAACCAAAAATATGATGTCCCCTTATCCAGTACCATAACATGTTCTATACCCTTCAATCAATATTCCATGGATCAACATGGCATAGATAACATTATAAGGTTTCCTCTTGAACATATTTAGGAAAAAACATTTAGTTTATGGAAGACACATTAAGTTTCAATTATTTTTTCAAATCCATAAATGTAGAGTTTGCACAATTTCATACAATAATCAAGGAACCCATATTATGTAATAGGAAAATTAATGTTGAAAATAAATGGGATATGGAAAAATGCTTGGCATATTTTTCATATTATTCCTTCAATGTTTCTTGTAATGCAACACCCTCATTTCCTCAGGCATAAGTAAAAGAAATTATTATTCCAATAATAACATTAATAATAACACCATAAAACATGTGTTTCAAAAAATGGTGAAGTCATATCATTTATAAATTTCATAATCAATAGCTCAAATTACCCATACCAGATAATTTGAATTTCCCTTATACTTGGGTAAACAATATCCAAGAAAAAGGTAAAATTCCAAATTACATTAATTCCTAGTCATATATATGATACCCAGACATTAATAAAAAAGGAAAAATAGGCTCTAATACCACTTTTTAATGTCCCGACATGGGATCCACTTAACATGTGCAATGATCTAGTGGCTCACATGACCCCAAGACCACCTCTTCTTATGCCAGAGGCTACAGACTAATAATGAGGTTATAATGGTGGAATGGTGGGGAGAATATAACTAAGTATCAGAGTGTCACAATAGATTAAACATAAACATATATCAAAAGAAGCATACTATAAGAAGATAATACATATATGATAATAAACCTCATAATCATAAATAAATAAACATCTGAATAAAAAGATCAAAATCCGCTAGGCAATGCCATGTACATGGATGGATGGAATGCTAATATAAAAAATAGTATCAAGAGAAAAACATATACAATCATTCTATATAAAACTATAAAATGAAAAAATGATGGTCCACTTAAATCTTGATCATATTCTTGATCCTCTAATCCTTTGATCCAACAGTAGGTAAAGTATATCAAAGATCAGTGGTATGGTGATTTCCCTTATCCATATCTATAAGAAAATTAGTCTACTCGGGAAGAAAGGAGTCCCTAGAAGGGTTTGGGATAACATCCTAGTAGACCATCACTAATGGTTTCAAGAATTAATCCAAGTATTTCTCATAGATGGACAATGGGTTTTATGTATTAAGAAATTATTAAAAATGTTAAATAAATAAGTACCATCCTACGCTGGTTCCCAAAGGACACCTGGTAGCTCTACATACTTCGCTTAGTGGTTGAAATTAAATTATGATCAGAAAATATGTATATATATATATAGTAATAGTATATATTTATATATACAGATATTATTATATATTTTATACCCCTATATGGACCATGAATGTGTAGACTTATGTGGCCGTATACTTTGAATACTATGTGCTGGCTATACCATAGAAAAACTCAAACATTTATAACCAGTTTGAATGAGCCTATAAATAGAAGAAATAGTGTACATTAGATACATCTCATAATGAGTGGGATACATCATTCTCATTACTCAATATGATGGGATATTCATCAAGGAAAAACCCTAAGTAAGGGACATGATGCATCATGCCAACCATCGAAATAACGTCAATGGTGTGAGATGTCCTGATCAACACTCTATGTAAGGTAGAATGTATCTTCATTCCAAAAAAAGCACATACCATTGTTCAAGAATCTATATGAATGGAATAATCACATTTATAATAATAGAAATAAGGCATTTCCTTTAATTTATCTTATTAGTTAGGACCAAATAAAAAAAGGAATTACAATCCAAAACGATCACTTATTAAAGCATGCAATAATAGGTGTGGCGTTTCAACCCATTATAAGTAATTTCATTTATACCATTTAATCCATCTATATAAGGCTTACCATCATGAAAATTAAAATCAATTTAATACATGATTTTTAATCTATCAAAACATGGTAATTAATTTTAATAAGGTTCGATGAGGCACATTGAAGGTGTCATTAGAAATTAGTCAATTAACTACAAGGGAAATTATATTTATAAAGAAATACATGATCATAATAGGTTCTTGGGTTCATTAAAATTTTTAAAGGTTTTGGAAAATTCAATCAAAACCTAATATGAACTCTTAAGATGCATTCCAGACATTTAAAAAATTAATCATTAAGGGATAAACCAAGCTAGAACACCCAATGGGTGTTCATGATAAATTTTTGAATCCTTTATTTTTATAACATTGATACTCATGAGTATAAAAATGTGCAGATAATAATTTAGAATAATGAGATAAACATTTAAGTGATGTGTAGAAAAGGATGGCATGTGAGAAAATATTGAAGCTATGAAAATTCTATAACTTTTTCGGAAAACGAAGAGACCACCTAAATTTGGTAGAGTGATGGCTCCTCATCCAATGGTGGCCTCAAATTCGATGTAGTATGGGAGAAATTGAAGAAATGGTTCAATTCCAAGAAAATAGGGAAAATGATCTTTCGCCTAAATAGTTTAGTAGATCCTAATATAAAATGAAATATGAAGCAAGGGGACGGTCATTTTTATCAATATGGATCTAATTCTTCAATTGCCTTTTGATGTGATCTTTAGACATGTAAGAAAACAGGGATCCTTTATGGAAGGAGATGGGAGCGCATGGGAGGTGGAATAAGAACTCATCCATAAGAAAGAGGATAGGAGAAATGAAAAACAATATTATAACATAATTAAGGTAAAAAATAATTTCACACTAAATTATAGTGGTGCATGGCTTGGATGCACTTTTTTGACAAACAACATGCAAACAGTGCTCAAGACACTATCAAAAGAGAAAATTCATGTGGTTAATGTTCCCGGTTTCTCAAACCATGTAAAATCTGTAGTCAAACTTCTTTAGATTCTCTAATGAGTGTGCAGTTGGGGCCACATGGTTGTAGACAAAACGTGTGTCCCATGACACCCCTCTATCTCACCCCACACGATTAGTGGAGACTATATGGGTAGGGTTGCATGATTTCTATCAATTTTGAGTGTGAGGACCCGGCCCCCGAGTGCCCAAAGTTGGTGCCCATGAGACATGATGTACCATAATGATTACATTACATTCATTTACGAAACAAATCATGTCCCATGCAACAGAGGATCGTGAGGTTCAACTTTTGGGAAACCAGCTGCATTTTGAAATTTCATTGAAGACATGACCAATACCTAAAAAAAATTCATTTAAATCATAGGGTGAGCATACGAATGCCCAGTAAGGGGTTTTAAAAAGACCCATTAAAACATTTGAAATCATTCTTTAAACCATTTCACAAAACATACATATTAAATTAAAGCTATGTCACATGATCATATCATTAAGGTTCTCAATTATAAAATGATATCATAATTTCATGGATACCCATTCAAATAGAGACATGCTGAATAAAAGAAATTCTAAACCTGTAGGAAATGAGAATATATGTAAGCAAAAAATAAACAGCTAAGAGTAATGAATAATCAGTGTTTCGCTTAGAGGTAATCACTTAATTTTCATGCATTTAATACTAAAATCACTGGGTTCTATACGTATGTCATTCCATAAACGTTTTATTTTCTGATACTCTTAAATAATGGCTCTTAATAAACTTACACATAAAGAGGTATTATAATGAATAACATTCTGTAAACATATTTTTGAGGCCTCAGCCAAGACATCTATTGATTAAGGCCTTGGCCATAATCCATAAGATCTTTAATCAATATTCTACTAATCAAATATTTTCTGGTTAATTAAATTACATATTCATAATGAAGAAATTACATATACCAGACTGTGTCAAGGCCTCGGCCAAGACGTCTAATGATTAAGGCTTCAGCCAAAATACATAACACATAGTTGGGAAAGGCCTCGACCAATTCCCATGCTAGTTGTCTCATGAGACCTATCGATGCATCGAGGGGCTGTAGTGGGCCTCACCAGTCACATAATAAGTCCAATGCATTCCTCATACCTCATAAATCAAAGATCACTTACCACTTTGATTTATTTAAATAACTTATCACTTACAAATTACTTGGTTCCTTAATTCACTTTTCATTTTGTTCAAGGTGTCCCATACCACTTTTAATATTTAATTTTATTTGATATTACCCAAGGTGGCCCATACCACTTTGGGTAATTTAATTTCATTTCCCATTACCCAAGGTGTCCCATACCACTTTGGGTAATTTAGTTCATTGTCATGATTTTTTATATGCATGCATGATGATCAATAATATGGACAAGGAAACCATTTTACAATTGGTCTACAAATACATGACATGATAGACAACATTGCAAATATGGAATAATTGTTCAAGAGAAGGCATGGTTTATTAAATAGTCTATGTACATAGGATAATTACTAAAGCACATAAAATTGTAAGGTTTTCCACAAGAGGTGTTAAATGATAACTCATTAAAATTCCAATACATGAAAATAAAACACTTAACGAAAATACTTGACAATAATTATTGTGATAAACATGAATTTGAACTTGAAATTTAACCATAACCAGATTAACCACTAATAATCACTGCAGCTGGATTAACATCAAATAATAAAAGGTTACTACATGATAACATAAACCCATAAATTCTTAGTACTTAACTTTAAAATAGGCAGAAGAACATTCTTTTGAAATATAAATTACATCGAGGGAACATTTTAGAATAAATTCTCTAATTAAACAAGTTCATTAGGTAATATGAATATATGAGAACACAACATGGTATATAACATAACATGATTTATAAGTCCATTTATTCTCTAATATATTTTGGTCATGGTAAAATACATTCTTTTAAATTAAAACAAGGATAATATTATCAAAACATCATTAATTAAAATAAACATGAAATGTTAAATGTATTATTGTATACTTATACACACAAGTGAATATTAGTTTATCAAACACCAAATTAACATTTATTAATAATCCTTAAAACAGTAACTACATTAACTAATTCTAATTATCAATACTGGAAATTAGGGTTTCGGAAACTACATAATTATATATAACCATAAATACACAAGGTATATGTATTTAAATCTTCATAACCAAATAATGTTTAATAATTTCCTACATGTAATAAATACTTCCATAAAAAATTTATTTATTGACTCTACTTGATTGAAAACCAAAACATGTTAGGTTTGTAACATATATGACCGGATATATATACATATATAAAAATTAGGGTTTTGCATACCAGGTATAAATCCAATTGTACCCAAATGAAATTTCTAATCTAAAAAATTAATTAAGGCTTGGAAATTACCTTTTAAAAATTATAAAATGGATTTGGATTGTGTCACTTAAATACGTAACTAGGTATATACTTATGTTTTAAAAAAGTAATTCCATTTAACCCAAGGCATAGTTCGCACATAAAATGTTATTAAAGGATGGATACTCAAGTCTTAAAAAATCATTTATGTCTGTATTGGAAATCATATATGCATAATCATATAATTATAGATATATATATATATATATATATAATGTTTACAAAAAAAGGGTTTGCATTTTAAAAATAAATTCAGAATACCCTTTATGTGTATATAATCCTTCGTAAAACGTACTGAAATATTTTGGAAAACATAGAAATAGATTTAGTTTGGGAAATTATACACATATATATATGTATATATTTAAACACCCGAATATACACTTAGCATAAAAATTGGTTTGGCTATAAAGGAAACCTTTCAAATCCATCCTTCATAAATTGTTTGAATTCATAGAACATATAAAATCTCTAGGAAAACATCGATGTGTATTTATATATATACATATTTTTTTGAAATTATATATATTCATATATATACAGGTTGTAATATAAAACCGAGAGGTCAATATTTACACCATTTAAGGAAAACCATATACCCTATTTTAAAAGAGGAAGGGGAAGAGATGATTCCAGTTTAACAACCATCTATATATATATACATATATATAAATATCCAATGTTATATAAGACATATAAAATTTATTTTGCACTATAAAATAAATTGTAATATCCCCTTACCTTGATAGAGGAGGAAGAGGATCGTGCTGGCAGGAGAGGAGGTTGCTGGAGGTCTTGGGAGCTCGAGGAGAGAATGAACCCGTAGGGTTCTTGTGCATAGAGGAGTGATTTTAAAATAACCAAGATGCATAGCATGCTTAGGTTCATGTCCTAAGTGGGTCCCTACACATGACTACCGAAGGTGATGCCAAAGTTTTGAGTTATAGAAAATAAAATGATAAAATAACATATATATATATATATATATATATATTATATAACCATACCCAAAGATTGTCTTGGTGGGTAAAAGGTGAGGTGATAGGGATGATGGGTTTGTAGAAAGGAGAGGCCAAAGAAAGTCACTGGACAAAGAGAAATAGTGGAGAGGGAGCACGTGGTCGGCAGGTGCTGGTCTGACGGGGTCTCGACCACCTGGAAGCGGGTGACACCCGACGGTGGGTGCTTGTGTGGGTCGTTGGTGCGATGTCGGCATGGTGGTGCTCTGGAAATCATGTGGTGGTTCTCTGGCGGCCGATGGCATGGCATCGGTGTGGGATGGGAGGGCTGCCGTCGACCTGGGTTGCAGCGTGAGGTGGAAGGCGACCTCCTCCACTTTGTTTTGTTTTTTTATTCATTTGTTATTATTATCTTTAAAACATCATTATTTTATTTTATATTATTGTTATATATTTTATTATTTATCCTTTATTAATTATATTATCATTAGTCAAAAGTTAACTTATCATAATAATACTTTACAAAAAGTAATGGTTTATAATAATCACTAATTTTTACAAGTAAAGCCAATAATATTTTATTAAATTTATAAACATATATATATATATAAATCATAATATAAATGAAACCAATTATATATATAAGTATATAAATTAATAAATAAAATATATATTTATAATTCATATTATAAATCTTAATATAATTTTGATCTATTAAGTAACATTCAAATTAATTTTAATCCAATGATAATGTGTCTATTATTATTAATAAACATATATCTATATACATGAAATTTCAAAATTTATAACAACAATTTATCAGATTTATTTATTTTGATAAAACATAATTATGTCATATTATTTTAAATAAATAAAATTTTATAAAAGAAATAAGAAACTAATTTTATAAATGGTTAAAAAAATATTATTAATAATTTTATAAAACACTAATCTAAAAATTATAATTTCATATATATATATATATATATATCATTTTTTGAAAATGTACGAAACCCTCTTAATTTTTCATTCGTTTGCATAAAATAATGTATTTCTCTAAATAATGTCATATAATAATTTCAAATTTACATTTATAATCAAATTACATTTTTATAACAATATTAGTTTTTTATTAATAATTTTTATAACAAATTAATCTAATCATAATTTAATCATGATAATAGTTCAAAACATACTATATAAAATAATTACATATAAAAATAAAACACATTTATTATTATTATTACTAAATATATTTTTTATATGTAAATATATTACATACATTAATCCCATATTTACATTAATTAAAAATTATAAATTTTTTTTATTTTTACTGACACTCGGGGTGTTACAATATCCCCCTCTTAACAAAATTGCGTCCTCACAATTCAATTGGAGTACACCTACTGACTCATTAACATGGCCTCCATGACATCCTTAGTGATGTCCCTACACAGAAACTTTAGTTTTTAACCACTAACAATGGAAAGAACATAAAGAAACTATGTTTTACCTTTACTAGCCCCACTAACGTTGACGATTTCCCCAGTACCCGATTAAGCAAATTTCAAAAATAGTTTCAAACTCTCCAATCTCCCTGAACCAAATGCAGCATGTGAAACTTGGATTAAATGCATTTGGGCATCCAGAGTTCCTTGAGAGAAAGGCATGACAGATATGAAGCTGGGAAACATCGGTATGAACTTGATGTCTATAGGGCAGGCGGAAAGGCTCGACCTCAAGAATTTCAAAGTACCCAACTTGACCGAAATGTCCATAGGTTAAGATCTGGCAAAGATACGTTGCTCGGAGGTCACCCTCCTATGTAGCTTCTTGGAATTCCTCTAGGGAAGACATATTCATGGCTAGGGTAAAGCATTTAAACAAACCTTCATAATACTTACCTTTACGTGCGTATAATGAAAGTTGGGCACACATCATAATGAGATAGTCAATGCCTGATCCTTGGTGGAGTTAAAGTAACTGAGGATAATTAGATACGTAGTTGAGAGGTTTTCATGACATACGAAGCTTTTCCAAAGAATAATAGTCTTCTGATAAATACTTGACAACTAATGTTTCAAAGAGTTTAGTTGGAAGAGGTAAAAGACTCGTTTCATCAGCCATCTGAATAAAAATTAAGAACAAACTCTAATTAGTACGACATGATTTGAGTTTTGTTTTACAGTTGTTCTAATTTTCCAAAGTTTCCTAAACCATTCCTCTGATACCAACTGTGAGGACCCGGACCCCGAGTGCCCGGTTTCGGTTCCAATGAGACATGATGTACCATAATCATTACATTACATTCATTTAAAAAAGACATCATGTCCCATGCAACAGAGGATTGTGAGGTTTAGATTCTGGGAAACCAGCTACATTCTAAAACATCATTGAATACATGACTAATACCTGAAAAATAAATTCATTTAAAACATAGGGTGAGAATACGAATTCCATGTAATGGGTTTTAAAAAGAAGCATTAAAACAATAGATAAAATTATTTAAACCATTTCAAAAAACATACTTCTTAAATAAAATCTGTGTCACATGATCATATCATAAAGGTGACTAATTAGAAAATGATATCAGAATTTCATTGATACCCATTCAAATAGATACATGATGAATAAAAGAAATTCTAAACCTGTATGACAGGAAAATATATGTATGTACAATGTAAACAGCTAAGTGTAATGAATAATCAGAGTTATGCTTAAAGGTCATCACTTCATTTTCATACATTTAATACTAAAATCACTGAGTTTTATACATATTTCATGCCATAATCTTTTTCTTTTCTGATACTCGTAAATAATTTCACTTAATCAACTTACACATAATGAGGGAATCTAATGCAGAACATTCTGTAAACATATTGTCGTGGCCTCGCCAAAAACATCTATTGATTAAGGCCTAGCCATAATTCTTACGCTCTTTAATAAATATTCTACTAATCAAATATTTTCTTGTTAATTAAATTACATAGTCATAATGAGGAAAATGCATATGCCAGACTGTGTTAAGGCCTCGACCAAGATGTCTAATGATTAAGGCCTTTTCCAAAATCCATAAATCATAATTGGGAAAGGCCTCGACCAATTCCCCTGCTAGTTTTCTCATTATACCTACCAATGCATCAAGGGCTGTAGAGGGCCCCACCCGTCACATAATAAGTCCAATTCATTCCTCTTACCTCATAAATCAAAGTGCACATACCAATTTGATTTATTTAAATAACTTATCACTTACAAATTACATGGTTTTTTTAATTCACTTTTCAGTTTGTTCAAGGTGTCCAATACCACTTTGAATATTTAATTTTATTAGATATTACCCAAGGTGCCCTATACCACTTTGGGTAATTTAATTTCATTTTTCATTACCAATGGTGTCCCATACCACTTTGGGTAATTTAGTTCATTGTAATTATTTTTCGTATACATGCAAGATTATCGATAATATGGACAAGGAAACCATTATAGAATTGGACTACAAATAAATGACATGATAGATAACATTAAAAATGTGGAATAATTGTTCAAAATAAGGCATGGTTTAGTAAACAATTTATGTACACAGGATAATTAGGAAAGTACATAAAATGGTATGGTTTGCCACAAGAGGTGTAAAATGAAAACTCTTTAAAATTCTAATACATGTAAATGATACACTTAAAGAAAATACTTGACATTAATTATTTTGATAAACATGACTTTCAACTTGCAATTTAACCATAACCAGATTAACCACTAATAATCACTGCAGCAGTATTATCATCAAATAATAAATGGTTACTACATGATTACATAAACCCATGAATTCTTAATCCTTTACTTTAAAACAGGCCGAAGCACATTCTTTTAAAATATAAATTACAGCGAGTGTACATGTTAGAATAACTTCTCAAATTTATCATGTTCATTGTGTAATAAGACTATATGAGAACACAACATGATATATAACATAAAATGATTTAAAATCCATTTATACTATAATATATTTTGGACAAGTATAAATATATTATTTTAAATTAAAACATGGATAATATTATCAAAACTGCTTTAATTAAAATAAACTTGACATGTTAAATATATTATTTTATACTTATACACACAAGTGCATATTATTTTAGCAAACACCAAATTAACATTTATTAATAATCCTCCAAACAATCACTGCATTAACTAATTCTAATAATCAATACTGGAAATTAGGGTTTTGGAAACTACATAATTATATATAACTATATATACACAAGGTATGTGTATTTAAATCTCCAAAAAATAAGGTTTAATAATTTCCTACATGGAATAAATACTTCCATAACAAATTTATATATTTACTCTACTTAATTAAAAACCAAAACATGTTAGGTTTGTAACATATATGACCGGATGTATATACATATATAAAAATTTGGGTTTTGCATAACAAGTATAAATCCAATGGTACTTGAATGTCATTTCGCATCTAAAACATTACTTAAGGCTTTGAAATTACCTTTTAAAATTTATAAAATGGATTTGGATTGTGTCACTTAAATATGTACCTATGTATATTCTTAGGTTTTAAAAATGTAATTCCATTTAACCCAAGACTTATTTCACACATAAAATATTATTAAAGGATGGATACTCAAGTCCTAAAAAAATCATAAATGTATGTATTGGAGAACATATATGCATAATTATATAATTATACTTATATATATAAAGTCTACAAAAAAGGGTTTGTATATTAAAAATAAATTAAGAATACCCTTTATGTGTATATAATCTTTCGCAAAACAAACTGTAATATTTTAAAAATCTTAGAAATATATTTAGTTTGGAATATTATACATATATACATATGTATGTATATAATTAAACTCGCAAATATACACTTAGCATAAAAATGGGTTTGACTTCAAAGGAAACCTTTCAAAACCATCCTTCATAAATTGTTTGAATTCATAAAACATGAAAAATCTCAAGGACAACATCGAGGTGTATTTATATATATAGAAACTCATTTTAAAATTATATATATTCATATATATATATATACATGTTGTAACCTAAAACTGAGAGCTCAATCTTTACACCATTTAAGGAAAACCAGATGCCATATTTGAAAGGAGGAAGGGGAAGAGACGATTCCAGTTTTCCAACCATATATATATATATATATATATATATGTACTTATATATATATATATCATGTTATATACAATATATTAAATTCAGTTTGCACTATAATATAAATAGTAATAGCCCCTTACCTTTATAGAGGAGGAAGAGGATTGGGTTGGCAGGAGAAGAGGTTGCTGGAGGTCCTGGGAGTTCGAATGAGAGAATGAACCCGTGGGGTTCATACGCATGGAGGATGGATTTTATAAGAACGAAGATACATACCATGCTTCAGTTCATGCCCTAAGACGGTCCCTCCACATGACTACCGAAGGTGAAACCAAAGTTTTGACTTGGAGAAAATAAAATTATAAAATAACATATATATATATATATATATATTATATAACGTTACCCAAGGATTGGCTTGGTGCGTAAGAGATGAGGCGATAGGGATGATAGGTTTGTAGAAATGAGAGGCCAAAGGCAGTCATTGGACGAAGAGAAATAGTGCAGAGGGAGCATGTGGTCAGCTGATGCTGGTCTGGAGGGGTCTCAGCCAACTGGTAGCGGGTGATGGCCAACTGTGGGTGCTCGTGTGGGTCATCGGCATTGTGGTGCTCTGGCGGTCGTGTGGTGGTGCTCTGGTGGCTGATCGCATGACATCAGTGCTCGATGGGAGGGTTGTCGTTGACCTGGGTTGTAGCGTGAGGAGGAATGCGACCTCCTCCACTTTGTTTTGTTTTTTTATTCATTTTTTATTATTATCATTAAAACATTATTATTTTATTTTATATTATTATTATATCTTTTATTAATTATCCTTTATTAATTATATTATCATTAGTTAAAAGTTAAGTTATCATAATAATGCTTTAGAAAAATATAAAGGTTTATAATAATCACTACTTTTTAAAAGTAATGCTAATAATATTTTATTAAATTTATAAAAATATATATATAAATCATAATATAAATGAAACCCATTATATATATATAAGTACATACATTTATAAATAAAATATATATTTATAATTCATATTATAAGTCTTAAAATAATTTTTATTTATTAAATAACATTCCAATCAATTTCAATCCATTAAAAATTTGTTTATTATTATTTATAAATATATATCTATATACATGAAATTTAAAAATTAATAACAACAATTTATTAGATTTATTTATTTTGATAAAACATTATTATGTCATATTATTTTAACTAAATAAAATTTTATAAAACAAATAATAAATTAATTTTATAAATTGTTAAATACATATTATTAATAATTTTATAAAACGTTAATCAAAAAATTATAATTTCATATATATATATATAGATTTTGTTTGAAAATGTATGAAACCCTCATAATTTTTCATTCGTTTACATAAAATAATATATTTCTCTAAATAATGTCATATATTAATTTCAAATAGATATGTGTAAAAAAATTATTATTTTATAATAATATTCGTTTTTTATTAATATTTTTTATAACACATTAATCTAATCATAATTTTATAATGATAATAGGTCAAAAAATAATATATAAAATAATTACATATACAAATAAATACATTTATTATTAATATTACTAAATATATTTTTTATATGCCAATATATTACATACATTTATCACATATTTACCTAAATTATAAATTATTTAAAATTATTATTTTTACTGAGACTCGAGGCGTTACATTGAGACCTAGTCTATTTTCCAAAATTCTAGGGTTTTGGGCTACGAACAAGCCTCAGACACCCTCATGACCTCCTTGACTCAATTGGGTAACATTATAAGGGACCTTAAAAAATTTAACAAAAAAACAAGTTGTACCATCTTTCAAAGATGGGTTGTTACATGCTAGGTTATAATGATCAAGTATAAATAATAATATTAATAGTATATTTTAGTTTGCAATAGCAGTAGTGTTTCGGGTAATAAACACTATCAATGAAATTAAATGTTAGAAAAAAATTCTAAAAATCTCAATGTGTTCTAATATCTCTTCGTGATATAGTCATTTTGAAAAATATATTTCCAAAAGTTTATAATTCTTATTACCTCTAGTGGTATTTCAATAAATGTTATTAATTATCAAATATATAACTCTTATTTTATATTAATTTAAAAACCATTCATTTATTTTATACATTTTCCTCTTATGAATCAAATTATTTTTAATATAAAAATTCCATTTAGATAATATTTTTTAAAATTTGGAACATGAAATTATTAAAAATGATGCGATATGGAGAGTGATTGCAAACATCGATGGAAAATGTCCTCTATGTATTGGGTAGCACATATATATCCTTAAATGATCTATGATATCAGTTGGGTTTTTTTAGAAGATTTTATTGTGTTTTAGTGAAAATCAATCGATTAATGTATATGTAATTATATTGATAATTTTGAAAACATATATTCTTTATATCCTGATTTAATAAAAAATCATAGGATTTATTTCAAATATATTTTTAATATTTTTAACTATTATCAAAGAATTTTAAAAAATTTATCCTTTTGAAACCCCTTTGGATTTTAATTAAAGAGGTGGATTTTATTATTGATAAATTTTATTAGTAAATATGAAGTATCTTGTTATGATTAAAATGTGTTCACATTAATTTCACATATTTTCAAAGTAAAATTTCATAATTTGTTTTAAAAACCCCTAAAGATGCATTTTTTAAAACCAATGATAAACTATGACATGGTTCTCGAGTCACTACTCAAAATATCAAATGTAAATGGATAATTAAACCATGGAAACCTATAGAAAATATTCTACAATACTATATAAGACATTTTTTTGCACGATTGAAAATTGGTTTGTGAGATATGTCTTCCAAATGACATCAATCTGTTGGTGAAATATCTATATGGAAATGTGATGTTAGTTTTTCATCACTCTACCAGAGTGACTTGTATTTGATTCTAGATGGCTTACCTATAATGAAATATGTACTACCCATGTTCTATTAAACTATATTATGTTTGAGTAATGAATTGATGTGGGGTGTGATCAGTCTTTATTACATATTACATCCTCCTATTATTAACCAATACCATCCATCCGATCACTAATTAGGAAAATAACTTCACATAATAATGGTTTATAAACATCATTACTAATTGTTTTTGAATTAACCTACAGGGAAAATAAACATCCACTATTAAATGTAGGTCAGATAGTACCAATATATAATAGCTCCACAGTAGCATCCTGTAATACCTCCTTGATAAGTTCTGTAATGATATTTTTTAGTTTTCTTGTGACTTTAGTTGCGTTTTATTTATTATTTTAGGGGTGAAAGGGTATTGGAAAATTCCATTATCATCTTTAATACTCTACAAAATAACCTTTGTTTTTAACATACTAATATAATGAGTTTTATTCCTTTACAAGATCATATCATACAGTCCCGAGTAGTTTATATCCATCACAAAATAATGAGTATTATATATTACTTGGAATTTTATTAAGCTGTATATTATGTTGATTTATAAATGAGGGAAACAATTTAGTTATAATTTACCTCATATGATGTTAAACTAAAGTAATATATGAATATTTTTTTTCAATGGTATCCCCCACTTTCCATATTTCTTCCTCATTAATAATCTAGATTGTTTCCTTCTCTTATTCTAGCTATATTTCAGTAAGTCTATAATCTTCCTTGGTAGTAATTATTTAATATAAATCCATAGATTTATCTCTAGGTTTTATATGTTTCATTAAAAAATGTGTTTTTCACTTATGTAATCCATATGATCATATGACCATATCTCCAATTGATATTTTTTTATTCCAGTTGAAATAAAGGATATACCAATAATATTCAATACATATGTTTTTTATTATATATATATGATATTAATTTCTAAAGAAGAAATAAAGCTTCCATCTTTAAAAAATACATCATTATTAATTCCAATTGATCACTTCATCGATGATTATACTAGTTGATGAAAAAATCAGGGGGGGGGTGTTGGATTTTACATTCAATGTATCATAAATATATTCAATTCAAATAAGTTGGCAATTTCCTCTAAATGATGAAAGGAGTTAATAAAATCACATTATTTAATCGTACATGGGATGGAAAAAATTTACATATCATGTCATAACGGTAGAATATTTCTCCAATATACATCTTAGCATTCATAACATGGAAAAATGTCACAAAATATCTCTATCTTATTCTTGATGGATATGAGTTACTTATGAAATTTGGTATACTCTATAATTTTTTATAACTTATCACAGAATGGATTATTAATTTTTAGTTTTTTAAATATAACATGGGATGTAATGTGTTAAGCTTGAATCATTCAATGTAATATCCCAAATTTAAAAGGAAGATGTGGAAGTAAGGATAAACATTTTGTTTCCTTGATATTTCAATGTAAAACATTTTTTCCCATATAATACTACTAACATGCATCAATATTTTCATCTCCTTTTTCTTACATGGATTTTCAACCACATTATTATTTTTAGATTCATTTTAATTAGTGGTATCCATATCATTTAATATATTCTCACTAATTAGTGTTATAAATTCTTCCTCAATAATTTTAACTTTTGTGATACTCTATATATATTTAGTGGTTTCATAGAATGATATTTGGAAAGAAATACAAAATGATGTGAAATGTTTGTAGTGTAATATTTTTGGTTTTCACATTTTGTTCCCTAGCCTTATATTTTCTAGGAATGATTAGAAAATTATCCTTACAGAAGGCCTTATCGTGTAAGTCCGCCCCAACTAAGATGTCCATACACATGTCCCTTTATTTCATTTCCAAATGCCTTAATCCTACATTTCCTGTGATGACACATTCCAAATGATAAAAAAAATTGGATCAGAGAAATAATCAAATAATAGGTATTATTTTCTACATAATGGATAGAATGGCCTAATATGGATAAATAGTGATTTATCACCTAGGTCACATGAACCACATGACCATCAATTATACTCGTAATGAAATGTCCATAGGAATATCACACTGTGGGGTAATGCACTTCACATGATCTATTCTAAATGACACAAATCCCCTAGAACAAGTCAGCCTAATCATATGAAATCCTATTTGACCTATAACTTTAATCATGTGGCTCCTTAATAGATAACAAATAGGGGAAATTATATGGTATTATAATATATAAAATATGATAAAGATGAAAAGTTTATGAGAAGGGAATTATTATTTTTTAAAATCATTGTAGTTATCAACATCACTTGATCAGTTGATGACCAAATGAGGTACCTAAAACAATTCTTTTATTGATCATGAAATTTATTATGCTATAAGCGACATGATATTGTGAATTACATTCAACATGTTAGTTTGATCACACAACCACTCCATAGAAAAATAATGCTAAAAACCCATAGAAATCATACAATAAACGTGAAAATTATCAAACCCTTATGTGAAGATAGTTGCCCAATTTTTCGAATGAAGGGGTTATAGATTCATATGATCAGTTAATTAAGCAATGTAATGTTGTTCAACATGGAAATATGATCTCGTGAAATTCCCTAGGTGAGTTGACTAGATCATAAAAAATGACTTTTTAAGTGAGGCTTAATATTGTAAAGACCACTAGACATGTTGTCCTAATCTTTCATAGGCCCTTTGGTTGTTCAAATCAGTCATGAAAAGTCTTTTGGATATAGGGATATGATTATAAATAAGTTATTATGGAATTAATAATTGTTCATTCGAATGCCTTTTGTCTAGATATGGGATCAAGAAATCTAGTAACAACTAAGTGATCACATGACTGGTGTTTATTACACAATAAAAAGGGGGAGTCATTGATGAAGGGAATGGGATTCAAGGGATATGTGTAACTCCTTATGTGAACAATTAATATGCCTAATCAAGATGAGATATAAGAGGTAATTAAAATATAAATAAACATAGATTCAAAATGGTGATTTCTATTAGATACATATTGACATATAGAGAAAGAAACATGAAGGTGAGATTCAGATTCCCAGAGTGAAGGATTGTGTGATCTCAAAATTCATCTAGCTAACAATGTGTGGTGACTAATTAATGGAATTTTGAGGTATATTTATGAACTTTATGTTATCATTTATCATATTAATTATCTTTATCATGTTAGAGGTATCACATGAAGGATCTTTAGCATCTCAACATGATCATGTGAAGGGTATTTGACATGCCAACCTGATCCCACAATTCCTCAGAAGGAAAATTCCTGAAAAATATTGGGATGTTTTTTCAAATATGATTAAAAATGATGGAAATTTCATGTAGGGGATGATTTTTCTATTTTCATGTGATGTAGTTACACAGTTTACATGATTTCTTAAATGATCATGTAAAGACATAGGACATGTCAGCTGACAACCGGAGAAGACATTTGACATGTTATCTAGGTTAATGTGAAGACCAGGGAAATGATAGTCAAATTACAAGACAACCTTCATACATTTCATCTAGATCATACGACAATTATCACACATGTTAGTTGGGTCATCCGATAACCCTTGGACATGTTAGTCTAAATCATGTGGCACACCATAGAAATTTCATCTATGCTGATATGAAGACCCTTTAAATTTCATACAGGCTCACATGAAGCACCTCATACATGTTATTATTGACCACTCATCAAAAGCATGATGTGTCAGATAGGTTCATGTCGAATCATCTGATATGTCGGCCAAATCACATGACAGTACTCATTCATGTCATCCGGATCACACAATAGCCATCATATATGTCATATTTTATCATGATACATACCGGAGATGTGTCATCTAGGCTCATGTGAATATCTTAATCATTCCAGGTAGATACCCTTAGAAATGTCGACATTTTCCTTCAATAATACTCAAAAATGAAGTCTGAAAAGAGGTGAAGACCCAACAAAGCGTTTTTTCTCAAGAATCCCCCTTTCATAAGAGATATTTCCATAATGGTATATACTTATGAATTAATGAAACCCAATCATGTATGGGATCCCCATTGTACCTCCATGACTAGATTTACCACCCAGGTAATGATTTTGGGCTGAGTTCCACTAGCCTTAGGCATGCCTCCCAGTACACCAATGGTTTTCGACTAGATGTAAGGGTTAAAAGAAGTGATGGTGGAATGAATATACCCTCAGGTGATGATATATGTTGTTCCCAAATACATATATACATAGCAATAGATATGATAGAATTACGTACTCTTCCCCAGTAAACCACCTATAGTGGAATCACAGTAATAAAGAGTAATACAGAGAGAATAATCAAACAATATCAGCATAATAAATAAATCAATACAAACATAAAGTTGTAACAAAGAATGTATCTTTATCTTATCCATACAATGAAATAACCCGAAAAAGGGACACCCTTGGATAACTTCAGTGTATACGTATGTATATAAGCTTGTTGGTATAAAAATTAAAAACAAAATAGAACTCCATATGAGGAAATAACCAATTATCCCTTTCCTTCCATCCAATTTTAAACATCCCAGAACAATGGTCCATCTCCACAGCCTGAACCATTACCTGATTAAAAAGGCATGTAATCAACATGCATTCCAAAGGGCCCATGTAGGGTTTTAGAAAGAGTCTTAGTAGGTCACCACCTATGTGTTCCCACATTAAATTTTGCATTAATAAGGTTTATAATAAAAATGAGAAAAATTTGTGCATAAAATTAAATAAACACTAGATTCCCACAGGCCCAAAAGCCACTTGTAAGCTATCACCTACTCTAGACAAAACTAGAAAAACATAAGAGGATAGGTTCTTTATCCAATTCGCTTAGGAATCCCCTGATGACATATAGACCTAGGATAACCCTCAATTTCCCCCTTCAGATGTCACTTGGTACATAATTCCTTCAATTAAGAAATTGTCTTACCGAAGGCATGCCCAATCTAAAGAAACCAGTCCCAAATACCCCTAATCGAAAGCACTCATCTGCTCAAATCCCAACGTGTGTGGGAACAGTGAGACCTATCCTCAAAATCATTTCACCATTGTATAGAAAATATCTTTCTTGATGAACAAAAATAACATTCCTCTAAAATGATTCTATCCCAATGGCCTCAAGAACGAAGAGCCACATCCTTCAACTGACAGCCTCATCAATGTCACCTGATGGATCCTCACCATCCCCACAGATTTCTATGGAAATTACCCCAAGAATTTTACCAATGTTGAAAAAAACTAGGAAATATACAAACATGAGTGGTCAACAACACCTCAATCATCTGAGTCCACCTATTTACTCATGACTCTAAATAGCGCATTGGCCAATACGGGTGAAAAGAAATCACTAAATAGAACCTAAGTCAAATCATCAAAATCTATGTGGCCATGTGACCATATCACTCAGGTTCAATGTTTAATACCATCAAAATGACATGGGCCTTTCCCATTACCTTGCGGCCTCTCGATCTCAATCCGATAAAAAATTCACCCAACCTATCATGAAGCCTAGCCCAACCTGACGATTACATTTACTCACACTATATGAATAAAAACAACTGAATCCTTAGGATGATCTTGTGGAGTTCCCATGGAAATTAGTAGTGCATCACAAGAAATTCATATACATATGAATTCAAATTAAATAAAAAATTCAATTGAAATAAAATAATAACACCCCGACCCAACCCATGCCAATGTCAGATCCTCTAACTAGTCCTCGAGAACCATCATCTCACTTGACTATGCCCATATAAATCCCATAATGTTAAATTATTTAGTTAAAGGAAACATTTTAAATTATGGTATTTCTCTTGGTCAACATGATGGAGTAGTAGATGCCCACCGAGACACTCATGAAATCACAAAGAAAAGTATTCACCACCTAACTCATAACTGTAGATGTAAGAAAGTATGATCATAGCCTCTAACTCAAGAAATTTCTTGGGAAATCCAAATTTTAGATGAATGTTGTTCAAAAACGGTTAAAATAAATACAAAGATTTAGTGGTTCATGAGGCTATGGAAAATGAAAATAGGATCTAGAGGATGATGAGCCATATCGAGATGAATACAAAGAAAAAAAAAAGATTGAAGAAGGGTTGTAAGATGGAGAAGTGAGCTCATAACCTAGAGGAGGAAGGGAACTCCACGACAGGCTGGTGGGAAGAAATTACATTGGGAGAAAAGAGAAAAATAATGGTTTAATTGAAGTTAGGGGAAAAAATTAATTTCACCTTTTTAAAAGGATGCACAGTTAGCTCACAAAGATTACTAAATTGTGCAGAAAATATAGGGCTCGAGTTTCATAGTAACCAATCCCTGAATTTTTAGCCCACACGATTCGAACAAACTATTCGAAAACCTCATGTGCTACAATTTGAGGGTACTACCCATTTGGCACTAAGGACGTTGAAATGTGTCAGTTTTTAAAAAGTTCGTAGACCATGAGAATTACCTCTTCATACAAATACATAGGCCTCACACTACTATTCACCCCATCATGCATGGTTTCACCAATCCATGCTCAAAGAAAATTAGGGTTACTCAGCTTCTAATAGAAGGCTTCATGGTTTAATATAAACATGTGCCCTAGCCTGCTCTTCTCTCAAACTGGGACTTCAGGCCTCCAATGCTTATGAAACACATTTTTACACCTAATAAATTTTTAAAACCCATAAACTCAACTTAAAATAATGGTCCAGGTTAATAGAAAACCCTGAATTATGTTCCAGTCAATGAGGGAAGATTTGGAATACCCAGCAAACATTGAAAATTCAAAATAGGACAGGATTTCGACCCACTAAAAAAACCCAAGAAGCTAAAATCTCCACACATTAACATATAAAATACATGAGAAATGAAACATAACCAATAGTTTCTATTGAACATACCCATCTCCTTGAAATTAACCCAAACTACCATAGTCTAATGGGTACAAGACAACTACCTCAAGGGGAACCCCAACATAGGTGTTACCTACCTTGGATGGACCCTAACCTGAAACTAAAAATATATAGATTGTCCATCAACCATTCCTAGACTCAAAAGTCATTCTATGATGCATCTTCATTCATGCCCCTCATCATATGCACCAATTTCATACCTAACACCTATCAAAATCCCACCTCGAATCGATGAACGCCGTGTGCACATGTCACACATGGCATTAATGAGGCCCTGTATCTCACCAGATTCGTTAAACAGTCATGGTTATTCACATATTAATAATTTCCTATATCAAAATGATTCATAGATTCCAATTAACCTTAAATGATATTAATCTCCTCGATGATCCGATGCTAATGCACCTCAATAGCCATGCACCCTACAATTCTACCATATAGATCCTGGTTCCACACACCTAGATTATATATATAATGCATATAAAATTATTATGACCTAATAATTGATATTGGTTAGTCCATACATATATACTGTGCATCTCGTGCACCAAAAATATAAATGCCTCCAAAATGGTGACACCAAAAAAATACGGTTACGCCTAAGAAAAACCTCTAACTATTGTCGGCTCACGAACCTTCTATTGCCCTAGAACATCCTTGACATGAACATATCCCCATGTGTTATTTACAGAATATTGACCTTCATGTGGTGTAGAACCATCTAATGGCCACTAAAACCACTGCTATGTTTCACTATCTCTGTCACAACCTCCATGTGTAGTTGAAATTTTGATACCATCACTTGGTAATGCTCCACGTCTGATATAAAAACCACGAGTCCCTCTCAATCCTTGATTTTTGGTAGTCTAAGAAGGATTCATGTAGAACCTTTCTTGATACTTGAACTTTCTACATGAATGACACCCCATTATAGGGAAATCAATCTGAGTCAGGACATGTTCTGACTACCCAGGTTGGAAGCACACCGTCGACAACCCAGTCCTCTATGGTCTATCTGACTCCTTGTCCTGACTTCCCTACAATAACTCATCTTAGCCTCCCTCACTTCTATTTGAATAATTTATATAGAAATCACCAAAATCCACCACCTAGATCGATTATTACCTATCCATCAATTTTCCCACGGCTATGAGTGCCTAGTTCATAGACTCTTAGAATTTATCCAACAAAAATATGGTTACCTCTACCTAAATGAAATGTCGTAATAGCTCATAGAAATGCCTCACTTTCAAGACTATTTTACCCACCATATCTGATGTGAAGTGAGACAATCTATTAATGTCGCTGTATAGTCCATGACAGACATGTAACCCTACTGAAGGCTCAAGAACTCTTGAACTCTTCCAACCGTCAACATCTCTGAGAATAATTTCTTGAAGATCATGCGTTGAATCACCTATAGGACAATCCCTCTTATATACCTACCTGAACCTATATGTCCTAACATCTCTTATTTGGTCCTATGAGAATTTACATCTCCAACTATACCCTTAACCATGTAGGCTTTTTAGATGCTTGAATATCATCTTCATTTCCTTGATCCTATTCTCACCCACCTGTGGACCACCATCACCCTAAAATAGTGGTGGATGATGTGACAGGAAGTCCTGAGTCAGATACTTCATGTAAGGATATTATATCTGATCTCCCTTATTAAAAACATTGATAACACATACTTGACTCACTATGATATGCTCATCAAGACATGACCTAAAAGTAGTCAGATCTGGCAGCTACACCACTTGCACCTAAACCTATACTAAAACTATACTTGCAACCCATGATTAGCCTTACCTTATGGGCCTCACCCAATGCATGCTCCATGGACATGACATCACTTCTCTCCTGTCACTCCATCTATTTGATCAATGTGGAAAATCACTGAATACCATTACATGGTCATAAAACCTAGATAATACACCCTCTCACACACACACACACACACACACATAGATATCACAGATAGGTAATGTAGTAACATGCATTGTGGTATAAATACCCTTACACATACCCACTGCAAACATGTAATAAAACATCTGACCTCATGGAAACCATATTATACCCTTAAAAGATCAATGTATCAAATATGCCTTGGTATATAACCATCCTTATGAACCACATATCCTCAATTCGATGACCACATCGCCCAACCTCATGATCAAAATAACCACATACCATCATATCTGTATTCTTCTATAATATATAGACCCATATAAAAATATATCACATATCAAAAATAGATTCCAATGGGTCCATTTTCCTATGTTGATTGAGCAAGATTCTACCAAAGAGATGCTAGGAAGGAAAGAACCACCTAACATCCGTAGTTGACAATTTGGAAAGCCCAACCCCTCTTAACAAAATCTACGTTGGTAGTGGAAATCACAAGAAATATTCACAATAATATTCATATTTAATTCAAAACATCCTCCATTATTAATAAAAAAATAAAAATGCTTTCAAACACCCCTTTCCACACCAAGACATGGTTTTAGTATCTCCTACCTTACCTTACCAGGTCAAGGGTCACATTTCATAATAAGAAAAAAATCACATTTCCAAGTGTACCACTTGATATAGAAATCAAATAAATTGTAAAATGATAAAAGTTTAACAATAGTTCTCACCCATAGAAACTTGTTATGTCCCTCATACATGGGGATCAAGGAACCCAAATGTGGGGTTTAAACCCATTTAGACATTATCATAGTCTCTTGTATACCATATCCCAAATATTAATACCAAATAGGACATGGAAACTTTTGGGGTGGTTATTATTCAGTCAGACAGTGCTACTAATTCATAGTAAAAAACTTATCTGAAACTATTTTTAGTTCCCCTACTCAGTTATCCACCCAAATAGTTCTTTTGAGATGATTTACACTAGCTTTATCCATACATACTTGTACACAAAAGGCTACCGATGAACAGTGATCATGTAATTGAGTGATGGTCGGTATAATATAAAGTAAAGTGATGATATAATAGAGGTCAAATATACATATATATGTATCATTTGAAACAAAATAATGACATTCTATGGACTAGTAACCTACCCATGGGAAAAACAAAGCAATAACGAGAAATATCAGAAGTGCAATCGAATGAAAAATATATAATAATATAATCAAACCAAACATAGCAGTTGTAACAAAGAATGCATCTTAATCCAAGTCATACAATGATATTTCTAGATAAAAGTGTCTCCCGTGGATAACCTCAGTTCATTCATATACACATATATATATAAGCACACAGGTATAGAAAGGAAAGACAAAAAAGAAATCTATCTTAGGCAGGAACAAATGGTCCTGTTCCTACAATACCATGCTAAAAACTTCAAATCCATAATCCCGCTCTAGAGAATAAAATATCACCTGATCAAAAAATAATGAAACATACACATGTCCTGAAAGGACAAAGTAGTGTGTGAGAATAAGTCTAAGTAGGTCACCACCAATATGTTCCTACCTTAAATTTCCAATTAGTATTTTCTATAATAAAAATATGGGATGGAAACACATGGAATTAAATAAAAAATATTCCATGGTACTCAAAATCCACAAAAAATGTAAGACCTACATTAACCATTTTCAGAATAACTGAGGAGGATTGGATCATTATCCCATATCTTAATAGATCCACTGATATAATATAGTCCCATGTGAACCCTTGGGTTCCACCTCAATATGTCACTCAGAACCTCATTCCATCAAACAACTTAGCAACATCCCGAACACACACCCAAACAAAATATTTTTGTCCCTCAAAACCCTTTCTCAAAAGAGTACATAGGATTGAATCCCGAATTTCGGTGGCATAACAAGACCTATCATAAAAATAATGGAATTTTACTCTCAATAAACTATGTCTCGAGGAACTGAGATATCCATCCCACAAATTGATCATATCCCAATGGCCTCATGCATGGTGAGCCTCATACCCTAAATGATATCCTAATTACTATAAGCTTATGACTGTTCACCATCCATGTGTATTTATATAGTAAAAATCCCTAACCATTTACCCAATATGAAACTACTGGTGGCCTCTACCCAGATGAGTAGTCAATACAACCTCAAACATCTGAGTAAACCTATGTGAACAGAACTCCAAATGTTGATTTTTCCAATACATGTGAGTGGTACTCCCCATGTTGAACCTAATACACATGAACTTGAACCTTGTGCCCCTATGATAATATCGATCCTTTTTTAAGTTCAACACCATCATAATCACATAGTTATTTCCAGTAACATGAGTAACTCTCTGTCTCAATCTGATGACAGATTCACTCAACCTATGATCAACAACCCTCATATAATCTGAGCCTCACCTAACCTGATGATTAAATTTCCTCATACCAAATTTCCAATGCCACTTCACTCCTTGGTTTGAGCCCACCACATTTCCATGGAACTCCGAAGTTCATCAAAATAAAATCATATATATATATTTCAATTTAAATTAAAGAAAAAAAATTCAATTGAAATAAAATAATAACACCTCAGCTGAACACTGCCCAAGGTTCGAGCAACTCACTAGGCCTCAACCACATGTGGTCTCTCTTGGGAATTCCCAAAAACATACCATGAGATTCATTTAATTAATTAAATACAATAATTTCAATTAGGGGGATCTCTAAGACAATATGATGGAACACTAAATGTTACACCCCAAAAACACTCAAGAATTCATAAAGAAAGGTTTTCATCACATACCTTATAGCCTTGGACATTGGCACAAATGATCATAGTCTCTAAATTGAAATTATTTGGGAGAAATATAAATTTAGATGAACATTATGAAAATATGGTAAAATGAATCCCATAGATTTAGTGGTTCGTGAGGTGAAGAAAAAGGAAATTAGAATCTAGAGGATGATGACCCTTGTCGAGATGGATCCAACACAATTGATGGACCAAATAAATGGGGTCGACGGAGAAGTAGGATCACACCCTAGAGAAGGATGAATGGAGATCCATGGATGGCTAGGAGGAAGACCATGCACGTAAGAAAAAAGATGAGAAGAAGTGTTTAATATGAAGAAGTAAAACATGTAATTTCAACCTTTTACGTGGTCATATGGTTAGATAACATGATATTACAAACCATGCAGAAACTATAAAACTCTTGCAACATAGATGCCATGCCATGAATGGTCATCCTTCATGGTTGGGCCTAACCATGCATAAACCATTATTGCTAAAATTTATGGGATTTTTACATTCTTTACTAAGATTCGGGAATACCCACATGTTTTTTAACCCTCTGTATACCAAACAAATTTCCTATGGTAAATATTGTAGAGGCCTTACAAGGAAACTTTTCCCATCACACAAGGTTTCCACAAATTCTTAACGCCTAAAATTGGGAATTCATAGCTTATACTAGGATTCCACATGGTTAAATCTAACTATGGGCCTTAACTTGTAGTTCTCCAAAACTGAGCCTTCGAGTAATTGACTCATGCGAACCAAATCCAATCACCCTATTCATTTTTCAAAACTCTATGCCCATCTAATAACATGTGTTTGGGTTAATAAAAAACTCGGAATTATGTTTTTATTACCTAGGGAAAAGTTGGAATACCCACCAAAACACTAAAAAATTCAAAACAAGTGGGAATTTAATCCAACTCTAAATAATCGAGAAACTACACTCATTACATCCAAGCATGCTTATTTAACCTCTCATGGCCCTACTATATATCCCACAAACAATAATAGTTGGATAAATTTTATGGTCATCCACCTCGGTACATGTCTGTAGATATTCCATTTACTCTAATTCATGGTATAAGAAAACATGAATATAATTTAGGTATAGTAAATTATTTTGATTAATATTCTTTACATTACAAAAATACTTGATTGAGAACCATAATAGTATATCGCCTTTTTAAAATTAGAATATGATCTTTTATTCTTGTAAATGATGTTCAATATCTCTCATAAATATGTTTCCATCAGGTATACTTAATATGTATACCCAACATCAAACATTTCTTCATAACCTAGCCTAAGGAAACATAATAAAGGGTGAGATCATGTTCATAGTATGGGTAAACAAGAGAGATACATGAGCATAACACAAACATTAGGTTATGAGAACATGATCATAAGATTTGATAACCATAACATACATATCAAAGATCATAATATATATTCATGGAATAAATATTGGAATTTTGTAAGACATGAACCATAAGGAAATCAAATAAAATGAGCCATGAGAGTATAACAATAGTGTAAGACATAAAAACTTGGCTTACACATAAGTATAGAAAATAAATTCCTTAGTATTCAAGGCTAATTTACGAAACATATAAGGGGACAATATGGGAGGATACCCCTATTGGGGGGGGGGGGGAACCCCACAATCCCCAGAGGTATACCTTTCATCATTATATATTAGGTTCACTCCCCAAACCATCATAGTAGTCAAGGTTAAAACCCCAGACAATCATATTGGAAAAAGTATGTTACTGAATCTAGTTAATTCCCTAATCCATCCCTATCCTACTAAATTGGGATAACTCCCCCCTTCAATACCTATATATCTCATGATATATAAATCATTAAACAATTCCTTGGAGGGAGATATATATACAACTCGTATTAGGTTATAATGTAACCACCATCAATTTAATAAAACAGAACCACCATCGCATAATGAGAATCATACATATATGTGCCACCATATCATAAAACTATAATCATATCATAAACTATGAAATGAAAAGTGTATCGTAAACAATCATCATAACATAACCCATTAAATGAAATGGGTATCATAAATGTTAAATCATATCACAACCATTGGAAAAGAGATATGCATCAATATCATTTAATCAATTCCTACTCCAAGAAAAGAAGTGGGGTGTATAAGAATTTTATCTTTGTATAACCCATGGAAGAGAAATGGGTTTCATAAAGAAATTTTCATCATTAAAATAAACCATTTAGAGAAAGAATAAGAATGGTATCCTTGGATCATATCCCTGGAATGTATAGGCAACATCAATGGATGAAATATTAGATAAAAAATTATTTTTAAAGATCATTTAAATCATTTATTAACGAAAATATAATTTCAAATTTTAAAGGAATTTTTTTAAAAAATAAAACTTTTTCAAAATAATTTCATTTTGAAATAATTTGTTTAAAATCTAAAATTTTCCAAATATTTAGGATATGATTTCCTTTTAAAATAACTTTTAAATGTTTTAAGGTAATATTGAAATCATTTAGAAGTAATTATAGTGGAAAATATTACGCATACCACAGGTGCAATAAAAACATACTTAATATATTTGTGGTAAAATAAAAACAACTGATGTTTTTTAGGCGACATGATTGTTAATTATAATTATTTTTAAAAAATACCAACATGGGTAAAATTTTCATTTTTAAAATCATAAGCATGTAATAAAAACATTTTGATTTTTCTTAGAAAACCTGGGTCTGTAAGAATATTTCTGAACAATGAGAGAAATAATGATGGTGTATCTTAAAAATAGGGTCCTAGTTATTTTATGTATAAAAGAGAGGTAAAATTAAAACATTTCTTCAGGAAACCCTAGGACAATAAAATTTATGATAATTATTGATATATGGATCATATTATTCTATCCTCATAAACATAATCATAATCAATATTAACAAATGATGAAATTGTAATATTAAATATTTACCAAATTGGTAACATTGAATAATAATATCAATGATGTAATAACATAAAATGAAAATTAAAATATCATGAGGATGAATAAATTCATGATATTACATTTCAAATTGGTTTTATAAACACTTAGGGAAACAATATATGTAGCATCCCCGTTTTCTAGTATGTAGCCCCATATTTATTCTTTTTTATATATATAAAGTATATGGGTGAAGTTTGGGAGTGTTTTCAGGGCAATTGTAGTATTTTTTGTGATTTTCTATAGGTGCATGATTGATGCACGATATGGGAAAACCATGAACCATCATTAGAAAACCATGAACAATGAGATAAATTGAAAATGGGAAGGTTTTTGGGTAGCACATGGTTTGCCTAAAAATTGCGTCCACTAAGTTGAAAGCATTTGATTTGAAAAAAAATTGGTCTCTTTGAGTTGGTGGATTTTTCACAGATGGAATATGGTTTGGAGACCATTCAAGAAGAACATGTCAGGTTTTCCATAATTCAGTGGCTAGCTATAAAAACCCTACTCTTTATTTCAAACATAAACATAATTTATTACATAAAACCTTCACTTGACATAACATACAATATCAAGAGGTCTAGTGTCTTTTTTACTTAGGAACATTACACAACAACTTAAAATAGAAAACACAATATCTTATTGAAAACATCTTTTACATAACCACATCATTCCCTAGCACTTATTATTGCATTGGATATCCTGAGGACATTCCTAATAAAAGGGTGATCTATAAAGACCAATAAGGGAGTAAAAAAGTAATAATATAATGAATACATGAAATGTTAGGCAATGGTCATATCAATGAAGTGCAAGAGAAACATGAACATAAAGGCATGATATAGCATGATTATCATAACTTGGAAATGTGAAAACAACATTTAACATAATATTAGCATGAACCAAGGCTCATTGAACATGAATCACGATTAAACCCTAACTTAAATTGAATTATCATGTGTAAACCCTAATTTTACTTGATTTGTAATGATAATAATCATTACCCTATTCATTGGAGCGCTATCGGGGAACACCCCTCTTAATCATTTATTTCATGTATAAGTGTTCCACTTGGATCATATAACATGGATTCAATAAACATCATAATTTATTACATGATAAATAAATTTTGAATTAATACATGAAACTATATAATCAATAAGTAAAAGTTCTTAAAGGTGAATACATTTGGTAGAAAAATGGGAACGGTATTTACTACACAATGACATTGTCTTGGAAAATTGCGGTCCAATTTCTACAGCATAACGATGTGATATAAGAATTAATAAAAATGGTTGATGAAATATAAATGGGTGTCTCAGAATTTTTATATTAAATTTAGAGTAAGGGGGTCATATAGAAACATTTACCATCATTTTTAATGGAATTGATATTCATAATACAAAATAATTTCTTGAATGTAAATGAGGAGAGAGAAATCCCATATGAAATTTCTGCGTGCTAACAGGTGTACATGGGAGGCATCAATGAGAAATAAATGGTTCTATAATCGTTCAAACATAAATAGTAATGTATATGGGAGTTTATAAATCATAAAAAAACATTTGAAATTGAAAATATAAGGGCATAACAATGTAATAAAATGTGGACAAAAATGAGAAAAGAAGAAATCCCTTGAAGGAAGTGTGTTCCCAAAGGCCTGGGAGAGGCTTGAGAGTGGCTTCTTTGGATCATGGGTAAACTTTGGAGGATTTTAGAGATAGGAGGGAAGGTTTTTTCTAGATCAAATTGCTATTAGTGAAGAGGAAGTCAGATATTGGGTGAGTTTATATAGGAAAGGAGAGGGAATTCTTTTTATTTAAGTTTTGGACACCACACATTAAATTAATAAAAATAAGAAACCAAACAATGGTTTGTGCCCATGGTTTTTTCCAAAGTAGAGTGGAAAAAATTATTTAATAATTACAATAGACTAAATTATTATAATATTAGGCTTTCTTAAATGGAGGTGAGTCACACCCTCAAGGAAATCAATTTAAAATGATAAAATATTTTATAAACATAGGAGGGTCCACTAACGCTTTGTAAAATAAATAAAACAAAGATAAAATCAAATTATATTAATGGTAAAAAATATATTGGTTGAACATACCATTTATAGTCTTTTATTGTATAACAATTAGGATCTTATGAGGTCATAAATCACATTATTTAATTAAACATTATTTAATTTTTACACAAAAATTTGATGTCTCAGAAAATTATGAAAATTTCTTTATTGGATAATTTTTACATCCTGATTCCAAAAATTAATATTCATTTTATATAAATAATTTTCTAAACATGTGAATTATTTATTTTAAAATAAAAAACATCATTTATAAAAAAAAATTCTTGGGTTTTGACAAAAAAACACATTTCAAACCTTAATAAAATTTACAATTGTATTCATAAAAATTATTTGATAATTTATATTTAATAAAAAGTAATTTAGTAATAATATTTTATTCTTAAAAATATAATTTAACCCATACATCTATTAATTGATCTAAATAGATTGCAAAAAATACTTTTTTTTTCTTTAAAAACTATTTTCAACGAAACAATAATAAAATGGATGCATATTCTTTATTCTATAAAAAAATACACAAAATCATAGTGGTAGGGATGTGTTACATAACCCCTTATAACACCCTAATATGACCAAAGGGTAAGGTGTGTGATGGTGGAATACTCTGGGGGTGGATCAGATAACATCACTCGGGTGGTAAACTCAATGAACTTCCACTTCTCCCGTAGGCGATTATCTTTGAGCTGAATGTGTTGAAGCTCAGATAGGGATTGGTCAAGAGCGAAGACCAATGACGCCACCTCATTTCCAAGCTCCGGGAAATGGGATTCAGATGAGAAATTCTTTTAGATGAGGCCATCTCTTCCTTTGTCTGAGTAAATTGGGTTTGTTAAGGCCCTATATCTATACTAATCAAGTTATTACTGTTCAACTTCTATATTAGAAACCATAACAATTCTTAATGGTATTTTGAAATCCAAAAACATAAAACCAAGGATGTGCATTTGTTTTACATAACCATTTCACACAATATGAATTTTAATTAGTTGACGAGGTATTTTCATTAATAAAAGTTTGGGTCGATACAATCTTCCCCCCATAAAAATTTTCACCCATAAAATATCCTTTTACCACACAAAAATAGATTTTGGAAACACTGCTTCATCAATACCTCTAATTCCCATGTTGCCTCTTCAATCTTTTTGTTTTTCCACAACACATTGATGAGGGGAATTGTCTAATTTTGTAGACTTTTTTCTATATGAATTAAGATATTCACTTGCTTCTCTTCATAAGATATGTCATTCTCCAATGCTACCATCTCTGGATTGAGTATATGTGATGGGTCAGATATGTACTTCCTCAAAAGAGATACATGGAATACCTCATGTACTTGATATAGGTTCGGTGGGAGTTCCAGTCGATAGGCCACTCATCCAATGTAATCAAGGATCTCAAAAGGTTTGATGTACCTTTAACTAAGCTTTCTCTTCTTCCCCAATCTCATAAATCTCTTCCACAGTGATATACAGAGGAATAAAATGTATCCGACATCAAACTATAGGTCTCATCGATGATTATCTACATAGATCTTTTGTCAAATTTGAGAATCATTAATTTGTTTTTGGATAGTATTAATATTCTCCACCATTTATTCGACCATTTTTGGACCTATGAGTTTTCTCTATCCATCTTCATCCCAACATGCTAGTGTTCTAAAACTCTTCCCATACAGGACTTCATAAAAAGTTATTTGGATGCTTGAGCAGAAAATATTATTAGATGAGAACTCAAATATAGGAAGATATTGATCCCATCCTCCTTTGAAGTTCACTGATAATTTCCTCAACATCTCTTCAAGTGTTTGGATAGTTTCTTCCGGCTGGACATCAGTTTGATGATGATAAGTCGTACTGAAGTTCAGTTTTGTATCCAGAAAATGTTGAAGTCTCTTTCAATACATAGAGGTGAATCTTTGATATCGATCAGATATAACTGATAATGGTACTCCATAAAGCATTACCACATCTCTGATGTATATTTGTTCCAGTTGATACAATGATAAATCCTTCTAAATTAAAATGAAGTGTGCAGTCCATGTAAGATGATCGACAACAACCCAGATAGAATTGTTTCTTTGTATGTCTCCAGAAGTCCAGTGACAAAGTCCATGGTGATGTTGTCCCATTTCCATGATGGTAATGGTAATGGTTGCATCATCCCATTAGACTTCTTCCTCTCATCCCTCATATGCTGAAATACCAGGAACATTGATGTATACTAAAAAATCTCCTTGTTCATGTTATCCTGGAAATAATGCCCTCAGAGAACTCAAAACATCTTTTTGATTCATGGGTGAATGGAGAAATTTAAACTATGTGCATCATCCAAAATTGTTTTCTTGAACTCCAGACTTTATGGAACACATAGTCCTTTCCCAAATCTCACAATTCCTTCTTCATTAATATTAAACTTCAAGGATTTCCCTTTTCTGATAGTTTCTACTTTCTTCTGAATTACCACATCATCCTTTTGAGAATCCTTTAACCTTTACAAAATATATGGTTGATAAATAATTTGTGAAAGTATTGATGATGTTCCTTTCTATATGATTCCCATGTCCATCTTCATCAAATCCATGAATATTGGATCCTTTTCAATTTTCATCAATGATATAATTGTAGGGTCCTTTCTACATAGAGAATATGCCACCTTGTTCGCTTTCCAATGATGGTAATGGATTGAGAAATGATAGACTTTGATCAGATCTAACCATCTTCATTGGAACATATTCAACAATTTCTGTGTGAATTTATACTAGAGGATTTTGTGATCTGTATATATCTCGTACTTCTCCCAAATAGGTAATGTCGCCAAATTTTAAAATCGAATGTCACCACAGCCAACTCTAGATCATGGGTGGGAATGTTATACTCATGAACATTCAATTTCCTTGACTCATAGAAAATAACTTTGTCATTTTTAATCAACACACAACCCAGTCCCTTCTTCGAAGCATCACTAAATACCACAAAAAAATATCCACTTTTGGGTAATGTGAGAACAGGAACAGTGATAAGCCTCCTTTTAAACACCATGAAGCTCTCTTCATGTTCATCATTCCATGAAAACATGACTCCATTTTGAGTTATCTTGGTAATAGGGTTGGACAATCGTGAGAAATTTCTCCAATATTGGAGATATTATCTAGCTAAACCGAGGAAGCTATGTATATCTGTTACCAGTGTTGGCCTCAACCATCCCTCAATTGGAGCTGTCATGGAGGGATCCATTGATACCCCTTTTTTTTGTGATGATATGACCCAGGAATGAGAATTCCTTCAACCAGAACCCACACTTTCTATACTTTTCATAGAGCTTCTCCTTTTGCAAAGTCTCTACTACAGTGCTTAGATGCTCCACTTACTCTTCGTTGGTTTTTGAGTATACTAGAATATCATATATAAAGACTACGACAATTTATTAAGGTAATATCTAAGGACTCTATTAATCAATTCCATGAATATTTATAGAAAACTAATGAGTTTTAAAGTCATTAATATGAATTCATAGTTCCCGTAACTTTTACAAAAAACAATCTTGGGCATATCTTGCTTCTTCACCATTACTTGAAAATATTAGACTGTGGATCCACCATGGAGATGCATTTTTCTCCACATAATTGATCAAAAAAGTCAACAATTCGGGGTGGATGATACTCGTTCTTTATCATGATTTTGTTGTGCTCAAGATAATCAATTCAAAGGCGCAATGACCCATCCTTCATGATGAAGAGGACTTGTTCACCCCATGGTGATGCACTTGGGAGTATAAACCCTTTATTTGGATTCTTTTGTAGTTGTTTCATCATCTCCTTCTGATCTACAATATCCATTCTATATGGATTCTTGGATATTGGCAACACCCAGGGTTTATGATCAATTGATAATTAAACATCTCTTCTAGGTGGAAGGCCAGGAAATTACTTAGGAAACGCTTCAGCGAATTCCCACCAAATAGGCATGTTTTTAGGGATGGTTTCTTCCATAGACTCAATAATCTGATCCAGATATGCATTCTCATAGATAAATAGTATCCAAGCTTGAGATGATGGTGCTAAATAAGATTCATCCTCCTCCTCGCACTTAAACAGAATCGGGGGGCTATTCCCCACATAGAGAGTGATTTCCCCCTCACGTCAATTTATGTTGGCACTATATAATGAAATCCAATCCATGCTAATAATTGCATCAAATTCCACAATAGGATTAATGATGAGGTTCTCCGAGAAGTTAAATCCACAAAAAATGAAAGGGGAAGAGTTATATTCATGGGATGGAGTGATTACCCCATTTTCCGTACTCACTAAGATCTTTACATCCATGATTTCTGGTGGTGTGGGGATTTCTCTACTAAACATTTGAGATATAAATGAATGCGTTGAAATAGAATCAAAAGGTACATTCACTATTCTTGAAAGAATAACTAGAGTACCTATCACCACTTCGTTGTCGGGGTCCACATTAGTGGTGGTGATGGAAAACTCTTACCCTTTCTGCCTTGGAGTTTGTTGGTTGCCTCTTAAAACATTTGTATTAGGGCACTGGTTTGCAACGTGCCCCGGTTATTTGCAGTTGATGAAATGAACAATGTGTTGATGGTCGAACAGATCGTTCCTCTCATCTATTGTATCCAGAAGTTTCTCTTATCTTTAGTTAAAATCCTGGTGACATTCTCTTCCACACCTAAAGCATTTCCTCACCCCCTTTAAGAAATTTCAAGGGTGATTCTTTCTGCACCATAGGCAAGTGGGGTGAAGGATTTTCTTACAACCATTGTATTTATCCATAGGACCTCCATAATTAATGTCCACCTTACGCATCTTATCCCCATGATACCCCTGAGATTCACTAATCTCCATTTCGACTTAGAGAGAATATCATACAATTTTTTCACAGCACTTGAAGTCGCGGATCACTGGGATTTTCATAGGCTAGGATACAGCCCACCAAAGATGCAGTCAAACATGCATTTGGGGGTAACAAAAATGAAGGAGGCATATCATGAGAGCCTTGTGAAGTTTTCCTCATATAATCTGACATATTCGTTACCTTTTTTCATGAGGGAAAGTAAGTACTTTTCCAACTTCAGTCGGAGGGTGCGCATAAAATATTTATCACAAAACATTTTTTAGAAATCCTTCCATTCCAACACCTCGATCACTTCCTGTGGCTTCATATTTTTTACTGATGTCCACCATTGATCAGATTCACCATCAAAATGATAAGCATCTAGAAGAACCTTCTCCTATTTAGAACATTAAAGGATGGATAATATATTATCAATGGAGTTGATCCATTGATCGAAAATTGAGGGATTGGATGATCCATTAAATGTAGGAGGACTTTGTCATAGGAAGCTCTCAATTGCAACTTGTTCTTTATTAGGGGGTTTATTGTTCCTCTTGACCCATGCTTCTATTCAAAACTTAATTTAACTGAGAGAGTATTGTTAAAATGTTCCCGATTCCCTCTCCCATCACATTGGGCATCTCATTAGATCATTCATCGCATTGATCTTCACATCAATTTTTATCCAGATTCCTCCTATTACCAACCATGGAATCGAATAAATGTAATGTTAGAGGTTACACATAAAGGGTAAACCAAATACAAAAATGTATGTCTTATAAATTACTTTTATTTAATTATCGTAGGAATTTATAGGCATCAATTTATGTTATCCATAATCTACATCACCAAATATATTCGTAGGGGAATTTTTTCCTTAATAGTAGTTCATACTTATCTCATGAATTTACCAAAGAATATCCCTTTGGAGTGTTATTACCAATAGTTTAGCAGGACCTGTAGTCGTGCACCAGTTCCTGATCGATTCTAGATCAAAGCGGTGTTTTCGAGTTTTTCCCCTAGATACATCTGTCCCAGAGCCACCTCTACTTACTCGTATCCAGACAGGGATGTAATTTATTGATAAACCACTTAATCAATACACACCATAATTTAGAGATGTATTTTTAATTCTTAGTCTTATCACTAAATCTTTCACTGGGGTTTTCTAATCCAAATCCCAAAAAATAACTGAACTTATTCTCTGATTCCAACTATAACAACCATTCTATTAATTTCACAATTAAAAATAATTTATTACATAAAAAATTCAGATGATAAAAATAGAAGATGTAGAGGTCTTATGTATTTGGGACTTAGTAACGTTACATAACTACTGAAAACATAAAACACAATATCTTATTGAAAACTTCTTTAACATGACCACATCATTCCGTCATACTTTGAATTGCATGGGATATCCTGGGGACATGCATAATAAAAGGGTGAGTTATAAAGCCCAATAATAGAGTAAATAAGGAATAACATAAATAATATAGGACATTATAGGCAATGGTCATATCAATGGAGCTCAAGAAAAGCATGAACATAAAGGCATGATATAATATGATTATCATAACATGGAAATGTGGAAACATCATTTACCATTATATTAGAATGATCCAAGGATCATTACACACGGAGATTGATTAAACCCTCATTGCACTTGAATTATCTTTATTAAACCCTCATTTCAATTGATGTGTCATGATACAAATCTTCAACGAATGCATTGGAGCGCTATCTAGGCACCCCCATCATAATCATTTCATTTCATGGATTAGTGTGTCACACAGTTCATATAACATGAATTAAATAAAAATCATCATTTATTCTATGATTACGTAATTTATAATTCATACATGAAACTATATAATCAATAAGTAAATGTGTATAAAGATGAATACCCTTTATAGGGAAATGGGAAAGGTATTCACTACACAATGACATTGGCATGTAAAAACGTGGTTCAATTTTGGCAGTATAACGACAGGATATAAGAATTCAAAAAAAGATTGATGACAAATAAATGGGTGTCTTATCATATTTATATTAACTTTATAGTATTGGGTTCATATAGAATCATTTCCCAACAAATGTAAAGGAATTTTTATTCGTAATACAAAAATAATTGCTTGAATGTAGATTAGGAGAGATAAATCCCTTATGAAATTTCGATATGGTAACAGGTGTTCATGGGAGGAATTAATGAGACAGAAATGGGTATATATTCATTCACAAATATGGAGGTCAGTATAGGGGAGTTTGAAAATCATACCCCACAATTTTAATTGAAAATAGAATTGCATAACAACATAAATAAATTTGGACAAAAATGAGAAAGGAAGAAATCCCTTACTTGGACGTCCGATCCCAATGGTTTGGAAGAGGCTTCAGAGAGGATTCTTGGGAGTTTGGGGCACCTTAGGAGGATTCTTCAAAGAAGATGGTAGGGGTTGGTAGAGCTCTGAAGTCTTTAAGTTAAGAGTAAGTGGGAGAGGGTGTTGGATTATATAGGAAAAGAGAGGGAATTCTTTATTATTTAGGGTTTGGACACCACACATTAAACTAATTAAAACCACAAAACAACCCAATGTTTTTTCCAATGTATTTTTCCAAAGGGGAGTGAAAAAATTATTTTATTAAGGTAATGGACTAACTTTTTAAAATATTAGGGTTGGTTATGTGGATGTGAGTTACACTATCAAGGAAACAAATTTAAAAAGTTAAAATTTTATATAAGTCTTGGAGGGTTCACAAAATATGTGAAAAATAAATCAAACAAACCTAAAATCACATTATTTTTATAATGAAACATATATTTCCAAAAAATAAAATTTTTAAATTTTTTATTACATCGCTATTAGGTCATTATGATGTCAAAAAACACATTATATAATTAAATTTTATTTAGGTTTTACCCAAAAATTTGACTCCCTCAAAAAATAATGAAAAATTAACCGTTGGATAATTTCGACATTCTAATTACAAAAATAATATTTATTTTATATAAATAAATTTCAAAAAATTTGAATTTTTTACTTTTATAATAAAAAGTGGCATTTAGTGAAAATTCATTGGTTTTGACAAAAACAGCTTTTAAACCTTTATATCAATTTCAATTGTATTCCTAAATATTATACGATAATTTATATTTAATAAGAAGTAATTTAGTAATAATATTTTATGATTAAAAATACTATTTAATTAAAAAATTCATAATTTCATCCAAATAAATTTCTAAAAAATACTATTTACTTTATAAAAACTATTTACAAAGTAACTATAATAAAACGAGTGTATATTATTTTTTCTATTCAAGAATATTGCACATAATTATCTTGATAGGGTATTGATAAATAACCCATTATAACTCCCACATATGTTCTAAGGTTATGGTGTGCGATGGTGACAGGATCTTGGGCTAGCTTGGATAACATCGTTCGGGTGGTAATCTCCATCAACTTCCACTTCTCCTGTAGGTAGTTTTGTTAGATCTTAACATGTTGAAGCTCAGCTTTGGATTTGTCAAGAGAGAAGCCCAATGATGCCAAATCATTTCCAAGCTCTGAAAAATGACTTTCGAATGTAGAAATTCAACTAGATGATGCCATATCTTCCTCTGTTTGAGTAAATTCAATTTTTTAGGACCCTATATTTATACAAATCAAATGATCACTATTCGATGTCTATATTAGAAATGGTAACAATTCATAATAGTATTTTGAAATCAAAAAATTAAAAACCAAGGAAGTGAATATTTTTACATAACCACTTCACATAATAAGATATTTAATTAGTTCAAGAAGAATTTTCATTAATAAAATATTTGGTTATTATACTAGCACACAGTTAGCACATGGTTTACCTAATTGTTTGACTAAACCATGAGCAGAAGGAAACCACTCCCTTAAAAAGTGGATCTCAAATGTTTTTCCTTCTAACAAACTACCTTTTCCTATTATCTAGACCTAAAAAGAGATTTTTTTCTTTACCAATGGTCATTGAACGTTCTCCCATCGATCCAGAGGTGGTCTAAAGGTTTCTCTGGATGATTATAAGCTGATTCCTTGTGGTATGTGATTTTCATTCATTGTTATTGATATTTTTATTAGATATACTTCACCCTCTCTAATGGTTTCATATATATAAATACACCCAATTTAGGTTGATATATAGTTTTGGATACCAAATATGATGTTGTAGATAGGGGATTAGATCTCAGGTAGATTCATGGAGATTCAATCCAGTTTTTTGACATTTCTTAATGTTGTTTATCATTCTATCCAAAACACTTGGTTTAGGTGACTTCACTCTCGAATATATTTATAACATTAAGGATCAGTTTAATATTCAATATTTTATTGATATTGGTAGTCATATTCATGTTTATTTCTTATTGGAATCCCTCATTAGTGATGTTTTAGAGAAATGTGGAAAATTGGGCATATTTTTCGAATGTTAAATTAGTTTATTTACTTTAAAATGTGGACATTCAAATGAATATTTTCATGAATTTTGGTAAATGGTTTCATTGAAATGTTTTCAATAAAAGGATAGTTTTATTTAAATAAATTAGGAATGGATTTTTTATGGTTTTCATGAAAAGTTCAATTTTATTAAAATGGATCAAATGTTTGGTATGGAATTGTGATTGGGAAAAAAGGTTCTATGTGTTCATATGTATTCAGATAGAATAAGGGTAATAATATTATACCATCCTTTTGGGATGGATAAGGGATAAGGATTTCTCCCGCACCAAAATTGCTTCATTTATTTTTGTATGTTCATGTGCATTTGTTGCGGACAAGGGTGTGGAGTCTCCCCATCATTCTGGGATGGATAATGTCTAGGTATTTCTCCCATAAAAATTGTTAATGGTAAGAAGTCTCCCACATAATTTTGGAATTGATAATGGTTATGTAATTCTCCTATGAATTTGGGTATGTTTATGAGGTCTAACCCATCATTTTAGGGATGAATAAGGGTCCTGGATTCCCCCCACCAAAATAGAACATGTGAAATGGGGTTTAAAGTATTGTTATGTTGCATTATTTTGGAATTTTGGTTATCTTGAGAGGACTATTTTATTATGAATTGTTAATATTTTAATGTAAACAGTTTTAGATTTTTTTATATAAATAATTTATATAAAATTTATAATGTATTCTATGGTAGTGACATAAGTAGAGATTTCATTGGGGAAAAACTACTGAGTTTTAGTACTCACCCTTTATTTGGAACTTTTTTTATTTTTTAGATGTTATCTACTAGGATATGAGAAAAGGTAGAGTATCACGCATCATTAGAACTACTTCATGATACTTTGACTGTCTGGTGGAGTTTAATCCTAGATCTTTGGAAGCTATAGAGTTATATTTTTATGGATTCTATGAGGTTTTATAGTCTTATGTTGTTTACTTTGATATTTTATTCATTCGTTGTGGTACTCAAATTTAGTATGATTTTGGTAAATGAAATGTTTGCATTTGTTTCATTGTTATCATCCACCATATAGTGGTTTTCTAGGTTATGTATTGTTTATTAAGATGTTTTATTGTTATAGGGGAAATCATCCCCAACATGTATTGAAGCCCTTCAACATTTAATTATAGACTTTGGAATCTTTGGGATGTAACTTAAGGCCAAGTAACATCTCATCGACCTCTAAATACAATGAGAAGGGGTGGGATGTTACCTATGGTATCAGTTTTGTTCATTCAGAAAGTCAATTTGAGACAAATGGTATCAACTTCTTACATTACTTGTGGAACATGTTGTCACTAGTTATTCCAGTCATGGAGTGTAATTTCATTCTTGTATAAACTGTGAGTTGGTATCATATAAAGGATTAGGATTTTAAAGACATGAAATGTAGAGCACAAAAAGGCGTATCTATTATTTTTATGTTGAATATAATGTTACAAGGGTGTTGGGTATATTTGTTTTTTTGAGACACTCATAGGATTTGGAATCTCATTTTCATGGGTATAACCATTGAGAAGTTCATGAAAAGCATTAGAGGAATGACTTCCCTAGTAAGAATGCATACATAATTTGGAGTAAATATTTTTGATTTGGTACAACGTGTTGATTATTAAAAAAGGATAAAATTGTTTTAAAATAAAATATTTTTTAAAATAGAATGGTTGTGAAATTTTGAAAATGGTATGATTTTTAAAAGTATGGTGATTTTTCATAAAAAATGGTTGAACATGAAAATTTTGATTTTGGAAAAGCAAGGTTGTGATAGTATGATTTGATAGAATTTAAAATTGTTTAACCTTCAGTTAATAAAGATTGATAATTATGATGTTGTTTTGTTTCTAGAAAATGGAACCTAATAGGTGTTATGGGAACTAGTCATAAGATGTAGTTGAAAATTTCGATTCACTTGAGCCACATGTGAACCAATAGTTAGTCTAAAGCATCATGCATGAATTTCAAATTGTTGAGTCAGGACTACAAAAAGATACCCTTTTTATGAAATATTCCATTTTTGAAAACCCAAGTATAGGAAGTATGGTTTTTTTCATGAGAATGTGTGAGAACTCTAATAATAAGATCAATAGGAAGAGGGACACCATTTTTCATTAATGTGGAATATCATAATTGAACCCCATAAGAAATTGACTATCTTCTGAGACCCAAGACCAAGCTTGGATGTTTTCAGGGTGGCTAACTGAGTGAAATCAAGTGAGAGTGTACAAAAATACCAATAAAATGTGCCAATTAGAAGAAAATGGAAATCCTCAAGTTATATTGTCGCATTTCTCCAAGGCCAGGTGTTAGGGATACTTCTCAGGTGTCACATGCATAATATGATTCAATGGGGTGAGGGAAGAAGAATGCCTATCATTAGTAGATCATAGGTATACCTGGTGATTCCAAGAATACCATGACTCATCCACAATGTAATTCCCAACATGGTAATAATGAACATAGTGTAGTGATTAAGAAATTATATGGAGCTGATCATGTGACTTTGGATGATCAAGATCAACCATCTACGGTGAAATGTATGATTCTTTTGAATGATACACATATGAAAGTTTTTTTCGATAATGAAGCATCATATTCTTTTATTGATTATCATACTATTAATTTTCTATGTCTAAAACATGAGATTATTTCCTATGTGATAAAGTTGTAAACTCCTCTAGGAAAAATAGAATATAGAGTTATTTTATGTAGCGAATGTACATTAATTGTTTATGGAGCTAATCTAAAATATGATTTATCTATGTTGGAGATGAATTTCTTTGATGTAATCCTGGGTATGGATTGTATGACAACATTAAAGGATCACATCAATTGTTATTTAAGAACAAATAGTTTTGTGGATAAGTAGGGTATCAAACATCTCTTTAGGGGATAAAATAATATTAAGACTGGTGTTACGGGCTTGTTGGCAGCAGCAGTGGGAACAATATCTTACTAGTTTGAAGTTTTGACCTTGACATATATGGATGAGATAGAGAGTAACATTTTTTTAATAGTGTTGTATCACATTATAAGCGTTTTTTCACAAAAATGTATCTATGTTTCCACCAATAACGGAAGTAGAGTTTATGATTGATCTTCGCCCAGGGACCAGTACTTTCTCATTTCCATATTCTACAATATAATCAACAGAATTAAGGAAGTTGAAAGTGATGTTAGAAGAGCTGTAAATAAATGTTTTCCTTCATCCTGGTACATCTTTGTGTACAACATTCATCATGTTTGTGATGAATATATATGTAACCCTAAGGCTTTTTGTGGTTTATCATAAGCTTAATCATGTTTTGATAAAATATCAGTATCCACTTCCATGCATTGATGTTTTTTTGATAATGGTGGTGAGATAAATGGTTCATTATGATTGAATTAGGATTAGGATATCACCAATTGTAGGTTCAGAATGAGTATATTCTGAAAGCAACTTTCAAAAGTTGTTATATCCATTATGAAGTTATGGTGATGCATTTAGATCTTCCAAATGAACCAGTGGTATTAATGGAATTGAAAAACTAATATTTCAAATATATTAGGATTCTTTTGTGGTGGTGCTGGTGGATGAAATATCAATTTATTCAAGGACAAGGGCTATGAATGAACAAAACTAAGCTACAATGTCGGGAAACCTAAGGGATCATATGTTGTAAACATTTGGTAATGAAAATGAATGAAGTATGTGTAAATGTTTTACTTTAAATTGAAGTACACATAGGGTACTGAAAATTCGGTGGCAGATGCATTGAGAAGGAATTAATGTCCTCAATTTAAAAAAGATGCTTAAGATGATAGGAAGTTGACGTTGAAGGATCCAAACATAAAGAATGTGTAGTTTTTGGGAGGGACAAACATTTATTTTTCCATAATGGATGACCAATCCAGGATGAATATGATGATGAATGCCAATATCCATGAATTGAAATAAAATATTTAGATGAAAAGAAGAATAAAACATGATCAGATAATGAGGAAATTGTACATAATGTTACTAATTATATTTATAATTTCAAAAGAAGTTAAATACCTTGTGTCTGGTACATTATTCATTGGCCATCATTGACCGTCCAAATTGTCCCTTCTGGATTTCCCTCATTGTTCTTGCAATAATCCAATGTAGAATCCCTCTAGCAGTGATCCACATGTTCTCCAATGGTCTCCAATCAACACCACTCATTCTCGGGGTGTGAGCACAGTGTTATTAATGTCTTGAGTTGATCATTATTGATCACTTGTTCTTATTCATTGATGAACATGTCTCATTCTTGAGAGGGAGATATTAGAGAAGTTGAGAGGGAATGTGTTTGGCTCAACAATTCTAAATTCACCGAGGCTTAGAACAATAAATGTAATTACCTATTAATCGACATGGGGTTTTGGTTACAATACTTAATTTTGAAACATCAATTAAATGAATTTATATCTATTAGAGAAAACCCATGAAACATAATAAAAATAACACCACCATTATTTGTGGTATGCGAGCTTGTGAAAAACAGTACCATAAATGAAATCCCATGCCACATAAATATAGCAATATTATTATTAATTCTTGTTCCAACTAGATAAACACTATATACTGACTTGTAAATAATTAATTTATCAACTGACATGGTTTAGGTCCCTTCGAACTCCTCTCCAATTTATTGAACTCCGAAATATAATATAGTATTATCTTTAACAAATGTTTTTATTTAAAAAATAGTAAATAAATATTTAATAAATGTTAAACAAAATAAACAAATAAATTTTATCAAAGTCCTGTGAATAAATTTTTTTTTTGATTTATATGATCATTTTAACTTGAATAAAATTATACCTTAGTTATGAGAAAAATATTTACTCTATAAATTATATTGGAATATAATTTAATCGAGACCACCAGAAACACATTGTGTGTGATCTTCTATGCCTCCATCTCATTGGAATTAAGAGGGATTTCTTAAAGCCCAAGATTATTATCTAGCAACAAGTAAGGGCTCCCAAGAGAAGGAACATAAAGTTGTAATGATGACATCCACATACAAACACTCACTGTGTCATATAATCCCTTTATCAATATATCACATCAAGAATGTTTCATGATAGCTTCATCAACCTTTATGCTTGATACATCATTCTTTGAAAACATATTATAAACTCATAATTACATCATGGGCATGGAATTGAGGATGACAGTTCTATTTCAATCGAATGGATGAGTAATCAACTTCAATAAATGGATATCACAAATATTTCCTTGACTGATCCATTAATAATATGTGATTTGTGATGCCCTTGAGGTACACTACTTCCCGCCAACATATATCATGATGGTGATCATCAAAAAATCATGGTACAAGTGTCATGAAATGAATTAATGATAGTCTTAAAATCTATGGACCATTATACACATTGACGGATAGGAATATCTAATGACACCAAAAGATGTGAAATTCCTACTAGCTAGTCCGTTTTCATAATCTGTTATCTTATATGATTCAGAAGAGTGAACTTCATGAGAAGAAACATCATCTTATTATAGGTACACACACCTGAAATTCCATATATTATGTGTCCCGTCATAGTATTTCATGAAACCACATAACTATATTTAAGGTAACTATCAAATGACTTCAAGGTTCATATCATAATGGGGAACTTCTATGACTTTATTAATGTGAAAAATAATCTAGAAAATTATTACATTATAGTCATTCAGAAAAATTAACAATATGTAATAAGATATTAAATATTTAAATACATTATATAATTATGTAATTAACATACAAATACATGGTTCTAGAACACCAACTAAAAAATATATTCACTTAGACTATAGGAAACTACCTACGACATTTAGTCTACTAGAACTCACAAGACGATCATGTTTTTCTGAGTTAAGGATTTAGTCAAGTGGTCCACCACATTGTCTTCCTTGGAAATACTACTCACTGCAACTTCACCTCTCTAAGAAAAATACCTAAAGAGATAATAAATATATACTATGTGCTTCATCCACTGATGTGACATTGGCCCTTATATGAGACCACCACTGTAGTATTATCACAATATTGTGTGATGTGATCTTTAATACTAGGCACCACATCTAGATCATTGATCAAGCACCACATTCAAACGGATTCTTTAGCTTCCTAATAATCTTTGATATACTCTGACTCTGTTGTAGAATCAACAACCACACATTTATTTGAGCTATTCCAGCTCACATAACCTCAATTTAAAGTGAAGAAGTATCCTATTTGAGATTTCTTGTCATCTTTGATTTTTTGGAAACTGGAATCTTCATATCCTCTGATGACTACTTCTTTATCTTCACTATAAACTAGGAATATATCATTAGTGTGCCTTAGATACTTAATGATAGTCTCGACTCTCATCCAATGGCAGTCACATGGATCAGATTGATAAATTCCTACCACACTCAATGTGTAGCTAACATAAACCCTAGTACATAGCATATCATACATGAATAACCCAATCAATTATGCATATGGAATCCTCACCATTCACATTCATTACTCATGTATCATAGGACACATTTTTTGGATAGACAAATTCCATGTGATGCTAGAATTAATCCCATCTTATATTTCTTCATACTGAATCTCTTTAATGTTTTTTCAAAGTATGTACTTTGAATTAACCCCAGAAATCTCTTGGATATAACATAATGTATATTTATCCCAAGAATATATGTTTCATTTTAAAATTCCTTCGTAGAGAATAATTTATTCAACCATACCTTTATATATTGTAATAGTGGTATTCCATTTCCAATAAGTTATATGTCATAAATATATAATGTTAGTAAAATGAATGCACTCCAACTAAACTTTTATAGACACAAGGATCACATTATTTATTTTGAATACCATATTCAATTATTTATTCATCAAAATTAATGTTTCATGACTTGGATTCTTGTTTTAAACTGTAAAGAGATTTATGTAACTGGAATATATTATTGGCATCCCTTGGAGTCACAAATCGTTAAGCTTGTGTCATATAGATATCTTCTGAAGGTTCTCATTATGGAAGTTTGTTTTGAAATATATTTTAAAAATATCATTTTCATGGTAAACAATAATGGTCCATAGAATTATGATGTATTTTAGCATCACAATTGGTGAAAATGTTTCATCGTTGTGAATTCCTTGATATTGTTTAAACCCTTTTGCATCCTGTCATGCCTTATAGGTACTAACTTGTCCATCCATGCCCACTTTCATTTTAAATACCCATTTTCAACAAATAGGATTTACATCAACTGGAGGTTCTACAAAAATCTAGTCTTTGGGTTTTTTCATGGAATCCATTTAAGAATTCATGTCTTCTTGGCACTTGGAAACATCTGTATTACATACTAGTTCCTTATAGGTTAGACAATCATTATTATCAATCAATAATTAGTATCCATCCTCAGTAACTATAAAATCATACTATTCTGGTTCTCTAACCTCTCTCGTTCACCTATGCAGTACTTCTGTCTCTAGAAGAGATCATTGGTCCACAAGGATTTGTGGAATTATCTCCTGTATCCACTCTTGTATTCCATGATCCTCAAATTCAACGATGTCTATCTTGATCCCACATTATCTTTTGAATATGTTCTACCACACAAAGAATATTGAATGTCTTGCACTATAAACTTATTGTATGAGGTGTCATATCGGTAATATCTCCTTGTTTTCATGGGGTATCCTATAAAGCACCCCTTATGCCTTGGGGTGCATGTTTGATACTAGAATTTCCATTAACAAACACTTCACTACACCACAAATTTAAATTCTATAACATGGATTTTCTTATAATGAAAATATCATATGGAATACCAATTATCAATTTGGTTGGTACATGGTTTAGAATGTGTGATGTTATTTTTAACACATTTCCCCAAAAGGATAATGGATGGCATGAATGACTCAGAATTTATCTCACAATGTCTAACAAGGTGTTGTTCCTCCTTTCACTTACACAATTCCATTATTGTGTGTTAGGAGGATTGATTTGGTATAGGATCCCTAACTCATGTAATTTACCAATGAAGTCTTGATTAAGATATTCTCCACCAAGTATTTATCATAGTTTCTTAATATTCTTACCAATATGGATCTCAAATTCATTCTTGAATTCCTTTAACTTATAAAAAGAATATTACTTATACCTCATTAAGTATATATATCCATATCTACTAAAATCATTAGTAATAGTTATAAAGTACAAGTACCCACCCCTTGATTCAATTGGAAATGGTTCAAACCCATCAATATTAAAAAATTAAAGAATAACTATACCTCTTTCACCTATCCCACTAAAAGGGGATTTGGTCATTTTTTCATGTAATCATGCGTGACATACACCATGAGGTTTTAGTTAAAATGAATCAAAATATCCGTTGTGATGTAACATTGTCAGGTGTTCCTCATTTACATAACCTAGCCAGTGATTATAATGTTTTGTGTGGTATGAGTCATGTGAAGTAGTTTCGTTATCAATTTCCATCACCTGGGTTGTATAATCCAACACATTAAGATAGTTATATTAATGTGCCATACCAAAACAAATGGTATATTTTTGAAGGAAGAAACAACCATTTATAAATATGAAAATAAATCCACCGTATGTAGTCTAGATATAGAAATAATGTTTTGGGTAAAAGAATGAACATAATAACAAAATTTTAATACCAATATCATCATAATTGGAAATGTGAGGTGGTAGTCCCTGATAGCTACAACAAAAAGTCTAGCTCCACTGGATACATGTAGATATACATCCCCTCAGTCAATTTTATTGAATCTAATTGGTTCTTGTATATGGATTCAAATGTGAGCACCAAAAGCAATATATAATAACCAATTTGTTGAAAAAGATAAAATTTACATGATAAAAAATACACCTGAAGCATCCCCTTTCATCTTTAACTGGGTGGAATATTTCTTCTAGTGGCCCATGTGGCCACATGTGAAGCAAATAGATTCATACTCCCTTCCACTCCTTGATCTACCTTTTCTTGGAAGGGTGTAAATAATCATTGGGTTTAAATATCTTCTCCTACCCTTTCCTATTATTCACCGTAATAACAGAAGGCTTTTCTTGCATCATGTATTTATCTATTTAGGGATTAAGGATAAGAAGAACTGAGTGAGACTTCCCAATGTTTTTTATTTGGAAATTCACCATAAAATTATAGAATCATTGAGGGAGTGATGTGATAATGAAATCAATTTCTATTTATTTGTGGAGTTTAAACCCTAGAACCTCCAGACATTCAATGTTTCCAATGAGCTTGACAACGTGAGGCCCAACTGGGACACCCCCTCCCAGCTTACTCTGAAAGAGTGCCTTGGAGATCTGAAACTATTCCTATCTTTCTCTATCCTATTAAAAACCAAAATTTTTCCCAAGCATACTATATGAATCCATGTTTTTGTGATACTTCATGATTTCACTATACATTTATGATAATGTAAACCATTGAATGTCGACCATTCCATTAATATGTTTTTTGTAGACCAAGAACTCTTAATCATTGTCCTCTTGGGAATGAAAATTCGGTAATGAGGACTAAATCGTGTATGATTTACATTCAAGACGTAGAATTACTTGAAGACATCTAAATCATCCTTAGAAGTTACTAGTGGTGAAAATGTTGTCTTTATCTTGTATTGATTGTTAGGATATTGTGGTTGAAAGTTTATCATTTTTATTCAATAATTCAAATAGAAGATAATTATTACTTTCTTGATTAAATTTTTTGAGGAATAACAAATTAATTTCATTAAGTCACCCACTATTTTATCATGTCCTAGTGGCCCTTACCATTGAATTCAGAATGTCTAGTTGCTAGGGAATTCTAGCGGAAAGGATCCATATTCCCCTTCACGTAACACCAACAAGGTGTGGTCAAGCTATTTGAAGGTATTTAGGTAGGTAGGTCTTTTCCAACTATGGGATTACAGCTCTATGATACATTGAGTAGAGTCCCAAATCCTCAAATATTGACTATGATTTCTGAACAGATGCCTCCAAATTTACACTATGTCTAGCAAGGAATAATCCTCTTGATGTAAAAAGGTTAATTAAACCTGAAACATTCATAGGAGCTTCCTATATAAATGTATGTGTCCCAAAAAGGGTTAGTCAAAACCATATTTTTTCTTAGTCTTCCCCTTAATCAGGAAATTGAAGGCTTAGTCCGACTTAAAATTTTATTGAGGGGTTTTCATCTCTTAAACATAATTATTTTATTTATAACATGCTCATTCATATTAAGTGGAGCTTACTTTAGTGAATAACCTTGTCTTGATAATATTAACACATAAGCATCATTTATTTTACTTCCATCTTGCATGCTTATCAATTCATTAATTATGCAGTCTTGACAATACATCCATAATGAAAAAATTATAGAATGGACAGAAATAAACTAATGTAAAGGTCATGATCATGAGCTCTTCTAATGGTTACTTTATCTAGTTGTTGATAAAATAACCAATGAACTATAGGAGAAACACATTAAAAGATTTATTGTTCATGTCTATAGCGTTCCACTTATCCACCTTTGTATCTCCTTTGATTGGCTTCACCTTGTCTCCTTACTTGAAATGCCTCCACATGCTTGAGAGCTTCATCCATTACATATGATTTTTAACTCAAAAGAAAGTGACAGTTAAAAAGGGGTTTACATAAAGGAAACCATGGGCATGCATTCCCAGCATATTAATGAGTAGAGATAGCATGCAGACCAAAAATTTAATATGAAATTAAATAATAGGAAACTAGTCCAATATAAAGGTTTGGTCTATCACATGACCATCGACATACATGAAACGAGTTATGAAATTAAAAAATTATAATTCAATTCGTTAATACTTATTATTAAGATAAATCATTCTTGAATCGATTAATTATTATATGTAATTAATAAATCCTTTAATCCTAATTCATTTTACTGATTTTCTTTTAGATTTCCATCATTGTACATAAATTTACATGGGAGGTAACCTGTTGAATTCTGATTCGATTCTACCCAAAATTTATTATATTCGTATACTACTTTACTATTATGACATATGTCATAAATAATGCTTCAATGCATTGAGTAATGACCTATAGTATTATTTATACATGATAAGTAGTTCTAAAAATTACACTAACATTAACGTTTTAACATTGTGAAATTTGGTAAAGTACACGGTGTTTAGTTCCAACTACATGGTGTGTAAAACATTCACTGTTTTCCCAAAGTACTCGCCTAGGGACTCGGTATGTGTGGGGTACTTATCATATTTCAGAGTAAACAGTGGGTACAGTGGGATACATGCCTTGTTGTCTCCACGTTACACAATTACCTGTCGACTCAATCCGTGTATGGGAAACACAAATTGGCCCATGGCCCAAAGAGTCTACACACCGTCAATAGTGGGCCACACGGTCTGTAATATATTAATTGTGTTCCTATCGATCATGTTCAACACATGGTGTAAAATTAATTTCCCCAAATGTAATAAATTAACACAGCTTGAGTAAATCTTGAAGTACTCATGATGCATTGATCGCAACTACATGACATATAACATGGATTACATGGCGTGAATGGAAAAAAACAAGATGTGCAAATCCAAACACACGATGTGTAATTTCATGTCCCTATGACAGAATCGTCAACACCTCCTGGTGTGTTCCTTACATAAATTTTAATAAAAAATAATTCATTTCTATTAGATCTGCTAGAAGATAATGGGGAAGAACAGATCACAAAATACATATTACAAGAATAATTATCCCTGAATAGAAAAACTAAATTATTAAATAGTAAATCAACAAAAAATTATTTGAATAATTAGAATCTAATATGGAACCTCCATCTAATACTACATCAAGTATCATGAAACCTGGGAAGTGTGTTTGTTGGGTGGGCCAGGGTTTGTTTTTGTTGTAATCGATGACCAATATGGGATCAATACAGAGATGAATGACAGTATCCATAGATTGAAATCCATGATTTATATAGTGAGATTAATAACACATGATCCAAGAAAGAGGATATATCACATATTTTTTATAACTAATTTAATAATATCTAATGAAATGAAATATCTAGGTCATCGGTACTTTCTTCGTTGATGATCATTGATCATACATAATGATCATTTTTAATTTCCTTCATTGTGCTTATGTGGATCCATTGTAGAATCCCTCTAGTGGTGAACTACATGTTCTCCAATGGTCTCCAATCAACTCCACTCATTCCCCGGGTGTTAGAGAAGTGGAATGAATGTCTTCTGTCCTTCGTTCTTGATCACTCATTCTTCTATCATGAATAATTTATCTAATTATTAAGAGGGAGAGATTAGAGGAGTCTAGAGAAAAATTGTTTGGATCAAAAATTCACAATTCAATAAGGGTTTTCACAATTGAATACCAAACTATTAATAGGCATGGGTTTTTCGTTACAATATTTAATTGCGAAATATAAATAAAATTAAATTGAAACTTTTAGAAAAAAACCCATTCCACATAAAAACAATAACAACACCATTATTTTTTGTGTACCAACTTGCGCAAAATAGAACCATAAATGAAATCTTCTTCTACATAATGATAAAAATATTATTATTATTTCATGCTCCAATAGGATTAACGTTATTTACCAACTTTAAAAAAATTCATTTATCAACGGACACAGTATTGGTCCATTCAAACACCTCTTCTATTTATTGAACACTCAAATAAAATATTTGTTACTCTTATATAAATATTATTATTTAAAAACTAGTAAATAAATATTTATTACATGTTTTATAAAATAAATACATATTTTTTATTCAAAACCATTTGAATAAATATTTGTTTAATTTATGCAATCATTTTAACTTAAATTATATTATTCCTTAGTCTTGAGAATAATATGGATTCCATTAATTACATTCAAATTGAATTTAATAAGGCCAACAGAATCACTTAGTGTGTGACCCGGTAGGATTTTTTTCATTGGTATCAGGTGGGAAAGCCAAAAGTCCAAGATTACTATTTAGCAATGAGTCAAGTCACCCATGAGAAAGAACATAATGTCGCAATGATGACATAAATATAAAAAAACCCACTGTTTAATATAATCCCTTTGTCACACTATCTTATCAAGTAGGTTTCGTGATAGTGTCATCAACCTATATGCATGATACCTCATTCTTAGAGTACCTGAAATAAAATCATTATTACACCATGTCCATGAAATTTAGGGTGACCATTCTATTTCAATCAATGGGATGATATATCAACTTGCATAAATGGAAGGGACCAATTATTCCTCGACTTATCCATTAATAACATGTCATTCGTGATGCACACAATGTACCCTACTTTCCACCAACAAATGGCGTGACAATTATCATCATCAAATCTATGTGTGTGGGTCATGAAATGTATTAATTATAATATTAACATCAAAGGACCATTATACATGCTCGTAGATACAAATATCCCATGACACTAAAACATAAAGAATATCTACTTTCTGGTCAGTTCTCATCATCTCCCATCTTAGAGATTACCATGTCTGGACATCCTAAGAAGAAGTCTCATCTTATTATGAGTACTCAAACTTGACAGTCTGTGTACTATGTGTCCAATAATTGTATTCCATCCAATTGAAAAACTATATTTAGGAATGTTGTCATAGCACTTCAAGGTTCTCATCATTGTGGGGAACTGCTAGAACCCTATTAATATGATGAATACTCTAGAACATTATTACATTATTGTTATGAAGAACAATGAAAAATATATAATAAGATGTTTCATATTTAAATACATTAAATTTTCATGTAATTAATGTACAAAAAATTTGTTTTAGGACACAAAATCCAAAAGATGTAAGTCATATCTTCCATGAACATGGAAAGTGAAGACCAATGGGTTGATGTTGTTTTCTTTTAAGTTGTGTTGGTTTTGGATATGGTAATGACAGTAATGGGGTCACATACATACGACATAGAATGTGATGTAATGATGTCAAAAATAAATGGTTGGGAGACCATTAAGGGATGCTGGCCGGATGATAGTTTAGTGTGGTGGTTCTGAAATTGGATGTTTGTACCTATGTCTATCCTAGAACAAATTATTTATTCTTACCAACATTCAATATGGGATTTTAATCAAAGAATACATAAGATTTATAGGGAATTGAAAGCATATTTTTTGGTGGTTGGATATAAAAGGAATGTGGAAGAGTTTATTTCAAGATGCTTAACTTCACATCATGTTATGGAAGAACATCAGTGACAATTAGGTATATTATCTCCCTTCACTATTAGAATATGAAAATGATACCAGATAGCTATTTTTTTTATAGTTCTATCAGGAATAGTTATATAGCATGATTCCATATGGATGATAGTGGATCTACATACAACATTGACCCATTTCATCCCTATTCGTGAAAAATATATGGGGGAGGATCTATAAAAATTCTATATCCGAGAAGTGGTATATATACATGGAATACCAATTTTGATAGTGTCATATGGTGATCCTAGGTTTACATCTCATTGCATTAAATACTTACTAAAGGCTTGTGGGTCTCAAATAACTATAAGTAGAGCATATAATCCTAAGATGGATGACCTCTCCAAAAGGATGATACAACAATTTTAAGAAATGTTGTGGTCATGTGTAATGGATTTTGGTGGCTCATGGAAGGATCACATACCCTTTGTGGAGTTCTCAAATAACAACATCTATCATTCCTCATTAAAAATGGATCTTTTTGAGTTATTATATGGGAATCCCTATAATTATCCACTCTGTTGGAAGGAAATAGGCGAGATTTCACTATCTCGGCCGAGCCTTGTTAAATAAATAATAGAGAAGATATATTTTAATGGGAAACTATTGGATACAACTTAGATTCATAAAAAGTCATATGAGGATCACCATCAATGGTCTTTATCATTCGTCTTTATTGATAATGTGTTCTGAAGGATCTCTCTAAGTCTTGGACACCAAAATTTTGGAATGTAGGGAATGTTATCTTCTATATATATTGTCCCATTTATGATACATTAATATGTTGGTGAGGTGGAATATAATTTGGAAATTCCACCATGCTTTATTGAACTACATAATGTGTTTTAAGTATCTTAGTTGAAAAGGTATCAGCCTGAACTTGACCATGTGATCAGATGGTATCACATTGACTAACATCCAGCTACTTCATTTGTACATATCTCGTTGTAGATTGTTGATAGTCATGATATTGTATTTCTAAGAAAAATAATTTGTATATTTTGGGTTTTCTGACAACATGATTAGATTTAAGAAGAGACATGAGAACGTGAGAATAAAATGAAGAAGAAGTACCCAAAGCTCAATTCGGGAATTAATGATTTTTGACATTTCGAGGATGGAAATGACAATGGTGGGGAGAATGTGGAAACCCAAGTTTCTTGTAAGTTACATTTTATTTATTCTTTTTATGTATATAATGTATATGTGTATAATTTATGAGAGTTTAGAGAACTATTAGAGTGTTCATTGGGGTGTGATACAGGTTTACAGTAGGTTCATGGCTTGGAAAAGCCATTTACCATCTCCAAGAAACAATGCAAATTGAGAGAGGATTAAAAATGAAGGTTCATGGTTGGTGCACGATTTTCCTAAACCACGCATCCTCTAATTAGAAATCATGTCCTTTGAAAAATGGTTTTTGTATTTTTGAGGTACTGGCTTCCACTTGGTTGGCACATAGTTTGGGGACCATGTGAGATTACCGTGTGAGGGTTTTCATAAGAATGGGACTAACACACAATTATTTCTTGGTTTTCCTAACCATGTGACAAAACAATGTGTGATAAGAAACCACTTACTTCAAAATTGGATCTCACTCATTTTTTCCTCTAACCCCCTTGAATTTTCTCTTATGGGGCCCAAATGTGGGATTTTTCTTTCCCAATGGTAAATAATGTTTTTTGCATTGATCCAAAGGTAATCCAAAGGTTTATCAGGGTGATTATAAGTCTATTCCCTGTTGCATTTTACTATATTTTATCATTCATTATGTTTTTTCATTGATATACTTCAACATCTCTCTCTTTTTCATATATCTACACTTATTGTGGGTAGATATAACCTTTTGGATGCCAAATATTATTATATTTGGCCTTTTTATTGATACGAAAAGAGATCTAAGGCCAATTAATAGTGATTTAACCCAGTTTTGTGATGTTTTTTAGTGTTGTTTTTCATTTTCACCTAAAATCTCGAGGTAGGTGGCTTCAATCTCAATTTACCTATTTAGAAAAAGGTGGATTAATTTCAAATTTAATTTTTTTTATTGAAATTGTTTGAGATATTGATTCGGATGGTTGTTTAAAATCCCTCTTTAGTGATGGTTTAAGGAATTTTTGAAAATTGGGAATATTTTTGGAAAGTTAAATTTGTTTCTTAATTTTAAAATATTGATTTTAAAATATATATTTTATGGAATTGGGATAATTGGTTTGATTGAAATTCATTCAATATCAGGATTTTTTTATTTAATTAAATTTGAAAAGGATTGTTTTAAATGTTTTCAATATAAGTATATTTTTATTTAAATGGTCAAAATCATATGTTTGGCATTTGGAGTGGGCATAAAGGGTTCTATTTTTTCATATCAATTTGGGATGAATAATGGTATGATGTATCCCCATCATTCTGAGATGGATAAGGGTAAGATCACTCTCCCTCATCAAAATTGTTTCATTTAGTTGTGTGTGTTGATGTGCATTCAAGGTGAACAACGGTGTGGATTCTCCCCCATCATTATGGGATGGATAAGGGTTTCAGATTGTCCCATCAAAATAGTTATCGGTAAGAAGTATCCCCCATAATTTTTGGATGGATATGGGTAAGGTATTTCTCCTATAAAAATGGATAAGAGTAATAATTCCCCCCATCATTCTAGGAAGGGATAAGGGTCGGGGATACCCCCCACAAAAATGGATCTTGTGTAATTGGTTTTAATATATTTATGGTTACTTTACATAGAAATTGAGGTTATCTTGAGATAAATATTTTTTTATAACTTGTTTATATTTTTCAATAAACTATTTTTATAAATTATTTTATATAAACTATTTTATATAAATGTGCTTACTTGTTGTACCCTAGTGGTGTGAGTAGTGAAGTCATTTGTGGAAAACCTAATATGTTTTACCACTCACCCATACTATGGATCTTTAGTGGGTATGAAGATTTAATCTACTAGGAAATGGGAAAAGCTAAAGATTACACATATTTACCAGTACTTCATGATACTTAAGCTATCTGGTGGAGTTAGAGCATGATAATCGGAGAGCTATAGACATATACTTTTCTGGAGTCTTGTTGGTTTTATAGTATTCTGCAATTTATATTGATATTTTAGACTTACACCATGGTACTTAATTTTAGTATGATTTTTTAAAGGAAATTTTGAGTTTTATATCAGTTTTATCATTCATCATATAACGGTTTTTTGGTAACAGATTGTCTAGTTAGTTGTTTTATTCTTATATGGAAAATCATCACCCACATGTATTGAATCTCTTAATCATTTATTTCTATCCTTTGGCCTCTTGGGGATGTATCTTAAGGATAGATAATTTCACACCTCCCTCTCAAGAAAATTATAATGGGGAGATTCATTACAATATAGTTTCCTAACATAATATACTACCCAAAGATGTCAAATTAATACAAAAGTCCTTTATCGATTTGTTATATTTTTAATCGGAAACCCCATGAAAGGGAGATGCTAAAATGTATAGTTAAAACCAAAATATTTTTCAGGAGAAGAATAATAATATATATTCATCAGTATTGTATACCCCACAACAAAGAAATATGTAGTGAATATGGCATGTGTCTCACGGATGTAAAAAGTGTGATAGAAATCCCTTACCTTAAGTCTTGTCCTCCAATGTACTTATTCAGACATCCTAAATAAAAGATATATATTTATTAAAAAATTATTAAAAAACATATTAATATATATCATACTATATGATATTTTCTTATGGACTTTGTTTATCCAATTACTAATGATTTCATGTCAATGTTATGTTTTGGGTGATAACCACATTGTTTTTTTATATGTTATGATTTGTTATATTTTTATCCGCATACACTGATGATTGTTCCATAATATCGAAAATTATAACAATGATATAAATATAATAAATATTCAATGTATATGTATTTATATAAATCAATATGATTTATTGATGGAAAATGAAAAACATCATTCATGGAGATGGTAAGACATATGTACACAAGAATTTTATTTTTATTTTATCATTGTATTGAATGAAAGAAAGGTAAATTATCATTATAGAATCATCTTTATGTCATATATATCACATATTTTCATTAAAACCATCCTTAATACCTTCCTTGAAAAGCGTGACTATATCATATCACATTGTGAGGCATTAGTCAACCGTACGCATGAACGATGTTATCATATTCACACAGAATAGAGAATATGATGGTATGTGTGATATAAAAATTTCATAATCATAATAAGATCATTAATATAATATATATATATATATATATATATCATATATAAACAATATATACATAATTATGTCCAGTCTCGATAGGCGGTAATGGAAAAATAAATTACATCAGTTCATGAGGCGGTAGTCCATCTTACACAATTGTGACGATTTAATAACACATTTTTATGTTAGTCGAGATGGTTATATTTCATTTAATTAACATAAAAACATCTTAGTGTATGTAAGGTATGTAATTTATTATATAATCATGATATAATAAATATTTATAGGGGTGGAGGAAGAAACAAAACAAAAACAATTATTGATGAATGTTACCTCTCCTTTAGGTATCCAACTAATGTTTGCACCAAATGCCTTTTTGGATGGATTTATGCCCAAAATAAGGATTCTTGTATGGGATTATGGAATTTGGGATGTGATTTTGGTAGGAATTGGCTGAACAATATATGATTGAATTTTTGAGGAAGAGAGGATATTGGGGGCATGTAGGGGAGAGGACACATATGGTATTTTTGTAATGAATTGAGTGATACCATGTTTTCCACATGTCCCAATAGTAAATAATGGACCATTTTAAATACATATTGGTTTAATGGTCTAAATATTGCCTAAAAATAGTTTTATGAAATATTATATATTATTTTTATCCTTATCCTTTTAGTGTAACCGCTGATAAACCCATTTTTTCCCTAACTATCGTAATTGTTTTTTACTATATTCGCTAATCATTTTGGTAATTTTTTTTCATTCATAGACATTATAAATTATTATAATTCCTATAATGGAATTCATATTTACAAATTCAATGTTCAAAATTGGAAAAAATTTATTTAATATTAATCATACAGATTCGATGGGATGTCTATTTTTTAAAAAGAAAAAAGTCAAAAGATTTATTTGTTAGTATAAAATAAAATTCAATATGAAAATGATTCCAATGACCTATATTGAATTATCTGATATAAAATTTATATTATTTTAATTTAAAACCAAAAAAAATTATTTTTTCAAACATATTTTCTAAAGTATCTATAATTTTTACATTCTGATTTCAAAAATGAATTTTATTTTCTCTCATAATTTATAACTCAAAATATGATGTAACACTTAACATAAATTGAAACATTATGCATTATTAATCTCATAATATAATACAATTATTATTTAGGGATATTATTATATTTTAATAATGAATAAGGGATTCAAAATAAAATTTAAATTACCCTAAGAATATATTTATAGATTATCAAACTATGTGTGTATTAAGGCCCATTGTTGTGCACCGCCCATAATTACTTATCCAAAAAAATACTCATATATCAAATAATATATTTGATTAATAAATAAAATTACTTATCCTCAAATATCCATACTTAGAAAATAATATAAATTTATCAATACATCCCTAGTTAATTAAATCACATTTAAAGTAAACACTGTATATACATATGATATATAGTTTTGGAAATAATCATATCCTTAAAAAAAGAATTTGAATATTTGAATCTAATTTAATGTTTGATGAAAAATTATACAGAAAATGTTATTATATCATGATAATGTAAAAAATAAATAAATTAATCAAGAAATGTGGGGTGATGATAATTTCATTAAAAAAGTAGTTTTTTGAATGAAATTATGCCCTTTAGAAGAATAAAAGGAATTTAATTTAGATCTTAATATAAAATTGATAAAGTATATTTCTTTGTAAAAACACTGAAAACATATTTATGAAGCTATATTTTGTATAATGGTTATGAAGGTGGGAAAGTCTGTTATAATTATATACATTAAAAAATTCCATTTTAATATTTTAAAAAATGTACGTTTCGGAAAATAGTAGAAACATTCTATTCAAACAATTATTAAAATTAAAGGATAAATTAAAATTACCTTAACAAATAATTTTGGTAGGAAGGGACATTTTCAAACCAATTCTGTATATCAAGGATATGGAAGAAACAAATATCTGATTTATAGGGAAATAAAATCAATTTTTATTTTAATGACTTATTTTCTTGATCCAAGTACCTAAGAGAGTAAAATTTGGAAGTAAATATATAAAATCAGTAAATATATATAGTATAAGAAATTTATTTGATATAATGAAGGATAATTGATTTGTTTATTTCGAAAAGAGTTAAATCATTCCCAATAAGAAGGGTTATTATAAAATAATCTCTTACCACGTTAGTACCATTCACATTGTTACCCATTAAAACAATAAATCTATACTGAAACATTTACCTTCATGAATAATTTTTTTTCATTTTAAATACATCAAATGGGATGTATATAAACCACAATAATGTGAATAAGTGCATATTACCAAGTATATTTCAATGAAATTGAAATGGAGGTGAAATAAATTACCTCACACTTCTATATTTTTGAACACTCATTATCCTCCTGTATAGTGGTCTAAAACAAGTTAATAACATATAATAGATCCATATTAATTTTTATAATATCATATATGTGTTTACCTCCTTTTCTTTAACAATCATTTTTATTACTATTGTTTCGAGTGTTAGTTGCCTTGTTTTCTCATGCATGTTTTATAATGAAATCTCCAAATATTTAATATCTGATATAGATATGTAATATATTGAATGATAGAAATCTTACTATTATTATTATTTTTAATTATATTCATCTTTAGTGCCAGTCATGAAAACCGGACATTGAAAATAAATAACCTCACTTTATGGAGACAGTAGGCCCTACATACACACAAGTTATGATATAATTTCTAAAAGTATGAAATGGTAATGAATTATGTGATATATTAATTTTATATAATCAATATAATTTAATACATATCATATATAAAATTAAATTCATATTTATTACCCTCCATGTAAAGAATAAGTGAAAAAAATCACATTACATCGAGAGGTGGTAGTCCAATGTTCACATGATCAAAATTATCATATTTAAATAGAATTGAATGTAAGATGTCATATTTTATAATATAATTAAAAAATTATAATTATGTCATAAAAATTATATGTTCATTATATCAATCCTTATTTCCAACCATGTGAAGTGTTGATTAAAAATAAGTTACATCAGTTCATGAGGCGGTAGGCTGTGATAGACATGATCGACGTGTACATTTCCCATTTGATGGAAGAGGAGATTGATATATTATATTACACTAACAGAATAAAATCTCACTATAAGGGATATACTTGTGTAATTATAAGTGAAAATTTTTATAAAATTTTAAGGGGTTTGAAGATGAAATAAAATTAAAACACATGTTTAAGAACGCTACGCCTTCTTCAGAGAACTTTTTTAGTTTGGCAAAAAAATTATTCCTAGGAAGGATTTATGATAGAAAATGACTATAAGATTCTAGTAGATCTGTAAGAAATATTTTTTTTTCATGGATTGGCTAATCCAAATAGAATTGACAGTTTGATGTGGAGGTGACAGTGGGTAGCCTTTTATATGTGTATGATAGGACAAGCATAAATATTTTTTTAAAATACAAGTGATACCCATATTATAAACATTAAAAAAGGCTCCAAAATGCCTATTTATAGAACCAAAGGTGAGATAAGGTCAAATTATTCAGATTTAAAAAGAATTTTGAATTTTTTTAGTTATTTTTACACTTTAATGTTTAGTTTTAACCCCACCAAATCTATTATAATCCATAATATTGAAATTAATTTTTACTCTTTTTATAATTAATTATGAGAAAAAATTAATTTAAAACTATTATATTTTATTTATTATGATGATAAAAAATATGGAATATATTTTTCCAAATTAAAGTAAATGAAGTGATAGAATTAAATGAAAATTAATATCATAGATGCGAAGGAAAAATAGTCTTCCAAAGGTTATGTTTTTAAAGTGTAAATTTTTATATTAAGATTTAATATATAAATCATTAAAATGAAATAAATTATATTAATTAAAAAATAACTAATTTAATTTTACGTTTGAATCAACTTCAAAAAAAAACATACATTTGTAAGTTATTTAAATAAAAAGGTAGTTTTTATAAGAAATACTCAGTATTTTTCACTATTCATCGAAAAATAAAACGTTTTAAACTATCCAAAAAAATTACCGTAACCAAATTTTGATATTAAGAATTACAAAATTATGTTAAATTTATAAAATAAATTTTATGAACTTTTTTAAAATTATTTTTAATATAGCCTGAGAAGTTTCGAAGAAAAAAAATCAGAAAATATTTTTTTCATTCAAATGATTTTTTTATTACGGATCAATAGATACCCAAAAAACGTGTGTAGTTTATTTATTTCCCATTATAAGGTTATTCATATTCATACAACAATCTAAATTTCTAGGCTATAATTTTCATGTATTGATTATAATACTTTAATAGAGTATTGTGTTTCATTTTACCTGATGTTGTGTATATTGCAAGGTATAGAAAAAATTAAATTTATTCTAAAAGATATATATTTTATAATATTGGGACATTGCAATATCCTTTACCCATAATAAACTGATTTAGTGATTTTGATCCACCGTATAAAAATATTTCTTTTTCCATACCTCATTCAGAATATTTGAGTATCTTTCCTCTTCAATATTATATAGGAATTGATCCTCTAATTCATCCATCCTTTATATAAATTCCCATAGAAAAAAGTTATGGAATAAGGGAAAAAGGTGCCAAGGTCACTTTTGGTTGTGCTAAAAAATAATAGGTTTTTTTAAATTTTATTTTTCATTTCCATTAATTTTATTTGTTGTGATAGATTATAGAAACACTAATTTTTCTTACATTACTACTACATCATTTTAAAGATAAAAAACATAACAGTGTTACCAATCCAAGATGAAGCAGTTTATTTTCTGGGGAAAATTAGGCTTATACTTAAATTTTACAAAATAAAACACATACATTATTTAATTTATTCTCCTCTAATTTCATAGTGGCCTACACTTTCTAATCAATACAGGTATTCGCCTTAGGATATACATCAAAAGAAGGGGTGAATGAAAGCCTAGTAAGAGGATAGGTAAGAACACTATGAGAATTTCAGATTTTTATAACTGGCTATTTGTGACGAGTGTTGGACCCATCCCAAATAGCCCGTTGAAATAGACTATTTCTAATGAGAATTTTGACATGTCGCAAATTCCTTTGGCATGTAATGCGTGCCAAAGTGCAAGAAGATTATTTGGGACGGGGAATTATCCCCATCGCAAATATCCCTACCAGTTTTCTGTTATTTGGGATGGGGATCCACTGCCATCACAGAAAAACAGTCGACTGAAAATTATTTGTGACGCAACCCGTGGAAAATACTATTTTTCATTATCACCTCAATTAATAGCTATATCACTATTTGCAACTGGAATACATCACAAAAGATATAACCTTTATATAACTGCCGAATTGTTTTCATTCATAGATTCTCTAAAAATCTCTGACCCACTCTACTTTGACATTGTTTAGTTTATATTTATTAGAGTTTTAAATCTTACAAGAGATCCACTTTGATGTTTTACATCCTTTAAAAGAATCACTTTCAAGGTAATTTATTTTATTTTATTTAACATTAGTAATTATTATTGTTGATTAGCAGTAATTAGATTCAATAGTAATTAATTAGCTTTTTTACATCAATTTTTTATTAATATTTATTTTTAATTTCCATTAATGTTTTATATAAATGTTAAATAGTTTTAATTTGTGATAATTTATTTTAGTCATATTTAATTAGTAATAATTAACTGTAATTAGTTATAATTAACTGTAATTAGTGATAATTAACTGTAATTATTAAAAATTAGTTGTAAAGAGTCACAAAATTAATATGTAGTAATAATTGGTGGCAATTAGTCATAATTGGTGGCATGTGGTAATAATTAGTAATAACTTGTAAAAATTAGAAATAGATTGTAAAAATTAGTAAAAATTAGTGGTAATTAGATAAATTTAATGGCAATTATCAAAAATTAGTGGTAATTAGTAATAATTTTTTGTAATTAGTAATAATTAGTAAGAAATTATAAAAATTTGTAATAGATTGTTACAAATTAATAAAATTTAATAAAATTTAATAAAATTTATTGATAATTATAAAAAATTAGTCGTAATTAGGGATAATTAGTAATAATTAGTAATATTAAGTAAAAATTATTAATTTTAAGTAATAATTAAGAATAATATTAATATTAAATAAAAATTAGTAATGATAAATAAAATATAGTAATAATTTAAAATAAATACAATTTAGTAATAATTAATAAGAAATAGTGATACTTAATAAATTTTTTAATATCTACTAAAAATAAGTAATAATTACTATTAAATAGTAATAATTATTAAAAATAAGTAATAATTATTGATAAATAGTAATAATTATGAATAATAACAAAATTAGAAAAAAATAACATTAATATTTTATGATTAGAAATAACTTGGAATAATTAAAAATTATTAGGAATAAATATGAATAATTATGAATAATTATGAATAATTTGAAATATATAGGAATGATTATTAATAATTAGTAATAATTTGGAAGAATTAGTAATAATTTCTAATTATAATGAATAATTAAAAATAATTTGGAATAATTTGGAATAATTTAGAATAACTAGTAATAATTATGAATAATTAGCAATAATTAGGAATAATTAGTAATAGGTAAGGATAATAAAAAATATTTAGTAATCATTATGAATAATTGGGAATAATTAGTAATAATTAATAGTTATTAGTAATATTTACGAATAATTAAAAATAATTAAGAATAATTAAGAATAACTGGCACTAATTAACACTCATTATAATAAATAGCAGTGATTAGGAATAATTAGTAACAATTATGAGTAATTATTAATAATTAAGTATAATTAGAAATATTTAGTGATAATAAAGAACAATAAGGAATACTAAGTAATAATTAGTAATAATTATTTATTTTTTTAATAATTATTAATAATTATTAATTATTAGTAATAATTAATAATTAGTAATAATTACTTATAATTAGGAATAATTAGGAAAAATATAATTAATTTGTTACAATTAGTAATAATTAGTAATAATAAAGTATAATTACGAATAATTTGGAATAAATTGTAATAATTATGCATAATTTGGAATAATTAGTAATAATGTGGAATAATTAGTAATAATTAGTAATAATTCGTACTAATTAGGATTAATTTGTAACAGCTAGTAAGAATAAGAAATAATTAGGAATAATTAGGAATAACTAAGAACAATTAGAAATAATTTGTAACAAATAGTAATAAATAACAATAAATATAAATAAATAGTAATACATAATAATAATTTGTATTAATTAGTAATAATTAGTAATAATTAGTACTAATTAGTTATAATTAGATATAATTAGTAATATATATTAATAAATTGTAATAATAATTAATAATCAGTAATAATTAGTAATAATTAGTAATAGTTTTTATAATTAGTAATAGTTTGTAAAAATTAGTAATAATTAGTAATAATTAGTAATAAATAGCATTAAATAGTTATAAATAGAAGTTAGTAATTATAATTAGAATTAATTATGTATAATTAGTAATAATTAGTGGTAATTAATAAAAATTAGTATTAATGAGTAGAAATTATCTGTAGTTAGTCAAAATTTGCTTTAATTTCCAAAAAATAGCAACAATTAGTATTAATTATCACTAATAATACAAAATTAATGATAAATTAATAAAATTACTCAAAATTATTAGTAATTATTAATCATTTTTTTAATATAATAAAATTTGTAACAATAAGCCGTAGTTACCAGTAATTATTAATAATTAGTGGTAATTAGTTATAATTAGTAGTAATTATTAATAATTCGTGATAATTTGTAAAAAATTGTTAAAATTTTTAATAATAAAATTAATTAATAGTAAATGGTAATAATTAGTGTTAATTAATAATAATTAATGATAAGTAGTTAAAATTAGAGGTAATTAGTATTAATTAGCTGTAATTAGTTAAAATTTGCAATTTGTAAAAAGTAATAGTAATTAGTAAAAATTAATATTAATTTGTAAAAAATGGAGATAATTATTTTTAGTTATCATTAATTAGTAAATATTAGTGATAAATATAATTAAAGAATGATAAATAGTAATAAATAGATATTGTTATAAATAAATTGTAATAAATATTAATAAAAAGTAATAAATGGTAATAAATTGTAATAATTGGTTATAATTGGTAATAATTGGTAATAATATGTAATAATATTCATCCCATGAGTAATAATAAATCTATAGATACATTGTTTATAGAAGTTAGTATAGACCAATTTACACCGACCAAAAATTTGTACATATATGGCTGACACAAATTAGTAATGACCAATTTATGCCATCTATCTAAAAACATTCATTACGTTGTGAGAACTTGGACGGATATGCTGTGACATATTTATAGCAGTAGGAGGAGGATGATGAGATACATTGGTGACATGCCATTTTTGATATAAATTGGTGTAATGATAAATTTGGACATGGTTGGCGTAAATTGGTTTCATCACCTGGTGATTATAAAATATATGATTGATACTTTTTAGTTAATCAAAGAATTTCCAATCATCAGTATATTATAAATTACTAATTTATGTAAACCATGTCCTCTTTTTTCACTAGGTTTCCAGAACTGGGAAACACATGAAGTGACATGTCGATGGTATCAGCTACTATAATAGAAAGAGATACATCGATGACATGACATTGTTGAAAAAATTGGTACAATGAAAAATTTAGACATGGTTGGAAAAAAATGGTTTCATCGCATGAATATTGTAAAATCAATGATTTCACCTTTTTTATTAAATCATAGAATTTTTAATCTTCTGGTGATAAGAAAAAATTAGTAAAAACAAGTAGTAATTAGTAATTATTTGTGTAAATAAACATTAAATAATGTTAATTATTAAAAAATTTAAATTGGTAAAAATCAATAGAAAATAAATTGAATTGACAACATTTACAAGTAAATTATGATTGTTTTGATTTTTACCCCTTTTTTGATCATTTTTTATTATATTAAATTAATCATAAATATTTTTATAATTTTATATTTTTAGAGAAATATGGAGTATGTATGATGATAATAATCTTTATTATATGATCATAATTTGAGAAATAATCTTTGGAGTCAAAATGGTTCTAGTATAAATCATGTATATATTGAGGGTTTTGATTCTTTTTTATTAGTAGCATCATCAAAACTAAAAGTGGTTTCAAAAGGGAAAATTAATTATCCAGGGATAAAATGTGATCGGAGGTGGATTGAAACTGTTGACAATTTTTTGGGTTGTCAATTGCAATTTGGTTTTCGAAATGTATACATATATTTTTATTAATATGGTGAACGTTGTTCTAGAGAAGATACTAATAATTTGGTTAAATATCAATCATGGTTTTCAAATTTCATTTATTATTTGGTGGGTCTATCTTTTCAACAATCTAAATCTCATAATGACATTGATTTAACTCTAGAGTTGGAACAAACACAATTTTATGAGTTTTTGATATCTTATGAAGATTTATTATATCCCAATAACAAGTGTTTGAAAATATATATGGCTACTAAATCAGATAACAGAATGTAAAATAGCTATTTTGAATAGATATTGTCATTGGATAAACTACTTTAACCTAAAAGAAATGTGTTTCATAAAAATTTCCTAAGATGGAAATATGACTATTTCTAATTTGGGTATTGGTTATCTTAATATTCATTCATTTTTAAATGATTTTATATTATATTATGATGAAAATGAGTCATTAGATTGTATTCCAACATGTAGAAAATCGAGGAATAAAGAGGTTAAACTAGGGAATCCTAGATTTATTCCTGAAAAATGATTGAATTATTTTCAAATTACATCCAGATTACTACATTTATTTATTTCTCATAACACAATGTCATTGATATCATAGCAGAAAACTAATATTTCAACTAATAAATTATTAATCCATCATACTGATACATATTAATGGAAAAATTTTGACAATGTAAATCCATATTTCTCATCAGAAGCTCAAAATGTTCAATTTATACTTTCAACTAATGGTTTCTATCCATTTAGTTGTTATAGTAGTCCATATTTTTATTGGTTCATCTTTATTACACTATTCAATTTACCTCCTTGGAAGTTGATGAATTTTCCATATATCATTTTTACCTTATTAATTCCAGGGCATCCAAACAAATATCGATGTTTATTTGAATCCATTGATTGATGAGTTAAATTTATTATCAATGAATGGTGTGTGTACATATGATGTTTTTGTGAAAGAAAATTCTAAGGAAATATGCATTGAGGTGGAAAATTAGTTTCTTTGAAACATATGGCATGTTACCTAGCTGGAGTGCACACAATCCAAAATCATGTATATACTGTATTAGAGATAGAAAGACATTTATGCTTGTCAATATAAGAAAACATTATTTTAATCTACAGTCATCTATGATTTCTTCTTACCGATCAACCTTATTGGAGGAACATATATAAATTCAAGGAAGGTATAATTGAATGAGATGGACATCTAATAATAAAATTAGGTATTGTGTAAAAATCCATTGTCCCTTCATTACCTATCATTTCTATTAGACCAACTATAAAATAATAAATATAGATTGATTTGGGAAATAACACAATTGAGTAAAATGAAGCATTTTTTAGAATCTTTCAAATTCATCTCATTTATTAGTCTGTCACATGTTGGATGTCATGCATATTGAAAAGAACTATTTTGGTGGAGTTGATGAATGACAAATTTTAGATGGTGAACATCCCAAGGCTCATACATATGTTTGCTCAACTATGAATAAATGACCTCATAAATAATGTGAGTTATTCGATCAATAATTCTATATTTTGTGTTATAATAAATTAATATTTTTATATTTTTATTTTATATGATAATCATAGCAAGAACCAATTTCACCAAATTACAGTAGCTTCTCCTAAAGAACATTGGGAGAATAAATTTTCCTATTGGTTTCAAAAATAGATAAAATAATTTTTTTTGGTTTAACATATAAAATAAATTTGTTAGATTTTATATAGAAAATTAATTTACAATTTTTCAGGTATCCCAACATACTGATAAAATTGATAATTGATTGGTTATATTGAGTGACCCGTCATCCAAAATTATTAAATATTACAATTAATATTTGGTGAATGGTTTTGATTTCATACAGGTGCATATGGGGAATAAAAATATGAATAGTTTTGTTTTCATGAGAGGATCATAGCATAATCAAAGTTAATTAGAATTTTACAGCATGTTGGATGAAATAATTGAACTATGCTATCTAGGATAGAATTATATAACTATTTTTAAATGTTAGGGGTTGGATATCAAGAGAGACTTATGTGTTAATCCTTGTAATGAAGTCATTGATATTAAATATAAAACCCATCTTATAATAAATGAAAAAAATTTATTGTCTCATCAGGAACATAACTTTTATTATTAAAATTATTATGCTACATAAAGTGAAATTAGAGATTTATGGATCATAATTGAAATCAAAATCTTAGGAAAATCAGTTTATTGAATGTCAATGTTGTTCTGCTGAAGTACCAGGAATTGAATGTTTTCAATGGAGTACACCAATTCCATTATTTCTATCAAGATACATGAATATCAATGATGAATCTACATAGTTAAGGGTTGATGGTGGTGATTATTTATTTATGTAACAAATTAGTTTGAAATAGAATGATATAATGAAAATAAAACACATAAGGAAATTAATGATACTAGGGAGGAATATAATGATATTTACACCACTATATATGAAGTTGAGAATTGAGATGAATATTAAAATAGTTAGATGCTAGTTTTAATCATATATAATACATATATATATATAATAGGTGTTTTAAACTATTTTCTAACAAAAGTCATTTTATGTTTCAGATGGACTCGGATCTATTTTCTGAGTTAGATGAGGTAGATCAACATGGTGATGAGTATGATGGTGCATCTTATGAATCTCAGAATGATGGCAGTTCAGCGAAGAATCTATGGGGTTGTGGTTTTGCGATATTGATGATTCTTGAACCAATCTCCATGCGATGAACACGTCTTGATTTTGATATACAAATATAGAGGTATGTGTAAAATTGTATTTTAGTTAGATTCCAATTATTATAATAAATTTATTTACATTGTAACTATCAAATTATTTTTTATGTTTTTCAAATATTACTGCATATAGCTATTGGATAGGGGAGGTCTATATTGTGGAATTATTTATTTGGAGCATGGGTGACTTAGAATCTGATTTACATTAATGGTAACCAATGTATGTTTGATTGTTCGATGGTATGTAAATAAATAATAGTTATTTTGAAATTTATTTACATAATAACATGATATTATTAATTATTTGATGGGTTTTTGGATACCTGTCAATGATATCATATGGGAATCTATTGGGGAGGCATGGGAGATCTGTATTCATGAGTGTTTCCATCGGTTGTTTTACAATCTAAAGAGGATAGCAATGTGTAATGTGAGGTATAAGGATTTAGATCAGTCTTGTTTAACACACCGAACAGATTGCATCTCATCTCATGTTTAGGAAGGATTATGTTCGTACTGGCTGGGTTCTACTATTTAGGAAAAATCATCAATTGGTGGACAAAATCAGGGGAGGTAGGAGGTGAAACTCAAGCTGCTAGTCGATTATTTAGTACGCATCAGTGACTTATGGTTCATACTTTTTGTAAAAATTTATATAACTATAAATGTAAAATATTAATTTTATAATCATATAGGCAATAAAACAACCCGACTTTATAGTGTTTGATGTTAATAGAGGGATGCACAATGATCCTATCACTGGAGTGATTAGAGTTGATCGTCAGCGTCATATTGTTTTTAGTATACTTTTTTTTCTGAGTTTTAAAATTATCTTCAAATAATATTTTGAATATTAAAATTGTATAATGTAATTAATGGTTTCATATGAGGCCACGGCGTCTTAGACATAGGCCAGGTGTCAGGCTGAGATTGAGGGTTAGTCCTCCAGTGAATCAAGATTTGATGATGGGGCATGGATGCATGCGACATAGTATGCCTTCTTAGAAATGGAAATGTTTTTGATATTGGCACTCTATTGACGCATATGACTAATTATGAAACCACTGAGATTCCTTCATGCTACATGATAGGATATCATAAAGAGTTATCATTATCTACTGCACAATATTAGGAGAAGCTTCGAGCTCAGGATGAGATTATAAAGACCATGTGTAGGGAACAGGAGGAGGTCCATTGACATTATTGGTCACAATAGGAGGAGATCTATCAATGGAAGCAGCATTAGTACAAGTTTACGATGGAGTACATGTGATGTCTAACTCATGGTTTAGAGATGGAGTTCCCTCCACCATCTCCTCCAGCTCCTCCAGCTCATCTAGATGACCCTGTCGCTTAGTGATTTATAAACTTTTTCTAATAAACATTTTGATTTAATTATTTGTTGTAATATTTTAATTAATATATATATTTACATTTCTCTATATTGTGTTATTTATATTATTTAGAATATTGTGAATTTAAATTTTTTTATTTTTTTTATTTTTTTATTATTTTATTATTTTATTACTTATTTACTATTATTATTATATTTTATTATTATTATTATAATATTATATTATTATTATTATTAAATTTTTTGAAATAATGTTTTTTTATAAATTTTTATTATTTTTATTATAGATTTTTTTCGTTATTATTATAATAATAATTAATTTATTATTATTGTTATATTTTTTCAAAATTTATTAATATTAATATTTTTTATTTTTTATTATTTTTTATGTTTTTTATGATGGGACTATCAATAATACTATTTTTTATAGGCCCGTCACAAAAGAGGTTTTCAAAAATCATGGATAATATATTGGCAATTTCGTTTTCTAAAATGGGTTATTTGCGATGGTACCCTATGGGAAATAAAATTTTGTGATAAGATCCCGTAAAAATAACATGTTTCAAATGATTCAATTTGTAGTTGTGCAACATGAATCAATATAACTTGGGGTGAGCATTATCATCATGATAACATAGACATATGATCATCATTATATTCCTAAGAAGAAGCATTAGATTAAGGCAACAAATGCGGAAATGCATAAAAACAAAACATCAATTGTATTGGTCAAACAACACACATAGCTGTGAACAAATCTATCATCATGTTCACAAATATTTCACTTTATCTCATGAGATACATCACATGAACCAATACATTGGAGGGATATAAAATTCACAAAACACTCATCACATCATAACATTTACATGCACTATATAATTCTGGGTGCACTTATCACATCATAACATTTACATTATCATGTATTCCACAATGAGTGTTTGACAATCTTAAATATAAAATAACCCAAGGAAAATAATGGGTTTTATATAAAAAATAATACATTCAAGAATAAATTTTTGGTTCTGAAATAAAATAGGGTATAACATACTTGTTATAAGAATCATCAGTCTATAGTGGAGAAGGAATAATCTCACAAGATATAAAAGTTGTATTTTTTCAAAGAACAGTTTTTTTTGGAAAAATCATTCATTTTTTACAAAAATAGATTGGTAACATGTATATCATAGATAAAAGATACAAGGAAAATAAATTATATTTAAGAAACATCCATAGTAAAAATGTATTGATGGATTGAAAAACCAAAGTATGAGAGTTTGGTTCACAAATCCCCTTACCTAAGGTCGGAATTCTTTCATCACAGTAATGTGTGGGATAATAAAATTAAATTCATTAATTAAGAAATCTATAAAATATTATACCTGATTTTTTATTTCTTATAACTTCATTATGTTCATTAATAGCCTTTTATTTGAGTTACATAGTTCAATTCTATTGTTCGAGAGGTTTCATTTTCTTGGTTTTCATAATCGCTTCAGTTGTATACATACATGGAAATTCATATAAAATGAGGATAATTCACTAGAATCAATATTATTTGTTATTAATGAACTTAAATATGATTAAATTATCTTATATATCATTATTTATATGGTATCAAGACGAATCATAGATAAATAGTTAATAAAAATTATTTAAATTAAATTTTTGGTTTTTCAACATCATGAATTATTTTTTTTATTACATAATATCAGTACATATGTTAGTTACAGAACATTAAAAAGATTATAAAATGCGTGTTACAATATTTTTCAACAATTACAATGAATTTATGTCCAACCTTGAATGCGGTATAGGAAACAAAAACACATCATCCACGGTGGTGGAAAATCGACAAACAAAAAAATGATATTTTCAATTTTTCAATAAGAGGAAAAGGGAAGACATTAAAAGATAAATTAGTCCATTAACATAAAAAAATTATATTATATAATATATACAAGATTTTTCATTCCAATTTTATTAATTTAGATGAATATAGGATAATAAAATAAATGAAATCGAAAATAAAATAAATCTAAAAGGAGGATTTACCTCTTGAATATATTATCCTTAAAAACCACCTTACGGAAAGTGGTTTGGTATTTTGATGTGACCAAGGAATCATGGAGGTGGAGTTAATTCTTTTTAAGATTATTAAGAATAATTTTGATAAGGATCAAAACATTAAATGTTTTATGAGAAGAGGTGGTGATAGGTGGTACTTATAAAGGATGAGAGGTGGTGTTTTCTCATTATTTTATTCATTGGTTTATTATTTTGGCTAAGGACTATGAAAAGGTTGATCACAACCACTATATATAATATAAAATAAAGGTTATTTTAATATAATGTGATTACATCAGACTTATATAATCTGTGACTCAATAATTCATGTATTTCTATAATAAAGAAAATTATCATATTTTAAAATTCCAAAAAATTAAATATTTTATAAAAACAACAAAAAATCACTCTAACTATTTTTATACTTGTATAATTTAAAAATTAACTCCATTTTATGACAATAATATTCTAAATATGTGAAATTTTATTTTCAATTTAAGTCATCATTTACTCGAAAATAAATAAATGTTTTAAAATTATAACATATTTTATAACACTTTGAAAAATTAGTTAAGATATCATAAAATTTTATTATAATCATAAGATAACAAAATATTAGTATATGAATGAAATTTATAAACATAAATTTTATTTTTAATTATTAATTTAATAATTAATAATAAATTTCAAATTTATGACTTACAAAAATATGAACACTTAGTTTTTCATATTTAAAACATTTATGTACTTTTTCCATGAAATAAATACATCACCATTTAATTAATAAGATACCTAAATTATATCTATATATATATATATATTAAATAGGTGAGGTTAATATTCTATTTTTTGAATTACAATTTTCATGTGCCATATTACTATTTCGAAGGTCATGTTACTATTTAACCTGTATAGGTTCCCTAAATTATAAAAAACCCCTCATTTAATTAATTCATCATTTAAAATGTTTTTATTGGGTTCTGTTTGTAATTTAGTGTGACATATAATATAAAACATAATTATAACAATATAAATTTCACTGATAAAATTATAGGTCGTTACATTATTCTCCCCTTATGAAATTTCACCCTCAAGATTTAATTTTACCTAAAATTCGAGGGTATTTATACATCATCGCTTTATATGGTTACTATATTTCCTCTTCAGACTAGTGGTTCTACCGTAGTAATTTGACCATGTGAGTAGTCCTGTTTCAAAGAACATTATCTCTACTGTCCAAGATTTTCACAGGCCACTCGTCATAAGAGAGATCATTTTCTAACTATACGACCTTTATATTTTCTCCTTGTGATGGATATGATATTTACTTCTTCAGGAGGGATACATAGAATACATCATTTTCTCATGACATGGTAGGTGGAACATATAGTTGAGAGGACACAACTCTGACTCGATTGAATAGAACTCATATTTTCTTTCTTCTTAAATGTTATGATTTTGTTCAATAAATATTTCCGGAGGAATAAATTATCTCCAACCATACACTCAAGGTCTAATCAAAGACTTCCTTTATATCACTTCAGACGAATTTGGGCTACCCTAATGCACTATTGAATGTTTTTCACCTTTTCCACCATTTTTTATACCATTTTAGTTCCAAGCAGTTTTTATTCACTAAATTCATCCCGACATGCTAGTTTTCTACATAGTTTCCCAAAAAGGGATTCATATGGAGCCATTTGGATTCTCTAGAGGAAACTATCATTGTAAGAGAACTCATCTAGAGGTATATGTTGTTCCCATCAACATTTGATGTCCATAAAATATTCTCTCAACTTTCATTCCAGTTTTTAAATAGTTTATTCAGTTTTTCCATCAGTTTTTTGATATAATCCTTATTGATGTTCTACTCAGTTTTTAGAGAATGTTGGAGACTTTCCAAAAATATGGAGGTGAAAATCATGTCTCAATCAGATGCTGTCGATAGTGGTACTCCATATAGCCTTACCACTTCCATGATTTATATCAATGCATGTTGAACTAGTGATAATTCCACATAAATACTGATAAAGTAGGATATCTCTATAAGATGATCCACAACAACACATATATCAATGTTTCCTCTACACATCTTCAAAAGTCTTATGGAAAATCCCATTGTAATTTTTTCCCATTTCCATGTTGGTATGGGTAATGGTTTTATCATCTAATTATAATTTTTTGTATTAGACTTCACTTTTTGATATACCATACATTTTGATGTATATTCAGGGATCTATTTCTTCATATTTTTCCATCAATATTTCTCTCAGATATTTCAATACATCTTATTTTCTTCTTGTGTGAATATATAATGTTGGGCTATGTGAATAATTTAAAAGATCAGTTTTTTTCTCTGGATCAAATGGTACACAGAGCCATGAACCAAATTATACAATTCCTTCCTCATAGATTCTAAACTCAAAGGACATCCCATTTCTCAAAACATCCACCTTTTATGAATTGCAACATCATTCCATTGAGAATCCTTTATTTCATTATAAGGAATGGTTGAGAAATTATTTGAGAAAGTATTTATGATGTTCCTTCCTTAATGATTCATGTGTCCTTCATTTTAAAATAAAAAAATATTAGATCATTCTGAATTCTCATCATTGATAATTTTGCAGGATACTTTCTACTTATAGCATCCACCACTTTATTCTCTTTTTTATGATGGTAGTAGATCAGGATGTTATAATACTTAAAAATATCCAAAAATATTCTCTATAACATATTTATCTCATTCAATGTGAATATATTTTTTAGGATTCTATGATTCATATATATTTTACACCTATCCCAACATAGATAATTCTTCCATATTTTCAATGTAGAGATCGTATCTTCTAACTCCAGATCATGCATGGGGGTTTTTTTTGATGAATTTATAACTGCCTCGAGGCATAGTTTTTAACTTTATCATTTTTCATTACTAAACAATCTAATCCCTTATCTGAAGCATCGATGTATACCACAAAGGGTTCCCCACATTTTAGAAGTGAGAGTACTGGAATAATGGTAAGAAACTTTTTTAACTCTTTGATGAAATCTTCAAATTCAATAGAGCATGAAAAATTTTCTCCCTTCTGAGATATCATTGTTATTGGGTTTCAAAATCATAATAAGTTCTTCACAAATCATTGGTAATACCCTAATAACTAAAGAAAACTATGATTATCCTTTAAATATTTTTTCTTAGGCCACTATTCACTTGCATTTGTCTTAGAAGTGTCCACAAATATTCCTTTACTTTTGATAGCATGCCCTAGGAATGATACTTCCTCCTACCAAAGCACAAATTTATTATACGTTGCATATATTTTATCTCTTCCAACAACCCTTATCACTATTTTAAACTACTGCAATTTTCCTCCCTCTCTCATGAAGTATATCAAAATATCATCAATATATATGGAAATAAATTTATTGAGGTAATCTCTAAAGATTGTATTCATTAAGTCCATAAATATTGTTGGATAATTAGTGAGTCCAATGGGAATCACTATAAACTTATAGTGTTCATCCTTCATTCAAATGGTAGTCTTGGTAATATATTCCTTGATTAGTAATAATTGGTGATATCCCAACTAAAGGTCCACCTTAGAGAAAAACATGATCCCCATAGTTGATCGAATAAGATTTATATACATGGAAGGAGATACTTATTCGTTATCCTGATTTTTTTGATATCATGATAATAAATTCATATTTTCATTGATCCATCCTCATTCCTGAAGAAGATGACTGGTGCATCCTATGGTGAAGCACTCAAGTGTATAAAACCCCTATACATATTATTTTGTAACTACTTATTTAGTGTCTCTAATTCAAGGGTATAAATTCTATAATGTGTATTTGATATAGGCAGAGATACAAAAATAAGTTCAATTTAGAATCAGCCTCTCAATTAAGAGAAATAAAATACATTTCCTTATGGGAACACATCAGTAATACCTTACAATAGTAATGTCTTTGACCGTGATTCATTCCTCTACATCAATAATTTGATCTATATATGATTTATCAAAATGAATTAATATCAACATTTGATATGATGGATCTAAAAAAGATTTATCCTCCCCCTAACACTTATAGAATTTGATGATGCATTGGGATTTGAATATTTATCACCCTTTTCAGCATTTTAACATTGGATTTTTATAATGATATCCAATCCATGTCCAATATAGCATTAAACTCCATAAAAGAAAGTTTGACAATATTTTCTATGACTTTATTCCAGAAATATTAACCAGGGAAGTGTTATATACATTGGATGAAATAATTTCCCTATTAATTATTCAAATAGATAAATCAACATTAAAATTCTTAGGTGGTGTTTTATGTATTGTACTAAACATTTAAGATATAAAATAATTAATAGACCCAAAATCGAAGAGCACATTCAATATTATTGAATTAATAGCGATCATACTTGTGACCACATCTTTTTTGGCTACACCTAAGTAGTACTGATGGAATAATCACTCTATTTCTCAATTTTCATTGGTGGCTATTTATGTTGATTACCTTCTAGGACTCGATTTTTAGTGCATTTTTCTATATAGTGTACTTTCCCCCCTATAGTTAAAACATTGAACCTTTGGTGGTGCTCACAATTCTTCCATCACATTTTCCTGCTTTCTCATGTCTATTGATCATTCATGAGCTCAGTGGATTTCTCTCCCACAATTATAGAATTTCCAATCCATTTTTTGAAATTACCATCATAGTTCTTCCAACATTTTTAACATGTGAGTGGTTGATTTATCTTTCCACCTTTATTTTAAGGTCCTCCAACCTGAAACTTAATATTTCAATTGTTATCTGTATACCCATGAGACCATTCCAAAAACACAATATCCATTGCATGAAAGCATCTAAAATCTTCATTCTCCCTCCCAAAGCCATGAATATCTTTGACCTTTCTATGGTATGGTTTTAAATCACTAAATAATCATTATATTTTACTATCATTGTTGATAAAAAAAATTATGTGTACCTTGCAAGCCTGGATAAAATATCTTCATAAGTCATGAAAAATTCACCCTCATTTTTTATTAGATATATTAATTATCTCCCAAAATTTGTACAAAAGGTTTGATGGAAATACATGTTAAGAAAAATTATCTTGAAGTATTCCCATTATATCTCGTTAATAGAGTCATTTTCCTTGGTGTTGTTAATCAATACCAACCACTAGTCGGCCTCTCCATCTACATGGTAAATGGGTAGAGTCACATTCTCTATCATATAATAGAAAATTATATAAAAGATCTTCTCTATTGAGATAACCTACAATTCCATGACTAGTTGATCGAAAGATCCGCTACATATTGGTGGTTATTTCCACATAAATGACTAGATATCTATTTTTTCCCTATTAGGAGAAGGAGGGTGATCCACATTATTCAGGTTACTATTAATAGCCAGATAAAATTGTAGAAGCATGACCATGAAATTTTGAACAGCACCTCCTAAGGAATTTGGGATGTCATTCAAGTAATCATAGCATTGTCCCTCGCATGAGTTGTTGTCCTAGTTTCTACTAGTTCCCACCATGTTCTAAAATATAAAATGTTATAAAAAACATAATTCAATAATTAATGAATAAGTAATTTATTATATTGTCTAACTAACCCTAAAGGCATATCTTGTGGGATCCCTATGTTTAGTATTTCTCCAAAAAAATATTCTTAGGTTCTTACATATAATTAGTCTCATAAAAATGATTTCCACTAAGGTTTTATAATACTCTTTTCCAAATTAACTAAACCATGCTTTGATACCCACTATAGAGATCCTACTTTTACTTATATGACAATTTCATCATTTTCATCATAAAATAATAACAGTGTTACAAATCCCAGATCATGTTGTTTAGTGTCTTGGGGAAATTAATCTTCTACATAACTTTTCAAAAGTAAAACATATTAAATATCTAGTTTCTTATTATCTAACATATTAGTTTCCTTAGTATTCTCCTTACTATAATTATGCACCTGAGGATACACATTAAAAGAGTACCTAAGCTAAAATCCCAATAAGAGGATAAATAAGAACATGAATCAACATAACATTGTGTGATCATTATCATCAACATAAAATAAACATTGTATCATTATTATAACCATTAAATGAATCATTAATTAATTTCATGGATTGTGGGGAAGAATATAAATGAAACATAATTTCTTAGGGGTCAAACACCACACATAGTTGTGAATAAATCTACCATCTTGTTCACACATATTAAACTTCATATCATGAGATACATCACATTACTCAATATATTGGAGTGAAATATAATTCCCCATTACCCGTTCAAATCAAAACATTTACACATGCTATATAATTCTAGGTGCACCTGTCACATCATCAAACATACATTATCATGCATGTTACATTGAACATATATTAATCTTGGACATAAAATAACAGATGGTAATGAATGAGTTTAATTTCACAATTCATGCATTCATAAATAAGCATTTGGCTTCACAAATGAAAGAAGGAATAACATACTTGGTATAAGAATCATAAAAAATGAAAGAAGAATAAATAATATTATGAGAAGTAAAAGATATATTTTTAGAAAGAAGAGTTATTTTAAAATAACTATTTTAATTTGTCATAAAATTTGAATAAAAACATTTATATCTAATAATGTAATTATGATGGAAGATAAATCATCTTTAGGGAACATTAAAGGAACATCCCTAATAAAAAATTATTGAAAGAGTGAAAACCCAAAGGAAGCGAGTTTGGTTCTAGAATCCCCTTACCTTATGTTCGAATTCTTTCTTCACCTTAATATCATATATAATAAAATTAAATTCATTAATTAACAAATAAAGAACATATATTAAATTTATATTATTTATTAATACAATATTATGTTCATTTATGGAATTTTATTTTCGTTATATAGTTTGATTTTATCATTTGAGTGTGGCCATTTTCATGGTTTTCCTAATCAGTTCACTTGTATACATATAAGGAAGTTCATTTAAAATAAGGATAATTCTCCATAATTTAGATTATACAATATTAACTATCATCCATAAGAATAAATTATATTATATATCATTTTTGTACATTTTATGAGGATGAATCTTTAGATAAATAGTTAATGGAAATCATTTAGATTAATTTGGTGGTTTCAGATCATCACTTTCTAATTTTGTTTTATTACATAATATTACATATATGTGTTTGTTAAAGAACATTAAAAATATTATAACATAAAAATTAATTTTTTTAACCATTATAATGGTTTTATAACCATCTTTGAAGGTGGTAGTGTAAAATTAAATTGCATCATCCACGATGGCGGTAAATCAACACACCATAGATGATATTTTCACTTTTAGAATATGAGGAAAACATAATAGATTAGAAGATGAATTATTCCATTTAAATAATATAATTATATAAAATTAATGATTTTGCAGTTATCATGCCTCTTGGATTGATGAAGGCAAAGATAGGACAAGAAAAGAAATGAAATTGGAATAAAAATAAAAGAAAAAGAATAACGATTTTACATCTTGCATATCTCATCCTTGAGAACCTCCATAGGGAAAGGGGACTGGTCTGTTGATGAGACCATGGATCTATGACATGGGATGGGGTCTTGGGATGATAATTGGGAAGAATTTTTATAGTGTTAAATTCTTTAAATGGATGAGGAGAATTGGTTGTGAGGGGTGGAATTTATAGGGGAGGCAAGTGGTGTTTTCTCATTATTTTATTCATTTGTATATTCTTTTGGCTCATGAATATTAATAGTTTGAACTTTATCACTAAATATAATAAAATAATGAAGGGGAGTTTGATTTTTTGGGATTACATCAGCCTTACATCATTTATGAATTAATAATTCAAGTATTTGTTAAACAGTGAAAATTATCGTATTTTACTATACAACAACAATTCACGTATTTTAGGAAAATCCAAAAATTTCACCATAAAATGTTTCATATGGGTAAATTAGAAATGAGCTCCATTTTACAAAAATAATATTCTAAAAATATGGAATTCCGTTTTTAATTAAAATCATCATTTACTAAGACATATAGATTTTACAATATATCTAATTTTATAACACTTTGAAAAATTAAATAAGGCCTCGCAAAATTATCTTATAATCCTAAGAAAATAAAATAATAATTAATGAATACATTTTAAAAAATAAATTCTCATTTTAATTATTACGCTAATCAAAAATTTGGAAATAAATATTTATGACTAACAAAAATACCAACACTTAATTTTTCATTAGTAAATATTTATGTGACTAATACTATATCACATAACTAAAAGAATTGAAATTTCATTTGTAAAATTATCAGTTGTTACATTGTTCTACTAGATGATTGGGTTTGTTGCATAGAAGGGAATTGAATTTAGACAATGGATTCATTATACATTATTCAATATGGTGTCCACTATAAATTAGGACTACAATTATTTTATTCTAATTTAAAGGATTAAATTGTATATTTTAGTTTATTTGTTTATGAACTAAAACAAAAATATTATGTCTTGAGGTGCTACAAGCTCTGGTATTTAGTGGGGTGACTTTATTTTGATTTCAAACTAGCTGCAAGAAGATATCTATAAGGATGATACCACTATGATTAATGGATTTTAATCTATATAATACTGTATAGTTTTTGAGAGAATCCTTTTATAAATGGATTGGTGGATTGATGTATTGATGCACCAAGTATCTTTGGTGATCCATTAATGACTAAAGGCAACAAAAATATGGGATTTATGGACTTTCATTGATTTATTACACAAGACCAAAATTATGGGTCATGTTAAAGACATAAAATTGGATTTTGATTCTAGAATTAATCAATTAAGAGTGTAAAGAATGATTAGGGAAATAATTAGTATTATACTCTAATGAGGATGGAAAAAATTTGTAATATTTCACTTAGAGAAGATCTATTCTATAAATAAAAAATTATATATTATTGCACAAGGTTTCCTATATTTGAAAAAACATACTCCATGATATTACTCATTGAAAATGGCTATAAATAAATCAAACATATCCTCCTTAAATGATGATAATGTGGGGAGAATTTATTCCAACCCAATGCCACTTTTTCTTATTGAACATATTTATTAGTTTTCTAATCCAACTCTACATCTCATGTCCTAAAATATGTTTACAAACATTGATTATACATAAAATAGATCTCAGTTTCCATCATTGTTAAATGGAATTATATAATATCTAAACATACAAGTAAATTTAAATTATCAATTATATTTCTTAATAAAAAACTATTGTCAAAAGTGACATAAAAATAAACATAGATTTAAATATTAATATTTTAAGTATATTTTCATCACTAACATCCACGAAATAATCTAAATTAATTTTTATCACAATTGTTTATTAAAAAATGATATAATTTGTTCACATTGAATTGTAACTTGAATTATTGGGAAAATCCATTAATATTTATGGAAATAAATTGTTAACCTATGTGGTATTACCCCCCAAAACATATATTTTGAAATTTAGAAAATAATTATACTATAATATTATGACTACAAATAATTTTATTAGTGAATGTGACTATATACAATCATAATTTTGTCAGAATTATAATTACTAGATCATTATCTTTTCCTTTATTTCTCAATAATGTTATTTTAATCAAAAAATACACCATAAGAATATTTTACCTACCTTCCCATCATTTAATTCACTTAGACTTGGGGTTCTCACAAATACTTTTTCACTACCATAAAAAATATTAACATTCTATTTCTTATTATACTCTTAAAAATACTTCTCACGTAGAAGGGAGAAAATTAATCCATTGGGATATTCATGGTGAGATCGATAGTTTTCATTTGGAAATTCAACATTTAAAAACAAAGGCTAGAATGTGAATCCTCTGAATCTTGAATAAAATGAATATTTAAATATTTTAAAACCACTATGAATTATTTCATGATAACCAAAACAATTGAAGTGTGTATCAATAAAGATTATTAATTAACATTATTTTATTTCACCCTTTTAAAAACATATTTTTAGACATTGAGCCATGATTAATTTCTTTTTTTATTGTGAACTACATGATAGAGTATAAACTTCACATAGAAATAATCATCTTAGTAATGCATTTATTTTTGTGAGACCATGATATTTTACATCCATAAGCACACTATGATCCCCTATGTATATTTCATTTTACTCAAGAAAAAGGTGGATTGTGATTTTTTTATTTATCTACTAACATGGTAAATTATATTCTTTCAGAATTCAGAGAGAAGATTTATAAAAACTACATGAATGGTAAAAAATCCTTTTCAAATACAACGAATAACATTATCATGTTAATAAACCTTAACTCTTATAGTTTTGGAATATTAACATCAAAAGTTAGATATTATCACTCAGTGATTTCGTTTATTGAATCATAGGTAAAATATAAAAAAGTTGATACATTGTTTTTAATGCCTATAAGGTCTGTGATTTTTGAATTAGATATTATCATAAATATGGATTTCTCAAAAGACTTAAAATACATTAATTATCACATTCAAATCATGGAATTATCATATTATTAATAAGATGAATTTCATAATTAAAATTCAAGAATTGATTATGACAAATATCAATGAATAATAATAAAATATTATATTAAATTTTAATCACTACAAAAAAATAAACCAACCACAAAATGGGGAAAATAAAAATAAATTATATCCTATATATATACAGTCTCTCCCATTCCAATAATTATATATTAAGGGAAGTGAATTCAAGAATAAAAATTTTACATCAACAAAAACATAAAATTATCAAAAATTATAAAAAATTGTGTGGAAAAAACTACTTAATCTATGTTATTAATTTTTGTCATAACAAAAACTAAAAAATTATTCAAGTAATTTTATTAATAATCAAACATATCCACCCATTATTTATACAAAATAAGAACACACAAAACATTATCAAAATAAAAAATAAAAAATTTAAATTCTTTGAATTAAATTATTATAATAAATGGACATACCTTTCATGTTATAAAACTTATTCATCAATGGAAATGTAATATATTAACAAAAAAAATTCTCGAAATTAACGAAAATTAATAATTCATTATTTAAAAAAAATAAGACTAAGAAAATAAAAATATTAAATTCTTCAAAATTTTATTTCACACTATATGATGACATAAAATTCATGTTAAAGATACTATCATACTTCAAAAAAAATCATAAAATCAACCAATAAAATAATTAAACAACACTATAAGAAAATTTAAAAATAGTGAATATGGATGAATTTCTTGGATTGAACCCCACAAAGTCGGTGTTGAATTTAAAGTATCCATAAATGGAGAGTTATAAAGTTTTTACTCTTGAAATATGGATGGGTTGATTCCCTATGTATAGATCTCAAAACATTAATATTTACCATGTATATAAGAATTAATTAATGAAGGATCATTGATAATATATTTTTAATTAAGAAATAAAACTTCTAGACAATATAAATATTATACACTTTATTTTCACTAAATCCTATAGAATATTCTTCTTTGAGCATAGGGTGATCAATTTCTCCCTCAATAGGTGTATTCGAATCCACATAATCACTCTCTAATAACATAAATCTTTTAAATGAATCAAAAAAATATATTTTGGGAAAATTAAAGTAAAAATATACCTTATGAAAATTATAATTAATTGTATTAAAAAATTAACAATATCCTAATGTAATTTCATCTTGTATATCATTTTAAATGTCCAATTCTAAAAATTCATATTCAATAGAATATTTGTAAACCTCCTCTATCATCTCTTCCAAAAAAAAAATACTTTTTTATTTCATAATTTGGTAGAACCAACACATCCTCAACATTTTCCTTCACTTATAGTATCAAATAACATTAAATCATATACACATTAATTGGAGAGGAAATATATAAATTTAGAAAAAAAAATTCTTCAATGATTGATACATAGGATTTATTTTTATTTTCCACTAGGTATTTCTTCAATATATAAGTAATACTTTCAAAATCAAGCACTTGTAAGCAGATATTTTGTGTAATAGAATTATAAATTTGAAAAATCACCCTAAATTGATTACATAAAACAATAAAAATCAAAAAAAAAATGAACGAATGAAAGAATATTAGTACGAAGGATATTCCACCCTAAAAATAGAAAAAAAAATTATAATTTACGTTATCTTGACGTCCCCTAAAATATCAGTTTTAAAATATATAAATAATTGAATAGCTGATGGTCTCATAGATCATTTCCACAAGTAGGGAGTGTAATATGAGTACAATTTTCACTTTTAAAAATTATTTTTTCTTTTTATTATAAATTAAATGTAAAAAAGTCATTAATTTTTTGATTGAAGTGGTAAGGGAAACGAAAACATAAATAGAGGGTATGCAGTGATAGATTTTATATTTTGTATAAAATTAACTTGTCATAGAGTGGTTCACTAATAAATATTTTATCCTTATTTTAGTGATGAATTTTATTGTCTAACTAATTAACATAATTAAGTAAGAAATTTTTTTCCTCTTTTATCTATCTTCATTCAATGGAATAATGAAAACTCATTTATATATTATCTCTTTGTTTAATGATGTATCATACTTTTTGTATCTTAGTAACTCGTGGAATTCATAGAAAATAATAAACTCAATTGATCATTTATTAATTTATTCCTTTAATCCATTAATATAGTGAAGGAAGGAAAATTTTTAAATATATGAAGAATAAAATAGTGATAAGATATTAATGGGATGTCACCTCACACCACCCACAATTTTTGATAGGATGGAAAAATAATGATAAGAAAAAAATAAAAATAATATAGACTGAAATTTTCAAATTCACTGCCTTAGATTGGAAAAGTCAATTTTAATTATGAGTTAGGAGATATAAGATCACAATATTAATATGACGAAGATAAAATACCAAAAATAAAAAAAATGTAAATATAATGAAAACAATTGAGGGAGAATAAGAGAACATCACATAGTACACAAAATAAATTCAAAATGTAAGATAAAAATAAGATTGTGAAATAAATAGGTAGAGAAATGTGATATATAGTGATAATATTTCCCAAAAATGGGATTTATTTATATAAAATTATATAAAAAAATAAATATTAATATACCACAAAAAGGTGAAATTCCAGAATAAATAGAGTTATTCCATCTATCATATTATAGATAGCCCATTCCCTCAACTAACTCTGTATGGGTTACTTCTACACACAATCAACATTGATTATCCATATCGATTTTAAAAATATTTTCCACTCTAAATCTTCTACAACACCTAGGATATGATTCTTTTTAACCCTCACAATTTATATAAGTTCCCAATTTTAAACGTTTCTAATCTAGTGAATGAATGGGTATGACCAATATTTTTTTGTGATAATGGATTATTAGATAATTAAAACTTCATATTCAAAATTATATGATATTAAATTTAGTTTTATAGATTAATTTGATTATGGGTTCAATGGGTAGGAACAATATTGACTTTAAAATATAGCTCTGTAGTTTCCAGATTATTCTAGTGGGTTTCTTGAATATTGAAAGGTAGTAGTGGATTTTACTTTTAGGACTGATACATGATATGTGAGAAAGTGGTCCATGAACTACATTTTAATGATTTATAAAAGTGGTGTTGAAGAAATGTGAATTTAGTGGTTTGAGGATATATGGAATTTATAGGTGTTGAAGTAAGAGACATAAAAGGCCTTTAATTTTTGAATAAAATTATTTTCATCCACGTAATTCTTTAAAATTATTATAAAGAACATATAATTTTCTTTTTTTACAATAAAAAATATTATATTTATTTTTTTCTCCAAACTAAAATGATATTTATCATATTATATTATTTTTTATTGTAATATTATAAGTAAAAAAACCACCTATAAATAAAAATATATAAACCAATTAAAAATTATAAAATTTAGAGAATAAATAACTTAGATGATTAGAAAGTGTTAAACATTCTCAAATAAATATTTGCAGGGTTAATAAATTAAATTTAATTATTTAAAATTAAAATTAGTATATTATATAATAAAAATATTTAAATTATTAATTATAATTGAATAATATTTAGTATGTGTCTTGTTCGGATATTTTTCAAAAGATAAGTTTTATTTATTTTATTTATTTACTCTAAAAAAATATATATATATATTTGAATTTTAATTAGATAAATATGAAAAAATTTATTTATTAATATTTTTATGAATTTGTTAGTTATATTTTTTTATTTTTTTTAAAACATTGATTTATGTTTATAGTGGAAAATATTGGGTTTACTACAAACTCAATGTCTATGAAACTATGAATGAGTAGGTAAAACATAAACAATTATAATTTTTTATTATTTGTGGTATATTTTTATAAGGGTTGACTCTATAAATATTTATGTTCAATTTTGAATTTATAATGTTTATGTTTAAAATTTTATTATCATAATTAAAATGTTCCAATAAAAGTAACTAATTTTTGTCTTATGTTTTAATGGAATATTATTTTAATAATACATAGTTTTTTATCTTTGAAGGAAATATAAAATTTACTTATTATATAATAAACAAATTTTTATCATTAAAATAATGTTAATTTTTTTATCCTTTACATTAATTTAAATCATTAAAAAACACTTTCTAAAAACAGATTTTAACGGCATATAAGGGAAAATTTTAAATTTAATTATTCATAACTATAGATAATTTTTCTAGTAAAATGGATACCATATTTTCAATCAGTGGGACCTGATTATTTAATAAGGTTTATTTTATTTTTTTTATAAATTATAATTAAATAAAGTATATAAACAGTCAATACGTAAGAAAAAATGGTAAATATTTAAATTCCAAGCATAAAGGACATAAATAACCTTGTAAATAATTTGTGAAAAATAGATGGTTTAGGTATTATAAAAAATATCCCATCAATTAGTTTATTATTTTATATTGTTTTTGTTTTATTGACTTTAGAAACATTTTTCTATTTATAAATTCCCATTCTCACTTATAATAACAGGGGCATCTTAGAAACCTTCAAAGATAACCATTAAAATTTAGCTAATTCTTGAAAAAATAATTTTTTTTAATTACCCTATATTTATATTTAATTTCCTTATGGATATGGTAAATTGAAATTATACTAAGACCTCCTTTTTAATAGTTTCCTCCACGTAAAAACTCAAGTACACAACGTGAGCACTAATTTTTACTAGCTTATTTTATTTACAATCGTACATTCCCAACTATATTTTTTGAATTACTATATAATTTAATAACAATATTTTATAAATAATGTTATTATGATAATATAATTACTATTAACCACCTTTACCTTATTCAATTAAGAAAACCGAAAAATGCCTGTTGTGTTTGTGTGTACTACCACCGCCCTAACAAATATATAATTTTTTTTATTTAGTGCCTTTTTTAGTACTCTAAATAAATTAAAAACATGATTTACATCCTTAAAAATATATAAATAATATCTATATGCTTCAATAATAATTATTTTATTCCCAAATAAATGACTTTTAAAAAAATTATCAACCATTAGTTATGGTATGAACCTCACTGAGTCAAAATAAACTGCTACTTCAATAATGATACAAAACAAAATCATGGAAGATATTTAATACTTAATTAATGATATTATATGATATAAATGAATTGTTATTTATTTATTTTTTCTTTAATTGTATCATTAATTTCAAACTCCTTCCTTATGATACCAACACCTTTCTAATGAAATAATCGAAACACTCTCATCAATAATTTTATGTTTAAATATCATAATGAAGACTCTCAAAGAATGTAATTTTTACTTTAAAAGTAATTATAAATAATTATTTAATGTGAATTTTGTGATCTAAGAATGATAATTTTTTTGTAATACTATTGACCAATAGGACTATTATGAAACATGTTCAAAATGATCATGATTACTCACATTAGATATTGACAATAAATAATGTCCCACAAAAGTATATATAGATGATAATAAAAATGAATTTTATAAAATGTTTTATATATTATTATACCTATGAAATAGGTGATTGATATTTCTATTTTTTGCTGGTTCTTAGAGGGAATTGGAATGAATGAGGAAGTAAGCTAAGTGCTTAATATCTAAATTTTCACCCATTGTGACATATTTGATATTATACACCATTTCTTATAAAATTTTGTATTGGTAGCCTATTTAATATTTTTTGTCATGATATTATAATTATTCATGTTATTTTATATTTCATTCTATGTCATATCCATCATGATGCTTTTTCTTGATTGTTTTTAAACTTTTAAGGGGTTATATGTCTAAAATTTAATTTCACGAGACATGATTGATATTACGCAACATTATTTAGTTTATATGGTGTATTACTTTCCCTATTTGTTTGATGAATGAAATATATTATATTTCATGAGATTTTAATGTTCATTTCATGATCATTATATTAGGAACCTTTTATTCTTTTATTAAAAATATTACAAGGGTTGCATCACCAATATAATTTTCAAATAGATATTTCATTTGGATGATAATATATATAATTAATTTTATATTTTCCCCTCTAAACTAAATATCATTCTATTCCCCTATTGTAATTATTGGGGATTTAATTTTCTTGTCACTATTTATATTTCACACTTAGTTTATTAGTTATGAATTATAATGAAACAAACCATACTTTTACTTTTTGGTCAAAACCTATATTTTTCAATTTTCATATTCATGGTACTATTTTGAAAATATTTTTATCTTTTCCATAGTAATTTATTAAATTCGTTTTATACTACATTTAATGTATTAAAACATTTAATGATATTTTAAATGTTTTCTATATCGATCATTTTCAATGACTTGTGAATAGAATATATTTTTTTCTAAAAAAATGAATTTAATTTTTTTTTCAGAAGTTAATTGATATTTGTTATTTATAATTTTATTTTAAATAAAAATATTAGTCATGTTTTTTTATATAAGATATTTATCTTTGATATATTTTATTGTTGATAAAGTATATTCTTCAAATGATACAAGCTAACTTGTTTCTGTTGATGTAATATGATTTTTTCTATTAGAGGAGTTATCCATTACTAATATTCACATTTTTAACCATACACTATGAATATGTAAAACATTTCATCCTATGACTTCACTTTGTGAATACCTTATTTTTTATTTAATTGATAAAATTTAGTTCACCAAGTTTTTAAAAATTTATTAATTACATAAATTATTTACTTAACCATATACCTTATATTAATATGGTGTAAATACTATATACTTCAATGAATTGAATCTACCTAGGATGATATTTAGTATCAACGGAAACATATTTTTATTCCAACGGTTAATAATGTTAATTATTTTTATTAATTTCTTTCCTTATATGATTTCATTTGAAATGGATATAGAACCCATATTTTTTCCATGAGGTTTTAATGGTATGATTGATTTCTTTTAGAAGACATATATACGAATGATGATTGGAGGGGTCTTTTATTTCCCTCATATTAATTATTTTAAGTTAATATCCAATTAAATAGTCATGAGTGGATATAATGAGTTTTCACATAATTGTGGGAATATTGATCTTTCTCATAATGGTTTTAATTTATTATATGTTCTTCGATTTTTCTATTTTGTATTTCATGGTATTCTACTTTTCAATATTTCTTTTAATTTCATGATCTTTTAATTTACATTTTAATTCATATTTTCTATGATATAATTTACATATACATTATAAAAGACCCTATTCTATGATATATGATATTTTTTCATGGGTACATATTTCTTCGATATCATTATTATAACCAAATTCTCATATTATAATCACTTATTATATTTTATTTTTATCCCTAATGATTTCACAAATTAAGATGACGAGTTAAAAATTTTCTTATGATTCCATTTCCTAGTTTATAAATTTGAGTGTAAACTACAGGAGGTCTAAAAAAGAGTCTAGTGAGGGCCAATTATGAAGAAGGGTTCTCATGTTTTGAGAAAAATGTTTCTTATATAACTGGCCCTCAGGGATACTAAACTAAAATGTTTTTAGATTTTTGTATGATTTTTATGGGATGTAAAACTAATGAGTTATTTTTTATAGTTTACTTGGGTTCATATCACTGGGTATAAAATTAAATTTTTAAAAGAAACATTTTTTAGAACCTGACCCAAGAGTGTGGGTTTGGGTTGGCTAAATCAGTATCAAAGGACTGTTTTATTTTCTATTTCTAGGGATTATTTCAGTAATTTTATATTAGGATGAGAAAAAATTAGGGAAACCCAATGGAATATTATTATAAATACATCTATATATAGTATAACATCTAGAACACTTATTAAAGTTGGAATTTTTATTTATCATAGTAGTTCCATATGTGTCTAGTTATTGGGAACTAGATTCTATTATCATACAAATACATATAGGGATGATCTCATCAAGAAAGGCTAGTTGATAATTTACTTGATCTGTACTCTGGTGTACAATGAGTCGTCCTACGACTGTAAAGATGGATAGAAACATATGAGGGATATTTTTTTGTCAATCACATTATCTTTTTAATCCATTAAGACTGATTTATTATTAGGATACACAATATTATATAACACAACCCAAAGAAACCAATTTGAGAGTCAAATTTTCATAGGTTAAACAGAAATATAATATAATATTTTTGTAGAATAATAATTTTTTTGTTTAATTTATTATGTCATTATAATTAAATAATCCTCTTAACATTTTAATTACTCATAGTTAACTTAATTTGATTTTTGTAACGGTTAAATACTATATGAACCTAGTTAACAATAGATTTGATGGAAAATTAATATATGTTTCTTATATTTAACCTAAAAGGAAAAGATATATTGTGAGAAATCATATGATTATTCCAAAACCATCTATCATGAATTATTTCTATCAATGTGAACCTAGTATAATCCTAAAACACTCTAAGGAATATATTGATAGAATCTCATGAAATTTTTAGTTAGTGATGATGATGAAGGAAAGAACATTAAATTTCTATCAGGTCAAAGATATTGTAAGATTTACAAGGAGGAATTTCATAAATGAATTGGGAAATGTTTTATGTGTGGAAAAGGATGGAATAGTAAAAATAATTTTTGAGGAAAAGTAAATATCATAGGGGGCATGCTGAAAGAAAATTGAGTTCACCTAGATATACCTCTAACATTTTAATGCTTAAAATCTAGGGATCATAGACATTATCCATGTCTATTACCTAATCCAAGGGCTATAAAGGATGATAGGAACAAATAATTTCAACGAAAATAAAATGAGTGTGAAAAAACAACAACTAATGTGAGTTTTGAAAATGATATCTAATGGGGAAAACAAATCGCCCTTCAAATAGCGTTGAGTATTGTATTAAAATATTATTCACCCTACTCATCTACACCTAGAATGTTTTCAAATAACATAATATCTTTAATATGATAAATAGATGATAAATTATTAATAAAACCTTGTAATTGTATAAATATTTTGTCCCATGAATATAAATCATTTTTAACAAATGTTTAATGGAACATGATTCTTATACTACATTATTATCCTTCCTTAAGAATAATTTGGTTTGATATTATTCAGGTATTTTTTATTGGAATAGATGACATGATAATTTATATTCTTAGAAAATAACATCAAAAATTTTATACATAACCAATATTAATATATGTATAACAATAAACACTATATCAAAAAAATACACCCATTATATTGGGTTAGTTTCACCAAATGAAAAAGGAAAATAGAACAGTTATATTCTAATAATGAAAGAAATTATGAATTTACAAGTCAAACCAAATATAGTGACGATGGAACTCAATAGAAATTAAATCTTGAGTTATTTAAGCCCTTAAAATTTACAGAAATTATTAATTGAAATTATGAAGAAGCAATTTATTTAATGGAGGATATTTTAACAACATAATATTTAACAAATATATTCTATTTAGATAAATATAAAAATTAAAATACCTGAAATATATATCTAAAATTTAACATGAAATATTAGACATACATTGTTAATTAATATTATAAGACTAAAAACCCACTAATAAATAAAAAGATAGTAATGAACTAATAATTTTAAATTTAGATGATAAATAAGTTCTATGATTAAAATTAATGATTTTATATAAAAAATATTTTTAAAGTGGCAATAAATTAAATCAATTGATTTTAAGTGACTATTATTATAGTATATAATATTACATTCCTTAAATTATAAATTATGGTTTAATATTATCTTGAACACATAATGTTCAAAAGGAAATTCTTCAATAAAAGTTATTATAATTATATTTTGAATTTTAATTTTAAAACTAAATTTTAAAATTAGATAGTTTTCATTATATAAAAATTAACTAATTTTTTAACTATAATTTTATAATTTTCAATATAATAATTTTTCAATTTTATCTAAAATAATTTCCTTTTAGTTAATAAAGAAAATATTATTTCCACTAAAATAATAGTGTTTATTAATCTATAATGAATAAGAGAATAAATAAAAAATAATAAAATATTTTTCATGATTGAATATTTCTTTTGGGCGTAGTACTATAAAATTTTAATATCCATTAATAAATTCTCACATCCTTGTTTATCTTTTTTTTGAAGAAATATTTTCTAGTAAATGAAATGTTTTTGGTCTTGCCTTTTCTTAAAATATTTTTTCATAAAATTTTGTTTTCATTAATTTTGAGTCCAAATGATTTTTTGGACAATACACCAATATATAATATTAATATAAAATAAATTTAAAATTTTATCCAACATATTTATTTTAACCATAAAAATAGTATTTTTCCCAAAACAAGTTTTACATATTACACATGATAATGTTAAAATTAATTTTTTGTAAACATATAAATTTAATCTAATTAAGTGGATTTATTTTTTGCAACTATTTTTTCCAATTTTTTTATTTTTTTCAATTATTTATTTAATTATTAAACTTAAAGTACTTAGGTAATGATTTTTTACCATTGTAAAATAAAAAATAGTAAAATTTAAAATTCACTGAGTAATGGACCTACAAACATGTTTGAAACATTTTTTATAATTAATTCTTGGGGATTATTTAACACATATCATCACAAAATATATTAGTATCCCTTTTAGAGTGTTATTTATTGGTGAATCATGTGGTCTTTTTATATTACATTGAAATACATTGAAAAATAAAATTCTCACAACATATAAAAGGGACCTCTCATCACCCCTTCAAGTTGTCCCTTAAATTATTTTCCTCTTTAAACCCTAAAATTTCTCCTTACAATACAGAATCATTCTATCTCAATGATACTAATTTCACAATAAAGTATCATATGACCATTATTTTGATGGTTTCCTCTAAGGGAAGACTAAAATCCTCAAAGCGTGTACAATTTTTTCCAAAATTCTATTTTTTATCTTAAATTCAGAAATAAAATTAAAAAACTAATATAACAATAAATAATAATTTTTATGTTGAAACCATTTTTGTGATAATTATATTTCTATTAACCTCATTTCCCAATCATCATTAAGGAAATCTGAAAATGTCATTTGTGTGTGAGTGGACTACCACCTCCACAAAGTAATGCATCTCATTTTTCATCTAGTTTATTTATTATTTATTAAATCATATAAAATTATTATATAACACAAAAAAATATATAAAAATAATATCCTTATTTTTCTATAATAATTATATAATTCCAAAATAAACTACTTTCATAACTAATTTTTTTAATTATTCAAGCTATGTTCTTATTTGGGTCGGTTAAATAACAAATCATAACAATGCTACAAAATAATACCATGGATATTTATTAGAGGACAATTATTGATAATATGTGTTAAAAAATAACATATAAAATATATTTTATGGAAATTATTGATTTAATATTGAACTCATTAACTACTATACCAACATTTGTTCCCTAAAAATAACCAAAAGATTCTCATTATAGAGATCTTAATTAAATATAACTACAAAAAATAATTGAATTAAATGGAGACATTATAAATACTCTTAAATAGTATATTATAGTATATTTTAAGATAAAAAATGATGAATATTTTGTGATGAATGATGAAAAACACCATTATTAATGAACCATTTCAAAATGATCAAGGTTACTTATACCGAATATTGATAACGGATAATAACTAACTAATATAAATTAATAGATTAATTATAATTAATTTTATTAAATGGTTATAGGTATTTTTAAGGTTTTGAAATAGAAGATTAATTTATCTATGAATTTTATATATGATCATATAGTGTATTCGACTATGTAGGGATATAAGTTAAGGGTTTCATGTCTCAATTTTTTTCCATTGATAAATATTTATTATTATGAATCATGAATTTCGGAATTTTTTATCTAATTAAACTATAATATTTTATATCACACTATTAATATTGTTAGTGGTATTTAAAATTTTTCATTTTAAATCATATCCTCTAATCTGTTTTGAATCAAATCTTTTGATGACTATTTGAGCTTATTTTCCTCAAATTAAATTACATGTGACATGATTGATATTTTGAAGTATTATTTATTTTATAAGGTGTATTAACTACCCTATTTAAATCATGAATGAAATATATTCTATTTCCTGATACTAAAACTTCCTTTTCATGATCTTTCTCTCAGGATTTTATTTTTCATATGTTTCCAATATCTTTAGGGTTTTGATTCCAATCACATATTTAAATAGAGATATATTTTTAATGAGAATCCATTGGGGGTTTTATAATTTCATATCTATAAACCCTATAATTATACACTTTATTTAAAATTTATTTGGTTTTAATTTTATTCCCTAAATTTTATTTCCCATTTCACTTATTATTTATCAATTGTAGGGAATAGTACACTAGATTTTCATTTTTGATCGGGAATCTCCCTTTTTACATGATTATATTCATTATATGATTTTTTTAAATGTCCTCATCATTGGATATATAATTTACTAAGGTAATTTTCAAATAAATAACAATATATAAAAGTATTAATTAATTTTTATCATTTTTCATATAGTTTATTTTTGTAAATGGGTTAAAATCATCTAGTTTTTCATATTTTTCATGAACACATAAATTTGTTTAAAGTTTTTATATTAAAATTTATATATGTATATTCATGTTTTATAATATAAATTAATTTTATCATTGTTTAAAAAAAATTAAAATACTTTCTATATATTTGGGATATTTCTTATTTCCATGGTGATTTTTCGTAAACTCTTAAAAATTATTTTTCCTCTCAATCATTTTCTATTAAAAATTCTTATACATGATAAAGGATATTTTCGAAATGATACAATCCCAATGATTTATCTATATTGAATTTTAAATGTATTGTTTTCTGTCATAGTGGTGATACACCACTACCATTTTATCTCATAATCGTCCTCTATGAATAAGGGTAACATATCTTCCAAAATCCTCACTACTCTGAATACTATTATTTCCATTATTTGGATTGAAAGGGGTTTACCTAGTTTTTATACATCAATTTTTTGGAGAAATTATTAATGTAAATGTATAACCTTTAAAAATATGGTTTAACTACCATATACTTTATTGAATATAATCTACCATGTACTATATTTATAATTATTGGATAATGATTTATATTCCATGGGGTTTCAAGCGTTATTGATGGAATTATGTATATATGTTTTGTTTTAAAGGGATATGAAACCAATTTTATTTTTAAAAGTTATTTAAGATATGAAATATTCGTTATGGAACATATATGAAGAGATTATTATTGATGGATTCGTATATCACCCCCAATGCATTAGTTCATGTTGATATCTCATGTGATAGTGAAATGTGGAGATAATGATTTTGGTCAAATTTGAAAGGGAACAAAATGTTTTCTCATAGTGGTTTTCCTATACAAATGGTTATACCATTTTAGATGTTTTATTCATTTCATGAAAACATTCTATGTTTCTTCTCCTTTTAGGACATTTTACATTCCAAGATTATTCATATTCTGTGTTATATTATTCACATTTATGTTATTTCATACAATATGTAATGATTTATAATATTTTATTTATTATGAATATCCTTCTTATATATCCTAATTATACCACTATTACCATCTTATTATCTTATATAATCATTAATTTTTAGCTCTTTCTGAGTATATGAGATCATATACACACAAACAACATATAATATTAAGGTTTATTGGTGATCAATACAATGAGTTTCCACTATAATTAGGTACTAGTGTATGTGGTTTGGGTTTGAAACAGTTCTGAATTGAACTTTAATTACCCATAATTTAGTAGGTTGATAGAGAGAAATACTGATTTTATTGACTAGTGATAACCTTATTCACATGAAATTCATGATGTATCTTTATTCATCTGGTATAGACAATCTTCAATTCCATCATATGATTTGCAACACCAAAAATTAATCAACTAGTTGAGATATAATTTTATTTCGAAATTACTACCAGAGAATATTTATGTTCTTATTAAATAAAATCAACATACCAGAAAATTATCCACTTCATCCTTTGTAGGAACAATAGTTCAACAAACCTTCTTCCACTCCACAACACCATACATGAATTTTTGTTTTAATACACAAGTTTAGGACTTCAAATTTTCCTGTTATTAATAACTTATACATGAACCAGTACCTTTCTGTAGTATGTGAAATATGGGTTTCACAACACCTTTTTTATTTTGTGAACATCATGACCAACTAGGAAGATTCAACTTCTTCATAATTTTTATGAATTTTGTTTCTATATTATCCTCTTCTCCACTCTTATTTTACTTCATATTATTTAGTACATACAATATTTAATGGTGTTTCTTATTCTCTAAATCGCTGACACTCGAAGATTATTTTGAATGTTATGATATAGTGTCTCCTAATTATTAGAATATATAGAGTACTCTCTATAATACAATTTTTCAGAAAATTTACGTACATATTCTTTTCTATTTACTCTACTTATTTCAGCCTATAATGTGAATATATATAAATCAAAAATGTAATTTTGGTTCTTCCTGCATAAATAAATTTCTTATTTATCAGTTAATGTATTTACCTCAAAATTTGAATACTTTATTTTTAATTACCATGATTTTAAGTAATTTAAAATATCAAAGGTAATTATTTTATAAATATTAGATAAATATATTTTAAAAATACCAAACGATTGAAACTAATAATGTTTAATTTGTTCCAAAAAATATTATTCACTTCTCAGTCATCTCAAAATTTAATACATTTCAAATATTCCCTCAATACTATGTTCTTTCATCATCTATTCCCTATATGATATAAGTAAGTAACATGAATCAATCACTACAAAAAATCCATTTAATTTAATTAGAATTATATATCTATATTAACAATGTGTTAGTTGTTGTTCTAACTTTGTTGATTCATGGAACACAATTCATGGTTATGTAATCCTCTTCTTATATTAAACTTTTGAAATAAATAACCTTCATATATTTTTATATATTTTTTAAATATCTCCCCCATAAAATTAATAAAATATATGGTTTCACATTGATAATTATGTTCATATATATATATATATTAATTTAATTTATATTTATATGGAATCATTTTAGTACCTAATTCAAATATATTAAAAAGGACCGTAATTATTTGTATCATGATGTTAATATAATCAGAGTTAAATTCCTAATGATCTAGTTGAATAATTCTTATCTGAGTATAAATCATATCCATGAACACATAATTCATTTCCTCTTCATACTGTATTTCCATCCCATTTGCATATATGAATTAAAATACATACATAGATACTTTACAAACATAATAATTTTTGTTAATATTCCCCGATGTAACCAATTCTAATCCGTGGATAATATTTATAACCTTTTCATTTTCCAATATGGTACAAATTTTTTCAAAGCGGTCCTATGTGTACATTCAAAAATGTGGAACATAACATATTTAAATTATCATAGGTGTTCATTTGTATACATATAAGAATATTTGGATTTTCATATTTTCTTACATGACCCATAATGTATCCTAATTTCAAAAGGTGTTCATTCACATACAAAGATTACCATTTTAGTTTGAATATTGTATAATGTGGGAGATCCATACATGTATTTTTTCTTATAGAGAGAATGTATCAAAATTTATATACATGGTTCTACACATCTTCAAGCAACATAATATAATTCATATTTTTTCCTATTCTTCCATTTATCATCATTCACTCTTCAAAAAAACTTCTTCCCATAATCATGCAAAATATTATCAATTATTTTTTTCTTTTGAATAACACTATATTTTGAACCAACTGAAATAAATCTCCTCCTTTTTATTTTCATCATCATATATCATGTGAGAAAAATACAATCTCATTATTCTTCCACTTAATTTACTAAAACACTTACTATGACATCACTGATTTTAGAAACAAAATTTTTATTACCATCACCTTATTTAAATCATCGATCGATGTTTCCATGGGGTCTCGACTTCTTCATCTACATTGCAAATCCTTATTGGACCTCCACCTTCTTCAGGTATTTGATTGCCTACCATGCTTCTCCCAATGTTTCTCCATGTGTTGTTTTTATCATAATCACATCCTTCATATTCCCATTATCATTAAATGTCATCCATTATATATGGATTTTACTTTATCTACATATACACACATGGGTTATATATCATATATAATAATTATAATAATCGATATGTTATTTCAATAATCCATATTATTTTTCTTATTCAATATGATGACATGTCATGAAAATCATTCTATGGAAATTAATTAAACTCCCACAAAGGATGATAAAAATAACCCCCTTTATATTTTATGTAAATAACATATAAATGATGTTTCAATGTTTTATTTATTTATTTTAACTCTGTCTATCTTCATCATGATTTAACTTAACTTTATATCTGCTTTATTGAATAGAAATACTATGTACTTTGGAAATGTGTATCAATTATTTATTGAGTAATGTCCCATAAATATTCTGACTCTATGTCTACATGAACCATTATCAGTATAGAAAATAAGAGGGTAATATTTTGGCCACAAAAAAATTCATTTTCAGCTTTAATTGGAAAAAAAATAAAATGGTAATTTTTTCTATTCACAGAGCTATTAGTTTAGTTTTTAGTTGAGATATATATAACTAATACTGAGTATTATTTAATTTCATTTATAAAATTAATCATCCAAAAACACATTCATTAAATTCATCAAATTAGTAAAATACATTCAAGAAAAAATCATGATTTATGTTGTAAGAAATAGTTGTGAATCCCTTTTAACAATTCATGTATAATAGTATTAGTTTAGAATACTTTTGCACCTTAATATTAGGGTTTTATCCTTGTATACATGGAAGATAGAAAACTAATACATACATATTCAACTCAATGATCATCATGAACTTTATAAATAATCATATTTGAGTGAGAGAATAAATTTGGTAGCTTCTTCAGCATTCTCAAAAAGTATTCCCCTCAAGGATACACTAATAATGTTTCAAATAATATTTATTTTTTCAAATTTTTGTACCATATTATTTTTCATTTTGATAAAATTTGAAAATTGTTCTTCTTCATGTGGATGTCCAAAATATATAACTTCTACATAAATAGAAAGGGTTATATTATACAATTCATCCCTCCTGAATCCAAATATATGATCAAACTAGGATAGAATCCATTTCACTATTCTATAAAGTGATGATAATAATCAATTACCACAAATTCATCATATAATATATTAATTTCCATAATAATAATTGAGAGATCAGTCATAGGTAGTGATGTATTAGTCATTTGATTTATAGAGTGGAAGACCATCACTACTTATTTTCACCCACTAAGGAAAAGCGGAAATTAAAATTCCCTACAGTGAATGAAAAAAATATATCACTATGTTTATGGTAATAAAGTGGCACTAAATGATCATTAATTTTAACAACTAGGTTTCATGGACATTCAAACTAATTTTTTCCACTCAAAATTATTACACATATGGTCTTCATTCCTTGTTTTACTTTTTGTAGTATGGATCATCTCATTTCATAAATTTCATTGTGAAATATGTTTCTTCATATTTTATTAATAAACGAATGTGCCCAACATTACATGTTCATCATTCTTTTGATGAAATATTCTTATTCTAGAGATGTTTTTAAACAACCTGTTTTAGTGAGTCTAGCCTTATTTTATTTGTCAAATTGAATACATGTATTTTCTTTTTTTTGTTAAACTTTCATGAAATTTGGTATCTTCATGTTGAAAATTTTAATTTCCTTTATAATAATCCTTTTATTTTTCTTTAACAATCTTATTTTCTATTTATAAATCTACTGAACATATTATATGTATGTAATTAAGAATTATCACTACATACATGGTTATTAAACAATTTTTTCTAACCATTCTATGATTGATCAATCCATCATAAATTTGGAACACTTTTTTGAATTCTTAATCCTTTTTCAAACATTTTTTTTCCTTTTTTTGATGCCCTAGGATAACATATTTTTCTTCTAAGTCTTTTTGGTTGAATTTAGGTTTGAAATATTTTTTGATTTCAAAATGATCTCACTTTTTAACTACCATCTTTTGTAGAATTACATTAATAATATTATGTGACACACATTAAAATAAGAATAATCCATTATTAGGAACACCACTGTGTCTTACATAATAAAAATCTTCAACAATTCTGTTTTTTGAAGTATATTGATTTCTTATAATCTCTAAATATTGATTTTTTTTCTAAAATTCAAAAGATTATACCAAAAACCTAATTTATTTTGAGAATATCTATTGTTGAAGCAAAAAAACACATATATAACTTTATCTTCCCACTTTCCTCTTACTATCCAGATTTTTACCCAATGAATTTTTTTTATTCTTTTACTCTGGTTTGGTCCTATATTAAGGAGACATTTTCCACTCCTTCTATCCACAATGGGAATGACTTTTGGAATATACAAATTTTTTTATCAATAATTTTATATATTTTTGAAAAATTAATTTTCTATAGAGCCATATTAAGGAAAATTATTACAAAATGATATGTATGGTATATTTTGTACCCCAAATCCTTGTGATAGATCAAAAACTAATTTCATTATATTTTTTTCATGTGTTAAAGGTATTTATAGGTAGATTCCTCTATATATAATTAGCTGAAAAAAATAATCATTCTTTTATTTGTTTTGAAAACTCAACACATGCCTTCTCTAGATTAGTCAGTATCATTTTCAATTCAACACATTTCATGTTGAGAATATACTTCTGATCTACAATCAATAATGATGGAACTCGATCCATAACAGAATCCTTAAAAATGTTCAATTTAGAAAATAAGGTTATCATTCATTTTAAAAACTATAGATCAACAAAAAGTAATAAAAAATTTCTTAAATGACCATGTTTAAATAAATTTATGCATGAAAATAAAATTAAATGAAAGAAAAAATGGTACATTTTTCATTTGATGTCGCTGGTTTGATTCCATCACCCTTAACATGTCGTGGATCAAAGTTGAAAAGCTAAGTGTCCTTTAGATTTTCAACACATGTACCAAATCTCCTGGATAATTAATCTATATTTCCTCAGTGATTTCATGGGACATAAACGATATTTGATTCATCTATTTGAACATTTGAAGGACAGTTACATGATCAAGAAAATGAAATTAATCTGACATTTCACTTCTTTCAAAATCAGTCTCTAATAACATGAGAGAATAAGAGATGATAGTTTCCCTTAGTAAATTCTTCTAAATGGTAGATATCACTATTCAAGATGCTAAATTAATCTTTTAATCCAATTTTATAGTTTCTAAAATTTCACACTGGTCCATGTAAAGCAATAAGCTTTATTTTATAACATCTCCCAGAGGTATGACTTAATTAAGTTTTCATAAATATCCCAAATATCTTATCAATAATTTCTATCCTAGTAAAATGTTACATGATAAAATAAAAATCACTGACATGGAAAATAATCTCTTCAAATATTTTATAAAACGTTGAACATACAATGTTTGTTCAGAAAATTATGTTTTCAAATATTCACTTTGATGATCGAACTTATTTTGAATAGACTGAGAAAAAAATTAATCATCATTATTCTAAACATGAATAATATTATTGAATTATTTATTACTTTTGATTTACCACAACAATATATTCATTGGCCCCCACAACTGTGTCCCACTTTGTCCAAAAATTCTATTTATTAGAATGTGTGGAAGTAGTGGACACACTTAGTGTTTGACCCTCGTGGTACAATCTCAATATCAGTGAACCCAACCCATATAAAAAGAGTGGAGTCTAGTAAACCATCATATCCCCTATGGATTCATAGAATTTCATAGCTACAACTACCTCCTATGAACATGTTCTGTGTAATATTATAGCTTTTCCATATGATATCATAGAATTCAAGATGCACACTTTTGTAATCATCCTTTTATTACTTTATTTATTTTGGGACCTTACTAGAATAGTATACCTTCATAGACCTTGTCCATTTATTTAATGAAGGTATTACAATCATGGATGACCTAGACCCATAATATATTTCATCGTCAACTTGTAAGTGAAAAATTATATCTTGATCATATAACTCATTCCATAACTCCAATGATGACCCCAAAACACGCTACCTCACCTTGAATTCAACATAATGTTTTGTTACATAAATCAATGAATGTGAGAAAATAGTATACAGTGATGATGATCTCAACATCAGAGCCTAAAACTCATGTTCATTGATTGCAATAACCAATGAAACCCAAATCACAGGGTGATCCTATTACCGAGTTAGTATACAAGATATCATGTACTATATATGTCTAAGTGTGAATGTAATAAGAGTTAGTCTCAATGATTACGATCCCCTATATATTTATAGTTGGAAATAATTTGTGTCCCACTTGTATGATATATATAGACCATAGTAAATATATATTTTATATTACAATCGTAGTATCTTTTGGTTTTAATTATATCTGGGAACTACTGTATCCTTTTCACATGTCATTTATTCTAAGGATATTACCTTGTAAATAGTGGATACATAAGTTTTAGTACTGTTATGGTAAGAATAAACACATGTATATATTCATATGTATACAAGCAATGATAATTAATATACATAAAGGAGTTGGGTCTCGGGAACCCACCCACAACACTCTCTCTTGAACTAAAGACAACTAATAATAATTATCAACCCACTAGATTTGGCATGGATATTATGCTTATACTAAGTTATCGATTTTGGAAAGGGTTATTCCATGTTATCCTTTATGGAAACTCTTCCATCTATGACTTCACCTCTATGAGTAAAATTCTATTAGAAATGAAACCTCAAAAGTAAATTATTGTTTATATTTTTTGACATGGGCTCCTTGGAAATCAAATTTATCACATTATTATTATAGTATACTATAATAGGAACTACGCCAATAAGAATAATTCCAAGATCAGAAAAAAATATAAATATCCAAACTACTTCTTTAGTTGAATATGAAGCTTCTATATACTCTGATTCCTCTAAAGAATTGGAAACTATAGACTCATTCGAACTCCTCCAGCTCAATGTACCACCATTCAGGCAAAATACATTGTCTGAATGTAATTCGTGAAAATATTGATTTCTCTTGAATCAAGCATTAGTGTATCCGATCCTTACCATCTCCAAATCTCCTCCATACAGTAAGAATAGATCATTTTTATGTCTGAATTATTTTATGATATTTTTTACATTTTCCCAATATAGCTCTCCAAGATTTGATTGATATCTGATCACCATTCTTGATGAAAAGGAAACGTCAAACCCAGTACATAATAAGGAATACATGATATATCCCACTGCTAAAGCATAAGATATTACACTAATTCCTTCAATATCATCCTATTTTTGTGTACACATATTATTGGAGATATTAATTCTATGAGAAACTATAAAAAATATTCTCTTGTATTTTTTCATATTATACCTTTTTAGTTACTTATCAATTCATATAATTGGACTTAGCCTATACAGCCTCAACTATATGTCTCTATAGATCACGATAACTAGTACATAGGATGATTCACCTAATTATTTCATGAGGAAAAATCCATTTAACAAATTATTCACTATTTGTAATACACGAACATTGTTTCCCATGAACAATATTTCATCAACATATATTATTAAAAAATGATTGAACTTTCACTAAAAATCTTTTAGACACATGTATCCATTTCATTCGAAATGAAACCAAATTCCCTTATGGATTCAAGAAAATGATTTTTCCGTAATCATGATTCCTTTTTTAATATTTGAATGGATCTCCACTAATTTAAAAAAAATTTGGAGAAATTTGACTTAATGAACCCTTTGTTTTTTGTCATATAGACATATTGAACTTGATTCCCATTGTAAAAATTATTTCTGAAATCCATTTGAAAAATTTCATAATCATGGATAGATACAATTTCAATTAATATTATAATTGATTTATACATTGAATTTGGGAATAAGGATTTTTCCTAGTTGATTACTTGATGTTTTGTAAAACCCTTCACTACCAGTTGTATATTATTGGTTCTTACATGCCCATCCATGTTATATTTTTCTTGTATAAAAATTTACATCCAATAGTATTTACATCATTTCCAAGGTCTACCAAAATCAAAACATGATTTTGGTTGATTGTCTCTATTTTAGAATTAATGGTTTCTTTACATTTGGAATTATCCTTGTCATATAATATTTCCTTATGTACAGATGTTCACCATTCTCTAGAAGTAATGTCTATCTTGGATCAATGAAGAGAAAACCATTTGTCATTGGTTCTATAAACCTTTCATTAGTCCTATACAATAAATTTGTCTTCCGAAAATCCTTATCTCCCACAATATCTTGTGGATATATTTCATGTACCAAATCTTATCAATTAGGAGAATCAACAGCATTAAGGTCAATCATGCTGTAAATACTTCCATAGGAAATGTGTTACCTTCCTGGATATTTATAAATTATTACTTCAGTCATTCTATCAAATTTTTTTTACAGATAACATCTTTTATACTCATTAGTTTTACATATAAAGACGAACGTATTGATCTAAGATTCTATTGTATCACTAGGTTTAGTCTTGAACAATTTTCGGCATCCCCATAAATGTATGTGTGATATAATAGATTTCTTTCCATAACACAAACCTTATATAATTCAATATTTTGCTTTATTTGTTACTCGATTTAGTTTATATTACATAATTTTATGTTCATATCCTTAAAAGGATAATGGTATAATTATTTTGAAACATCATCGATCTAACCATGCAATGAATGATTTGATTCATCATGTCACTAGTACAATCTCAAAAATGTTTATATGGAGGGGTGAGGTGGGAAATTAACCCACACTCCTTTAATTGAATGATAAAACTTGGATAAGATATTATCCATTGTGTTATAAGTGCAGTTTATTAATCTTCTAAAAAATTTGACTATCTAATTAATTATGATATTCCTTAAATATGATTAAGTATTCTAACAAAGAATTATTTAAATACATATATCCATATCTATTATATTCGTCAATAAATGAATGGAGATAGAAAAATATTCCCCTTATTTTTACTGGAAATGGATTACATACATCAATGTGAAGACATTACAATTGTTTTTTTGTCTCTTTCTACAACTCAAATAAAATTTTATTTTTCCATTTTACCTTGTAAATGAGTGAGATATACATTAAAGGAATTTAAATCCATCGAGTCTAAATATCATACATTATATAGTTTTTGTAAATGCTTCTAAATTACATGAACTTTAATGAAATGCCATTGGTGGGTATAATATGAGAAATTGTAAATTGATTTTTCATTGATTTCCATAACAATATTGTATAGTTCATTTATATAAAACCTATAGTAATGATTTTCTATGACATAACATATAGTATATTTATACATATGAGATTATTTACTTCTATAAATGAGTGAAACTTCTATAGTTTCTAAACTTGATATTGAAATTTTCTTCCCAGTAAAAAATGGCAGATAATAAAAATTAATTTTTAAAAGAACCATCCCACTAGGAAATTTAAGATGATAATATCCAATAGCTAATGCATTCTGTATCACACCATTAACTACCCATAGATATACTACAACTTTTAAAATTTTATTTAGTCTACAAGGTTCCTATATTTGAATAAATGTTTTTTAGCCAAATGTATTATCCAATATCCATCTTGTAGAAGTTTGCACATTTCATTCACTAAAAAATATACTTGAAGCATAAGTATTAACATTATTAATCTCCCAAGATATCCAATTCTTCTTCTAGTGGCCTTTACTTCCACAGAATGTAGAATATAATATTAAAATATCCAATTATATTACCCTTGGATGATTTAGTGTTAAATATGGTTATTATTTTCTAATTAAATCATGTTTCACAATGAATACTTCTTCCATGATGAATCTATTTTTTTCAAAAAGTGCAATTTTTATGAACAATTCTTACTCATTTATTAGATTTATTCTCATTGTCAATGTTTTTTCATCCTACCAAAGTTCTTCTATCCCTAAGAGAATTTGAAAAATAAATTATTTGAAATTATTATTATATTCACATGTCTTAATTTTTTTAAATGTTTCCCCTAATATTATATTGATTCTATTTTCCAATAAAGGTGTTTTTATAATATTTAAAAGTATTTTCAATGCCATGATCTTATATTATTCCATTCTACTTCACATTTAGACTTTTTTTTAATTTCATATCAAAAAAAATATTGTAATTTTATTTTATTTAATTGTTCATGGAGTTTTCATATAATATTGAGAGACTATTTTTTTGTAATGTGACTCAAAAGTCATTAATTTTTAAGTTGATATTATGAATTGTTTTTAGGAAGAACCATTTATATTATTTTTCATATATTTACAAAGGATTATTCTCCAATGAACTAATTATTCATAAATCACCCTATATGTATTCCATTTTAATATGTCTTCTGCGTTATCATTTTTTTATGTGATCAATTGGTAAAATTTGTGAAACCCATTTTCTATATATTAATTATTTATGATGGTATTAATTATTAGATCTTATGTGGTACATATATATATATGAGTTATTATGGGTGTGGTCTCATATCACCCATAGATGAATTGGATATGGTTATATATCTCGTGATATAACTCTAGGAATCATGTGACTAATTCCCTCTCTACTATTTGAATTAGGCCGGGATGCTTGATACACTATATTATAGGAATCATGTGGTGATGCCTTCTCCAATTTGATATTCTCACATTTTATTATGTTGTTGACACTAACTATTACTTAGTTAATATTTTTTTTATCATTTTCCTAATTTTTGTGATATTAAATTTTCTAATGATATGTTAGTTTATTATGTTATGATTTAATGTTTTGTTTGTTTTCCTCCATATGCTTACATGTAAATGTATTTATTGACTTTTATCATGTCTTATGTTTTTTTCCACAAAGCATTATGAAAAATCATGTTATATTATGTTCATATATGATATCTCAATATTCTTATTAGAATTTTTCCCTTATTCATGTTCACATAATTTTAATTATCTAATGATTATAACTAGTTTATATATTTCCTATACAAAGGATGTGGACTCACCCCTTCCTTATGTTTATGTTCATTAGTATATGAACATGATTATATCATATAATATTTATATAAGTGGTCACATTGGATAAAGATTTTTCTTAAATGCCAATATGTGTGATAAAATATGTTTTTTATGTAGCTAGTATACCATAAACTAATATTTTCAATGGTTGGGTAGTGTGACTATTTTTAAGATGAATTAATTTTACCGTGGATTCAATATAATATTTATTTTTTAGACGATGTCTCTATATAATCACTGTACATGGGATCTAGATTTGTTTTTTATAGTAATTATCTCTTATGAATTCAAAATGTATTCCTCATTCATGTTGTTCCTTTAATTGGTCTAAAATAATATCCCCCTAACCATTCAAATACTCATACTCCCATAAAAACCAATTAATGGGTCCAACTAACCCATTCCTCCTCCTTGATCATTAACGATATATGAATATCTTTTTAACTCTGGAGTAATACCTTTTGATCATTTATTTATTTCATAATGGTAATTAAGAATGTTATATAATATATCCATCAAGTTTTTATCCCTAAAAAAAATTGTCCTATAGGATTTATTAATCATGTATTCACTTTAGAACATGGAACCATATCCTTATAAAATATATGAATCTTTTTAGGGTTTAGGAAGATCATCTTAGTTCCTCAAATACCAGCCTCGTATAACTGTCATGTAATTGGAAAAACTATATTTTTTTGGCTCTATGGACCACCTACTAGATAAAATCAATGACCATACGCCCCTTAATAATATCATTAATCAAGAATATTAATGACATGTAGGTACCAATTATCTTTTTTATGCTTAATCTACAACCACATCCTCTCATTTAAATTTACCAAAAAAATGAAAAATTGAAAAAAGAATCTCACCATTATACCCCTCATCAACCATTAGTAGGACCATTTTACCTTGTTTTCTATTGTACAAGGCATGGAACATATCATAATAGGCTATATTTGTAAGAACATAAATTATAACATATTATGGAAAATTTTTAACATAAATAGAATGAACAATATGGTCCTGTTTATATGACGTTTAATGGAACATGATTGGATATTCCATCATGACCATTAAATGAACAACATATATCTTGGATTCATATAAGTTATAGAAAACACAGTTTTCATTATCATATAACCTTAAATTTTTTTTGTGCAATCAATCTACATGAGTTCTTACTTCATTCAGTAAGATATATTTGAATCCCCTAGTATAGTCTGAATCCCAGTTCTAAAACACCTATCCTCGCCTTAGATGGTAATGAATAAAAGATGCCCAAATTTTTTGAATTAAACTATATTGTAATGAACAAATAATGTAAATATTTAGAATATCATATACCTAAAACAACTTTCATTGATTCATGTAAAAATCATTTTCATGACCAAGTAAAGAATTATTGTTATTAGGTGGGATCTTGTGAATATATCTGGAATCAATAATAGCGTATCAAAATAGAAAATAATCCTCATTAAGGGATGATCCAACTTCCAATCCAATTTTTCATGATTTTCATTTTTATGTATCATTATCATAACCCAATGAACAATAGCCTTTGAAAAGTTGTTTTATTGTTAAAACAATTATTGGAAAAAACATCAAGGAATAATGAATGTGAACCTGATGTTAATTCCATTACCTTTGAAAATGTTTGATTGGTCATCAAAAACTTTTATATAATGAAACTCTGGTAGGTTACCCATGTTTCGTTTTCCCCTTTTAGATCTCTCATCACATCAAAACGGCCCCACTATATTCATAATCACCTTTTGAGATTCACGATCTGGCTATTGGTATCTAGATAATATCTCATGAATCCCCACAAAAATAGTTAATATTTTATTATAATGATTTTGTCGTGATAAATTATCTGGTACCATAGTCTCACTAGACATTGTAAATAGTTGATTTACTATAACTTTAGGTGCTGAATTCAGTGTTTCTAGAATACGAAATCAACTAGTCTATCATGACTTTTGATTTAGATCATGAAGTACTCAAATAGATAAATCCATGTAGGACTCCTTACTATTAAAAACCCTCATGAATATTTGTGCACTCTTTTCAACATCAATTTATTTTGTTAGAATATCATTGAGTTTATAAATACCTTCTTTTATTACCATGGAGAGTTATATGATGACATTGGATGTATATGTAAAACTAACTAAGAACTACCTTATAGGGATAACTCTGATTGTCATCGTAGATTGTACATATTAAATGTATTGAAAACAAGGAAATATAGAAGGAGGTATTTCATGTCTATTAAATCCTCAAAGTCGGTTCACACCTCTGTTCACATTGGAACCCATAAAGAAAATCAATATATCCTAAAAGAAAATGTGGATCTTCTAGGGGGATTCTTCTAGTGAATTTCACTACCCATAAAATACATCCCCAATAATTTTAGAGTTTCTAACCCTAGCCTCTCATCCCCCAAAATAAATAATCTTGTTTTTCTGGGGAAAATCCATAGTCAAGGTATTGATCCATTCCCCTGCATCTCTTATATACCAAAGGCATATTGGTATGTCCATAAAGTATCATAATTTAATGCAAATCATAATAATAGTGTTCATACATATGGTAGCATGATTGACCACTTTATAGTATCTCCAGATATCATACACTACGAAGGTCATCCCCATAACATAATAATCTAAAAGCACTTGAGGTCCTCTGCAAATTTTCAGATGAGAAGGTCCTCCCTATTACATTGATCATAAAATTACTAAAGTTACTCCTCACAATAGAAAACAAAGGATTATTAATAAACATGGTCTTCATTTTGAAAAATCACTAGGATTCTTTTATGGTCCTCACAAATACATATTCTATGAAGGTACTATTAAAATAAAAAAATATGGTGACTTTATAGGTCCTCCTCAGTGTACTGATCATCAGGTTCATTCTGATTAAATGTTATATAATAATAAGGATTGTACTCATTATTTTATAAAATTAATAATCATCCATGGAGTTCTTATCCATGGTACGATTAAACTAGAATACTATGAAGGTCCTCCCCATACAAAAAAACGTTATAAATCCTCCTATTAGATATGTAAAAATTGATAAATGAGTTCCTCCTCATGTGAAAATACAAGAAGGTCATCCCTATAACATTATGATTAACAAACAAGAAGTTTATCCTTGAAATTACCCTTCAATAAATAGAAACCATAATGGAACTCCTCATAGAAATAGAAATAATAAATATGTTGGTCCATCCTTCACCACAAATTATAGAAGTACCATTTTTTAAAAAGATAACACAAAAAAATAATGTCATCCCCATGATGGAATTGAGAAAAATGTTAACCAATGAGGACCTCCCATAGATACAATGATAAAAAATATGGAGGTCTAACTTAGGGAATGTGCTACAAAGGTCCTCTCTATGACACTTAATTAATGAATAAAAAACATTATCTCCATAATAGGAAAACAAAAATAAACTATTGAAGTCCTACAGAAAGTTCTCTTCCAAATTTTCCTACTCACAGTGACACAAATATTTAGTAGGAAGGTCCTCCCCATGAAATTTTTACTATAAATTTGACAATATATAATGAGGCATCCAAGAAAATAATCTAAACTAAACATGGTTCCTAATCATCATATGATGATGCCTCATCCATTACTATGTAAACATTGAGGTAAATATCATCATTTGTTCCTCTCATACACCATTCAACACATTTAGTGCTAAGGAGGTTTGGATTGATCCAAATATTATTGATAACATGTTAGGGAAACAACCATAATGTCTGGAATAGTCTAACAGAACCATTAATTAGGAAATAGAGAGATCAATTTTCATGTGAAATTAATTGGATGAAGATATAATATATGTAATTTTTTTCCTAAACATTACATGGTATGAGAATCCTAAATATTTAATTAAGTGTCATGACCCATCCCTCGGGGCCCGTGTCGTGACTAACTGAAGCAGGCTTTCCATAGGCCAGGGGCTGGCGACTAGCACCAAAGACGTAGTTCCCTAAAATAGGGATAGCATTGCCTTTATGACCTATAAACACACGCACAAGAAAGCACACACCTAGACGAAACAACAAGTAAACTGTATAACCAAAAGTATGTTGAAAGTAAAAGGGGTCAGATACAAGCTCAACAGTAAAGGTACAAGTACATCTGAAAGCAATAAAACTGAAGAAATGAAAGAAAAGCAGCAACTAGGTCATCCTCCGGGATTCCTACCTGAAGGGTAGGTACAGATAGCCTCCTCAACACTTCTCATTCGTCCTTCCCCTCCACGTATCGACACGCCACATGGTCACATCCGGGCACCGTCCAGTCCTGGTACTCTCAGCCTCAGTCAGCGTTTTCTATCGTCTACAACCAACACAACAAGGTGTGGGCATAGCCCGTGTTGGGGTGATTATAACAATACTCAGTAGGGTACCCAAGACCCTCAATGTCTCACAAAATCCAACAGGAATAAACCACAATGTATGAAATCAAAAAATAACCTTACTTAGGTATATTCCCATACATAAACCTAAGTTATCAAGTGATCCATCTCAATCATGAGGAAAAACTAGAAAAACTGACTCAGCTTAACCCGGATTTTATTCACATTGTCGAAACCTCAACTATTGGAGAACCCCTACTCTATCGAGTACAGTGGACCTTCCGCGGCACCAAGTGTGCTTCCCACTGACGTTGGACTTCTGTGTTACTCCTCTTGTTGAGTACCTTGGGTTTTCCATGTCACATAGAGGCGCTCTCTACCATCAATCTACCGCTTCACCAAGCATGCTCTCCCTCGTAGCCTGTTGAGGTACTGCTCCTATCGAGTATCGTGGTTCTGCCGCGACACCAAGGTTACCCCCAATGTGGTTCTGCCGCGACACCAAGGAGTTCCCCATTGGGCTAGTAGAGTCACTATGAGTCCAAATGGTCAGCAGTCGTCAGGTCTTATCCAGCTACTATGTCTCCACACTAAACTTTCTCATCTCCAGAAGGATCCGCTCCCGGAGCTACTGGTCGATACTCCAACATTGAGTTATTAACCTTTTAGTCCCGGGGGCCAGGTTGGACTCATGCATGATCCAACCTCACCATGTCCCAACTATACCCCAAAATCTAGTGGGTTATACTCAAAAGGACTGTCACGCTCCATGATTTCCAGCACCGCTGACAATTCGTCAAATGGCCACCCGGTGCCAAAGATATGGCTGAAAGAGCGTAAATGGGTCTTAGTGGGCCAGGGTTCGGTCAGACCCGGTCGGACCAACCTGGCCCGACCCAGCCTTGGCCGACCCGGTTCAGGTCGACCTGGCCTGACCTGTTGGTTTTGGCATAGCCTGTTTTGTGGGCCAGCCCGTAGGGTTTGGCCCGGCCCGCTGGGCCTGGCCCAGCCGGCCGTGAGGGGTCGCGGAGAGTCGTGAGGGCATGGACCAGCCACGAGGGCATGGACTGGCCATGGGTAGGCCTGAGGGTGGTTCATCCCGGAGGGCGCCACGGGGGCGGCTCGGCCGGGAGGGTGCCACGAGGGTGGCTCGGCCCGGGGCGTGTGCGGGTTCGGCTCAGAGGGCCGTGGCGGTGCGGCTCAGGGAGGCTCGGCCCAGGGGTGTTGGCACAATTTTAAGGTGCATTTGAACAATTAAAATTGTGGATTTATTGAAGAGGCCCTCTTCGACATTTATTGTAACACCCTATGATTTCATTGTACGTTATTTCTTTAAAGTAATTCAATAACTTGCACTACACGCAACACCGAGTCCAAGCACACCACGACTTACCAAAGTAGCCATTCAAAAGAGGTTATGAAAATTATTAACTAAATTTTTAACCTTATATAATCCTTATAATTTAAAATCAATATTTCTGAGTTTCTTAGACATAATGAAAAAAGAAATTAATTTTTTTCAGATAAAAGAATTATTTTTTTAAATGCAATTTTACAGCCTTTTAATGGTGAACCATTTTTAAATCCAATATTTGAAACAATTATATGTTAAATTTTACAATATAAACTTATCATTTAAAATCAGGACATAATAATTTAGTTTCAATTAATTTTTGGTGTTTTCTGATAACTATTATATTTGGGTGAATAGTGAAAAATACTATATTTTAACTGAAAACAACTTTTTTAATCAAAATAATCTGTAGTGATAAATTAAACATTTAAACGGTTTTGAAGTATAAATAGATTATACATTTACCATTAAATCCAATGTTATTCATTTGAAATAATTTCACATTGAAATTTAACATAAATAAGAATCAATCTTTTGTTTGTAATTATTTCTTAAAACACGCTATTTGGTTTTGACAACAGGAATTAATTATATATTAATAAATGCAACTAAATTGATTTGAATTTGGTAAAATAGACTTAATTTTTTAATTCAGAATATCAAAATTATCTTAGGGAGAAAATTTGGTATTTTTCTGAAAACATACAATTTTTGATGAATAGTGAAAAACACTATGTTATTGTTTATAACCTACTTTTTATTTAAATAACTATTTATTTTATTTAAATTTATTTTAGGTCAAAATAGATTCATAATACCTGTATTTATTCAATTTAATTCATTGGATTTAGTTTATAATAATTTTAGATATATAAAAATTTTAATGAACTTTTTATCGTCTTTTACCCACCTCCTAGGAGCATTTGCTAATTTACATAAAACGTAATTTTACCACTTCTATGAGTTTAATTTCAAAAATACAAGGGACATGATTGATATCAGTAAATAAAATGTGGTTCAATAAGATGAAAATAATTTTAGGTGAATTGTAACATTTTACTTTTATTTACCACGGTTAAAAGTAAATAGGGTAATTTAGGGTAAAAATGATATTATTATTACCATAACACATGTCCTAATTCTATTGGATAAGTTTAATTCGACCAAAAACAACAGTAGGAATAATATATGATCCTTTAGGTCCACTTGAATTAGATAAGGACATTTATTATTATTTAATTCAAAGAAGAGTTAAAGATGTTAAATTCAATGTTTAATAAATAAACCATTATTAATATAGGGTTACACATAAGATGAATTAGACTATAAATATTAATTAGAAATAAAAAAATATTTCCAAAATAATGGTATTATATTTATATTTTTTAGACATTTTGGAATTTAATTTATTTATTACATAATGATGATGCAGTAATTACCTAATTAATGAAATATAAAATTAATTGATATTATAAATATCCAAATAAATATAATTTAGAATTTTTATATATTCCACTAATTTTATAGGTTAATATGACATATTAGGGTTGGTTATATTAATTTTTTTCGAAGTAATAGTGCTATTATGAATTTAGAAAAAACAAAATACCAAATAGTTTGAAACTTGACATAAAAGAGTTTTTAAAAGAAATATTATATTATTAATTGATATTTTATTCCTAAAAAGATAAGTTTAGTCCAAAAGACTTATATAATTATAGGTGTATCATTATATAACCACTTGGGGTTCTCTTGGAAGTATATAGTAAGTTTATTAACCATTTAATAAAAAAATACAAAGAGACATGGTAAATTTCAAACTATTTAACTAAGAGTTAAATCTAAAAGATATGGTTAATATAGTGACCAAAACCTATCTAAAACCTATTAGTTGAGTGGTTTTTGACTCATCTCCACATTATACATTATGTAATCCATTTTGGAGCTATTAGAAACCGAAAATTATTTTATTATAAAATATTATTTCTAGCTTTTCCTAAAATGCCTCTCACTCCTCTTATAAAAGGGCACTCCCCGTTCTCTCTAATTAACACCGTCAATTCCATTTGTCTTGGCCAAAACCTACCCAAATAATCTCTTAAATGTACTCCCTTTATTCTATAGTCCTTAATTTAGTCATAAATCCAACTTAAGGATCCTTTTTTATCAAATCAAAAGGAAGAACCCGAAGAAGAGGTAAATATTTCATCACCTCTTTCAAGATCTTTTCTTCTTCCACTTCCTCTTTATTTGTTGTTTACATTATTAAATAACTAATCTGGTATCTTTTGTATACTCTGATGTTATTATAAATATTGCACAACCATATTCATTATTTCATCCATCCTTTGAATGATATGACACCATGCGTTCGTATGTACGACTTATTGTCTCCACGTCGTGGTGTAATTGTTATTCAGTACATTATTATTTTGATGGGTATAATAATAATGTTTAATTGATGTAAATAATAAATATTACATGATAATTATTCTTTATACATTATATACCATCCAATTATTTATTATTTTAATGTCAAAATAAAGATATTTTCTCTTGTGCGTAGGTACAGATTACCGTCTCCACGAACGCGATGAGATTCATTCCCCATCATATCCATTCAAGACTAGTTTTCATTAGATGGTTAAAAATAATGTTTAAGGAATTAATATCATTATGAATATGAATAAGATACATCCTATACATATCAAACATTACTTATTTAACAAATAATATAAAGGAAAATGAATCAGTTAACACCAGAAACGACGATAATACTAAGATATTATTAACAAAGCAATGTTAAAAGATCATATATGATATAATATTAATGTATATGATTCTTGTATAATTTAATAACAATTATTTTACCATTATATAAGAGGTTAACATTCCCTCGACCAAGGAAAAGTACAAGGTAAGGGTGAATTTCACAATCTCTTTATTATCTGGGGTTATTTTTACGTAAGTATCTACTGGGAACTCTTTATCATCCACATCCATGTTGCATAAAAATTTATTTCAAAACAGTCTTACTATTTTATACAATATGTTTTAATTTCATTAATAACTATGTTTGAATTTTATAATATGTTTATAATGGAATATTTTTGTCTTTTTCCAAACAAGGCACTTTTAGACATTTTTGAAAAATTAAAGGTAAGAATGTTTTTTAACATATTCGGTGGGTGATGCTATTTTATGCCTTTATAACATCGTCGAAGCTTACCTTACAAGATTATAGTAAAGTTTTCAAAATATATGTTTTATTTTATAATTATATATCTTTTAAATTATTTCAAAATAGAAATAGATATTTCTCAATAAATGTTTTGATTTCATCTATGTCAACATCCTTTAATGGATTGTAAGATTATTTGAAATTGATTTATTATGATACAAAAATTCAATATTGTATTGATAGTTTTGTGATATGTTTGACTATGGATGTTTTATTTTTACACCATTCATTGTTTAAGGATAAATTATTTACAGTTTTTATGCTAGTTTTAATACGAATGTTTAAGTTATGTTTAAACCTTTTCATATAAAGAATGCATTGGACTTAGTATGTGAAGGGTGGAGCCCGCTATTACTCCTCGATGCATCGGTAGGTCTCATGATACCAACTATTGTTTTGGAACAAGGCCTTGAAAAAATCTTTTTATTAGTCTTGGCACAAGGCCTTAAATATGTGGTTATGAAAGTCTTCCATTATCCATTCCATCATTATGAAAGTGGATATTGATATTGCATTTGATTATTCGACTAGTAGAATATCCATGTGAGTAATTAAATGGAATTATTTGATTTTATCATTGCCATATTATGATGAAGTTCAATTTTAAATGGATTTTGTTTTAGTCTTATACATTGACTTAAATGTTTATGCTTATTTATGAAGATTCTGCTATATTGATATCCTTACTGAGTATCTGAGCTCACGCCTTTCTATGTTTTATTTTTCCCAGGATGTGAAGAAGTGTTTTATGAATGACCTGCTGGGATAGTCTGAGGGGATTTGAGTGTAGAATATGGAAGCAATGTTGTGTTAGTTTTTCATTTTATGATTTAATGTAAACCTTATGAATTTTTCTAGTACTTCCATGGCTACTAAACTAATAGATCTTTCGAGACATGATCTTTTGGGATCATACCAATGATACGTAATAATGACCCGACTCTAGGTAACTGGGGTCAGGGCATTACAGTTGGTATCAATGAAATTTTATTACGATCATTGGATTATAGATTTAGAGAAACTCTGAATATAGAACATAGCCCTGAGATTGGCTTTGGGGATTATTATAGAAGAACTTCCTATAATTTTGGTATTGTAATGATTTTGTGAGTTTTCCAAGAAATAAATCCCAGTTTGGATACGAGCAGGTAGAGGCGGCTCTGGCAAAAATGTACCTAGGTGTAAAACCCAAAAGCACCGCTTTGAGCTAGACTTGAACGAGAACTGGTGCACGACAACGGGCTTTGTTGCACTCTTGGTTACAACTCTCCTGGGGGATATTCTTAAGATAATTATCATTTTCATTACAAACCATTATGAAGGGTTTATGAGTATATACTTCTTCAAGGAATTTTTTTTATAATTATGGATTATATCCATAAACTGTTCAATTTACGTTACGTATTTTACAAGTTTGGAATTATTCATTTCAATTCATAAACTGACCTAGTGTATGACATTATATATAAGTGGTGCCTAGTAGAAGTAATGTGAACTTCACAATAGGTATGATCCAAAGAGTAAGAAGGATCATATCTTTCACGCTATTAAGATAACATTTATAAGGGAAATAGTCTCTCATGTATTCTCAACATGTGATGAAATAGTATCACGTGTTAAGAAGAAAAGTAAAGAAATATCTGAGTCCTATGGCTTTGAAGGGATGTAAGAGAAGAAAAGGATGGAAGAGATGAAGATGGATAAAGGGAATAGGGAAAAGAATGATTTTCCCATATGTGATAACTGTGGAATGAATAACCTTGGTAAATGCTTGAAGGGAATAAGAGTTTGTTATAAGTGTGGAGAAAAAGGACAACAATTGCGTGATGGTAAGGGTAATAAAAAAGTTTCAAATGTATAATGCTTCATCTGCAAGGTGTTGGGACACTACGCGAGTCAATTTCCAAATCATCAGAGTATACCCCAAATGCTGCTATTGGATAATAATAATGTTACGGTACAACCGAAGATGATGAGGAATGATTAGATTTCTTATGTTGTTATTAAAGTATTGTGTCATTTGAGAATTGTATTAATGATGTACATGTAATAAGAATTATAGAGTATATAAGGATTGTACTGCAGTACTATTTCATTAAGGACCTGAGATTGTGTGGAACCATGTAAGTGACTCAATAGTAGTTTAATTTTATGGAAAATGTATGGTTGAGATAAAGATAAAGCCTAATATGGTACTGATATCGAGGTAGTGATTTTGTAATAATACATGATTGATTTGGATAAATTATATTGAATATTCTTGACTACCATGAAACTGATTAATGATTTGTATATTCTATCAATGATGGAGTTTTCAACTTTTTTGGATAGAAGAAGTATATCCAGTATTTTATAAGGAATAAGGGAGCATGAATGTAATCAATAAGGTTGTATTGTAATTCAGGATGTTGTAGTGTTTTAAAAGAATATATGATGAGGGTCTTCACATGTTATTACACGGAAAAAAGGATCTTTATTGTGTTTACCATCCTTATAAATTTTGGAATGTGAGTTTGGATAGAATTATTTTTTATTATTCTAGTTTGAAATTATTTTTGAATTTTCATAAGAAGGAAAACCTAGAGGTCGGGTGGAAACCCGTCACGTCCGGTAAGGCCGTGAGACATGAACCCGCAACCGAAGGAAGACAGGGGTGTATCACCTACCACTGGCCCAAATTATGTCCTAGATTGAATAATGTAGTTATTTTAAAAAGGTTTGGTTGAATAATTATAAATTCATTTTTTAAACCCTCTATAAATAGGATAAATAGAATATATTTCTATGTTCTATTATCTTTTAGAGTGAAAGATGAGTTTGTGTTAGAAATTAGTTAATGGATGGAACTCTACATGTCAAGTATTTTTTTTTCTCTTATTCTATGAGGAAATTAATTCTTAAATTTTTTTATGTAATCCTAAAACTAATTTTTTTTATCCTAATACCTTATGTTTTTTTGAACCGATGATATTTTAAATCATCATGGATTGATGGCTTTGAGGCCTTTAATTCTACAATTGTTTGTGACTGATGAACTCAATCACTCCCTATAAATATTTAAATTTTTCATCCAATTAGGTGTCTATAATTTCAACCAATGTTCTTATAATAGAGATCATAAATTTTTGGTGACTTTTTCATTCCCCTTTTCCTCTTATTAAGACTAAATGTTCTTAATCCAATTTCTGATGTGGTCTTTCCCACAAAGGTATTTTCTATTTGGAACCTTTTATTTTGGAAGAACAAATTAATATTTCGAGGATTCAATTTATTGAAGGATGAATGAATTTAACACTCCAAGATTTCATATTATGTTATTTCTTCAATGTAATTAAATATCTTGCACTACACGCAACACCGAGTCCAAGCGCACCATGACTTATCAAACGAGACGTTCAAAAGAGGTTATAAATAGTATTAATTAAATTTGGAACTTTATATAATACTTATAATTTAGAATCCATAATATGAGTTTCTTAGATATAATGAAAAACAAATTCAATTTTTTCAGATAAAAGAATTATTTTTTTAAATGCAATTTTACCGCCTTTTAACGGAGAACCCTTTTTAAATCCAACATTTAAAAATTTTATATATTTAATTTGACAAAGTACAATTTTTCTTTAGAATCGGGAAATAATAATTTAGTTTCAATGAATTTTTGGAGTTTTTCTGATAACTTTTATATTTGGGTGAATAGTGAAAAATACTATATTTTAACTGAAAAACACATTTTTATTCAAAATAATATTTAATGTTAAATTATACATTTTAATGGCTTGTAAGTATTAATAGATTATATTTTTACCATTTCATCCAATGATATTCATTGGAAATAATTTCACTTTGAAATTGAACATAAACAAGAATCAATCTTTTGTTAGTTATTATTTCTTAAAAACACGCTTTTTGGTTATGACAACGGGAATTAGTTTTAAATTAATAAATTAAACCTCTATGATTTGAATTTGGTAAAATAGACTTAATTTTTGAATTCAGAATGCCAAAATTAGCTTAGGGTGAAATTTTGGTATTTTTATGAAAACATTCAATTTTTGTTGAATAGTGAAAAACACTAAGTTATTGTTTAAAAATGACTTTTAATTTAAATAATTAATTATTTTATTTAAATTTATTTTAGTTAAAAATAGATTTATAATACCTTAATAAGTTCAATGTAATTCATTGGAGCCAGTTTATAATAATTTTAGATATATAAAAATTTTATTGAACAGGTCTTTTACCCACCTCCTATGAGCATTTGCAAATTTACATAAAACGTATTTTTACCTCTTCTGTGAGTTGAATTTAAAAAATCAGAGAGACATGGTTGATATTAGTAAGTAATATTTGGTTCAATAATATGAAAATAAGTTTTGGTGAATAGTAACTTATCACTTTTATTTACCACAGTTAAAAGTAAATAGGGTAATTAAGGGTAAAAATGATATTATTATTACCCTAAAACATGTCCTAATTCTATTGATTTATATTAATTCTACCAAATACAACCTTAAGAATAAAATATTATCCTTTAGGTCTACTTTTATTAGATTAGGAGATTTATTATTATTTAATTCAAAGAAGAGTTCAAATTGTTAAATTCAATGTTTAATAACAAAACCATTTTTAATATAGTGTTACAAATAATATAAATTCGTCTATAAATATTTACTAAAAAGATAAAAATATTAAATACATAATGGTACTTTATTTATATTTTTTAGACATTAAATAATTTAATTTATTTATGACACAATGATGATGCAGTAATTACATAATTAATGAAATATTAAAATAATTGATATTATAAATATCTTAATAAATGTAATTTGAGACATTTTTTAAATTCCACTAATTTTATAAGTTTATATGATATATTAGGTTTGGTTAGATGAGTTTTGGTCGAAGTAATAATTCTTTTATGAATTTAGTAAAAACAAAATACCAAATAGTGTCAAAATTGACATAAAAGAGTTTTTAAAACAAATATTATATTATTAATTGATATTTTATTCCTAAAAATATAAGTCTCGGACAAAATAATTATATAATGACATATGTATCATTAATTAACCACTTGGGGTTCTCTTGGAAGTATATAGTAAGTTTATTAACTATATAATTAAAAAAATACAAAGAGACATGGTAAATGTCAAACTATTTAACTAAGAGTTAAATCTAAAAGATAAGGTTAATATATTGATCAAAACCAGTTTAAAACCAATTTTTTAGTGGTTTTAGACCCATAACCACCTTATCTTGTAAATAATCTACTTTGTAGCAATTTGAAATAGAAAATGATTTTATTATAAAATAATATTTCTAGGTTTTTCTAAAGTGCCACTCACTCCTCTACTAAAAGGAACTCCCCCTTCTCTCTAATTAACACCTTAAAACCTTTTTGTCTCGGCCAACCCCTACCCAAATACCATCTCAACTGTCCTACCTTCATCTTTTAGGCCTTACTTTAGTCACAAAGACAACTTATGGAGCCCTTTTGATCAAATTAAAAGGAAGAACCCGAAGAAGAGGTAAATATTACATCAACTCTTTCAAATTCCTTTTTTCTTCCACATCCTCTTTCTTTGTTGTTTCCATTCTAAAATAATAACTACATAATATTATATATAATTTTATGTTATTATAAATATGGTACAACCATATTCATTATTCATTCCATCCTTTAAATGACATGTCACTATATGTGTGTACGTACGGCTTACCGTCTCCACGTCGTGGTGTAATTGTTATTCTGTACATTATTATTTGGATTGGTATAATAATGATGTGTAATTTATATAAATAAAAAATATATCATGAAACTTATTCTTTATATATTATATACTATCCAATTATACATTATTTTAATATCAAAATAATGGTATTTTCGCTCGTGTGTACATTCAGATTGTCGTCTCCATGAACGCGATGAGATTCATTCCCCATCGTATCCATTCAAGACTAATTTTCATTATATGATTAAAAATAATTTTTATGTACTTAATATCATTATTAATATGAATAATATAAATCCTATCCATAAGAAACATTACATACGTAACATAGCATATAAAGGAAAATGAATCAATTAACACCCAAAATGACGATAATACAAAGATATTGTTAACAAATCAATTTTAAAAGATCATATATGATATCATATTAATCTATATGATTCTTTTATAATTTAATAAAAATTATTTAACCATTATACAAGAGGTTAAACTACCCTGGACCAATGAAAAGTACAAGGTAAGAGTTAATTTCACAATCTCTTTATTATCTGAGGTCGTTTTTACGTATCTACTGGGACCTCTTTATCATCGACATCCATGTTTCATAAAAATTTATTTCAAAGAATTATTACTATTTTATAGAATATGGGTTAAATTAATTTATACCCTTGTTTGACCTTTAAAATATTCTTATAAAGTAATCTTTTTGTCATTTTCCAAACAAGGTACTTTTTGACATTTTCGACTAATTAAATGTATGAATGTTTTTTTAACATATTCAGCGGGTGTGACTATTTTATACTTTTATAACATCTTCGAATCTTACCTTACAATATTATAATAATATTTTCAAAATAAATGTTTTCTTATATAATTATATGACTTTTAAATGATTTCAAAATAGAAAGATATATTTCTCAAAAAATGTTTTGATTTGATCTATGTCAACATCCTTTGATGGATTGTAAGCTTATTTGAAGTTGATTTATTATTATACAAAACTTCTATATTGTATTTATGGTTTTGTGATATATTTTTGACTATGGATGTGTTATTTTTACACCATTCATGGTTTATGGATAAAGTATTGAAATTGCATATGCTAGTTTTAATACAAATTTTTATGTTATGTTTAATCCTTTTCATATGAGGAATGCATTGGAAATAGTATGTGATGGGTGAATCCCTCTATAGCTCCTTGATGCATCGGTAGGTCTTATGAGGCAAACTAGTGTCTTTGCACAAGGCCTTGACAAAATCATATTCATAGTCTTGGCACAGGGCCTTGACTATGTGGTTAAGAAAGTATAGCATTATGCATTCCTTCATTATAAAAGTGGCTATTGATATTGAATGTGATTATTCGACCAGTAGAATATCTATGTGAATAAGTAAATGGAATTATTTGATTTTATCTTTGCCATATTATGCTGAAGTTAAAGTTTAAAATTCTTTTGTTTTGGTCTTATACATTGCCTTAAATGTTTATACTTATTTATAACGTTTCCACTATATTGTTATCTGTACTGAGCATCTAATGTCACCCCTTTCTATGTGTTATTTTTCCTAGGATGCGAAGAAGTATTTTATGACTGGCCTACAGGGATAGTCTGAGGTGTTATGAGTGGGGTCTATGGAAACAATTTTGTTGTAGTTTTTCATTTTATGATGTAATGTAAACATTATGAATGTATCTAGTAATTCCAAGGCTACTAATCTAATCGATCTTTCGAGACCTGATATTTTTTGATCATGCCAATGATACGTAATAATGCACCGACTCTGGGTAACTATGGTCGGGGTGTTACATTTATGAGGGGGGTTGAGATTTTTTCCTCTCATCCCATTTATAGGGGGTTGGGTGGTCCCCACCACATTAAATCAAGAAGAAGATGTTTAGTTCCGGTGGACCCCACCCCTGAACATCCACATGGTGGGTGGTTAAAATAAAATAAAATATGAGCTTATTTTATTTTATTATTTCCATAATAAAACCCAAAAACAAACATTCACCCTCGACCAACTTCCATCGAGGTGAAAGTCTTCATAAGCAAAAATCGGCACTACGAGTTCAAAAGTGCCCTCATATTCCAATTCCGAGCACTGATTTAATGGTTATAAAAACCTGCTCAAACTATCACTAAATGTTACTGATGAAAACATCAGAAATTCATTCCGGGCACTCCGGGCCTCAGAATCACGCGCCGTCAATTTTCACAGACTTGTAAAATTTCCATATATTTAAATAAGTTTACTTGGAAATTCTAGGTCTTTACATTCTCCCCACCTTAGGATTACGTACTCGTAAGCCAAAACTCAAACTAAGGGAACAAGTGAGGATACTGAGCACACATCTAAGCCTCCCGCTCCCATGTTCTCTCCTGGAGGTTCCCGTGCTGCCAACGGACGCGCACCAAAGGTATCGACTGACCACGATGGACCCACTCTTTTCGATCCTCAATCTATAATGGAACCTCTACAATAGAATCCCCATTGTCGACATCTAACTCTCCATGGTCGATGATGTGAGAAGGGTCGTGCACGTATCTCATCAACTAGGATACGTGGAAGTCGTCATGCACCCAGTGCAACTGAGGTGGAAGAACTAAGTGATATGCCACCTCACCAGCTCAACTGGGGACATGAAAAGATCTGATGACCCTCGGATATAAGTTGCCTCCTCGGCCAAATCTCTACAATCCTCGTCGAGGGGAGACCCGTAGAAATATGTAGTTACCAACCTCAAACTCTAGATGTCTTTGTATCCTATCAGTATATGACCTTTTCCTGCTCTGTGCAGTCTTCATCTACTCCTGGATGATATGCACTTTCTCTGTGGTAGCATTTACCAACTCTGGTCCCACTAGTGCTAACTCCCCTGGGTTAGTCTAGCACAAGGGTGATCAGAATAGTTGCGCATATAATTACTCAAAAGGTTTAATTCCAATGGTGGAGTGGTAGATGTTTTTCTACACAAGCTCCACCAAAGGCAAGTGATCCTCCCAGCTACGACTGAAGTCGAGGACACAAGCACCCAACATATCCTCAAGGGTCTAAATAGTCCACTCAATCTGACCATCTCTCTAAGGATGGAAGGCAGTACTCAAATTAAACTGCATCCCAAAATCCACTTGCAACCCCTTACATAGATGGGAAATAAAACATGTATCATGATCAGAGTTAATTATCGTGGGTACTCCATGTAGCCACACAATCTCCTGCACCTAGAGGCATCATATTCTCTCTACTGAGCCCTGCTCTCTGATCAGTAGGAAGTGGGCCAACATGGTGAGTCTGTCGACGATCACCCAAATCGAGTCATGTCCCCTAGATATAGGTGGAAGTATTGTCACAAAGTCCATGGATATCCAATACCACTTCCACTCTGGGATCTCCAAAGGCTGGACCAAGCCTACTGGTACCTGATGCTCCACCTTCACTTGCTAACTTGTGAGGCATCGAGAGAAAAATTATGCAATGGCTTTCTTCATTCCAGGCCACTAGTGCTGTTGTCGAAGATCCTGGTACATCATCGCCACTCCTGGATGTACCACTAGAGGGGATGTGTGGAACTCCCTGAAAAGTTCCTTCTGACGTGACATTGGTACCATGGTACATCCTCTGAAATGAATAACATGCTCCCCACCTTCATAAAATCATTCAGGTGCCTTCCTTGTGGATATCTGAGCATGTCGAGCATCGTAGTCAGCGACCCCACGCTGCTCCTCCCTGACTTGCTGAATAAGTGATGGAGTGACAGTAAGAGACTGAAGAAAAGCATCTCCATCTCTATCTATAAAGTATATATGCAATTTGGCTAACTGCTCTATCACCTCGCCTAGCAACTTTATACTAGATCTTCTGCTGAGTGCATCTGTGACAACATTCCCCGTCCCAGAAGTATAGACTATCTCGAAGTCATATTCTTGGAGGAACTCAATCCAAAGTCATTGTCTTGGGTTAAGGTCCTTCTGGGATATGATATACTACAGACTATTGTGATCAGAGTACACAGTAAAACGGTCCCCCATCAGATAGTTTTTCCACATCTTCAAGGTGATGACAACTACTGCTAACTCCAGGTCATGGGTATCATAGTTTTTCTGGTGATGTCTCAGCTATTGAGATCCATATGTGATCACTAATCGATCCTACATTAGGACACATCTGACTCCAGTCCCTGATGCATCACAGTAGACTACATACCCTATGACCTCCTCTGGAAGCCTCGATATGGGGGCACTAGTCAGCCTCTACCTCAGCTCTTGAAATATCTACTGACATCTCTCCTACCACACAATTTTTTTCAAATTCTTCATCAAGGATGATAGTTGTACTGCAACTCTGTAGAAGTCCAGAACAAACCTCTGGTAATATTTAACCAATCCCAGGAAACTCCAAACATTTGTCACATGCTTTGGTGGATCCCAAGAAAGTACTGCCTCAATATTTGGTGAATCCACTACAATTCCATCCTCTGATATGACATGTCCCATGAATTGAACCTCTCGGATCCATAACTGGCACTTTGAGAGCTTACCATAAAGTCGATGATCTTTGAGTGTGTCCAGTACTACCCAAATATGGTAGGTATGCTCCTCCTCAGTAGTCGATCAGATCATAATTTCATCTATGAAGACTACTACAAAGAGATTAAGCTATGGCTGAGAGATCCTGTTCTTGAGTCCCATGAACACTGCTGGAGTGTTGGTCACGCCGAAAGGAATAACCATGAACTTGTAGAGGTCTTACAGACATCTTAAAAGCCATCTTCTGCACATCCTCATCTTTAACTATGAGATAGTGATAGCCTGATCTGAGGTCTATCTTCAAGAACCACCGTGCTCCCTTCAGCAGATCAAAGAGGTCATCAATCCTCAAGAGTGGGTACATGTTCTTCACGGTCACCGGGTTCAGGCGCCGATAGTCAACACAAAGTCTCTAGATCCCATACGCCTTCTTGGAAAATAGAATCCAGGCTGCCTAGGGTGAAACACTGGGCCGAATGAACCCCTTACCTTGCATGTCCCCAGCTGTACCAGCACCTCACGAAGCTGCGCGGGAGCCATTCGATATGCTGGTGTAGATATCGGTGTCGTCCCGGGGTACAAGTCAATGTTAAATTCCACCTCTCTGCAAAAAGTTATACCTGGGACATCATCAAAGAAAACATTTGTGTATTGGTCCACCACTACAGGATTACATGGACTCTCCATGTCAACAGATCTGAGGGTAAGTCTATCCAACTGATGAGTGATCAGCTTCACTCTCCTCCGAGAAAGTCCATCCTATGCTGCAAAGGCTCCATTATCAACGGTGAAGGTAAACCTGGTCCCACCCGTGTGGACACACCGCACTTTGCACCAAATATAGACAATATAAGCATGGACTGTAGAAAACTAGTCCCCACCCAAGATGACGTCATAAGGCCTCGACGCCGCTACTATGAGATCCCAGTCGATGCTCTCATCTCCTAGAGTAATGTCACACTACCAGAACCAGTCCATAATCACCGAGTCTACTCCCGTAAGAGTCTCTAGCCGTAATGATTGATCCAACGGCTCCGTCATAATCTCTGAGCTCAGAAGGAGGATTGTGGAAATAAATAAATGACTGGAACATGTGTCTATAAGTACTGCATCTATGGTGTATTAGACAAAAATGTACCTCCTATCATCTCTAGAGTGCTAGGATCATAGGCCTAGCTGCTTGGAGATTAGATCTCCCATGTACACCTGCTACATGTGGTCGGGGTGGACCTCATGGTGGTGGTGGCAGTAATATCATGAACCGTCGCCCACCCCCAGCTACACGACCTTCTCCTCTGCCATGTCTGCATGCTACCTATAGACCACCTCGATCGAACCTTTGTCTCTGCATGGGCGGTCCATAGATAGTCTTCTGATCTTCTGTATGGCGGGTCAGATAGTCATGATCCATGTGACCCTTCCCGCCGTATGAGTGACACTACCAGCTCCTGGCAGGTCTGTGTCCGACTCAGGTGCCCTGCACAACCAATCCTGAGTCATGCAGTCATCCACCTGTAGGTCTAGTCCTCTTGAACATCTGCAAAATATGTCCACTGAAAAGTGTAGAAGTATCCTCTACCTGTCAACCGGTGGTGGATCATGCTTCTAGAGACTTCTCAACAATGAAAATCTCCACTATATGGGATCTCTCTAACACCCTCACCTAGGTCTGGTTGTTGAGTGAGATCACTGAATCCCTGATCTCCCACCTGAGTCCCTGATCGAGGGTCACGGCCCTGAAGAATGGGTCCCGCACCATATTGGTGGAGTAGAATGATAGGTCTATGAACCTCACTGATTACTATGCTATATCCATGCTGCCCTTCTGTAGATAAAAAACTCTTGTTTGCGCACATCGTGAAGAGTCATTGAACAAACTCTGCCCGAAACAGGCTCTCAATGTCTTCCCAGAGAAGGATCACCTCGTCGTGGACCTAGAGAATCAAGCTCCACCATCTACCTGCAGCTTCCTGTAGAATTCTGGCAGCATGAATCACCATGAGGCCTTTTTTTGTCCCTACCAGTCGGAAGACTCTCACCACAGCATCCATCCAATCCTCAACAGCATGTGGTTCCGTCTCTCTCGTACACATGGGTGGCCTCTAGGGATGTAACTTTTGCAAAGTGATCAAGTGGCATGCACCGCCTGCCACTGGGGCTGGTGGCATCGGTGGCCCAAGGAGGAGAGGTACTTCTAGTGCCTCTATTGGAAAAGGGCCCTAAACTGAGGCCTCGTCTCTCAGTGGGATATCAGTGCATACAACTCTCGAAACTCTAGTTGGATGTCTGTGTGGAGGAATCCTAAAAGGAAACAGGTGTGCTACGGTTAAAATTTATACCAGGTTAGCTAACCTGGTGAGCTGACATAAAAAAACTTTTGAAAACACACACGCAATCAGTGATTTCGTGCACTGAGTTGGATATCAGAATTCAGGTTCCTGGTGTATGGACACATCGGCCACTGCACCCACACTAGACTCCTTGAACTAAAAACCACACTAATTACACTTAACACTATTACAACAATGAAAAGACCAGAGTCCTGTGTTATGCAGTAAAACCTCCCTCTGATACCAATTTGTTCCGACCCATCCCTCGGGTCCTGTGTCATGATTACCCCAAGCCCCCCTTCCATAGGCCAGGGGCTGTAAACTAGCACCAAAGGCATAATTCCCTGAAACAGGGAAGATTCCACTACTGGAAATTAGATCTTTCCCAATGCTTTTATACCAACGGTTTGCAAAACCCATTGGTATAGGTCCCCTTTCCCAATGGTTTGGCCAAACCGTTGGGAAAGGCCCCCAAATTGGCCACTTTTCCCAACGGTTTGGCCAAACCATTGGGAAAGGCCCTCAAATTGGACACTTTTCCCAACGGTTTGGCCAAACCGTTGGGAAAAGTGGGCCAAAATTCATCATCCTTAATAGAATGAAAATCACAACCAAATACCTATACCAACGTTTGTTAAAACCGTTGGTATAGGTCTATACCAACGGTTGTTAAAACCATTGGTATAGGTACTTTCATTTTCTATCGGACCTTCGTACCGAGAACATTATATAAATCAAAATTTAAAATATTTATGAGAATACATATATATATATATATATTTGTGTAATTATGATCACAAAAGTCATGTTAGGTTAGTGGTTGAGTCGTTCAATGATAAACGAGGGGTCCTGGGATCAAATCCCAGCGGCTATTTTATTTTTGGAATTTATATACCAACGGTTCCATTACCGTTGGTATAGATTTCATATTACCTATACCAACAGTTTTTGGAAAACCGTTGGTATAGACCTATCCCAACGGATTACTTGGCTAAGGTTCTCCAAACCGTTGGTATAGGCTATACCAATGGTTTGGAGGCCTATACCAACAGTTTCAAACCGTTGGTAAAGGTTAGTTTTCCAGTAGTGTTCCCTTATAACATATAAACACACACACAAGAAAGCATAAAGCTAGAGGAAACACCATGTAAACTGTTAAAGCAAAATAGTAATGAATGTAAAAGGGGTCGGAATACAATCCCAACAGTAAAGTTACAAGTACAACTGAAAAAATACAACCGACCAAAAGAATGAAAATCAGCTTAAGGGTAATCCTCCGGGTTCCTACCTAAAGAGTAGGTAATGATAGCCTGCTCAACACTCCTCGTCCGTCCGTCTCCTCCACATACCAACACGATGTATGGCCCACCTTCGGGCACCGTCTAGTCCTAGTACTATCAACATCAGTCAGTGTTGTTCATCGTCTGCAACCAACACAAAAGGTGCGGGCATAGCCCGTGCAGGGGTGAGTTTACCGATACTCAGTAGGGAACCCGAGACCCTCAAGGTCTCACAGAATCCAACAAGGATAAACCAAAAAGTACGAAATCAATAGATAACCTTATGTAGGTATATTCCCATACATATTCTTATGTTATCAAGTGATCCATCTAAATCATGAAGAAAACACAGAAAAAATAACTCAACTCAACCAGGATTTTATTCACATGATCGAAACCGCCGCTGCTGGAGAACTCCTCCTCTATCAAGTCCAGTGGGACTTCCGCGACACCAAACACGCTTCCCACTATCCTTGGACTACTGAGGTACTCCTCCTGTCAAGTACTGTGGGTCTGCCACATCACGCATAGGTGACCCCCAACGTGGGACTTCCGTGCCACAAACCATGCTCCCCCTCATACCCTACTGAGTTACTCTCCTGTCGAGTATCGTGGGTCTTTCGTGACCCTAAGGTGCTCCCCACTGGGAAATTAAAGTCACTCCGAGTCAAAACAGTCTGCAGTTGTCATGTCTCAGCCATCTATTAGGTCTTCGCACTATGCTCGCTCATCTCTTGAAGGATCCGCTCCATGAGCTACTGGTCGATACTCCAACTTTCATGAATTCCAACGAAGAAGTATATCAATGGTATGCTACGTCATTGGGGTCTGAACGTAACATATGGCGCATCAATCAAACGCCTAGTCCATGAGTTATTAACCTTTTAGTCTTGTGGGCCCGATTGGATTTATGCAAGATCCAACCTGACTGTATCTCATCTATCCCCGAAACTCCAGTGGGGTATAATCCATGGGATCGTTATGCTTCAATATTTACAGCGCCACTGATGGTTCGTCAAACGGACGTTCAGAGCCAAAGATATGGCCGAAGAAGCGTAAATGGATCGTACTGGGCCTAGGTCCAGTCTGACCCGGTCGGACCGTCCCGCCCCGACCCCGTCTGGGCTAACCCTACTTAGGTCGACCCAAAATGACCCGTTGGGTTCTTCCCAGCCCGCTGGGCCGCGCCAAATAGGCCGCGAGGGGCCATGGAGAGCCGTGAGGGCGGGGACCAGCCGTGAGGGCTCGGACTGGCCACAGGTCAACACGAGGGCGGTTCAGCATGGAGGGTGCTGTGGGGGTGGCTCGGCACGGAGGGCACCGTGAGGGAGGCTTGGCTCGGGGCGCGGGCGGTTCGGCATGGAGGGTTGCGGGGGCACGGCTTGGGGCGGCTCGACCCAGGGGCCGGAGTGGCATGTAAGGGGCCGGTTTGGCCAGCGGGCGGCGTGATCGAGGCCGAGAGGCCGGTTCGGCTAGGAGCCATGAGGGCGCGGGGGGGGGGGGGGGGGGGGGGGGTTCATCCGGGGCACCAGGAGGGGCGTGGGAGGCCGATTCAGCCGGGGCACCGCAACGAGTGCGGAAGGCCGGTTCGACCGGGGCACTACGAGGGGTGTTGGAGGCCAGGCGGCCGGTAGGGGCGCGATCGAGGCCGTGAGACCATCAGGGGAACGGCTGGGGCCAAGAGGCCAGTGGGGGAGCGACAGGGGCCGGGAGGTCGGGAGGCCGATTCGGCCGACGGGTGGCACCAGCCAGTGGTGCAGGGCCGGTTCATCCCGGACGGTTGGAGCACTGCGGGGGCAGCGCAAGTTGCGGTGGCGCGGGTGGCCTCCCGGTTTCCTTCATCGCCTTCATCATATTCCTTCATTCCAAAGAACACCAAAAAGATGAACGAAGGAGGGGTCGGGCCATGTTGGTTTGGCCTGCACCCTCCACATTTAGAGTGGTAGCATGCGGTTCACAAGAACGAAGTAAAGAATGTCAACCATGGTCTTCCAAAATTTAATCATTCCGAATCCCGATCAATAGAAGAAGGGAGTACCTAGAATGTGGTAAAAAAAATCCATTAAACCCCCACCTCGTTCTCTTGATGCCATTGGCGCAAGATGGAAAGTGGTGAAGTTGTCGACATTCATTTTGTCCGCCGCACACCTCCAATTCTGGGTTCGTGCGTTGGTTCTTCATAGAGGAAGCATTATTCATTAGAGATCATAATCCTCCAAGTGTTGGGCGTCGCGTCACATTACCAGCGCTTTGTTGCTTGGTGAAGAGATCCCAAATCCTCTCCCAAACTCCCTATATATAGAAGAGGGGGGAAGTTTGGTAACGATCATGGAATTTCTGATGGTTCATTTATTAGGAACCTTCTTAAATTCCGTCGATGCTGTTACTTGATTTAAAAAGGGGGCAAGACAAATATCTATGTTGGCATAATTAATAAGGTGCGTTGGCACAATTAAAATTATGGAGGTGTTGAAGAGGCTCTCACCCACATTTAAGAGGTGGTATGAGAGGTTTTCCTCTCCTCCCATTAATAGGAGGCCGGGTGGTCCCCACCACAATAAATCAAGAAGTGGAGGTTTAGTTCTTGTGGACCCCACCCTTGAACATCCACATGGGTGGTGGTTAAAAAAATAAAATATGAGATTATTTTATTTTATTATTTCCACCAAAAAACCCAAAAAGTATCTTTCACCCTCAGCGAACTGTCGTCGAGGTGAAAGTCTTTTTAAGAAAAAATCGGTGATGCGAGTTCAATGGATCCCTCATATTTCAATTCCGAGCATCGTTTTAAAATTAATTAAAACCCACTCTAACTTTCAATGAACGTACCTGAACAAAACTTGAGAAATTTATTCTGGGCACTCTAGGCCTCAGAATAACATGTCGTCCATTTTTGTGGACTCCTAAAATTCCCATATCTTTAAAAATATTACATTGAAATTCCAGGTCATTACATTTATGAAATAGTATCTTATATATGAAAAAACTATATGAAATAATCCACCACATCAATACTAGATTCTAGCCACCCATTAAGGGGGCTATAATTATTTTTTTTGAAAATAATGTGATTATTGTTACAATTTTTACTCAATAGTTTTAAGGAACTTTAATAGAATTTCAAAGATACACCACTATACATTCATATAAGCGGGAATAGTGAATAAATAAATTCGTATTTCACCCATATCACTAAATTAATGGTTTAATCATGGAAATCATCTTAAAATTTCATTGCATTAGGAAAATTCTTGAGTGATTGATCAATATTTTTTTGTTCTTATATCTAATTAAATGCCATAATTTATAAGAAATACTATATGGTAGTGATATATTTTAGGAGCCTATATTTAGCTCCTAATAATGTGAAAAATTATTCTGTTTTTAGAAAAATGAGATCTCCAATCATGGATAAACCCATGATGGAGAGAACTAATCAACTAGATAAGGTTTTATAACTATCTATTATCAGAATAACATCCGAAAAGTCTAATAAAGGAATATAAAAATTACTTATTTCAATAAAAAAGAACCCAGTTCCCTTCCCAAAGGGATATGGAAATTAATTCCACCACCATGCCTATAATAATTAAATACATAATCGTTCCCACTAATATAGTAGTCCAAACATTTCATATAGATATATCAAATATCAATAAATAAATATCCATTACAAAACAAAATGTTCCACTCCAAAATCATATAGGTCTAGTTCCATTAGAAACATGGATACGTAATAAAATAACACATAGGTGAAATAAATCATCTCAAACTAAGTTCGTTTTAACTAGCTCCCCTCCTTGACATATCTCACATAATTCATTTCATTATAAACCTATAAATAGATACAATAAATAGGGTGATTTCTGATTCTTTGCAATGGTAAACAAGGGAGATATGTAAACATAACATGAGAATAAGTGTATGAGAATAGGAGGGTAAAATTTTAAAAATATATCCCACATATCAAGGGTCATAATCATGAGTCATGGAATACAATTTGGTTGTTCACAAGACATGAAACATACAAATATAAAATAACATTATCCATGAGATAATAACATTAGAATAATACATATATTATTTTCATAAATATAAGCACACAAAATTATTTCATAGTAAACCCGCATAATTCTGAATTTCATCATTGGGCAATTATTAGAATCTCCAAACCACCATAATGGTCAAGGTTCACTCCCAAGACTATCACAGTGGATAAATTACATTAATATATTTTCATCACTCCATATTCTAGTTATATTTATCTCATGAGATATCCATCACTATGAAATGTATTGGAGGGATATATAATTCTAATACCACCAATCAAATTATAAAAATAATATAGCTATCTTCCACAATATCAGGGAATATTCATCATATCATTACCCATTATAAGAGATTTGGTTTCATAAAATTTCATCATAGTATAACCATGTGAGAATAAATGGTATTCATAATAATCGTTTCATCATAATCCTAACCCATATAGAGAATTAATAATAATTATATCACCGAGTAATATCCCTAATAACTTGTAGGAATCATCAAAGGATGTCATCTAGAATGAAAAATTATTATAAATAAAAATTGGGAACATTGCTTGATAAAAATACACTTTTAACATTGAATTGACTTATTTGAAGTTTAATTATTTCCCAAATATTAATAGAAAATTTCATTGAGAATATCCTTGGAAACATATAATGTAAACTTTAAAGAATTTGGTTTTCATGATAGTGGAAAATTAAAATCATGTCATACATGTTAAAAAAAATTTCTATCAATTTTTTTAAAATTGTAAATTACCTCATTCCATAGAGAAATAATAAGATTCATTTGAGAAAATATTATAACATAAAAGATAGATAAAATTATCTTTAAATAATCATGGTATAATAGTGAAAATAATATTGAAATAATTTTTAGAAATCATGTGTAGCATCCCGACCTAGAATCTATTTAAACCTATTCTTTGGGCTAGTTGGCTATAAGGCCTTGGGCATGCCTCCCCATATTCCCAATGATACCAACTACCAAAAAAGGTCTGCTGGGATGACAGTGGATACACAATACCCTTTTTTGCTTATACTAATAATTTTCCACACACACACAACAACATATATATATATATATAACATAGTGGAATAATGGATCATGCAGCCAAACAAATAAATAAAACTCCAACAAATCATAAAGAAACAATAGTGGAATAATAATACAAATTGTAGAAAATAATATAATTTTATGTCTGTTCATGTCAAAATAATTAGACCTTAGGGTCTCATGTGGCCAACCATATCTGTACAAATGTAGAAATCATGCGATAACTAAAAAGAAAAAACTATCTCAATATAGAGGAACAACCATGGTTCCTTTCTATCAATACAATGCATAAGGTACAAAAATGATCACTATGGTCCAATTCATGAGCCAAAATCCTTACCGGATCTCAAAATAATAAATTCTAGTATCATCCAAAAGGTTCTATGTAGGGTGTGAGAATCAACTCACTATGACACCACCAACTTGTTCTAGACTTATATCAATAATTATATATGTGTGTGTGAAATATAAATAAAAGGTAATGCACATCCATTAAATAAAACCCAATATTTCATTACTCTAAATATCCACAATGAAGCATTACATTATTTATCTCATAAAAAAATATATAATTACATTCCCCCAATTATATTTAATGAATACAACACATGTATGTGTATATATATTTAAAGTGGTGATAATACATGGATTAATGAGCACGTAATATCATGGTGATGAGAAAACTATGTGAAACCTTAGGTTCCACCTAAAAATATACCACTAACACCTCATGCAATCAATCATGTAACTGGTGGCCAAACATCATACCCAATGAAGTACCTAGTCCCTTGAACCTCATCTCCAAAAAAACCCTTCGGCTCAGCAGCCTGACCTCTTGAGGCACGACAATTTTCACCCTCCAAATTATAATCATCGTTAGTTTAATAGTAGATGTATTAATGTTTGTCCATATCCATACTTCTATAATCCTAGAGAATTTCCTCGTGTATAATGGTGATACTCATTCTCCAACAGATGGTCTCAACATGATCATTTAATGGAACATCAAAAACCACATGGATTTATTTAGTGACAAACCCTAACATATCATGTGGTCCATACCATACCCTAATCTGTATAGTTTATAGGGGACTCTAAGAAATAGATGTATTCAAAACCACCATGAATGAATCCTATTTATATACACAGAACTATAACGACCAATTATCCAACATCAGTGAGAAGAAATTACTAAAAAATACCTAATCAACATGATACATCACCTCATGTCTTTGTGACCATGTCGATCAGTCATTATGGTAAACACCATATCATGTCACGCGAGCCTCACCCTCAATCAAACAAACTCATCACCTCAAATCTTTATGACCATGTTAACTCAACATGGTACACACACCACCCAATGTATCTCAAGAAACACCCTCATCCTGATGGTCATGTTTCTTTAACTAGGTGATCACATAACCATAATAATTATACCATTCCCATCACATTCCCAAGGAACTAATATCACCATAATACAATTCCTTTTAATAAAATTTCACATCCAATATAAGATTCCAAAATTTCGCAAATACCCTTACCTAGTGATACATAAATAACCAAATCCATATGACTGAAGGCCTTACTGATGTACTTCGAATGACTGTAATAAATATTTTAATGGAGCTCATATAATTAAGTTTGTTCAAATCCAAAGAGGGAGAGAAATGGGAGAGGACTCCCTATGATGAATATGGAATGGAGGATAAATTAAGAGGAAAAAAGAAATACGGTGAGGGAAAATTATTTTCACACTAATAAATGACCCACAATGTTTGTCCACATAGTTTGTCTAACCATGAGACAATCATGTTGTTCTCACTGATGAAGCACCACACTCGCATGGACTAGGTACACAACTTGGATAACAGTATGCATAATATAAAAATATTGTTTTTTAACTGTATATTTCTTGCACATCCATGTGCCTCCACCTGCATGGTTTTCCAAAAACAAAATCTAGTTCTATTGGCTGACCACATGGTTTCTCTTTGGATGCCACACATGTTTGTCACACCATGTGCCTCTATCTAAAATTTTGGAAAATCCTTCATTCCGGCTCTGATGTCCATAAAACAAATTTGAAACCCCAAGGCGCATAATGTTCCATAAAAAATCTATAGAAAATTACTTAGTTTAATCAAACACTAAAAATTAGTATCCATAGATTGAAAAAGTTATCTTCTCACTATAATCCAAAATTTAGGGAGGGTGAGGAATTTCATCTTGTTAAAAAAACTTGGGCGTTAATGTCCCCCAACCTTAACATATTTAATCATTGAGCTATTAATATTTACTCAAAAATGGTACCAAAAATGACCATTTAATCTATATAAATCCAGTCTACCATGATTATTATGTTGTAGGTCAGTTCATCTCATGGGAACCCCAAATTAAGAATTACATACCCTGTCACTTCCCAACCCAAAAAAACAATCAATGGTTCCACCGATAATCCATAGACTCAAAATTCATCTAATGACACATCATCATTCCTACACCTCATCTGGTTCATAACTCATTATCATGTAATATCGGAATCCCATCATGTCCAGTATATCCTCATAGCCCCGTTTGTACATATTCCATATATGAAATTCATATAAATATAGCATCTCATATGATTCCCATACATCATGCATCGTAATAGATGCTCACAAACAACCATGTATCATATTTACATAGTCATTCATATAAAAATTTTGGTTCCTATTCACCTTTTATAAAAACGGCATCACATTGATGCCCACTACAAGTGTTGGTTCTAACTCACATAATATAAAAACCAAATCACATCGATACCATATCCCTATGAACCATATATATATATATATCATGAATCATTACTGATGGCGACCTACTAACCAATACATAGTTCGACCATAAACAATAAATGTGTACATTATGCACAATAACTGACTTAATCCCAAAACAAAATGAATCATGGTCATGCCAGAGATATACCTATAACTATCCTCGACTCCACAAGCATCTCTAACAATATTAGCTTATCAACATTAATTGACTTTACATTCGACTACCAGAGACCTATCATCCCAACAGAGCTACACTTCCTACTGACCAAATGAACCCACTATTCTGTTTCTTTGTCTTTTCCATGACCTCCATGAGTAGTTGAACCCCAGCAACCATCTCTTGGAAATGGACCTAGTATTACATAAGATCCCTCTGTCAAAAATTAGTCCCTAAACCTTGTCCATCTGAGAAGGATTCAAACCGAACCCCTAAAAATGGACCATCTACCCATGCACCCCAAAATCCTTGGAATATTGGCCAAAATGGGTTTGAACATGCCCCAACTGCCTACACTAGAAGAAAATATCTAAAGACCCACACCTCGATGGTCTACTTGAATCACTCGCCAATCCTCTCTATTAAGACTCCTCATGGCCCAAGTTCCTACCACCTAATGCACCCCAATCATTTCACATAACACAACCTCCAGGATTTAATAATACTGGTCCATCATGTAACACTTGATTATGAAATCATAATAGATCACCTATGAGAAATATGTATGTATGATAATGAATACATGTGCCCTAATGGCATAACATAAACCATCATCGACGATCCATACATTGGAAAGGTAGTCTCCTATAATAGAATTTCAAAATGTTATATGTCTATCATATTGAAATCTTATTCCATAATAGATGTTCCCCACACTACACCAAACTGACAGTTTTGTGGTGGTTTTTTAGCAGCCATTATTAAACACCTGCTATTTTTGAAAACTATTTAGCGGATGTTTGTAAAGAACCATAGCTAAACCTTAAAATATTTTCATACTCATGACACTCTCCCCCACCCCTGACACCCCGAACCCCCTGAACTTCCCGACTCCTCGAAGCCATGTTGGCCCCTTCGCCACCCCTTGCTCTACCTCACTGCCCACCACGCATCGCTTCCCTTGCTACGCCTCGCTGCCCCTCACCGCACCTTGCCGCGCCACAACGGCCCTCTCCACACCTTTCCTCCACCTCATCGCCCCTCAAATCCTCCACTGGATTAGGTATTATATGCAGTAAAAAAATTGTAGGAACATATGTGATTTATTTTTTGGCCATTTCCTTCCTCATGTCCACACATCCAGCCTTCTTCGCATAGATTTTTCTGTTTTTACATTATCATTAAATAACATCTATTAGAGTTTTGGTAATATCATACACACATAAGTGTTTCTTGGATGCATAAACTATTCTTATTCTATGATGACTAAGGATTTCGTAAAAGTGGTTCGATATCTATCTTAGATACAATTAATTATATCAATTAATATTTAATTAAAAAATGATTTTCTTAGTGAACACACATCATTATTTGATCTGGTATGTAAATACAATAACAAAATAATATCATGAATATTATTTTTCGAAAATAAAATTGTGAAACTCCAGGAACATCGACAATGTTAGCGTTGTCATGTATAAAACATGTTATTAGATTCTTAATTTATCTCCTCATTCAAACTTATTTGTAGTATAGTGAAAATCACCCTTTTAATTATACTTCTGACTCATAAATTCATTAATTATGAGATATTCAATAAATCAAAACATTGATATGCCCCATTTTTTCTTGGAAGTATGATGTGGACAAAAACCCTTAAGGTCACGGAAACCTATATATAATCATTGAACAACATCAATTGATGTTTGACATTACTTTTAAAATAATAATCATATTAAATATTAATCTTATTTTTATGTTTGATTTATTTTAAGAGCATTTCATTCATCATATTAAATTATTCCAATTTTTTTAATATAAATTCATGAATTCACTATACTGGCATAAGTTAAATAAAACACTTACGTGTATCCTCTTACATCAATATCTAAATAAAAATCCCCATTTATGGACCACAACTCTATTATCATTTCCCATACATTAATAACACTAAAATAGATCCCTTTATGATGTGTTACATTCCGGAATCACATTACATCATCACCCTTACGTTGATATCATTCCCTATTTCATGTATCATAAAATCAACCTCTAAATGTGGTTGACTCAATTGATGATGCTAATATGTGGAAAAAATTTATGTGAATCCCAATAAATGAGTACCTCTATGTGGATGAATTCATACATGAATATGGATTTTTACAAGAGGAACATCCTAACATGTATAACCCTAACAAGAATCTCATTATTAGGTAGATAATATGTGGATCCATTTTATATGAGGACTTTTCCATTTTCCATAATATTACTCTAATTGTATTTGAATCTCATCCAGTTGAATAAGATCCTTCTCAAACACATTTCATTCATCTAAATTAGTATTGGGATTTATTAGTAAAATATAAATAATTCAAATTCAATAATTTTATGGATCAATTTTCTCTCAAAATTAACAACCTCAATTAAAACACCACTTATCGACATCTTGGGGTTAGGGAGGAACATTCTTCGACCATTTTCTCCCCCTCCAATTTTCTTACATGAAATTGAATTTATGGTTTGGATTTATTGAGAGTAGGATGAAATTAAATTTCATAAATTAGTAAAACATGAATTGGATAAATCATTTCCTATGTGTTTCATGCTTGGAATATAGAAAAAGTTTCTAAAACTCAACCATGACAGAATTAATGAAAATTTAAAATGTTATTTCAACGATTATTATATAATATATTATGTGTAATTTATTGTATATTCATTCAATATAGAATCATTCATTTATCTCAACAAATAGATAATAAAATTCAACCATAATATATGAGTTTTATTCTTCTTTAAAATATTTATTATGTTTCCTTCACAAATTAATAAATTCATTTACATTTACACATTTTTATTTATATGATAACAGGATAGTATGGAAAACATACATAATAGATAAAAACTACATGTTTTCTATAGATTTTCAATATCTGGAACATGATCAATATCTCGAGTTTTAGTTCTCTCAGTACATAATTGTTGAATTTCTCATAACTTTTCAGTATTGTTTCATATACATTGGTTGTTCAGAAAATTTATATTTATTTAAACATTATTGGATCTATTGAATAATTAGCTTCAATTTTTGGGTCATACACACCCTGGTTTTCTTCACATTGAATTCCCATTTTCATTGATCCTTATAAAATATTGTTCCAAAATAAATTACATCTTAATTTCACAATTATTTCAAGATATATGGTTGACAAATAAAAATGATAGATTGAAGAAAAAATCTACTAAAATTCATTCCCTTTCAACTTAAGGAATGTTTAACATCTTTGTATCTAATTTTTTTGATTTGATTTATTAGAAACAGTGAAATTCCACCTATAACTTCAATATTGAACAAAAGAATTGTTATAAAAAAACAAAATCCCCCATAACATCAATATAACATCAATTGGGATAGGCTTATATATATATATATATTATTACTGTGCATATGTTATAATTTATAGTTTTTTTCTACATATATTTTTTGAAATATATGTACTGAATTTAATTTTATTTGATTAAATGATTAGAATTCCTAGAAGGAAGTGTAATATTGATTCATCAACCACACTGACAGATGAATATCCTTTTTTCTCTCTCCCTATGGCATCTAAGACACCATCTTCTTTCACCATGCACCATCTCTCCCTCCACCATCTCTCACTCCCTATGTGAGCATCCCTTCAGCTGCTCAGTCGTCGCCTAGCATTTCAGGAGCCTCAAGAGTGATGGAGTGCGTAGCCACTTCTAGTTCATCATGAGGTTACTATAGGGTGACTAATATATACACAAATTTTAGTATGACTAAATTTATTGCACTTTTTTATACTAGTTATTTTTCATATAAAATGGAAACGATGAAATTATGGAGAAAAGTATGAAAATTTTAGATGTATGGAATTTGACCAGAGGGAAGATAGTTATCCCATTTGATTCTTATGGGGTCGTTACAGATGAAACCATAGGATGACTTGGCCAGATTCTTGGCTAGCTGGCCAAGGTGTCGGTTTCTCTTCCAATTACATATGACAATTTGAGGCATATTCATTCAACATGGAAAAATGAACTTTTTGATTACCAAATTAAGGTAATTTTAAAACATTATGGTCTTATTAATTATGGTTTTGTTATTAAATTATATTATTTTCAAAAACAAATTCTATATATAGATGTTTTTCCACATTATGGTTACGGATGTGCTAGTACAAAAGTCGGTTTTGAAAAATCTGGGCATGAAATGGAATAAAATTAAATGGAGATTGTGGAGCAATGTCAACGATACATCCTTGAACACCCAAGATATGTATGACAAGATTCCTAATGAGATACCTAGAGATCAATGGGAAGGTTTTTTATAAATATCATGATGAGATGTAGATGGTATTTTGATATATATTATTATATTAATCTCATTTTACATTTACACATGTATATGAGAAGGATATGACATTGAATAAATTGCTATTAAATTATGTTTAGTTTTTTCAGGATATTTCATAGAAGAATGCATCAAGTAGGGCTAAGGAAGTAACCCCACACACTATGGGGTCAAATAGTATTTATAGAAGCCTATCAACTATAGTAATATTCTAATTAGTATAAATATTTATAAGACAATATTATCTGTTTAATATATTAAATTTTTTATTTATCTTTTTTAATGTAGTCAAAGAGTTATGGGCACCAGGCATCTTGAACAAAAGTTTGGTTTGATGTTCAAAAATATCTGACGGATGTTTTTTTAATGAGCCTACCAATGATTTTGGTGAATGAACTCATTTTTTTATAACAAATTATTATCAATTGTCACTATGTTAATATATATTTTTCCTAATATGACTGATACTTGATTTATAGTGGAAAATTATAGAACTATAGGATTCTCATACAACGCATTCCTACTCAGTCTCCTAGGATGACCAATGTGGTAATGTCTTGGGAAAGAGCATCCTGGTCGAGTTTGCGGGATGGGTTTGGGACCCCTACTATTTAAGGTATTTGGTAGGTCACAGGGGATTGCATTTGTATCTACTCTTAGTTTTAGTTAGCTCATACCTCGATATGCTCAGACATATATTTTTTCTCTTCAAAACACAGTTCAGGAATAACGGAATCATATATTCTCTTTGTAAAAATCATTAATTGATTTGTATCAGAAGACGATTGTATATGTCCCCTATGGAATTACATTGACTGGTAGTGAGCAGGTAAATCAAAAAATTCAAAATCTTTTAGTTTTGAAACATTTATTTGTTTTATGTTTAAATATAAATATAAAAAATTATTTTATTTTCAATATAATGTTCTACCGGTGCTGGTAGAAGGAATTAGAGGTGGACATGGAGAAGGTGATGTGTTGTGTTCGTCATCAGAAAATGATCAGTGGAGAGAGTTTCAGTAATAGTATTTGTATTTGTATCATGTGTGGCAGATAGTAGTCACCAAAAATTTTCATGACCAACCATTTTCTTGATTTCTCATGTTTCCTTTTATGTATTATAAACCAAGTCTTCAAAGTCACTAGGAATTTACAATCCTTTTGTTGTATTAATGTATATTTATATTTATGAATCATATAATAATTGGTGTAAAACATTTCTATATTGTTATATATATGGTGTAGAGGATCTGGAGGTAGTTTTTTGTTCTATTTATAAAATCATCATAGGTTTATCATATAGATAATGGCTTCAACATAGTGGATAATGGTGGTGTTTTTAGTGGTTATACCTTTTTAAAAATATAGATTTACTACATTCATGTATTAAAAATTTTTGGACTAAAAATTCATAAGTTTATTTGTTTATAGTTTATAGGATTGATTGTATGAAGGTTTGAATGCTATGGGTTTGATGGCTTCAATATTTCTCAATAAAAGTTTCTAGATTCTAGGGATCCAAATTTTTTTTATTAGGTTTAATGTTTTTCATGTTTGTATGTTTGTAGGTTTTTAGTTGTATATTTTTTTATTTTTTATTTTTATATAAGAGTTTATACATTTATTGTTTTTTATGTTAATGTTGTATTGGATTTCAGGTTATATGTTTCATTTTTTTTGTAAATTTACGGTGTCCTATTTTTTACTTTTCATGTTTTCATGTTTATAAGATGTTTTTTACATATTTTAATTTCATATGTTCACATGTATTATAGTTTATCAAATTTATTGACATATCTTATCCAATTTTTATATTTTAAAATTCATAGATTACATTTTTATTATGATTCATTTTTTCAGGTTCTAGTTTATGAAATTTGATGATTTATTATTTTATTATTTTTAGGGTAATGTTTTGTTGTTTTCACATGGTTTTTTTAATAAGGAAGTTTGTAATATTATAGGAATTTGGGAAAAGATATATCGTGTTTAATGATATCTAAATTTTTATTATTCTTGTATACATATATGAGGATTCTAGGTTTCCAGTCTTAAAGTTTTTAGGACTGTTTCTTAAGAAGTCAATTGTTTTAATGTTTTTTGATTGAATGATTTCTAGTTTAAAGGAATCCATGTTTGTAAGTTTAAATTTTTCTTGATTACATGATTACATGTATTCTTATTTACTAGTAAAATGTTAGTAGTTTAGTGTTATATGATATAGAATTGAAGGTCCATATGATTTGGGTTCCCATGATATGAGGTTATTAGGATCATTTTATATTATATTTTTATGATTACTTTTTTACCAATATAAAAGAAACAGGTTAACATGTTTACATGATTACTAACTAGTGGTTTATAGGATTGAAATTAATAATAAATTAGGTTATAAGAATGATGGAATAATATTTTTTGATTTAAAATTTTTCTTTTTCTTTTATTTGAATTCTATATGATTTTGGATTATAGGATTAATGATTTATCAATTTATAGGTTTTCATGTTTGATTGTTTCTAGTGTTTTTGGATATCAATCTAAAACATTTAAGGGTAAATGTTTTTTAATATGGAAGTTTTTAGTTGTCAATGTTTTCATGTTTATAGGTTTGAATGCTGTAGTTTTAGAGGTTATTATATTTTCCAGAAACTAATTTTATAGGATTTTAGGTTATAGGTTCATGTGATTATAGTTTTTCATGATTTGTGCGATGTGGTGTTACATTCCTGTTAGTGGTGAAATATTTTGTTAATAAGGACTTTGAAATGGTTTTGTTCGGTGTACTAGTACTAGGGCTGTGGAATCTGTATCAATTTCTTTTTTTATATCTACCTTTAGCAGAGATTTAAACCACCTCTTTGTAAATTGGCCATATTTCATAGCGGTTCAAACCGCTGCTATAATTTCATATCTTAAAATTGGAGGTTGTTAAAACTGTCGCCACATACATGAATTGTAAAATTATTGGCAGTTATTTTATTTAGTTGCAGTTATTGTGAAAAAATCGGTTTTTTTGGTAGTGGTAGTTCAATCTACTGCTAGGCATTTCTTATTTTTCATTAAAATTTCACGGTGGTTTACGTGGTTTTCAGGGTGTTTTTTCTGCAGAAGATTGAAATGTATTTTAGTGTCTGTTTAAACTGCCACAAAAAATGATTTCATTTTTTCTAAGAAAAACTTCTTCCAACACTACAATAAACACAGAAAAATGTGTTTACTACGATGGTTACTAGAAATCGCTGCTAAATTGAATAAAATTCTGCATATTGTAAGTCGACACCTAATTTAGAGGTTGTTTTATAAAACCATCATAGAAGCATAATGCGGCAGTTTAGACAGCCGCTATGAAGTGATTTTCTGGTAGCTCCACTACTGACGATTCATGAAATCACAATCTCTATCAACCATCAGCGTCTATAGGATGAATTGATCGAAGAACATGGACTTAATGCCTTAACAAGACCCCCTTCATGTATGCTTGCCTAAACCTATACTTCCATCTGGTGCTTTATTGGTCCTCTGAGCACATAAGTATTTAGCATCTCCCTCTGACATGGATGGGGTCTCAAGGAGGTCAATGACAATCTGGACCAACTTGATCCAATTATTTTTTTAATATGGTACAACCTAACTCTAAATCAATGGGTGGTTACTGAGAATCAAACTCACAAGTCTAGTATTCCATGATGGATTTTCTCAACGTGTTCCCCTATTGATGCCCTATATAACCTGGACTGAGATCACCAACAGCTCATTATATAAACATGGCCCTAAATGTTTCATATGATGTAGATTTCCAACCTACACCAGATCCCTTACATGTGTCTCATGATCAATCCAACCCTCAGGGGCCTCATTCCATGCACTCTAATGAAAACCCATATAATAACCCACCTAAAGATCCAAAGGAAGCCTTCTAGGTGGCATCTTGATGAATACCAATCACAATGGTCAAACAACCATAAATATATATATATATATATATAAATTTGGAAGGTTGAAATTGGTATCCCATTTTACCACCCTTACACCCCCGTAACGCATCCTTTCATACGATATATAGCCTCAATGTATCATAACTACCCATATTATCGTCTGGTATCAAGCATAATCCACCCTCATATCCCCTTTCCTACCCATAATAGTGTTAGGAATCATATATAATCTAGCATCAGGGCCCTTTCCTACCCATAATAGATTTAGGAATCATGTAACATATATCACTCCATGGAATCTTTAAATAATTCCAAGAAGTGGTTATAATAAAAAAAATAAGTTTATCTTATTTGTTGAAACATTAAATTACTCACCCCTATTGATCTTCACTGACTTCCCTTCTTAGATCCAGGCCCATATATCACATGCATTAAAATAACATAACATCACATCTCTATCTTATCTGGAACCACATATATGGACTAGCTGAGTAGAATTACACCACTAGGGATAAGTAGTAAAACTATTCATAGGTTTTCTATTGAAACATTAAATATCTCTACCCCACTGATAGAATTCCAGGTTACCAATGTCTATCATAAGAAAAAATACATCAAATATGAATAAGTTCCTATCATGATAGAAAATCAAACATAACTTATTATACAAATCCATGTGTCAAACCAGATAATAGATAACCATCACACCAAAGTGTAGCCCCCCGAGGTGGAAATCAAGTCAACTATAAAAGAACCCATTAGAACATAAAGTTACCAACAATGTAAATATAAGGTCTCGGCCTTAAAAAATTAAATAATCATTAATTAAATGAATAATTCACAATGAGGATCTTTTTGGGTTTAGAGTTATAGAGAGTTAGTCCATAACTATTAGATTACATCTCAAAAATTTCAAAGTAGACACTTCTACTCAGCTTCGATTTTTTCCATAAAATAGAAACTCTTGAAAAAAAAGAGTTATCTCTAGTTCCATGTTATATACAACATTACTTTCCCTGGATCCCATCCTTGACCCTATTCATCTTTAGGTTTAGTGAAAACATTTCAAAACATTGAATGAGCATGAAAATCTCAGTAAGGGTTATAAAATAATGAAAAAAACATTAGGTCATCAATACACACATAACAAAAGATCTTTAACATACTTCATGAAATCATTAGATTTATGAATCAAACATAGAAAACAAAAATCATAAAGGTAAATTGTGGCATCCATATCATACTTACATTGTAGGTATCATAACTACGTACGGATTTTCATTTTGAATACCCATAACATTATATTCCCTAGATCTATTAGGAGAAACATTAACGTTTACCTCTGTCATGTTACCCAATGCATTTGAGAGCTATCATGGGCTTACCCGCATTAGTTTAATCACAGAACCACTCGTATAGCTAAACAATGACCATGAACCATAACACATAAAACAAACATAATAGAAAGATAACATTTTCCCATTTCAATCACAATATATCAGTTCATGATATTGAATTAATCCATTCTTTCTCCAAACCATTTTCAATAACAAAATACATAAAAAGGGTATATAGTATTTATTTTCCTTTAAAAAAACACTATGGATTGTTAAGGAAGCCAAAGATCAAAAAATACTCATGACAGCAGAAATGTCCTTGTCCCCACTTTCGTTAAAAAGAGACATCCTTGTTTGTCTATTAGTAAAATACTTCATAGAAAAATATTCCTTTTGAATGAAATGAAAACTCAATGGTTTTTATATAGCGTATGAAAAAATGTCATGTATTAAAACAAAATATGCCTCAATGAAAGGATATTGAGACGAGGTCCCTTACCTTGTGTCTGACTTGACCCATTTGTCCATTAATATCTTGAACAATAAACTAAATATAATTTATACTTTCTTAAGTACCTTTTCAAGTTTATTATTCCTTTTATATCACTTATTACCATGTTATAAACACTATTCAATCATTTAAGTTAATAACGGTCGTTTTGTCGTGATTTGGTACTTTAGTAAAAAATGAACACCTTATATTTACAAGTTGTCCATGTGGTCAGTAGTACATTATCTCCATAATTTTATTCATGATGTAGATATAATATATATTATATATATCTAGCATATTTATGTTTTTATTATTTTTCATAACATTGGGAGAGAAGAAATGAAATGCACCGTTCATGGAGACGGTAAGTTATATGTATGCATGAACACGACTATCATTTATATATCATATTTTAATGGAATGAAAACATAATCATGTAGAGTTATATTATAATTTCAGTATAATATCAAATATAATATCATTAACTCCATCCTTTATACGTCTCACATATGGCATTAACGTGTTATATCACTTTGAGGGGGCGGTAGTCCGCACATCCTCAAATGAAATTATCGCGTTTACCCATAATGGAAACCATAAAGGTATCATATAAATGGAAAATACAGAAGTATAAAAAACATAAATATAATATATATCATTTATAAATAATGTTCCATCTTGATGGCCACCATGATAGGTGGTAGGAGATAATCGAACAATCATCATTTCGTGAGGCGTTAGTTTACCATCCAAAGAAACAATATGTTCTTCACCCATTAAATGGAGGTGTGTATAAGTGTAGTTCGAATTCTTATCATAACAAAATTCTACTATATTGAGTATAAATGTGTTGTTATAAAAGAATGGAATAAAAAGAGTGTATTTGTTGGAGAAATAAAATAAATGAAAATAAGTTAAGAGAAACCATTACATTTAATTTGGGTAACTCCCGTTGGTTTGAACCAAAAGGACTTATTGAAGTGACATATGCCTAAGGTAAGGCTTCTAGGTATAATATAGGTATCTTGAGATATTATTTTGTTAGGTTTTGGATGAGAAAAGGGGCTTGAGAGCAGTGAGAAATGAGTTAGAAGTGAGTTATTTTTATAAGGTAGAGGAGGGGATCTATTGGAAAGTGTGAAAATATTATTTTATAATATAATGATTTTCGGTTTATAATGATCCAAAACACATGAAAGTAAAATATAAGATGACTCATGGTTGAAATAAATTCATCCGATAAGAATTGGATAGGTTTTTTATGCTATTTTAATATTTATAATCTTATTTATTTAAATCATTTATTAAGGAAGTAAATAATGAATCATTATTGTGTCCTAAATAATTTAATTTATTTGATGTCTAAAAGTTATAAGAAAATTTCCTTGATGTAGGAAATCTTTTTAGATTTCCAAATAATATGTTTAGATGAAATTCTAATATATATAACTCTATGTAAAAATTAATTTAATAAAAGATATTTTTTGTGTCATTTTTTATTTACGTAAAGTTAGTTAAAATAAAGTGTCATTATCACTCTTAAATGGATCCATGGGGTCCTAAAATCAACCCAATTATGCCCATAGTCGGTCATGACTCATAGAATATTTTTAGGACAACTGTTAAGGTAATTTTGTATTATTATAATATTCTTTTTTACATTGAATTACCCTATTTACCTTTAATTGTGGTAAATAAAAGTAAAAAATTACTATTCACCAAAAATTATTTTCAACTTATTGAACCACATTTTACTTTCTAATAACAACCATTAATGTTTTATTTTTGAAATTAAATTTATAGAATTGGTAATATTTTATTTAAATGAAATGTCGGTTTTTTAACTACTACTAAGTGGTTTCACTATTTATCAAAAATTGACGTTTTTCAGGAAAATACCAAAAATTATGCCTAAGATATATTTAATAATTCAAAATCAAAAATGATGTCTATTTTACCTAATTTACAAAATATAATTTGCATTAGTTAATTTAAAATAAATTCTCGTTGTCAAAATAAATAGCGTGTTTTTAGAAAACAATAACTATCAAAAGATTTACACTTGTTTATGTCCAATTTCAAAGTAAAATAATATAAAATGACCAAAATTGGATTAATTGGTAAAAATATAATCTATTTACACTTTAGAACCAATTAAATAGATAATAACACCATATAGATAAATTATATTGAAAGGATCTTTGGAATTAAAATACAGTATTTTCACTATTCATAAAATAATGAATTTTATCATAAAAATACCAAAAAAATACCCAAAGTAAATTTTGATGTCCTAAATATAAAATAGAATTTTATTTTTTCAAATATAACATATTAAAGTCACAAAAACTATATTTAAAGAGGGTTTGCTATCAAAAGGCGGTAAATCAACCTTTTAAAGAATATTAGAGTATTTATTCTTAAAATTAGATTCATTCAAATTTTAAGCCTCTAACACTTGTTGGATAAATGTAAAAACTTTTAGCAAACTTGTATAATCATATTGTAGTTAGTTCTATTCATTCCCGCCAATACAATGTCTCGGTGTTAAATACTATTTAAAATAATAATATTATATTGTTTGTGTGCAACGTAAGATTTCCAAGAAACCCGTTGTTGGGTATCGGGTATGGCTTCAAACATAGAAACCCTTTAAATAATAATTAATATTTAATTTTAAAATATTAATAAAAATGAAAATGTATTATTTCTTTATTTACATGGGATGTTACATCCTCCCCCCTTTTGTAAATTACGTCCTCACAATTTTATTCACTTATCAAATATATGTGGGTATTTATCCCTCATAGCATTTTCAGATTCTCATGTTACCTCTTCAAACACATGGGTTTTCCACAAAACCTTTACCTATTGAATTACCTAATTCCTCAACACATGCTCTCTACGGTCAAGAATCTTGACTGGTTGTTCCTCATAAGAGAGATTCTCTTCCAACTGAACTATCTCAAAACTCAAAATATTATATGGATATGGCATGTATTTCTCAACATCAAAACATGAAAAAAAAAAAATTGTGTACATGGGATAAACATGGAGGTAAAGCCCCACTATATGCAACTAATCCAATTTTGTCTAGGATTTCATAGGGTCTGATGAACCTCAGACTCAACTTTCCCTTCGTACCAAAACACATCACACTTTTCCATAGAGAAACATTGAGAAAGACATGATCACCTACCTCAACAGAGAGATCCTTCCTCTGGTTATCCACATAACGTTTCTGCCTACTTTGAGTTGCTCTCATGTTCTTCTGAATAAATTGACCCTTTTCTGCCATTTGTTCTTCCAATTACAATCCCATCTGCTTCCGTGAACCTACTTCATACCAAAAATATGGAGTTCAACAATGTTTTTCTATATAATGCCTCAAATGGAGCCATTTCTATATTATAATAAATTTTTTTATTATAAATATATTAAACCAAATAAATATGTTAGTACCAACTTCCAGGGCAATCTAGTGAACCAGAACGTAACATATCCTCTAGGGTCTGAATTGTTTATTCTGACTGCCCATCTTGGATCATGATCAGATACAATGCAGAGGGGAACTCCACTAAACCTGACTATCTCTTTAACATACAACAGAGAAAGTTGATATAGAGAAAACTTATCTTGAATAGAGAATAAATGATCATATTTAGTCAATTGATCAACAATAACCCATATTGTGTTATTATCCCATAATGTCTTCAGTAATCCAACAATAGAGCCCATGAATATATTTTCCCATTTCCACTCTAGGACCGATAAAGACTGAAGTATCCATTTTGGTAACTGTCTCTCCGCTTTAACCTGCTGACAAGACAAACAATTCACAGTAAAATAAAAAATATGAATTTAGATTCCATCCCACAAGTAATACTCCCAAATATATATGTACATCTTAGTACCACCAGGATGAACTGAAAATGGAGAACTATGATTTTCACATAACAACTCATTCTTAAAATGTGAATCACAAGGCACAGATAATATTTTCCCAAACCTGAAAAAAAAATATCAACATTAAAATCCGGAAAATTATCCTTCTGAACCAACTCTAACTTTTTCTATAACTCATTGTTTTCCTTCTGCAGTTTCTTAATTCTCCTTAGTAGAGATGATTTCACTGACACCTGAAACAAAATAGAAAAATTTCATGCACCAACAAATTTTATTCCAAATTTCATCAAATCAAAAACAAAAGGATATCATTCCAAACGTAACATTGTCAATGTAGAATTTCTTTTCTGACTCAAAGAATTATCCACTTTATTTTCTTTTCCCAGATGGTAGAGGATCGTGTAATCATAATCCTTGATTAATTCTAGCCATCTCCTCCATCTCATGTTCAATTTTTTTGAGTGAATATATACTTTACGCTTTTGTGGTCAGTATATATTTTACATTTTACTCACTAAAAATGATGCCTCTAAATTTTTAAATCAAAAAAAACTACAGCTAATTCCAAATCATTGTAGGGTAATTTAACTCATGAGGTTTCAAATAACATGAAGCATAAGCAATTACCGGATCATTCTGAAAATGTAAATAACCATGTACTTTCAATGAAGAATCATTGTAGATAACCAACTCATAATTTCTTGAATGCAGTTCCAAAATAGGAGAATTCACCAATCTTCTTTTCAGTTTCGGAAAACAATCCTCATATTCTTTTTTCCAGATGAACGAAAAACCATGTCGAGTTAACTTAGTCAGTGGGCTAGATAATCATGAAAAATTTCCAAAAAACCTCCAATAATAAAATACCAAACTAGGTAAAGTAAGTATCTCAGTTATACTTGTGGGTCTTAGACATTTTTCAACAACTTTTGTTTTAGCAAGATCAATAGTTATGCCATTTTATGATCCAATGTGACCAGGGAAAGAGATTTGTTGTAACCAAAACTCACACTTTCAGAATTTACCATATAGTTTATTTTCTTTTATGGTTTTAAAGACAACCCTTAAATGACTTTCATGCTCCTTTTTTACTTTTAGAATAAACCAAAATATCATCAATAAACACAACCAAAATTTATCACATGAGTCAACTGATCAATCACTACAACAAATAGTTCAATTATAATTCCGACCATCTCTGAATACTGATTTTTAAAGGCCATTTCCCTCTGTATGCCTACCCAGAATACCGTCCCTATTTCCTCTATGAACACCCATTCTTAATAAAGAAATATCTTAGGTAAAGGAACATGGTAATCTATAAATGCTACAGCATTTCAATATTAACATAAATTTATTTATGGATATTATTTTAACAATAACCTAACTTCTAAAGACGTCTAAAATGAACTATGATACAAACTATAAGACCCAGCCTTAAAACATTACATAATCTTGAATTAAGTGAATAATTCACATTGAGGATATTTTCAGGTTTACAGTTTTAGAGAGTTACGTCGTAACTATTACATTTCATCTCAAAAGTTTTAAAGTACACACTTCTACTTAGTTTCTATTTTTTTCATAAAATAAAAACTATTTAAAAAAAGAGGTATGTCCAGTTCCTTCCTTTAGACTACATGGAATTCCCTTGATCTCATCCTTGACCCTATTCATCTTCAGGTCCAGTGAAAAACATTTCAAAACTTGGGATGATCATAAAAAGAACAGTAAGGGTTATAAAACAAAGAAGGAAAACATTAATTCATCAATACATACAAAACATAAGATCATTAACATACCTCATTAAATCATAGGATTTATTAATCAGAAATAAAAAACATAAATCATAAAGGTAACATGTGGCATCCATATCATACTTACATTATAGCTATCACAGCTACGTAGGGAGTTGCATTTTGAATACCCATCACAGTATGTTCCCTAAGTCACTTAGGAGAAACATTCACGTTTACCTCCGTCACATTACCCAATGCATTGGACAGCTATCTCAGGATCACCGGCCCTAGTTTTATCATGGAACCGCCCATATATGTAAACAATATCCAAGAACCATAGCACATAAGACAAGAATAATAGAAAGATAACATTTCCACATTTCAATCACAATATATCAATTCATGATATTGAAATAATCAATTCTTTATCAAAACCATTTTCAATTCCAAAATATGTAAAAATGGTGTACAATATTTATTTTCATTAAAAAAACACTATGGTTTGTTAAGGAAGCCAAATATCAAATAATACTCGTGACGACAGAAAGGTTGTTTTCACGGGTTTTATTAAAAATAATCATTCTTTCTTATATTTTAGTAAAAAGATTCATAGAAACAGATTCCCTTTGAATGAAATGAAAATTAAATGGTTTTTATACATCGTAGAAAATAATTTCGTGTATTAAAATAAAATATGTCTCAATTAAAGAAGATCGAGAAGATATCCCGTACGTTCTGTCTGACTTGAACTGTTTGTCCTTTATTATCCTGAATAATAAATTAAAGTTAATTTATACTTTCTTAAGAACCTTTTTAAAGTTTATTATTCATTTTATATCACATATTTGCATGTTATAAACATTATGAAATCATTTAAGTTAATAACGGTCGTTTTGTCGACATTTGGTACTTGAGTAAAAAATGAACACCTTATATTTACAAGTTGTCCATGTGGTCAATTTTCCATTATCTCCAGAATGATATTCTTGATTTAGATATCATATTTATCTAGTATATTTATGTATTTATAATAATACATATTATTTGGAGATAAGAAATTAAATGTGTCATTCATGGAGACTGTAAGTTGTACGTACTCATGGACACTACTTTCATTTCTATTTGGTATTTTAATGGAATGAAAAAATAATGATACATAGGCATATTATAATTCAATTATTATATCATATATAATATTATTAAATCCATCCTTTATACGTCCCACATATGGCATTAACGATTCATATAACATTGAAGGGGCGGTAGTCCGCACTTCCCCAAATGAAATGATCGCATTTACCCATAATTGAAACCATATAGGTATGCTATAAATAGAAAATATAGAATTATATAGAAAACATAAATATAATATACATCATATATAAATATACATCCATCTTAATGGCCACCATGAGAGGTGGTAGGAGATAATCGAACAATCATCGTTTCATGAGGCGTTAGTTTTCCATCCACAGAAACAGTATGTTTTTCACCCATTAAATGGAAGTGTTTGTAAGGGTAGTTAGAATACATCTCATAACAAAATCATAGTATATTTTGGATAGTGGTGTTTTTATTAATGATATGAATAAAAAGAGTTTAGTGGTTGGAGAAATAAAATAAAAGAAAAGAAGTTAAGAGAAACTGTTACCTTTAATTTGGGTAACTCCATTTAGTTTAAAACCAAAGGACTTCTTGATGTGACTTCTGCCTAAGTTAAGGCTTCAAGGTGGAAGATAGGAATTTTGAGAGATTATTTGGTCTGGGGATGGTAATGACAACATCCTGAGAGTTGAGATGAATGAGTTAGAAGTGGGGTATTTTTATAAGGGGGAGGAGGGGCTCTTTAGGAAAGTGTGAAAATGTTATTTTATTAAATAATGATTTTCGGTTTCTAATGATCCAAAACTCATTATAGTCGAAGATAATATGACTCAGGGTCGAAATAAATTCATCCAATAAGAATTTGAAAGTTTTTGGATGTAATGTTTATTTATATAATCTTATTTATTGAAATCATATATTAATGAGGTAAATATTGCATCATTATTGGGTCATAAATAATTTAATTTATTTGATGTCTAAAAATAATAAAACAAATACCATGATTTAAAAAATATTTTTACCTTCCAAATAATATTTATAGTCGAAAATATAAATTATATAACTCTATGTAAAAATTAATTTACTAAAATATATCTTTTTATTTCATTTTTGTCTTTACTTTAAGTTAATTAGAATAAAGTGTCATTATAAATTTTAAGTGGCCCCATGGGGTCCATAAATTGACCCAAAGATTCCCATGGTTGTCCATGACTCATCCAATACGGTTTGGACAAGTTTTAAGGTAATTTTTTATTATTATAATATTCTTTTTACCTTAAATTACCCTATTTATCTTCAACTGCTTGAAATAAAAGTCAAAGGTTACTATTTACCAAATATTATTTTCATCTTATTGAACAACTTTTTAAAAACTAATAACAACCATGTATGTCGGATTTTCATAATTCAATTCACAGAAGCGGTAAAATTTCATTTAAATGAAAATTCAGTTTTTTAACTACTACTATGTGGTTTCATTATTCATCAACAATTGATGTTTTCATAAAAATACAAAAAATTCAGCATAAGCTATATTTGATATTCAAAATTAAATAATTATGTGTGTTTTTCCAAATTCACCACATAGATGAAACTTAATTAATTTAAAATTAATTCCCATTGTCAAAACAAATAGCATGTTTTTAAGAAACAATAACTACGTAAAGATAGACACTTATTTATGTGCGATTTCTAAGTGAAATTAATTCCAATGACCAAAATTGGATTAATTGGTAAAAATATAATCTAATTTAACATTTAAACCAATTAAAAAGATAATATAACCATATAAATAAATTATATTAAACGGAACTTTTGAATTAAAATATATTATTTTTCACTATTCAAAAAAATGAATTTTATTAGAAAAAATACAAATAATTAGCCAAAGTAAATTTTGATGTCCCGAATCTAAAAAAGAATTTTATTTTTTAAAATAGAACATAAAAATGTGACCAAAACTATATTTAAATATGTTTCTTTATCAAAATTTGGTAAATAGACCTTTTAAATAATATTAGAGTATTTATGCTTAAAATTAGATTCAATCACATTTTAAGCCTCTAACTTTTTATGGATAAATGTTAAAACATTTAAAAACATGTATAATCAAATTGTTGTCAGTTCTGTTCCCTCTAGCCAATATAATGGCTAGGCATTAACTACCATTTAAAATAATAATATTATATTATTAGTGTGCAACATAAGATTTCAAAGAAACCCGTTGTAGTGTATCGGGTACGTCATCGAACATAGTAACCCCTTTAAAATAAAATTAATATTTAATTTGAAAATATTAATAAAAATAAAAATATATTATTTATTTATTTATTTGGGATGCTACAATAAAAATTGTTTTTCCCCTATTCATGGGGTTCTAGGCACCCAAACATGAGTCACATACCTAGTTCCAACTAAATACTAGTCTACAGTCTACCATAGTATAATTAGTAAGGCGAAAAAAGAAAATAAAGCACATTTAATACCTTTTTTAGTGTCCTGATCCATAATCCCCATGAAACATTTCTCTGGAACTGTTTCCCACTAGGCCATACGCGCACCTCCCTATACAACAAAGGTTGTCTACTAATAGTGAGGGTTCGTTGAGGTGATAGTGGGGAGACAATACCATTTCGTGGTGATAATAATAATGGTATATTTATCTATAAACAATATAATGATAGGACCATACAGTAGAAACAACAATCCAAAATGAAAAGATTTAAAAGAAACAACAACTGAATAATAATACCATTTGCAGAAAAACACAACATTTCAATGAATGTCATGTCATATAAGAAATAGACAATAAGGTTTCCTGTGGCATACCATATTAGTACGTACCTATAAATAATGAATGAAATATATTGGAAACTCAATATTTTTTACAGGAACAACCATGGTCACTTACCATCAATCTCATTCATAATATATTTCTATGATAACTAATTTTGAGCTCTGATGTTTGAATCCTTACCCGATATCAATAACATAAAGTGTATAGTCTTCCCGAAAGGCTTGTGTGTGGTGTGAGGTTGAATTTAAAAGGACACCACTGATGTGTGTGTGCATTAAATCCAAAATTCTATAGGTTTACATGAAATTTAATTAAAAGTGAATTCACACCCATTAAATTAATAATAATCTTCACATGTTCTCTATATCTACATAGAAGCATTACTTTCTTCATCCAATGTCCTAATCTCTTATCTTGTGATACAGATTATTTATAGGTAATATAGAACTTCTATTCATATATATAATTATAGTGGTGATTATCTGTGGATTAATTTGTTAGGAACCCATTGAGGATTATAAAACAAGGTGAACTAATGGGTTCCACCTAAAAATATACTATTAACACCTCATTCCCACAATCATATAACTCGAATCCAAATGAAATTTCCAATAAATTAACTAGTCCCTTGGTCACCATATAAGAAAGTCCACATTGGCGTAGCATCCCAACATCCTAAGGCATAGTGATATTTTTTCTCTATGTAATAATCAAAGTTGGATTAATAGATAAATTCTGAAGGTATTGTAAAATTTTTGCTGCCATAGTCTCAACACATTTCCCCATCTATAAAAGGGAGAATAACTCCCCGACCGATGGTCTCAACCCCATCACATGATGGTCCATCACCACCGATTTGGATATTTATGGTGATCGGCCCATCATATTTGATGATCAAAACCATCCTCTACAATGCATAGTTTATGGGGCCATCCACCCACAAAGATTGTTCAACACTACCTAGACTGAGATTGATCTATATGCACATGGCTCCAATAACACATCAGACAAAAATGTTTATCCAAAATCACCAAAAAACACATAATCCACATTATCTGACACCTCATTACCTAGTGAGAATGTCACTAAATCAGGACGATTAACAACATCTCAAGTCACATGGACCACTCCCTCATCCTAAATAACTCATTAATTCAAATCCTGATGACCATGTAGTCTCAATTTAGTGATCATGTCAACCCATATATCTCAAGAAATACCCTCATCTAATGATGATGGCACCTCAAATAGGTGATCACATCACCTCAATCCTTAATACATTCCATCCATATTCCCATATAACCATTCATATCATAATAAAATATAATTTAATTGAATTGCCCAAACGACCTAAGATACAAAAATGTTCCTAAACCCCTTATTTGATATAACAAAAATAAATAGACAAGGTAATTCTAAAAGACATCCCAATATATAATTAGATTAATTTTAAAACATAAATTTAGTTATCAAGTGTCTTTCTCAGTCACATACCCCATTCCTATTAAATAACATATACATAACACCCCTAAAATTAGGGACAAGTCTAGGGACCACCTACCTTAGGTCAGTAGGAGATCGCCTGTTTAATATTGAACTTTAAATCAATAAGAATAGAGAGAAATATAAATTTTAAGCTAATACCAACAAATAGGGATATTGGTTTTCATATAATTACCAATATATATAGAGAGATAAATAAATAACTAAAGAAAGAGGAATGAATGCCTTACAGACACACTTCCAACATGACTGAAAGTTCCAAAATCATAGCATAGACTTGTACTTGACTCAAATCATAATCAGGGGTGAAGCGATTGATGAACCCCTATGTTTTTCATGGAGTGTTTGGGGAAAAGGAATTAGTATGAAAATATAAAGGGGAGAAAATTTAATTTTCACTTAATAAATAACCCACATAGTTTATCCTCATGGTTTTGGAATTTATGCACAAACTCTAAAGTCCACTCTATCTAAGAACCAAACATGAACAAACTAGTTGTATATATTTTCAATTTGAAAAGAGACCATGTGGATCCCCTCTGATAAAAATATTGAGATCTCACATGGTTGTGCACCCCCACATGCACAGTTTTCAAAATCATATCAGGTTTTATAGGAAGGATGCATAGTTATTCAAGGGTGGAATCATGGTTTTTTAAAACCACACACCTCTATCTAAACATTATGAAATGTGGGTTTTAAGGATATAAATTTCTATTGATCCTATATAAAACATCAAGGCACATTTGTTCCTTAAAACCTATCTAAAAACAAGTCCCTATGTCAAAAACCCCCCCAATGTTTTGTTACTTAGATCAAGAATTATGTTGTACTACTCTCCAAACTAAAAAATTCAAATTGTTTTAAGTATTTTGATAAGATAATTTAATGGGGGTGTTACAAAATGGCCATTTAAGAGTCTGATTTTTTGTCCAAAGAGGGAAAGAAAGCTGGTTCTACTTAGGAACATTCATTCAATATATTAAATTCATATGTAGATAAAAATAAAATGAAAGTGCTTAATTTAATGAAATAACCAAATTAGATAAACATTAATTGTTGTTTTGAGAGCTATATTCGTAAATTTCATCATCATAAGAATAATCATAATGAACCCAATAAAAATGATATTGTAACATAAATCCCTTAACTAATGTCTCGAATTTCATCTCATATGTTCAAACCTCCCATATAATTAATATTTGTTTATTATAAATATATTATAGAAATATATTTTTTATAAATTATACCATATGTGATGTCCTTATAACCTTTTTTCACCCATTTGTTAACAATTCGTTGTTAAGAACACTATTTTGGGTTATAACTTCATTGTTTTTCTTGTATGTTTTGGTACTATTGTTTTGATGCTTCTACATTGATAATTGTTGCAACATTTCTAGAAATATAATAACTATATACATAAAATAAATAATCATTTTATTATTATTTATAATCATTTATATAATTTTTATTTCTAAAAATGAATATCACCATTCTTGGAGAGGGTAGGACATACATTGGAATGAATGATATGTCATTTTTTGATGGATTGAATGAAAGAAAGGTATAAAATATTTTAACTTTACAGAACTATAATTTTATCATATAAATCATATATATTCATAAAAAAATCAATATTACCATATATATAAAAACTTAATGAATAATGAATCACATCTCTTTGTTGATGTCATTGTCCTCATGTACGCACATGTGACATTATTGTTTTCCAATAAGTTGGAAAGTTAAAAAGTATATATAATATTATAATTCTAAAAGATTAATTAGGTAATAAATAACATATATATATATATATACATTAAATCCAACATTATATCTATCATTTAGAGGTGGTTATTTGTAACAAACTACAATAATTCACAAAGAAATAGTTCTCTATACACAAGATCGATGGTCTCGTTCCCCATTTTATAGAATTGATGATCGAGAGATAGTGTAATGACCCTAACATTTACAAATAAAATTCCCCTTATAATTTATATTTAATGAAATTTTATTTATTATGGATATTGAAAAATGAACTTATTTGGTTTTATTATATCATATAGGAAGTAAAATACGATTAATAATCATCATTGTTGATAATATAGCCATTAAATAGTGATAAAATTATTAGTATAAATATTCGGTTTTAAAAAATCCAATAGAATAAAGGAAAAGTATGTGATTGCATATACTAGTAGGATCATAGCTTATGAAATCCAGTAATCAAAGCATTCTAGGGAGAGAACATCATTGGAAATTTCCCCTAACCAAGGCCATGATGAAATCAATAAAATTAAGCATGAGGGATACTTTTTATGGGAGAAGTTAAGGTTCATAAAAGTCACAACCCAAACCATGTATGCCATACCAACCCATACACGACTTAGAGTCACACACCATACACTATGGTAATTTTATATTGTATTAAAAGTATATGTATCAATACAATAATAATATGAATATCTATATTTCTTATTCAAAATAATAATTCTCATATTTCTTTCTTATCATTACATTATAAATGATTTTTTTTATACAATAAAACAAAAAATGTATTTTTAAATAATATAAAAATTTAGTTAAGATTTATATTTTGATGAATTGATGGATTTATAAAATAAATGATGTTTTAATAATGTTTTATTATTAAATAATTCTTATTGACTTTATATAATCATATAATTTTTAAGATGTAAAATTTAACTTTTATATTGGTTTGATATCTGTAATTATTAAACCAACCCAACATTTCAAAAAAAAGGTCCATTCATATTTTAAATGTTAAAATACACATATTTAAAAAAATAATTTATGATAATGAATATTTTTTTCAATCAAACCAACAAAATTATCCTACGGTGATGGTTTCATTATTTTCCTAGGTAGTTGAGATTTCAGGTAAAAATTAAATACAGTATAAATATAAGGTGTGTATCATTATATCATAATGTCCTAGTAGTGTTTTAATAAATATTATAATGGTTATACATGACCAAAACTATATTGACCCTTTAAAGTATTGTAATTTTATCTTTATTGGATTAATTTTCTAAATCCCATATTAATCCTTCAAAAACATTAATATATTTTGTGGTTTTAAAATCATTTCATTAAGAACATGACTCACATCCACGTCAATGTGGGCATTATTTTATTACAACATACCCTTGAACTTATAAAATAATAAAATCCACCCCTACTTAGCTGAATCCATGCAAAAACCCATGAAATGTTTTATTGTTTTGGATATTTTGTTATATAGAGTCCAAAACCTAATATTATGATTTATTATAGAATTATCCCCTCTATCCATATATAAACCCACCAATGCTATCATTTCTCTGCCATAAAAACCCATATATCATTTCTTTACTCTACCATACCCTCCATAGAGTCTTCTAATTGTACCCTAAAACTCTTAAGAAGCCCCTCCCAAGCATCTGGGGTCACACTCTCAACGTAAGGGATCCTATCATTATCCTCTTTATTGAATTTTTTAATTATAATATTCCTTATATTTCCAATTATTAATTATGGAATATGTCTTTACATTTCTCTATTGCTTCCATTTTGTGTCCAAAGGATTTTTTACCCATATTTCTCTCTTAAACAAATTTTATGAGTGTTTAAGTGAAATCATTAAGCTGGTGAAATTTAACTTTGATTATCCATTCCTACAAAATTGTGTAGTGAAAACCAAAACAGTTTCATATAAAGGGTTTTCACCTATATAAACATATAAATATTTTAACCTGGACTTGAATGTTTGTATTCCTCACACCTATATTGGGAAAAAAATATTACTATGAAAGAACCCATGTTGTATGATCTATTTGGAACACTTAAGGATGATAGTAAAATTAATGTGAGAGGTGCACCAGAAATTGTATATTACTCCAATGAAATGGGCAATGTTTAGTGTATTGGGACGTCACATTGGGATAAAGAGTAAACCAGATTACTTTGTGAGACGTTTTTCATCCTGATCACTCCGTAGTTAGCCTCGACCTATGTTTATAATGTAGTGTATTATATAGTTTCCAAATATCACTTGTTTTTATTAGGTTATCGAGCAATATCATGTCTCATTGTTCATGTTTATGGTTATCACCAATTTTATGTCCCATTTATATTCATATTTTCTAACATATATTTCTTTATTCATGTTATTCCATGTTTATTTTCCTAATAGTGTTTATAGATCACCCCTTTCTTATGTATGTCTCTAGGTTTTCACATGTGGTTTTATGTTCGAAAGAATATTACGAACATGTTATCTAGGTTTTTAGTAATGTTGATGTATTAATTTTTTTAAGTAGTCATTTGATGTACTTAATTCCAATATAAGATATAATTCTTGATTTTTTGGATTTTTTATGTGTGATTATATGTTATAAATTATTAATTAATGTGTAATGTAGAGAAGGGTATTTATAGTTTGTATCCAAGGTGTGTGTATTTTTTGGAATTAGGATAAAAAGATCCATTAAAATCCTTAGTGAGAAAACCATGTATAATATAGAGTCCGGAAAATTTTTAATTATATATTAATTGGTTCATTAAGAAAATATATCCCAATATCAATACTATATGTGGATGTGTCTCCCGATCCGATGTACATAGAGGTAAAATATGAAAACACTTTGTCGAGCTAGACTCAACTAAGAACTATTTCATGAAAACATGCCTTATTGCACACAAGGTTTAACACTCCTTTGGGATATGCTTTGGTAATATTCATATGCCCATTACTGGCCATTATTAAGGTGGAAAATACCCATAATAATATATGTTCAGAAATAGATCATTGTTAACATATAATGAAGCCTAAAATTTCATATATTAAGGGAATACATATAATTTATAAGTTATATTTTCATTGTTATTGGATTATTGTTTAGGTGATTAATTGTTTAAGAATAATAATCCTTATTTTTCGAAATATTCTTGATATTGGCCAAAATTTTAAAGGAATTCGGTGAAAATTCATTATAATGGTAAATGTGATGACTTCCTTAATGAGATGCCCAATGTGATGGGAATTGCAATCATGAACTTTGTGATGATATTATCTCAAATGAATTAGTTTCTTAAAATAATCCTATATCATGAAGAGCATCCAAATCTCCAATAAATGAAAATGATATTGTAAAGACCTTAATGCGATAATGGCTTCTAACATTCAATGGATTATTTGATCTCATAATTGAGAAAGAATGGTTCAACTCCATTGATATGATCTTCTCCATCATTCAATGTTATAATTAGATAAGGTTTTATTGGTTGTTTTACCGTATGGAGGGAGAAGCTGGTCGGTGGTGGAAATTTATCATGAATACGAATCTTGAGGAAGGGATTAATGTAATGGGGTGAAGAAATTCTAGAATTTTTAGATGAAATTTATCTTTTTGACACTATCCGACATAAAATGAAAAGTGATTTCCCTTTCCCTCAGGAAAAGGACAATGAATCTACTGGGGGAATGAGGCATACATCTATGAATTTAATGATATGTATCTCTAATTTTCATTACCACAAACTGAAAGGTTGATCAATTATTTATTGAGCTAAAATCTAGTCTTTGAAAATTCCTAGAGATCTCATAAATTGATAGCTATGATAATTTTTCATGATGTTCCTAAAATTTAAATAAAGATTCACGAATCTCAATAGTATAATAGGGATAATAATAGAAAAAATGAATTTGATTCTAGAGGTATTATGTAGAAATATAATGGTTCCGTGAAATTTTAACATCCCACTTTTCAAATGTGTGGAAATATGAGCACCTTAAATTAACTTAGGGGGACAAAGAAATTTGTTAGCTGTGGGAATGAAGGAAACATAGCATATTTTTTGTCAAAGAGAGAAATCCACTATTGCAATAGTAGAAAAGAATACTATGTTCAACACTTAGGGAATTTTTCATTGCTTCAAAATCAAGGAACTAGGGTATTTTTCAACCCAACACAGTAATCTTGATGTTTTTAGAGAAAACTAATAACCTCCAAGGTAGAAAAAGAAATATTTTTTCATTACAACCACTAATTTGGATCCCACAAATGAAGTGATGACATATGTGATAGTTTTTCATTCATGAATAATGAACATGTATTATTTTATTCTAGTAATAAACATTCTATCATATCATGTAACTATAATGGAACTCTTCAGACACCACTATAACGAATGGAAGTAAATATATCACAGAAAATGGAAAAAATTGGTAAATTATTGCATCTCAAGTAAATAACTGCTCCTTTATCAAAATTTGTTGACTGAAATTCCTAGATATCCTTTTCATACTATCTTTTGTGTAATTTTATTCAATTATGGGAATGGAATTGATTTCCGTATATAAATCTGCCATAAATTTCTATGAGAAGGATATCACTCTTTTTATCATGAATTAACTATCAATTCTATAAATGTACAAGGAGGGGGACGAATCTACTATAGCACCAACATCTCAAGAATGTATATTATTTCCTAATAAGAAATAATATCTTGCTCAAATGACTAATTATAAGGAAATGATCATCCTTGAAAACAATCCTATTGTGAGGGAATAGACAGATGTGCTTCTCTAATAATTAATTGGTCTTCCTCCTAGCCAATAGGTTGAATTTTCAAATATGTTTATACATGATGCGTTACCATTATCCAAGGCATTGTATATAATTGTAATGACCCGGAAATTTCAAGGAAATTTTTTTCTTAATTTTCATTGGAATTTTACAAGAACGCGGTTTCTGACAGCACTTGATTTCGAGGCCCGGAGTGCCAGGAATCAACTTCCGAAGTTTGGCTCGGGTACGTTCAGTAAATGAGCGAGCGGGAATTTCTATCTTTTGAACCGGTGCTCGGAATTGAAATCTGATGGCACCGATGAACTTGCAATGCTGGTAATTGCTTAAGGGGACCTTTACCACAGTTGCGTTTTAAGCGGGTTGAGATTTTGTTTTTGGGGTTTTAGTTTAAAATAAATAAAATTGTGTAAACAATTTTATTTTATGTCTTTGGGAGTTATTCTCTCCCATGGGAAGTTGTTGGTGGAGCCCATGACCAACCAACTTCCCATGAGTGGATACTTGAAAGGTGGGGCCCACACGATCCCCAACCTTTCGCATTCCTACAACTCACCTTTAACCCCCCATTTAATCTCCCTTTCTTTGACTCTTGATCTTCTCCCCCTTATTAATGAAAACTCTTCTCATTCCACTCCCCCACTTAAGTGCATGCCAACACTTATTAATTAATGAGTTCAACTTCTTAAATTAATTAAGTTATTTGAATTTTGGAATTTGAAAAGCTTGTAATGTGTTAATAAAATAATGGGAGACCTTATTTTATTAGGTTTCTTGGTTAAGTGAGGATTTTCAGAGAGGAAGCTCTTGGTTTTGAAGAACTCCATCACCATCGTTGAAGAACGTCGAGACTTCGACGAAGAATGTGATGAACACCGACCCTCCGACGGAGAACGCGAAGGCACCAACGACGTGCCTTCTCTTCTTCTTTCTCCGCGTCAAGGGAGGAGGCATTACCGCAGGGAACGTCGCCATTGACGATGGCGATCACTCCGAAGACGACGGAATTGATACCGTTCTACAGCGACACTACCATCCCGCGACTTTTTCAACAAACGAAGGACAACACGAGGTAGGGGAATATATTTTTGGAATTCTCTTATCTTTTTTGAAAAGAACGACGAGCGCGGACCAACCAATACCGGGTTGATCTGCGGATCATTTGATCATGCGGTTTGATGTTGAGGGTTATTATTTATATTGCTTGTGTTTATTCCCTTGACGAACTTCGTGAAATATGACCTTTTGTTATCGAATAACGTGAGGGGGGCCGGACCGCACAAACACGGCCGACCCTACTCCTTATTTCATGTTGGATTATTTTGTGGATTGAAATGGGAATGGTGCGGTGCCATCGCACCGCGCGGAAACGTGCGATAAGTAATGTGCGGTGCCGTCGCGCCGCGTCGTGAAAAACAAACAAAGGCGCGACGCCGTCGCGTCACGACGGGGAAACCCGAAGACATCCGCGGACGGAGTCCGGCCACGGTGAAGGGGCGCGGCGCCAACGCGTCGCACCGGAGAACCACGAAGACGGCGCGTTTCGTTTTTGACGTGCGGTTTGACGGGCGACGACGAAGCAGGCCGTTTGGGCGTTTGAATCCCTTCGCAGTGAAGGTGGGGTCCCAGGGGGACCATAGGTGAAGACGGAAGGAGGAACGGACGACCAGAGCGTGTCCGGTGGTCCGCGAAAGGCGGCGGTGGCGCGCCGCCGGAAAGGAGGTGGCCGACGGTTCGCTGCCGGCCTCAATCAGCGACGAAGGGCGGGGGAGTCGCGCACCCCGCCGCTCCGCGATTCGGTTCGGCCACGCTGGCCAAGCCGCGGACGGCCGGTCGGGCCGGACCGAGCCGGACCGAGCCAGGGCGGGCTGGTCCGGGCCCATCCGGGTTGGACCCTGGTCGAGTCGACCCGATTCGGCCGACCCAGGGGGGGGGGGGGGGTCGGGCCGGGTCGCCCCGGGCCCAGACCCCCGTTTTTGGGCCACTTTTGGTCAAATGCTCGTAACTTGAGCTACGGGCCTCCAAACGACTCGCCGTCTACGAAAACACGATCCTTGGATCGAGACGGTCGTTTCGGTATATCGCACTTAAGGTTTCAGATTACTTTGGGTTCGGCCGGGTTGGTTCGTACACGAACCCAACCGGGCCCTCGGAGTGGAAATGCTCGTAACATGAGTTCCAGAAGTCCGATTGATGTGACGTCGACTTTGACGGATTCCTCTAAGTGAGAAGGATCTTTTGGCTTACTCCGCTCGAGTTTTGGATGCCGACGGAGTGCGGTCGGGTTGGATCGCCCATGAAACCAACCGGGCCCCTGGAACGAGAAAGCCAATAACTCACAGACCGGGCGTCCGATTAACGCGCCATCTGTCTCGTTGTTTTCCTATTGTTGAGAAGGAACTTTTGGCATACTTCGCCAAGTTTTGGATGTATTTGAGATACGGCTGGGTTGGATTGTACCCGAAATCCAACAGGGCCCCTGGAACGGAAAAGCTGATATCTTTCTGACCGAAAGTCCGTTTGACGAACAGTCAGCGGCGTTGTTGATCACGTTGAGAAACGGTCCCTATGAGTATATCCGATGAGAGTTTGGGGTACAGTTGAGATACGTCCGGATTTGGTTCGCTCACGAAACCAACCGGGCCCCTGGGACGAAAAGGCTAGTAACTCACAGACCGGGCGTCCGATTGATGCATCGTCTGTTGTGTTGAGACCCCTATGACGAGGCGATCCTTTGAGATAATTCTTCGTGGGACTTTGAGATACTTGGAGTATCGACCTGTAGCTCGTGGAGCAGACCCACCCAGAGACGAGCGTGCGGAGTACGGAGACCGTGTAGCTGGCTGAGACCTGACGACTGCATGACCGACTCGACTTGGAGTGAGTCGACTAGCCCAGTGGACGGAGCACTACTTTCTTAGGTGTAGACCCATGGCGGACGGAGCACTACCTGTGTGACAGTGCAGACCAGCGGTACTCCTCCGGAGTGTACCTCAGCAGGCTACTACGGGGTGTGCACTACTGTGTTTGGGTGACATACCTCGGCGGGAAGCACTACTGTGTCTGGGTGGCTGACCCGCGGTACTCGACAGGAGGAGTACCTCAGCAGTCTTAGGTTAGTGAGCAGTACCTCGGAGTCGTGACAGGACCACTGTACACTCCAGAGACGGAGCTCTTCAACAGTTACGGTTTCGATAATAAAAATCCTGGTTTGAGCTGAGACTTTTGACCTTTGTGTTTACCTCATGATTGAGATGGGTCAGTTGATAACTTAGGTATATGTATGGGCATATACCTGGGTAGTGGTTATCCGTTGATTTCATGATCCTTGTGTTTCCTCATGATTGAGTTGGGTTACTTGATAACTTAGGTATATGTATGGGCATATACCTAAGTAGAGGTTATCTGTTGAGATCTTCTATCTGGTTATCCTTGTTGGTTTTAGTGAGACCTTGAGGGTCTTGGGGTCCCTACTGAGTATCGTTATACTCACCCCTGCACGGGCTATGCCCGCACCTCGTTGTGTTGGTCGCAGACGACGGAAAGTGCTGACTGAGGCCGAGTGTTCGAGGATTTGAAGGTACCCGGAGGTGGACTACACGACGAGTCAGTACCCGGAGGTGGACTATACGACTAGTCAGTATCCGGAGGAGGTTGACGGGCGAGAGCGTTGAGGATGCTATTTGTACCTACACTTTAGGTAGGATCTGTGGTGGACGATCCAGGAGCTGCGTCATTTGTACCTACCCTACAGGTAGGATCCGAGGAGGACGACCCAGGAGCCGCTTCCTTCCCTCCAGCTGCTGTCTTTTTCTATTGTACTTTGTTCAGTTGTAGTTGTACTTTCTTTTGGGTTTGTATTCTGGCCCATTTTCCTTTCAGCACTTCTCTTTGTACTTAGTGTTTACTTCCGCTTGTACTCTGTGGTGTTTGTTTACTTTTATAAAGGCAATGCCTTCCCAGTTATCGGGATTTACGCCTTTGGTGCTAGTCGCCAGCCCCTGGCCTATGGATGGCGGACTTGGGGTAGTCATGGCACGGGCCCCGAGGACGGGTCGTGACAAATTTTCACGTCGCTGGGTTACTTGATAACTCGGTATATGTATGTGCATATACCTAAGTAGAGGTTATCTGTTGAGATCTTCTATGTGGTTATCCTTGTTGGTTTTAGTGAGACCTTGAGGGTCTCGGGGTCCCTACTAAGTATCGTTATACTCACCCCTGCACGGGATATGCCCGCACCTCATTGTGTTGGTTGCAGACGATGGGCAGTGCTGACGGAGGCCGAGTGTTCGAGGACTGGACAGTACCTGGAGGTGGACTACACGACGAGTCATTACCCGGAAGCGGACTATATGACGAGTCAGTATCCGGAGGAGGTTGACGGGCGAGAGAGTTGAGGAGGCTATCTGTACCTACCCTTCAGGTAGGATACGTGGTGGACGATCCAGGAGCTGCGTCATCTGTACCTACCCTTTAGGTAGGATTCGAGGAGGACAACCCAGAAGCCGCTTCCGTCCCCCCATCTGTTGTCTTTTTCTGTTGTACTTTGTTCAGTTGTAGTTGTACTTTCTTTTGGGTTTGTATTCTGGCCCATTTTCCTTTCAGCACTTCTCTTTGTACTTAGTCTTTACTTCCACTTGTACTCTGTGGTGTTTGTTTACTTTTATAAGGGCAATTCCTTCCCAGTTATCGGGATTTACGCCTTTGGTGCTAGTCGCCAGCCCCTGGCCTATAGAAGGCGGGCTTGGGGTAGTCACGTCACGGGCCCCAAGGACGGGTCGTGACAAATTGGTATCAGAGGAGTTGGTTCTACCGCAGAACTTATAACTCTGATATTTTATTTCTGTGAAGCAATAGTGTTAAGGGTACCGAGTGTGGTCTTCAGTTCAGGGAGTCCAGTGTTGGTGTGGGCGGCCGACGTATCCTACACCAGGACCCTGACAACTGATTTCCGACTTTGTGCACGAAAACACTGATTGCGTGTGAGTTTGCAAAGGTTTTCCCTTAAAACAGCTCAAACCCGGTCAGCTCACTATGTATAATTGTTTGACCATGTTACGTTGTTTCTATCGGGATGCCTTTTCTCGGACGACCAGCTAGAGTCCCGAGAGTGGTTCGTACTGACAGCCCGCCGAGCGATGTGGCCTCAGTACAGGGCCCTTTTTAAGTTGAGGAACCAGCGGTACTACTACCCGTTGGGCCACCGATGCCACCAGCCCCAGCAGCAGAGGGTGCACGTCGCTTGAGCGCACTGCACGAGTTCCAGCGCCAGAGGTCACCCAGGTTCCAGGGAGGGATGGACCCGCAGGCTGCTGAGGATTTGCTGGAGGCTGTGGTGAGAGTCTTCAGGCTAGTGGGGACGACGGCAGACTTCATGGTTATCTTTGCTGCCAGCCTCCTTCAGGAAGCAGCAGGCAGGTGGTGGAGCCACTTGTTTCAGTTTTGCGATGGGATGACATTCACATGGGAAGACTTCGAGACCTTATTCAGGGTGGAGTTTGTGCCAGCAGCTCTACACCCCGAGTGTGTACAGGAGCTTCTTCCTTTGCCGCGTGTTTTTCGATCAGTAGCCGAGTCATCTGTGGCTAGTAGACAGATGATGCAGTGGTCAAGGAGGACCAGACTAGCAGTTGGACAATCTCAGGTTTTAGGACCGGTGGTACAGGGCACCCGAGGTGGGGACAGAGCTAGGCATGCCAGAAGCAGCGGCTGGTGCTTGAGCAACAGCCAAGCAGTGGACAAGGCAGTATAGCTCTGGAAGCAGGTGGACAGGAGAGGAACTAGTGGACACGTCCCTTGTACTTCTAGTTCCATTTTGCTGTTGTATTCGTGTCTTGTACTATGATCTGCAATAATAAAAAGACACTTATCTTTGAGATGTTTTCTTTCCTGTCCTTTTGTTTGGTTGATACTGAGTGGTCCTAGTTAAGACTGTTGACTTGACCCTCACCTTTGAGATTTCTACTGGAGGAGACCCAGTAACCTCACACTGATGCCGACAGTGTGACTCGACCCTTGGAAGCGAGAGTGACAGTTGGATCTCTTGGTAGTTACGTCGAGGCCTTATGACATCATCCATGGCATGAATGCATCATTCATGTTAGGATTGACTGTATTAGGAAACAAATGTGGTTTATCCAGGGGATGAGACCATATTTCTCTTATCGGCAAGGAAGAAATCATAGCAACTCTTGTGAGACTAAAGAAGGTCCAGGTCATCCAAGAGCGGATGAAGACTGCACAGTGCAGTAAGAAACAGGAAACTGGTTCTATTCTTAGAGACTCAGGCATGTTAAATGTTAAAGAAGAGGAAGCTTAAAGGAGAGATGAGTCTACAAAGCAGCAGACGTGGAGGCAGAGCTAGGAGAGCAGCATGAGGTGGTGTACATCCTAACATGGTACAACCACCCGCCTTAGTTATTCCCGCCAGGCTCAGGGAGCTGGAGGGCGGAGGAAGAGTGCGGTTTCATGCGGTCAAGGAGTGTGACCCAATGGCTCTATAAATGATTCAAGGGAAAGTCTGTGTTCACTAATAGCTGCTGTAGTAACGGACGTCGAAATGAATCATTCCTTGCTTTCACAAATCTTGTTCTAGACCTAGAGTTTCCAGTAATCCGTGGACTTGACCCTCACGTCTGGAGATGACTTGGGAGGAGACTCGATAATCAAACTTACGCTGACAGTGTGGTCAGACCCTCGAGGCGAGAGTTCTGGTTGGAATCTCTTGGTGGCAGCGTCGAGGCCTTACGACGTTAGTTTGAGTATGGAATGGGAAATAACTGTTCATACTCAAATTGACGGTTTTAGGAAAACGTCGGGATAGGTTTTCCTTGGTCGGCGAAAAGGAAACCCCAGGCAGCACAGGATAAACACTTTCATAGGAGGGTGCGACCTATCACTCTTGAGTCGGTCAACCTTACCCTCGTAGCGAAATTCATTTCAAGTTCAAGTTCTAACAGAAAATGGAGACCTCTGGAGTGTGAGGATGACGATCACGTCCTTATACGGGTCTCACCTCGACGAAGTTTATGGAGTTGTGGCCAAGGCGGCAAGTTATCTCTGAGGTTCATCGGACCTTCCTAGGTCCTCATCTGGGTAGGCGGGGTGGTTTACCGCTTGACCCATTCACTGCAGTTGCACCAGGTGCATGACGACTTCCACGTATCTCAACTGAGGAGATACGTGCTCGACCCTTCGCATATCATCGACCATGAGGAGTTGGACGATGGCGATGAGGTGTTTTTCACGGAGGTTCCAGTTGGGATCGAGGATCGATAGGAGCAGATCCTACGAGAACGATCGATTCCTCGGGTGCACTTTCTCTGGCAGTACTGGAACCTCCAGGTAAGCACATTAGAGCGGAAGGCTCAGATGCGTGCTCTGTACCGCTTTTGTGACCCTAGTTTGTGTTGAAGCTTTACGGGGACATAAAGCCCTGAGGTGGGAGTAATGTAAAGTCCCGTAAATTTCAAGGAAAATTTTTTCTTAATTTTCTTTGGAATTTTACAAGAACGCGGTTTCTGACGGCACTTGATTCCGAGGCCCGGAGTGCCCGAAATCAACTTCCGAAGTTTGGCTCGGGTACGTTCAGTAAACAAGAGAGCAAGAATTTCTATCTTTTGAACCGGTGCTCGGAATTGAAATCCGATGGCACCGATGAACTCACAACGCCGGTAATTGCTTAAGGGGACCTATACCACAGTTGCGTTTTAAGCAGGATGAGATTTTGTTTTTGGGGTTTTATTTTAAAATAAATAAAATTGTGTGAACAATTTTATTTTATGTCTTTGGGAGTTATTCTCTCCCATGGGAAGTTGTTGGTGGATCCCATGACCAAACAACTTCCCATGAGTGGATACTTGAAAGGTGGGGCCCACACGAGCCCCAACCTTTCACATTCCTATAACTCACCTTTAACCCCCCATTTAATCTCCCTTTCTTTAACTCTTGAACTTCTCCCCCTTATTAATGAAAACTCTTCTCATTCCACTCCCCCTCTTAAGTGCATGCCAACACTTTTTAATTAATGAGTTAAACATCTTAAATTAATTTAGTTATTTGAATTTTGGAATTTGAAAAGCTTGGAATGTGTTAATAAAATAATGGGAGACCTTATTTTATTAGGTTGCTTGGTTAAGTGAGGATTTTGAGAGAGGAGGCTCTTAGTTTTGAAGAACTCCATCACCATCGTTGAAGAACGTCGAGACATCGACGAAAAATGTGATGAACACCGACCCTCCGACGGAGAACTCAAAGGCACCAACGACGTGCCTTCTCTTCTTCTTTCTCCGCGTCAAGGGAGGAGGCATCACTGCGGGGAACGTCGCCATCGACGACGGCGCTCACTCCGACGACGACAGAATTGATACCGTTCTACAGCGACACTACCATCCTGTGACTTTGTCAACAAACGAAGGACGAAACGAGGTAGGGGAATTTAGTTTTGGAATTCTCTTATCTTTTGAGAAAAGAACGACGAGGGCGGACCAACCAATACCGGGTTGATCCGCGGATCGTTCGATCATGCGGTTTGATGTTGACGGTTATTATTTAAATTGCTCATGTTTATTGCCTTGATGAACTTCATGAAATATGACCTTTTGTTATCGAATAACGCGAGGGGGGCCGGACCGCACAAACACGGCCTACCTCCTCCTTATTTCATGTTGGATTATTTTGTGGATTGAAATGAGAATGGTGTGGTGCCATCGCACCACGCAGAAACATGCGACAAATAATGTGCGGCGCCGTCGCGCCGCGTCGTGAAAAACAAACAAAGGCGTGATGCCGTCGCGTCACGGCGGAGAAACCCAAATACATCCACGGATGGAGTCGGGCCACGGAGAAGGGGCGCGGCGCCAACGCGTCGCACCGGAGAACCACGAAGACGGCGCGTTTTGTTTTTGATGTGCGGTTTGACGGGCGATGACGAAGCAGGCCATTTGGGCGTTTGAATCCCTTCGCAGTGAAGGTGGGGTCCCGGGGGGACCATAGGAGAAGACGGCAGGAGGAACGGACCCCCGGAGCGCGTCCGGCGGTCCGCGAAAGGTGGTGGTGGCGCGCCGCCAGAAAGGAGGCGGTCGGCGGTTCGACGCCGGCTTCAATCAGCAGCGAAGGGCGTGGGAGCTGCGCACCCCGCCGCTCCGCGATTCGGCTCGGCCACGCTGGCCGAGCCGCGGCCGGCCGGTCAGGCCGGACCGAGCTAGACCGAGCTGGACCGAGCCAGGCCGGGCCGGGCCGGGCCCCGCCGGGTCGGACCCGGGTCCGGTCGACCCGGTTCGGCCGACCCAGGGGGGGTCGGGCCGGGTCGCCCCGGGCCCAGACCCCCATTTTCGGGCCACTGTTGGTCAAATGCCCGTAACTTGAGCTACGGGCCTCCAAACGACTCGCCATCTACGGAAACACGATCCTTGGATCGAGACGGTCGTTTCGGTATATCACACTCAAGATTTCGAATTACTTTGGGTTCGACCGGGTTGGTTCGTATACGAAGCCAACCGGGCTCTCGGAGCCGAAACGCTCGTAACATGAGTTCCGGACGTCTGATTGATGTGCCGTCGACTTTGATGGATTCCTCTAAGTGAGACGGATCTTTTGGCTTACTCCTCTCAAGGTTTGGATGCCGACGGACTGCGGTCGGGTTGGTTCGCTCACGAAACCAACCGAGCCCCTTGAACAAGAAAGCCAATAACTCACAGACCGGGCGTCCGATTGACGCGCTGTCTATCTCGTTGTTTTCATCTTGTTGAGACAGAACTTTTGGCATACTTCTCCAAGTTTTGGATGTAGTTGAGATATGGCCGGGTTGGATTGTACCCGAAATCCAACCGGGCCCCTGGAATGGAAAAGCTGATATCTTTCTGACCGAACGTCCGTTTGACGAACAGTCAGTGGCGTTGTTGATCACGTTGAGAAACGGTCCCTATGAGTATACCCTATGAGAGTTTGGGGTACAGTTGAGATACGGCCGGATTTGGTTCACTCACGAAACCAACCGGGCCCCTGGGGCGAAAAGGCTAATAACTCACAGACCGGGCGTCCGATTGACGCGCCGTCTGTTGCGTTGAGACCCCTATGACGAGGGGGTCCATTGAGATACTTCTTCATGAGAATTTTAGATACTTGGAGTATCGACCTGTTGCTTGTGGAGCGGACCCTCCTAGAGACGAGCGTGCGGAGTATAGAGACTGTGTAGCTGGCTGAGACCTGACGACTGCTTGACCGAATCGACTTAGAGTGATTCGACTAGCCCAGTGGATGAAGCACTACTTTCTGAGGTGCAGACCCATGGCGGATGGAGCACTACCTGTGTGACAGTGCAGACCCGCGGAACACGTCCGGAGAGTACCTCAACATGCAACTAGGGTGTGTGCACTACTGTGTTTGGGTGACATACCTCGGCGGAAAGCACTACTGTGTCTGGGTGGCTGACCCGCGGTACCCGACAGGAGGAATACCTCAGCAGTCTTAGGTTAGTGAGCAGTATCTCGGAGTCGTGACAGGACCACTGTACACTCCAGAGATGGAGCTCTTCAGCAGTTATGGTTTCGATAATGAAAATCCTGGTTTGAGCTGAGACTTTTGACCTTTGTGTTTACCTCATGATTGAGATGGGTCACTTGATAACTTAGGTATAAGTATGGGCATATACCTGGGTAGTGGTTATCCGTTGATTTCATGATCATTGTGTTTCCTCATGATTGAGATGGGTTACTTAATAACTTAGGTATATGTATGGGCATATACCTAAGTAGAGGTTATCTGTAGAGATCTTCTATGTGGTTATCCTTGTTGGTTTTAGTGAGACCTTGAGGGTCTCGGGGTCCCTACTGAGTATCGTTATACTCACCCCTGCATGGGCTATGCCCGAACCTCGTTGTGTTGGTTGAAGATGACGGGCAGTGCTGACAGAAGCTGAGTTTTCGAGGACTGGACGGTACCCGGAGGTGGACTACACGACGAGTCAGTACCCGGAGTTGGACTATACGACGAGTCAGTATCTGGAGGAGGTTGACGGGTGAGAGCGTTGAGGAGGCTATCTGTACCTACCCTTCAGGTAGGATCCGTGGTGGACGATCCCGGAGCTGCGTCATCTGTAGCTACCCTTCAGGTAGGATCCGAGGAGGACGACCCAGGAGCCGCTTCCGTCCCTCCAGCTGTTGTCTTTTTCTGTTGTACTTTGTTCAGTTGTAGTTGTACTTTCTTTTGGGTTTGTATTCCGGCCCATTTTCCATTCAGCACTTGTCTTTGTACTTAGTGTTTACTTCCGCTTGTACTCTGTGGTGTTTGTTTACTTTTATAAAGGCAATGCCTTCCCAGTTATCGGGATTTACGCCTTTGGTGCTAGTCGCCAACCGCTGGTCTATGGAAGGCGGGCTTGGGGTAGTCACGGCACGGGCCCCGAGGACGGGTCGTGACAATAATGAACATTTTGGATCATGAGGGTATGAAGAAACAATTATTGCAGAATCATGATAAAGGGTTCATATTCCCATGTGTTTTATTATGGGGTTCATTGGTCCTCTTCATAAAGAAGAAACATAGGTCAATGCGCCATTGCATTGATTATCATGAAACCCACACGATCGTGATAAAGAACAAGTATCGTCTACCACATATTGAGGAATTTTTCACTCAGATATATTGAGAAAAATACTTCTCCACAGATTATCTATGTCTGGGATATTACCATTTTAGGGTGAATAAGGAGGATATCCCCAAGCCTACATTTACTATAGGTTATTTTAACTACGAGTTCATAATAATGTCGTTCAAACTCACTAATTCGCAAAAAATATTCATAGAATTTATGAATAATGTCCTTAGGGATTTCCTCGTAAATTTTTTTGGTAGTATTTATAGATGATACTCTCATATAATCCAAAAGAAAATGGGATAATGGTAATTATCTAAGAACCATTCTAAAGACCACACAAAAGGATAGTCATTGTGCCAAGTGTAGAAAATTTTAGTTCCCATTAAATGATGTCTCATTCATGGTTCATATTATAACAGTAAATGATATATCTATAGACCCTTCAAGGATAGAAACTATTATAGGATGGCTCAGTCCATCTTTTACGACAGATATCCATATTTTTCTAATATTATCTAGGAACTATGGTCAATTTATGCGACATTTCTCTTTATTTTTTAAACCCTATAATCAAGATTACTCTGAAGGGATTCATGTTCTGATGGAATGATTAATATAAACATAACCTCATGGAGTTGAAAATGAGGCTTAACACTAAAATTGTACTCACACTTCCCACACATGGATAACATTTCAGGGTATTCAGTGATTTTTAAGAAGGAATTAGGATATGTGTAAATTCAAAATGACATAGCTATAGACTGTTATTCAAGGAAGTTGTAAGTTCATAAAAAAAATAATCAATTACTTATCTAAATTTGGATGTAGTGATATTTTCTTTGATATTATATAAATCTTATCTATTTAGGGAGAATTGTGAAATATATACTAATAAAAAAATCCTCATGTATACATTCATATATAAAGAACTAAATATGAATTAAAAAACATTGTTAGAGATGATAAAAGAATATGATTAATAAATTCACTATGATCATTGGAAAAAATAAAGTGGAATATGGTCTAAAGAGAAAGGATCCAATAATTTTATCATTAGTGAGAATTGAGAGGTACCATATATTCTTTGATTTGAGATGGTTGTACATGTGAATAAAAAATAAATTACCATCATCAATCCCTTCAAAAATAATCACTCAACCATCCCTTATGGAGAGGATAAATGATGATCAATAAGATGATGTGGGAATTCATATGAAACTGTATATTCTAAAAAAGGGAAATATTTGGGGTTCAATGTTAATGAATAAGGAGATGGAAGATTTCGGTAAAGAATATGTATACCATCAAATCCTATGTTAAATAAAGAGTTCTTAAATGATTCCCATATCTCGACCTTCTATATTAATCTTTGAATCCAAAATATTAATCAAGATCTCCAATAACAATATTGGTGGAACAATACAATGAAGGATATCATGGAGTACACATCAAGATGTAATGAATGTCTGCAAGTGAATTTAGAAAGAAAAAAATCAATGAGTATGATGAAAACATTACCCCATACCTACTTGGAAATATGAAAACATCACCATGTAAGTTTTTTACTGGTATTCTAAATACACAAGGAGAAAACAATTCTATATTATTTGTGATGGATCATTTTACAACTACTGATCACTTCATTGCAATTAAGGAAAAATAATCACTCTATCAACAAGAAAGGATATATATTAGAGAAGAGGTGAGGCATCATAGAATGACACTATCAATTATATCGGACAGGCACCAAAGACTCACCTCTAGGTTTCTAAAGATCCTCCAAGATTCTCAAAATATATTGTTGAACTTCAACAAAACTAATCAGCCTAAAACGAATGTAATATATTAGTGAACTATCTAGCCACATAAGGACATGTTGGGAGCCTTCTCAATCACCTTGAAAGGAGAATTAAATCACTATATTTTTATGGTTATGTTATCATACAATAAATGTTTACACTCAAGCATCTAAATAGAACCCTATGAAGCCCATTATGGAATGTGGTGTAGAACACCTACATGCTAGGATGTCGCTTTGGAATGAAAATTTTAAGGTCCTAAAATGGATGATGAAATGTTGGAAAAGCTCAGTTCCATTCAATATCACTTCAAAGATCCTAAAATTCAAAAAAGGGATATTATGAAAATCCTCGATGAGACCTAGAGTTTGAATCTGGAAATATAGTATTCATCTAGATATCTCAAAGGAATAAAGTGGTGAGATTTAAAATGAAATGAATAATTAGTCAAGGATACATTGATCCCTTTGAGATCCTTGATCAAATTGAAGTAGTGACATATTGACTAGCACTCCCACCTAACATATCTCATGTACATGATATTTCTATGTATTCCTATTTAATAAGTACATAATAGAACCCTCACATGTACTCAATCCATAGGTGGTACCATTGGAGAATGATCTCTCTTATGAGGAGAAGCTCGTGATGATATTAGATCATAGAGACAAAAATCAATGAAATAAGAAAAAGAACCTTGTCCTAGTGCTATGGGGAAACCATAGGTATGATGAAATGGTGTGGGAACAATACATAGTGATGAAATAGAATTACCATCATCTTTTTAGTGTGTGAAATGAAATTTTTTAGGCTAAATTTCTAAAGGGGAAGATTATGATGACTAAATATTTATAAAAAAATTCCACATATGAATTAAATTTAATATCTTATTATGTATTCTGGTTATAGAAAACAGATGTACTTATTTTTTTTATTATATCCTATAATATTTAAAATACCATTACAAATTATTACTGATGATTAAATAACCATTTAATAATGATCACATGATTAGTATAACTATAGGGTTTTAACCAATACAATTGACACAGTCAATAGAATAGATGATCTTAACCAGTAGAATCATACTATATAAATCCAATTTATTGGATCTTATAATGGAGATAGAATCATTGGGATTTTCCCTTGCCCAATAATATGTTAATATTAAAAAACATAAGCATTAGATATATCGTTTACGGGATAATTTCAATCTCATCGAGGTCATGACCCAAACTATTTAGGGTAATCCTCCTTATGAACGTCTCACCATCACACACCTTACCCTTAGGGTGTTTTTTAATGTATTAATAGAATATTTATCGAGACTAGCATAATATGAATATGAATATTTTATCATTAATTTAAAAATGTTAAAATTTTCCTATTATAAATTTATTATGAAGGTTTTTTATACAATAAAATAGAAATTATCTTTTTAATTAGTATTTAATTTCAATTAGTACATTTATAATGATGAATTAATGGATTATTGAAAGAAAAAATATTTTATTAGAAAATTATTATTAAGTAATTTTTATTAAATATTAATGAAAATATAATTTTTAGAATGGAAAATGTAATTCTAATAAGGGTTCTAAAATTTTAAATAAAAAAACCCAACATTTTTAAATAAATGATTATTCTTATTTTAATAGTAAAATTACCTTTATTTATAAAATTAGTTTTATTAAATTAATATTATTTGTGGAATCAAAATATCAAAATGATCAAACATTTAATATTATCATAATTTTTTTAAAGATTCATGTTTTCAGGTAAAAATTAAATAACATATAAATTTTCAGTGTGTACTATGACATCATATTAAAAAAAAGTGATATAATAAATAATATAATTGGTATCCACGACCAAATATATGTTTTCAATATAAAAAATATGAATTTATGTTTATTGTTTCATTTTTATAAGGGCCTTACAAATCCTACCAAACCATTTATATATTTTAATTTTTAAAACAATTTATTTAGGAGTATGACGCACGTACCCATCAGCAAGTCTAAAATTTTGATTATTTAGGCCCTTGAATTTATAAAATAAGGAAATACACCTCTATTTGGTAGAAACCATGGAAACATCCACATGAACAATTATCATTATGGATTTTTTATTTTATAGAATAGGATTGATGTAATGCCCCAAACCTAGTTACCCAGAGTCGGTGCATTATTACATAACATTGGCATGATCACAAGGAAATCATGTCTTGAAAGACCGATTAGTTTAGTATTATTGGAAACAAGATTCATACATAAGTTCAACTTTACAACTTGAAGATAAATACATCACAAATATATTTCATTAGAAACATCCAAACCTCCTAGATTATGCCTGCAGGTCACTCATAACATACTTCTTCATATCATGGGAAAATGAAACATAAGAAAGGGGTGAGCTCAAATTCTCTGTAAGGGTAATTAATACAGCAGAAAATTACATAAATATTAAGCATGGTGAATAATTGAAACCACATGCCTTTACCAATAAGAAACATGAACACTTTTATGGAACGAATATGAGCTGAGTAAATAATCCGATAATAAAACATAATCATGGGAATTATACTTGTCGAATTACCACATGAACCATTAATATTATTTCCATAACAAGGGAATGTATAATGTCGGACATTCTGAAACATTTTTTCAAGGCCTCGGCCAAGACGTCTAAAAATGATTAAAGCCTCAGCCAAAACCATATATAAAATTGGTAAAGGGCCTTAGCTAATTCCATATCTATTTGTCTCATAAGACCTACCGATGCATCGAGGAGCTATTGCGGGCTCCACCCGTCACTTACTAAGTCCAATAAATTCCTCATATGAAAAGGATTAAACATATCATAAACATTCGTATTAGAACTAGCAAATGAAATGTCAATACGTTAACCATAAATCATGAATTGCATAAAAATATCACATCCACGGTCAAACATATCACAAAACCTTCAATACAATATGGATGTTTTGTATCATAATAAATCAACTTCAAATAAACATAAAATCTATCAAAGGATGTTGACATAGATGAAATCAAAATCCTTTTTAGATAAATATCACTTTCTATTTTGAAATTATTTAAGAGTCACATAATTATAATGAAAACATTTATTTTGAAAATATTCTCATAATATTTTAAAGGAAGCATTGATGATATTATAACGGCGGAATATAGCCACACCCGCCTTATAAGTTAAAAAACAGTATTTCCTTAAATTTGTTGAAAGGTCAAAAAGTTCCTTATTTTAAAAACGACAGAAAGATTCCATTCAAAACATATAAGGGTATAAATTACATCAACCCATTTTCTAGTAAATAGTAAAAATGTTTTGAAATATATTTTTAAGAAACATGGATGTGGATGATAAAGAGATCATAGTAGATAATTAGGTATAAACAACCTTAGATAATGAAGGGATTGTAGAATTACCCCTTACCTTGTAATTTTCCATGGTTGAGGGTAGTATAACCTCTTGTATAATGGTGAAATAATTGTTATTAAATTATAAAAAAATCATATACATTAAAATGAAATCATATATGATCTTTTAACATTGCTTTGTTTATAATATCTTAGTATTATCGTTGTTTCGGGTGTTAATGGATTCATTTTCCATTATATTATTTGTTATGTGAGTCATATTTTTTCTGTATGGGATTTATCTTATTCATATCATGATTGATATTAAGTCTTTAAACATTATTTTTAATCATAAAATGAGAATTAGTAATGAATGGATACGATGGAGAATGAATCTCATCGCGTTCGTGGAGACGGTAGTCCGTACGTACGCACGAGCGACAATATCATTCTTTTGATATTAAAATAGTATATAATTGGATGGTATATAATATATATAGAATCATTATAATGTTATAATTGTTATTTACATTAATTTCATATCATTATCATACCCATCCAAATAATAAAGTTTTGAATCACAATTTTACCACGACGTGAAGATGGTAGGCCGTACGTACGCACGTATGGTGACGTGTCATTCAAAGGATGGATAAATACTAAATATGGTTGTAACATATTTATAATAAAATAAAAATTTATATAATATACTGGAGTTAATATTTTAGAATTTAATTTACAATGAAATGCGATGTGGAAAAAGAAAGAAACTTGAAAGAGGGCGGCTAAAACATTACCTCTTCTTCAGGTTCTTCCTTTTGATTTGATCAAAAGGGCTCCATAGGCTGGCTTTTTGACAAATGGAATGCCTTTAGGATAACATTAGGATATTTTATAGGGTATTTGGGCAGAGTTTGGCTGATCCAAAAGGATTTGAAGGTGCGAATTACTGATAAGGGGGAGTTCCCTTTTATAAGAGGGGTGAGGGAACCTTAGGAAAAGCTTGAAATATTATTTTATAATAAAATAATATTCAGGTTCTAATGGCTCCAAATTGAATTATATAAATTTTACAGTGTATATAGGTTGAAAAACACTCAACGAATAGGTTTTAAATAGGGTTGGGTCACTATATTAACTTTATATTTTTTATTTAACTCTTAGTTAAATAGTTTGACATTTACCATGTCTTTTAGTATTTTTATATTATATAGTTAATAAACATACTATATACTTCCAAGAGACCCAAATGTGGTCCATTAATGATAAAACTATCATTATATAAGTCCTTTGTCCGATCCTGAGATTTTTTGGAATAGAATATAAATTAATAATATAATATTTTTTTAAAAAACTCATTTATGTCAATTTTGAGGCTTTTAAATAATTGATTTTTGTTAAAGTCTTATAAACATTATTAAGTCTAAAAAAATTCTTTTATTCAATAATAAAATTTTATATTAACCTATAAAATTCGTGGATGGAATCAGAAGTTTCAAATTATATTTATTTTATCATTTATAATACAAATTATTTGATTCTTTCATTAATAAGGAAAATACTACATCATTATTGTGTCATAAATAAATTTAGTTATTCAATGTCTAAAAATTATAAGTAAAATATAATTATGTATGAAATTGTTTTATATTTCTAATGGATATTTATAGTCGAAAATAAAACATATATAACCCTATGTAAAATTTTTTTTCCAGAAGATATATGCATATGCCATTTTTGTATTTACTTGAACTTAATTATTATAATGTGTCATTATCACTTACAAGTGGCTCCATGGGGTCCCAAAATCGACCCAAAGATGACCATTTTCAGAGATCTATAAACCAATAGGTTTAGGACACGTTTGATTGTAATTTAATATTATTATAATATTATTTTTTTATCCATATTTACCGAATTTACCCTTTAACCATGGTAAATAAAATATTTACCGATGTAATTCTTCAAAATGTCTAAAAATAAAAGTTACCTATTTACACAATTTTAACATTATGATTCCAAATATGGAATCATTTTTTTAAATTTAAAACACATAATTAGTAGAAATTAATTTAAAATTAATTCCCACTGTCAAAACAAAAAGCCCGTTTTTATGAAATAATAACTATCAAAAGATTGACACTTGTTTATGTCCTGTTTAAATGTAAAAAATTTTCCAATGAAGAAAATTCTATTAAATGGTAAAAATATATTCTAAATATTCTTTAAAACCACTCAAATTCATAATTTATAACTAATAATTATTTCGATTAAAAAAATATTGTTTTTAATTAAAATTTAGTAATTTTCACTATTCATAAAAATATGAAAGTTATCAGAAAAGTACCAAAAATTCACCCTAATCTTATATAAATATTATGAATCCAAAAAATTAAGTCCATTTTGAATGATAAAATGTATAATATTTCAAAATGTGGGTATTACTATTTATAACGGCTAGTTTGATTGGTTGTGGTGTGTGTTAGAACTCGAAGTTGTGTACGATACAAACTACTGTATTATTCAAAGAGAAGTGTACTATGGAAGCTTGGGGTGTTACATTGTCCACTCCTTCAAATAATCTCATCCTTTAAATTTCTAGAATACTAACACATGAAAAGAATCTGGTGGTTTTTCATCATAAGTTCCACTGGTTCCCACGTTTCCACTCTCATCTTATGGTTTCTCCATAAAAATTTTACCAGACGAGTTGTCCGGTTGCTCAGCACTTGTTCTCTCATATCAAGAATCTTGATAGGCTCTTCGCAATAAGACAGATTGGGTTCCAGTTCTAATTCCTCATAGGTGAGTACATGCATTGGGTCAGGCATGTATTTTCTCAACAGTGATACGTGGAACAAGTCGTGAACATTGAAGAGACATGGCGGCATTTCCAAACGGTAAGCTACAACCCCAATTCATTTTAGAATTTCGAATGGTCTGATGTACCTGGGACTCAATTTTCCCTTCTTACTGAAACGTATAACACCCTTACATGGAGATACCTTCAAGAAAACATGATCTCCTAACTGAAATTCCAAATCATTATTTTAGTTATCGGTATAGCTCTTCTGCCTACTTTGAGCTGCTTTGATGTGGTTTTGGATTACCTTTAACTTTTACATTGTGTCCTCAAAACTTTATGAGCCTACAAGTTTTCTTTCACCAACATCATCCCAACAGGTTGGTGTGCGACATAACTTTTCGTATAACGCTTCATATGGTGCCATATGAATACTTGAATAGAAGCTATTGTTATAGGAAAATTCTACCAAAGGTAAATATTGATCCCACATACCGTGAAATTCATGTTAGCAGGATCTCAACATGTCTTCTAAGGATTTAATAGTTCATTCTGATTGTCCTTCTATTTGAGTGTGGTAGGTAGTTCTCAAATGAAGTTCAGTATCTAGGGCCTTCTCAAGACTCTTTCAGAATCTTGATTTAAAACGTGGGTCACGATCAGAAACAATTGATAGGGGTACTCCATGAAATCTTACTAATTCATTAATATATAGTGTAGCTAGACGTTCAAGTGGTACATCTTCTCTTATAGTATGAAAATTTGCTGACTTGGTAAGGCGATCAATAATGACCAATATATCATCGTTCCTTATAGGAGTCTTTGGTAGTCCCTTGACAATGACTATCATAATATTATCCCATTTACACTCCGGTATGGGTAGAGGATGCATGACTCCACCAGGATGTTTCCTTCCAGCTTTCACTTGTTGACAAACCATACATCTTGACACAAAATCAAAAATCTCCCTCTTAATATTGTCCCACCAAATATGTTCATTCAAATATCTATAAATTTTGGTGCTCCCATGGTTTATTGAGAAATAGGAACTATGAACATCATCTAACAATTCCCTTTTTTGATAAGGTATATCAGGAACAAAAAGTCTCTTCCCAAACATCAAAATTCCATCTTCATACACAAAGTCACTCAATCTCCCATCATTCACAGCATTAATCTTCTTTTTAAACTCTTCATCACCGGTCTGATAACTCCTTACCATTTCTAGTAAAGATGGTTTGGAAACCATTTGAAAAAGCATTGATGTTTCACCTTCCATGGTTATCCCATATCCATCTTTACTATATCCATATATATAGGATCCTTTTCATCTCTCCTCTTGTTCAAAACTCCAATATAGTTTCTACTCAAAGCATCCAATACCATATTTGCCTTCCCCGGGTGGTAGTTTATAGTGAAATCGTAATCTTTGAGTAGTTCAATCCATCTACTTTGCCTCATGTGGAGTTCTTTCTGTGATAAAATGTACTTCAAACTCTTATGATCGGTATATATCTCACATTTTTCACCATAGAGATAATGCCTACATATCTTCAATGAAAAGATTTCAACAACTAACTCAATATCATGAGTAGCATAGTTTGTCTAAGGAATTTTCAGCTATTGTGATGCATAGGCAATAACTCTATCATTCTGCATTAGGACACAACCAAGTCCATTATTCGATTCATCGCTATAAATAATGAACCCATAATTCCTCGATGGTAGAGCCAATATAGGATCATTGACTAATATTTTCTTCAGTTCTTAAAAACAATATTCACACTATTTTGTCCAAACAAATTTAACCCCTTTACGTGTGATCTTCGTTAATGGTTTAGCCAATCGGGCAAAATTCTGGACGAAACACCGATAATAACCTCCAAAACCAATAAAATTATGTACCTCAGTTATACTCGTTGTTTTTGGCCATTATGGGATTGCAATGGTCTTAGAAGGATCAACAAAAATTCCATCCTTATAGACAATATGGCCAAGAAAAGAAATCACTTGAAGCCAGAATTCACACTTGCTAAACTTCAAATATATTTCATGTCTTCTAAGAGGCTTCAGGATAATGGGCAAGTGATTTTTATGATCTTCATAGATTTTGGAGTATACCAAGATAACATCAATAAATACCACTAAAAAATCATCAAGATATTCCTCGAAAACTCTATTCATTAGATCCACTAATATAGAGGGAGCATTAGTCAATCCAAAAGGCATTACTGTAAACTTGTAATGCTCGTACCTGGTTTGAAATGCTATCTTCGAAATGTCTTCATTGTTCACACACAACTGATGGTATCCAGATTGAATGTCAATCTTTCAAAAGTATTTAGCTCCTTGTAGTTGGTCAAATATATCATCAATGCAAGGTAGGAGATACTTGTTCTTTATTGTTATAGCATTGATTTCCCTGTAGTCGATACATAACCTCATAGATCCATCTTTCATCTTAATAAAAAGACAGGGGCTCCCCATGGGGAAACACTAGGGTGAATAAATCCCTTATTACTCAAATCCTCTTGTTGTTTATTTAGTTAAACTAATTCCACAGTGTCCATTCTATAAGGGGTCTTCGATATGGGCCTTATACTAGGAATTAAATCAATAGAAAACTCAATTTCTCTTTCTAGAGGATGTCCGGGTAAATCTTCCGAAAACACATCTACATATTCTTTCACAATAGGCACATCCTCTATTTGAACATTCCTTTCCTCACTAATAGTTATTTCATTATCTTCCTCCCCGATAATGGAATTTAGTTGATCTATTAGGGGTGGATCTAGATAAGAATTTGGTGGTGACAATTCTGCTCTAAAGATAAGGTGTTCTTTATCATCATCATCAAAAATCATAACCTACTTCTTCTTATAATAAATCTTTACATCATGGTCTGAAAGAAAATCTATACTGAGGATTATATCAAATTCAATCATGGTTATGATGATGAGATCAGCAGATAAAGAACAGTTATATGATCTAATGGGAACTAATTCACAGAACATTGTGGAAATGATACTTCTTTTAGGGGTTTTGGCGGACAACTCCCTTGTTAAATCACATTGAAAATATCTAGTTTTCTTAGAAAACTGGGAATATATGAAACAATGAGATGATCCAGAATCAAATAATGCATTTTCTAAACTTGAGGAAACTATTAAATTACCTGCCACCATGTCTTTTGGGGCTTCAACCTCAGCGGTAGTGATAGCATAAGCTTGGCCTTGGTCCCTAGGCCTTTTCTGAGGTAAGTTTCCCTGATTATTAGGACATTCATTTTCATAATGTCTCATCTCCCAGAAATTGTAGCATTGAACATTGGTAGTGTCTTCCTTTCCTTTACAATCACCAGCTAGATATCCTTTCTTTCCCCATTTGTAGCATACTCTTTTTCCTTTTAGACAGGCATCAGGGTGCTTCCTTCCGCAATTATCACAAGGTGGAAATTTAATTCTTCGCTTCTTCCATGTTTCCTTATTTACTTTCCCATAGTGTTCAACAGATCTCTTCTTCTCTTGCTTTGATTTAAATTCATATGTATTATAGAATTCTTTTTCTGTCTTGCTAGCACACGAGACAATATCTTCTTATGATGAGAAGGATTGTGATACTAATGCTTGACAGAGAAATGATTTTAACCCATTAAAGAAATGATCAATCTTACTTCTTGGGTTATGTATATAATCTGCAGCATGCCTCACTAACCTTGTAATGTTAGCCTCATACATTGCAACATTCTCATACTCCTTTTGCCTAAGACTCAGAAATTGCCTTTCCATATCTGCTCAATGGTCACGAGCAAAGTATTTTTCTAATAAAATCTCTATGAACTCCCTCCATTCCATATTTGATACTTCATCATCTTCCTTTGTGTTTTGAATAAATGACCACCATTGATCAGCATCTCCAGTGAGGTAGTAAACTGCCATGATAACTTTTTCCCTTTCACTACTCCCTAAGGCATGAAATATTTTTTTCTAAGTAATTTATCCATTTCATTGCCTCTAATGGATTTTTCCATCCATTGAATGTCTGTGGTTGTTGCCTCATGAAGCGATCTAACATTGATCCTCCATGTTGTGGATCTGGGTGCTTCATACAGGTAATGTTATTATACATAACCTGAGTGAGTTGTCCCAGTATGGTGATAAGCTGATCAGCACCGGTTCTATCACCATCTCCACTATAATTATCTTGAGCAGGAGGGAAATCCCTACATGGAGTGTGTGAATTGATAAGGCTTCCATTCCTTCCACTAGGAGCTATTTCTAAACAATTGCATAAACTATATTAGTTTATGAATAGAAATATATAATTACAAACTTCTAAAACAATTAACATAAATTGAACAGTTTATGGATAAAATTCATAATCATAAAAATGTTTTCATTGAGCAAGTATATACTCATAAATCCTTCATAATGGTCTGTAATGAAAATGAGAATTATCCTAAGTATATCTCACGAGGGTGCCGTAACTAGGAGTGCAGCAATACCTGTTGTTGTGCACCGGTTCATGTTTGAGTCTAGCTCAATGCAGTGTTTTTGGGTTTTAACCCTAGGTACATATGTGCCAGAGCCACCTCTACCTACCTGTATCTAGACAGGGATGTATTTCATGGAAAACTCACAAAATATCTACAATACCAAGATTCTAGGAAGTTCTTTTATAGCAATCCTAAAAGTCTATCTTAGGGATATGTGCTCTATTCAGAGTTTATCCAAATCTAGTTTCCAAGGTTTTTACTAAGCTTCCTCTGATACCAACTATAACACCATGACCCTAGTTGCCTAGATTCGGTACCTTATTACATAAAATTGGCATGATCAGAAGGAAATCAAGTCTCGACAGACTGGTCAATTTAGTGTTATTGGAAACAAGATTCATACATTAGTTCAACTTTACAGCTTGAAGAGAAATACAACACAAATATATTTCATTATAAACATCCAAGCCTCCAAGATTATGCATGCAGGTCACTCATAAAAAATTTCATCATATCTTGGGAAAATGAAACATAAGAAAGGGGTGAGCTCAAATGCTCAGTAAGGGTAAGTAATACAGCATAAAATGACATAAATATTGAGCATGGTGTTTAATTGAAACCACATGCCTTTACCAATAATAAACATGAATAATTTTATAGCAAGAATATGAGCTGAGTAAATAATTACATAATAAAACATAATCATGGATATTCTACTAGTAAAATGACCACAAGAACCATCAATATTATTTCCATAATGAGGGAATGTATATTGTCGGACATTCTGAAACATTTTGTCAAGGCCTCAGCCAAGACGTCTAAAAATGATTAAGGCCTCATCCAAAACCATATATCAAATTTGGAAAGGTCCTCAACCAATTCTGTGTCTAGTTGTCTCATTAGACCTACCGATGCATCGAGGATCTATAGCGGGCTCCACCCATCACTTACTAAGTCCAATACATTTCTCATATGAAAAGTTTTAAACATATCATAAACATTCGTATTAAAACTAGCATACGAAATGTCAATAATTTAACCATAAACCATGAATGGAATAAAAATAGCACATAAACAGTCAAATATATCACAAAACCTTCAATACAATATGGATGTTTTCTATCATAATAAATCAACTTTAAATAAACTTAAAATTCATCAAAGGATGTGGAAATAGATGAAATAAAAATCCTTTTTAGAGAAATATTACATTTTATTTTGAAATTATTTAAGAGTCACATATTTATAAAAAAACATTTATTTTAAAAATATTCTTATATGCCTATGAGGGAAGTTTTGAAGATATTATAATAGTGGAAAATAGCTGCACCCGCCATATAAGTTAAAAAAATTCTTACCTTAATTTTTTCGAAAAGGTAAAAAAGTACCTTATTTGGAAAACAACGGAAAGATTCATTTCAAAACATATAAGGGTATAAATGAATTTTACCCATTATGTAGTAAATAGTAAAAATGTTTTGAAATTTATTTTTAAGAAACTTGGTTGTGGATGATAAAGCGATCTAAGTAGATAATTACGTATAAACAACCTCGGATAATGAAGAGATTGTAGAATTAACCCTTACCTTGTAATTTTCCTTGGTCTATGGTATGTTAACCTCATGTATAATGGTTAAATAATTGTTATTAAATTATAAAATAATCATATAAATTAATATGATATCATATATGGTCTTTTAACATTTATTTGTTAATAATATCTTAGTATTATCGTTGTTTTGGGTGTTAACGGATTCATTTTCCTTTATATTATTTGTTATGTGAGTAATATTTGTTATTTATGGGATGTATCTTATTCATATCCAGAATTATATCAAGTCTTTAAACATTTTTTTCATCATCAAATGAGAATTAGTCTTGAATGGATTGGATGGGGAATGAATCTCATTGCGTTCGTGGAGACGGTAGTCCGTACGTACCCACGAGCGACAATATCATTCTTTTGATATGAAAATAGTATATAATTGGATGTTATATAATATATACAGAATCATTATAATTTTATATTTATTATTTACATCAATTAAACATCATTATCATACCCATTTGAATAATAATGTTTTGAATAACAATTTCACCACAACGTGGAGACGGTAGGCCGTACGTACGCACGTATGGTGACATGTCATTCAAAGGATTGATAGAATACTGAATATGGTTGTACCATATTTATAATAACATCAAAGTATATATAAGATACTGGATTTATTATTTTAGAATGGAAATAACAAATAAAGAAGAAGTGGAAGAAGAAAGGAACTTGAAAGAGGGTGGTGAAAACGTTACCTCTCCTTTGGGTTCTTACTTTTGATTTGATCAAAAGGGCCCCTTAGGATGGCTTTCTGACTAAAGTAAGGTCTCTCGGATTAAGGTAGGATAGTTGGGAGGGTATTTAGTCAGATTTTGTCCGAGACAAAAGGATTTGATGGTGTGAATTAGTGAGAAGGGGGAGTTCCCTTTCATAAGAGGGGTGAGGGGAACCTTAGGAAAAGCTAGAAATATTATTTTATAATAAATTCATATTCGGTTTCTAATGGATCCAATGTAAATTATTTAAATTATAAGGTGAGGATAGGTCAAAAATCACTCAAAAAATAGGTTTTAGTCATGTATGGGTCACTATATTAACTTTATATTTTTGATTTAACTCTTAGTTAAATAGTTTGACATTTACCATGTCTCTTTGTATTTTTATATTATATAGTTAATAAACATACTATATACTTTCAAGCTACCCCAAGTGGTCAATTAATGATACACATATAATTATATAAGTCTTTTATCCAATCCATAGTTTTTTAAGAATAGAATATCAATTAAAAATATAATATTAGTTTTAAAAACTCATTTATGTCAATTTTGACACAATTTAATAATTGATATTTGTTAAATTCTTAACAACTTAATTAATTCAAAAACAATTCATTAAAGAAATAATAACATGTCATATTAACCTATAAAATTAGTTTATGGCATCAAAACATTAAAATTGAATTTATTTTATCATTTATAATACTAATTATTTGATTCATTCATTAATACGGAAAATACTGCATCATTATTGTGTCGTAAATAAATTTTATTATTAAATGTATATAAATTATAAATAAAATATTATTATGTAGGAAATATTTTTAGCTTTATAATTAATATTTATAGTTGAAAATATAAAATAAATAACCCTATGTAAAAATTATTTTCCTAGAAGATATATGCTTATTCCATTTTTGTATTTACTTTAACTTAATTAATATAAAGTGTCATTATCACATACAAGTGGCTCAATGGGGTCCCAAAATCGACCCCAAGATGCCCATGGTCGAAACTGTATCAACCAATAGGGTTAGGAAACGTTTTAGGATAATTTAATATTATTATATTATTATTATTTTACCCTTATTTACCGAATTTACCCTTTAACCATGGTAAATAAATTATTTACCGAAGTGAATATTCAAAATGTATAAAAATAAAAGTTACCTATTTAAAAAATTTGAAAATTCTGATTCCAAATATGGAATCCATTTTTACAAATTCAAAACACAGAAGTGGCAGAAATTAATTTAAAATTAATTCCCGCTGTCAAAACAAAAAACGTGTTTTTAAGAAATAATAACTATCAAAAGATTGACACATGTTTTTGTCCGGTTTAAATGATAAATTATGTCCAATGACAAAAATTGTATTAAATGGTAAAAATATATTATAAATATACTTTAAAACCACTAAAGTTAATAAATTTTCACTATTAGTTATTTCAATTAAAAGAAATTGTTTTTAATTAAAATTTAGTAATTTTCACGATTCATCAAAATATGAAAGTTATCATAAAAGTACCAATAATTCACCCTAATATTATTTTGATATTCTGAATCCAAAAATTATGTCTATTTGGAATGATAAAATCTATAAAATTTCAAAAAGTGGGTATTTCTATTTATAACGGCTGGTTTGATTGGTTGTGGTGTGTGTTAGAACTCGAAGTTGCATACAATACACGCTATTATATTATTCAAAAAGAAGCGTACCATGGAAGCTTGGGGTGTTACAATTGAGAATTGATTAACAACTCCCGTATAATTTCCTTTATAAACCCATCCAAGACCCCATTTATCTTTAGTTAAAATCCATGTATATTTAACGTATTCTTCCCTCCAATCAATAGATTCCTCCCATATTTACCCAAATCTCTTATGAATCCCCTCGCAAGAATCTGGAGTCACACTCTCATTATAAGGGATAATCTCATTTTCCTCTTCATTAATGATTATTTATTGTATTATTCAATATATTTCAAATTACTAATTTCTTTACATGTATTTACATGACCCTATTACATCCCATTTTATATAAAAATGATGAGATACCCCATTATCTCTTAACCACCCATTTGTTGAATTTTTATGTGACACCGTTATGCTACCCAAATTTAACCCTGATTTTCCATGACAATAAAATCTTGTAGTGAAAACCACACACATTAACTATAAAGGATGTTCACCTTTATACAATAATACATCATTAACATGGTACGTACATGTATTTATCCAAAAATCCATGATCATGGAATAAAATATGATATTGAATTAATATATCGTTTATGATCTATGTGGCACACATAATCAAGAGAATAAAATGAATGTGATGGGAGTGCATAGAATTATATAGAATTCCAATGCATCGGGTGATTTTTATTATCCTCAGACATTACATTAAGATAAGAAGTAAACATTACAACTTTATGTGAATTTATCCATCATGATGTATTGGTAGTTAGTGTCATCCTATGTTTATGATGTAGTGTTTTATGTTGTTTCCACATTTCCCAGGTTTCCATTTTGTTATGACTCTATATTATGGCTCATTGTTCATTTTTATGTTTCTCACCCATTTTAGGTCCCATTGATAAACCTATTTTATAAAATTTATTATTTTCATCATTTTATTCCATGTTTATTAACTAACTTGGCTTTATAGCTCACCCCTTTCTTTGGTATATCCCCACGTTATCCCATGTAGTTTTATGCACGATGGAATATTCAGAACATGTTAAGGTGTTTTAAAATAATGATTATTTATTAATAATTTTTTTATTTAGTGTAACTAATTCATAAATATACTAATCTTCTCGATCACCTAGGTTGTATTATGTGTACTTTTTCTGTAATAAATCACAAATTAGTGTGTAATAAAGAGAAGGTCCATTATAGAGATCATCCCATTATCATAATAAAATTTCATTATATGGGAGATAATTTTGTTATTATATAACAAAATCTTAATAATATTTTTTGGAGGAATTATAATAAATAAATGAAAAATATATTGTTAAAAATGATACCTTATCTTTGGACAACAACATTATGTTTCCACCAAATCCTTCATACGAGAATTTTTCTAATATAAAAGACCCTAAGATGTGGTTTGTGATATAATTAATATATTATGGAAGGTATTGGATGATATCACATGCTCTTAAAGTGTGATGTTGAGAGCATAGACAGATATCTTTCATAAATGAGGAGAGTGGAACACTTCTAAATTTTCAATGATTTGCAGTAATTCCATTTCACTTTCTTCATGAGAAGTCTCCAAAATAAACAACTATTGATCCTTATATGATAAAATTTAAAAATATTTCTATAAAATAGAATTCATAAATGTTTATAGGTCATTTTTACCCTTATCTCTTTGGTTTAATCCCCCTATTAATTAGTTTTAGGCTCAATTATAGTAATCGATTTTTACTGCTTTTACTGGTCATTTTGAAAACATGTTATGTTGATCCTTTTATATAAAATCATTTTTTATGATTCAAAATATGGAATCGATTTTCCCAAATATGGCTCCCATAGTTGATAGAATTTTATTTATAATTAAACCTATAAATGCGTAGAAAAAAAATATTTCTAAAGAAAAAAGTTTTACAAGTAAAAACAATTTATATTCAAATTGAGAATAATATTCATTCATATAACATAAAATTTATTAATAATTTTTTTTTCAATAATATTACTTTTAAAAACATCATAATAATGTAACACATAAAATCAATAAAGTAATTTAATTTTTTACAAAAAAAATATTTATTCTTCACTATTGGTCATAAAATTAATCTTTTTTTAAAGAGTTCATAAAATTCACTCTAAGATACTTTTTACAATATGATTTGAAAAATAAATATCATTTGTTAAATTAATTTTATATAAGTGTGAGAAAATTTTTATAATTATTTATTAACAAAAACTATAAAAAAACATTTTTTAGAAAAATGAATTTTTTAGCATAAAAATACCTTAATAAAAAGTAATCAATTTTCTATAAATATATTTATTTTATCTAATTTGTATATTTATATATTATTAATTGTAAAAAATTGTGTATATATTTTTATATGGCAAAGTGTAATTGATATGTTTTGATGGTAATTTTTGAATAATAATATTAATAGTCTATTTCAGTTTGTTAAAAATAAATGTTTTGTGTAACAAAAGTAATTTATGAAATTAAATTTCATTGGGAAAAATAAATATCATAAAATATAGAAGTATTAAATTATGAACCCATAAAAATTAATTTTTTTTATATTCCATCACATTGATAAAAAAATTATGATATCTCTATTTCATTACATCCTTAGGTTCCCAAGTAGCTTCTTCGAATTTATCATACCTCTAGAAAACATTAAAAAGTTGATTAGTCTTGTTCTATAGATCATTAAACCTATGATAAAGATTTATAATATATTTCATTCATAGTGATGATAATTATCTAGTATTAAAACCTTGTTGTTTTGTACATTTTATTGATTAGGTATGTACTTCCTCAGGATATATACATGGAACACATCATGGACTTGAGAGAGGTATGATGGAAGGGAATAATTATATAAAATCACCCCTACTTTCTAAACAATATATAATGTGACAACATACCAATAGGTCACATTTCATTTCATTCAAAATATAATAACCTTATTCTATGGAAATATTTATAAGAAACCTTCTTATTAACATCAATTTCAAAATCACAGTGAGGATTTTCAGCAAATATTTTTTGTTCACTATGAACTACCTTGAAATGATTTTGAGTGGTTATGATTTTCAATTATATATCATTAGGTATATCCTATACAAATTTCATTATTTACCTAATTGCATCCTTTTATATTGGACTTACACACTTCTTAAAATAGAGTGCTCAATAATGAAAAAGTTTGAATTCTCGAGTGAATGATATAATTGTAAGAAAACTCGACTGGAGGATGGTATTTATCACAAACACCATTGAACACCATATCACAAGATACTTGTATATACTATAGGATTGGATTTTTATCTTAGACATACCATCTATCATAGGATAATAATTGTTTTTGAAACCCGAAACTATATTAGGAGATCTGTAAAGACTTCATCATATTTTTGAGGAAAACATTATATCCCAAAGAAATACCATATAATAAAGTACTATAGATGAAATGAGCACTTCATTAATATATATCCATAAAATATAATATTAAAAAAGTTTTATTTTATGTAAATGAAGTTTTTTTTTCTTTGGAATGATATTGACTATAAACCAAATACTGTTATTTACTTTATACATTTTGGGAAGTTTGATGAAAAAATGTTTATGTTCTTACATTTCAATTATGGTATAGGTATTTTATATAAAATCCCCATAGAATTATTTCTATCATACACAACTTTCTATCATATTGGTCAGAAAGATACAAGCTACACAATATATCTATTCATTCCAACCCATGATAAATAAAATTTCAAATTATAATTATCTTTGTACATTAAAAATGAATTGAGAATTAATAACTATAAAAATTCACTAAAATCATGTTACTAATGTATTTTATGGATAGAACACCAATTCAATTCTTGAACCTAATTATCCCACTATAATCATGGTTAAAAATAACCACATTTCTCACCTTGATTTGTAGCTCTACATCTGCTTTCTGAATCTCTTTAATTATCACATGTAAATATGGTTGAATATTCATTTGAGACTGATAATATTTCTACCATTTATTCAAGAAATATATATTCAACACATTAAAATAAATAATAATTGGCAAAATTTTTTATCCTCATCGTCGATAATCCAGTATGATCCTTTTGACTCAAACCATTAGCCACCTTGTTCACTTTTCCAGGGTGGTAATGAATTGAACAATCATCATCTTCAATCATCTCCTACCATCATTTGTAGTTGATGTAAACTATTTTTTAGTGAATATAATATTTAATCATTGATGGTCGATATATATATATATCAAACTTTAAATCAGAAATATAATTCTTCCATGTATTTAATGAAAAAAAATACAAAAACCAACTCCAAATCATGAAATGTGTAATTTATCTCATAACCATAAATTTTCATGAGGTATAAACTATGAACACATAATTATATATGAGGGAGCATTCCAATCCATTCCATAATTCCTCTCAATATATTACAAACCCTTATCCACAATATGGTAGAAAATGTATTATTGTACTGACTAAGCATTCCTTTAGTTCAATGAATTTTTTTTCACATTCAGATGTCCAGAGGAAATTGGATCCCTTATAAGTTAAATAAATGAGTATATAAGATAGTTGTGGGTTATTTTCCACTAACTATGGATAATATCAATAGAAACGAAGAAAACATTAGATCTCCATCACAATGTTTAGTCTCGGCCAACATTCAATAACTTAAATCTTTGATGGATCCAACATTATATAATCTATTAAGATTATATTACCCAAAAATGTAACCTATTCTATCGGAAATTCACATTCTGTAAATTTTTCATCATCTTTATCAATTCTTAGGGTATTTGGTATAGTTCTAATATATTATTCATGCTCTTCCTTTCACTTTTAATATATAATAAAAGTAAACATTAATACTACAAAGAATTAATCAAGCTAATACTTATTGGATCAATTGTTTTAATCTATAATGATATTAGTTGAATTGATAAAACTAAATAGAATACCTACATATTCATAATTACCATTAATTTATACAGAATGTTGCCTTTATTATACCCTTTTTTCTAATCTTCAATTGATGATATCCAAAGTGAAGGTCAATCATAGGAATATATTATTTTCTAGGTAGTTGATTAAACAAGTCCTCATTATAGAGTAGATGGTACATGTTCTTGATTGTGATCCCATTAATATCCAGATGATTAGTTTTGATTCGTAACAATATATAATTCTTGTTAAAAAAAATAATAGACTATCCCTAAGGTGAAACACTATTCAAAATAAATCTTTTGTAATGATTCTCTTGGAGTTTCTTATTTAAATCCTACAACTCAATTTGTGCCATTCGATAAGGAGTCCATTAAATATTCATTATACCGGGTATGATATTTAATGATAACTAATCCAAAAAAATCAAAGGAAGAATAGAAAATACCTCTATAAATATAATAATGTGCTCCAAAAAATAGTCATATCATCGATGATTGGGTTCCCTATAACTATCTAATATAAACAACCATTTTGAATACAAATCAAGACACATAAAATTTATGAGATTTACAAAGGATATTTATATTTTTCATCACAATAAAAAATACAAATATGATGTTTTAGAATATAAAAAGTAACTTCCTCACCTTAGATATTTTGGAGTTATTTATCTTGATAAATTTAATATTTGTGCATGAAAATAACGTTTTCAACTAGTGAGAGAATAAAAATATTTAAAAGAATCACATTCCTAAAAATTAAAACCGCATAATAATTATAGAATTTACATTAAATCATCATACCATTAGAGTCTTTCAATACTAATTCACCATGAAATAGTTAGGGGGAATTTGGATATCATTAGAAAATTATTCAAATATAAAATAGTGGGTTCATCTTGAATCAAAAAAATATCACTATTAATATAAGGTATGGCAATTTTACCATTCAAAATTACAATATTATAAACCTAATATGAAATAGTAGTCCAATATAATTTCATTTTTTATCTATAATTATGAGTTTTATAACTTTGATCATTGACACTAACCTTATGATTTCAGCATTAGTTAAAATAATTCTCATAATCCTTGCAATTGAAACAATAGGGTGTTTGTGGTGCCTTTTATGGAGCCTAATCTCAATTTGAATTATTAGTTTTGTTCTAACCATTACATCATCATTCATAATCTCTATGACCTTCATTTATATACATTAAACATTTAAGAGTCCCCTTAATACTATTTTATCCATGATTACTTCCAAACAAAGATCATGAAGTAAATCTCATATTCTTTTCTCTATGGTTTTTAGTGTTTCCATTGAATCCCATATTTCGTTTCTTCTCAATACTGTAAGGTTGATGGGAATGTATAATATCCATTTCTACCATGATAAAAAATCAATCAATTTCTTCATAATTACTGGATTCCTTAATTTATAACCCCAATTGGATACTTGGTTAGAATCTAATAGTGGAGCAATCAACCTTATATTCATGTTGGATGATAATTCCAAAATCCTAACTCACAGGTGTTGTAAAATTTTCTACATAGGCAAAATGGATTTATCATCCTTCTATTATTCCTTAAGGAATTCCTTTACTTGTTTCTTACCAAAAATAAGAGGAATAAAATTATTAAAAATATCACTAAATCACCCCAATCCATGGGATCAAATTTTCCAGTTGCCTTATACTATTGATACGATTCAACAATGGATATTTTCACCCTCTGAATGATTGATACCCACTATTACATTTTCATGATCCAAACATGGAAGAGAAAAAATATATTTTCAATTGTACGGATACATTACTAAGCTACTAGTGGATTAACAGAACAACTAAATGAATGTGGGAATTGTGTATGAATTCCTCAATTAAGTATTGTTCTCCCCTTCACTCATTTAGATGTTTAGAATGATTCAAAGATTTAAATTTTTTTGAAAGTATAGTAATTAGGTATTTCATTAAATCTCACATAAATATTTTTTTGGGAGGAAAATAATTACATTTTCCCTTTCATTCAGCATTTATATGGTGGCTTTGGGATAAAACCACTAACCAAAAAAACAAGTGTGAACTATAATAATAATGGGAAATCACATAACCCTAAAAATTATGTTATATTATATCTATATAATGACACATTCTTCTTAATATATTACAATTTAGTATTAAACTTGTTTATTAATGGTCACCATAAATTAAAATCCATTATAATGGCCTATAAAAAATTTTAATTAACCCATGAATATATTTTGGGAGTGTGAAACCAGGTGTGCAGTAAACTTTTTTTCATTGAATTGATGAAAATCATGTCAAATCCCAATATACCGTTTCTGGATTTATTACCCCTTGGTAAAAATTTACTAGAGACACATCCACTTATAGTATTGTGATAGGGTTGTAATTTCATATTAAACCAAAACCATTTTTTACTATAACCATGGAAATTCTACCAATAATAGGATTATACTAGGGGTACTCACTAAATTGTTTTCGTACTAGTTTCAAAATATTAACTACACCTGGATCTAATAACTACTATAGTGACCCATACTTTTCATAAATAGATATCACATCTCAATAGATGATTATTTAGTACATAAGATAACAATATTTTCTTGGATCATATATGTCTTGTGCCTTTGGAAATATGGATACATACTATAAAAATTCATAAGTGCAGTACATCAAATCCTACTATGTTCTTCATAATTATATCCCTTATTAGATATATCATACATAAAACTGTAATGACCCAAAAATTATGTGGAAATTGTTTTCTTAAATACATTGGAATTTTAAGAGTCCGTGGTTTTATGACTACGCTTGATTCCGAGGCCCGGTGTGTCCGGAGTCAATTTCTGATGTTTTTTGAGTACATTCAGTAAACAAACAAGCAAGATTTTATAAATTTTAAACCAGTGCTCGGAACTGAAAACAAATGGCACCATTGAACTCGCAGCGTCCGTGATTATTTAGTGAGACCTTCACCGTAGTTGCGTTGTAATGAGAATGGAAGTTAGTTTTTGTTTTTTTAGTAAGTTAAATAAAATTAAGAGTGACACTTTTTTTATTGTGGTGGTTAAAACCTCCAAGTTGAGATTGGGGGTGGGGGCCACAACACCCTAACCTCCCTTTGGAGGATAATTAAGGTGGGGGCCACCTGGGCTTGAAACTCTTGGAACCCCCAATTGAAGTGGAGGAAACCCTTCAAATTCCATTAATTAATTTTGTGCCAACCCTTGAACTTTCCACATAAGTGTCCCAAAATACACAATGTAATTAATGGCCTTAAATAATTAATTTAAATATTTTGAATTATTTTGGCCAACAATTAAATAATGGGTTAGCTTAACCCATTATTTTGGTTGGAAAATTATTTTGGGTGGAGCTTTGGAGATCCCTTGGAGAACTTCATCCTTCCAACGAAGAATGACGGACATCTCTCCCTCTTCAACCAGGGAAAGAAATGGAAGAACCTCCACCGATGAAAAATGCTGATGATGTCATCTTCGACTCATCTTCTCCAAACTCTTCCTCTTCCGACATTAATGAAACAACGCCGCCTTCCCGTAACTTCATCAACGATCGTCGTCATACGATGTAAGGGATTTTACATTTGAAATTGTTTCCTTCCTTCAACGCACAAATCTTGGATTGGGTTTTCCAATTGTATTTCCATGACGTTTGGGGATCGGACTGCACGAACATGGCCCAACCCTCCCCCATTGGTTGTTCTTGCTTGTTGACGATGGAGGTGGACCGCGAAGATGCCAGCGACACAAAGACGCCGGGTAGCCACAAGGGCGCAGCACCGCCGTGCTGTGTAGAGGACTGGGTCGAGGCCAGCGTCGGCCATGATAGAGCAAGGTGGCAAGACAGGACACCGGAGGGGCGCAATGCTGTTACGTTGCATGGAAAAGAAGGGGGCCATAGCCAGAACGGGCCGTGGCAGAGGGGGTGCGGCGCCTTCGCCCCGTGCGGTGGACAGTAGGGAGCGGCAGCCAGGGCAGGCCACGACGGAGGAGGGGAACCACGACGCCATCACATAGTGGTGGAGGATCCGGGGCCGGTCGACGTCAGGCTGGCCATTGGCGACGCGGAATAGGCTGGCCGCTTGGCCAGCCGTACAAGGTGGGACCACTCGGGTCCCCCGGGTAACTGAACCGACGCCTAGCGCCGGTTCCTTTGGAAGCCAGGGGCGTGACACCCCCCCCCCCCCACGGCGTGGCTAGCATGTCCACACAGGCCAGCCATCCATGCCATGGGGGCAAACCATCTAGGCCACGCGAGCCAACAAGCCAGGCTACGTGGGCCAGCCAGTCGGGTCGGGCCGTCCATGTGGGCAGGGCCGCCTTCGGGACCGACCACCTTCGGGTGGGGTCGCCACACCGGGCCAAGCCGGGCCACCACTAGGCTAGGCCGCCCCCTCGGGCTGGGCCGCCATCGGGCTGGGATGCCCCATCGGGCCATGTCGGACCCGCGGACCAGGTCGGACCCCAGTCCGAACCTGTTAAACCCGAAATCACATTTTCATCCGTATCATGGGTTAGAGGTGTCCGATCGATGAACTGTCTACAGCGATGGAAATCATATAACGAGTTTGTACTTTTGGCATACCCCATTTTAGGTTTGGATATAGTTGGGGTATGGTCAGGTTGGATTGAACCTAAAAACCTACCGGGCCCCTGGAATGGAAATGCCAATACGTCACAGACCGGGCATCTGATTGATGCACCGTCTATTGCGTTGAGATCCCTATGATGAGGTAGACCTTTGAGATACATGTACGTGGGAATTATTAATAGTTTGAGTATCGACCAATAGCTTGGGGAGTGGATCCTCCTGGAGACGAGCGAGGGGAGTACGAAGACCTAGTAGCTGGGTGATACCTGACGACTGCTGACCTTTCGACTCAGAGTGATTCAACTAGCCCAGTAGGGGAGCACCTCTATGTGAGAATGGAAGAACCACAGTGGGGAACACCTCGGTGTGACGCGGCAGACCCACGGTACTCGATAGGAGGAATACCTTTGCAGTCTCTGAGGGGGAGCGCCTCTGTGTGATCACGACAGACCCACAGTGGGGAGTGCCTCTGTGTGACGCAGCAGACCCATGGTACTCGATAAGAGGAGTACCACATCCGTCAATGAAAGTGGGAAGCGCCTCTGTGTGACGCGGCAGGCCCACAATACTCTATAAGGGAGGAGTACACCAGCAACCGAGGTTTCAACAGTTTGACTGGGTGTGTTACATGTTACCACCCCTAGAATAATATCAGGGTTTTGAGTTGAGTTAGTGAAATTTGTGTTTACCTCATGATTGAGATGGGTTCCTAGATAACTTAGGTATATTTATGGGTATATACCTATGTAAGGGTTATCCGTTTAATTTTTAATTTTTTCTTATCCTTGTTGGATATTGTGAGACCTTGAGGGTCTTGGGGTCCCTACTAATTATCGTTATACTCACCCCTGTACGGGCTATATCCGCACCTCATTATGTTGGTTGACGACGACAGATAGCGCTAACTGAGGCAGAGAGTAGTAGGAATGGACAGTACCCAGAGGTGGACCACTCGGAGTGACAGTGCTCGGAGCGGACGGACAGACATTGGAGTGCTGAGGAGGCCATATATACCTACCCTTCTGGTAGGAACCCCAAAGGACGAACCAATATCTGATTAAATTTATTTTAGTTATACTTGATTTCAGTGGTACCTATATTTTACTGTTGGTATTGTATTTCCGGTCCCTTTTACTTTCCAGCACTTCTTCTGTATACAGTATTGCCTAGTGGTTTTCTTCCAGTTGTGTACTCTTATTTTGTGTGATTACTTTTTATACAATCACTTCCTTCCAAACATAGGTATTTACGCCTTTGGTGCTAGTCCCCAGCCCCTGGCCTATGGAAGGTAGTCTTGGGGTAGTCATGGCATGGGTTCTGAGGACGGGTCATGAAAAATTGGTATCAGAGGAGTCGGTTCTACCACAGAACATAGGAATATGATCGAAATTTTCTGTGAAGCAATAGTGTTGAGGGTATTCAGTGTGGTTTTCAGTTCTTGGTGTCTAGTGTTGGTGCGGCGGCTGACGTATCCATACACCCAGACCCTGACTACTGATTTCCGACATAGTTCACAAAAACATTGATTGTGTGAGTCTCTTTATATGATATCTTAAGTCATCTCAATCAGGTATATTCACTAGGTATAATCTTTTGAACGTGTCACATCTATTTCTTTCAAGATTCCTCCCAGTAGATCCCTAAGAGTCATACGCTCTGATAGCCCACCGAGCGATGAGGCTTCGGTGCAGGGCCCCTTTCCAGTTGAGGCACCAGCAGAGGCACCATTGGTACCACTTTTTGTTGGGCCCCCGATGCCACCATCCCTAGAAGTAGACGATACACACCATTTAAGAATATTTAATGAGTTCTAGCACCAGAGGCCACCCATGTTTCGGGGAGAGACGGACCCATAGGTGGCTGAGTTTTGGCTGGAGGCTATGGTGAGAGTTTTCAGGCTAGTAGGGACACCATCAGACTACATGGTGATCCTTGATGCCAGTATTTTCAAGAAGCAGTAGGAAAATGGTGGAGCCTGATGATCCATATGCATGTCGGGGCAACAATTATTCGGACAAACTTCGAGAGGCTTTTCTGGGAAGAGTTTGTTGCAGCCACCCATCAAGCGGTGCGGATATAGGATCTACTACATCTATAGCAGGGTATCATGACTGTAGCTCAGTACTCATCAAGGTTCACCGAACTCTCGAGCTACTCCATAGATGTGGCACATGTCCCATTTTTCAGGGCCCAAACCTTCGAGTAGGGGATCAGGCGAGAGATCAGGGCTTCGATGGTATCTCTTAGCATCCCGACATAGGCGAGGGTGTTATAGAGATCCCTCTTAGTAGAGAGTTTTCTTGCTGAGTAGTCAGCAGTAGTGTGACCTGCTACTATTAGACATGCAGTGGAGTCTTCTGCAGTTGGGAGTAGACAGGTGATGCAGAGGTACAAGAGGACCAAACCCATGGGTAGATGACCACAGGACTCAGGATCAGTTGTGGGGGGCACTAGAGGCAGTGAGTTACCTGCCAGGAGCAGGCAGTTTTTCTAATGCGGCGGGCAGGGTCACATGGCTCGTGACTGTCCAACCTACCATTCAGATGATCAGTTTATAGTTGTGGGACCTCCCAGGAAGAGGGAAAAGTTTTATCGAGGCTATCCGAAGGGTACAGGTGGATGTGTCAGTGGTTCTAGTCAAGCAGCTAGTTGTGGACGAAGTTTCGAGGTGTTTCCACCACCACCCCCAGGAGGTCCACACTGGCCACATAGAGCAGGTGGACAAGGGAGATCTCAGCTTCAGGCAGCTGAAGCATATAACCATGGTGCTACAGAGATGATTTTAGGTATGATATGTGTCTCCTCCACCATAGCTATAGTTCTTATAGACACAGGTGTCGGTCATTATTTCATAGCCACTGCCCTCGTTCAGAGCTCGAATATTCAGGAGCCGTTGGCTCGATCCTTATGGCTAGAGACTCCTACGGGAGAAGACTCGATGATTACACATTGGTGCCGATAGTGTGAGATTACTTTATGAGGAAAGATCTTTGGATGGGATCTCCTCGTAGTGGCGTCGAGGCCTTACGACGTCATCTTGGGTATGGAGTTGTTATCTAAATTCCATGCTGAGATCGACTGTATTAGGCACAAAGTGTGGTGTGTCTGCATGGACGCGACCAGGTTCACCTTCACCAGAGAGAATGGATCCTTTGCTCCACAAGACGAACTTACTCGGAGAAGGGTGTAGCCGATCACTCACTAGTTGGCTTGCCTTACCCTCAGAGCAGTCGATGTGGAGGGTCCTACATATCCTGTAGTGGTGGACCAGTATGTGGATGTTTTCCCTGACGATGTCCCAGGACTACCTCTTCATAGAGAGGTTGAAGTTTACATTGAATTGTACCTCAGGACAACACTAATCACTACTCCAGCATATCATATGGATCCCACTGAGCTTCATGAGCTGTGGGTACAACTATAGGACTTGTAGGGGAAGGGATTGATCTGGCCCGGTGTTTCTCCTTGGACATCCCCGATTTTATTAGCCATGAAGGCGGATGGAAGATTGCAGATTTGGGTTGTATATCATCACCTGAATCAGGTGACCATGAAGAACAAGTACCCACTTCCGAGGATTGAATACCTCGTTGATCAGCTCACAGGAGCATGCTGGTTCTTGAAGATAGACCTCAGATCCGTCTGTCACAAGCTTAGAGATTGAGACGGGGATGTGTAGAAGACGAACTTCATATGTCAGTATGACCACTATGAGTTCTTGGTTATTCCCTTCAGCGTTACCAATGCTCCAGCAGTGTTCATGTGTCTCATGAATAGGATCATCTAGCCATACCTCGATTGATTTGTCATAGTTTTCATTGACAACATTATGATCTACTTGAATACTAAGGAGGAACATCTCTTCCATTTGCATGCAGTACTAGACACATTATGAGAGCACCAGCTTTATGTTAAGCTCTCAAAGTGCTAGTTTTGGATTCGAGAGGTTCACTTCTTGGGACATGTCATCTCAGAGGCTAGAGTTGCAGTGGATCTAGTGATGATTGAGGTGGTACATTCGTGGGATCCACCCAGGAGTGTGATGGAGGTATGCAGTTTCCTGGGCATGGATACATACTAATAGAGATTCTTCGCAGACTTCTCTAGAGTTTCACCCCACTATCAGATTTGACGAAGAAGGGGAAACCCTTCGTGTGGTCAGAGAGATGCTAGTAGATCTTTTATGAGATGAGGTATAGGCTGACTAGTACCCCCATCCTAAATATTCCATTGGAATGTGTTGGGTACGTGGTCTCCTACGACGCATCAAGGACTGGACTTGGGTGTTTCCTCATGCAGGAGCAAGAAATGGTCTTTTTTGGTTCTCAGTAGCTAAGACGGCATGAGCAGAACTACGATACCCATGACCTGGAGTTAGCAGCAGTAGTCTTAGCCATGAATATGTGGCAGAACCATCTGAATGGAAAACGTTTTACCATGTACTCTGATCACAAAAGTCTCAAGTATATCATCTCTTAGAAGGAATTGTACCTGAGACAGTGGTGATGGCATTAGTTCTTCCAGGACCATGGCTTCGAGGTAGTCTACACTCCTGGGAAGGGGAACATTGTTGCGGATGTGATCAACATGAGGACTGGTATACAGTTGATATGAGAGGCAACATATCAGCTGGCTTCCTTAAAAACATCCTTTGTGGATAGGGATGGTGTAGCCTATCTACAGTCTCTTACAGTCACTCCTCCACTTCTTCAGCGAGTCAGGGAGGCGCAGCGTGGAGATGCTGACTACGAGACGCGACATTCTCATATATCCACAGGGTAGGCACATGATGGATTTTATTAAGGTGGGGAGCAAATCATCCTCTTTAGAGGACATACCATAGTACCAGTTGCACTTTAGGGGGAGGTCTTGAGGGATTTCCACACTTCTCCTTTAGTGGTACATCCAGGAGTGGCGAAAATGTACCAGGACCTTCGATGATGGAAATGGTGGATAGGTATGAAGATGGATGTAGTGGATTTTGTATCACGATGTATCACTTGTTAGCAAGTGAAGGCAGAGCACCAGGTACCAGTAGGCTTGGTTCGGCCTTTAGAGGATATGGAGTGGAAGTTGGATGGGATATCCATGGACTTCATGACGGGTCTTCCACGTACATCAAGGAGTCACAATTTGATTTGGGTGATCGTCGACCGACTCACCAAGTTGTCCCCCATCCTACCAATCAGAGAGCATGTAACATTAGAGAGCTTGGGACACCTCTATGTGCATGATATTGTGCGTTTACATGGAGTACCATCTTCTATTATCTCCTACCGTGACACACAGTTTATATCCCGTCCGTGGAAGGGGTTGGAGGAGGCTTTTGGGACACAACTTCTCTTGAGAACCGCCTTCCATCCTCAGACAGGTGGTCAGACTTAGAAGACCATTTATATCCTTGAGGAAATGCTACATGCTTGTGTCCTCGACTTTGGTCACAGGTGGGAGGACCACTTACCGTTGGTAGAGTTTGCCTAAAACAACAGATATCACTCCACCATAGGTATGGAACCTTTTGGGGCCTTGTATGGGCGACCTTGCAGATCGCCACTGGCCTGGGAAGACCCAGGGGAGTCAACACTAGTGGGACTAGAGATGGTATAGGCTACCACAAAAAAGGTGTCGATCATCCAGGAGCGGATGAAGACTGCACAGAGCATGCAGAAGTCGTATAATGATAGGAGAGAGAGACCTTTGTAGTTCGAGGATGGCGACTGAGTCTTTCAATGGATCTCGCCTCAACGAGGTCTACTGAGATTTGGCTGAGGTGGAAATTTGTCTTCGTGATTCACTGGACCTTTCACGGTACTCAGGAGAGTAGGCGAGGTGGCTTACCGGTTAGCTCTTTCACCTCAGTTGCACCGGGTGCATGACGTCTTCCACGTATCTCAGCTGAGGAGATACGTGCCCGGCACGTCCCACATCATTGACCATGGGGAGCTGGACATCGATGACGGGGAAAATTTTACGGTGGTTCCAATGGATATTGAGGATCGACAAGAGCGGGTCCTACGTGGATGGTTGATACCACTGGTTCACATTTGTTGGAAGCACGGGAACCTCCAAGAGAGCACATGGGAGCGGGAGGCTCATATGCGTGCCCAGTACCCCCATTGGTCCCCTTAGTGTGAGTTATAGCTTACTGGGACGTAAAGCCCAGAGGTGGGGAGAATGTAATGACCCGAAAATTCAATGGAACGTTTTTTGATAAATACATTGGAATTTTATGGGTCCACAGTTTCTGATGGCGCTTGATTCTGAGGCCCAGTGTGCCTGAAATCATTTTCGGAAATTTTTTTCAGGTACGTTCTGTAAAAGTATGAGTGGGATTTTATAACTTTTGAATTAGTGATCAGAAATGATAACTGGGGGTACAGTTGAACTTGCAGCGTCGGTGATTTCTTAGTGAGACCATCACCACAGTTGCGTTCTAATGAGAGTGGAAGTCAGTTTTTGTTTTCTTAATATGTTAAATAAAAATAAGAGTGAAACAAATTTTTATTGTGATGGTTAAATCCTCCAAGTGGAGGTTAGGGGTGGGGGACAACACACCCTAGCCTACCATGGGACAATAATTAAGGTGGGTCCATATGGGCTTGTAACTCATGAATCCCCCAATTTATGTGGATGAAACCCTTCAAATTCTATTAATTAATTTTGAGCCAACCCTTGAACATCCCTCATAAGTGTTCCAAACAACAAAAATTAATTAATGGAATTAATTAATCAATTTGAAATCTTTTGAATTCTTTTGGAAAAAATTAAATAATGGGTTAGCTTAAACCATTATTTTAGTTGGCACATTCTTTTTGGTGGTGCTTTGGTGATCCCTTGGAGAACTTCATCAATCCAATGAAGAACAACAAACATCTCTCCCTCTTCAAACAGGGGAAGGAGTGGAAGAAATGCCACCCATAAAGAACGCCAACGACGTCATCTTCGACTTGTCTTCTCCGAACTCTTCCACATCCGATGTTGACGAAATGACGCCACCTTCTCGCGACTTCCTCAACGATCATCGTCATACGAGGTAGGGGATTTCAGGTTTGAAATTTTTTTCATCCTTAAATGCACAAATCTTGGATTGGTTTTGCTAATTGTTATCACCAATATGTGGGGGGCTCGGACCGCACAAACATTGCCCGACCCTCCCCCTTTGGTTGTTCTTGTTTGTTGATGAAGGAGGCGGACCGCGAAGAAGCCGGTGACGCCAGGCTGTCGGGTCACCACAAGGGAGTGGCGCCGCCGTGCCGTGAGGAGGACTGAGCCGCGACAAGCATGTGCCGCAGCTGAGCAAGGCCGCCATCCGGGCGGCCATAGGTTCACAGCGTCGTCATGGCAGATGTAGAAGTAGGGGGTCACGGCCAGGCCGGGCCACGACGGAGGTGGCGCCGCGCCATCACGCCACGTGGTGAACAACAGGGAGTCGCGGCGAGGGAGGGCCATGACAGAGGAGCGGAAACGCGGCACTGTCACACTGTGAAGGAGGATCCATGGGAGGTCGGAGTCAGCCCGGACACTGGTGACGAGGAACCGGCTGGCCGCCTGGCCAGCCGGATAAGGAGGGACCCCTCGGGTCACCGAACCGGCGCCTAGCACCATTTCCTTCGGATACCAGGGGGCGCGACACCCCCCCCCCCCCCCCACGGCGTGGCCATCTTGGCCCCGCGGGCCAGCATGCCATGCCCCGCGGGCCAGCACGCCAGGCCATGCGGGCCAGCCAATTGGGTTGGGCCACCGTGAGGACGGGCAGCCATCAGGCCAGGCCACCCCACCAGCCCGGGCCACCCCACTAGGGCAGGCCACGACTATGTCGGGCCACCACCGGGTCGGGCCGCCCCCTCGCGCTGGGCCGCCCCCTCGAGTTGGGCCACCACCGAGCTGCGACCCCCCATCGGGCTGAGTCGGACCCACGGACTGGGTCGGACCCGCGGACCAGGTCAGACCCCATTCCAGAACCGTTTAACCCGAAATCACATTTTCGTCCATATCATGGTTGACGGGTGTCTGATCGACGAACCGTCTACGGCGAGGGAATTCTTAGAAAGAGATGGTACATTTGGAATACCCCACATGGGTTTTGGATGTAGTTAGGGTACATTCGGGTTGGTTTGAACCTAATAACCAATCATGCCCCAGGAATAGAAATGCCAATCACTCACTGACTGGGCGTCCGATTGACGTGTCGTCTGTTGCGTTGAGAACCCTATGACGAGGCAGACCTTTGAGATACTTCTACATGGGACTTCGTGACAGTTGAAATATCATCCAGTAGATTTTGTAGTGGATCCACCTGGAGAAGAGCGAGCGGAGTATGGAGACATAGTAATAGGTTGATATCTGATGACTACTCACCTTTCGACTCAGAGTGATTCGACTAGCCCAGTAGGGTAACGCCTCTATGTGATCACGACAGACCCACAATGGGGAGCACCTCTATGTGACATGGACGACTCATGGTAGTCGATAGGAGGAGTACCTCATGAGACTACGAGGGGGAGCCCCTCTATGTGATCGCAGCAGACCCACAGTGGGGAGCGCCTCTGTGTGACGCAACATACCCACGGTACTTGACAGGAAGAGTACCACAACTTTCTTGGAAAGTGGGAAGCACCTCTGTGTGACACGCGAGATCCACATTACTCTATAGAGGAGGAGTACACCAGTAGATGAGGTTTTGATAGTTTTTCTAGGAGTGTTACATGTTACCACCCCTAGAATAAAATCTTGGTTTTGAGCTGAGTTAGTGACTTTGGTGTTTACCTAATGATTGAGATGGGTTACTAGATAAATTAGGTATATGTATGGGCATATACCTAAGTAAGGGTTATCCGGTGAATATTTTCTTTGTGGTTATCCATGTTGGATATTGTGAGACCATGAGGGTCTCGGGGTCCCTAATGAGTATCTTCATACTCAACCCTACATGGGCTATGCCTGTACCACATTGGGTTGGTTTCAGATGACGGAAAATGCTGGCTGAAGTAGAGAGTAGAAGGATTGGATGGTACCCAGAGGTGGATCACTCGGAGTGACGGTGCACAAAGCAGACGGATGGACGTGGAGTGCCGAGGAGGCCATCTGTACCTACCCTTTAGGTAGGAACTCAGGAGGACGACCAGGTAGCTGCTTTACATGCTTTCAGTTGTACTTTCTTTCAGTTGTACCTATACTTTACTATTGGGATTTTATTTCATACCCTTTTACTTTCCAGCACCTCTTCTGTATACAGTATTGCTTAGTGTTTTGCTTCCAGTTTGTGTACCATGATTGTGTGTGTTTACTTTTTATAAAGGAAATGCCTTCCCATCATAGGGATTTATGACTTTGGTGCTAGTCGATTTCCCCTAGCCTATGGAGGGCGGGATTGGTGTAGTCAAGGTATAGGGTCCCGAGGACGGGTTGACACAAAAAACATTATAAAAAACATAGGAAAAGTAATCCTAATAATGGGTGAGCTATGATTCTCAATTTGGTTAAAAAAGGGATATATCTACTTAACATGAGATTATGGGTTTTAGGATAGGAGAAATGAATTTTGAGAATCATACCATTCATAACAAGGACAGTAATCATGAGTAATGGAAGAATCTTGGAAGTTCATAAGATAATAGTAATAAAGGAATCAATAAACATCATCTGTGAGAGAAAATAATTATCATAAGATATAGATTTTTTATCAGAAAGTAAGAATATATATTTTATTCCTAGTATTCAAGGATCATTTAAAATATTATTTTAACATAATGGGTAAACATCCTAACCCATCATAATAGTCAAGGTTTACTCCCAAGACTAATATTTTAGAAATAGTCCCTTAGTAAACTAGATCACTCCCCATTCCTACATATTTGTCTCATGAGATATCAATATTTAATTAATTAATTAGAAGATGATATATTTCTAGGCACATAAATCACATGAGGAAAATCATGATTTTTTCCCACATGATCCTAAAATATTAATCATATCATAAACTATTAAAAGGACACATTTTTCATAATCATTTCATCTTGGAACAACCTGTAAAAAAATAGGTTTCATAATCATCCTCTCATAATAATCATAGACCATGAAAAGAAATAATATGGATGGTATCTTTAAATCATATGCCTAGTAATAAAAATGATACATTATATGATTTTATCTTATATGGAGTATTCTTTTAAAATATCACTTGTAATATTTCTAGAGGAAAATAAATATTTCAATTTTAAATAACTTATTTGAAATCAATAAAATTAAAAAATCTTAAATAAAAAATTTTCATTTAAAATAATATTTGAAACAAGTATTTTAAGGTTAAAATAAATTATTTGTAATTATGGTTGAAAATTTTATTCATTTTTTTATACGTTAGAACACATATTCTTTTCAATTTTTCAATAAAAATCTAATGTAACTTGTTTCCTAATGAAACTTGAGTATTAATTTAAATACATTTTTTAAAAAGTTAAATATGGATAAATATGCCTTTTAAATATAATATTAAAAAATTGAATATATTATAGAAGACTATTTAAGAAAACATTAACATGGAAGTGAAATTATTTTCAACTAGAGAGAGAAATAAAGATGATTTTCCTTATAAATATTCATTCAGTCTCTTAATTATTAAAGTGAGTAAAATGAATAGAAAACTTGTAATCTTATACCATAAAAATATTAAAAATATTAATTTTAATTTTTATAATTATATAAAATAATTTTATTATAGGATGTGTAATCAAAATAGTCTCGATTAAAAATTAAATTGTAAAATAAGTCCCTTGCATCAAGTCTCGACATTCATTGCAGATGCCAAAAAATCATGTAAAAGAAATATATTTTTTTATAAATCTTTAATAAGATCATAATAAATTATATCACAGTATATATTATTTACTAATAAACTTTTATAACCCATTTAATAACAATTATTTATTAATATCGCTATTTCATGTGATAACTACTTCATTTTTCATGTATGTTTTTGTTTGGTAGTTTGGTTCATATACTTTGATACTTGATAAATCAAATATATAATGTTAAAAATTATATAAATATCATATTTATTCATTATATATATATTTATAGTGGCTGATACCTATTATATATAGAAAAACTAATTTGACCATTCACAGAGGTTGTATGCCAAATGTATGCAAGAGTGTTGTTTTCATTTCTTAGATGTGTAAAAACAACGGTAAATAATAATTCACCATTAAAAAATTATTATTATATAATATAAATCATGTTTATTCATAAAGTGAATCCTTATTACAATCCAAATTAAAAATAAATTAAAAAATAGATCACATCACTTGGTGGAGGTGGTAGTGCGCACAAACGCTAGAATGAGGTTATCCTATTCCAAAAGATTGGAAGGTAATATGGTATATTTGAAATTATATTTCCATAAGTATAGTTTTTCATAATATATATATATATATAATAAATACATCATTTTAACATTCTATTGGATTCGCTAATGGAAAATGAATTACATTGGTTCGTGAGTCAGTTGTCCACTGTACACATGATCGAGGGTTTCATTTTCCATTTGAATGAAGAGGAGATGGATCTAGGTTACAGAATTAAAATAATAAAAAAAATTACACGTGAATTAATTTTTTTAGTGTATAATAATATTTTATTATGAATTTACGTATTTAAAAAAGAAATAAAACAAAAGCCCATAGCTAATTACAATACCTCATCTTTAGATAACCTCTTTAGGTTTTCTAAAAAATCCATCCTATGTGGGAGTTATAATCAATAAATTACTCTAGGAAATGTAAGGGTCATATATAATAGATTTTTTAGTGATAAGACAAATCAATGAAAAATTTTGAGTGAAATTTTTTATTAGAAGTGGTTCCATTTTATAATTGTGGTGAGATGAACAGTTGAAAAGTTTCAAGATTTCTATGTGCTAATTTGTCACATTCATTGAAAAAAGGATCCTAAATGTACCATTAAATAACATGTTATGTGATATAGTTGAAATTTAAGCGTAAAAAGTAATGTTTATAAAAAATTTAGGTCATTTTATCTTCATATCATTAGTGTTACACTTGAAAAATATATTTTTTATCATTAACCGTGATAGAAACTTTTTAATATATTCACTATTCATTATGAAAAAAAATTAGTTAATATTATTAAATACAATTATTTATTATTATTCAAATTTTTTATTACATTTTAAAAAATTAAATTCATATAGGTGGCATTATTTAATTTACAATTAATACCTCAAAAGAGATGAAGAATATGTTTTAAAAAACCATTCATAAGAAATTTTTTAAAATAAATGTTAATATGAAATTAATTTCTGCAGATTAAATTGGATTAATAATAATATAATTTAAAAATTTATTCTCTTCTGGAAACATAAAAAAAATGAAACTCAAAATTATTTAAACAAAAAGTCAATTATTAATGAAAATAAGCAAGTTTCACTATTCATAAAAAAATCAATCTTTTCACAAAATTGTCAAAAATTTACTACTATATGATGTTAAAATTTTAATTTCAAAATTTCTTATCATTTTCAAAAATATATATTATAAACGTATTAAAGGGAATATTTTTATCGTTTTTCCAAAAACTAATTAAAAATCATTTTTGAAGAATTATTTATTTTTTAAGCATGTAATAAACATACTAAAAATTATGTACTTTTTTATCAATATATTTTCATTAACTAAAATAATTATTCAGAAATTAAAAAAATTAAATTATTCATATTCATACAGTCATGTTCAATGTCTAGGTTATAATGGCCATTTTGAAATAATAATTTTAATAGTATATTGTGGTCTGTTAAAGCTCAATTTTGTGTGTAACTCATGCTATCAATGAAATTAATTTTTTTGAAAAATTAATTTTATAAAATCTAAGTATGATATTACTCATGATTATTTTTGAGAAATATCCACCCCATCCAACTAGGCTTTTAGAATTATTATACCCCCTCTTTCGAGAGGGACGATCTTTTCAAGACATGATGTTGGTTTATAAGAAGAAGCTCCACTATTCCTTCCTTTTACTATGCAACATTCTTCTCTATCATCTATATATTTTTTCAAACAAATGTTTTAGGGAATACCATAATATTCCATTCCCAAAATTACTTCTAGGGATTGATTATAACAGACATGTGAATCTTTGAAGGGGTGATAAGAAAAATCATACTACTATGAATAATAGATTTCATTGAGGATTACAACATATCCCTTGAAGGATATTCATATGATGAACAATCTCTTAATTAATTTCAAATAAATGGGGAATTTATCCCTACACCATTTTTTAAATAATTAATTATTTTTATTCCATAATCTTAGATAACATGGACCATGACATTGATATGAAAAAACATAACATGGATGTACTTTTTCAGTATGTTCGACACACTGAAATGCTTGAAGAGGTTGTGAAAAGATTATTTTGAGTTAAATAAATATTTTAAAACTCATTCAACCATCCAATGATGACCTAATTTGTAATAATATGATAATGATACAATGAATAGTTTATATTCTTTAATAAAACACCCACCACATAAATATTTTTAGCCCCATTCTACCATGGAAAACATTTCTTTCTCAGATGGAAGGTTGGAGAAGCTTGGGTGGCTCAGTGGGGAAATTATAAGAGGAAACATACCCAATATGTGCCCTCCCAAATAGAAAAAAAATATATTTTTGGTTAAATCCCATTCAACATAAAATAATTGTTGAATTTAAAAGAGTAGTGCTTAGTCGTCTAACCAACTAAGGTCTTAGAAAACCTATCCACCCAACCCAATATGTTATATACTATAAATAATATCATTCACTAGGTTAAAATCCACCACCGTTCATGTTATTTACCCTAGGATGACTAAATATTTATATCAAAAAAGGTGAGTGAGAGAATACCTTATCAGTTTCCCTGCACTGCATCCACTAACAGAAGAGCCGATGTGAAAGTATCATAAAAACTCTTTGATTCCATTTAGTCTTTTGTTACTCTTATATAATCTATGAAGGTGACATTCACAAAATTAATGATGGAATGGAACTGTTATCTTAATTTTGTGGAATTTATTCCCCATCCAGCAATATTTTGGATTCCCACATTCAATATATTCAATGGTATCGGGGATATAGAGTATATTCTATTAATTTTTCATCTCATTGTAGCCTGATGATGGTAAGATCAGAGAATTAAATCTATAAAAGATATATGTGGGTCATGAAAACCCATGAAATATTGGTATTTTTCACGTACAATAATCTAGTATCCAAATTTGTGGAAACCTAGGGAGATCTATAATTGTAGTTCCTGTAAAAATTCATAGCACTCTTGGGAAATTCGATTTTACTAAGAGTTTAAAACTATTAACCACATTAATATAAGAGGGTTTCAGATTTATTCACTTTTTGGATGATCAATACCATTTATTTTTATATGCATCTTTTTCAGGTGTAGTTGTTAAGGATATGCATATAAGAACCTTATGAAGAGATAAAGATGTCACCCATTCCCTCTAAAAACATGGTTATTTTGGAATGTTTTTATATATAACACAACACATAGAGGAATCAATTTTTTAAATCAAAAGAAAAATCAATCTGAACACCATAAACATAGGGTAATAAATTTGATAAGGTAGAAATTTTTGTCATTGTGTTCAAACATGTACTGATGTGTAATCAAAATACAATGTATCCTACCTATCATTTGGTTCCTCCTACATGAAAATATAAAAAGTAACATCTACCTCATCCAGATGGAAAGAAGTAGCAAAATTGGTTTAACATCAATGAATTAAATAATATATTTTCATACATAAAAAACAACATCTCATATCAATTTTCATCACAATAATATGAATAATTTTATTTAATTTATTGGAGATCAAGAGGCCTAATAATGTTAGTGTAAATGATAACCACGATTATTTCATCATACATCCATTATATAAGAGTAATATATAATAATGCATTGTATTTACATAATTTCATAAAAAGATAATTTCTATTGGGAATTTAATGATGGGTAAACTTTTTTTATAGGTTATTGGTACCTTTAAAATTCATTTAGAATAGTATTACGAGTGGAATTATTTGACGAACTAACATGCATAGAAATGTGATAGAATTAATGATAAGAAAAATGATTAAATAAAAAATCATTCTGTCTTGAGTGAAACAAAAAATCATGACCCTAATCCATCTATGACCCTCGAGGTGGTGTCAAAACCCTTAGAAGAATACATTATTTATCGTAATAATTATTGAAGAAATAATTTGAAGCAATAGGATCCGCCATGATTACCCAATATAATCTATAATATCTTTAATTTATTACCCCCATCATCTAGGTGATGATCACCTCCCCAAAAAATGGAATTTCATCTAATTTAGAGTCTTAATATGGCTTAGTCAACATCAATAACTGTATATACACCTTATATAAAAAATAGGATCAAAATGAACTCATGTTACCCATCGACAGTCAGTGATTCAGTTGTAGAATATATGTAAGACCTTGAAATGATAGATCTGATTGGGCATGCATATTTTTTAGATTTTTTTATGTGAAACTGTGAGACTAACATATGCACCTCAATGCTCTCAATGAGGTAATTAATTTTAGTCTAATTCATGTAGGTATTTTTCAAATATACATATAGTAGTATACTAATTTAATTATAAATAATGATCTAATAATCACCATTATCTAAGTAGTTTAGTTTAACCTTACATAAAGATAACAATAATACACTCCAAATGTCTCAAAGGGAAGAAATCATTGATATTATAAATTTTTTTACAAACTAATATTTTTATAAAGTAAAATTTTATATTATTTAATCTCTTTGATATCTATTTCTGAATGATGAACCATGTAAATATTATGCTACACGCAACACTAATATTGGAGGTAACAACATTGTAATATTATAATTATTTAAACAAGACCATTATAACATAGAAATTATAATTAAAGGTATTAACATGATAAAATGAAATATAAAAATATGGTTTACACATGAATATGAAATTAATTCTCTAGTGACTAAATAATTATAAATTAATATAAAAGCATTTTGAAAATTGAAGGAAATTAATTTTCTAAAAAAAATATATTTAAATTCACACCAGTGTGTTTAAAAAAAAGATAAAAACAATCATAATTATTGGATTATATTAACAGATTATATATATAATATATTCAAAATAATTATTTACATTCATCTAATTTTAAGTATAGAAAGGATATAAAAATAAATCCAAATTTATGTATACATAGAAGTATTTCTCTAAAGGCAACTTTGCCGCTTTTTGATGGCGTACTAGTTTTGAAACTAAAATTTAAAACTTTTAAATATTATTTGAAAAAATATAATTATTTTTTGAAAAAATAATATAAAAATTTACTTTGGTTTATTTTTTTTGATACAGTTTATTTTTCTATGAAGAATAGAAAATATTGTATTTTAATGGAAAAATGTTATATCATTTAAAAACATTAGAATTTTAAATTACATTTTAAATTTATTTTAAATGTCAAATTTTATTTATTTTATATCTATAAATCCCTTTATATTTATTAAAATATTTTTTCATATAAAATTTTTATATGAAAAAATTTCTAACTGTTGAACATTTTCACTTAACAAACAATCCTTCTCACCTCATCTATATGATTAATTTTTAAATAATTTTTGCATCTTATGTGTTTTTAATTTTAAAAAATTGATTTTATATTTTGAATCAAGATTCCCAAATGTATTAAAGAGGTCCCTTATAGTTTTGGACAATATGAATAGTGGACTTTGTAATTTTTTTATCACTATTAATGGATAATCGAGTAATTATGGGTAAAAATAATATTATAATTTTTAGAAATTTACCGTAATAGTTCTCATAGTATAATTTTACGAGTATATTTTGACCAAAATTATCCTTGGTAAGAATTTTTGTTATATTGGATCTAAATGTATGACTTTAATCCCCATATAGTATTTTTTAGTAAATGTCAAACATGTCAAAATAATTCTTTTAATAAGTATAGAATTATTAAAATGTGGTCATACGAAAGATATATTCAACCAAAAATAGTATTTGGAAAGATGACATATTTATATTCATCGTGTAAATTTACTTTTAATATTATTTCAATATAAAATTACATTAAATTCATTCCCAATAGTTATGCACTAATTATTCAATTAATGAATCAATCAATCAACTAATATTAAAAATATTAAAAATAATATAATTTTGAATAATTAAGGTCCTCCAAAAAATTTATATATTATTTTTACAGGATAGAGATTTTATATAATTGTTTTTCATATTTATTTGTACGTGTTCAAGATTTTAAGATGCCAATGTAACGAATAATATCAAAATTAACATTAATGATATTTTATAATAAATAATATTTTATTAAATAATATAATCATTTTAAAAATATATAATTATTCAAAATTATTAGGATATGTTTTAAATTTTTTACAAAATCCTTTTATGGTTATTTTTTCATTTTATAGTAACAATATTAACCTTAAAAATGTAAAAGTACGTGTTATCACGGTAAGTGTTAAAGGGGATACATAAGGGTTAAAACCAAATGATATGGGTTGAAATTTAGTCAAAAAAATTATAAATATTATTAGATGATTGTAGTTAGACCCATAATAATCTTATAATACAAATCACTCACTTTGGAGCCATTTTAATTAAGTATTATTTTACATTATTTTAATATTTTTTTGAAATTCCAATATTGCCCCCACCCTTATAAAAGTAAACCTCTTCTTCCCTTTTCATTACACTTAAAACATATGTAGTTTGGAAAGAACACATAAATATTCCATCTCAACATCCATTATTTCATACTAGAATAATTTCTTTGGGTGGTAAAACAACCATGGAAGTACTTTGGTGAAAAAAATGAGATACCTGAAGAAGAGGAGGGTTGAATATGTATGAAGGAAGTCAAGACTTATGGTAAAGGGATTTCTAGTATCTCTTTTATTTCTACAAGTCTTATTCCATATTAACCAATGTTTTATTTTTTTATTATATATACTAAAATTAATTTAATATATGTTCTCGATCCTTAAATTTATGGGTATTTAATTAAACATTTGATTATATATCTGTCATGAGGTTTACAGTTCAAAAGTTAACAATTTTGTAAGATATTTTTGTCACAATTTTCCTTCATTAGAAGACATATTTTGTTATGAACATATATTATTTTATGATTTTCATATAACACCCTATGAAATATTGTATTAGGAATCCTCTTTTTTCATGATATTTGATGATTCAGGTATTGTTATTTTGTCCTCAGTTGGAAATTTGTTTTATTCAAAAACCATGTTTTATAAAAACAATTAAAAATTTATTTCCAAAAAAATTTCATGTTATATAATTCCAATTATATTTAAAATTATTTTGATGTATTACATTATATTTTTTTAATGAAAATTTCAATCTTAAAGGTTTTTATTTAAATGGAATTTGTCCATGTGGAAATGATATTTTCCTCCAGAAATGTTTCAAAAATATCTTTATGAATTATTTTTCATCTAATATGACTTCTGTGGAAGTTACTAGTGCCTTAATGGTGATATGATTCATGCATACCATTCTTATTATTTATCTCAATGTTTTATATTTATGATGACATGATGTTTATAAATTATGCTTCTGTTCCATGAGGTACGGTATGAGGAAATGATTATGAAACATATTTCTTTTTTATGGGTTTTGATAGGACACGTGATTTATATTCTTTGGTAACAAATATTTTTTCATTTTATTATGTGATGGGTGGGACAAATATATCCATCCAATACATTGGTAACTAATAAATGTTTTATGGGATCAAATGGTACAAAGGATTCAATCCCTTACCCGGAAGAAGAGGGTACATAGAAGGTCATCACATTTCAAAAACTATAGGGTAAATGGGAGCTTATCCCAAGATTGAATTAGGTACATGGGTGATTATCCCAAGACTAATATGGTATGAAGGTCTTGGTAGTTTTCGTTGATATAATTATTTATAAACATATGTGTATATCACAAATTCATTTTTTTTATTCCATTGTTACACTCTCATGGATCATGTTTTTAGATTATCTTATTATTCAGGTCTTATGAAGTACTAATATGTATTCCATGATTCATGATTATCATCATTTATATATAGTGTGTTCTTTTGATTTTTTATTCTCATGTTCTCATACCTTAGTTTTCATGTTATGTGTCATAAACCAACCCGGGTCGACCCTGAACCGATCACCTGAGAAGATCCACGGCAAGTCCTGAAAGGCATTCCCTATCCTCATGGTTTGGAGAATAGTTCTAGGGAATCAACAGAGAATGAATTAGAACAATTTCACCCAAAGAAAATAAATAAATAAACAGACAAAGGTGGAATAATGAAAAGTAAATAAATTAAACGAAAGAGAAAGAACAACCAAAACCAACATACTAACCTAACAATGACTAAAACTCCTCATGAACCTAAGAGTCACTCTCTAATCCAGAAACAACTCTCTCCAAAAATTAAGAATCTCAAGTCGAACATTTAATAGAAACTAAAAACATGAAAACACCATAGGGATGAGTATTATAACTCAGTAGGCATGCCCAAAAAACTATCCCCAAAGCACTACCTTCAAATAAATAATTTACAAATTTCAATTTTTATTTACATTAAATAAAATATGGGTTTTCACACTCAATTTAAATTTCTATAAAAATGTAATAGCCCATTTCTGTTTTAAATTTACAATAATGATTATGTTTTGAAGGAAAAAGATTCCTGATATCTTACAAACATTTTTCTATCACAATTTAAAAATTCAAATTTAGTTGTTAAATAGTAGAAAACCATATGCAACACAAAACACACAAAAAGGAATAGGAAAAGTGATGTGTGGGGCTAGCAACCAAACTAAGAAGCTCAATCATCTACTACATACAAATAAGCACTAAAGAAAACATGGATCAAACCTAGGAGATCGTGAAAAATCCATAATGAACTATAAGTGTGACTCATCCTGAATGTATGCCCTACTCAATGAAATCATAATTCCTAAACACCTGACCATTGCCCTACATGGTTCGGTTGAGGGGCCCAGTCCCATAGAAATAATAATAATAGAGAAACCCCTGTTATGGGACACTAGCCAGAACATAATATAAACTAGTGCAACAATCATTCACAAAAAAAACTCACCTATTATGCCAGGTTCCCATGTCAAGATGTGTAACAAAAAGGGTGATCCAACCAATGCCATCTATGAATCAAAACACATGCATAAATACAATAATAATTCAGAAAACAATAATCACCTAAGTCACCACATGGAACAACTTCTTTCCTTTTTAACTATTCAAACACAAGGGACACACTTAGCATGGGCATGACACCACATTCAATGTAACCAATGAAATATCATAATCCATGAAGATATTTCTGGAAAACAATTTATTTTTAAAGTGACAAATGGGACTTAGGAACCCTTCAAGAAACCACCCCCTTTAAAATGAAGACAGCACCTTTGCATCACAAGTAAACCCATTTTCAAATATCCAAACAAACCCCACATTCTTCAAGATCCAAACTTGCTTTAACTAACATTTAAAATATATACTATTTTTTAAGTGAAACGAAATTTTTTTCTCAATTGTCAAAAGTAACATTTCAATGAAAACCAAAACCACAATTACCAATTCCTGAATTAAGTTAAAAGGCCAAATGGGAATTTTTTTACCATTGGCAACATGACATCTAGAATATATTTCTAGTGCATTGTGAATAAATAAATAGTTTCTTTTATAGAAAATTACTATTCTTAAAATAATTAATTAATTTTATTTCACATTTAATGAAAATCAATGAAATTGAAATAAATAAATAAATTCTAAATTCAATGGTAAGTGCAGCAGGGGAACTGCCTCAAAAGAGAACCAAAATGAACATTCCTCCTCTTGATGATTTCTAACAAGAATATGATGCAACCCATGTACATGCACATACTATCATATATATATATATACCTTTAACCCAATGCACATTTTTCATGCATCATGAGGGAATACGTAAATGAGGGACAAATAGTAGATATATATATATATATATATTTGTGTGTGTATGTGTGTTTGTGTGTGCCTAAGAATATGATTGCAGCCCCTATAAGATGTTCAAAACCCACTGCAATAAAAATCAGAGACTCAGAATCACTGTGGAATGGTTAACGCACTTACAATAAAATACTAGGAACTCAAAATTAATTACAAGAAACTTACAAACTACAAACCCCCAATTATAAACTAATAAATGATTAACAACAAAGGAAAACTACTCAAACCTGCATAATAAGGGTCCAACACACTATAAATTAAAATACTATAAAATGAAAACAAACAACGACCATAAATAAAGGTTGAAAACAATATAGAGATGTAAAACCTTACCTAAATTCAACGACGACGGACCGTAACCATTGTGAAATCTCTAATGCACCTCAAAATAATTCCAAAACAAAATCCGCACCACATATAATATTTAATAAAGTAGTGACAAAATTATAAAAGAATATTAAATAACATCGTAAGGATTTTACATCATAATACACCAAAAAACCCTCCGTTTAAGTCCAATCGTAAACCAAGAATATTTCAAATTGTGATTTGAATCAATTTATTAATTTAATAATTTATTCATACCTATAGACAAAATGTAGAAAATAAAACAGAAAAACTTTTCCCAAACACAATATAGAACACTAGGCTAGGAAAACTCATTTCTAACCATTCTCACATAAAATAAATTCTTCTAGACATTACATGTCACAAATTAATTATCACAAACAATTTAAAATACATGAATGAATAAAAACATAAATTAACTTCTTTTTTGCAAGGGGAAACCCACCTCAACTGATGAAAAACACACAAAAATTGTTGTGAAACACCATTTGCACCATAACCACACCCAATAGAATCGAAATCAACCCTAAACATCAACACTAGACCATATATTTTTGGAATTAAACTATAAAATGGAGAAATTTGGTAAGGGAAAAATCATCACACACAAACCGAGTAAGACACGGGTCACTGGAGGGGGGATTGCGAGTCGGCCGAAGGTGGTCAACATGACTAGAGGGAGGTCTGGTGCCAATTGGGTGGCTAGAGGAGGGAGCTTCTGGGATAGGTTTGGTCGGGGGGAGTGGGTTGTGTTGCCAGCGATCAAGAGGGCCGAAGGAGGAAGGCTTCACATCGGGTCGCTGCATTGGGAGTAGTAGGAGGCTCGGGTGGCACAGGCTCGGGAAGCCGAAGGTGGCTGTCGCGATAGGGGGGGTGGCCAACTGGGATAGAAGCAAAGACAGGGGGTGCAATGGAGGGTTCCATAACATTAGGGTTGAACAAATTTTGTATATTTCTATTTTTTTCATTCAATAAAAAAACTAAAAGAACTAATAATAATAATAATATGTTGGTAAAACTCAAAATAATAAAAGTATTTATATCATTTTAATAATAATAAAATTTCATTAACAAAAAAAATTATAAATGACACAATTATTTACAAAATTTACAAATTTTTAATTTTTTGATGACAGGCGGATCGTGACGTTGGTGGGGTGATGCCGCACGGGGTTTCCAAAAGGGGCTCTTCCTGTAAAACCAACATAGTCAAGTCAAAAAATGCACACATTTTTTGGACATAACTCAAAAATTTAGTTCGGGATTCAACCCGAACGTCGAAATTTTTTTAATCTAAAGAAATAATAAAATAAAATAATTATATTGGTCGGGATGTGACAATTATTCCCACTATAATGTTTTCCACCTCTGGAAAGCCACACCAAGATCTATACCCAATGATAAAACATCTTATATTTAACCCTCCTCCAAACTTTTAAGCACCTCTAGTTGATCGATCCAAGTAGACACTGAAATCCCATGACACACAACTCATCCCCAAAACCGAAACACCATAAAAACAATCGAACATAACCCAAACAATCCATTTCAACCAAAGAATGAACAAACATAAAACACCTCTACAAAATATTCCCATAATCTTAGTCCAAAAAAACTGTTGGGTATATTCCATTCCCACTATTTACTCAAGAGTAAGGATTAGGTGGTTCTATATGAAACCATCGGTCACCAAACGATATGTAAAATGAAACGATAATACTGATATAGGGATGCCTGAAAGGACTCCCCAATATATGTATCAGGATTACACTAAATTAATTCTTCTGTAACTCTGTGAGACCCACTGTGGGTCTCCCCTCCATAAGAACTGATAAGATTAACCGAACATGAATACTTCCCACACGGGATAGAAATACCCACCATGAGGGGGGGGGATGGTCCAAACTATTATATCACCAAAACTACCACCATCACTATATCAATAAACTATCACCCTCATAAGAACACAAACGATTCCACACTAAGGAAAATAATCAAACCAAGGCCCTTTTACATCACTGGGATTATCTTGACTACCCGCCAACTTCACTCCGATACATATGGATGGAGTAATGATGATTGACGAATCTCTGGCCTCACAGTCGGGCTTCAAAAATTCTCAAACATAACCCACAAATCATAATTTCCCAAAACACACTTCCAATAAAAAGGGTTAAAAGTGGTTTGAAAAATATCATTCTTACAACTAAAGGAGAAAAACACCACAAAATGCCACCAAAGATTACTAATACATCCACGGAACACTACAAAGAGAAAACCCCAAACTATTCCCAAACATTTTCCTACTCCTGTTGATGGGTTGAGGTGACGTTCGATGAGGCTGGTCTGAGTTCATAATACTTCTTGGAAACACATTGGTAGAATCACTACAAGTGACCCAAACATCCACAACTATGGCAGGGTCTCAGAGCACTAGGGAATGTCAGATTTTTGAGACCCTTCTTACCAAACTAGTTGCAGATCACAACATTGAGCATTGAAGAAGATGACTGAAGGACTAATGCCCTATTGATTTCTCTATTAGAGCCACCATCATCAGGTCACTTTCCATTCTTCATATCGATATCCTCTACACTACTTCCCAAGTCTAGAGGGGGATTCACTATCTCAGGTTGTCCTGCAAACTCAACATCAGAAAGAGAGGCTTTCCCCATAACATCTGAGAAGTTGGTTAGGTTGAGCTCTATAACTTTTGACTGCATCTCAAGATGAATCCTGAGCTCATAATGCCAAGATTTCAAGGAATCATTTCCAACATACCTGGGTTCACACAAATATAGGTCCAGGAAAAGAAAAAATAACTCTAACACTGATCCAACACCTTGCTGAAGACCGCACAAATCCATCCTCTTCCACAACTTTGTCACCTCGGAGAAATACTATAGGATAAATGACGGCGTGAAGAACTCCCATGTGAGATTATTTTGAGGCTTTCTTCAGACAAGTACATTCACCATTTCCAGTTTGGACCTTCAAGCATAAAGGTAGAAAACTTCCCCTTTAGTGACTTATGCTGCACCAGAAAAAATATGTTCCTCTCAATCATCTACATAAACTACTCCACCTCAAGAGAATCTTATTGACCATAAAAGAGGGAGGTTTCAATTTCTCAAACATGAGGACATAGTATTTGGGCTGATCACCAGGAGGATTTGCGAAGGGTGGACCACCTGAATATGCACCTTGGGAATTCATCAAACCTTTGTGGGGGTGAAGAATAACAAACAAGGAAAAAAATAACTTAATCAAAACATGGTCATTTCCATTCTAAATTTAAATTTTTACAATCTCCAAAATAAAACATTACAAAACAATTATTATAATTATAGAATACCCAAAGGATCTACACGGTGAAACTAGTGCCGATGGGTGACTCAAACATATGGTTGCAATCCATACACTATTCACACCACCATCACTGAGATTAGTCTAGGGAAATTTCTCTGGAACCACATGGATTTCTAGGCCCTGCGATCTCATGGGGATACTTTCCCAACTCTCTTTTCATTTTCCATCATAAAACAATTCAATAAAACCAAAAAGAAACCAAAATCTTGGACATCCCATGATAACCTGAGTTTAGGAACTTGCAAGGGTTCATGAAGTCCTTCCCATCATTATTCCTTGAGTCCTGACAATCCTACAAATTCTACCATGAAAACCCCAATTATAGAAGGGAATTATGAAAAACATGGTCCACTCAAGAGTTGATCTTCACTCTTAGCATTTTTTCAAGAACCAACACGGGTTGACCCTGAACCGGTCACCCGAGCCGATTCGCAGCATGGACCGAGAGGCGTTCCCAATCCACTTGAGCTAGTGACAAGCACCAAGGAATCAATAGTGAATGAATGGGAATGATTTATCCCATTGAAAATAAATAAAGTTGAAGGAAAAGGTGGAACAACACAATGTAAATAAATTACACGAAAAAGAATGAACAACCAAAACCAACACTCTAACCTAACCATGTGATGAAGATCACATTTTCATATATTTTATACTATTAATCATTATTTCTAATCCCACCATAGAGTTATTGTATTGGTAATTTTCTCATTTTTAGATTTTAGTGGAAATTTGAGCTTAAATGAAAAAATTGCCTAATTCTTCAATTATAACTGATTGTTATCATAGGGGTATTTTTGTCATTTATCAAAAATATATTTCAAAATATTGTTATTCAAATTTTTTTAGACTCCTTATTTAATTTCCTCCAATTGTTTCTGCTAGACCATGAGCTGATTTGACAATCTAAACGGCCTAAAAACTCATTGATGTTGACGATTTTTAGGGTAGACTGTGTGGAACCTACATGCATAACGGAAACCCAATTCGGTTTACAAACCTCTAAATTAGGTTATTAGAATTGGAGATGCATGATGACTCAATGGTTCTTTCACCCAATAAATTTCAAAGCATTTGGAATCCATTATGGGAGACATTAAACGACATATTTTTGAAGGTACCATCCTAGAACATGAATCTAGAAAAAGAAACCATCAATAATAAATTAATATCTCATCCTAGGAGTATCCAATGAAGCTGAAATATTGAGGTCAAACAAAGAATACATTATAGAACTACATTTATGAAAACACCTATTAAAATTTGGTCATTTAATGGCACATCCACATGGAATCTTTCAAATTAAATGTTTTGAGTGTGAATTATTCACCTCCTCTCCCTATAAATATGTTTCTCTACCCCTTCTCAAATAATTGGAACTTCTTTGCGGCCATTTTACACTATTTTTTAGTTTCTTTCTATTGTAATAGTGTTATGATTTTTTAATATTTTTTTTCCTCTTCTTCATCTCATTCCCATTTTTTTTCTTTTTTTCCACCATGTCCTTCTCTACTGCAATCTATTATACTCGTGATCATGAGTAACTAACTCGGGGAACTTCTTGGGGGATCAATCTAGTGTTGAACCCATGTGATTACACATTTCACAGTCATGTTTTTTGTTTCTTATTTTATTAGAGTTAGCTCAAGGGGGGTCTTAGTGGGTAAGGCAACTTTGTGTCTCCACTTGCCACCCGAGGCATAACTTTCCCTTCTGTAATATTTTCCCTCGATTGAGGAGGTGGATGTGTGGTCTCTTGGAGATCGTTGAGTGTAATATATATTCACAAACACATATAGAAGAGGATATTTACACATTCGATGGAGTGTGTTTATTAATTAAATTTGAAATGAATAATGAGATGATGAAGGTTCAATCTGGGTGATTATCTTAGGAATATCTCCTTTCCTTCTGAAATCATTTTGTCTCCATTAATTCTATCTACATTATGCATTTCATATTTACATTTCATTATATTATATAATAATTTTCAAAGATCAATTTATTTTATTTTTATTTCATAAATTAAAAAATATAAAAAAAGTCAATTATAAGTAGTGATTGATTGACAAAAATATCTCCTCAAGAGAACGACCTAGGTCATCCCATATGCAGAATTTAGTTATAAATATTTTTGATAGTGCACACGACAACAAATCATCAAATTGGTGCTATTTTTCAGGGAGCCTAGTGGGGTTCAATCACTATTTTTTCACATTTTTTAAATAATTTTTCTTTATTAAAAAAGCAATAAATTCATAAATTTAAAAAATATTAAAAAAAATCTTTTGTCATGATGTCTTTCAATTCAAATTACTAATCATTGACTGTACAATCTCATGTGCCAGAAAATGTTTGCAATGACCTTGATGGTCAGTTTCAAAGGATTTTTGTTAATGTTCAAAAACATGAGAGCCAAATATAATGGATTGCTGAATATGTATGCATATCCCAGGAGAAAACCCAAACCTGAGCCAGAACCTGAACCAGAACAATTGTTGGAAGAAATTTCACCAATAAATTTTTATGTTAAAGAACCATAGGATTGTTAGAAGGAGCTACTAAAAGAATTAATCACATCATCTCACACTCAAAAATTTCTCGTGGAGGTCCCTGAAGTATACATTCCAGCTGATGCACTGATGAGAGATCAACATTTTTTTGGAGGAATCCTGGAATATCTTTGTTGAAGATAACTGGGAACATGATCTTTCCATCCTTGATAATGAAACATCAGACACTTTAAACATATCTCTTTCTTTGGAAGATATTGAAGAAGGTGCACCTGCTAAGATTTATTTTCCAATGGTTTTTCCTGAATAGATCAATTATCAAGCTTAATTAATTGAAAGGAATGATTTATTTATTAATTCTTCATGTTTTAATCTTATTCAAGCTAAATGTTTTTCTGAGTTCTCTTTATTCTAAATTTCTTGATGCATCACAAATTTAGAAGAATGTGGTTGTTAAATAAGATACCACTCGGGTAGTGGTGATTGAAGAAGAAGAGCTGGAGAAGATGGTGGTACAACTACCTTCTTTAACAAAAATTTGCATACCATATGGAGGAGAACACCATAGAAGTCAACAGGGATCAACACTATATTCTATTCCCTCCCACATCAAAACAAAAATTTAATATTTATTCTTTCTTGGGGGTTGGTAAATTTCTTATCTTATATGGGGTTATATAATTTCAGTGTTTACTCATGGACATCGGGAAAACCCAAATGTGGTGGTTCATATCAATGAAATAAAACCCACCTTCTGGTTGTTGATAATCCACTAAAACTTCTTAACTAGGGGTAGAAAAAACCTAGTACCTACTTGGGGGTCTAAACAAAGAATTATCTCTTTTCTTTTCCCTTTCCCATTCATTTTATTTATTTTTCTTATGTTTTTCATTACATTCTTGTAGTCTTAAATTGGTAGCTTCTTGGAGCTTAACTCAAGGAATCCACTTCAAAAATAATGTCATGTTGTATCTTATCTTCCTTTGGATTTTCTTCCTTTATATTTATATCTTGTAAAGTTGAAATGAAGGGTATTAAAATTTATTTTTGGGGGAGTGCCAACCTGATTAGTTCTTCTAGTGTTCTTTTTCATTTTTTTTTAATTTTTAAGGATTTTTGTGCTTTAAAGAATATTGTTATCACTATTCAAACAACAATTGATTTTTAAAGACTTGAAATGATTTTCTAAATAATGGATATTAAATGATTGTTGATATGAGCTCTTTTCCCGTGAAATGTATTTTCATTCATTTTTATGAGTTTGACTGATTTTTAAAATCTATGGGCATGAAACACTAACTCAAAATATTTTTCCAATCCCATGAGTTATTCTAAACTACTTTTACTTATTCTTCCTAATACCCACACATTCTTGCTGTAAACTTGATTTTTTGTGTGAGAACTAGAATTTGTGAATATTATCTTTCGAAGAATTGGATTTCATGGATGTATTTGAAATTATTGAGGAATCTATTTATCTAGAAGAATTTTATCTTGAGATCCAACTTTAAATTTATCTTTCGTAAGCCCTTAGATTGAATGAATTTCCTTATAGGTTTAATCCACATTACAAGATAATATGTCTTTTCCTACCTGCACTTTTAGTATTTTTTCATGGTTATTTCAAGATTGGGTGTGGGGTAAGGTCATTTCATATGCGTTCGTTGGGATGTGTATCATTTATGGGTGGTGTGAGGTGTGTTTCAATACTTTGGGAAGTGTATAATAAGATAATTTGGAATGTGTCATCATTTCATTGTGCTTTATTTGTTTCATCTATTTCTCATTTAAAAAAAATGAAAAAATGTCGATGAGCTTGAATTCCTCACTGTACTTTATTTTATGACTCATGTCCCCATAAAAAATCAAGGTCACGAATTATCATTAGTTCATTTTATTCAAGTTTTAGGTCATCCTCCCTGAAAAATAAAATGTAGAAAAGAAAATAAAGAAAATAAAGTTGTGCCTTTCTGGAGATTTTAAAAAAATGAGAACTTAGATGGTATAATTCATTATAATCACTGATTTTATCATGTACCATGTCATACAATAAGGTTGGTGTTGATTTCCACATTTCCAAGCAGGATTGAGAGAGTAATTTCCTATGTTTTCCCTTGAATTAATCATGCATTGTACTTAAAAGTTCAACCTCCTCTTTCTAGCCTAAAACATTTTGCAATAATTTTCCCACCAACCCTAAGCCACATAATCATTTGAACCATTAATTAATTCCCTCATGATTGAATTCATTATCATGTTTCACACTGTGTAAAAATGAGAATATTCTCAAACCTATAGTGATACATGTGATTTTCATGTATTTGCGTAACTCTAGATTCAATTTCTCTTGAGTGAAGAGTGACATGAAATTCTATGTGAGGTAGGTTGGGATTGGTACATGGATTGGCTTATGCGGCTGAAAAAATTTGATTTATTGAAATAAAAGTGATAGAGAATTTTTTTTCATAGATGATACATGATGGAATTCTATTTTTATAAGATCATTGATATTTTTCTCATTTTTGATTATTGTGTGGATTTTGATTTGGATGTAAGATGATTGCTGAAGAGTACAATATTTAAGTGTGGGGGAGTTATTAAGCTCACATTTTTATATTTTTTATACTTTAAATCATTACTTATAATACAACCATAGTGTTATTGAATGGGTAATTGTCACGTTTTTAGGTTTTAGTGGTAATTTGAGCATAAATGCAAAATGGCCTAATTTTTCAATTTTAACAGATTGTTATCGCATAGTTATTTTTGTAATTTATCATAAAAGATATGACCAAATTTGGTGAATCAAATTTTTTTTGACTCTTTATTTAATTTCATCTAATTTTTATTCTAGACTATAAGCTGATTCAACCATCTAAAGGCCCTTCAAATTTATTGATGTTGATGATTTTTCGGGGCAGACTACATGGACCCTACTTTCGTAACAGAAACCCAATTCGGTATATGCAACACAAAATTAATTCATGCCAATTGGAGACGCACTATGAATCAATGGTTCATTCACCCAATAAATTTCACACAGTTTGGATTCCTTTATGGGGGACATTACACGACATATTTGTGAAAGAACCTTCCTAGAACCTACATTCAAAAAAAGAAACCATCAATAATGAATTCATAACTCATACTAGACACGTCCAATAAATCTTAAATTTTGTGGTCAAATGGATGATACATTATAAAACTACATTCATGAATACACATATTACATATTCATCCATTTAATGGAACATCCACATAGAGACATTCGGATTAAATGTTTTGAGTTTTAATTCTTCACCTCCTCTCCCTATAAATATGCATCTTCACCCCTTCTCAATGCATTGGCACTTCTTTAGGGAGATTCTCCTTTGTTATTTATTTTATTTCTATTGTAATAGTATTATTCATTTTTAATATATTTTCATATCTTCTTCATCTCATTCTCATTTTCTTAAAATTGGTTTTCCACCCCATCCTTCTCCACTACAATCTCTTATACTCGTGATCATGAGTAACTAGCCCAAGGAACTTCTCATGGGATCAATCCATTGTTGAACCCAAGTCATTGAATACTGAAAATTCATGTTTATTTTTTCTTATCTTATTATTTTTAGGTCAAGTGAGATCTACGTGGGTAAGGAACCTTTGTGTCTCCACTTGCAACCCAAGACTTAACTTTCCCTTCTATAATGTTTTCCCTCGATCGAGGTGGTGGATTTGTGGTCCCTCAGTGATCATTGAGGGTACTATATATATTCACAAACACATATATAATAGGACTTTCAAAAATATTATGGAGTGTGTTTTTAATTAAATTTGAAACTAATAATGAGATGATGAAGGTTCAATCTAGGTGATTCTCTGGGGAATATCTGGTGTATTATTGACAAATTTTTGTATGCATTAATTCTATCTACATTCTGTATTGCATATTTACTTTTCATTATATAGAATAATAATTTCTTAACAATCAATTTATTTCAGTTTTTTTTAAAAAAAATATAAAAAATTTGAATTAGATGTAGTGATTGATTTACCACAAAAGATCCTCAAGAGAATTACCTAGGTCAGCACATATGCTACATTTAGTTGTAAATATTTTTGAGAGCATACACAAGAAAACTTCATCACCATGTCCAAAACTCATCATGACCCTGAGATCCACTCTCCAATACACAACCAACTATCAGCCATGGAAAACAAGATAATTTAAAGTGTGAAACAGAAACTAAAAACAAGAAAACACTATAGGCGTCAGCATTAAAACTCATTAGGTGTGCCAAACAAACTATTCTGATAGCTCTACCTTTAAATAAAGAATTTAATAATTCCAGGTTTGAACTGCATAATATAAAATATGGTTTTTTACACACACTTTTTATTTCAAACAAAACTATCATCCCATTACCCTTTTTAATTTAAAAGCCTGTTTAAGGTTTGAAGGTAGAAGATTCATTACTTTTTAAAAACATTTTTCACGAACCATTTAAAATCGAAATGTAATTGTTAAACAAGAGGAAACCATAAACAACACACAAGACAAAAAAAGGGTATTGGAAAAGTGGCATGTTAGGGCAGAAACTAAACTAAACACCTCAATCATCTGCCACATACAAATAAGTACTAAAGAAAACACGGGTCAAACCTAGTTGCTTGTGAACAATCCATTATGTACTATATGTGTCACTTAACCTGAAACCATACCCTAATCAATGATTTCATAACGCCCTAATTCTTGAACATCATCCTACATAGCCTAGTTGAGGTTCCCAATACCATAGAAATAATAATAATAGAGTAACCATTAATATAGGCCCCTAGCTAGTGAATAATCTAAACTAGTGGAGTAATCATTCACAAAAAACTCACATACTATGCCAGGTTCCCATGTCAATACGTGTAACAAAACAGGTGATTCAACCGATTCCAACTGAGCATCAAAACACATTCATAAATATAATAATAATTTAGGCAACATTCATCAATTAAGTCACCACATGGAACAACTTTTTTCCTTTTTAAATATTTAAACAAAAGGGAGCCACATACCATGGGCCTCTAGCCACATTCATTGTAACCAAGGTGAGAGCATAATACATGAAGAGTTTTCTATACAACCATTTATTTTAAGGTGACTAATGGTCCTTAAACAACCTTTGAGAAACCACCCATTTTAAAACAATCCTACACCTTTCCATCACATGTGAAAACATTTTCAAATATCAAAACACACCCCACATTCCTCAAGAGACAAAATGGCCTTAAATAACTTTTAGAAGTAATAATATTTCTCAAGAAAATCCAAAAAAACTTCTCTTGTGTCAAAAGTAACTTTTGACATCAAACCTGAACAACACTTAAAATTTACTGAATTATGTTCCAAGGCCAAAGAGGTATTTTTTTTCATAAGAAAGAATGCATCCAAAAAATATTTCCAGTGAAATACAATGAAATAAACAGTTTATTTTCTAGAAATATCACTATTCTAATAATAAATATTTAATATTATCTCATATTTAATTAAAATCAATGAAATGGAAGGAAATAAATAATTTTCTAAATTCAAAGGCTACTGTAGTGGTGGAACTACCTCAATGGAGAGCCAATTTGAACATTCCACTTATTGACACTTTCAAACCAAAAGATGTTATTACTCGATTTCACGCACATACTTTCATATATTTATAAATATATATATATATCCTTAATCTAATAAAAGTATTCCCTACACCATGAGGGAATAATTTCATGGAGGACGTATAATATATATATATATATAAGTATTTATACTTACCTAAGAATTTGTGTGCAAGCCTTAGAAGATGTTCAAAACCCTCTGTAATAAAAATCAAGGACCCAGAAACAGCACTGCAAGGTTAACACACTTACAATAATATACGTGGAAGTCAAAATTAATTACCATAGACTCAAAAACTACAAACACCCAATTATATACTGAGAAAAGATTAACAACAAAGCAAAACTACCCAAATCCAGACAGAGGGGGTGTGAGGGAGGGCTTCGCAACATTAGACTTCATCCACTTTTTTTGATTTCATTTTTTTTGTTATTTCAATAAAATTAAAAGAATATAAAATAACTAATGATAATAATAACAACAATAATAATGGGAATAATAAAAATAATAATGACAATAATAAGAATAATAATTATAATAATATGATAGTAAAAATAAAAATAATCAAAGTATTCATATTATTTTAATAATAATAAAATTTCATTAACATTAATAAAAATTATAAATGACACAAAAATTAAAAAAAATTACACATTTTTAATTTTTTGAAGATAGAAAGATCGTGTCGTTTCCTGGGAGAACCAACGTGGGCTTTCCAAAATTCACTCCGCCTACGCACACAATGATGTCAACTCAAAAATGCACAATTTTTTTAACAGAACTCAAAAGTTTTGTTCAAGATTTATCACGAAACTCAACACAGTTTTTTTAAATCCAAATAAATAATAAAACAAAATAATTAGATAGTTTGGGGTGTGCCATTATGCTTATATATTTCTTATATTTATCCTTTCTTATCATCTGAGTTCACACTTACTTTCGTTTCCTTTCTCCAGGTTATGAAACATTTATTTATGTAGGAGTACTAAATGGGATGATGTTTGTGGGAATCATTAGGGATATTCCATCCTAATATAATTTTGTGTTCTATGCTTTAAAATGCACCAAACTTGTAAGTCCTTATGAATATGATTGTGTAATGTAAGGAATATTCATTTGTAGATGATGTAGCATTCATGTATGAAATTCCAGGGTTTTTATAGATTTTATCAAAGAAATTGACTAGTAAAAAATTATAAAATAGGATTAGAAAACATTATTTAGAACCCTAAGAGCAATTATAGATTATAATACTTGAGATTTTTATTAATCCTGAATAATCTAAGATTAAACCCAATGTTTTATACATTGATATTTTATAATAAATTCCAAATTATTAATTTTTTTAACACTATGATTATTGTTTCCAAAAATTTGATTTCAATTTTTTTTAAAGGACTAAACTCAAAGGAATCAGGTTAATGATGAATACGATGAAAAATGTAATGATTATAATCATGGGGAACCGAGTGTTATTGGAGTAGGAATGAAAAATATTATTGATATGATAACGTAAATTTAAAAAGAGTTGAATCAATTTGGGATTCTAAATGAACTAAGGAAGAACAAAATTATGTTAAGTCCTTCATGATGCATTGTACAACTTCTTTGAGTGTGTCTTATAATACACTAATGGAAGAGAAATTAATTAGTTCCACCAAAAAGATATTTTCAATCCTCAAGTGCACAGAACAGGTGGAATTCAATATAAGATGTTAATTTTTTGGAAGGTGAAGTAAATTGATGATGGGATCCCAGCAAGAAAATGAGTCAGTAGGATGAAATTGAATCAATGGAATGGGATGAGTTCAAGATATTTCTTTTAATAAGTACATTCATCATATTCATTGTATGAAAATGTTGAAGTAATTCCTTGAGTTAAAGAAAAATGATGTTTAATATGTTGGAACCTATGAATAAACTCTTACAGGACATGTGAGGTATGATTTTTGAATTATCATTTAACATAAATTTAAATTAGATCAATTATTTAGTTTCTTAACGTCAATTATCCAAAGGGAGGTAGCCATAAGAGACATTAATAGGTATTAAGAAATAGTTCAATATAAATTTATTATAGAAATAGAAATTGGATATTCCAAATATTTCTAAGGTTTTTATAATAAATAGAAGATTCTGTCTAATAAAAACATAATTGGTGTAAATATATTCTATGTACTTATCTTCCAGAAATGTCAAAAGAGGCACTTAGGTGAATACCTAAATGGTATAAGTGGGTGTTACAATTTTATAATGGATGTTCATAAAGTGGGTAAATGATAATGTTATGAGAATAAGTAAGATATTGATTTGAATATTGAGAAATCATCACAAGATAAACCTCCAACTCTTCAGTGTTTCAAATGTAAAGAGTTTGGGAGTAATACTACCATGTTCTACAATCAATGGAATAATATGGATGGTAGGGAACAAAAGAAACATAGGGAGAAACGAAAAAAGGGAAATATTATTCAATCATAATGGAATGAGTGAACCGTAATTGTTAGGAAATAATTATCTTTCTATCTTTTTTGGGAATATCAATTTTTGTCTTGAATACATGATCCTTTTGAAAGTCTTATTGTTCCTCCATTATTGAAATTCCATGTGAATATTTACATGGATTATTAAGTAATGATATAACATATTATATCTGGTCAAGGATGAACCCATTCATCCAATGAAATAGTTTTCATATGATAAAATATCATATGTAATCAATGAAGAAACATGTGTGTATTCCACATGGTTTTATAGTAATTTGTGTCATTAACATGTTTCAGGGGAATACATGACAATGATCATCACATGTGTGGTTTTTAATAATTATGAGATACATAAATTTACTGAGGGGGGATAAAGATAAGTTGATTTATGTGATTTAGAAACCATAATTATAAAAAATTTAATTTTAATAATTTTTAATGTTCATAAGGGTATCTGTTTATTAATGAGTTTAAGTTGAATTTCTGGATGATGTTTCAATGATTAATGTATTAATTCACCATATGAAGACTTATTTTTATTGGATAACCTATGATAACCATCTTTAATGATGATAAATTGATATATATAAGTAATTAATTGTATCCCATTATAAATCTTATGATCCACTAGTTCATCAGGTATTACAATTTCACCTTTATTTCAGGGAGTAAGAAATGATGAAAAAATTAAACAAATTACAATAAAAGAGTGATATTTTACTTTTTAAATTAAATAATGAATTTATATCTTATCAATGAATTTTGAAATAAAATTTTATGATTTTATAATATTTTGTTGATATCAATGAATTTTTTAGACCTATTTAGTCTCTATTGTTTTGTTATTAAACTTTTCTTGACCATGATCTCTATCAATATCTATTAGTTCTTGAGGATTAATTTTCCATTCCAAATCAATATTTTTTTCAATTTGGAATCCTACTTATACATTATAATAAGTAACAACTATGTTTACAATTATTAATTTTAAAGGAAGTTTTATTTTCCATTTTTACGATGTGGGTTTCTATGAATGAATTTTAAAATATTTATTCTTTGATAACGAAGATGAATTTCTTGGGTGGAACATATTTTAACAGGGTAGAATGTAATACCCTGTAATTTTTTTAAAATATATTTTTAAATATTTTGATTTATTATATGTATTCTGTTTCACAATAAACCATTTTAATCTTACACTACTTGTAGAACCGACTTATCGTTCATTACATGAAACCCTCAGTTTATAAGAAACTACATTCTATTATTATAATATGATGACAAGACAATTATAACCATTCCATTATAATGTAAGGTACGAAACTTATTAACTAAATTTTGAAAACATGGTTTAAAAATTTATGCAAAATGAAATATTTTATTACCAATTAATTATACCTGAACATATAACCCTTACAAAAAGGAAATATTTTTCCGAAAAAGACTATTTATATACGCACAAGAGTGTTTTATATCAATATAATAATCAAATGATTTTTTTTATATTATATTTAATATATATATATATGTATATAATATTCAATATAATGTTTCAAATTTATCAAAATTGTTTTCTTGACATGATATAAAATTAAATCTAATTTTACGCATAAAAAAATATACATTTCAAGATGTTGGTTGTTTTCCTTTTGATAGTACACATGTTTAAATATAAAAATTTATATTTCAAGAAATTTTATTTTAAAAAATGAAGTTATTTTTTTGAAAGGGGAATATAAAAACATAATTTATATTATTTTTTTGATATGTTTCACTTTTGGATGAAAATTAAAAAAATTCTCAATTTTAATTAGAAACTGATTTTTAATCTATATAATTTAAAATGGTAATTTATATTTTAAATTCATTATAAAGTAAAATTTAATCAATTATACATCTATTAATCTAAATATATTTATCTTAATCTAATTCATATTTAATATTTATAAAAACATTTCAATAATCTGATAATTATCAATTTAAAAACTAGCTATTTCACCCTATCTACAAAATTAATTTTAAATTCACATTAGACATATATGTGTTTTGAAATTTAAAAAATGGATCCAATATTTTAAATAATAAGGATAAATTTTTTAAAATATGTCAGTATAATAATTTTACAAGAAGAATAGTAAACAGAATATTTTATCACCACGATTAAGGGTAAATTAAGTCATTATGATTAAAATAACATTATAAATCTTATCAAATTTCCATGAAACTTTTAGTATTTTTTAGATTACTGATTATTTACCAAAAAAACTACTTGACCCTAATTTATGAGCTATTTTATCCAGTTCGATGAAATTAATCCCCTTATAGTATTTTATATTAATAAAAGTCAAACATGACACACTAATGTTTTTAATTAGTATAATGTTATAAATATGTAGACATCAGAATGATATCATATATTATATATAGTATTTATAATGATTAAATTTTTATCTTCATAATGTAAATTAATTTTAAATTTTTAGTAATGAAATATCTACCTTAATTTCGTACACAAAATTGATGTAGTAACTATTCAATTAATTAAATCATCAATTAAATTATATTAAAAGTATTAAAATAAATATAATTTCAATTAATTTAGGTGATTCACAAATTATATAAATTATTTTTTCATTTTAGTGATGTTTTAGATTTTTTGGTTCCATGATATCTAGTTGGGTCAATTTTTTTAAATAGTCAATGTAATGAATATTGTTATAATTTAAATTAATGATATTTCAAAATAAATAATAATTTATTAAAAGATATAAAATTCCTAAAAATATTTGATTCTTTAAAATTATTGAGATAATGTTTAAAATTTCATTCAGGATCCATTTATGGTTATTTTGGAATTTTATAGTAACTATATTAACCCTTAATGTAAAAAAATACATGTTGTTAGAGTAAGAGTTAAAGAGGTTAAATTAGGGTTAAAACCAAAAATATAAGAGATACAATTTCAGAAAAAATATCCAAATTTTATTAGATGAGGCTATTTAGAACCTAAATAATATTATATTTTAAATAACTCACATTTTAAATATTATAATTTAAAAATTTAGTAATAGTAATCTAATATTTTGAGAAATTACAAGAGTACCCCTCCCCTCTATTATTAAAGATCTCCTTTTCTTATCTTTTATTCATACATCATAACCTATTTGGATCAACCATAACATATAGAAATCACCTAAAAATTCACTAACTAAAATCTACAATCCTTAATTTGGGCATAAATACATACAAGTATGTGCATTGGTGAAAACCATAATGAGATACCCAAAGAAGAGGAGGTTTAAAAATTTAAGAAGTAAGTCGAGACTTATGATGAGTGGATTTATAGACTCAATTTTGTTTCTTTTATACATATTCCATATTCACAACTTGTCTCATTTTTTTGTTTATATACTTCCCATGAATGTAATATATCAACCTTATCCTTGAATTTGGATGTATTTACATATCTGTATGATAATGTCTCATTCATGGGGTTTACGGTTAAAAATTTACCAAATTAGTATGGTAATGTTTTCTCAATTCTCATTTTTTGATACACAAGTTATGTTTTTAACCTATATTATATTATGATGTGAATATAATTTTATTTTACAAAAAATTTCATGAGTCTCCATTTTTTCATGATATTTTCAGTATAATGTAATATTATTTTCTCTTTTATTAGAAATATATTTTATTTAATAACCATGACTTCTATAAATGTTATAAAATATAATATAATTATATTTTTCAAGGAAAAAAATATTAAATTTTCTATAAATGGGTTTCAATGCTTCATTTATAATTTTTCAATGAAACTTTTTTTTCTAAATTTTGTATGATTTTGGTATAATTTTTCAAAGTGAAAAAGAAACATTCCTAAAGAAATTATTTAAAGAGATCTTTAAAAATTATTTTCCAACTAAGATGACTTGCATTGGTGTTTCTCATGATTTGCATGGGATATTATCCAAGTATATCATTCATATACATTCTCTGAATGGTTTATTCTTATAATGGAATGATTTTTTTGAATTCTATTTTTTCCATGACTTATGTTATGATGAAATAGTTAAGAAACCCATATAATTTTTATGGGTTATGTCATTAAGAAATATTTACATTATTATAGAAAACATATGTATGTTTTTAATTAAATGATGGGTGGGAATAATATCTCCCATAATGTACTCAATAAATGGAAATGTTATGTGGGCTTTAATGGTACATGGGTGGTAGACCCAAGCTTACAATAAGAGGGTACATGAGTGTTCACTATAAAATCATAACTAGAGGGTACATGATAGGTCAGGAAAATCATGAAGCAGACACCTGGGTGATTATCCCAGGACTAACATGCTATGAATGTATTGTTTTTTATCACTCACATAAGATTTTCTAAACATATTTGTATTCCACAAATTCAATGTATTATGACATTATTAAACTCTCGTGGCTAATGTTCATTGATTATATTAGGATTCATGACTTATTAACATCAAATATTTATTCCATGTTTCATGATTATGATATTAGATATGCATTGTTTTCTTTTCAAATTTTATTCTCATGTTCTCATACAACTATGTTCATGTTATGCTTATATATATCGTATGTTTACCCTTTATGAGGATCTGAGATCAGCCTTCTTTATGTTTTATTTCCCAATGTTATAAAGAAAGGTTTTATGTAGGGGTAATAAAAGGGAATATCTATGTGGGAATCATTGAAGATATTTCACCAGACTAGAAGTTTTTGTTCAATGTTTCCAAAGACACTGAACTATTATGGTTCTCAGGTACAAGATTGTGTAATGTAATGAATATGAAATTAAAATATGTAATATACATGTATGAAAATCATGGGTCTTTTTAAATTTGGTCCCCAAAAGAAAATTACTTTGTTTACTAATAATAGAACCATCATACAAAATATTTAAATATTAAATAATAAATTTGTTTTTGTAGTTAGGTACTTAATCATTGATTCCCTCCACATCTAAAAATAATTCACGAAATTCATTATTTATTCTATTTCAAGTCCTCAAGAATTTTAGGGTGATGTATTTATAGGTAAGATATAAAGTTATTATACCATTTAGTGTCATATGATAATTTCTTTCATAAAAAAAATAAAACGATACAATCATAAAAGGGTACATAAACAAAGTCAGTAATGGTTCTATGATCAATATCATCCACCTCCGGACCATCCAACATTTGTTATTTAGGAAATTTTACTTTTCCCTCTCAAAAATGAAAATTTTGGTTTATGAAATGAGTTACAATAATCCACCTATGATTATTAATCCATGAACACCCATTAGTGAACTATATTCTGATTCCTAATCCATAATGGTCCTCTAAGTCACGAATTTCTCCAACCATCTAGTGATTTCATAGATCCGTGTGCAATAATTATATCTTTAATCCTATCAGTAGTTCCTAAAATATTATATTTATGGGTTTTATGGGTTTCTATGTATTGATATATTCTTTTTTAGTTATGTGAATCATAGTACATTGACGAAGTATCCTATAAATGGGATGGGAAATATTATCCAGTAGGAAACACTATATAAATCTATTATCTTAATGCATTGTAAATTTCTCCTATAAACCCACTTTATGAACTTGAAAAAGATTCCATGATACCTATAAACCTAATTATGATGATTCAATTAGTCCTAGAAAACCAAATGGTCTTCCTAGTAAATGATATAAACTCTCAATTGATGTTCCTCTCACACAATGGTTCAGAAAATATTAATACTGAATAAACACCACTGATAGAGGAGGAGATATCTATATAGTCCATGTGTGTCAATATTAAACAAGATATATTTATTCAAACTCAGGTCTAAATGATATTTATTCATCATAACCAAGGCTCTATAATTGGTTGGACATGAATTTTTGGAGAAAAATATTGATTCTGGGAACATTCTATTATATTCTTATTGTGTCTGATGTAATAGATAAAATTATCGATTTCTATGAAAAAAATTATCATAATGAAAGTAATAATTCATCGTATCATCTACTAAAATTTATGATTCACATTCATCATATATACTAGAAAATAATAAATATGAAGAGGAAGAAACTATGAATTATGCTATGATGTTAGAGGAATGTGTCTAGGCTGATATTGATGAACTCATAATGGATAATCATGGAATGGTGGGTGATATATATATCCAAAATTTAATAATTCTACCATAATATTTTATGAACCAGAGAAATATATATATATATATAAATCCCTTAGAATAACTAATATGAATATGAAAATATCTATATAGATGTTCTTGTATTTGATTCCTAGGAAGATAACAATACTCTGGGTTTACTAGAAGACCATCATGGAAACACCTAGGAATTATGAAAATTTTATCCAAACCATTATTCCATTATAGAATAAAATGTTTATAAACTGATAAAATCCACATATATTTGAGAACTCCAATGCTCGAAATGGATTGTGACCACTATTCTTAGAAAAAATGGGAAAATCAAGGCCTATATTTATTACATGGATTTTATCCATAAATTCCTAGAGGATGAATTATAAGATATATATATGAAATTACTTATTAATTCAATAAAATATTTTAACCACCCTTAATTTTCAAATGATATTTCTGATATAATCTGATTCTAATTGACACTAATGATTGGGATTACAGTACATTAAACCTTCCCTAAGGAGTATATTTTTACCATAAAATTTCATTTATTTTATAGAATGATAGTTCTGCCCAAAAACATTATATCTTATATATTTTCAATACCATTCAAGAGAATACTATATAATTTAATGTGGATTATCTATTGCTCAAAATTCAATAATAATATGGTCACCATTCTTATCTTGATATTTTATTTGATATATTATTTCAATAAAATTTAATGATAAATCCAACATTTTTTTCATTATAACATCAATATATTACCTTATCACTATGTCATGATACAAAAATAGTGTGGTTGAACCAAATATAAAAATAAAATAGTATATATTCAACATCCTTAATACATCATGGAATTGAGAAAACATCAATGATGTGTTACCTACCTCTGGATCTTCATTGTTGATTTCTATGAAAAGTGTTCACCCTTAAATTTTTTTTATTAATGAGGTTAATAATTAGTCGGATATGAACTAAAATAATTAATTAATGATATAAAATTATACCATTTGTCTCCATCAATCATGAACTCACACATAGATGGGTTCCCAAGTTATTTATGTTGAATGAATTGAGTAATAGTTTAGAACCCTTCATTCCAATAAGAATGGCCTGGGCAGTGATGATTTTCTCTTTTATCTCAAATAGAAAAGGTTGGATACTAAAATTTTTAATTCCAATATATTTAAAATAATCCATTAATAAGTTCTCAATTTATAAAAATTTATATCTTATTAGCATCACCATAAGGTCCACAGGGTATCCTATATCAATCCACTCAAATATGTCCCATGTTATTTTATGTTGACTGAGTGTCTAGCATGAGTGGTGGTTATATTGAAGAAATTTAACATCTAAATCTTAATTCAACATGAGATTAAGGGGAAAACAATAGTATAATTAATCAGAGTGCACAATATCATAGAGAAGTCATCATTATAAAAATAGATCCTTGATGATGAATAATTCTCTTTCCATGAATCCTCCTCAGCATGGGAGATGTACATAATCGTTCCTCTTGTATCCCAATAATTAAACAAATTAAATACCCAAATCTAAATTGTATTGACTTGGAAATATGTTCATCTATCATGGAATTTTCGACATTACTCATTCCTTTATTTAGTGGGATTTTATGATGATGTTGGAGAATACTAAACTGACGTTACAGGATTTGAACTGGACCTACAAGTACCAATTACTCGATTAGACATTAACAGTGATTAATATTCAAAGATCAAGAAAACCAAATGTAAATTATACCATTATGAAAGGATACATTATTACATTTCTTGAACCTGTATGAATATTTATGGATATATTCTCCTTAGATTCAATTCTTACACTCATCACATATTGATATAATAACCATGTGGATATATTGGGAAATGAAGCTACAACCTTAGAAGATCCATAGAAGGGAAATAAAATCATTTAAATCACACATCCTAGGGTGTTAAGTCCCTTATTCATTATTAATATTGATTAAATAAATGAAATAAATATGACCATAGATAATATAATTCCTTTAAACCTAATGTATGATACCATAATTAGTTGTATGTACCCTATATTGGAATATAATTAAAACAATAATATCCCACCATATCATGCCAAGAAATAATAGATAAATAAGTATATAGAAAAGTTTTTCTATTAGATTTCATGAATTCATAGAATGATTTATAGAAAAGAGGGTTCTATGTATCATCATCATGAAAATCAAATGTGGAGAGACCCTCAATATTATAAAATAAGTATATGATAATATATATTATGACCATGAGTTAAGAAAGAATCCATCCAAACATTTTAGGAGACATTAATACTTATGACCATCAATGATCTAGAACTTCATTGAATTCATGATGAATTTCTGTGAACTCCATATACATGAAAACATTAGTCATCAATCCCCATTATTTCTTCACATGAGAAAAAATTATTTCAAATTTTAAATGTGAGTAGTGTATTTCAATAGTCTAGATACTCACACCACCACTAGGTAGTTTATGTTCATTCTTTGTGCCACTGATTTAATCCATAAATAAGATAAGGTTTTAAGCTTAATGTAATTTAGACATAAATTTATCATCAACTCCATGTTTTTTCTGTCATTACTAAATTTGGATTCCCTCGTATAATATTGAATGAAAAATTTACCAATTTATATGAATTTGAATTAAAGAGGCTATATCAACTATACAACATTTAGTATAACCACTAATCCCACTGTGATGAATCAGTGAAAAAATTACTAGAGGCATCCAAAAAAAATTGTTCAACATCTATTTGATGCTGGTGGATAAATAAAAGAAGACATAGATTGACTAATATCAACATAATCTGAGAGATTACAAAATCCTGACTATAACCACCATGTAAGAGACCCCATATTATTATTGTTTCACATAAGTAGGGGTTCCCATTGAATATTACTTTTATACACATAACATCATCATATTCAACCAACTAATTGAAGATGAGGTATCTTATATATAGATGGATGAATGGGAGAAACTAAATGAGAATATGTTACATACATTTCACAACATTTTTATCCACGAAAAACATTTTGAATAAGTATTTAGTTAGAATGTCAACTTCTAGTTATTCATTTAAAGATGCCTATTATTATGTTTAAGACTTATAAGTATACCTCAGATAAAATAACTAATGCCGATTAAAAATGGGATATACAATATTCAATACCAAATTTATACTCCAATGGTGTTTATTCCCAATGAAAATGGATATAAAAAATTATTTCATACCAAAAACATATTATATTTCATGAAATATATTTCATTTCTAGAGACTGGATTCACTCATGTCCATTATATAAGAATTTCAACTAAATAGAGATTTCCTTAGTCATATGATCATAAATAATAGGATATGAGAGTCCTTGTCACGTGTAATTAGTCACATTGAATATTTTCAAACCAACATGTCCTCTAAACTACCTAGAGTGATCTTTTAAAAAAACAATTACTTGCACAAGATACCAGTATATTCGTGATTTCTTAGTGAATGTTTCTTCATATATATCCCTAAACTAGAATTTAGTGGTTTCCTCTTACAAAATATCTTCAAGTGGAAAGATTAATGTTATCTCGGGATATGTAATGATTCCCAAACATCCTGTTTTTGGTCTATTCAAAAAAAAATCACTGGAATTAATTATTTTATTCTTGATATTAATTATTTATAGTGGGTATAATAATATTGTCTGACACTAGAATTAACCCATCCCATTTCCCTCTGAAAATTTTTTAGATCTTTATTTAGGATTATATTTTGAACTATGAATAACTTGATTCCAGTTATCCCATGATAAATTATAACATCTAGATCACATATCCCAGATTCTAGTATATATATCATTACCATTAGACTACCACTTTATCGATGTGTCTAAGGTCTCACTAAAAAATATCATTTATTATCCACTTAATTTAAATACACCAAAAAAATTATTTCACGTAAAATACAGATCTATGAAAAAATACCCCTAATAAGACCCCTTTATATTATGCAAAACAGTATCAGGCCCCAATTTTTATATAATGATGTGAAACTTTTGGACATATGGTTCACTACAAATAAACTTGAAACTATTTATGGTGATTAATATTATATGAATTAAGTTCCATGATTATGAAAAATATCTCTGTACTAATCCCCATTTTATGTTTCCTTATCCATAAAACTGTGAATGGATAATATTACACCCATTTGTAATGATTATTTCCATGTCTATTTATGGTATGAATTCTTGTTTATAGTGTAGCAATGAGAAAATATAAATATATCCTACCCATCCAAATAAGATAAATCAATGAAAATTAATTTTAAAACTCTGTAAAGATTTATTCTTATTATGTAATGATACATAGTTATGTTATAATTTTATATATTGGGTCTATACATAAATACCATCAACATTAATAATTAGTTTGTGGGTCTTTTATAATTTATGTTGGATAATATACTCTACCCATATATTGAGACACCATACCATGAAGCCTTGATTAATTATATTAGTAATTGTGATATATAGACATATATTTCATTTTATCAATAACAAAATTATATGTAGTTTCACCAAGATCTTGCATCATAGACCTTGCAACAAAATTACAATTTTTATACATGACTTCCTCACATTTATATACCTTTACCATTTCATGTTGAGTCGGATTCTTCCTTCTCTCACTAGGGATACTATACATTTATCCATTTCTATTTGGTATAAGATCTTGATATATGTAGTAAAATTATATAAACTACTTATAGATTGATTACTATTATGTCAAGAAACACAGTGATACATGAATTTCCCAGTCTCCAACAAGCTATAAATAACATTACTCTCAAATCCCCTCATAATGCGGGGCCATAGAAATATTTATGGTTCATTATATAATAGTATCTATATAGGGGAGACCTGTTTTTATAAATTAATATATGGTTATTGATTCATCTAATGACCATATATATAGTGCCTCATATATTACATAACTTGGCCCAAACTAGAAAAAATGATTCCTATAGAATCCTCATCTCCATCCTAGTATTAGGGTATCCTCTATTCAGGTTGTAACTTCCTCCATTAACCATAGCCTTTGATATAAAAGAACTCATTTCAATTATTACTATCATTATCCCACGAGAGATGATTTAAAATTCTCATTATATAATATTACCACAATGTACATGGTCCCCACCACAAGGCCTTAGATTATAAGAAATTTGGTTTATTCTACAAGACGATAAAATTAAATGAGTTATATATTGTATATTTAGTTATTCAATTATATATGATATTTAAATGCATAATATTTGATTTCTTACACATATAACCACTCGATTCTTCAGAAAATTTCAACACTTTGATGATTTTTGTTACATTCTTATCTGCATTATCCATACCAACACATAGAACCCCCACAAGAACAATGATTATCTTTATTTTTGTTATCATAGTATACATAGTGATGCATATATTTTTTATCTTATAACTAGTTGTAATAACTTATCACCACACTATCCATAGAGATTATACCTCTACCATGTCACATCAAGACTCTTATATTCTCATACAATGAAAACAAGCCATTTCACTATCATATTACATAGAACATGATCATGATATATACAGATACATACTATAAAAAATATGTGTGTTTATTCTAATTATTTTATGATATGTATTGATGTTGAGATCTCCTATATTATGTAAAACAGAAAATTCCCATCCGGTCTCATTTTCCCAACCTACATAATAATGGGATCCCACAATTTGTGCTAGGCGTCCTTAATTTACTACATGTATAGATGATAAATTAAAAACAACATTAATTATGAAATAAATCTTTGGGGGTTTCCACTATAATTCACAGTAGGTTATTCAATTCTAATATATTATAATGAATCAATTATCATAGTTTTTTCCCTTGATACTAATCATCATAAATTGATTTTATATTGACTATGATTTCTATATTTCATATTCAACTAGAATATGTAGTGGCTTTAGAATAATTAATCAAAGGTATTTAAATAAAATTTTATCAACTTCCACTCGACATCATCAATCTATAATAGTATAATATTGTTAATTTTTTGGATTGAATTTTCCCAATAACAATTTTTTTCCCTTATGAAAAAAATATTTACTTATGTGTTAAACCACTAAAATCATTTCATGGATATTTGTAATTTGTTTTAACAGTTCCAAAATAACCATTATTCATATGAAACATATATAGAGAGTATCCTAAATTCCATTAACCAAAAATAGGTATGCTTTAATCCTAAAGAGAACCTTTTATACCCAAATGCACCCTTAGTAAATATAATATATAACCTAATATTTATATTTAGTTACTCATTATACTCATTATGATTATTTTATTTAATCATTTCACGGTTCTAATAAATCATTTTTTATTTTCAGAATTTTTATTCATTAAATTGATGTATTGAAATGGTCATAACTCCTAACATCCATTTAGGTATCACAAAAATTATTCCCATTAGTCTAAGAACAATGAACATAAACTTACTGAAACACCCTCCACCTAGTATTCACATATTATATTAATAAATCATTCATGTTTTTAGTTATTACCCTAAAAATAGATGTGAATCACTACTAAATTATATAATATATGAACTTAATAGTTATATCCTATTAATATAATAACTTATAATTTAGTCATCATGTACTTTTCCTTGAGGTTTTCTATATTACCACTAGTTTTTCAATTCAAAAATGGTTTAAATTTAACTTATTACTATGTAAAAAGTCACACAAAATGGTTAATGGTGATCGAATTTAAACACAACTAGCATGTTGTTAGATACCATATGTCCATAAAGTCCATCTCTATCAGACTATCATAAATGATCTTAAACTATGAATGAAAATAGGTGTGGAACTCACTAGGTTGAAAACTAAAATGTGAATCATGAATAATGGCAGAATCCTATATATTTTAGAATCATCCTTTCAAATCATAGGAAGAGTTTTGAACATATAAATATAAGACTTAAAAATCTTCATAGGTTGAAAAATTAAAAATCTGTACTAAAAAATTGGATCCCCTTATAACAAAACTTCTCTCTTTTTATTTAATGAAATAATTATAATAAAATAAAAAAACCTAAAGCATTTATGGACCACCAATCGACACCAAATGAAATTAAGTTGTTCTTTTAGGTCCATTATCCATGGAAATTTTCAATCCCATTTTTGCATTAAATATTTTTGTTCATACAATTTTTATAGATTTCACAATGATATAATTTTAGGTTAGTTGATCCCTATGAAGTATTTATCCTCCTACAATGACCGTTCATAATTATCCCTATGAAATTTCATTGACTTATTCACATGATAATGAATAACATTGGATTTTGGTGATGGTAATATCATAACAAATCCATATAGACTATATCTATTTTATAGATTGTGTTATGTAGTAAATCAACTAAATATACTATTCCTGGATTATGGTTATTGTAATTAAACTATGTATATATCGCTACTATATTAATCTAAGAGTAAAATGTTTGGAGGAAACCACATTTCATAGTCTTTTGACTCACAAATTCTCCCTAACTTATTGGGATGGGGTTTCTTATTCCTATTCGGTTTTCCTATCTCCATTTGAGGAATCCTATCTTAAAATCAATGGATTGATTAAAAATAATTTCTTCATTTTTTCAACGTTATTAAAAAAATGATTTTCCAACAACATTTTTATATAATGTTGAAAGGGAACCAATTATTTTAAATTATTCTTTTAGGGTCTCATGCACTGTCTTGAAATAATTTTTTAAAAAAAATACAGAAGATCAATAATTTGACATGAAAATTGAGAATATGATTTATATTATAAAAATTAAAGAGATTGGGACATTAAAATATATAAAATAACCATGAAAGGACAATAATAAATTTATTTAAAATATAATGGAGAGTTAATCTATGATCTAGTTAGAAAAACATAGAATATTATAAAATGTTTATAACAATTAATTTCTATATTTAAAGTGATATGTTCACATGATAGATTCAAATTTAAATAATATATACATAAATTCAATTAATGTATCAAATTATTTATTTCTCATTTTAATGATATAAAATTGGACAAACACACCCATAAAATCTTGTCTCACCTTTACTACATGAGTCTTATAATAATTATTATGATAGTTTGAGAAGTTACCCAATTAAAGTGCATTGATTTCTTTTTAATTTTTCAATTGTTATTCTAAATACCCCTAATATATAGAATTAACTTGACTACATGTGATTTTAAATTTATATATTTTTTTCTAGAATTTATAATTTCTATTTGTTGCAATTATTTTCTAGATGAAATTGTACAATTATATATTATCGACAATTAATGTTTTGAGACCCATAAAGAGCTAGTTTAGATGATCTACCTTACTCCCCACCTTATACATGTTTGAATGAGTGATAAAAAATTGACACTTTTATTTTTTAATTCATTTATTACTTAATTAAAAGGTAAATATTCTACACCATAGTTTGAATCATCTTCTATAATGGTTATTTACTCTAGGTCGTGGGTTTTCATGGAAAAGTCTAGAAAATTGAGATATATTTTATTGGAATTGAATTGAAGGTTTCAATATCAATGGGGGCCATTTGTGGAGATGTACGCCATGTATGTCATCCATGAACATATTGGGTGATATAAATTTCTGTTTATGTTTTACGGGAATCTTGTTTTTTATACAAAAAAACTGTAATACCAAAATCAATGGTTGGGGACATTCCTTCACTAGATATGGAATATGGATCCATCCCACTATCTCCTCATTCTAGTTCCTCTCGAACTCACCCATAATCCATGAAACATGGACTACATTATTGTTTCAAAACTCTCAACACAATACTATGATAATTACTCATCCATGAAGAAGAATACATAAAGTATCAAGTAATTAGGGAATCACCTAGAGACAAGATGGAAAGAGAATTGGTGTCCCTTTTCTTTACCATCAACTAGAAGTCTCAGAAGACCTTAAGCTATTTCTTATCACTCACCCTCTTATATGTTGACATTGTCACTTCATTAATGCACCCAAATTGTAATATGAATTGATATAACTGATTAATATCTAAAATATAGACCCTATAACCAATAATTATGAGCACCCCATCTGATAATGATATTCTATGAGTGGTAATATCTTGTGTTAGTAATAACATCCAACAATATTCACTCATTGCCTCATGATAAGTTAATATGAATGGTGAATTATTCCTGAACACATAGTCCAATAATTAGGTATCTATTTCTATTACTCACATGATCATTTTATCTCCTAACATGGTAATAAAGGATAATTAAGGTGCTAAACTAGAATTCATTATAATATATCCATTGATATGAATCGTTATCAAGCCATTTTATATTGGATCAATCTACATGTTTTATGAATAGTTTCAACTAATTCTACATGATCCAACACATGGTAGATCATTTATAATGTTGGTAAGGATAATTTAACATTTCTCCATGATACTAAATGTGAAACCATAAAAAAGTGTATTCCCATAACCAATTGTGGGAATACCTGGCTAGTTCATTCCACCAACTATGAAATATTAGTACAAAAAATTCAAACTAATGATCCACTTTAACTCTACACATATTTTTTAACCGTAGAATCTATGTTTACAATAATGTAAACTGAACTGGTATGTATCATGAGTACCACGATTATGTTGATTTAGAAAGGTATTCAATCTCTAAATATATGGTTTTGACCCATGAAACCCAATGAATACATTGTTACAAGAAATAGATATTTTAATCAAAATTAGTTGACTATAAATTGAAATCTTACCATTGAACATATTCAAAAAATACCTATCAATAGTAGGAGTTTACAAAAAAAACATACCAATAATTTTTTATTACGTGGACATCATCATATATCATTACCTTGATCAGAACTCCCCAAATTATATGAATGTCGTAAATATTTATGTCATCTTCTCTATGTCATAAGTGAAATGTATTGGTTGTGGTTCACAATTGTATAATAAAACTAAAAGAATATATAATGTGGTTTATTAACTATTAACTATGAATACCTCATGGACTCATATATCTTTATATCTCTAATCCATCCCTTATAATCGATACGACATTACTTTATCCATAATATATATTTTTATGATTTAGAAAAATTCCCCCTAGGTTGAATATTCCCCAAAAGACTACCATTTACATCGATTTAATTTTAATGAATCTATTAATGGTATAATACTCAAGAATGATCCACTTATCAATTTGAAACATGTTATTAATTTAATTTTTTTTAGTAAATAAAATTTCTTATCTCTATTTTCACAACTGATTTATTCATTGAAGGAAATATTTTTCTGAGTGACACCATGTGATTTAATAAATAAAAGACATGGTATATAAACATTTGTAACTAATATAAACTATTTTTTAAAGTTTGTGAATGTAAAATCACTATAATATTTAATATGAGATGATTATTAATATAACATCATCAATATTTTATCTAGCTAATTTGTTTGTGTGGTCAATTCACCTAAGCCAATTTTGTCGAGTCACATCACTCAGACCCCTTTTATAAGGTGTTTTTTATAATTGGGGACATAAAAGTTTCTTGATAATTTAATTATTTACAAACTATTAATTCCTATATAATTATTCTAGTCTATCATTCACTACTTATCATTCCAATTCTAAAGAAAAAATTGTTGTTTAATAATCTCACATGGGGTTGAGTGCTAGACATTGGGGAAAAGAAATGGACACTTTTATTTTATTCACCTATGTATTGGATGAATGTCAATTAAGTGGTCACCCAATTTACTTATGTAATTCTATATCACATTCCTATCAATAAATGAGAACCCCGATGCCATGTATTTTGATTTCATCACACAACATATCCACCCAATAGTGCACACACTAACATTACAAACCTGAGTGTAGTCTAACATAAAAGGTAATGATTTTTTAGAGTACCATTTAACAAAATAATATTCATATTATCATTGAAGTATAAAACAATTATAACATGGGGGAATTAATTTCAACTCACGTTTTATACTGTTTGAGGATATTATTGTATAATAGGTTTTTTTTGTGGAATAATCGAGTGTGGGGCCAAGGTCACTCTAATTGTGGCCTCTCTAGGATAAAGTATAATAACATAAGGACATTATATTATATTATCACACATGACCTAGACTTAATAGGCATGTAACCTTCTACACCCACCCTTCATTTTCCTATTTAACCTTATTGAAGTCATATTTTACGATGTGATTCAACTAAGGGTCTCCCACAACCAAATATGCTTTCAATAGGATTTTTTGAGCTCATCCTTGTGTTCTACTTTAATAACACCTAGTTACTATATTAGAGAAGGAGAATCAATTATTTTAATTTATTCCATTTTATCCACACCATATGATACTTTTTACTTTAAAAGATATCATAGATCCCATTTGATGTTTACAAAATCCACACGATGCAGTCCTTTTCATCAAAAAGGTGATCCTTTAGTGTATTTTCACACACCCACAAGCCTCCAATTTTACTCATTCAAGTATCAAATCAAGTCAAAACCTAAATAAAGTAACTGAATATTTGGCGTAATTATGTCATACAATGTTTTTGGCACTAAAACCTCATGATAAACCATTTATCTATTGGAATAAAAAAAATAACCACACCATCAGAGATCCATTTTAAAGAACTATTCATTGAAGAATCATGGATCATCCATACTAGGGTTTCATTCACCCATGTCACTTATATTATTTATATTAAGATACATTCATCCAGTGCACCAGGATTATCCCAAAATGTGCTCCATTTTCTTGGGTCATTGATTTCTATACTTTCTTCATATTTTTTAATTCAATTCAATTAATTTATGGTTAAAAATTTCATTTAATAACAATAAATAATTATTTTATTTTATATTCAGTAAATAAATAATTAAATAAATTTTTTTAAAAATAAAATAAAATATTTATTAATATTTTTAATGAATATTCTAAAATGGAATAAAGATTATTTTTTTTGGGAAATTTTACTAGAAAAATAATGTTAATTTTATTAGTGTAAAAGGTGTAATTTATATGTTGTTGGAGAAGAAAAGAGATCTAAAGTTTTGTATAAAATATCAACCATATATAACTCATGCATAGTTTAAGACGTAGATAGGTATCAAGAGATATAGAATAGGGAATTGGGAAACATATATAGGATGAGTATTGAATAAGAGGGTTATCATAGCCCTAATGGCCATTAAGGGAATTTATAAATGAATAATGGAATGATATATATTATAAAGAGGTTTCAAAAAAATAAACATTGATGTGGGCCTCTATTTTCTAGTGGAATGATTCATCATTAAATAATTGTGTTGTCTTGTATTTCCATCCAACACCATCCTAAAATATATCTACTACACCATTGAAATCGATAGTGGGCCAAGTTCATCCATGGATAATGGAATGGGAGATTCGATTCAGTTTTTATGAATTTTAAAACGTGTTTTGGCCATTGAAATAACATTGTATGAAACATTGGATGTCATAAGGGGCCTTTGTTTCATAAAAATTGCATGTTAAATGAAACCCAAATGGAACATGTTGGGAAATACTTAAGTATTTATAATGAAAATTATTCCATGATGGAACGAGTTTTACAATATGATAATGGACAGAAGAAGAAATTTTTATATGAATAATTATATTTCTTGCATCTATTCATATCAAATAAAACACCAAATAATAAAGATATGGAATGATAATTAGGTACAATATATATGTGAGATACACGAGGAGTTAAAAAATACATGTAGATACTTGATTTTTCACCCATACTGTATCTCATATATAATTAGGGTTATATTTATAAGGGGTATATTTTTTGGATAATAAGTAGATTTAGATGTGAAAATAAATTTATAAAGATGACGATAAAATATAAATAATATTGGGGAGATACAATAATACACAAAGATTAATTAACTAATAATGGTCTTCCAATATATATTTCAAGTTGTGAAGACTTGTTAAGGGATTGTATTTATCGAGGATTAGAGGATGGTGATGTGATACTACATGGGACATTATGAATAAGAGAATTCAATTTTTATATTCACAGACTTAATTAAGACAAAATGAAAATTTTAAGACATTTTAGTTACATATATAGAATGATAATTTATTTATCTTTGTGAAGTCGTGTTTTGGGGGTTAACATATCACAGATTTTTTCATTCATTATTATATTCTAAATCTTTCCCATTCTCTATCATGAATGAAAATTACTGTTTGAAATGGGTGTGGCTTCTATGAATTAACTAGCTACAAATTTCCATTTAAAAAAATTTCATTGGCTTTGGTAGTTATGTTTTAATAGTATTTTATAGTATCAGTTTTATGATAAATAAATTTACCCACGTTCTTATATGGGGTGTTTTATATTACAGAGTGATGACTCAGTTTAGGCTTTACATAGACCTAATTCATATAAAATGTGAAATTCAATCGAATTTTATACTTTTCCAATAGAATTAATGAGTTTCTAATATCATTGGTGTCTTTTTATAAATTGATTTTCTCAAAAAACAAATCTTTAATGTTATATTTTAATACATATTCATTTTAATTTTTTAATCTATCTATGTGTGTTCGACTAGTAATTTAACATTTATTTCAAATTTTTATTCAGTTAGTAGTTAGTTCTTTTTTGATATTTTTCAGTCCATAAACTAGATTTCAAATATGAATTAATGATTTTGTACTGGAGTTTTTTTAAGCCACTATCATGGATAGTTTTTTATATAAAAATTAGAATAATTTGATTCTTTTTATTTCTAATTAGTTTTTTATCTAAAAAATATTATTCATCTAATGTTCTGATTTTCATTAAAAAATTGAAGAATGATTACTCAAATAGGGTAAATGGGAAAGAATATCACATAAAACATAATATTAATGTTTTTAAGAACATAGAGAAGGTCAGGTTAGAAGAATCCATAGAAAGAGGATAATAAGTAGAAAAGGGGCTAACTAATTATTATAAGGCAGAAACCCTAGGCTGTCAAAACAAATGGAGTATGGTTGATATTTATATATGGGGGTTTGAAAAATAATTTTTTAGAAACTAGTTGCTTCCAACCACTCTGAAATAATGATAATGGTATGCCAAATGATATCAAATTCTATTTTATTTCATGAGATACATAATAGAACCCCAATAGTCACTTAGTGAGACTCCATGATATTTAAATCAATATTTAATTCCATAATTTCTATAGTGATTTAGTAAGTCGTAGTTATTTTTATTCTCACATAATGATAAATACCAGGAATAGATTTGATGCTTGACCCCTCATTACATAACCAAATGGGATGAGTTGGCAACACAGTTCTTATATTTTTATATATCCTCCGAAAAAGCTGATGTATATTTATATAAATATTCTGAATTTCAATAATTTTGAAGATGAATTATGATATGATGTTTGGGAGAGGCTGATAAACATGAATATACAATACACTAATAAAGGAATTTCGAATGTGAATAATAACATATGTATTTTATATGGTTATATCTTAGGGAAATGGAAAACCTAATGATAATTTCATTACAGTTTATCTACATATTAACTCTCTAACAAAGTGATATGAACTTATAGATTATATGAGAAGTAAAGGATTTTAATGTGAAACGAAATCATGGAAAAATCAATAAGTGACTGTGGTTGATTATAACAGGTGGATGGTTTCAAAAAGAGATTAAATGAATAAGAATATATATATGAGATAGTAGATATCCACCAACTAATGGGTACACACATTAATGATGTTAATAATGTTGTTTCTAATATTAAGAACAAATTTCAGAGTGGTAGGCCTCAATGATAACAAGAACAATGTTTCCATAAAAGTGCAGTGAGTTTCCAAAAACAAAAGGGCCTTATCCTTAATTCAAATCATTTAATTGGAAGAGGTTTTGTATGCATTCAAGAAATTTTCCAAAGATTCTATTTAAGTTTTAAAGGCATACCAATTGTCTTCCATCTTAAATATAGTGTTTCAAATTGGCCAATTGTTTATCCCAGTGAAAGAAATTCTAATGGGAGTTATTCCAAGTGTAATGACGGTCCATACACAAGAAGAATTGAAGGCTATCATCATGATTAGTGGTTAAAATCTAGAATATAACATTGAAGGAATCAAAAAATAGAATGGATAGAATATAGAGAGTTCAAGAAAATAGAGGGTAAATGAATGAAACATGAGAATGATAAATGGAATCATGCTGTGAAATAATTCATAAAAGTATCTCTATTACCCAATTTTCCTCCATTAAATTTTCTACGTACTTATTTGAAATAGAATATTTATTAAAATATAAGAAAGTATTTAGATAATATTAAAAAAATTATATTAATATTCAATTTTTTGTAGCAATAAACAAGATTTCCATATACGTTAAAACTTTTATGATTCTCACCACATTTTAATTTTATTGATCCCCAAAATTATTAAACCTCTTGATTATTTCATTAATTAAATTTTCATCTGTCCTAATAACACCAAGTTATAGATTCTTAAGAAAACCTTGAAAAAGGGTTATAGAGGTTTGAGAGTCTTAGAATAAGTATATAAGTTACATTCAGTCAAGATAATGGATGGTGGAAGGCCACTCCATTTAGTCCATGACAATAAGAATCACCAAAAAGATATGGTTTGAAACTGGCCAATCAATAGATTACCGTGAACCATCCCCGTGTAGAAGAACCACAATGGAAACCCATTGGATGTGTACCAGATAAAGGTGCATATGGGAAGTGTGCAGGTGATAAATAAAAATTCACTAGAAAGCTGATGGTGGTAAATAATCCTACTGGTGGAAGCAATAATAAATCACCCATCTCTTTATAGTCCACTAGATACCCAGTTACGACAATCAAGTATCCAATGGCATTAAGCGTTCTAATATGAGTATTTCAATTAATGATGTTAAAATATAATGAACATGTAAATCTTCAACATTATGACCCTTGAACGATTACAGATCATTTTCAAATGAATAAAAGGCTATAAATAGCAGTCTAGGGTAGCATGGAAATTTACATTGAAAAATTTATCATAAATTAACAAGATAAATTACTTAAATTGATCTAAAGTCTATCTCTTTCTAAATCATCTTCATTCTGTCAAACTTTTGTTCCAATATTGTATATCTTTCTCAATATATTTATTATATATATATTCCCTTATATTTTATCATATAGTTTCTGATATTAGAGACAAATATAGGAATATCCTCTATTCCTATTTGTTTAACTTTTTTATTTGTACTACTATTAATGTAAGGGACACTAGTTTTCAAGTCATTTCCATTGAAAAGGATATTTTATACTCTTCTTAAGTCTTATATTCTCCTTATAAAGATATATTTTCTATTTTATCTACACTCTAGCTATAAAATAATGATAATAGGATATTTTTGGAATCTTGGAAACCAATAAATTGCAATCACGTACATGGTTTCCTTTTTCATCACACTTATAACAAACTTCAATTACCTTCAAGCATTTACCAAGGTGATTCTTTCTACACTTATCACATACGGGAAAAACCATATTTCCATTATTCCCTCTATCCATCTTTTTCTCTACAATAATTTTCTTTTCTGGCTTCCCTTGAAATCCATTGGACTCAGAAAATTCTTTACTTATCTTATTAACACATGATACTATTTCGTCATATGATGATAATATGTGGGAGACTATTTCCTGTCCAAATTTTGGCTTAATACCATAAAATATATTATCCTTCTTACTCTTTGGATCATGCGTATTGCAGGAGGTCTCATTACATCTACTGGGCACCATTTCTAAACAATGGCATACACTAGGTTAGTTTATAAATCGCAATGCATATTTACAAACATGTAAAATAGTTAACATAAATTGAACAGTTCATGGATATAATCCATAATCATAAAAATGATTTCTTTGAGGAAGTACATACCCATAAACCCTTCATAGTGGTTTCTAATGAAAACAAGAATTATACTAAGCATATCCCTAGGACTATCATAACCAAAAGTGCAGCAAGGCCCGTTGTCGTGCTCTAGTTCCCATTCGAGTCTAGCTCAAACAAGTGTTTTTGAGATTTACCCTTGGGTACATCTTTTCCAGAGCCGTCTCTACCTGCTCGTATCCAAACAGGGATGTATTGCTTGAAATACTAAAAAAATATCTACAGTACCAAAATTCTAGAAATTTCTTCTATACTAATTCTCAATGTCTATCTTAGGATAATGTGCTCTAATCAGAGGTTATATAAATCTAGTTTCCAAGGTTTGTACTAAATTTTCCTCTGATACCAACTATAATTACCTGACCCCAGTTACCCAGAGTCAGTGCATTATTTTAATACATTGGCATGATTACAAGGATTAAAGTCCCGAAGTACTGATTAGTTTATTAGTCTTGGAAAATAGATTACATACATGATGTACAACATTACGACTGGAAAATAAAAATAGCAGTAATTTATTCCTTTAGAAATGTACAAGCCTCCGAGATTATGCCTGCAAGTCACACATAACTAACTTCTTCATATCCTGGGAAAATATAACATAAGAAAGAGGTGACCTTAGATGCACAATAAGGGTAAATAATTTTTGCGAAATCTATAAACGTTTATGTAAAGATTTTTTATAAAAACAACAGTCTTTCAAACATAAACATGAACATAATATGGAAAATATAAATTAAACAATACCATATAAAAATTAACATAGATATTATACTATTCGAATAATCTCATATAATATTAATTTCATAATGAGGAAATGTATAATACTGGACATTAATTTCGGTGTGACGGCCTTGTGCTATGACCTAGGGGATAACTATAACCGGACCCCAACTGGGAGAGCCTCTGTAACGAGACTCCAACCTAGAGATCCTCTGTAACTGGACTCCAACCCGGAGAGCCTTAGTAATCAGACAACAAACCAGAGAGCCTCTGTAACGAGACTCCAACCCGGAGGGTTTTCTGTAACTGGACCCTAAATTGGAGGGCTTACTTTTACCGGTCCCCAACCCGGAACATACAATTCTTATACAATCATCTTAAGAAATGGTTGAAATATAACATAAACATTCATATTAAAACTAGCATATGAAATGTTGATACATTAACAATAAACTATGATTGGAATAAAAATAACTCATCCACTATTAAACATATCACAAATACATAAATACAATATGAAAGATTTGTATCATAATAAATCAACCTCGGTGAAGAATAATATCCCATCAAGGATGATGACATAGTTGAAAATGATTAGTAAATATCATTGAGAGAAATATCTCTTTTTCATGAAATCATTTAAAAGTCACATAATTTATAAATGAAGTCATTTAAAATATAGTTTTAAATAAAAGTTTCCCATACAAATTTGAATATTTTGAAAGTAATTAACATTTTAAAATATTCATGTCCATATAAATAAATCCTTAAAACCATTTTAAAATCATAGACCTTAATGAGATAGGTTTAGAAGAATAAATCATTAAAAAATTTTAAATCATGTTTTAGTAAAATAGGCCCTTAAAAATAATCCCATTAAAAATTATTTTATGAAACATGTACATGGATAATATATACATCCTAGTAAAAAATTACCCATAAACAATCTCGAATAATAATGAGATTGAGGAATTGACCCTTACATTGCACTTTACTTTTGTCGAGGTTACGTTTAACCACCATTATAATGAAAATTGTATGTTATTAGATTATACAGGTACCATATTAATATTCATTATATCATAAATAATTCATTAAGAACTATATACTAACCATTTAATAATGATTTTCATGATAAATCAAAATTTTGGGTAATAATCTCTTTCTTTATTGTACGTATTTTAACTTGTGATTCTTGATCGTATCATTTAGATCATAATTTAAATACTTCCAGCATATAAAACTTGATTTATATTTCATGAAGATTTGTAATATAAATATTTATAATATATAGATATATGAAATGGAAAACACCGTTTATGGAGATGGTAGGTCGTACATAGGCATAAAAGTTGTTTCAGTTTCCATATCGTGTTGAACAAAAGAAAGTGAATATGATATATACAAGTTTATAAATACATATACACACACACACATATATATATATCTCCAGTATAATTATTATGTCATATATTACATACTTATTAGTAATATATATTTTTATAATCTTCGATGAATGGTGAATGTGGAAATGAATCTAATCGCGTCGTGGAGACGTTAATCTGTACGTACGCATGAGCAACAATATAATTACCTTAAAAGTGTAGAATTAGATGTTATATTAATTTTAGAGAGACTTTATCATGTTATTTTCATTATTTTTATAAATATTACTCATCATTAAATACATCAAAATAACACAGTGTTAAATAACAAATTACACCACGGTGTGGAGATGGTAAGCCGCACGTACGCACGCATAGTGACATTATCATTCAAATTATTGATAGAATAATCAAAATGGTTGTGTCATATTTATTATAACATCCCATTATATATAATATACTGGAGTTATTATTTGGGTATGCTAATAACAAAGTAATAGTATGTGGAAGAAGAAAAGAACTTGAAAGAAGGTGGTGAAATCATTACCTCTTCTTCGGGTTCTTGTTTTTTATTTGATAAAAATGGCTCTATAGGATGGATTTATGAACAAAGAAAGGCCTCTACGATGAAAGTAGGATTGTTGGGAGGATATTTGGGTAGGTTTTTTCTGAGACAAATGGATTTGGAGGAGTGAATTTGAGAGATAGGGAGGTGACCTTTTATTAGAGTGTTGAGGGTCACTTTAAGAAAAGCTTGAAATATTATTTTATAATAATCTCATTTTCAGATTATAATGGCTAAAAAATAATTTATTTATAGGATAAGGTGGTTATGGGTCGAAATAATCTCAACCAATAGGTTTTAGAAAATTTTAGGTTACCATTTTAACCTTATCATTTAGATTTAACTCTTAGTTAATTAGTTTATCTTTTACCATGTCTTCTTGTATTATTACAATATATGTTTAGTAATCCTACTCTAAACATCCAATAGAACCAAAAGTGGTTAATTAATTAAATATTTAATATTATTTAAGCCCTTTGGCTAAACCTTATATTTTTAAGAATATTATATCAACAAATATTATAGTATTTGTTTTAAAAATTAATTTATGTCAATTTTGACATTATTTGGTATTTGGTTTTTGTGAAAGTCATAAAATTTTATTGCTTAAAACAAGATACATTTAATAAAACCTAACATATCATATTCACCTAGAAAATTCGTGTATGTCATAAAAACTTTGAAATTATATTTATATTAATATTTATGATACCATTTATTTGATTCTTTCATTAATAAGGTAATTACCGAATCATCACTGTGTCATAAATAAATTTAATTATTTAATTTCTAAATATTATAAATAAAATACCATGATGTATGAAATCTTTTTAGATTTATAATTAATATTTATAGTAGAATTTATATTCTGTGTAACCATATATTAAAAATGATTTAGTTATTAAACATTGATTTTGTCTCTTTTAACTCTTCATTAAATAAAATAATAATAAATGTTATAATCTAATACAAGTGGAACTAAATGATCAAATTTTATTCTTTAAGATGTTTTTGGTAGAATTACACTTATGAAATAGAATTAGGACATGTTTTATGGTAATAATAATATAATTTTTACCCTTAATTACCCTATTTACTTTTAACTGTGGTAAATAAAAGAAACAAGTTTCTTTTCACAAAATATTATTGTCATCATATTGAACCACATTATTCTTACAGATATAAACTGGGTCACTTGGATTTTTTAAATTCCACTCACAAAAGCAGTATAATTATGTTTTATGCGAAATTGAAAATTCTCCTAGGAGGTGCTAAAAGAAGGTGAAAAGTTCAGTAAAATTTTATATATCTAATATTATTAAAAAATGACTCTAACTGATTACATTGAACATATATAGGTATTATGTATCTATTTTTACCTAAAATAAATTTAAATAAAATAAGTAATTTTTTTAGTGAAAAGTCGGTTTTAACCAATAACGAGGTGTTTTTTTTACTATTCATCAAAAATTGAAAGTTTTCATAAACATACCAAAAATTCACCCTATGTTAATTTTGATATTCGGAATTCAGAAATGAATTCTATATTACCAAATTAAAAAAATTGAATTTTCATTTATTAATTTAAAATTATTTCCTGTTGTCAAAACCAAAAAGCGTATTTTTAGTAAATAATAACTTCCAAAAGTTTGACACTTGTTTATGTCCAATTTTAAAGTGAAATAACTTCCAATGTCCAAAATTGGATTAAATGGTAACAATATAATTTAATTACACTTCCAAACCATTCATATGTAAAGTTTAATACTATAAACTATTTTGATTTAAAAAGATGTTTTCAGTTAAAATTTAGTATTTTTCACTATTCACCCAAAAATGAAAGTTATCAGAAAAACACCAAAAAATTTCAAAGATAAATTTTTATGTACTTATTATGAAGAAGAAGTTTATTTTTTAAAATTTAATATATAGAAGTTTCAAATATTGGATTTAAAAAGGGTTCTCCATTAAAAGGCGGTAAAATTGTATTTAAAAAATACTTCTTTTATCTAGAAAAAAGGAATTGGTTCTTATATTATATCTAAGAAAATCATAATATGGATTCTAAAATTATAAGGATTATCTAAAATTTAAAATTAAGTTAATACTATTCATAACCGCTTTAGAATGGCTAGTTTGGTAAGTCATGGTGCGTTTGAACTCAGTGTTGCGTGTAGTGCAACTTATTAAATTACATTGAAGAAATAACATTTTATAAAATCTTAGGGTGTTACATTCCCTATGTTGTTAGTGTTAAAAAATTTATACATTACCTCGCCATAATTTTTATAAGCTATATAATCACATATTTATCACTTTTATCACATTCAACATTAATGATATTTGATCCCAAAATTATAATTATAATATCTATTACATGTCGGAAGGTGAACATTATTTCATCCTATTCCATGGTCAAAATTCATCCTTAAGTGTGTCTCTATTTCATTCTTATTTTCATTCGATTTATATAACCATTGTGTCTCTCTAAACTCCAATTCATCCTTCATAGCATATCTATTTATCTCATAGATTCTATAGTCTTGATATTATACATTCATGTACATATGGGGTATCAGCCCACTGGATAATCTAGCAACCTTTTTCTTATAAGCCATATTTAATACATAGACGTATTCATAATGCTTTTTAGAGTACATCTAAAAGAATCCCACTAATTCTTTATCATTCTACATTATCTCTAAAAATACCTTCTAAATTTTATTCACATAAAATTGATGATATATTTATTGAAAAATATTCCCCTAAACTCTTCCCACTCAATAGAATCAATCTCCAATTTCTTTCATTACGTCCTTAATATGTGTCTACATATAATTATATTATAATTTTAAGTGTTATACTAGTAGGGTTACATTCTATTTCTATGGAAAATGAATTATAGAAAATATCATCTCGATATAGGTAATCCATTTTAAACAATCAATGAGGTGGTAGATCCACTAAAAGTAGGCGTTGATAGATGCATAAAAGTCTCAATTACAATTTGTTCCATTCAAGGTCATTCTAGTCACTCATCTTGATTAATGTTATTGTTTACAGCTCAATTTAGTTGATTCATCAGCCTTATAATTTTATCCTCTCCACCTTTCAGTTGGTGGCTAACATTACATCATCCATCACACTCAACATGGATGCAGTTCCCCCTATTTCCATGATTTTTCTAAAATAAGAAATCTTTAGTTTGAATCATGTTAATTTTAATAATTTTATAATTGTAAATGATATTTTTGTATTGAAAAACCATGAATAAATATTATTAAATCTACTTTATTTTTATTTTTGATATATCCTTCAAAATGTTTGACAAAAACCATTGAGTTTAACCCAACCGATCCCCTAGGTGTTCCAAACTAGGTGTATATCAAGGACCATTTCCAAGAAATATTTCATTATATATTCATTATTAATGTGATGTTTTCTGGTTTTACCCTTAGGTATATCTATGAAAGAGCCATATCCACTTATTTTATCGAAATAGAGATATATTTTACTGGAATCCACTTACTCAATACTCATCAAAATACCTGGATATTTACCTAAAATTTTGACTAGTCACTAGGGTTATTCCAAAATTATAAAGTCCTAATTTCAAAAATAACTAAATAATTCATTGATACGTACTATGAAATCCAACCTTTTTATTACATAACTTTTCTATATATACGACAAAACAAAGTATATTTTAATGTTTTGTTTCATGATAATAAGGTACATAATACATGAAAACATATAACATTATTCTAAATCCAATTCAAATAAATCTTTATGGTGTCACCCTATGTTAGTTTTACTACATATCATATACTAGAGACACAAAGCAATGGAAAATGGGAGATCATGAATCTAATTAAGGTAATAATTAAGGGAGAAAAAAGCATGTAATCAAGAGACATATCAACAAGAAGCTAATGAAAAATAATAAGTCATGAACAAGAGGAATATAATAATAATAATAACATGAATAATAACATTGAAATTGGTATACCACATTTAAATGATACAGTCATAATCATATCACAATGATTTATCAACCTAGTTTCATAAATTAAAATTAAAAGGTTATTCAAAATGTATCGTAAAACATGTCACATCTAGAGATTAAATTATTTACAAATGCATTGGAACACTACAGGGTTTCTCCCTTAATATGTATTAATTAATTTGAGCCACATATATTATAATATATTATTTCATTAATAACTATGGGATAATAAATAACATGTTTCTTATCAAAATCATGGAATGAAAAGGTTTATAAAGACATAATAATTCGTCCATTGTTTACCCATGGAAAAGAAATGTGGGTGTATAATTTTTAAATACAAAAATAAATAAATTATTATAGAATAGGATAATACCCATGAAAATTGAAAAGTTTTGGTTATTCACAAAAATAATATAACTGATAATTTCTCTAGAAAATTAGAGAATTTTGATAAGTAAATTTTGGAGCATGATGTGTATAAAATGTGGTCTTTGAAAAGGATAAAATGAGGGAGAAAGAAGGTTATAAATTGATAACTGACTATTATTATAGTAATTGAATAATAGAAATTTGAGATAAATAAATTATTTTTCAAATTAGATGACATAAAATAAAAGAAAACTTGAATGGAAAGAGAAGTGGAGGTATATCTTACTATGAAGACTTGTTCCTCAAACATGACCATGGGGGGACCCCATGGGGTAAAATCACAATTAATTTTTTGACGATGTTTTGGGAGTGATGTAGAATGGTAAAATGGATATTTATTTATAAAAAATGATGGGACTAGTTTAATCATGTCAAAATAGAGGTCATGAAAATCGAGGTTGTGGAAAATGAAAAAAAACATTGGATTAACAAACGTTTCTCTCATGGTTTTGAGAATTTGTGTAATAATTAATGATTTTTTAATCATTGAAAATAGAAAATAATTTTTAATACCCCTTTGGTTAGTGAAAGTAAATGTTCCCACAAAATTAGACTTCTAAAATCTGATTTTCTAATTTAGAATTTGGAAGTAAATTTATAGGTTTGGAAATTGATTAAAATATAATAATAATACTAAATATTAATAAAATAACATATAATTTGTTGTGTATTGTGGTTAATTATTCATTAAACTATTATTAAAGAAATATGACTTCATAAAACATACCAATAACCTGAAAATGTATTTTTACTATTCACTAAGAATTATTGTATTCTATAAAATTTTCATAAATCCACATAAACATTAATTTGACATGATAATTTAAATATAATATTTATTTTATCACACTAACTACTTATATATGATAATTTAAAATTTTATATATAAAAATATCTATCTATTTAAAAAAAAGCATTTTAAGGCATCTTCATATTTTTTTATCTTATACAAAATTTCATAATACATTATTAATTTTTCTTATCATTTATATTTATATAAAAGTATTTTATAAAGTAAATATTATATAACCAATTTTTAATAAAAATACAAGAGTTTATTATAAAAGTGTATATAATTTATGGAAAAAATATAATTATGTTTTATTTGCATCTAAAAATATATTTATCTAATTCCTATCATTTAAATAAATATTTTATTAATAAAAACAATTCATAAAACAGAATTGATGGAATAACCATTTTATTTAGGCAATGTAAATTAAACTATATGAATATAATTCCTAGACCTGTAACCTCATATTACTACCAGATATGCCCAAAGTATGCGGTGTGCAATGGTGGTAATTTCGTGGGGTGGCTCGAAAACATCAATTGATTGGTAATATAAATTACCTAGAACTGATTCAATAAAAAATTTAATTAAATATTTACTTGATGAATCTCATCTTGGTATTGATCAATGGTGAATCTTAGCGATGCTACCTCCCTCCCATGTTCTTACAAATGGTCTCAAATAAGAATGACCCTACTGGTTGAGACCATTAATTCTCCTTTCCATATATACCATGCTTTTATATTATTACATATAAAAACTATTTATGATGATAAAAATATCTACCAGAGTTATAGTTTCCAATGGGCTTACATGCCAATGTTTATAATGTCTTATAATAATATTGACCGATAAGCTTATTAACTACCGATTATATGGAAAAACGATCATATAACAGTCGAATACCAAAGGTCACATTTTATTTTATACCCTATAAATAAAACTTCCTTATTTCACTGAAGAGTAACTATAATTTCCCCAAGAGGTTATAATTTTATTTATCAAGTTGATTATTATTATTCAAATAGTTTTTTCATTTCTATTGTGTTGTACATGGGTCTATTGATTCTAGATGATTTTTGAGATACATATTTTCCAATTTTAGCTATTCTATCTTATATTTATTTTCTTGTTGTATTGTATGGTATTTGAATATGTTTTGTAAAATATTAATATAACGATCATTATTAACGAGTTAGTTGTTTTTGGTTTATCATTATTTTTTTCATTCATAAAAATATATAATATATAACACTTGTTTATTCTGTAAATAAATATCATTTTAAATAATATGGGTCATTATTGTTAGTTGATATTGAGTTATTTAGTTATTATTGATGGTGATGATGGTTAAGGAATACCATACCCAATGTAATTTATTGGCCCTTGCAACTAGTGAACATCCCATTTCATATATGGAGTTCCAAATAAGGATTGATATTGAAATAGTTATGGACACATTCATATGAATTCATCCTTGGAATTTAACAATTTTCAATTGAATATACCTTAGATGTTACTAAGAGAGTAGGGATAAGATAATATGATAACTATAATATAATATAAATCTCGCAATCATGTTATAGTAGGTACCATGAATATAAATTCAAATATATCAATTAATTTGTTTTATTCTTTATATACAAGCTATTTTACATGCTATTTTTTCAATTAACAATGAATGATCAATTCATATATTGTAGAAGGAGTCATCTTTAATGATATAAAATAAAAATATAATTAAAAAATCTTTCTTCCCCATTAAAATATATTGTTATAATCTAGATGGAGCCTTGAAAATTATTCCAACTAATGTATTTGACAAAAAAAATTTGATCGATTTCCTTTAAAAGTATTGTGATTTATTTTTTACCAAGAGAAATATATATTAATATATGATATGGGATTGAAAAATCCTAGGTTTAGTGGATATAATTCACTTATCATGTCATTTTAGGAACTACATCTTGTATCTAAACTTAATGAAATTCATGGTGAAGTGGAAGATCAAGTTTAGTCTATAATAGGGAATAATGTCGAATGTATTGAGGTTTTTATTATTATGAATAACTAAATTGATGTATTTCTTAATTAATTACTAGGTTATCCAAATGATCATTATTTAAAATCCTATTTTGATACCATCTCAATTGAATTTCACATATCCTAGACACCCTATAATATATTTCTAATGCGATTCATTGAAAAAACGATTCAACAGTAAGATTTTGTGATAATGGATTCATACGCCGTATTTTCTCACCATGGTGAGAACTATTAAATTTTTTAAATAATTGTAATGTCCCAGTTCTGGAATTGAACCAGAGGCACCCCTTACCTGGTCGGTCATATGGCCTCAAGCGCAATTCCCCAAATGCCAGAGGCTGCCGACTAGTAGCGAGGGACTTGGGTGTGATAGTGGAGAAACTATTCTCTCATTGGCAGAGTACACAGCAAACGCAAATAAAAACATACAAGAGCAGAAGTAGTAATAATGAAATACAAAAGTAACAGCAAAAAACTGAATGCATAAACTGGAGAACATATATAAATTGATGCATGATACCAAAGTCTAGGAAAACTGCCAAACAAGTCAAAATGCTGAAATACTACAGTACTAAACCAAGAACAAAATAAAAGATAAACAGATCCTCAGTATCACAAGAATATGCTTGGTCCCATTCTCTCAAACTCTACAACAAGTCAAGTACTTGAAGTAAAAGGGTGCTTTCCTTTATCTAAACCTGCAATAATATAATCTGTTTGGGCCTAAAAGCATGAACCAAACAAGGTGTCAGATTGAATCCCAGTAGGCAACCACCCGAAGATCTGTGCCTAACATTCAGTGAATATATGGCATGAAAAAGTACAGAAAAATAGTAAACAAGAAGTTTCTCAGTTGTAAACAGTTCTACAATTCAAATAATCAATCAAGCATAGTAACCCTCTAAGAAGTGCACATAGCATATACTCTCTGATTTAGTATATGAAGACTCTCTAAGAAAGCACTCAAAGTCAATTCCCCTTATAGTCTAAGTTGGTCAGCAACTCTCTGAGAAAGCATAAGTAGTCAATTCCCCTTATAGTCTCAAGGTCAAAGAATCTCTAAGGAGGCTCACCCGGTCAATTACCCTTATATCCCAGGTCATTCATAGACTCTCTATAGAAGCACTCACCATCAATTCCCCTTATTGTCTAGATAGTTTAGGAATAAAATCAAAGACTCTCTAAGGAAGATCACACAGTTTATCCCCTTATAGTCTAAAACAATCAAGGACTCTCTGAGGAAGCTCACTCAATCAAACCCCCTTATATCCCCAAGTGGTTCTAGGCTCTCTGAGGATGCTCACTCGGTCAGTCCCCCATATATCCAAAAGTGCTCAAATAATCTCGGAGGAAGCTCACCCATTCGATTCCCCTTATAGTCTACTACACCAGGTTCTGATTGCCCTGTGTAGGTCAACGAGCATAGTGATCTAGTATGGCCAAATTAAACCACTAGAACTACTTGGATAATCAATCTGCAACATATCAAGCATGTCAAAACACAAACTCTCCATCCCACTGCAATAGGCATGGAAAACAGGTATAAAAGCCAAACGCTAAACAAGACCAAACGGTCGTAAGCAAAACAAGAATGGGAAAAACATTCAATCATGGCAATCAACCCTAATCATATCCAAATATCCTTTACACAGACATACAAGCATGGTAGGAAAAAAAGGGGTAAAACGGTAAACATGCAAACCCCATTCTAGGGTATTGGGGGAATTTGCACATAATACCAAAAGAATTTTAATGGAAAGGCACAAACAACCTACCACAGGGTTAGGGGATTACTATAAGTGAACCCCTAGTCTTGAATATTCTTATAATGCCATAGATCTACAAAAACATCTAAACCATTCACCCATGATAACATGTAAAATAAGAGAAAACATGAAACCAGGTTCTAGCAAAAGAGAGAACTCATCGATGAAATTCCAACGCAACCGACAGTGTCTGATTTGGAGGAAGAAAGGAGGCGCGGGGGCTCGTCGAAGTTCTGTGGCCATATAGACACTCACGGATGAACGAGACCTAGAAGAGGTGTGTTCTGTCCATCAGACGTGACCCATGTTCATTTAATGAAAAAAACAAAATACACGGAATGTACTTTTGGAGTACACAACATGTACTTTCTGTTTCTATACTCCACATTAGGAAGCCTTCAAGTCACTCCCACATGACCGTGTGTGTGGATACTACACGGTCGGCACACGGCCTCCTATGGAAAGGAAGTACATGATGTGTACACATAAAGTACACAATGTGTACTTAGAAAATTTCTAGAATTTCCTTTTTCCTAAAAAATGACCAGAAAAGAAAAAAACATAACTGAAAAAAAGATTTGTGTTCTTACAAACTTCCCCCCTTAATGAAATTTGTCCCTGAATTTCCCTAGAAAGGCGAAGTTGAAGAAGTAACCCCAAACCAATCCGGCCACTGGGCTTGTACATCAGTCTCTGTCTCCCATGTCTCATCCTATTCTCGCCCATGCTACCATTGCACTCGTACTAAAGGAACAGACCAGCCACAGAGAACCTTTGTACTGCGATCCACAATCCGGATAGGATGCTCTTCAAATGATTCAGAAACTTCGAGATAAACCTCCTCGTGTTGAAAGACATGAGACAGTTCTAAAAAGTTACGTTGGAGCTGAGAAACGTGGAAGAAATTGTGCATATCTCATTACCTCTAGGGTAACTGCAACCGATAGGCAACCAGACCGATTCTCTCTAACACCAAAAATGGACCGACATATCTCGACGAAAGCTTACACTGTCTTCTGATCCTTTTGTGTCCCAAACTCAGTGTGACATGAAGGAAAACCTGATCCCTGACCTCGAACTCTAGAGGTCATCTCTTCTGATCAGCATACGACATCTGTCGAGATTGTGCAGTATCCATCATCATCCAAATAATCTCTATCTGCTCTATGGTAACTTGATCACGATGAGGTCCCAGCAAGGCTACCTCTGTTGCCTCTAGCCAACATAATGGTGATTGGCATGTCCAACTGAACAAATCCTCACAAGGTGCCATTTGAATAGTTTCATGAAAACTATTGTTTTAGGAAAACTCAACAAGAGGCATATTGTTTCCCCAAGAACCTCCAAAATACAGGATGCATACTCGGAGCATGTTCTCAAGAACCTAAATCGTACGCTCATACTGGCCATCTATCTGGGGGTGGTAAGCTATACTCAAATGTACATGTGTAAAAAAATCCTTCTAAAGCCTCTGCCAAACCCGAGAAGTAAAATGTGCATCGGTTTTTGAAATAATGGAGTTTGGAACTTAATGAAGAAGTACAATCTAACGGTTGTACAACCATCCAAACTCATTAACACTGAAGGTCTCCTTGATCAGAAATATTTGAGGAACCTTCATGATTCTGTCAATGACAACCCAAACTACATCATTACTGCGAGGTGAACTTGACAAACCAGTCCCAAAGTCCATCGCAACATCATTCCACTTCCACTCAAGAATGGGTAAATGCTTTAAAAGTCATTCTAGTCACTGATGCTCCACCTTCACCTGCTAAAAATTGGAACACCACATGATGAAACCATGAACTTCCATCTTTATACCTGGCCACCAATACTGATAGTGTAGATCATGATACATTTTGGTGACACCAGGATGAACTACCCGATCACAACCCGTCCTCGGGGCCCGTGCCGTGACTACCCCAAGCCCGCCTTCCATAGGCCAGGGGCTGGCGACTAGCACCAAGGCGTAAATCCCAACAAAAAGGGAAGGCATTGCCTTTGAAAAGTAAACAAGCACCACAGAGTAAGCAAGCGGAAAAGTAAACACTAAGTAAAACTGTACAAGCTGTGCTGAAAGTAAAAAGGGTCCGGAAATACAAGCCCAACTGTAAAGTACAACTGAAAGGAAAAACAACAACTGAAAAGAAAAAACTGCAGCGTCGAGCCGTCCACTAGAAGTCCCACCTGAAGGGTGGGTACAGATAGCCTCCACTGCTCCTCGGGTCCACCTAACCGCTCCGAGTACGTCCCGCCCAGTGGTCCACCTCCAGGTACTGTCCTGCTCCGCACGCCTCCTCCACGATCAGCGTTGTCCGTCGTCTGCAACCAACACCACGAAGTGCGGGCATATCCCGTGCAGGGGTGAGTATAAGCTACTCAGTAGGGACCCCGAGACCCCCGAAGGTCTCCCGAAATCCACAAAGGATTAATCGCGAAAAGAGATGAAATCACGAAGTAACATCTGACATGGCTTAGGTATATGCCCATACATATACCTAAGTCTGCAATTCCCCGTTCGGCTCCAACGTCTGAGCCCAAGCACAACCCAGTCCACACAGGAAAGCAAAACGCATACCCACGCAGGATAGAACAACACAATCCACAAAGGAGAGTAAACAGTAAATCCACACAGGATAGCTCAACACAATCCACAAAGGAGAGTAACACAAGATTCAGCTCACACAGGTATACTTCTTCGGATGACGATAAAGATAATCATTGAACCATCTAAGTCGTCGGACCCACGAAGGATCGATAGGTACTAAACTTGCAGTGACCCACACAGGATCGGGCCCACGCAGGACCTGTAGGAGTTGGCTCACACAGAACCGCTGAGAGATGACCCACACAGGATCGGACCCACACAGGACCGGGCCCACGCAGGACCTGTAGGCGCTGGATCACACAGAACCCCTGAGCGCTGACCCACGCAGGATCGGACCCACACAGGATCGGGCCCACACAGGACCGGTAGCACTGATCCACGTAGGATCGCTGAGTGCAGTAGTCGTCGCAGTCCTCTGAGGATCTCTGCACAGTCGTCGCCGCAGTCCACTGAGGATCTCTGCACGGTCGTCGTCGGAGTCCACGGAGGATCTCTGCACAGTCGTCGCCGCAGTCCACTGAGGATCTCTGCACGGTCGTCGCTGTCGAAGTAGCAGTCGCAGCCAGCCTAGGGTTTCCGCACACAACAAGCTCGTTCGGGAGGGTCCGCTCCACGAGCCGAGAGGCTGATACATCAACTGACAAAAAGTCCGAAGTTGATGTATCCAAAAGTTCCGTATCGTCAACAGGAACTCAACGTCGCAGACGGCGCGTCAATCGGACGCCCGGTCTGAGAGATATTGGCATTTTCGTCCCAGGGGCTCGGTTGGTTTTTAAGGCAAAACCAACCCGACTGCACTCCACCTGCGTCCAAACCTCGGGCGGAGTATTCCAAAAGATCCTTCTCACTTATAGGAACTCAACAAAGCTGACGGCACATCAATCGGACGTCCGTAGCTCAAGATATGAGCGTTTCCGCTCCCGGGGGCCCGGTTGGTCTCGTGTACGAACCAACCCGGCCGAACTCAAAGTATTCTGAAACCTTGAGTGAGATATACTGAAACGACCGTCTCGATCCAAGGATCGCGTTGCCGTTGACGGCGAGTCGTTTGGAGGCACAAAGCTCAAGATACGGGCGTTTGAACGAAAACGTCCGAAGATGGGGGGTACGGGCCCGGGCCGACCCGGCCCGACCCCCCCTGGGTCGGCCCGAACCGGGTCGGCCCGACTCGGGTCCGACCCGGTTGGTCCGGCCCGGCTCGGCTGGCTCGGCTCGGCCGAGCGGCTTGGGTGGAAGCCGCGGGCGCCGACCCGCGGCCTGAGAAGAAACTGCGGCCCGCGTTCGGGCTGCGCTGGTGAACCGCGGACGCGGCTCTGCCGCGTCCCGCCTGGACGAACCGGACCCGCGCGGCCGCGGGTCTATTGGCCGCCGCCGCCGCGGCTTCAGCCACGGTGGACTCGTCCGGCGGCGCGCCGGGGCGCCGCCGGCAACTTCCGCGTGCCGCCGGCGTCGCTCCGGTGGCCCGTTTTCCTTCCCGTCTGCGTCGTTGCTCCTCCCGGGATCCGTTCTTTACTGCGGGATCGTCAAACGTCCGCTGCGGCACGTTTCGTCATCGACCGTCAAATCCGCACAAAACGAAGAACGAAGGAGGGTCGTCGGGCCGTGTTCGTTTGGCCCGCACCCTCCGCGTTAGAGATAAACAACCGGGAGAAATTGTTCAACACATGAACCGACAATTTTAATTAAAATAAAATTGTTCATTTGAAACCGACTTTTTAATTTTCAAAGAACATTCACGGGAAAATTAAAAAGGGGGTAATTTTCCAAAATAAATCCCTACCTCGTCGATCGTCGCGCGCGGGCGTTCTTCGCGGAAAAGATCGTCGCGGAAGAGAGGGATTGTCGCGTCGTCGCGGGGAGGCATCACGTCGTCGCGGAAACCGGCATTGAGTCGGCGAACTCAACGAACCAAGAACAACAGATTTAAATTATAATTTATTAAATCTGTGTTTAAAACCAAAAGAAAAGAACCTTGAGCGGAAATCCGAAATCACTCACCTCAAATGGTCGGTGATCGGAGATCGGAGATCGGAGATCGGAAGAACGTCTCGGGCGAAGGCGTCGTTGATTTTCGAGTTCGGCGTTCTTCGCGTTCTTCGCGTTCTTCGCGTTCTTCGCGAGGAAGAAGAAGTTACGAGGGTTCTCTCAAATCTTCTAAAGTGCAAATAACCAGAGGTTAAGCGTTGGCCTTATTTTATTATTACGCCAACGAATTTGAAAAACTGGTTAAGAAACGATCCATCAATTCGTTGAATTAATTCAACGAAAGAAACGACCCATTTAATTCACGAAAGAAACAGCCCATTTAATTCGCGAAATAAACCGCCCAATTAAATGGTCTGTTAAGAATTTAGAAAACGCGTCGGTTGACTTTCATTAAGACGGGTTTTCACGGGTGCGTTTCTTAGCGGAAAGAAACGGCGGGGCTCGTGCGGGCCCCACCTCACAAATATCCTACCAAGGGGGTAGGATATTTCTGGATAGCATCCTAACCAGTTCAACTCAGTTCAAGCCGCCTTTAAGTGGCTTCAAGTGGCTTCCAAGTGCTTTAAGTGAAATAAAATAAAGTTGTCGCAAAATTATTTTATTTCTTAACTTTAAGCCCGAAAATTAAAAACCACACCCGAGCAAACGCAACTCCGGAAGAGGCGTTTCTAAGCGAATACCGGCGCTGCGATTTCATCGGTGCCCTCAGAATTCGATTCCAGGCACCAGTTCAAAAGTTAGAAAAACCCGCTCGTCCGTTCACTGAACGTACCCGAGCCAAACTTCGGGAAATGATTCCGGGCACACCGGGCCTCGGAATCAGGCGCCGTCAGAAACTGCGTTCTTGTAAAATTCCAAAGAAAATTAAGAAAAAAATTTCATTGAAATTTACGGGTCTTTACATTACTCCCACCTCAGGACTTTACGTCCCCGTAAAGATACATCAAAAACTAGGGAAACAAATGTGGGTACTGAGCACGCATCTGAGCCTCCCGCTCCCAAGTGCTCTCCTGGAGGTTCCCGTGCTGCCATCTGATGCACACAAGAGGAATCGATCGCCCACGTAGGACCCGCTCCTGTCGATCCTCTATCTCCACTAGGACCTCCGCAAAAGTCGCTCCATCATCCACGTCTAGCTCCCCATAGTCAATGATGTGGGTCGGGTCGTGCACGTATCTCCTCAGCTGGGATACATGGAAGACGTCGTGCACCCGGTGCAACTGAGGTGGCAGAGCAAGGCGATAAGCCACCTCACCAACCCTGCTGAGGACCTGGAAGGGTCCGATGAAGCGTAGAGACAACTTTCCGCCTCGGCCAAATCTCCTCAAACCACATCGAGGTGAGACCCGCAAGAAGACGTGGTCGCCATCCTCGAACTCTAGTGGCCTCCGCCTCCTGTCAGCATATGACTTCTGCCGGCTCTGTGCTGTCCTCATCCGCTCCTGGATGACCTGGACCTTCTCTGCCGTGGCCCGGACCATCTCTGGTCCCACAAGTGCTGACTCTCCAGGGTCTGTCCAGCACAAAGGAGATCTGCAAGGCCTGCCGTACAACGTCTCGTAGGGTGTCATCCCGATGGTGGAGTGGTAGCTGTTGTTGTACGCGAACTCCACCAAGGGTAGGTGGTCCTCCCAGCTGCGACCAAAGTCGAGGACACATGCGCGGAGCATGTTCTTGAGAGTCTGAATGTTCCTCTCCGTCTGACCATCCGTCTGAGGGTGAAAGGCAGTGCTCAGACGTAGTCGCGTCCCCGAACGCCTCCTGCAACCCCTTCCAAAGCCGAGAAGTAAAATGAGCGTCCCGATCGAGACGATAGTCGATGGCACACTGTGAAGTCGTACAATCTCCTGAACGTAGAGACTCCCCAAGCTCTCCACTGTGCCCTGCTCTCGGATGGGTAAGAAGTGTGCCGACCTGGTGAGTCGGTCAACAATCACCCAAATGGAGTCGTGACCTCTGGAAGTGCATGGAAGTCCAGTCACAAAGTCCATAGATATCCCGTCCCACTTCCACTCCGGGACCTCCAAGGGTTGTACCAAGCCTGCTGGTACCTGATGCTCTGCCTTCACCTGCTGGCAGGTGAGGCACCGTGAAACGAACTCTGCCACAGCCTTCTTCATGCCCGGCCACTAGTGCTGTCGTCTGAGATCCTGGTACATCTTCGCCACTCCAGGATGTACCGCCAAAGGAGAAGTGTGAAACTCTCTCAGAACCTCCTCTCGTAAGGCGACTGGTACCAAGGTACGTTTTCTGAAAAGGACATCATGCTCTGCTCCAAGGGAGAAACCATCAGGTGCCTGTCCCGAGGATATCTGTGCACGCCGCGTCTCACAGTCAACGTCCCCATGTTGTGCCACTCTGACCCGCTGAAGAAGCGGAGGAGAGACTGTGAGAGACTGAAGGAAGGCTGCTCTGTCTCTATCCACGAAGGATATCTGCAAAGCGGCTAGCTGCTCTGTTGCCTCCTCAAGTAGATGGATGCCCGTCCTCCTGCTGAGGGAATCAGCCACTACGTTCCCCTTCCCAGGAGTATAGACTATCTCAAAGTCATAGTCCTGGAGGAACTTGAGCCATTTCCGCTGCCTCAGGTTCAGGTCCTTCTGAGAGAAGATGTACCTGAGACTCTGGTGGTCAGAAAAGACTGTGAAGCGCTCGCCCATCAGATAGTGTCTCCATGTCTTCAGGGCAAAGACCACTGCTGCCAACTCCAAGTCATGGGTAGCGTAGTTCTGCTCATGAGGCCTCAACTGACGTGATCCGTAGGCAATCACGGCCCGTTCCTGCATCAGGACACACCCGAGTCCGGTCCCTGATGCATCGCAGTAGACTACGTATCCAACTCCCTCCTCAGGCAACCTCAAGATAGGTGCGCTGGTCAACCTCTGCCTCAGCTCCTGGAAGCTCTGATGACATCTGTCTGACCACACGAAGGGTTTCCACTTCTTCGTTAATGCTGAGAGTGGGGCCGAAACTCTGGAGAAGTCTGGCACAAATCTCCGATAGTATCCGGCTAGGCCCAAGAAACTCCGCACCTCTGTCACGCTCTTGGGTGGCTCCCAAGCTAGCACTGCCTCGAACTTCGCGGGATCCACTGCAACTCCCTCCTCAGAAATGACGTGACCCAAGAAGTGGACCTCACGTAACCAAAACTGACACTTCGAGAGCTTGCCATAAAGCTGGTGCTCTCGGAGTGTGTCTAGTACAACACGTAGGTGGTAGGCGTGCTCCTCCTCCGTCATCGAGTACACCAAAATGTCGTCGATGAAGACCATGACAAATCGATCGAGGTGTGGCTGGAAGATCCTGTTCATGAGGCTCATGAACACTGCTGGAGCGTTGCTCACGCCGAAAGGCATAACCAAGAACTCATAGTGGCCATACCGACACCTGAAGGCCGTCTTCTGCACATCCTCGTCTCGAACTCTGAGCTGATGATAGCCTGACCTGAGGTCTATCTTCGAGAACCACCGTGCTCCCTTGAGCTGGTCGAAGAGGTCATCAATCCTGGGTAGCGGATACTTGTTCCTCACTGTCACCTAATTCAGGCGACGATAATCGACACACAGTCGCAAGCTCCCATCCGCCTTCTTGGCGAACAAAATCGGGGAAGCCCAGGGCGAAACACTGGGTCGGATGAACCCCTTTCCCTGCAAGTCCTCCAACTGTACCCGCAACTCTCGAAGCTCAGCGGGGGCCATCCGATATGCTGGAGTGGATATCAGGGCTGTCCCGGGGTACAGGTCAATATAAAAGTCTACCTCTCTGCGAGGAGGTAGTCCTGGAACGTCGTCGGGAAAGACGTCCGCGTACTGATCCACCACTGTAGGAAAACTGGGACTCCGCACGTCAACTGCTCCCAGGATGAGGCTAGCCAACTGATGAGTGATGGGCTGACCTCTCCTCTGCGAGAGTCCATCCAGTGCTGCTAAGGCTCCCTTCTCGCCGGTGAAGGTGAACCTGCTCCCGTCGATGCGCACACATCGCATCTTGCGCCTAATGCAGTCAATCTAAGCATGGACCGTAGATAACCAATCCATGCCCAACATGACGTCGTAAGGCCTCGACGATGCTACAAGAAGATCCCAGCTGAAGCTCTCGCCTCCTAGAGTAAGCTCACACTGCCGGAACCAGTGCGTAATCGTCGAGTCTGCTCCCGTAGGAGTCTCTAGCCGTAAGGATCGAGCCAACGGCTCTGTCGGAATCTCTGAGCTCCGAACAAGGGCAGTGGCTATGAAAGAGTGACTCGCTCCTGTGTCTATCAGAACTGCAGCAAGGGTGGAATAGACACAGATCGTACCTCGAATCATCTCTGGCGCGCTGTGGTCGTAGGCCTCCGCTGCCTAGAGCTGAGCCTGTCTCTGCCCGCCAGCTCCCTGTGGTCGGGGCGGGCCTCCTGGTGGTGGTGGTGGCAGAGCCTCAAAGCGTCGCCCACCACCTGCTGCTCGGCCAGCTCCTCTGCCTCGTCCGCCTCCTCCCTGCGGACCGCCACGGTCGACCCTCTGCCTCTGCCTGGGTGGCCCCTCCACCGTCTGCTGACCCTCAGTACGACGGGTCGGGCAGTCACGAGCCATGTGGCCCTGCCCGCCGCACTCGTAGCACTGTCTACCTCTCGGAAGGCTGGCTCCGGGCCGGGTGCCCTGCACTGCTGAGCCAGTGTCCCGAGGTCGCCTTCCGGAAGGTCTGGTCCGCCTGGAACCCTGAGTCATCCGCCGGCTACCAGCTGCCGAAGACTCCGCTATCTGCCGCCCTGCGGTGGGTCTCGCTGTGGACTCATCCAGGAAGCTCTCGATCAGGAGGGCTCGCTCCAGTACTCCTGCCTGGGTCGGGATGCTGAGGGAGATCAGCGATGCCCTGATCTCGTGTCTCAAACCCTGCTCGAAGGTCCGGGCCCGGAAGAAGGGGTCCCATACCATGTCTGTCGAGTACCGAGAAAGGTCGGTGAACCTCGCCGCGTACTGAGCGACCGTCAAGCTGCCCTGCCGCAGCTGTAGAAGCTCCTGGATGCGCACCTCTCGGAGGGTGGCCGGGACGAACTCTGAGCGGAAGAGGCTCTCGAAGTCCGTCCAGATGAGGGTGGCCTCATCGTGTACCTGGAGCATCAGGCTCCACCAGCGTCCGGCTGCTGCGTGTAGTAGGCTCGCCGCGAGGATCACCATGAGGTCTGCTGGCGTCCTCACTAGCCTCAAAACTCGGACAACCGCCTCCAACCAGTCCTCGGCTGCCTGGGGGTCCGACTCCCCACGGAACCTGGGTGGTCGCTGGCGCTGGAACTCGTGTAGAGCTCCAAGGCGTCGTGCGTCGTCAGCTGCCAGTGCTGGAAGCATCGGGGGCTCGGCGGGTAAAGGTACCGCCGGTGCCTCTGCTGTCAACGGGCCCTGTACCGAGGCCTCGTCACTTGGCGGGCTATCGTCGCGCCCTACCCTGGGAACCCTAGCTGGCTGCTGTCGGCGTGCCATCCTGAAAAGGAAACAAGTATGCCACGGTCAGAACAGTATACCTGGTGAGCTGACACAAGTAATCACAAAGAAAACTTGAAACACACATGCAATCAATGTTTTCGTGCATTAAGTCGGAAATCAGAAGTCAGGGTCCTGGTGTATGGATACGTCGGCCACCGCACCAACACTGAACTCCCTGGACTGATAACCACACTCAATACACTAAACACTATTGCTTCACATAGAAGAAAGATCAGAGTCTGCGGTAGAACCGACCACCTCTGATACCAATTTGTCACGACCCGTCCTCGGGGCCCGTGCCGTGACTACCCCAAGCCCGCCTTCCATAGGCCAGGGGCTGGCGACTAGCACCAAGGCGTAAATCCCAACAAAAAGGGAAGGCATTGCCTTTGAAAAGTAAACAAGCACCACAGAGTAAGCAAGCGGAAAAGTAAACACTAAGTAAAACTGTACAAGCTGTACTGAAAGTAAAAAGGGGCCAGAAATACAAGCCCAACTGTAAAGTACAACTGAAAGGAAAAACTGCAACTGAAAGGAAAAACTGCAGCGTCGAGCCGTCCACTGGAAGTCCCACCTGAAGGGTGGGTACAGATAGGCTCCACTACTCCTCGGGTCCACCTAACCGCTCCGAGTACGTCCCGCCCAGTGGTCCACCTCCAGGTAATGTCCTGCTCCGCACGCCTCCTCCACGATCAATGTTGTCCGTCGTCTGCAACCAACACCACGAAGTGCGGGCATAGACCGTGCAGGGGTGAGTATAAGCTACTCAGTAGGGACCCCGAGACCCCCGAAGGTCTCCCGAAATCCACAAAGGATTAATCACGAAAAGAGATGCAATCACGAAGTAACAATTGACACGGCTTAGGTATATGCCCATACATATACCTAAGTCTGCAATTCCCCGTTCGGCTCCAATGTTCGAGCCCAAGCACAACCCAGTCCACATAGGAAAGCAAAATGCATACCCACGCAGGATAGAACAACACAATCCACAAAGGAGAGTAAACAGTAAATCCACACAGGATAGCTCAACACAATCCACAAAGGAGAGTAACACAAGATTCAGCTCACATAGGTATACTTCTTCGGATGACGATAAAGATGATCATTGAACCATCTAAGTCGTCGGACCCGCGAAGGATCGATAGGTACTAACCTTGCAGTGACCCACACAGGATCGGGCCCACGCAGGACCTGTAGGGGTTGGCTCACACAGAACCGCTGAGAGATGACCCACACAGGATCGGGCCCACACAGGACCGGGCCCACGCAGGACCTGTAGGCGCTGGCTCACACAGAACCGCTGAGCGCTGACCCACGCAGGATCAGACCCACACAGGATTGGGCCCACACAGGACCGGTAGCACTGATCCAAGTAGGATCGCTGAGTGCAGTAGTCGTCGCAGTCCGCTGAGGATCTCTGCACAGTCGTCGCCGCAGTCCACTGAGGATCTCTGCACGGTCGTCGTCGGAGTCCACGGAGGATCTCTGCACAGTCGTCGCCGCAGTCCACTGAGGATCTCTGCACGGTCGTCGCTGTCGAAGTAGCAGTCGCAGCCAGCCTAGGGTTTCCGCACACAGCAAGCTCGTTCGGGAGGGTCCGCTCCACGAGCCGAGAGGCTGATACATCAACTAACACAAAGTCTGATGTTGATGTATCCAAAAGTTTTGTATCGTCAACAGGAACTCAACGTCGCAGACGGCGCGTCAATCGGACGCCCGGTCTGAGAGATATTGGCATTTTCGTCCCAGGGGCCCGGTTGGTTTTTAAGGCAAAACCAACCCGACCGCACTCCACCTTCATCCAAACCTCGGGCGGAGTATGCCAAAAGATCCATCTCACTTAGAGGAACTCAACAAAGCTGACGGCACGTCAATCGGACGTCCGTAGCTCAAGATATGAGTGTTTCCGCTCCCGGGGGCCCGGTTGGTCTCGTGTACGAACCAACCCGGCCGAACTCAAAGTATTCCGAAACCTTGAGTGCGATATACCGAAACGACCGTCTCAATCCAAGGATCGCGTTGCCGCTGACGGAGAGTCGTTTGGATTCACGAAGCTCAAGATAAGGGCGTTTGAACGAAAACGTCTGAAGATGGGGGGTACGGGCCCGGGCCGACTCGGTCCGACCCCCCTGGGTCGGCCCGACCCGGGTCCGACCCGGTTGGCCCGGCCCGGCTCGGCCGAGCGGCGTGGGTGGAAGTCGCGGGCGCCGACCCGCGGCCTGAGAAGAAACCGCGGCCCGCGTGCGGGCCGCGCTGGTGAACCGCGGACGCGGCTCTGCCGCGTCCCGCCTGGACGAACCGGACCCGCGCGGCCGCGGGTCCATTGGCCGCCGCCGCCGCCGCGGCTTCAGCCGCGGCGGACTCGTCCGGCGGTGCGCCGGGGCGCCGCCGCCTCCGGCCGCCGGCAACTTCCGCAGGCCGCCGACGTCGCTCCGGTGGCCCGTTTTCCTTCCCGTCTGCGCCGTTGCTCCTCCCGGGATCCGTTCTTTACTGCGGGATCGTCAAACGTCCGATGCGGCACGTTCCGTCGTCGACCGTCAAATCCGAACAAAACTAAGAACGGCGGAGGGTCGTCGGGCCGTGTTCGTTTGGCCCGCACCCTCCGCGTTAGAGATAAACAACCGGGAGAAATTGTTCAACACATGAACCGACAATTTTAATTAAAATAAAATTGTTCATTTGAAACCGACTTTTTAATTTTCAAAGAACGTTCAGGGGAAAATTAAAAAGGGGGTAATTTTCCAAAATAAATCCCTACCTCGTCGATCGTCGCCCGTGGGCGTTCTTCGCGGAAAGGATCGTCGCGGAAGAGAGGGATCGTCGCGTCGTCGCGGGGAGGCGTCGCGTCGTCGCGGAAACCGGCGTTGAGTCGGCGAACTCAACGAACCAAGAACAACAGATTTAAATTATAATTAATTAAATCTGTGTTTAAAACCAAAAGAAAAGAACCTTGACCAGAAATCTGAAATCACTCACCTCAAATGGTCTGTGATCGGAGATCGGAGATCGGAGATCGGAAGAACGTCTCGGGCGAAGGCGTCGTCGATTTTCGGGTTCGGCGTTCTTCGCGTTCTTCGCGTTCTTCGCGTTCTTCGCGAGGAAGAAAAAGTTACGAGGGTTCTCTCAAATCTTCTCAAGCGCAAATAACCAGAGGTTAAGCATTGGCCTTATTTTATTATTATGCCAACGAATTTGAAAAACTGGTTAAGAAACGATCCATCAATTCGTTGAATTAATTCAATGAAAGAAACGACCCATTTAATTCACGAAAGAAACAGCCAATTTAATTCACGAAATAAACCGCCCAATTAAATGGTCTGTTAAGAATTTAGAAAACGCGTCGGTTGACTTTCATTAAGACGGGTTTTCACGGGTGCGTTTCTTAGCGGAAAGAAACGGCGGGGCTCGTGCGGGCCCCACCTCACAAATATCTTACCAAGGGGGTAGGATATTTCTGGATAGCATCCTATCCAGTTCAACTCAGTTCAAGCCGCCTTTAAGTGGCTTCAAGTGGCTTCCAAGTGGCTTAAGTGAAATAAAATAAAGTTGTCGCAAAATTATTTTATTTCTTAATTTTAAGCCCGAAAATTAAAAACCACACCCGAGCAAACTCAACTCCGGAAGAGGCGTTTCTAAGCGAATACCGGCGCTGCGATTTCATCGGTGCCCTCAGAATTCGATTCCGGGCACCGGTTCAAAAGTTAGAAAAACTCGCTCGTCCATTAACTGAACGTACCCGAGCCAAACTTCAGAAAATGATTCCGGGCACACCGGGCCTCGGAATCAGGCGCCGTCAGAAACTGCGTTCTTGTAAAATTCCAAAGAAAATTAAGAAATTTTTTTTTTGAAATTTACGGGTCTTTACATACCCAAACTAAGGAGTGAATGTCTTGTATCAACTCCTCGCGTATATCTTATGGCACCCATAAATTCCCCAAGAAACGCATGATATCATCCTTTCCTATTGTCCATCCCAGAATAGGGTCCCCTCCTGACACGCTCTCCCATAGGACTAGGCCTTCTGAATCTAATAGCTTCCTCATACATAGTCGATCAAGAAGAGAAGATGTAACAGCTACAGAAGATAGAAATGTATGTCCCTATCTGTCGTGAACCTCCAAATGCTTCTTAGAGAATAGATCCATAAGCTGCCACTCACTTCTGGCCTCCTGAACTGCCTGTATCTGAGTCCTGCTCAACACATCAGTAACTGCATTGCCTTTCCTAGGTGTATAGACATGCTCAAATTCAATGGACTAAAGATACTCAACCCACCTTCTATGTATTAAATTCAGTTCACATTGAGTGAAGATGTACTTGAGACTCTTGTGGATGGTGACAACCATAATGTTCTCTCATAGAAGATAATGTCTCTAACAGCATAGGGCATGAACAATAGCTGCCAACTCCAGATCATGCGTTAAGTAATTCTCCACATGTGGCCTAAACTGCCGAGAACCATATGCAACGACTCCATATCCATGTATAAGCACACCTCCCATCCCGATACTGGACGCATCATAGTAAAAAGTATAGCTCTCGCCCGGCTCTATAAATACTAGTTTCAGTGCTGAAGTCAACCTCCCTTTCATCTCTTGAAAGACTGACTAATAAGAATCTGACCATAAGAACTTCACAACCTTCTTAGTCAGACCCTTTAGTGGTGCTTCTAAGCATCAGATGTCATGTATGAATCATCTTTAGTATCCAGAAAACCGTATAAAACTCCGCACCTCAAAGAAGTTCTTCGGCTGCTCCTAGGAAACTACTACTCTCACTTTCTATATGTCTACACATAATCCTACCTCTGAAATAATGTGACCCCAGAAGTGAATCTGATCCATCCAAAAGTGTCATTTTGAGAGCTTAGTATATAAATGATGCTCTCTATGTATACTCAAAACGATCTCAATATGGGTAGCATGGTCGTGTTGAGTGTGAGAGTACACCATGATATCATCCATGAAGACCACAACGAAGGAATAAAAATATGGATGGAACACTAGGTTCATCAGTGTGATGAAAACTACAGGTGCATTCGTGAGACCTAGCAACATTAACATATACTCTTATAGACCATACCTTCTCCGAAAGGCTGTAAGAGGTATATCTGATGGTCTAACATGCAACAGATGGTAACCAGATCTCATGTCAATCTTTGAGAACACTCGGGATCCTTGAAGCTAATCAAAGAGATCATCAATCCATGGTAAAGGATATCGATTCTTGACCATCAACTAGTTCATCTTATGATAGTCCAAACAAAGCCTAAGGGTATCATTCACCTTTTTCGTAAATAGGACATGCTAACCCCAAGGGGTAGTACTAGGTTAGATGAAACCCTTCGCCTGAAACTCCTCCAACTACTTCTTGGGATCTTGAAACTCTGGTGTATCCATCCTATAAGGAGGAATGGACATTGTTTCCTCCCCTGGAACAAGATCAATAGAAAATTATACCTCACACTCAAAAGGAAAACCGGAAATGTATTCTGGAAAGAAGTCACTGAAACAATCCACCACTGGAGGAAAGACTAACTAAGAAGTCCACTAATCATCCAGATATAAACTACCAATCTGTGTTGTAACTCCTCCTAACCCATGATGCTATGGTCCCGCTCTGCTCTCCTTGACATCCCACTAACCCTTATGATGAAATGGTACACCCTCTGGTGATGTAAAACTCACCTTGAGGTGATAACAGTCGACAACGACCTGGAAGGGAACAAACATGTCCATTCAGATAATGACATCATAGACTATCATCTCAAGGACATAGAGGTCCCATAGAATGTGACACCCACCAACCTATTGAGGGAACTCCTTACACTGACGTAAACTCACCATTCCAGTCCCGAACGGAGTGTCTAGTGTCAAGATATCGGCAGAAGAAAAGATACAGAGCCCAAGGCTCTCCACAACGACAACATATATAAATCTGTGGGAAGCCCCAGTATAAAAATGAGTTGAATATAAAACTGAGGCTATGAAGATCGTACCTTGAACTGTAGAAGGTCTGAGATTTTACTTATGTTGGGACTGCTCCACTGCAAATGTCGGGCCTGCACCACTGCCTCGTGACCCTACCTGACCACTCTGAGTTGATCCACCTTCCTGTCGCTAAAAACTGGGTGATTTTCTACCCCATCCATGACCTCCACCTCAGCCCGAACGGCCGGAAGAACTCCCATTCCCTGACTGATGAGACACTGGTGGTTATTATCTTGAATGGGGAGTCATAGAAGAAGCCCCGTCACCAGCTGCTGGTGAGAAGATCTAAAAGAAATGCTAAAGATTTTCACCTGAGATCGGATGTCATTCAGGAGACCATCCTCAAACATCCGTTTGAAGAACAAATCATAACCTCCTGGAATATGTGTGAAAAACTGCAGCTTTGTGATGCGAGAGGAATACTCCATAACAGTTAGAGTACCCTTCTCTAGAATCATGAAGTCTTAGGCTCGATAGACCCTCAAGGTCTTCGTATATAAGTAATCGTAGGAGATGTGTGGAAACTCATGCCAAGACATATTCTGATAGCATCCTGCCTGTGGGATCACATACCACCACCACTTGGAGGATTCTCAAAGAATTTAGGTTCTAAGCTTCACCCTCTTCTCTAGTGGTATCGGCAAATGCTCTAAAATCATCAGTGTCGATTATATCCATGACTCTACAGCCTGGGGTCTTCCATCCCCTAAGAATGTCGGATAATTCTACTACTGGAAGACCCACATCAAATCAACCATCTACGGGGTAGGAGGCAGAGCTCCCAGAAAGTTCTGCTTCATCCTCAGAAAGCCTTCCCTGAACTGTGCATCTGCACCTACGTCAAGTACAATGGCTGGGGCCAAGGCTGGCACAACTAGAGGATCTATAGGTTTTCCCTGATAAGCCATGTCCGGTGCCTGATCACCACCCGACAGCTGAAGTTCAAACGAAGGATGTATCGGTGGCATGACTCTACAAGGTCAGGCACACACCTTAGATCAAGGTTATCAAGGACTGAAAACTAGAAGTGTAAGAATAGAATATGAAAAATAAATAACTCAAATTTTAGAAAACATGACTACATGGCGTGTACAATGATTACACGACGTGTTCCCTTAAGTCATCTACATGGGCGTGTACTCCTGCCTAAACTGGTCGTGTAACACCCCAAACACACGACGTGTTTTCCTAACACATGGCGTGTACTTGAAACTTCTTCCACTCCTTGAGTCCTTCAACAAGGTTAAGCCACACGACTCTCCTAATAAAAGACTACATGGTGTGTTCAAGGTAGACACGGCGTCTACTATATGAGCTTCACCTGGACCATGTTGTCGGCAACACGGCTTGGCACACAGCTCAAAATACATGGCGTGTTCATGGTGGACAAGGCGTGTATGTGAAAAGATAACACCAACCCATTTTTTTGGTTTCACAGCCAGCTACATGGATGAAATGACACAGATTGTTCCAAATGAACACGACATGTACGAGAAGGGATAACACCGACCCCTGTTGTTCATGACACGGCCAAGTACCTAGGTCAGACTACACGGCGTGTTCAGCTGGTACATGACGTGTTCCTACATGAAATTTCCTATCTTGTGTATCTTCCCACACGGCCTATGACACGGTTAGAGACTAAACAACATGTACATAAAGTACACAGCATGTACTTAAGAAAAATAGTTTCTTCCCGAACAGAAGAACACATGGCGTGTACTCAACATTACATGATGTGTATTCTGGTTTTTTCCGGACAGTAAGCCTTACAATATACTCTAGAACCCAGTAGGCACTGTACGAACAAATAAGGTGCCAAATTTTGATGTGTGAGGGTTCATATTCCCTGATAATCAAATATTGTCATCTTATACATGTTATAACAATGAAAATAGGGCAATGATCCAACAAGTTCCAGTCCATGAGGGCCCATAACACCTCAAGAACCAATTTATTGCATTTATTCAAACAAAACCTTACAAAAAAATACCCTATCAAACAATAGATATTTTTACCAAGTAACCTATCACAATGTCATGCATATTCTACACAACATCTATCACAACCAAATGAAACCACTAGTGCATCCTAAATGGAATGGCAAGAATGCATGACAAGTGATTTCTAGAAAGTGCCTATATGATGCATGAGATGGAATGCCATAATCTCACCGGGTTGAAACAGAAATAGAACCTTAATAACCTCAACAATAACAATAGAAATCATGTGTATCACTCAAGGTGAAATCAAATCAACTGTAATAATTGCAAACCAGAAAACTGAAAATAACGAGGTAGATTGGATTTCCCATATACACGGATTAGTTACTATAGGGAGAAAATTATTAACATGTACCTATTCCATCCTATCCGTGAATATAGGCTCCAAATAGTATGTCAAGAATAAAATAATTCCTCTCATACCACTTGTAACATCCCGGTTCTAGAATCCACCTAGAGGCACCCCGTACCCGGTTGGTCACGTGGCCTCAAACACATTTACCTAAACGCCAGAGGCTACAGAATAGTAGTGAGGGACTTGGGTGTGATAGTGGGGAAACTATTCCCTCACTGGAAGAGTACACATCAGAAGTATATAAATACATAAAAGAGAGGAAGTAGTAATAATGAAATAAAATAGTAATAGCAGAAAACTGAAAGTATAAATAGGAGAACATATATAAAATGGTGCATGATATATATATCTTGGAAAACTACCAAACAAGTCACAATGATGAAATACAACAGTACTAAACCAGGAAAAAAATATAAGATAAATAGCTCCTCATCATCACAAGAATATGCTTGGTCCCATGATCTCCAGATCCACAGAAAGTCATGTACTTGAAGTAGAAGGGTGCTTTCCCTTATCTAAACCTACAATAATATAATCTGTTTGGGACCAAATGCATGACCCAAAGAGGGAGTGAGACTAAATCCCAGTAGGCAACCACCCAAAGATCTGTGCCTAATAGTCAGTGAATATATGGCAGGAAAAAGTACATAAAAACAATAAATAAGAAGGTGTTCACCAGTAAACAGTTCCACAAGTCCAATAACAAATCAAGCAAAGTAACCCTCTAGGAAGTGCACACAGCCTATCCTCTCTGGTTTTGTATATGAAGACTTTTTGAGGAATCACTCACAGTCAATTCCACCTATAGTCTAAGGTAGTCAGGAACTCTCTGAGGATGCTCACCCAGTCAATTCCCCTTATATTACGAAGGTCAATGACTCTCTGAGGAAGATAACTCGGTCAATTCCCCTTATAGCTCAGGTCGTTCATAGACTCTCTGAGAAAACACTCACCGTCAATTCCCCTTATAGTATAAAGAGTTCAGGAATAAAATCAATCACTCTATGAGGAAGCTCAAGCAGTCAATCCCTTTATAGTCTAAAGAAATAAAAGACTCTCTGAGGATGCTCAATTGGTCAATTCCCTTTATAGCCCTAAGTGGTTTTAGGATCTCTAAGGATGATCACTCGGTCAATCCACCTTATATCCAAAAGTGCTCCAGGACTCTCTGAGGAATCTCACCCAGTCAATTTCAATTATAGTCTACTCCACCATGTTCTCATGACCCTGTGTAGGTCAACAAGCATAACAGTTTAGTATGGACAAAGTAAACCTAAAAAACTACTTGGCTAAACAGTCTACAACATATCGATCATGTCAATACACAAACCCTCCATCCTATAGAAACAGGCATGGAAAACAAGTAAAGCAGCCAAAGTCTAAATAGGGCCAAACGGTCGTAAACAGAACATGCATGGGAAAAACATTCAAGCATAGCAATCATCCCTAATCATATCAAAATATCCTTTACACAGGCATACAATCATTTTAGGAAAACAATAGGGGTAAAACGGTAAAGACGCAATACCCCGTTCAAGGGTATTGGTGGAATTTGCACATAATACTTAAATACATTGAACAAAAAACACCAAACACCTACCTTAGGGTTAGCAAATCGCTATAAGTGAACCTCGAGGATTGAATCACCTTAGAACGCCGTAGATCTACAAAAATGTATAAAATGTTCAACCCCTGATAACTTAGAAAAGAGGAGAATAAATGAAATGAGGTTCCAGCAGAAGAGAAAACTCACCGATGTGATTCCAACGCAACTGATGGTGTTCAATTCGGAGGATAGACGGAGGCGCATGGGCTCGTCAAAGATCCTCGGCCATACAGACTCTCACGAATGAACAAGACCTCGAAGAGGTGTGTTCTATCTGTTAGACATGACCTCAGAGAATTTAATGAAAAAAAAACAAAATACACGGCGTGTACTTTTGGAGCACGCGGCGTGTACTTGTTGTTCCCGTAATCAGCATTAGGCGGCCTCCAAGTCACTCCAACATGGCCGTGTGTGTGGCTACTACACAACCGACACACGGCCTCATGTGCCAAGGAAGTACATGGCGTGTACTTAGAAATTTTCCAGAATTTACTTTTTCCTCAAAATGACTAGAAAACAAAAAACATACTTGAAAATAAGATCCAAGGTTTTACAATAATAAATATGGATTAATGTTATTGTTCACATATGGGGATAATTATTACAATTATAATTAATTACAAGTGTCCCTTTTTCCACGTATTGATGACTTATTCAAACAATTTAAAGGATCTTAATGCTTCTTAATGTTTTACGCTCATTTTTTATACACTTCTAAATGATATAAAAAATCATATAACTAAAATAGATTTTTATAAGATGTATAAAATTTATTATTTCATAGTACTCGGTTTTTTATTAACAAATTCACCATATGATTTTATGTACCAGATGAATTTAATAGAAATAGATTTATGGATAATATTCTATGGTATTTATAAATAACGTCTTGGTGTAATCAAAGATATTTGAGTTTCATAAGAACCATATACATATTTGGAAAAACTATTTTGGTGACTATTTGTTATATGAGAGATTAAAATGTAAGAGTTTAAGCATCAAATTATTTTTCATGGACATATATCCTCAAAGTATAGTATATTTGTTAACCCTTTAAGGAACAAGGTGGTTGATTAATGGAAAACACCACTAAATATTTATAACAAAACAAAGTTTCCTTGTATTTTTTTGGTAACTATCAATGATTTTTTACTATTTATCTCGATTAGAGAATATATTTGAAAGGTTGATGTGTAAATGGTTTAAATTCACATGGTTGATTGAATGTGACTAATATTTTGAATAACTTAATAATTAATTAATTACGCCATCAATATTAACAATACTCTATGTGAAATAAGGATATTTTATTTTCAATGATACATTGATGAAATGAAATAGATGAGTCTTTATAAAAAATTATTCAAAATTTAATAATTCATAAATTTAATTAACGATCCATGAATAAAATTATCTAACTCATTATCTAGAGTTTATGTCATTAATATTTACTAAAATGATATAGTGACAATATAGATATTTTTTAGTTCTGAATTATATATATATCAAGATATAATAAAGTATATAATCCGAAATAAAAATCCAAACAAGTGCGAAAAATATGATTTCTACCACTCAAATACATTGAATTTATATCACTACCACCCTATGAAGGAAAATAGGTTGTAAATAACTTTAGTAGGATGAATCGTGGATATCTATCCACTAATACAGATAGAAAAAGATATAATATCCATGTATATAATAAATATGAAATTGAAATTATTAATTATGGGGAATCATCATTCAATTTACAATTAATGGTCCAATATTTATTACTAGACAAGATTGTGATGTTTCAATAAATAAATAAGGTAAAAAAAGAATAATAAATTTTGAGAAGATGGGAAATTAATTAAAATTATATATGAAGATCATGTTTTCATGATACAAAAGAGATTTTGGGTACCATAATAACCTTATATGAAGAGGTAATTATTAGATAAATTGGCGGGCTCGAATTTATTTATAAATTTTGGTATAAACAAGATATATAAGATTTGGTGAGAAAACCATTGGTGAGATAATATAATGAGGCTAATCATATATTATGTATTCAGATGTTTGAAATATAAATAATTAATGGATGAGTTAACAATTCAAATATTTCGTAAAAACAATATATACTATTGTATATGTGGGAAAATATCACAAGTAAACTAATTACTCCAATTCCTTAAAAATCAAAGGGTAATAATGCAATATGGTCAATCATGGATAAAAATAAAGGGTTTTATAGTTTCCTTATAATATGGTGGGATATTTATCATGATAATTTTTAAAGGATTTATATAATTGGTGTTATGAGGATAAGTGTTGAAGATTTATAAATAGTATCTAACAGCAACCCATATTCCACATCAAAATTTTTGAGGAGTCTTCAACAGGATCAAAACAGTGAATCACATTTTATCACCACATTTAAAATTAAAATGATGTGGAATATGAAAATACAAAAAAATATTAAAGTACATGATGAGGTCATACTCACTCAACATCAATGGAACATCGGGATATTACCATCATATGTTAGAATACACATACAAACATATTTTTCACTATATCTTTCAAATGGTACCATAAAATGATTTACGTGTGAGAAATATATACCACACTGTCATGCATGGGTAGAAATGGGGAAATATAGATAGTTGATTTGTAATAATTGAGGAGAAAAATGAGAAAATTGGAATTATAGAAAATGTAGATAGACAACAGAATCTATAAAAAATTTACCAGAATAATTAAAGAATGGACATAGAGTTTCATGTATGAGACCATGTCTTCATAAATTTATTATAAAAGAAGCATTTTATAGGGATTTATAATAATGAAACACTAGTTTCATGGTGCATTGGATCTTATGAGACAATAGAAGGTTTTTTTTGTAATTTCAGATCATTTTAAAATGAACCCTAATTTCTCTTATGAAGATGATGTATTCCATGTGTTATTATAAAGTATGTTAATGTTAATTTCAATGAATGTCATTAACTTAATGTAAATAGTTATATATATTTTATTTTTCAATGGGGATAATCATTTTTAGATTATTAACACCAAAGAGAATGTTTATCATCATTGGAAAACATGGTTAGGGAATTTACATAGATAACATCATATATTGGTGGAAAAAACATGGGAACCCTAAGAATAATTGTGGAAAAATAAGACCCAAATGTTCTTGGATTGAAAAATATTAAACACTTATATGAAGATATTATTTATGGGAGATAACATACGAAATAAAAAAATAAAAATAATTTCTCAATAAAACACTTGTTACTTAATTTAATCATAATATCACAATGAAACTATACAATTAAATTCAATAGAAATAGTATGACTAATAATATAGAACATTACATATAATGAAATAATTCACACCAAAAAAATAGTACAATGAGATAATAGAAAAATTTAAAATTTATAAATAAAATTTGATAGTTTGGTTTTTATAGCATCCATGAATTTTCAAGGGCTTAAAACACTATAATTTATTAATAATAATATCAAAATGGTTTGAATTTTTTATAGATATACTTTAGGAAACATTATTTGAAGGAAATAATTATTAAATAATATGTTATTATAGAATTTATAACTATTATATGATCATTGGAAGTGTAACTGTTCATTAGAATAGTTTCTGACTATTGGAATAGTAATGAATCATTGGAATAGAAACTGAGCATTTGGAATAGTAAAATTATATAGTAAGAAATATTTTACCATTCATTAAATAACTATATATAAAAATTATGATATCATTAAATGAATTATCAGATTATATAAATTAATATATGTATAATTTTAAAATTTCATATGGTATTTTTAAAATTATGGATTAAGAAATATTAAGTTTTATATTAAATTATAAATATTATAAATAAATAATTGAGTAATATATTTCAAAAAAATGACTAACTTTTTAGAATCCTAATAATGAAATAATCTAAGAATAAGTATTTGGTAATATGAAGAGAGATTCGAATTTATTAGTGAATAGTAAAAATATCATTTTTAGGTATACTGCTTGTTGTATGACTCTTAATGATGTCAAGATGAATCAATAATTTATTAAAAATGTTAGTACAAAATTTCAATATAATAATAATAATTATTCATTCAGAAATAAAAAACATAACTTCCAAAACTGTATATGAATTTCTAACAACCAAAAAATATTTATCTGAGATAAAAAATATATATCTGAATCTAGACAGAATATTAAATATATAAATGATATTAGTAAATTTATTTGGAGGTTAATGGTCAATATATATATATATATAAATCATTATTATTACTCACAATAATTAATGAAATTTATAGTTTTCGTAAAAACAATTAATTAATGAAAACCTTAATCCACCATTCCCTTTTCCTATAAATACACCCCCTTTTAAAATATTCATCTTCACATCAAAACAAAAATCTATAGATTAATATCATCCACTGTGTAACTCTAATTCTCTTCCAATAGTATTATAATGTTTTGATCTCATTCCAGGATTATTTAAATAAGACTTAAGTTGTAGTCATGTGGAGTTGTCTCATAGAGAAAAGTAAGTCTTATGATTTAATAACTTTCAATTGCATTAATTTTAATTATACATGTTTTTATACGAAAAAGTAAATGAAAATAATTAATTTAGTAATATTTTAAATCATTTATAAAAAATTTCGCTTATCTATTTGAAAAATAATTAATTTCCATGTTATTTATAACATTTCTTCCATTTTGAATTTTTTAATAGCTTATACAGATGATTTTATAAATTTATTTTGACTACCTTACATGGATGGTTCAAAAAAAATATCTACTAAATTAATATAATATTTAAGATATTATTATTCTTACATAATGATAAAATGGAAAGTGTATTAATACAATTAAATATAAACAATCATGGCCATTAAAACTACATCAAAAATGCATATTGTTAAATGTTTTCTAGTGAAAATACATTTTTGATTCCATATTGAACACAAAACTTATATACCATTTGACTGAATTGAATAAAAATACATTGAAACATATACAGATTTTTGAGCCACTGGATAACATGATTTTACAGTAACAATTTATTTTTGAAAGGGATTGAAACTACGAAATGAAAAACATAAAAATGATCAAGGAATGAAAAAAGAAATCCTTTTAATGATTAATACCTATAATTAATTGAAATTAAATGATTAATAATAAATAAAAACACCTGTAAAATGTTCTTAGTAGATAATATAATTATTATAATTTTTTCATTCATTATTTTAGAAGATATATAAATTGATCTGAAACTTAAGGCATAGACTTATCTTTCAAATCCCCATTATATTCAATTATTTTTTTTCTATTTTCTGTCAGATTTTTTACCTCATAACTCAAAATTATCAATATTATACCTTAAAAATATTAGATTATTTTTAGGTATTAATTTCCACTTTACCATCCATATTTTTCTATAGTCTATACATTACATTTTTTTTTCAAAGAAGACTCCCCACTCTTTTTCTTCATTCTTTGTGATGTTCTATACGAATATATCTCTCTCTATCTCTCATGATATTTTCTTTTTATTAAATAACCTGTATATAATTTATATCTTCTAAAACATTTATATTTACCTTAAAATATAATATTTACTCTATATGGTGTAAAAAAAATATTTCTTAATTCATCTTGATGGTTTCTTGGATAAAATAATATACCATTCTGTTGACTGCCTAAATATTGAAAATTTATATTCCTCGTATTTCAATATTGATATGAATTTATTTTTATAATTGTATATATTTTAATTTACTTGTGAAATATTACATTATTTATTATAATGAATGCATTAGACTTATCATGTGTTTGGTGAGGACTGAAATTTTAGTGCCTCTGGATGAATTGATAGGTATAATGAGATAAACTAGTTTATGTATCTAGTGAATGAATCCTAATTTTTTTATGATTTCATGAGAAATATCACAACTATATGATTATGATTTCATTGGAAAATTAATTGATAGCATAGTTATTATTTTTAGAATTATTGACTTCATCATTAAGAGGTCTATTATTATTATTATAGTCATAAATATGATAATAATTTTCCATTATTATCAATATGTTATTCTTATGTATTTAATTATATATAATTTATTTTAATATATATATTCAAGATATATTATGTATGGTACACTAATTATATTTTTTATTCTACTATAAAATACCCCAAATTGAGCATCTAATCACACTCATTTCTATTACATCTACATTTCCACATGAAACCATGAAGATGGCTATATGTGATTTATTGAAAAGTGATGTAGGATTGATGATTTATTATCTTTTTTATGATGTAGATTATGATAAAATTTAGTTATATGATTTTAGTCTCCTAAAACTATTTTATTTATTTTTTATGCCTCCAATGTAATAAATGACCACCCATATCGTGTTACTAGAGTTAGGGTTTTTATTGAGAAACCTCATGTATAAAAGACTAAACGAGTGGGTGAAATGAGTTATCTATCTAAAAAAATAGTGATAAATTTTAATATATTTTAAATTATGGATTATAATAAATGGTTTAACAAATTAATAATGTTATATTCATTTTTAATGGATCATATTTATTATTTATGTGATTATAGTAAAAATTGAAAATAAAATATGCTCATATCCGTTAAAGGTTACTATATAGGTGTTCCCAAAAAACAAATAAACATATGAATTCTTTTTTCATACCCAAAAACCCTATTAAATGTGTAATTAAAAGAAAAAGAATTGTAAATCTATAGAGAAAATCTTACAATTAATAAAAATGAAATATTTAATAACTTTGATGTATTGAAAATCCTAATTACAATCATGTTTTTGAATTTTATTATTTTAATCTGAAAAAACAGTAATTTTCAACCCTTAGTAACTATCTAAATAAGAAAATTATATTATATTTATTTTTTTTGCCGTAATAATTTATAATGTTCAATGTGGTAAACCAATTATATATAAAATTTAATGTACTTTGCAGTCAATTTATACTAAATATATTATTCTATGTAGAAATACTTGAGTGGTGGATTTTCATACCTCCCTTATTATTTAAAATTATAATTATTCCCTAGAAATATTTTATTTCTCATTTATATTACATCCATTAAAAAATGAGGATACTATTATTTATATGAGTTCATGTCACTATGTGAACTATTACAATTTTTTCCATCAATTAAAATTGAAACTAGTACACTGAATGAAATGCATTTACCCATTAAAAATTTTATTGTCTAATATTTCTACATCTTACTTTATGAAACATCCTACCATTATATTTTATGTTACTTACCTTATTACTATGAAATTAATTCTTCCAACTGTTATCCTAAGATAAACCTCCAAATACTGACCATATGAAATTATGAAGTATCTATCTACCCAACATATTGATTTTGTAAATTTCCTCCCACACTACAATGTGATTTAAATGTTAGTGACTAAAATAAATAACAAAATCATTGGGACCCATTTAAAAAAATAAATTTAATAGCTCTTTGTGCTTATATAATTCCAATTGATTATAACTAGTGAAAAAATGACTATTTATAATGCTTTTCTTACTTCAAAAACTATATAAATGTTTTTTAAACACACACAAAATGGTTTGTTCAAAATATCATTTTTTTCATATTATACAATAAAATATATAATTAACATATAAAATTAATAAACATTTAATATTAATGATTTCGATAAAATAATTTTAGTATAAGTTCAATCTATTTAAAAATAAGAAAAAATTACTAAAACATTAATAATCCTTAGAACCCAATTGATGAATTGAAAATTCCAAAAGAATTATATAAATGGTGGTGCCAATAAATTTAATCATTGTATTAAAGAGGTGTGTCTACACAATGATAAAGGGAAACATAGTCACTATGAACCTTTTTGAGTTTATTGGTGGATGGGTGCATATTTTGAGATATACGTAAAACAATAAAAAAAATTTCACATCTCGTTTCATGGAAAAGCTAACATAAAATATAAAAATATCATCTGACATAAAATATTTTATCCCAAATAAATAAATTGATTTTCATGAAACTCAGGTTTGATTATCCAAACTGCAAAAGAAACATGGATCTACAAACTTGTATGATCTTTTAGTTATTCTAGGAGAAACTATGGGTTGTGTATGCTAGGGCATTGTACGATCCAAATTTACTATAATTAATGCATCACCCCCCATTTTCAAGGATGAACTTCTGGATGATAAAGAGTAATTATAGCATCTCCTGAAACACATTATATCAATATTTATGATACTCATGATAGTAATGGAATACCAAATGTGATAATCTTGCATGACATACCCAAAATTGGGTCTAAATAACTCAAAATTAACACAACAATCTTTGATTGAAAATTTAGTTTGTCCGAGAATTAAATCCTTTACACAACATTGAGTTTCATGAAACACCAAACATTTCATGCATTTTTACCCTACTAATTAATTAACTATAAATATAATAAATACCATAGTTCTCAACTCTAAATTTTGACAACACAAAATGAGTTAAAACGTATCATTTGGTAGCACATATGATGCCTCCTTCTACCAAACACTTTTTCAAAAATGTTTATCACTTTGGGTCCTTCATCTACTAAAACTAGGTTCATTATTTTAAACACCATACACACATCTATTGTCATAGACCCTTACACCCAAGAGATTTTAACCAACCATGGTCGGGTAGATTGTTTATCCCATACTCTAATGAATTGAATTTTTTATTTCCAAACACTAGAATGATTCTGAAAATATAGATCATCCAATAATTATTTACATGAAGAAGTATTTTCACATTGTAAACATATGAACTGTCCATGACATCATCAGAGAAATCCATACATTGTTCCCCTCATTGATCAAATATAGTAGCCATATATCCATCTCTTCTCTAACCTTAACTAGAACTAAAACGCTTAACAGATAACCTCAACCATAACTGATATATAATACATTAAAATACAAAGTGAAATTTTATAGTAACATGATGTTAAACTACATGAAAATATCATCCACATAAGAAACTAAACACAACCTTTCACTATGTAAAAATCTTAAGATTCCCTGAGTTTATTGCTCCAGAAACCCCTTGTAATGAGCATATTATTCCTTATTTGATGATAATGGGATTACCCAAAAAATACTTGGTAGAACACTTACATTATCCCCACACATATCATTTTATATTTGTAATTATTCTCCTTAAATCCCATAGTGTAATACTGCAAAGATCCAATTTTACAATACCCTTATTGGCATAAAATGTCCCAGTCACATGATGTTATGCTACATGATAATTTCCTCATATCAAGGGGTTGAACTGTATCCTAACCCAATAAGATGAAAAAAATGATTCCAAGAGTAATGATAATGAGATTCCAATTATTACATGCCTGATATAATTTACCCATTCTCTATGAATATCCAATTTTTGTCCCACACCATTCCTTATTATCTCCCCATTCATGATATAATTGTTCTTACTACATGACATTAAACATCATGGAACTATCCTATCATAATACCATAAACAATATTGTCCAATTATTTGGGTCTTGATCCATGCCTCATAGTAGGGTAGGTATGATTTCTTATATAATTTCTATTCGGAAAACCTAGGGGATGTGTTTCATCTATAAAATGCTATTCCATGGGTGATGATCCCAAGATGAACACACCATAACCAACACAATATTTCAATACCAATTCACCACCCAATCGGTATACAACCACAAAAAATATTGACAATCTATCAGGATTATATCAAAACCTTCCCAACAATTAAAAACAAAATTCCCCATTATATTTTTGTGTCACCATAGGATTGTTTTACTTTTTCATCCCAATAAGTGATGATAATATATAGGAAGTTACCCTCTACTAGTTTTTTAATATATAATCATATTCACTCGAATTTAATCCTATGAACTCACCCATACACAATAAGAATACATTAAACCATCTAAAATGTAATCTAAATATGTCAAACCCACTCACTCATATTTTAAACTATGAATCGATCCATACGTGAAAAGTTTATTCTTGAACATCCTCACATTACTCTAAATATTTGAAATTCCCAAAAATGGCATTCAAATTGTGACTCCCCTGATGCATTAGAAACATAACAATAGGTGCTTGGCCTTCTAAACCTTAGGAAATGATCCGATAAATCATTTGTGATGAGAATATGTGTAGAGACCCGTAGCTTGACGTAAATGGACATTACATTACTTTTGAAGAATACTTAATACATAACAAAAATAGACACACAGGGACCGTAATAGTTCAGTGTCTTTGGAAACTCGGAATATAATCTTCTAATCGTGGTGAAAGATCTTCAACATCTCCCATAAAGATCTTCCATTTTTTCTCACCTAAAAGGTTTCTTTATATCCTAGGGAAAAACATATAAAGTGTGAGCTCAAATTCTCAGTAATGGTAAACAAAAGAAATATCAATCACATCATATACATAAGAACATAACTTTTGGAAATCTTAACCTACAAAAGAGATCATAATTTCATAACATGGGATAAATCATAGTAGTGAAATGTAATCCCAATAATCATAACTTAAAACAGGAATCTTTGTGGCATACACACATAACCATAGAGAATAATTTATTATTAGTCAAGAAACATTGCCAAGACTATCTTAGTGGACAAAGTTCCTTTCTGAACCGAGTTCACTCCTCGTTTCAGTCCTGTTTCACTGAATCGGTTCAACCTGTCATTCTAGCCATGTCTATCTCATGAGATATAAAATCTTTACCCAATGCATTGGAGGGAGATATAGGTCCCACCCATCTCATAATGATACCATTCTTATGTGTGCCACAAAATCAAAAACCATACATCATAGCATAACCCATGTAATAAAAATGGGAATCTTAAACATCGTGACATCATAAAACAATTCATATAAGATAATGGAATTCATAAAAATATTTCCATCACAACATAATCAAATCCATGTAATAATAGGGATAGAAACAGAACCCTATGTTATCTTAGATGGAAAATAATTTTGATAAAACTCTTGAACTCCATTCTTGAAGAAAATATCCTTTCTACTTCAAAAACATTTTTCCTTTCATAACATGTCATACAATTTTAAACTAAAAGAAGTTGATTAAAATTAAACGTGAAAACTTGTAAAAGATGATTCTTGGATCCATTCATGCAGTATAAGTTAAAAAACATTCTTCTTGTCCTTTTGTCGGAAAAGTCAAAAAGTACCACGTATGAAAAAACGACAAAAGAGTTCTTTCATATCTTTTACTAAAAACTAACTGAAGGGTAAAATTGGATTTCAAAAATTGTAGGTGGATGGAAATATTATTACATATTGAGGAAACATGGATGTGGATGATAAAATACACCCTAGTAAATTTCATAGTATAAACAATCTTGGATAAAAATGAGATTGTGATATTTCCCTTACCGTAGGTCTGATTTGCTTCGTAAGTTTCCGAAACTCCTGTACAATGATTTAAAAAATTTTATTGACTTATTACAGAATCATAATTAGTGTTATGATATCATATATGGTTCACTTATGACTTTATTTTACTCGTTCTTTTGTAAATTCCATGTTAAAGATCGTTTTGGGTAAAATCGTTTCATTTGTCGTCCGTGTTTTGACTTGTAATTATTCATATGATTACTTAGATCATGATTACTTAATTCCAGAATATAAAACATGATTTATATATAATATATATTCAGAATATACATATATATAATAGATCAGTAAATGGAATGAAATACACCGTTCATGGAGACGGTAGGCCGTACGTACACATGAATGCTGTTTTCGTTTCCTTATTGAGTTGAATGGAATTAAGTAGATGACATACATATATTTACACATAAATCTAGTATAATTATTATTTCATATATTTCATGATTACTTATTATATATACTTTATAATCATTCATGAATGGTTAATGTGGAGAATGAATCTCATCGCATCATGGAGACAGTAGTCCGTACGTACGCACGAGCGATGATATCGTTCTCATGATCGAGGAATTGTATTTGAGTGTATGTATACTATTTCAGAATCAATATCACTTTACAATAATCATATATAGTCATTATTTACACCATAATACCCATCCAAGTAAGGTGGTGGTGGAAAATAGATTACACCACGGCGTGGTGACGGTATTCCGTACGTACACATGGGCGGTGATTTCGTTTTCCGTAGGATGGATAGATGGTGAAATAGGGTTTTTTCATACTTAGAATAACATATCAGTATATGAGTGATACTGATGTTATTAATTAAAAATAAAACAACTATAGAAGAAGAAGTGGAAGAAGAAATAAAGTTGAATGAATCGGTAACGGACATTACCTCTTCTTTGAAGCGCCTCTTTGAGATCTCCTCTTAGGGCACTAAAATTTGTCTTTGAAGAAGACCAAGACCTCTAGGATGTTTCTAGGGAAGTGGAGAGAAGATATTGGCAGGTTTTGGCCGTGCTTGAAGGCTCAAACTAGACTGAGGAAGAGAGGGAGGAGGTGCCCTTTTATAAGGGAGGAGAGGGGCTCTTTGGGAAAAACCTAAAATATTATTTTATTATAAAGCCAAATTCGGTTTTAAATAGATCCAAATTGATTTATTTCGAAGCTATGGTGGGGATGGGTTGAAAACATCTCATCCAATAGAATTTAGACATGTTTAGGTTCCTATTTTAGCCTTATCATTTATATTTAACGTTAAGTTAGATAATTTTACTTTTACCATGTCTTTCTGTGTTATTACACTATAAGGTTAATAAACTTACAATAACAAGACAAACGAACCCCAAGATGTTTATTATTAATATATATAACCTTATCTAATTCATTTGGCCGAAACTTAGATTTTTAGGAATAAAATTACAATTAATAATATAATATTTGTTTTAAAAACTATTTTATGTCAATTTTGACACTATTTAGTAATTGATTTTTTTAAAACTCATAACAGAATGATTAGTTCAAAAAAAGTTAATTAAATCAATACTAACATGTCATATTAACCTAGAAAATTAGTGGAATTAATAAAAAGTCTCAAATTACATTTATTTAGGTATTTATAACATCCATTATGTCAATATTTAATTAATAAGATAATTACTGCATCATATTTGTGTCATAAATAAATTAACTTATTTAAAGTCTGAAAATTAAGAATAAAATATCATTATGAGGGAAATCGTTTTATATTTATAATGAATATTTATAGTCGAATTTATCTTATGTATAACCCTATATTAAAAATGATTTTCTTATTAAACTTTGATTTTAACTATTTTAAGCCTTCTTTAAATAAATTAATAATAAATGTCCTAATCTAATCCATGTGGGCCTAAATGGTCATATTATATTATTAAGGTTATATTTGGTCTAATTAAACATATCCAATAAAATTAGGACATGTGTTAGGGTAATAATAATATCATTTTTACCCTTAAATACCCTATTTACTTTTAACCGTGGTCAAAAAAAGTAAAAAGTTACTATTCACCAAAAATTATTTTCATATCATTGAACCAAATTTTACTTACTGACATCAACCGTGTCTTTAGGATTTTTTAAATTCCACTCATAGAAGTGGAAAAATTAAGTTTTATGAAAAATTCATTTTTTAACTACCACTTAGCGGTTTCACTATTCATCAAAAAATGAAAGTTTCCAGAAAAATACCAAAAATTAGGCCTAAGCTATATTTGATATTATGAACTGAAAAATGATGTCTCTTTTACCAAATTCAAAACATATCAGTTGTATTACTTAATTTAAAAATTAATTCCCGCCGTCAAAACAAATTGTGTGTGCTTAAAAGATAATAACTATCAAAAGATTGACACTTGTTTATGTCTGGTTTAAATGTGAAATTACATCCAATGACCAACATTATATTAAATTGTAAAAATATATTCTAAATATACTTCAAAAACACTCAAATTAATAATTTATCACTATTAATTATTTCGATTAAAAAGGTTGTTTTTAATTAAAATTTAGTAATTTTAACTATTCATCAGAAAATGAAAGTTATTCGAAAAGTACCAAAATTTCACCCTAAGCTAATTTCGATATTCCGAATCCAAAAATGAAGTTCATTTTGAAAAATAAAATTTACAAAATTTCTAAAAGTGGTTATTACTATTCATAACGACTAGTTTTAATAATATTTTAATAGCATGTCGTTGTTTAGTGAAACTCGTTATTGCGTACTACACACGCTATCGAGGAAGGTCGCGATTGCGTGCAAGGCAAGTCAAGGATGCGTGTTGTGCAAGATCATTTTGGTTTAGCGTAAAAAAAATGAAATTAATGAAATTAAAAAGAATATTTTTCATAAAATCTCAGGGTGTTACATTCTACCCCCCTTAAAATGAATTTGGCCCTCAAAATTCGTTGGGGTTATAAATGGTTTACTACTCAAAAGTTTCTTTACTAGAAACCCACATCGTAAAAAGGAAACCAAAACCAATTTTTTAAAAAAAAAGTATGAAATGTAACGGTTACCCAAATATACTAATCACCGGGTTTCCACATAGGTGAAAATATGGGTATGGAAGAGAAATCTAACCATCATCTTATGATGGAGAGTGGTAGAGAACATGGCTATGGAAAAGACAGAAATCACAAAGCCATAAATTTGTTACGATCTAAGGTACTATCTGATTCATTAGATATAAGAGCACTAGGACAATATTTTTTGGTTTTCAAGATCATTTCCCTAAAGTTGATGAAATTGGAATTAGAAGAAATACTTTATTGATTTTGGTATAGTCTCACTGTTAGTCATTCATTGGACAATTTCCACTTCATATCTTAAAGAAATGAAGTTGAATTTGTCATTCGTGATGTGTTACCAGATCATGTGATAGAATGAGGGGTCATTCCATCTGTCTCAAACAAAAGGTTAGAAAAGTTATCAAAAAATACATAAGTCCATCTATAGTGAGATTAATCATATATAGTTCCTAAAATGGACTTATAATTATTATATTATACTGCTTAATATAATAAAACTAGTTTCTACTAAACAGGGACTTCCTGTAGGCCAGGGGTAGGTGATAAAGGCCAGTCGCACTTCGGTTGTGGGTTCGATTCCCAGAGCCTTGTCCGACGCGATGGGTTATCGCCCGTCCTGCAGGTTTTCCTTTTTCTAAAGCTATATTACTATAACATCCCATCAATAATATAGAAAAAAATTTCTATCCTTAAACAATACTAACTTATGTCCAACATAATCCATTCCAATCTTTAGGCTTATCTAAAATATTTTGGTCCAAGATCATAGTATAAAGAAAATGATTACTTGAAATGTCACATAACAATCACGTGAATGCCATCATTTATCCCCCATATATCATAAGATATATCTTGTTAGTAAAATTAAAAACATGTAAATACCTTAATCATTTATTATCTTGAATAATGAATACCTATTGAACCTTATTGAAAACATTAATGCTGTTAAAAGTTAAATATTTCCACATACCAAAATCCTCAAAATTCTATATACTCAAACCATGATATCACTTAGTCCTTATATTAATCATGAGATCATGAATACAATCAAACATCTCATTATCTTATTTTCCATTCATTATGCACATATCATCTATTTACCATAAATGTCTCAATCACTTTTCATGGTTACCGGTACCATAAAATTATTGAAAACCACAACAGACCAATACATAAATATTCCAATATTCCACGATACTATATACAACATTATTTTGGAATCCAATTACATAAACACTTAATCATTCCACCACATCGTTTTCATATTCAACATCGTCAATAGTGATCGCATGTGACTTCCCTTTGTCCTTTGCCTTAAGTGGTTGCTCATGTCGATCATCACTAATCATTGGATTATGGAATTTATTTGAATAATTCCCCATTTCCTTGCACTTGAAGCATTGAAGTGTTGGTGGTGCGTTCTCTGCAGTCTTTTCTTTATTAACATCATTAGAGACCCTTTTTCCATTACTTCGACACTCAGCTACTTGATGACCTTACTTTCCACACTTAAAACATTTTCTAGTCCCTTTAAGACAATCTCCACCATGCTTCTTTCCACACTTTGAGCATAAGGAAACATTCATATTCTTTTCACCATTATTCTGAGATTTCTCTTTCAACTCCATCTTTCATTTCATGTCAAAACTATGAGATGGATAAGTAATACCAACTTCTATCTCTACCTTGATAGCACAACGCACAATTTCTTCATAGCTACTGAAGTATCTTATAGCTAATTCCCTTCGAAGATTTGGTTTTAAGCCACTGAAGAATCGATCAACTTTACTTTCAGGTTGGATGATAAAGCCAGATGCATACCTTGCAAGCCTTGTAAAATTCGCTTCGTATATACCAACAGATTCATCATCCTTTTTCTTTAGTTCAAGAAACTCCTTCTCCATCTTTGTACGAAGAATACGAGGGAAGTACTTATTGAAAAATAAGTTCTTGAACTCATCCCATTCCATGGACTCAATTTCATCTCTTGGCCTCGTATTCTTGATAAGATTCCACCAATGATCAGCTTCACCTTCCAAAAGATATACTGCTAAGATGACTTTATCATGTTCTGAACATTGAAGAACTGAAAATATCTCTTCAGGGGTACTGATCCATTGTTCAGAAACAAGTGGATCAGAAGGCCCACTGATATAAGGTGGATGTTGCCTCATGAAGGACTCAATAGAATATTGTTCCCTTCTCTGCTCATTTGGAAGTCCAGAATGATTCATATCTTGTGTAAGTATAGAAATAATATTTTGCACTCCATATCCCATAACATTTGTTTGTTCAGGAGGACAATCATTGCATTGTCCATTGAATTGTTCAACACGGTTCCTTTGGGATCCAGCCATCATCTAAAACCCAAAAAGAATATTGTGAGAGGAAAAAATCACCCTAGGGAAAACAACATAATAAAGGGGGAGTACCATCAATATATAACATCTTGGGTTACTGTAATTCTAGTACTATAACCTATACTTAACCTTAGGGACATCCCTAGACATACCTTAGAAATGTATCTAGGGAGCTTACTAAAGTTCTCGCATCCTAGTTTCCAAAGGTTGACTAAACCATTCCTCTGATACCAACTGTAGAGACCCGTAGCTTGACGTACATGGACATTACATTACTTTTTCAGAATAATTAATACATAACAAAAACAGACACAGAAGGACCGTAATAGTTTAGTGTCTTTGGAAACTCAGAATATAATCTTCTAATCATGGTGAAAGATCTTCAACATCTCCCATAAAGATCTTCCCTTTTTTTTCTTACCTAAAATCTTTCTTTATATCCTGGGGAAAAAACATATAAAGGGTGATCTCAAATGCTCAGTAAGGGTAAAAAAAATAATATCAATCACATCATATACATAAGAACATAACTTTTGGAAATCTTACCCTACAAAAGAGATCATAATTTCATAACATGGGATAAATCATAGTTGTGGAATGTAATCCCAATAATCATAACTTAAAACATGAAACTTTGTGACATAAACAAATAATCATAGAGAATCATTTCTTATTAGTCAATACACATTTCCAAGACTATCTTAGTGGACAAAGTCCCTTTCTAAACCGAGTTCACTCCTCGTTTCAATTCTGTTTCACTGAACGAGTTTAACCTGCCGTTCCAGCCATGTCTATCTCATGAGATATAAAATCTTTACCCAATGCATAGGAGGGAGATATAGGTCCCACCCATCTCATAATGATACCATTCTTATGTGTGCCATAAAATCATAACCATACATCATAGCATAACCCATGTAATAAAAATGGGAATCTAAAATATCGTGACATCATAAAACAATTTATATAAGATAAAGGAATTCATAAAAAATTTTCCATCACAACATAATCAAATCCATGTAATAATAGGGATAGAAATATAACCCTATGATATCTTAGATGGAAAATAATTTTGATAAAACTCTTGAACTCCATTCCTGAGGAAAATATCCTTTCTACTTCAAAAACATTTTTCCTTTCATACCATGTCATAAAATTTTAAACTAAAAGAAGTTGATTAAAAATAAACTTGAAAACTTTTAAAGGAAGCTTCTTGGAAATAATGTTTTAAAATCCAGTCATTCTGTATAAGTTAAAAAAATTCTTCTCGTCCGTTTGTCGGAACGGTCAAAAAGTACCTCGTACGAAAAACGACACAAGATTTCTTTCATATCTTTTACTAAAAACACACCGAAGGGTAAAATTGGATTTAAACAATTGTAGGCTGATGTAAATAATATTTCATATTGAGGAAACATGGATGTGGATGATAAAATACACCCTAGTAAATTTCAAAGTATAAACAATCTCGGATAAAAATGAGATTGTGATATTTCCCTTACCTTAGGTCCGATTTGCTTCGTAAGTGTCTGAACCTCCTGTATAATGATTTAAATAATGTCATTGACTTATTCCAGAATCATAATCATTGTTATGATATCATATATGGTTCACTTATGACCTTATTTTACCCGTTCTTTGGTAAATTCCATGTTAAAGAGCATTTTGGGTAAAATCGTTTCATTTATCGTCCATGTTTTGACTTGTAATTATTCATATGATTACTTAGATCATGATTAATTAATTCAGAATAAAAAACATGATTTATATATAATTTATATTCATAATATACATATATATAATAGATTAGTAAATGGAAAGAAATACACCATTCATTGAGACGGTAGGACGTACGTACGCATGAATGATGTTTTCGTTTCCTTATTGAGTTGAATGGAATTAAGTAGATGACATAAATATATATACACATAAATCCAGTATCATTATTATTTCATATATTTCATGATTACTTATTATATAATCTTTATAATCATTCATGAATGGTTAACGTGGAGAATGAATCTCATCGCGTCGTGGAGACGGCAGTCTGTACGTACGCAAGAGTGATGATATCATTCTCACGATCATGGAATTGTATTGGAGTGTATGTATACTATTTAAGAATCAATATCACTTTAAAATATTCATATATAGTCATTATTTACACCATTATACCCATCAAAGTAAGGTGGTGGTGGAAAATAGATTACACCACGACGTGGAGACGGTATTCCGTACGTACGGACGCGCGGTGATTTCGTTTTCCGTAGGATGGATAGGTGGTGAAATAGGGTTGTTTCGTACTTATAATAACATATCAGTATATTAGTGATACTGATGTTATTAATTCATAATGAAACAACTAAATAAGAAGAAGTGGAAGAAGAAATAATGTTGAAAGAATCGGTAACGGACATTACCTCTTCTTTGAAGTGCCTCTTTCAGATCTCCTCTTAGGGAAATAAATTGGACATTGAAGAAGACCAGGACCTCTAGGATGTTTCTAGGGAAGTGTAGAGGAGATATTGGCAGGGGTTGGCTGAGCTTGAAGGCTCAAACTGGTGTGAGGAAGAGAGGGAGGAGGTGCCCCTTTATAAGGGAGGAGAGGGGCTCTTTTGGAAAAACAAAAAATATTATTTTATTATAAAGCCAAATTCGGTTTTAAATAGCTTCAAATTGATTCATTTCGAAGATAAGGTGGGGATGGGTCGAACTCCTCTCATACAATAGAATTTAGACAAGTTTAGGTTCCTATTTTAACCTTATCATTTATATTTAACTTTAAGATAGATAATTTTACTTTTACCGTGTCTTTTTGTGTTCTTACACTATAAGGTTAATAATCATACAATAAAAAGCCAAATGAACCCCAAGTTGTTTATTATTAATATATATAACCTTATATATGTAATTTGGCCGAGCCATTATATTTTTAGGAATAAAATAACAATTAATAATATAATATTAGTTTTAAAAACTATTTTACGTCAATTTTGACACTATTTAGTAAGTGATTTTTGTAAAAATCATAACAGAATGATTAGTTCCAAAAAAGTTAATTAAATTACTACAAACATGTCATATTAACCTTTAAAATTAGTGGAATTCATAAAAAGGCTCAAATTACATTTATTTTGGTATTTATATCATCAATTATGTCAATATTTAATTAATAAGATAATTACTGCATCATATTTGTGTCATAAATAAATTAACTTTTTTAAAGTCTAAAAATTACAAATAAAATATAATTATTTAGGAAATAATATTATATTTCTAATGAATATTTATAGTACAATTTATATTTTGTATATCCCTATATTAAAAATGATTTTCTTATTAAACATTGATTTTAACTATTTTAACCCTTCTTTAAATAAATTAATAATAAATGTCCTAATCTAATCCAAGTGGGCCTAAATGGTCATATTTTATTCCTAAGGTTGTTTTTGGTCGAATTAAACTTATTCAATAGAATTATGACATGTGTTAGGGTAATAATAATATCATTTTTACCCTTAATTACCCTATTTACTTTTAACCGTGGTAAAAAAAGTAAAAAGTTACTATTCACCAAAAATTATTTTCATCTCATTGAACCACATTTTACTTACTGACATCAACCGTGTCTCTCGGATTTTTGAAATTCCACTCACAGAAGCGGTAAAATTAAGTTTTATGAAAAATTCATTTTTTTTAACTATCACATAGTGGTTTCACTATTCATTAAAAATGAAAGTTTCCAGAAAAATACCAAAAGTTAGGGCTAAGATATATTTGATATTATGAACTGAAATATGATGTCTATTTTACCAAATTCTAAACATATCAGTTGCATTACTTAATTTAAAAATTAATTCCCGTCGTCAAAACAAATAGCGTGTTCTTAAAATATAATAACTATCAAAAGATTTACACTTGTTTATGTCTGGTTTAAATGTGAAATTACATCCAATGAACAACATTATATTAAATTGTAAAAATATATATTCTAAATATACATTAAAACCACTCAAATTAATAATTTATCACTATTAATTATTTTGATTAAAAAGGTTGTTTTTAATTAAAATTTAGTAATTTTCACTATTCATCAGAAAATGAAAGTTATCCGAAATGTACCAAAATTTCTCCCTAAGCTAATTTCGATATTCCGAATCCAAAAATGAAGTTCATTTTGAAAAATAAAATTTACAAAATTACAAAAAGTCGTTATTACTATTCATAACGGCTAGTTTTAATAATATTTTAATAGCATATCGTTGTTTAGTGAAACTCGTTATTGCGTACTACACACGCTATTGATGAAGCTCGTGATTGCGTGCAAGGAATTTCAAGGATGCGTGTTGTGCAAGATCCTTTTGGTGTAGCGTACAACACAAGACATTAATGAAATTAAAAATAAAATTTTTTATAAAATCCCAGGGTGTTACAATAGGATCTCTCCATCCTCTAAATATATGATAATCTTATGACTCTACCTTATATAATAATGATGATATGCCTTATGTGATGATCATATGAATCATATAACAACCCTGCTCTTTATTATAGACATGAACACGATTCATTAAATAAACATTCACATGATAAATCTCTGAGGATCAAGAGTTCTAGTGTCTTGGGAAATTAGGAACATTACATGAAAAAATATGTCATAAAATAAAAGGTTTTATTGATAAAATATTTTACATGACCATAAAATTCCATTGTACTTAGAACTTCATGGGATAACCTAAGGACATACAAAAGAAAAGGGAGGGATATAAATCCAAGTAAGGGAGTGAACAATGAATAACATGAATAACATGAATAATAGAATACATGTTATTCAATAGGCATATAAATGGAGATTAAGGTAAATATGAACATAAAGGCATGATATAGAATTATTATCATAACGTGGATATGTGGAAAAAATGATTAGCATGATATTATCATGAGAAAAGGCCCATTTCATATAGAGCATGAGTAAACCATAATTTCCCATGAATTAGCAGGAGTATACCATTATTTCAATTAAACAATCAGGAGTAAAATTTCATTTCACATGTCTTATCTTGATACTATTCTTTACCCAATGCATTAGAGCACTATCAGAGCTCACCCTTTATAAACATTTCATTTCATGAATAAGTGTGCCACATAGATCATAGAACATGGAATCATTAGATAAAATAATTTATTCCTTGATCAAGGAATTTGAAATATATACATGAAGATCTATAATAAATATTTAAATGATCCTAAAGGTGAATAACCTTGATAAGAAAAATGGGTATCTTATTCACTTACATGATGATTTTGGCATGGGAAATTTTTGAAGCATAACGATGTAAAATTGAAATCATAAAATGGGTTGATGAGAGAGAAATGGGTGTCCCATAATTTATACATCAAATGTACAGTAAAGAGTTCATGGAACATAATATCCCAACATATGTAATGGAATTTTGATTCATAATATAAAATATTCGATTGAATTAAATGAAAAGAGGGAAATTGCTTATGGAATTTGGGCATGGTAATGGGTGTACATGGGAGGAATTAATGACATATAAATACATCTATATTAATTAAAAAATAAAGTGGGTAGTATGGGGGATGTTAAATATCAGACCCTAAAATTTTTTATTTAAAATAAAAGGGTATAACAAACTAATGAAATTTGGACAAAAAATGAGGAATGAAGAAATCCCTTACTGGGAAGTGTGATCCGAGAGGCTTGAGAGAGGCACAAGAGAGGCTTCATTGGAGATTAGGGAACCATGGGAGGATTATAGTGGGATAAAGACTTTTTAGGGACGTGTTAAAAGGGTTTATAGGGAAGAGTAGTGCGATCATGTGTGGGTTTATAAAGGTAAAGAGAAGAAAGTTCTTTAATATTTCACAAACTGGGGTTTTGGAATCTATATAATTAGATATTTAAAACCACAAACCAAAACATTGTTTTTCTGATGTTTTTTTCCAAAAGGGGGGGTGGAAGGAACTATTTTATAAGTCCAGTGTCCTATATTATTAAATATGAGGCTTGATTAAGTGCAGTTGAGTCATACTCTCAAGGAATTCATTTTGAAAAGATAAAATATTTTTTAAGTATTGTAGGGTCCACTAAGGCACTATAAAATTAATAAAACAAATCTAAAATCACATTATTTTAATGGAAAAACATATATTTTAATAATATCCCTTTTATAGATTTTTTTACATCAATATTGGGTCATTATGTTTCTAAGAAATACGTAATATATTTAAACGGTATTAAATTTTTACCCAAAAATTTGACTGTCTCGGAAAATTATGAAAACTATAACTTTGGATAATTTCAATGTCCTGAATGAAAAAATTGTATTCATTTTATCTAAATAATTTATTAAATATTTCAATCATTACTTTTAATATATAACTGACATTTATTTAAAATTCATGGGTTTTGACAAAAATTGCTTTCAAACCTTAATAATAATTACAATTGTGTTCATAAAAATTATACGATCATTTATATTTAATAAAATATATTTTAGTAATAAAATTTGATTGAAATAATATTTAATTCAAAAATATATTATTTCATAAAATTATATTTCCTAATTGAATTTATATATTTACTAAATATACATGTTGTGTATTAAAAACCATTTACAAAGTGACAATAATAAAAAAATGTATATTATTTATAAAAAAAATAATGTAAAATATAAAATTACTAGGGTCTTGATAGATAACCCATTATAACACATTCATATGACATTAGGGAAAGGTGTACGATCGTGGCAGACTTTTGGGTCAGCTCAGATAGCATCCCTCGTGTGGTAATCCTTATTAACATCCACTTCTCCTGTAGGCAGTTCCGTTCAATCTTAACATGTTGAATTTAGATTTGGGCTTGGTCAAGAGTAAATCCCAGTGATGCTACCTCCTTTCTATGCTATGAAAAGTGGGATTCATATGGATCAATTCTACTAGATGAGGCCATCGATTCCTTTGTCTGAGTAAATTGGATTTGTTAATGCCCTATATTTATACTAATCATGTAATCACTATTTAATGGCTTCATTAGAAATTGTAAAATTCATAACAGTATTTTAAATTGTGAAAACGTAAAACTAATGATGTTATTATGTTTTATGTAACCATTTTACATAATAAGACATTTAATTTGATCAAGAGGAATTTTCATTATTAAAATATTGGGTCATTACAATATTCCCCCCTTAAGAAATTTTTTCCTCCAAATTTTATTTTCCCACACTAAAAAAGATGTCGGTAACTCCACCTCATCCCTTCCTCTGGTTCCCACATTGCTTCTACAAACAAGTATTTTCTCCACAACACTTTGATTAGGGGAATATTCGCATTTCATAGAAATGTTTCCCTATGATCTAAGATCTTTACCAGTTTTTCTTCATTAGAGAGGTTGTTCAACAATGGTATCACCTTTGGATTGTGTAAATGAGATGGTTTAGGTATTTACTTACTTAAAAGGGATACATGTAATACGTCATGTACATGAGATAGGTTCAGTGGGGGTGCTAATCGATATTCCACTATTATCCCTTTCATCTTCTAGCCTATGACCTTGTTCACAAACATGTACCCTGGAGAAGGATCTTGTGTGTGGAAGTTCTAGGGTGTTTGCGGGGGGGGGGGGGATGACATCCATTCCCTTGACCAGGGGTTGATTTTAGCCCCCTTCTCGAGCCTTGATACCTCCAAAAGTGAGAGTCCTTTAAAAGATCTGGGGGGGCCTGGTGGAGAAGGGGGAAGGATTTCCTCAGGTAGGGAGTCCAGTGGTTTCACCTCTAAAGGCCACACCTCCTCTTCAGGGGTACTCTGATATTTAACTATGTCTATAGGAGGATAGACCAGCATGCCTTTATGGTAAGATAAGAGGGAGATAATTGAAGGAACAACACTGACCTGGAAATGAGGAACCCACCTCGGAGCAAAGGGGACTATGTCCAAACATGTCTCTTATTCACCAAGCCCCTCCATGATAAGAGAAGGATCAGGGACTAGGGCTAAATGTGGGAAGAGAGGAGAAGCACCAGGAGCCTGAGGAATCTTAACACATGCACCTGAAAGAACATCATTTGGGATAACCAGATGTGTAGCATTAACTTCAACCTTGGGGTCTGGATGATGACGCCCTCCCTTTAGTTGGTGTTAGGACAACTGCAACAAGTGACCATGGAGAATGAAATTGGAGAAAAATATAGAAAACACTGGATATAAAATCTCTTTGATCCAGAAAAAGGAGCCCTGGACCTAGAGATCCAGATTTTTGGGCACCGAGAGAGACAGATCCAACTCCATGCAAAGCCAGGCCACCAAAATCTCTGTGCAACCCTTTTACTTGGGATCTGAGCACATGAAACTACCAAGTGAGTCCCCAATAACCTTGAGGAGGCCTTCAATCTAGAACGATAATGGAATCCCCAAGATACTGATCCACAGTGCAATAGATGGACTCTCTTTATCCGTTTGAGCATCTATGGACCACCTGGACTTGCTATAACTCCAACGACCCCCAGATCGAGGATCCAAACAGCACACCTGTATAAAGTCCTCCTTCGGTGTGAGGACCAGATAAGATATCATGTGTAGGGTGGAGATCTGCACTAGAAGATGGAGACCCCAAGAGCGCACGAAGTGTTGAAACACCACTAGGGGATGCTTCAAATCCCCAAAGCACACTACCGACATCCAGCGCAAGCAGGCCAACACCTCCACAATGGATCAAGTATGAACCTCCAAATGATCCGAGAACCAGCATGTGATGCTTATAATTTCTCCAAAGAGACCAGCGGGAAGCACGACTACATAGGGGTGGGGGAGGACCCATAGAGGGTGTATCTAAAGGATGGTCGAGAACCAGTGCCCGGACAAGGCGGATGGAAGGAAGCAAGAAGAGGAACCAGGAGAGGCGACATCTTGGGATGACCAAAAAGAGAACACGAGTACTAAGGCCTTGGGTAATGTGAGGGAGGAGACACTAAGGAAGGGTTATTCCACAAGCTGGAATCAAAGGTCACCTCAGCCTGAAGAGGCAGTGGCTTCCAGGCAGAGGAGGATGCAACGATCAAAATATTTTCAAAAACTAACAGCGTGTGAAGGGAATTATTCATGGATTTCCCATTTTAATTTGGTGGAAAATCTCAATGTAACATCATATAATAATTTAATTCATGACTATTTATCAAATTTTTCAACATTTCACGACCATGGTGCATTACTAGTATCAAATTTTTATATTTATTAAAAAACTATAATATCTTAAAATAAATTCAGGGTCGAAAAAATTGAAAAATCCCTCATTATAAGGCATGTTCAAATTGGGTAACCATTATCCGATGTTCTACATGACTAACTATCTAGTCATCTAAGAAAGCAGAGAATGTGGATGAACGTTGACCTAGGGAAATATTCAAGATATGTTCAAATGAAAAAATCCACAATTGATTATTCCATGTGAAGGTGATCCTAGTGGGGGAACATGGTACTAAAATTATATAATGATAGAGATGTTAACCCTCCATCCATATAAATAGAGTTCTCAATTCAATTTTGTAAGGATTGATCTTTTAGTTGATTTTAGCTATAGGTTTTTCTATTTTTAATATTAAATTAGTTATATGTATTGTTTATGATACCTATCATATTTTTTTATTTCCTTATTATTTTTTTGATATAAAACTCCATGTTCATAGAGAGATAAATAAAGGGTTTCTCAAAAAGAGGAGTTGTGAGATTAACCCAAGATCCTAAAAATTCATCTTTTTTATTGATCATCATCATTGGGATTTTAGGTTGTTATGGTGATAATAGGTTTATGATGGTTCTATTCATCGGAATTTAATTAATAATTTCATCCCCCTATATATAATTATTTTACCTTCCTTTATTCATTGTAGATATATATTATGGGATTGTTGGGTTGTATGGAGGTTGGTGAGTGGTATCTTTTTGAGGGTGTGAGTGGAGTTCTTTCTCGATTGAAGAGTATCTTATTTTTTCCTATAAATGATGTGGATAACCTAAGATATTGATGATTCATGAGTGTACTGGGAATTTAAACGATAAATAAATATATATATATATATATATATGATTCTTCATACATATGTTTGAGTGTCAACACTGAGTAATAATTAGACTAATCTAAGGGGTAGGGAAGGGAACTCATTAGTACTAACTGCAGTTGTAGTTCATTCTAACAAAATTTATCCAATTAAAATAATTTTTTCATGCATATCTCTTTCATTTCATCTTCCAAACCATACCATTATTATTTATTCATTCAATATTGAAAACAACTGCAAAAAAAGTACATTGGATGATTAGTTCGTAGATCAACCCCTCATAAGACAACCCTAGTTAGTCCTACTAGACAACATTTTTGATTTTATAATTTTATATGCATATGAGGCCCATGATTTCCTCACATAACATGTAATATCTAATAATCCATATTTAGTAATATCATGATTCAAGTTATCCAACTAAAAGTGTTCTCTCAAGTCCCTATACTTCTTGGTGATACTAGTATGTATATATAAATTTGAGCTATGGGATTCAACTAATAGCTCTATCTTCTTCTCAGACTCTGAAGGTATAAATAATTTCCCCCTAAACATAAAAAATACATCTTCATATGAAATTTAATTCAATTTACCATTTTATGTTGTTTTTAAATTATAATCTATAACCATTTCTTTTTATCTAATCTTATTTATCTTCCGTTATAATGATAGTTGGGTATTTATTTGGAAAAGAATTAACTTTCCCAATTAATATTAATTTCTAGTCCATATTTATTAAATCATTTAATATGGAATCTTTTTTCATCCACATCATGGATAAAATTCCATGGTCCTTCCATCTCAATAAACTTTATACATTTTTCCCTTCCTATGGTGATAGTGTATTATACATTGATCATCCTTGGGTAGTTCCATCTATCCCTTTCCCTCATAATTATTTTTTTATGTCAATATATATGTCATGCACTTTTAAAATATACATGTGTCACATATTTTATTATAAAAACGTGTATCCATGTCATTAAATCAAATATTATTACCAAAAAACTAAGATCATGAGTTATATAATTTTTCCACCAATCTCTAATTTCATTAATTAATAATTAATAACACCATAATATTCAATAAGGATATATCCTAGTCATTTCCTTGATGAATCACTAAATATGAAAAATCTCACATTCTCCACCAGAAAAGTCAATGCATATTCATTGATTAGTATCTTCTTCAATATTCCAATACATTTTTCACATTACATCAACCGTGTGAATTTCACACACATAAATGTAAAATGGATTAATAGTATCACTAATATATAAAAAATTCAAAAAACACCAATAGTAACCATAGATGTCATGAAGACTATGTATTTTTGTAATATTAATCTTTGGTGTCCATTCATCAAAAACCTTTTTCATTGGTAGGTCAATAGATAGAAAACCATTAGAGAAAACATATTTATTAAAAGAAACTTATTTGACTTAAAAGTCACACATACTAAATTTATATTATAAATCCTCTCTCAATGTATGTCAGAAAATAAATAAATGGTTCTCATGCAATAATTAGTACCTAAAGGATATGATGATATATTAAAAATAATCAATCAAAAATTAATATACATAATCCTTTAATAATTTATTCAATAGAGACATATCTACAAAGATTAAATTTTCTAATTTAAATGATATTAATGTGAAATAATAATTCCAAAACCTAAATATATATATGATATATCATCCTTCAAAACATTTAATTGATTATAACTAGAATGAAGGTTACTTGTTGAGAAATATTATTATCTAAGAGGCTGATTGAGTAGATTACTAATTCATGAAAAAGGATGCTTCTTCATAATAGTAGTGGAAATTATTTCCCTATAGTTGATTAACATCCTCATAGACTCATACTTGTTATTTATATAAAGGATAGTTCTTAATAATATGAGACGCTGCAATATATGAAACCCTTATCAAAAAAACTATTTTAGTTTCTTCTTTAAATCCACCAATTCCACCAGATTAATTCTATATAATATCATAGATATAATATTTTCATCGAGGATGAGATCAATAGGTAATTAAACATCATGATTTTATATAAATCATAATAATTTATTAAATCATAAATAAATACTATCTTAATAAATTAACACATATTCTTTTCAAAACAATATAATTTTATTTCATATATTGAAATTGATCTTTATTTTCTCTAAATAATATCATTAATATGATATTTTATAGGTGTCTCATTATTTGAATTGGTCAATAAAGTCTCTCTACTATAAATAATATATTCTACTCCCACATAACAAAATTTTAATCTCATTATCTAAGAATAAAATGTGTGATTTATACATTGAGATCCCATACATAACAACAATTATATCCATGTAAACCATTTGAATAAAAATCATGTTTTTTAGATAGATCACTTACATTTGTTCTAAATTATTGGGAATAATAAATTTTTGTTTCAAAAATAATTTCATTTAATTTCATAGTTGAATAATTCAAAATTAACGCAGCATTAGATTAATCATTTTTATTTGAAAACATATAGGGTATAAAATAATGTTTATATCCATGTCTAAAAAATATATTATCTAACTATGATTATACACCCAATGTGACTATAGTATTTTTGTTAGGACTATTAATTTTCCCATAGTTGCGGAAAAATCCCATTTATGCTCCCACAACCAATTCTGAGATAACTTTTATTGACTATTGTGGAGTTTAATAGAATAGTGTTCCATCTTTCTTTCATTTAATAATTAAATATTTGGGGTATCACCTTTAACTTTTCACTAATGATCTTAATGGAATTTATCCTTACACTTGAAATAAACTCAAAATCCCTTTATGTAGTCCCCATGGAATTTCATTCAAAAAAAATTAATTTTGAACAATACATCCCCCCTTTATGTTTATCATGATATTTCATTCAACATTGAATCTTACCATACCATTATTCTCATGATTTCCTTTGATAACATAATACATAGAGAAACCCATTTCTATATAGATGGAACTTTTCACTATATCGTCGTATAATGAAAATATTTGAGAGAGTAATTTCCTTTAAAGACATAAATTTAATCCATAAAAACGCATTTTGTCTAACTTTATTAATTTCTTAGATAATATATAGAATTTATTTCTAGTCTATTAAATATAGCCTAATATTTTTTTTAAAACTATTTATCCTTTTTCCAAAAATTGAATAATACCCTTTCCATTTTCACTCATTTCTCTGGAGGATAATATATCTCATGCAATAATTCCATAAACTAATTATACCACTTAATTTTTATATCTTCTTAATTATTATTTTGAATTAATTACCACTATTGATCTAAATATCCATTTAATTTTCATATAATAAAAATATCCTTATCCTTTTTCAATATTTCACAAACCACAGAATATCAGCTTTTAAGATTTATTCTATTTCTCTACCACAAATTGATTAGTTGTTTCATTGAATTAAGGAGTTTTTTTATAAAGGAATCTAATTTTGTAACACCAATATGAGTTAAATGGTATTATCCATACATAAAAGGTAATTTAAACATAGTTTATGTCAACTAGCCTAATATTGTGATAATATTTTTCCACACCAACAATGGATTCATTTTTTCACTATTGGGAAATCCCTACACTAAATACAAGTGTTAAGACGTTTTTTGATCATACCATGAGGATCTATATTTTATAAAATGGTTTATATAAATTATTTCATGAATAAAACATGGAATTTTGAATTATAGTATATAATTAATATGAAATTGTTAGAAATACAAACCAAATATTATATCTTTTCATTATATTTCTCTTTATTTTAATAAGTGAATTTCATTGTGGTTTTTTATAACAATTTTTATCTAAAAATAGTTTCTATGGTATATACTAATCATTCAACTATACCAAATATTTCAACACTAAATCCTACTACATATAGGAGGAGGTAGTTTTATTCAACTAGGTTTCTTCCATAATCAAATGTTTATGAGTCTTATCAGACTAGACAAATATTTGATTATATATTACATTGAAACATAAATTAGATCATGAAATCACATAGAAAATAATTAATTAATTAATTATTATCTTTATTTTACATGTATCGTTCTTCATGGTTTCCAAAGAAAAAGGGGAAACAATATAAATGTGTGAGATTATGTGGTAAAAGGGGTATTGTACGATTGAGGAAAACATAGAATGAGTATAAAATACATAATATTGTATAATTAAAAAATAGAATAAATTTTATGAAGATAAATAGTTAAGAATAACATACTCATAAAATGTAAATAGATGGTTGTTAAAAGTGTATTTTTATAAGTGGATGAGAACATTTTACAGAAAATACCACAAATTGGTAAATGATATAGGGGAGTTAGAAACACACCGAAGTCAACATGTGATCATCCTCCCTACACACCCAGAGTCTCTTACAAGTCCTACCTAGGTGGACCATAACGAGTATCCACACTTGTATGAGGGCCCAACATGAGACACCCTTATGGTGGACCTACATGTGTGGACTTATTCACCCAGGGTCCCATGTTATCATGTAAATAGGACACTAGATATCCTTATATGACATCAATGAATGATTAAGTGACCACTTGAATCAATGCTCACCCAGGTCTCTATCCAAATTTTTCCAAATCCTCAGGTCATTTCTTAAGCCTATAAAAGAAGGGAAAATTATTATAGATCAATGGATTGAGATCCATGAAGTTATGTGATATGATATCCTTTGAGAGGAATCACCCCTAGTAAAAAATACTTAGGATAAGGATCCATTAACTACTCCAAACTTGAGTGTTAGTCATCCAATGAAATCTAACATGACACTTGGAAACTAGAGAAAGTCATCACACATTTGTTGTTACTTAGTTTTTACATCTCCCAAAGGTATTTATCACTCACCCACTTATTCCCTATGTCAATCACATTCGTCTCACCAAGGTATACCATGTGCAAGACATATATATATATATCCCATGCCTCACCTATTGTGATCCACCTTCTATCATCCCATTTAAGACATAAAATAGCCACCTTTTGATCCCTCTTTCATACCAGGAATGGTAGGGAACCTTTTCCCTTGGATCCCACATCATAGGGGTACCAAGAAAATGAATTTCCTAAATCCTCTATATATGTATAATCATATCATAAGGGAAATAATCCGATCTTCTAGATTATAAATTTTCAGGGTAATTGAGGTAGAGAATTTATCCTACCTAATTGGTGGGATACATTGAGTGTTATCAATTATAAATTGTTGTGGTAACAATGAGCTCAACAATAGTGATAATGGAAGGACCCTAGGGAAGGAAATAATAGAGGATATGGGCACATGAATGAAAATTATCTCTATTTAATTCCCTCAAATGATTCCACCCTCATCTTCCAGTATATGATGAATAAAATGTATTACTAGAGATTCCTTTAAGGATATTACTCTCACATTACTAATGGAATTCGACATGGAGTAATACTCGAGTATTTCTTGTGGGGGTATTACCCTTAATTAATTTATATCATCCACATACACTCACATATGAAGGAGATCATGTGTTTTTTAGTTCTTCAACTTACTATAGTGTCTCGAACTGACCATGATTCCTGTGGGATTAGATGTTAGCGATGATTATGAGATCTGCAATATCAAATACCTATCTCAGTATAAGACTCCCTTTCCTAGTCTTCCTTTTCCCTTCCCTCTGGTCCTCCTATTCCGTGTAGGCCCCAGAAACATGTCACTATCTGAGAGGTCTATATTCCTAATGAGTAAACCCCTTGGACCTCTATATTTGTGTTTCTCTATGGATGTGTTCACACCATTTCCCACCTAGAGGAGAACTAGTAGTGAACATGTAATACCTAATGGTGATTTCACCATGGGGAATGTCTTACATGTCTTAGTATATAGTCTTCATGATTGAACATACACTATGCATGAAATAGGACTCCTCCATAGTTTTATGACACAAACATTCCAAACTACATTTTATTTTATTTCTATACAAATGGATAATGTATGAATCATCCTTGGGCTTCATACCAAACACCCAAAACTCACCCTAATCTTCTCTAGGTCATATTCCAAGTAGGTTCATATCGAACTCGGGATGTTACATCCCTTCTAGGACACTTTTTTTGTATAAGTACCACACAATCCTTGAATACGAACTTTTCAACTATATGTTATTTACACATGTTGTTAAATAGCATGGTTTGGTCCTCATCACTTGACCATAAATGGTATAATGTGTTCAGTTATGAGGAACCAAACTACATGGGTTATGATTCCGTTAAAATTGATTGGTAGGAAACATATATCATGGGCGTGATTTGGACCAAATAACAAATCTCATCCTCCAATATGAAGATAAACTCTAGAGCTCCAACTACCTGGATTAAAACTATAATCATAACAACAATGATGAAAGAATATCTAATCAGTACACAAAAGTTTACCATTGATATAGAACCATAGATACATATAGGTCTCTTCATCAATGATGAACCTGTGATATATACATATGATTCTAAAAAAAATCATGTTAATAGTTGGCTGTTAATACTAGGGTGAATCATTTCATATATGGGATTTAAAAACGTATTTTTGAATATTAATTAAATATATGGAAGAATAATGAATAAGAAAATAATTCCCCTCAATAGGTAGTGATGATTTTTACCTCCCATACTCTTGGCCAATGTGGGTCCCTAAGAGTTATTGGAGCCATTTACTAGTGACTATCTTCCTCTGTAATGATATTTCAGGAAATATTTTCAATAAGAGAATTGTTTTTTATTTCTACTTCTACGAATAAAACCCATTAGAAACCACCTAAAAAGGATATGGACATGTTTTTATAATTTAAATGGTTATGCCACCTCCACCAAAAAATTTCATTCACAATCCAAGTGGTTTTTATGGATGTTAAAAATGGTGAATATGAAGTGAATCCAAAACCAAAATGATTATGCCACCCACATGTGATTCCCCTTTTTCCCAATCAGAAAACAAAATCAAGCCAAACATGGATCCAAATAAAATTATTCACCATGTTTATTTATTAAGATGATACTTTTATGGGGTTTTATTGTTTTTATTTATCAGGTATATCCAATCATAATTAATAAGAACTCTATTTAATAAAGTGGAATCTTTCCAGCTACGATTAATGTCTACATCTCTTAGAGCACAGGTCGAGTCATCATCTAAACTGAATAAATCATCACCAATCTAGCATATTCAATACCAGGTTTTACATGCACAGGTTTGGGAGTCCAACCTCTATTTATCCCTCTTGAATTTAGATAGAACTATCCAATCCCTCCATCAATAGAATCCCTACTGACCATCCACGTAGTGATGGTTGGTATCCCAAAAATCGACGTCGGTAGTTTCTAATTTCAAACATTTTTTGGTGTTCATCCCTAAAACACAATGAAAATTTCCTCACTTATTGTATAGAGTCTGATCAAGAGACTAGTAAAACACTCATTCCGATATTACATGGGTTGTGTCTATGGGATCCTACTAGAATCTACCACCACCAACATCACACAGAAATAAAGCCACATCATGATGAGGGTGTTTCCCATGAGAGTCCATCTCATGTCAACCAGACTCAAGAAATCAGAAAAACTCACCATGGGAAGAGAACAGTTAATAGGGATTTGTCATATATCATTTTTTCTTCTAAATAATCAATTATTTCAAATACAGGGTCCTGTTCCGAGTCTTCATACACACATTCTTGCATCCGACAATCTTTTCATCCTAGTCTAAAAGCATTCAAGGAAACCATTTGGAAAACCCTAGAAAAAATATTGTGGATACCCATATCTCCACCCCCTCACATGAACACTAATAGTATATACAAATTGTAAATCGAGGACATGAGTAGGACTACACCCTTTCTCCAACCATGGAATGGAAATATATCCTCATTCTGACCACTAGTGTCACTCAACATATCTTGAAAATAATGAAAGGTAAAGTGAATGTTCATACCCACATCCTACAAACCTACCATTTTATAATAATGGTAATGGTATCTATTTAGGGGAATAAAAATAAATCCATCCCTACATTTTCAGGGAATCGTCAATATAATGCAAGGGTAACTCAGGAGTAGATCAATATCCATCCATCCATCCAAGAGGTTCATGTGAAAACCCCATGATAAATAGACAACCAGATCTAGACCATACTACTGTTCCAACGAGAGGTCATCATTCTATCTTAGTGAAAAATTCAAGGCATGCATATATCCCTAAAAAGAAGTTTTAAAAATCAATCAGAAAATTCCAAACACAATATGGGAGAAAATATAATAGTCTTTAATACATGAAAGACTCTTTCCATAGTAAGTGGCCCTAATCACCCACATCAGAGCACCGAAGAAAGAAACCTCTCCAAATACGATAGGAAAGTGATTATAATTTCTATGATTTCACCCTACTCAATGGTGGTATTCATAAATCCATAATATGATTATCTAGGGAATCTAATGATCATACAAATCTATTACCAAATTACTAAATTTGATGTTGCTGTTGTGATAGGCCTCCTAAGAAACATTGCTTCTAGCGATTATGAGTTCATCCTAAAAAATATCACCTTGAAGTCCTACATAATTCCAAATATTGAAATGATCATAAGATATCATCCCATGATAATCATTGCGAAAACCGTTAGTGCGGATATAAGATCAAACTTCAAAGACTCCCCCACCTTTCTATCATCTTCCCTAAATTTCCTCCCCATGGTTTATTCTACAAGATTTATCCTTGAAGTCTACTTTCAATCCATGATGTTAGTCCTCCCCATGATTTAAATCATGGTGAAGGTCCTTTCGGAAGTGAAAATTAACTTAATCAAGAGACCCCCATGAATTAATTATGAGAAACGTATATTTTTGTAAAGAACATGATAAAATGAGGCCATTCATGCCTAATGCATCATCATTTAAAGTTGACGTCCTTTCTCATTCAAAAAAAATTCTCAAGTTAATGAAAATAACCAAACCACCCTTGGATCAGTTTAATTCCAATATGATAGAGGAAATTCCATCCATATCTGTTGTTTACATCTAATCAATGGGGAAACAAACACTTTGGTTTGATCGGGTTGAGGAACATTTTACAGAGGATAAATAATACATATTCCTAATGAGGAGATAGTTTCCTAAAGACAATATATCAATCATTTATTTGACATTTCTCCACTCTCTATTATAGTAATATAGATGTGTTTTTGGAAGATTTTGTTCATGACTTACATCTAGATATATTGACCAGTCTTTATCACCTAAAAACAATATGTTACTTATGATGAATATCCATGGAACATCACGATAATATAATCAATATATTTTCAAATCGAATTAGTGGCCCTCTGAGCTATACGACACATGAAATTTTGAAAATAGGATGAAGCACTTTACTGTGCATGTCTACATTTATTAAAATAGTTGGGTTAGGTAATCACTAAAAACCATTGTGATGTTCATATCATAGAAAGGATATAACACGAGATGTTTCATTTCAACTCTATCATTGGTCAGCAAAGCCCTCTAGGGGTAACATCAGGCAATTTCACAGCTTCAAGTTAGCATCATGAAATATGCCCTTTCAATAATAGATGGTACACATATCAAAAAAACATCCTAGAATAACTCTCAAAGACATTGGGCTAGAAGAGAGTGATCCATTGAAAGACTCTTAAACAATAGATTCAAAAATATTTTGAAATTATCCCACATAATGGTGGAAAATTTAAAAAATTCTCCAATATCTTTAAGAAGCAGGTTCATTTGGTAAAAATCATACAATAAAACCATTCAATGCTTCAAAAAACAACTATAAAATCAAATGAATAGTTTCGGCAATAGTAAACATGAAATTATAGTAGCAACCCTAGACCATAGGGCTAGATGATTTTTAACATAAACATTGAGTTCATTAAAATTATCTTGAAATATTGTAAAAATGGAATTATAGAAACCCCATCCCACATGGTCGGTGGATTCTTTACCTCAACCTCTATCAGATCAAAATTCCGTATTTTTCAATTTAGGAGGATAATTAAAGAATGAATAATCCTAGTTCATCATATCCCATGACCAGATATCCTCACATCAAATTCATAGGAAAATAAATCTAGGATTCCAATTGGATCACCCTTCATAAAAAAATTACAAGAGGGAATGTGATGGAGAGGACAAGGCCTTTTGGAATACATAAACCAATGAAATCTCTCAAGGGGAGAAATGATCTTTGCAGTAATTGTTCTTTTTGAAGTTATTCTTGACACAGAAGACCCTCCTATCACTTATTGATAGATGAAACACCAATAATGTATTAGTCATTAGTGAATTTCATTATCACCTACCCTATAGAAATTGAAAAACATGAGGCCAAGATAGATGAATTGGAGAAGGAGGTTGTTATTCATAATACAGTCCACGCGACATTTAAAGGATAATTTTCCCCACCAAAATCTATAATAATTTTTTGAATTTGGGGATTCCCTTGACTAATCCACTACTACATCTTCAACAAGAATATTTTTAGGAAAAGGTTAAAGGTGAATTCTTACCTCACCCACCACATAAAGAAGTTGAACTCCTAACACTTAAGGAAATATTTTCTTGATAGAAGGAAGAGATAAAGTGGATGAGGAAACTCAATGTAGAGCTACTCCAAGAAAACATCACTATTAGATATTTTCTATTAGAAAACCCTCACCCTGTGATCCCAACTGATATTCCACTACAATTTTTGTTCATCCCGTCAACAAAAATGTGGTCAAAACATCTAATCATTGTGGGGGTATGAACAAAAAAATATTTGGACCCCACTATAAAAAGATATCAAGAGTTAACTCCCATATATGTATAGTTTAATCTGAGTGAGAAACATCCTCACATAATATCCCCTATACGGTATCCTCCCCAAGTACAAGAAAAACTACCTTGGGTAGCTCCACTCATTGCTCCCCTTACTAAGTCTCTTTCATAGTTGTCCATTCCTTCCTATCTCATCAACACTTTCAAAACAATAGAAGATCAATAAAAATAGTTGGAAGGAAGAAGTTCCCTAGAAAATTCATAGATTTAGCCATATACCATATGGGTGGAAGTAAAAATTCCCCTACCAAACAATGGTAATTATATGATTCCAACATTCAATGCTCCATGGGATATAAAAAACATCTAATTCACTTCATGTCTCGGTCTGTCCCTAAGATGGGGACCCTCAATTAGCAATATGTGGTTAATATCATATTTTTTTAAATACATTAAAAGGACCATACTTAACCCAGTATATCTGTCTATCAATCATATCAATCAAGGGAAGGGATAGTCTTTACTAAAAGTTCCACTTTCAATTCATCTCTATGTTGTAGAAAAACAATTTCCTTAATCTCTCAAAATGTATATAGTAGGAAAATAATAGGGTGTACTATTTCATTTCATGGTGTAATATTTTTACTTATTATCTATTCATTTATCATACTAATGAATATTTGGTGTGTTTTTTCATTGGTATCTTCTCGATGAGCTATGAAAATTGTATACTCTTATAAGGTGGAAAGGATGCATTCATGATATTTATATAGTACCCCGATGTTAAAAAGATTATTTTTTAAGTCAAAATGTAATTACCATCATATGTAAGGGAAGATAATGGGTATATTAGAGGTCATGAAAGTTATTCTGAAACCAGCCTTTTTGCCAACTCCAACTCCAAATCATTCACCACCATGAATAGTACCTCCTCCTAAATGGAAGTTTCAGAAGTAAAATACCCATCGAGATGAATGTAAATATCAAAAATTATATCAATATGGATACTATTGGAATAAATTTTACTCATTATAAGATGATTATGTCCCTTGATACTTTTTATCATCTGTGGAAAATACCTTGTTAACCCGTCTCAAACCCAAACTACTTGACCAAGTCATCTTTATTGATAACCGAAATTATATCCCCATTCACTGAATATTTGGACACACCATATAGAGTTGTTTTATTTTCAAATATTTCCTTTCAATGATGATTGATTTGGGAAATTGAAGCTGGGATTACTACCTAGTAGGTAGTGTTTTCTTCTTCAGCCAATCCAAATGAAAAGGGTGAATATATAGAATTTACAAAAAAATAAAAAAAAAATTCAACAGTTAGATAAATAGAAAATAATAAACAATAATCATTCTATAATTAGAGTGCAATGGAAACAAAATACTATTCCCCCAGTCACATCCATTATAGAATAGTTGACTCCATCAACACTGTTTCCCTCCAAAGTTCGTTCTTCTAAAAAATTACTTGAAGGGATCAAAATAAATAAACGAAGATGAACCTATTCCCAAGAAAAATTAATCATTGAAACATTCATACATCATTCCTTTAGTATTGAAATAATTTTTACTGCCCCACCAAATGGCACCACAATAGTTAACCATCCAGAAAAAGTCCTCATCAGGTGAATAATTAATCCTTGGTTTTATAAATTTCATTAAAATAATGGATCCCATATCCAATGATGAATATATATCTAAAAATGAGTTACATAAACCTGATTGTGGGACTATATGATGTGGTATTAAATGAAAATGGTATAAGATAAGACACAATTATGGAAGAAATCAATACTCTAGACACACCCCTTCTTGGACTGTCGATGCTGCAAAAAATAATGGGAGACCACTTTAGTAGGCCCCAAAAGAACCTGAATGGTCCCCCACATATATATGGGGTCGAACAGACCCAATTATCCTACAAGAAAGATTATTGGGGGTACAATCAGTAGATAGAAATAGGTTTGAAGTAATATCTATTCATCCTATCCCTCCAAGGATTTGGGTGAAATCAAATCTTATTCTGATATAAGATATTCCTCCGAGATGTACATAATCTACTAAAATTACAATGGATGAGCACCCTAAAATAGGTAATCACAGACCTTTAGCTCAGAAGTCTAATATTATAATGTAATTTTTCATAGTTTTAGCCATATTTTTGATCCTGGATTCTTTATGTCTATCAAAAAAACTCCTAGAATCACAAGTAGAGGCTTTATTGAGCCCTAAAGAGTTCGAATATGAGGCTTTTTCTATAGAAGTATTTCGTGTATAGATTGGTCTTATAAATTTCAACATTATCATCTCATTCAAGAAGCATAATAAAGATGTTGTTATTCAAGTACACATAATACCCTTGTATGTGTCTACCAGGATAAATGAAATTGATATCTGATGGGATTTAATTGATAATTTCTCAAGATTAAACCTCATTATAGTCCAAACACCTTGTCGGATAGGTTACAAAGAGGCCCACATTATAATTACCTATACTTTTTGAATGATATTTGTGTACTATAAATTTCACTTTTAATATATCATAGACAAAAAACCCATATCAGTTTAATAATTAAGTGAATGTATTGGGATATATTCCCATTTTTTTTTGAAAATTATATTATTGTTGGTCAATTATTACCATTGTATAATATGATCGTTGGGAATTTATGTAAAAAAACCGAACCCAGTTTCCCAAAGATGGTGCCATATTTTATTACATTGAAATGATTACAAGAAAGTCAGATCCTGATGGAATGAATATTTTATTTGATTTGTAAATTTAGATAAATTCACAATTATAACATTACACCTTGAAATGAAATACAACATATAAGTTTTATTTGTATCATACACAACTATAAGTTTATCTCTGTAAGTCATTCATAATAAAAATCTTCATGTCCTAGGAAAGTGAAATATAAGAAATAAGTGAGCTCAAACACACAGTATGAGTAAGAAATATATAAAAAGATAATATAATCATTAGGAATTGAAAATAATAGAAAGAAATTTCCGTTAAAATAAAAATGTTAACATAATATTGTAGGAATATGATCTGAGTAAGTAATACAATAATATAACATAATCATGGGTATTCTACTAGTTGAATGGCCACATGAACTATGAATTTATGGTTTCATAAGGAGGTAAATGCATATGCCAAACATTCTAAAACATACCGTAATGGCCTCGGCCAAGACATCTATAAATGATTAAGGCATCGACAAAGATCATATCCAAAAAAAGGGCAAGGCCTCTTCCACGTACATATCTATTTGTCCCATGAGACCTACTGATGCATCCAGAGGACATATCGGGCATCAACCATCACTTACAAAGTCTAATAAATTCCTCATCGGTTTGGGGGGAACATAATCATCATATAAATTCATATTGAAAATAATTATAAAAAGGTAAATAAATCTCCCTAATTATTTAACATAAACACTAACCATTTTGAGTAAAATGGTGAATGGTATCATGATAACACATCCATAGTCAAGCTAATCAAGAAACCCTTCAATGACATATTTTAGATGATATCATAATATATAGACAACAATTAAGTACAATATTCAATAAGGGAATTTGAGATAGATGAATATACTTTTAAATGAGACCATTGAAAAATTCTTGAGGAAATAATCCTTAATCATTCCCATGTGTCCCATTCCACCTTGAAACATTAAAATCATAATCCATCATAATATCATGAGAATAAGAATAATTTTTATATGATTTACAATAGTTAAATACACACATCACATGCATGGAATTATTTGTGAAGAAGGCATGTATTTCATAAAAGTTAATGTGATATGATAAAAATAAGTTTTACTTTTGAAATAGTAGTTATTTTCGAAAATAGTTAGTATTTTCCAGGAAATCAGATTGTAAAAATGTATATCCCAGAAAATAGACTTCTATGACATTGAAATAATATTTGAAGAATAAATGATTTTCCAATAAAGTGATATCATGTAAAAATAATTCTTAATAATCTTTATAAATAAAACATTTTAGACCATTTTATGGAGTGTATTAATGAAAATTTTAAAGAGGAAAGGATTTTTTGTTCTCTTAAATCAATAAATGATCCAAGATAATTTTTCATGATAAAATGATTTTTTATTTAAATAAATGTGGATTAAAATAGATTCATGTTTACAATTTAAAATGTGTAAGAATTCGTGACGTTCCCTTGAATCGGGTTTGGTTATCGGGATAAACTTTTGAATGATATTTTTAAAACATGTAAACCCCCATAAAATAAAGAAGTATTATGGTTTGTAAACTTATGTAGAAAATTCTCATTGAATTTATGTAGAGTAAATAAAAAATAAATAATTATTTTATTGAGGTATGTAGTGAATAAGAGTAACCAGAATGAAAATGGATGTTCGGGTAGAAAACCATTACCTTAAGTCTGAAGGTGTTCCCCACTTGATCATAATGATTGGAATAATAAAATTTAGGTTCCTAAGTTGATTATTCCAGAACATCATCTTCAATTAACCAATTTTCTATTTCTATTTTAGGATCATTCATTGAAATTTGATGAGTTAATATATTCAATTTCACTGTTTGAGAGTCTTTTCTTCCTCAGTTTTCATGATCAGTTTGTTTATATTCAGGTATAGATAAACAAGCTGAATGATAACAGATGTCTAGAATATATGTTGAATGTTATTAGTTATAAACTGGAATATTACATGATCATAAATTTTTTTTGGTTATTGGGAGAGAAGATGAATCATTATATCAAACTTTAATGACAACTGTTTGGGTTAATTGGTGATTCTTGATCACAATGCACTCAATTTGATTTATAAATTAATATCATGTGTAAAAAAAGATTACATAACATTAAATAAGGTATAATAAATATATAATTGTCTTGTGAAACCCTAAAAATGGATTCATGGATAGAATTGAAGAGGGTAAAGGAAAATGAAAACTCGTTGTCCTTGACTGTGATAAATTAACACACCTTGGTTGGTGTTTTCATTTCTAGTATAAAAGAAGGGGAAAGGAGAGATGATGATGAATTGTAACTTTATCATAAAAAAAATTCTAGTACATGTATGATACTGGATTCATCACAACATTTGGATTAAATTATGTGAGGAAGTAAAAAGAAAATAATTGTACATGAAATAGAATAAATTAATAGAGGAATTTACCTCTTGAAGTAATCATCCTGGAGAGCCTATTTAGGGTAGTTTTTTGGCCTTTTTATGATAACAAGAGATGGTAGATATAGGGTAGGATCTTGGGATGATATGTTAGTTGAATTTATACAAGGAACAATTCTTGAGAATAGGAATATAAAAGGAAGTGGGGGGGGGGGGGTATTTATAGTGGAGGAGAAGAGGGTTTTCCAATTATTTTAATCATTATTTTATTATATTGCCAAAGAAAACCAATAGTTTTGATAATTGTGACAAAAAATAGTAATATGTGCATGGAATTTATAAAAAAGTTTCATTCACATCATTCAAGACTCATCCATGATGTATAAATTCACTTATTAGTATATTTTTTAATTTATCGAATTACACTTTTCCCAAAAAAATAAAGTATCTCAGAAAAAAACCCAAAAATATACCAGTTCAATTTTTCAATGTGTAGAATTAAAAAATGAACTCCATTTTTTGAAAATAATTATCTATATATTTTTAATTTAATTTTTAAATAAAACAACAAATTATTCTAAAAATAAAAATTTTAAAACTATAATTTGTTTTATATTACCTTCAAAAATTAGTCAACATCTCATTATCTTATAACATTAAGACAATAAAGAAATAATATGATTTTCTATTCGTAAGGGTCAAATTACTATTCATAGGGTAATATTACTATTCACCAAAAATTTAGTTTTTCATATCAGACTCTAAATATATTGTGGAATGCAACCGTGTATATGAGTTTTTTGAAATTCAAAACCCATAGGTGGAAAATTATATTTACTGGATTGGTTTTAACAATGTGGTGTTTTGTAGTGTCTCAGTGTTTAATGTGTTTAATATTAAATTTATTTAAAAAAATTTTAGGGTGTTACATTATCCCCTCCTTAGAAAAACAATATCCTTGAAATTTCTAGAATGTTACCTCACAAAATGATATTTGTAGTTATTCATCACAAGTTCCTCAGGCTCCCAAGTTGCCTCTTCAATTTTTTGCTTTTTCCAATGTATCTTTACTAGTTGAGTCGTCTGATTCATCAACACTTGTTCTTTAGTGTCTTGAATCTGAATGGGCTCTTCATAGTAATATTGGTTAGGTCCCAATTCTATACCTTCAAAAGTGAGACATGCATTGGTCCTTGCATGAAATTTATCTGTAATGAGACATGGAACACATTGTGTAATTTAGACATGCTCTGTGGGATAGCCAATTGATATGCAACAACTCCAATTCTCCCCAAAATTTCAAAAAGGGCCTATGTACCTTAGGATTAGTTTCACTTTCTCACCAATTATTATAACACCCTTGGCGATTATTTTAAGAAAACAAGATCTACCACTTGTATCTCCAAATTCATCCATTGATTATCAGAATAGCTCTTTTGTCTTCTTTCATCTTCTTTGATATGGGTTTGAATAGTCTTTACCTTAACTGTTGTTTCCTCCACAATCTTTGGTCCCACAAGCTTCCTTTATCCAACTTATTCCAAACAAGTTGGTGTATGTCATCTCTTTCCATACAACACCTCATATGGTTCCATTAATATAATTTAATGGAAATTATTATTGTAGGAAAACTACAATAAAGTTAAAAATTGATCTGACATACCGTGAGAGTAATATGAACATAATCTCAACACATCCTCTATGGTTTGGATCGTCCTTTCATATTTCCCGCCATTTTGTGGGTGGTAAGAAGTACTCAAGTGTAGCTCAACATCCAAGTTTTAATGACAAATTTTCAATATATTTTATGTAAATACTGGATCATGATCAGACACAATTGATATAGGTTCTCCATGAAGTCCCACTACTTCTTTGATATATAGTCTCTCTAGAAGATCTAGCGGAAAATCCACCATTATAGCAAGGAAATATGTTTATTTCATATGTCAATCAAAAATTAACCATATCAAAATATTATTCTTTTTTGATTTGGGTAATCATGTAACAAAATCCATGGTGAGGTCATCCCATTTCCCAAACGGAATAGGTAGAGTTTTCATGACTCTTCATGGATATTGTCTTTCATCCTTCAATTGTTGATAGACTAAACATCTTGATATATAATTAGAAATTTCTGGCTTCATGTTTTCCCACTATAAATGTTCTTCCAAATAATTATACATTTTAGTAACACATGGGTGTATAGAGAAATTCAAGCTATGGGAATCATCCAATATCTCTCTTTTTAGCTCGGTTATAGTGGAAACAAATATCCTCTTCCCAAATTTCATAATTCCATCTTCACATGAAAATTTATCCACCTTCCCCTCTTTTATGACATTAATTTTCTTTTACAGGTTCTCATTATCAGGATGATAGATTTTAATTATTTTAAATAAATATGGTTTCAAAACCTAATAAAAAACTAGTGATGTTTCACCTTCTTCGACAATTCCCATATCCAACCTTACAAGATCTACAAACAGAGGATCTCATTCTATTATTTTTTTAGAACTCCATGTTCCTTCTTGATCAATGCATCATCTACATTATTTTATTTTCCCATGTGGTAGTGTCTAGAAAAATCATAATCCTTGAGTAGTTCTAGCCATTTCCTTCTCCCCATCATGAGTTCATTCAGTAAGAATATATATTCAAATCTCTTATGATCCATATATATCTCACATATTTCTCCATAGAGATAATTCATCCATATCATCAGAGAGAATATTACATCTACTAACTCAATATCATGAGTAGGATAGTTTTGTTCATGAATTCTTAACTACATAGATACATAAGAAATAAATCTACCATTCTGTATAAAAAAACAACCAAGTCCTTTATTTGTTGCATAACTATAGATCCCAAATCCACCATTCCCCAATGGTAGAGTCAGGATCAAAGAGTTCACTAATCTCCTCTTAAATTCCTCAAAACATTCCTCAAATTATCTTTTCCATACGAACATAACCCATTAACATTTATGTTTGGTCATTGGGTTGGCTAAATGGGGGAATTTCTGAACGGAACGCCGATAATAACCTTTTAAACCAATAAAACTATGTTCCTTGGTTATGTTCATTGGAGTAGGAAATTCCTCCATAACCTTTCTCTTCGTAGTACAAATAGATATTATATCCTTAGAGAAAATTATTCCATGAATGGAAACTGATTGAATCCAACATTCACACATTCTAAACATCCCATAAAATTCATTTCTTCTAAGAGTATTCTGGGTAGTGCGGAAGTTATTTTCATGATCTTCGTAGCTTCGGGAGTATACCAAGATATAATCGATAAATACCACTAAAAATTCATCAAGATATTACTTGAAATCAATATTCATTAGATTCATGAAAAGAGAGGGTGCATTAGTTAGTCCAAAAGGCATTACAATAAACTCATATTTCCTGTACCTGGTTTGAAATGCTGGGTTTGGAATGTCTTCCTTCCTCAAAAAAATGATGATATATAGATCGAAGTTCTGTTTTAGAAAAATATTATACTCCATGACATTTATCAAATAAATCATCAATTTGTTCTTGGGGATACTTTTTCTATATTGTTATACCATTGATCTCCTTGTATTCAGTGCACAATCTCATAGATCCATCTTTCTTCTTAATGAAAAGAACAAGGGCTCCCCATGGAGAATAACTAGGGAGAATAAATCCTTTATCACTCAATTTATCTATTATTTTCTTTAGTTACACTAATTACACAATTTACATTCTATAAGGTTTTTTTTGTATGGTCCTTGAGTATGAAATTATGTCAATGGAAAAATCAATTTCCCTCTCTTGAGAATGTCCAGTTAAATCCTCTGGTACTATATCCTCATATTCTTTCAAAATAAGTAAGTCCACTATTTGAAAATTCTTTTAATTACCCATAGTTATTGCATTCCATTCCTCCCCAATAATTTAATTCTGTATAGGTATTGGTGGTGGATCTAGATGAGAATCATATGGCTATGTTTCTACCATAAAGATAAGGGATTCCACATCATCCTCAAAAAAATAATCATCCTTCTTCTTTCAACAAATTTTCAAATCATGGTTTGAAATCCAATCCATACCAAGGATTATCTCAAATTAAATCATGGGTATTACAAAGAAATAAAAAGATAAAGCATGATTATAGAAAATAATGAGTATTTCCTGATGCAACGTTGTTTCTATGATATGTTCCTTATGTGTTTTGACTAACAAATCCCTTATTATATCCAAATAGAAATATTTAATTTCCTTGGAAAAAAGTGAATATATGAAAGAATGTGATTATCTAGATTCAAATAAATCATTTTCTATGTTTGTGGAAACAATTAATGTACTTACCACCACGTCCTTAGGAACATCAATATTAGCTATTGTGATCACATAAGCTTGACCTTTCTCACTTGGACATTTATGAGGCATGTTTACTTAATGCTTTGAAAATCATTAGCATAGTGTCCCATCTACCTACAATTATATCATTGAACATTAATATATTCTTCATTCCCCTACAAAACACTGGAATAATGGTCTTTCTGTCCACACTTATAGAACAACCCTGTTCATTTTAAGAATGCACCATGGTGATTCCCTAAACAATTATCACAGGGTGGAAAGTCAACTGTTCCCTTCATCCAAATTTCCTCATTTCCTTGTACAGATTTTTCAGAAGACCTCTTCTTCAATTTATTTCTATTATAGTCATAATTCGTAGAGAACTCATTTTCTATCTTGATAGAACATGAGACTATATCTTCATATGGTTATAATGTTTTTTAGACCAACACCCTATAGAGGAATGGATTTAGGCCATCAAATAATTGATCAGTCATACTCCTTAGATTACATATATAGTCCACATCGTGCCTTTATATCCTTGAGAAGATAACATTATACTTTTCAACATTCTCATCTTTCTTTTTCCACAAATTCAGATACTACCTTTCCATATATTCTTGATTTTTATGAGAAATGTATTTCTCTAAGAAAAGTTATTTAAATTAAATCAATTCCAATTTTTATATCTCTTCCTCCTCTTTTGTGTTGTGAATTAGTTACCACTATTGATTATCATCACCCTACAGACAATAAACTACCAATACAATCTTCTCCATTTCATTACATCACAATGCAAGAAATATATTCTCTATTGAACTTATCCACTACTATGCTATGAATGGGTTTTTAGTCCCATTAAATAATGGAGGTTGTTGTCACATAAATCTATCCAACATAGCTCCTCTACATTGTGGATCTTGATTCCCCATATGGATAAGTTTATTGGTCATAACCTACGTATGTTATCCCAATATAGTTATAATTTCTTCCACAATAGTTGCAGCCGCAAAGCCAACATCATTTTATTTCACATGAGGGAAATCACTACATGGGATACACGCATTCATATGATTTCCATTCCTTCCACTAGGTGCCATTTCTAAATAATGTCATACACATGATTGGGTTGTGAATCATAATGTACTATCTAAATTTAATGAAAATTACGTAACATAAATTGAAATCTAATGCATGGATATTCCCATCATAATAAACATGGTTTTTTGTGGAAAATTTTACATTTAAATCCTTCATAATGCCTATTATCCTAAGCATATCCCTCATGAGTGTCAAACCTAGTTTTTAATAAGGCCCATTGTTATTTAGCCAGATACCCCGATCCATGCCCATAACTCCATATCAGTGTTTTCACGCCTAGGTACATATGTTCCAGAACCAGTTCAACTTTTAGTATCCAAACATGGATTTATTTTCTAGAAATATCCGCATAATCTACTATTTAATAAGATTACTGGGTGTTATTGTCTCTTTATCCTCAAAGACTGTCTTTGGGTTTTGTTCCCTAATCTACATTTTATAAATCTAGTTTCCAAGTATTCAACTAAACTTCATCTAAATACAACCATTAATGACTTGATCAGAGTTGCGCAGAGCCGGTGCATTATTTTATTGCATTGACATGATTACAAGAAATTCAGATCCCAAAGGAAGGAATACTTTAGTAGATTTTGAAATCCAGACAAAATATATAAGTTTAACATTACATATTTAAATTAAAGACAACATATAAGATTTATTGGTAACATCCACAACTATATTTTTATCCATATAGGTAATTCGTAATAAATTTATACATATCCTGAGAAAATGGAACATAAGAAATGGGTGATCTAAAATGCTCAGTAAGATTAATAAATACACCATAATATAACATAAAAATTAGGCATGAATAACAATTTAAAACACATTCCATGAAGAGAAAAACCTGAACATAATATGTTAATTATATGAGATAAGAAAATATTTCTATAATAAAACATAATCATGGGAATTATACTAGTTGAATGACCATATAAACTATAAATTTAAAGCTTTATAGACAGGTAAATGCATATGTCATACATTCCGAAACATACAGAAAAGGCCTCGACCAATACATTTAAAAATGATTAAGTCTTCATCCAACACCATATAGAAAACTGGACAAGGCCTTGGCCAAGTCCATATCTATTTGAATCACGAAACGTACTGATGCATCAAGAGGCTATAACGGGCCCTGCTAATCACTTACTAAGTCCAATGAAATTCCCACAGGAAAGGGGTGAACATAATAAATAGATACATTCATATTGAAACTAATAATTGAAATATAAATAACTTTCCCAAATCATATAACATCAACACTAACCATTCAGACTAAAATGGTGAATGATATCACTATAGAAAATTCATAGTCAAACTAATTTGAAACACATCAAAGAAATATTGTTGATGATATCACAAGATATATACCTCAATTAAGTACATGATTCAATATGGTATGTTGACATAGAAGAAGATATATTTAAATTAGATATTGGAATAATTCTTGAGGAAATAATCCATAATCATTACAAAGTGTTCCATTCCACCCTAAAACATTAAAAAAAATCCCTTAGAATATCATGATAATAAGCAGACCTTTTATAAGATATACCAAAGGGAATTACTTACATCACATTCATGGAATGAGTGTTGAACATGGAATATATTTCATAAAAGTTAATGTGTGATAAGAAAAATACTCTTTACTTTTAAAAGAAGAGTTCTTTTGGAAGATAATTTTGTATTTTCCATGAAATCAGTTTATAAAATTGTATATCAAATAAAATTCTTGAACATTAAAATTTTATTTGATGGATAAATTATGTCCCACTAAAGTTAAGTCATCTAAAAATAATTCCTACGAATATTTAAAAATTAAACATTTTAGAACATTTTTAGGATATTATTAAAGGGAATTATAGAGTGGAAAGGCATGTTTGTTAATCTGAATCCAAAACTAATCCAAGATAATTCTTCATGATAAAATTATTTTTTTTATACAAATAAATTTGGATTAAAATACATTCAGGTTTTCACTTGAAAATTTTTATGAATTCGAGAAGTTTAGTTGAATCAGGTTTTTTATTGGGATAAAACATTGAATGAATCTTTTAAAACATGTAAATCCCCATAAAATAAAGAATTATTCTGGTTGGTAAACCTATATATAACATTAAAATAGAATTTATTTTAATTACATAAGAATAAATAATAATTTCACTGAGGTATGTATAGAATAAGAGTAACCCGAATGAAAATGGTGGTTTGAGTAGAAAACCCTTACCTTAAGTTTTAAGGGGTTCCTCACATGACCTTAATAAACTGAAAAATCATATTTAGGATCATTAATTAATGATTCCATAACCTCCTATTCATGTAATTGATTTATTATAACCTTTTTAGGTTTATTACTTCTTTTTTAGGGGTTAAGAGATTCAATTTCATTGTTTGGAAGTGTTTTCATTCTTCGTTTTCATGATCGGTATACTTATATTCAAGTGTGGATAAACATGTAGAATGAGAATGGTTGTCTAGAATATAAGTAGTATGTCATTAGTGAACAAGCAGAATATTACATGTTCATAATGTTTATGTGGTAATTGGGTGGGAATATTATTTATTATATAATAATTTAATGACAATTGTTTGGGTTAATTGGCGGTTCATGATCACAAAAAACTCATTTTTATTTATAAATTATTATCATGTAGAAAAAAATGAATAAAGAACATTAAATAAGTTATATTTCATATATTATAGTCTATTTTAACAAGAAAAATGGTTTCCTTACTATAATTGAATAAGGTAATAGCAATTGAAAACATGTCATCATTAAAGGTGATAAATTGACACATCACAGATGTTGTTTTCATTTATAGTATACAATATGTAGAAAGGATAGATGATCAATAATTATTCATTTATCAAAAATCATTATAGTACATTTAATGTACAGAAGTCCTCACAAAAATTGGATGAAAGTAGGTGAGGAAATAAATAGAAATGAAAGGAATTGAAATAAAATAAATGAAAAGGTGAATTTTACTCTTGAGGTAATATTTGTTGAGAGCCTATTTAGGGGAGATTTTTTTGTCATTTTAGGAGACCATGAGATTTTGGACGTGAGGGAGTATAATGGGAGGATATTTGAATATAATCTAGACCAGAAAGAAGGCTTGAGAGGAGTGGATATAAGAGGGAGTGAGGGAGTTTTTTGTAGTCAAGGAGAGGAATGTTTTCTCGTTATTTTAATCATTATTTTATTTTTTTGAAAAAGACAACAAATAGTGTTTTTGATTGTGTCAAAAAAAATTAATAAGTTCATTTGAGTTTTAACCAATGATCATTTACATCCGCCATAACTCAACCATGATGCAAAAATCAACTTATTTATCATATTTTTTAAATTATCGAATTTCACTAATAACAAAAAAATTCAAGAATTTATGAAAAATCCAAAATATTCACCCTAACCATTTTTCAACATGTAAAATAAAAAATGAACTCCATTTTTTTAAAATATGTTTTTTATGATTATTAATTTATTTATTAAATTTAGTCATAATTTATTTAAAAAATAACAATTTTAATACTATAATTCATTTTATATCTCCTTGAAAAAATAATCAAGATCTCATTATCTTATACATTAAGAAAATAAAATAATATTATCATTTTCTATTCATAAGGGTACTATTACGGTTCATATTACTATTCATAAGGTTTTGTTACTATTCACCAAAAATTATGTTTGTCTTATCAAACTCTAAATATCTTATAGAATGCAACTGTGTATGTCAATTTTAAGAAAATTAAAACATAGGGAAGGAAAAATTATGTTTACTAGCTATGATAAAAGACGGTGGTGTTTTTAGATACTATGTGTTTTATTTATTCAATATTAAATTTATTTTCAAAATCATGGGGTGTTACATTGTACTATTTATAATAATTTTAATGTTATAATTAGTGTTTATAAATAAAAAAGAAAAAGGATAATGACTACCGAAAGGAGAGACGATGGACTCAACTAGTAGAGTCAATCCATTTGAAGAAAATTTGTCAAAACATGTGTGGGAGGTATCATCATTGAGGTTTTCTCTTGTACAATCCAATTTGGAGCTTCAACATGTTATGCTTGAGCAAATTATCCAACGGGAGATGTTCATTTTAGTGGGCACTACCACTCGGTCAATGTTATTAGAGGCACCCCATGAAACTACCATCATTAGACATCATGGTCCTTTGGAGTACATTAGGAATAATAAAATGTTATGTGTGATGACCATAGCGTGTAATTACATTGTTTTAATATAATGGTTATTCTACCATTTCAGTTTTATGAATACTTTAGTTTATTAAAATTGATATTGAATTTGATAAATTGATTTTCTGGATTGAGATTATACTTTTAAAAAAAGAAATAATGATTACAAAAAAATGTATTATGTTTTTTTATTTTAATGAATGATTATGATTAAAAAACTATTATTTAGAAATAAACGATATAATAATTCTATTTTTTAAGTGTCAGAAACATTAGTATGCATTTTTGATCTGCCGTTTTTTAATAAATATGGATTTTTATATTTAAAAGAAAAATTATATCATATTTATATAATTATAATGATAAAATAAATATCATATTTTTAATTAGGACATTGAAATTTGTTTAGAGTGAATTTATGAAAATTTACTAAATTAATTTATTATTTCATGAGTATTAAAAATAGAGTTTGAGTATTCTGGTTTGTTAGTGACATCATATTTATGTCATAATGAGGTAATAAATAATTCACCACAATCCATGACATAAAATTTTTAAATTTATTAATATAAAGTATTTTAATAGATTTAAATAAATTTCTTGAATATATAATTTACTTTCTAAATTATAAAATGGATTCTTTAGAAATTAATAATGTTATATTCTAAAAACATTAATTTTCCTCACAAAAATAAGTAATATAAAATGATGTTAGATTCCTATGGATTAAAATAACATAAAGGTTATCACAAATGTCCAATACCATGGTAAAATACCATGGTAAAGCGCTTGTTTTGAATTTACAACTTCCTAGGTGTCCAAGGCCTAATGTTACAAATTAATAAACAAATCACACTCTTTTTCTATAAATACCCACCCATTTCACGATATCCTTTTGATCCGAGTTCAACATCCATGAAGCATGGTAGTTTGACCTCACAAGTATTCCTTCCAAGGTTTTTTAAATCCCCCATAATCTCGATCCTTAGGTTTTAGGAAATTCACTTCAAGGTAAGGGAAATATCATCTTATCTTTTCCTTTCAAGTTCACATTATATGTGGTATATCTTTCAAATTTCTATACTATCTTATTCTCACTAGTTTATTATATACATTTATTATATTATGATTATATTATGGATGGTATACCCATATCCCCTCTCTTTTTACCCTTTTCTAGAACCATGTTTTTACCTGTTATACTGTCGATTTTACTTATCAAAATTTCTCTCTTCTCCTTAAGAAATTCCAGTTTATATAATAAATGTGAATACCCAAACCTATTTAATATCTAGGGGTGTTCACCATGATATAAAATTTATTTATTTAATCTATTATTGAAATACATAAATCCCACATTCTCTTTATGTGGGATAAGAATGAAATAATGATCTTTTATTTAAGAACTTTTTAAAATTCCATGATTTTAAAAAGAAATCCTTTTATTTTTTTCTATATGTGTTATTTATGAAATTATTTATAATGATATATGTGGATCAAATTATAAATTAAGAAAAACTAAGGGTGTGATAATTGATAACTCGAATTCATTGGGTAAATAGTTTAGTCTCTATAGCAGACATGTTATACGATACATATGTGAAGATCCTTGAAAATTAGTATGACACCTTAGTGAAGAACTGTGGTGATGTGCTTATGAATGTCTAACACAAATGTTTTCACAAAAACATCAACTGTGATTCTTTTTTTAAAATTTTCTATGTCTCATGTTCTCTTTCACATGCCTTTATGATATTTCTAAATTTATTACATATATTTCTCAAGTCTAAATGAAAATTTTTTCCCTCTCTTTCCCTTACTTGGCCTTATACTCACCCTTTACTTTGATGTATGTCCCCATGTACTGTGATACAGTAAAATTACATAGGATGATATCACTACCTTATGCTCACCCTAATCGGCATTATCACTACCTTATGCTCCACAGTAAAATTGTTTCCCTTTCTTTCCCTTACTCAGAAATATCCAACCTTATTCTCGCCTTTTTAAAAAAAAATGTTTTCTATTTTCATTTATTATGCATCATTTTTAAAATAAACTAACCCTTAAACAATCATCTATTGTCTATAATGAAATTAAAATTTTATGTATAAAAAATATAGGATTCCATAGTTGGTATCAAATGAATTTTTAGTTATTTTTTGAAATTGGGATTTTATAACATTAGTTTGAAAATCATATAAATGTATACATTTAGGGGGAAATAATAGTATTTTGTTGAATTATTAAATAAATGGTATCCATGCCGAGAAATAACTATTTGGATATGTACAAGTGGATTTGGCTCTAGCACAGATATATCTGGGTGTAAACCCTAAGAACACTACTTTGAGATAGACTCGAATGGAAATAAGTGCATAATAAAGGGCCTTACTGCACTTTGGGTTTGATACTCACATGGGATATGTAAGATTAATAATAATATTTTTACAAACCATTATGAATAATTTATAGAAAATTTAATTATTTATAAAGAATAACATATTTATAAATTTTATTTTATGATAGAAAATCCTTTTATAATTAAAATATTATTAAAAAAGAAATTTGTATCACTAAGTATTTTTTCATTAAAAAAATGGTTGCAAATAAGAGGAACTGTGAAAATGGTGAGCGCAATTAACAATGAATTGTCAAAACACTAATGGAATACATAATGGAAAAATTCATTATAATGATGATCCATATAACTATATTTATGAGAAATAACTTGAGTCAAGCTGATATATAAGATTCACCATGAAGGGAACATCTTTTTATTTAGTCCATTATGCATCAACAACCACCATATTTTAGTGGATCTACAAACCCATTGATTATTGAACAATTTATAATATCTATAGTGAAGATATTTTTTATAATTTGTAGTTTGGTACAAGAGAAGGTGACCCTGGATATGTACCTATAAGAGGGAGAAGTTGGCCGAGGGTTGAAACTAGTTAGAAACCAAAAGACAGGAAAAGAGATTGAATATTTGGAGTGGGAAGAGTCCAAGGGAACCTTATGTAATAAATATTTCCCTCGTTCGTTGTCAACAAACATGCAGAAGTTATTAATGGAGCTGAAGTATAATGCAAATGAATCAATGTGAATCTATGAGATGAAATTCACAAGACATTATCATTATACCTAAAAATTTATTCATGTATCATATTGGAAATGCAAATATATTATTTTGCAGACTAAGCCTCTATCTATAAAAGAGCCTAGCCAATCAAGACTATGAAATCAATGAAAAGATAATGTGAAGTTCTATGAAGTTTGAACTATAGTTCGGGGAGACTTAGTAGTCATATAGATTAAATGAAAAAAAAGTGATCAATAGAGCTATACCTAGGGAGTATCTTTGATCATGTAATATGAATAAATCATGTGAAACATTCCACATACAAGAAATGTGGGAATAAGAATTTGGGGAACTAGATTCTTGGGAGTAAGAAATGTTATAAGTGTGTAAGAAATCGTCGTATTACTTAGAACTATCGTATTGAGGTGAATCCCCATGATATCAAGACTAGTTATAAAGGGAATAGGGTGAAGTCCTGGCCAGATGTCTAATTATTCAAGTGCATTAATCTTGGTATGTTAAACAATCATTGTCCAACTCTAATGTTAATGGAGGGTAATCACCATCCACCTTAGAAAATTCCAAAGGAGTAGGATCATACTTTTTCTATCTCGATAATTGATGTTGATGCTCTAAATGATGCGGTGTTAGGTACTGTATTTTTTCTCTCAAATATATAAAGTACATTGTTTGATTCTAGGTTTATGCAATATATTATTTCCACTATGTTTTCAAATAATATAGATTCAATCCCCAAATTTAATGAAGTCGAGTTATCTATGAAGAGTCTTGGAGGGACTATCCAACCATCCAAAGTGTATAGAAACTCTAGTATATACTTTTCAGAGCATAATATCATCTCAAATCTTTTAGTCACCCCTTTGTTGGAATTCAACCTTATAGTATGGATGGATTGTCTCTCAATGTATAATGATAATATAAACTACAGAAAGATAGAAAATATGAGTAATCTTGAATGGAAAACCTAATCTTATTTTCAAATGAGAGATATCTCTACCTGAGAATTGTTTAGAAGATCCGCCCATAGACTTTTTTATAGATACAATCAGTGATTATGAACAATGAAATTAAATTAAACATATATAAAACATACCTATCATTTAGGAATACATTAGCATCTATCTGAAAGAGTTACCATGACCTATGCAAAAAAAAAGATAGGTAGAGTTATCCATTGAACACATGCCTGGATCTAAGACAATATCGAATACCCATATAGAATAGAAAATGTGGATCTAGATGAAGTGAAGAAACAACTCCAATATTTTTAGAAAAGGGGCTAATCAGGCCATGTGTGACATTCCCATGAAAATGGTCGCGTCAAAGGAGACTCACCCTACAATAGTAATTGAGGATTATAGTTTCATTGGATTAGTAGGATACTATCAAAGGTTTGTGAAAAAAATATAACAATATTATAATCCACTATCCAATTTAACTAAAAAATGGCCTATTTTTATCTAGACAAAGGAGTGGGAAGAATATTTCCATGATATGAAGATGATATTGTTTACTGAACCTGTTTTAACTCCACCATCTATTGGAGATGGATTCACTATTTTAGCAATGTGTCTTCGATAGGGATTAGGATCATCCTCATTAAAAAAACATTGTGTTTAGTTACGAATATTGATATTTGAAACCTCATGAGTAGAATTATACTACACATTATCTATAACTAGTTGGGGTTGTTTTTTCTCTAATGATATGGAGGGACTGTATTTATGGGGGAAATGGGATATATAAGCAGAACACCATAGTTTGAAGTATATTTCCATACAAAAGGAATTAAAAATGATACATATAGATGGTTGGAACATTTTAAATTCTTTTATTTTTCAATTAATTATCATCTCATAAGAGAAAACAAAGTCACTGATGAATTATGTTGGAAAGAACCCATTGTGAGGGAAATGATGGGGATTCAAGGAAATACTTTGATCAAATAACTAGTAAAAATAGAAATGTGAATCATAAAGGAATGGAAATCATCAAACATATCCCAAATTACTTGTCAACCATAATTACTAGAGAAAATCAATAAATCTCAAAGAGAAGTTCCTTTATTACAGAAGAATATTGACGGTGTGTGGAAAGGGATGTTTTCAAAGTTCAATATTGATCAAGAAGGTGTACTAAATTTTTTTACAAGACTATGTGTTCTATATATTATAGAAATAATTAAGGCATTTATGGATAAATATCATAGCTCAACATTCTATTTAAATACTGGAATCACAAAAATGCATCGAGACCCTCATGATCAGCATTAGTGGGATAACATGAAAAGGTAGATTTCCAACAGCACTATAAAGTGAATGGTTTTGCAAAAATTGATGGTAGTGAGAAAAATTAATAAATGGGTATTATAAATACTACCCATACCAACATGTAAGTGGGAAAATATCACTATGAACATATTCACTTATATTCTGATACTAGCTATAAGAAACAATGTGATATGGGGTATAGGGGAACGTTCCACCAAGACTACGTGTTTAATATCTATCTATTAAAACTTATCTCATTTTAAACATGAAATTATATACATTTAGGAAGTGGTAAATATTTAAGGGGAACTACAATCTATCATTTATAATCCTGATCAATGGTAGATATCAATGTTCTAAAAAATTATACAACAAGCTATGAGTACCAAATTTAATTTTAGTACGGCTCATCCCCCCCAAACTAATTGCCAATATCAAAGGAATATTAAAACACTCAAGGTAATTCTATGAATATGATAAATTTATTTTAAAGGTTGAAGGGGTCAACATCTCCAATTAGTTGATTTTACATAAAATATATTTCATTTCAGTATTCAAATAAGACCCCATTTAAATCTCTATGGGAAGCATTGTAGAACTCATGCATGTTGAGATAAAGTTGTTCAGAGAATGCTTCCTAGGCCTAATCTTGTTCAAGAGATGACAATAATGGTTCATCTTATCAAACAACACATAAAGGATTCACAATGTCAGAAGAAGGGATGTAATGACAATTGCCGAAGAGTCATTGATTTTAAAGTTGGCGACAAAGTCTTCCTTTGAATTTCACTAAGGAAGAGATTTTTGTGGTTTGGGAAGAAAGGGAATCAAATCCATGGGTATATTGTCCACTATAAAATCCTTGATGTCATATGAGAAATGGACAATCAGTTTTCACTCCCTCCAATCCTATTTGATGTTCATGATATATTCAACATATCTTTATTTAGAAAGTACATACCAGACCATTAACATGTACTAAATCGGGAGGTGGTACAACTGGAACATGAACACTCTTATCAGGAGGATCTGGTGGAGATATTTGTCAATAGAGAAAATGTTCTATGAGTCAATACTACCGACCTCGTCAAAGTGTTATGGAGGAATCATAAATTTGAATATGCGACATCAGAAACACTGGATAAAATGAGGTAGAAGGACCCACACCTTTTCTTAACCGACGGAACATGTTTAAATTTTGGGGAATAAATTTCATGAAAGGGGAAGAATATAATGACCTGGGCTTTATGAATGGTATTATTTTCCAAGAAAATGTGATATATAAAATTTTATAGAGAAAAAAGCATATCTCTTTAATAATGAAGTGAATATAATGGAAAATGTGACCTTTTGGTTTAGACAATTATGGGACCGTTGTTAAAGTATAACTGTTGGAATATATAAACATTGAGAACTATACTCCTACTAATAGTTTTATTTTTATAATTAGTGTTTAGAAGAATAAATAAAAAAATATAATTAGTTCAAAAAGGATAAATGATGGCCACAACTGGTATAGTTGTGTCATTTGAATCCAATTTTTCAAATCATGATAGGGAGGAATCATCAATGGTGTTCTTCCTTGACAAATACCATTCATAGAATCAACAAATGAAGCATGAACGAAATTTCCTATGGGAGAAGTTCTTATCATCAGATATTACCACTCGAACGATGTTAGCCACCCCCAGCCACGAAACTACCACCACCACACACCTTACTCTTTGGGAGTACGTGGGTGTAATAAGGGGTAACATATCATAACTATAGTGTGTAATTCCATTGTTTAAATAAAATTTTTCTTCCATCATTCTAGTTTTAAGATTATTATTTCTTAGTAAAATTGAGATGAAATTTGATAAAATGATTTTCCAGGTTGACTATTTACAGTTCCAAAAAAATAACTATTATGATAAAATATTTTATTTTTAATAATGTAAATTTTGATTATATGGTATGATTAAAACACTATTATTTAAAAATAAATAATAAAAAATTAATTTTTTCAATTGTGAGAAATCCAACTATGCAATTCTAATTAGCTGTTATTTTTCATTTAAAAGGTATTTTTATATTTCAAAGATAAAATTATCATATTTCTAGAATTATTATGATAAAATAAAAATCAATTTTTTTATTACCATGTTGAAATTGGTATAGGTAGAATTTATGATAATTTTCTAAAATACTTTATTTGTTTGTGACTAGTAAAAATATTATTTGTATTTTTCGTTATGTTAATCACATCATAATTATTTCATAATAATGTAATAACTAATTAACAATAGTCCAAGAAATAAAATATATTATTATATTAATATAATGTATTTTAAAATATTTGAATCAAATATCAATTATATAATTTACTTACAATATTCTAAAAAGGAAACTTTATCTTTAAAAGGATTATTTTGTGAAAAAATTTAATTTCCTTTCCAAAATATGTAAAATAAATTGATGGTCAACATTCTAGATAAAAATAACATAATATTTTTCCATGTTTCCAATAAAATGGCAAATTTATTTGTATAATCCCATGGTTTTTCATTTACCACTACCTAGGTGTCCATGGCCTAAATTTAGAAATTAATAAAGAAATCCAGCACATTTTCTATAAGTACCCTCTCATTTCTCCATTTAAATATACATAAAATTCATCCTCCATGAATAATTTATATCTTTACCTCCCAAGGGATCCTCCCAAGTTTTCCACAATCCCCCAGGGTCCCAATCCTCATGTTTTGGAAACTAATCTTTATGGTAAGGGAAATCTCAACTTCTTTTTTCATTTCATGTTACTTTCAATTGTGGTATGTCATTCAAATTCCCTTACTATTTTATTATATCCATTTTATTATATAATTTTATATTATTAATAGTATTTTATGAAAGGGATCCCCAAGTCCCCTCTATTTTTACCCTTTTTTAAAATCATGTTTTATACTCATTATGCTACCGATTTTACTTCGCAAATTTTCTCTATTCTCCTCTATAAATCCACAATTATTTTATTTATATCAATATACACTACAAATTCATTTCCATGGTTACTCCCCTATATATAAATATTATGTATTTTATTTTATTATTGATATAGATAAAACCAAAATTCCCATTCCAAGGGTGAAAAATTACATAATTATCTTGTCTTTAAGCACTTTTTCAAACCCCCTAGTTTTTAAATGAAACCAATTTCTTTTTGTCTCCAGGGGTTATTTATGAAATTATTTATTATGATATATGTATATAACATTAAAATTAATACATATTAATGCTGATCCATGAAATATATCCAATGCATTTGGTAAAAACTTTATTCTCTGGATATGACATGTTATACAATAGATTGGTGAATGACGATGGTATTTTGTATGACACCTTAGTAATATGCTTATGAATGTAAGAATAAAATGTTGTAGAAATTTTTACTAGTATTATTCCTTTAAATTTTATTATTTTCTATCTCATGTTCTCTTTATCATTCCATTATGAAACTTCTTAGGTTATTATATATATTTCTCAAGTCCTCGTGAAAGTTGTTTCCCTTACATTCCCATACTGGCCCTTATGCTCACTCTTTCCCTCGAGGTAAGTCCCCTAGATATGAGATGTAGTGAAATTACTTATTATAAAAAAATGAAAAACTTTCTAAAAAAATTAATAATATTTTTCTTTGTTTTCATGTATATTGTTCTTTTCCTCAAGAAACTAAATCATAAATAATCGTCTGTTTCGTGTAGTGAAATGAGAAGTATATGTATCAAAGAGGTAGGATTCCATATAGTTGTCCCCTTATTATCTAAATTACATGGTTATGAAAAATGATTGGAATATCCTATTAATTTAATCAATCCAATATCTTAGTTTTCTGAACTCTAATCTAGTTTATAATTTCTAGTTGTTCAAAAAGATATTCCCTTCATTGCTTTCTAGTAATGCCTTGGTTGCATAATCACCCAGACGTTGACTAATTATATCCACAATGCCTCAAATATTTCATTAATTGTCAAATTTTTATGTTTTATGGTGATAAATCGCCATTTTTATTTTTAAATTAAAAAATATTGATGAAGGATTTGAACAGAGGGAAGGGAAACATCCCCTGACAAACATTTTCACTCGAGTCACTGTATTGAAGTGTCTAGAAATGACCACAACCAATCCCGTTAAGTAGATCAGTGAAGAATACATGCTACCAATCAACCATATTGATGTAATGGGATAAAATTTGAGTACATATTAAACATCATTAATTATATTAATCATGATGATTGAGATATGAAATGATGATATGTATTTATCCCTCTATACAGAGAATGATCTATATGATAAAATGCCTTCATTCCATCCCATGAGCTTCAACAAAGACCAACATCATCTGCTGGGTAAGAAATAACATTATGTTTATAAGTAAGATTAAATGTAATCCTTATTTATCCCTCATCTCCCCTATAGAAAAATAAATATTCCCCACATAATGAACAAGGACAATGAATTCTACGTTTCCTTGTAGATGTAGAAATTTTGACTCCTCTCCTAACCTTAATGAAGTATTATTCCTCATCTACCTCCCTCAAAAGTGAGGCAGAGGAGGAAGAAGAAGAGGAAGAGTAATATAATGAAGCCCTTAGTAAGGGACCTCTATCATTATAGAAATGTATCATTACAACTATTAATGAACTATAAAAAATAAATCAATGTTTATAAGAGGACCCAATCTTGCTTTGATTAGCATGACCATGTTTTCCAAAAAATAAGAGGTATAAACCTCCTCACCAAAGAAACAACAAGATGTATTTTCCTGGTATTACATAGAAATTTAGGGCCTCATTCCTATGTTGGACACTCACCACTAGGGCTCTCACGAAACCACTAAGTTTAAAAACAGACAGGCAGAAGGATGTACATGACAGATGCCACAAAAACTAAGGAAAAATATTACATACTTATAAAGGAATCCCAATATCTAAAATGGATGTCCTATATAGTCTTAGTAAATATTGATAATGTGAAAATCATGATCAACATTTTCTTTAGAGATCTCAACTAGTCTTTTATAAAATATGGTTTCCCGGTTCTGATAATGAAATTATTAATTGATCTTATAAGTAGATATATGAACCATTACATTATGGGTGCATACTTAGGATAAAAACCATAATATGGAACCCAAATAAAAGGATTACAACACATTTAGATTAATCCTAGAGGTATTTTATATTGGGTAATTTCATTCGGTAATAAAAATACCATCACTAAATACAATAATGGCATTAATTATATGTTCAAAACCTTTTTGGGGAAGGTCTTTCACATGAAACATTGCAGATCTTCTTGTTATGTGTCAATAAAATTATTACCACCTCTCTAATATTGATACCATTATAAATAAACTATGATATTATATCCTAAATATTAAACCCTCATAATGAACTTTCAGAGTCACCTTAGGAATGTTTTGCAGCTTTATTGTACGCCATTGTGGCATTGAAGTTGATCTTGAATATTCAAATTCTATCATTTAATTTTACCTCATAAATATATTAATGAGTTTAGTGGATTATAATTAAACCATTCATATATTTAGTGCTTTGTGTCAAACATCATAGGGAAGTGTTTTCCAATAACTATGATGATAAAAAAGGGGGTTACATATCAGTGGATTGATGACTATTAGGAATATTTTGAGGGCCTCAATTAATTTTATTTGATTCCACTAGTGATAATGGTGTATTTTTAATGGAATCTAATCATGTTATTTGATATAGCTCTTGAACAATAATTGGGTACTCTCCTCACACAAAATAACTTCTTCAGGAACAAAAACAGTCAGTATTATCAAGGTAAACAATGCTCTATACTAAGATTTATTATTTATATATTTAGAAGATATTTCTAGCTTTATTCTTCACAGTTCAGAAGATGAGTCACCACCAGCAGCATCATAAGTCCCACATGATCTCTGTAGAAATACACTCAAATATATCTTCAACCTTCATATTTTCACCGCATTTTTTTCATGAGCATAGGTCATCTAGTAGTCATTTATCATTGAGTTAATTCCTCAAAAGTGGTAAAAGACAACACATTAGCTTACTTCCATGGAAAACATCCAACTATAGAAAAAACATTTTCGAATACTATACTTTCTAATGAATACAACATTTATGATCAAGTGCTCTATTAGATATGGGACATTTACTTCAAATATGCAGCAAAAATCCCAATATGGAAGTGATTGGAGGACCCCAAGATCAATAAAGTTGGTTTGGTAGTTGTTCTCATATCTCCACAAATCCATTTTCCTTACCCCTTATTATATTCAGAATCATAAACAAATAATTAGTTAGAGTATAAATTCCTTATCACTAGGCTAAAACTATCACTTCAAATTCATGTTGATCATATGAAGGTAAAAAGTGATTCAATGTTTTTAATAATGTAGATAAATTAAAATTATACCATCATAATAGAAACGATAACACCCCATATTGACAGTGATCGAGGACTAATGGTACAGTTACCCTCATAGAAACAATTGACTCAAATACCATGATCAAATAATTTCCAGGAAGATGCATTGGAAAATATAACTACACCTTTGGTAGATAAAGATCGGGATAAAACATTCATTAGTTTTTCTAATCATCAAACGGTGTCAAGTTTTGATCATGTCAACATGGAATAAATCAATGAGGTAAATTCCATCCCTAAATGATAAAGTCATAAAACTATTTAAATTATTCCCAATGTGTAATACCTTTAAAATTGATTTATATCATCAAAAAACATATAAAATATCAAAACCAATGAATAATGACCAGATTTACTCTTGTAAAGGGTCAAATAAATATAAAGTTATTTATTAAATGGTCGTCAATGAAGTCCTTATTATGTGAATTGATGGAGGGGAGATTTATGTTGTGATAAAAGAAGTACATATAAGGTCTTGTGGTTCCCACAATTCAGGTTTTAGGATTTTCTAGAAAACCTGGAGTCTTTGATACATTCGGACCTCTATGATGTTGGATTGCATAACATTCACCAATGTTTCATTATTTACAAGTGCATGAAAACATTTTCCATCCTACCCTAGAGCATATACACATTGAAAAATACTCATGCTCATTCCCTTTATAGGGAATGAATGTTTTAGGGTGATATCTTCTTTAAATAAATAAGAAATCTAATTATATCCTCACTATTACCAACTTATTCTAAAAATGGCCAAAATAAATTCCCCCTAAATGATGTTGGAACCTCAATTTTTTTTTTGGCTCTTTGAAATACAATATCTTCACTGTATTTGAGATACCTCATATTATACTAATGGAAAATGGAATCAATATATGTTATTCTATGTTGGTGATTCTATATCATGAGTCTAATATTGAATCCCACCATTTTTCACACTATAATTCAATGAATAATGGATATATAGAGACATTTAACATGATGTTGTCATATATAATCTACAAGACAGTTTAAAAGGGTAAAATGTGTATTTTGGAAAATCTTTCTCTCCCTTTTGGGCCAACCATACTACAACCTAAACTACCACATGGGAGACCTCATAATTTCTAGTATACAAAATAAAATAAATCTATCCCATTGAGGATTGATTTCTATTATAGAATTCTTCTATCTATGATAATTTATCAACAAATGGGAAATACCAAAAAATTATTGGATGAATTAGGTAAACTCATTGAGAATAAACTTCATACACTGTGTCACTTATAGGTCTATCAAAATCTTATTGAACTTGAATTTTACAAGATAGTTCGCCTCTAATCTCTCCTCCGAGGATAGCCGGTGTTGGTTCTTAGGACCATGATGATACTATGGATGAATCATCCAAAGCATGATCCAATGGGGGAGTGACCTTATTCTGTACACAAATTCCACTCTAATAGAGATTATTCCTTGACCTTGATCGACGGTGAGATTTTTATGGCCCCTAACAACACAATTATTATCATGAAATACTTTCTACAATCACTAAATGTTGTCCTAGGTGAATGATCTTAAAAGGAACACCAACTGGTATTTATCACATGATCAGAAAAGGAATAATAGATGGTCCCAGTTGTATGATCTAAAACTATAAAACAAAATAATTTAAATTTTGATAATCTAAACAATGTAACCTAATTCCATATTCACAAAATGATAAACTACATATTCTTTTCCACATGATTGAAAATACATGGTTCACATCCTTGATTTATGATGTAAAACATCATAACATTTTCATCCATGATTGAGTATATTGGAGTCCATTGTGTTTGTATCCCACCACACCTTTATGATAGAACTACATGTTTCTTGAACTTCACCTCAATCGGATACATATTAAATCCCATACCTTATGTGCTGGGCCCAAAAAAAAAATTCCCCAACATATTAAAATAAAAAAATATCAATAAAGGTGATTCCGACATGGGTTCTTTAAATTGTGGGCCCATATTAAAGATTGAGTACTATGTGTGGACATATTCTTTTCCACATACAATACATTATGACACAAAGGATCCTCAACATAGTCCCATCCACACACAAAAATGCATGTGTATCTTTCCTATTTTATATAACCCCATTCCATGCTGAACATATTAATTCAGGTTCCTTCATTAAAAATCCCATCATGGGGAAAAATGTATCCCATTCCCAACATATGAGCCAGATATTTATAGGAAACAAAACACTCTACCACAAATTCTAGTAAAACTACATTATTTATCCTCATATATATCCCTTCCATGAATTTTACTCCTTTTCTAAGAAAATATTGATCTTTATAAGCTTCCCTTTTCCATAAACAATGGAATTATTGATTCATCAAGACACCTTTGTTTTGACAATGTATTGATATGCCCTAGTAGAGGTTTTCATATGTCACGACCCGTCCTCGGGACTCGTGCCGTGACTACCCCAAGCCCGCCTTCCATAGGCCAGGGGCAGGAGACTAGCACCAAAGACGAAAATCCCGATAAATGGGAAGGAATTGCCTTTATAAATGTAAAAAAATCACCATAGAGTATAAGAGGAAGTAAAACACTAAGTACAAAGAGAAGTGCTAAAAGGTAAATGGGCCAGAATACACACCCATATGAAAGTACAACTACAACTGAAAAAAGTACAACAGAAAAAGACAACAGCTGGAAGAACGGAAGTGGCTCCTGGGTTGTCCTCCTCGGATCCTACCTGAAGGGTACGTACAGATGGTGCAGCTCCTGGATCGTCCCCCACGGATCCTACCTAAATAGTAGGTACAGATAGCCTCCACAATGCTCTCGCCTGTCAACCTCCTCCGAGTGTCGTCTCACCATGAAGTCCACCTCTGGATACTGAATCGTCATGTAGTCCACCTCCAGGTACTGACTCGTCGTGTTGTCCACCTCTGGGTACCGTCCAGTCCTCGAACACTCGGCCTCCATCGGCACTGCCCGTCATCTGCAACCAACACAACGAGGTGAGGGCATAGCCCGTGCAGGGGTGAGTATAACGATACTCAGTAGGGACCCCGAGACCCTCAAGGTCTCACTAAAACCAACATGGATAACCACAAAGAAGATCTCAACAGATAACCTCTACTTAGGTATATGCCCATGCATATACCTAAGCTATCAATTAACCTATCTCAATCATGTGGAAAACACCAAGATCATGAAATCAACGGATAACCACTACCTAGGTATATGCCCATACATATACCTATGTTATCAAGTGACCCATCTCAATCATGAGGTAATCACAAATGTCAAAAGTCTCAGCTCAAACCAGGATTTTCATTATCGAAACCGTAACTACTGAAGAGCTCCGTCTCTGGAGTGTACAGTGGTCCTGTCACGACTCCGAGGTACTGCTCACTAACCTAAGACTGCTGAGATACTCCTCCTGTCGAGTACCGCGGGTTAGCCACCCAAACACAATAGTGCTTCCCGCCGGGGTATGTCACCCAAATACAGTAGTGCACACCCCCTAGTAGCCTGCTGAGGTACTCTCCGGACGAGTACTGCGAGTATGCACTGTCACACAGGTAGTGCTCCGTCCGCCATTGTTCTGCACCCAAACACAGTAGTTCTCCGTCCACTGGTCTAGTCGACTGACTCCAAGTCGAGTCGGTCAAGCAGTCGTCAGGTCTCAGTCGGCTACACGGTCTCCGTACTCCGCACACTCGTCTCCGGGAGGGTCTGCTCCATGAGCTATAGGTCGATACTCCAAGTATCTTAAAGTCCCATGAAGAAGTATCTCAAAGGACCGCCTTGTCTTAGGGGTCTCAATGCAATAGACGGCGCGTCAATCGGACGCCCGGTCTGTGAGTTATTAATTTTTTCGTCCCAGGGGCTCGGTTGGTTTCGTGAGCGAACCAACCTGGCCATATCTCAACTGTACCCCAGACTCTCGTAGGGTACACTCATAGGTACCGTTTCTCAATGTGATCACCAACACCGCTGACGGTTCATCAAACGGACGTCTGGTATGAAAGATAACAGCATTTCCGTTCCAAGGGCCTGGTTGGATTTCGGGTACAATACAACCCGGCCACTATCCAACAGCAACCAAAACTCGAGAAAATAATGCAAAAAGTTCCATCTCATCAAGAGGAATCCATCAAATTCGATGGCACGTCAATCAGACGTCCGGATCTCAAGATATAAGCGTTTCCGCTCCGAGGGCCCGGTTGGTTTCCTATCCTAACCAACCCGATCGAACCCAAAGTATTCTGAAACCCTGAGTGTGATATACCGAAATGACCGTCTAATTCCAAGGATCGCTACGCAACTAATGGTGCATCGATCGGAGGTCCATAGCCCAAGATATGGGCAAAAGACCAAAGAGGGTCCGAAAACGGGGGGTCTGGTGACAGCACATACACTCCGCCTTAACATGACCGTCAGGTCCTTGCCCACCAGGTAACCCAGGTTGCCCCGCAGACATGTGGGGCCCACCCTAGGGTCCACCCACATACCTTAACGGGTTATCTAACTAATGAAAATCCCCAAAAGCCAACATTTGTCCTTTCCAGTGTGCTTTGTCCTTTCCAGTGTGCTTTTTCCTCACTCACACACACCCTAGGAAACATCCCAGAAGGTCACCCATCCTGATCACTACTCCAGGCCAAGCATGCTTAACTGTCGAGTTCTAACCAGGTAGGCTCCCGAAAAGGAAGGTGCACCTTGTTGACATGAGTCATATCATTTAGTCATTTAACCCTTTATCATTTGGGGATGTTACATCATAAGTCTCCATCAAAAGGCCTAGTAATTAAAGACACATTAATCATTAGGATAACCACTTATATCTCTCCAATCCCTAAAAATAATATTGGAAAAAACTTTCCTAATGTGGTGCACAATATCTCCATATGTATATGTCCCATAACACTTCTTCTGATTAATGAACCTCTCAAGATCATGGTTTACATTTTTCTTCTTCAAATACAAAGCATATTGGAACATCCTTGGCCTAGTTTACCTTATATGAATAATTTTATCATTTATAAATGGTCCTAGTTATATGACCTAAAATTTAAATACATGTATATCATTCTAGTCATGTGATTTCAAACTGCACAATACTTCTTCAACACATGATATTAAAATCTAGTCTTACCATGTTGACGAAGCATAAGATAACATGGGAAACCAACTGAATAATCCATGTGTATAAAATTTAGGATTCCTCAAATATGTTGATTTCCCGAATGCCTTGATAGTTTTTATGGGGCCTCATGCCAACTTTTTTCATGATGGGTTTTATTGGTCCTTACCACCTGACGTTGAAGTTCATGGTTTCCTACAATTATGTACAGAATGGTTATCATTCCAATGGGATATGTATTGATGCCAAAATCCTATATCCTAGTCCAGCAATAGAATGATCTAAATTCAAATGTATATTCTTTTAGGCACCATTTTGTGGTTAATGAAACTATTTCCACTCCTTTTTTCTCACATCGATCGTAGCTCACATGGGCTTATGTGTATTGGTAAAGGCATCCCTAAATGATCTAGGTGTATTGGTTCTCATCAGGGTTATCATGATCAAATATATAAAACATGTTAGTTCAACTAGGATAGATACCCTAAGAGGGGGGTTAATCAAGGTATGACTAATTAAAACATCTTCCCCTCATGATCTTGTTTCGCTATTAAGAAATACACTCTTCTCTCTATTTCCCATGGAAAGTATAAATAGAAGTTAAATCATGAATTGGACACAATGATTTTCACATGGTTCACCCTCACTGGGCTACGTTTATGTAGCATACACTTGCTTTGTGTCGATGGACCAAATTCACTAAAAGTGAACTGCTTTTTACAATTTTTGAAGAAGACTCAATATCCCTTTTGATTTATAACCAAACACAATATTAAAGCTCCTTGCCCCCTCAACTGATGTGTGCTCACTACATCTTCATAAAATCCACTCACAATTTAAAGACTTGTAGGTCCCTTAATTTTTAAAAATGAATGCATCTTTCACTGTATGTAGATTCTCTTTTGATGTCTAACTTTCACCCGCAGATGAATGTCAATTTTCACTGAATGTAACGGGAAATTCTCCAACTTTTGCACTGCCCTAGAGTGACTGGCGCACTTCTCTATGCTTGTAATGCTTCTATAATTCCCTGTCTTCTTCTCCAAGTGTGGTTCACAAGTGTCACCTAACCACTTTAAAGAAACTCCCTTCACTAACTCAGAGCATGGTATACTCTCACCCTTTTATTCCCAAACCAATATTGGCGTGCCACTTCTGAATAAATTTATATTTGCGCAACCAAATCACTACATGCATGACCAACCCTTCTTGGGCAACTGGAGCTTTAATTTTCAATAATTTTTGAATAAGTGAGAAATGAGGAGGGGTGGACTTCTATTTATAATAATTTTGGATACCCTAAGAACTGGCGTGCAAGTCTCCTCCCGGCACGCAAGTCCAGCCGCCCTAGTCTCTGTCGGCCTTGTCACCTTGCATGCCCAAACCAAGACATGAGAAACCTCTTTTATTTGCCATATTTTGATGTCCAAATCTTGAAAAAAAATTGGATTTCATGTTTTGAAGCCTCCAATACACCGTCATGCAAGTCCCTTTGCCAGAAAAACTTTTCACCATTTACCGATTTTGAAGTAAAAAATATGGAAATCACTGGAAAACGGTGCCACCTTGTTTCGGCTATTTTTTTACCGCCCCAAGACAATCCATTTATTTGTCTAGATTTTTCAATCAATCATGGATTGTTGAAAACATACCATGAAATTGAAAAGTCACCATGTAATCCCTCTTTATCAACAAATTTGTACATCATGGTTTGTATAGTCAACAAACACAACACAAAGGCTCGCTTTTTCAACAAGAACAATCACCTCAAAAATTATTCAATGATACCTTATGGGGTTTTTTCTCAAAATAAACGTAAATGTAACACCAAATATCCTTATTACATTATGATAAACTACACATCTGAAGTATCTTTCATGACATAAACCCATGTATTACATTTGGAATGAATCTTGCGTTGATGAGATATTTTGTGATTCTAGGATCCTATATCCTAGTCTAAAAACAATATAATACTGCCCCACACTAAAATTTATGAACCATATATTCAGATTAGGGTCATGTGTGGGTTCTCACCCCACTCATGATCTTTTATTCAAAAAAATACCCCTATCCACAATCTATTTTCATATGTGTGGGGGGATCTATCCCAGAACTATGTGTGGATTGACTCTCACTTGGATGAGATAAGTATGGATTCTAATATCCTATGTTTTGGTCCTAGTTGCATTAAAAAATCACCCTCTTTTTTTATGGGTTATACCTACATAGGAAAACTTTCTCCACATTATTGGATGATTTTACATGAATTCTACTTATATACACAGGGGATGTCCTTACCCAAATAAACTTATCTCTTGGGAAATATGAGTCTCCATAATCATTCCCAATCCATCACTGATAAAATGTATGATATATAAGGACATATTTGTTTTTTATATTCATTTATAAACCTTATTCACTATTTTAATAAGCCACACCTAAAATTTCTATCAACTAGAAAACCCTTTTTCTGAAGAGAAACACTTCTATCTCTATAATCCTCAACATCATCGTACAAAAAAAGGCATCTCAAACATGGTACATGGTTACTTCTGCGTACTTTTCGCATGTAATATCTTAATTTTTTATTGAGGTATAGAATACATTATTTCAATAAATTTACACTTTAAATACATAATTATTGCCTAATGTGAATTTCCATTGATTGTGTGGAGGTATTGGGTTTGTTCAAGCCTTGTTCATAGACTGGAACCCATCCTTTGGGGAGAATTAGGTGGCATTCATTGTTAGTAGAAACTGTGTATGGTAGATTCATGGGTACTTCTAAACATGAATGTCATTTGATGATAGAAGGAGGATCCCACAAGGTTTTATAATCCTTTCACTTTGGGGTGCTTACCCCTGTGGAACCTCTTTTGTTATTGAAATAAGAGTTTTACATGGTTTCCACAAGGTTAGCCAAACTGTTTCCACTAACTATGTGATTTTTTCATTTCTAAAGTAGCTGTCATACGGTTTGTCCATGGTTTGGCCAACTGTGATGAAAAACTGTGTGGCCGAGTAATTTGGGTTAATTTATGTGTTTTAGCTTCATTATTACATTACATAAATCTTATCTTTCTTTCATCCTATGTATATAAACCTACACTAATGAGAGATCTCCTTGATTCCTAAACTAGGAATCAATATAAGTCATCCATATTGGATTGGAATCCAGGTCTATTAAAAAAATCATATCCTTATTGGTATGATCTCCATTCCTTTTCTGTTGTTCCTCATTCTTCTTGATTTTTGATGCACTATTTAGGTGCAATCTAATTTTCCCAATTTCTATATTATTTGTCCCTTCTTTATTTTTATCCGAGTCTAAGATGAGTCCGGATATGATACTAAATTATTACTCCACTAAGGACCTAAAATATGTGGTAACCTTATTTTTTTCAATGTCTATGTGGTTATATATATATTATTGTGTTGTGTGCCCATTTTTTTAAGCAACACACTTGAAATGGAAGTTAATCCTTATTTAATGTGAATAGGCCTAATATATGTAATTGATGATATCCATTGATAAATAATTATATTTTGTTGAACATGAATTCAAATTACCCCTTATGTGTAATATGATTTAGACAACCCTTAAGGTGTTCCATTTACCCCTTTCCAAAGGATGTTAAATGACGAATTGTAAATGTGAATAATATTTTATTGAAATGAATAAAGAATGGGAATAGACGACCATTTACCTAGGCACAACCTTTTAATTTCTTATTTAATCTTTAGTATCCCATTAAAATATAATTCTCTAATGAGATTAATAAGTGGATAAGCATTCTATGCTTAGTTCTTTCTTTGTCAACCTTCTGAGCTGAGGTTTAAATTAATTGATTGTGTCAATGACCTATGAATTAATTATATGATATTGATTGAATTTTTAACATATTCCTTGTTTGACACATGGTTTCTTGTATGAGTCCCATGGAAGGACTCATTTGGATATTGCCTTGCTTATGCCTGATTGGCACTATGACTCCCTAGTGGACTATTAAGAATGGACACATGGGGGATGATTCACTATACACCCGAGTTATACAGGGACTCCTTATAGATTTAAATGGATAGAATTACAGGGAAGTTTATTAGATACAACATGTGTGACACTTGGGATCCCTTAGAAGAACTCCAAGGATGGAATCAGTGATATGTGATGTTATACCACAACTAGATAGATACATGGGTTCTTATGAGGATCTCCATGGAAAGTCTTATAATGTGCTTGTTTATGATGCATCTAGAGTGATACCTAGATTCAAAATAAGGAATAAATTAATGGTTCAGGTTATTAATTGATTAATTAATGAAATTTATTATACAACATTCCTTCCAAGCCAAATAATAGATGTGGACTCGATCGGAGGGTTATAAGTTATAGATTTCATAGTTAGGAATCTCTTAATGAAATATCCTTATAGGGAAGACTAGGATATTTCTATGTTTTTAGACTTACTCATTAATAATAGATTGATAAATTAAACGAACTGGCTAATTATTTGAGACAAGAATGACTTTTCAATAATGTAATTTCTGACTAAGGAAAAAGTATGTAGTAAAGGATGAGTGTCCATGGGAACTTGGACCTTCATAGTTTTTTACCCTTAGTAGCAATTTTATATATTATACTATTGATTAAAAAATAGTTTTATTATATATATTCACTGACTAGATGTAACCTGACCTTTGGGGGGGCTTTCAACTAGGAGTGTATCTCATAGATGGTTTCAACCACCTTTGGGTATGCGAATAGATTATATAACTTCTAGTATGGATAAGGGAAATCACCTTGCTATAGGCTTCTAATTTCAGTATAGGAATAGGTAAGCACAATGCCGAGATGAGGCTCATGATGCTATCTGGGGACATCACTTTTTGGAATTTTTTGTATTTTGATACTAGTAGGGTACAATTTTATGGATATATATTTTGGCTTCTTTTTAGACACATGAAATTACATGTATGGTCCTCATTTTTTATATAATATTCCCTCTGGTTTAGTTTATTTATATTCACCTTCGTTTTTTGTCTATATAATGATTTATTCGCTGATTTTTTTACATATATATTGTTACATAAGCTATTCTACACTCTGGTGAATATGGAATAGTCTACACATATATACACCCTAGGACCACTGCTGGTCTATAACCTTTGGAAATTGGAAAATTCTATTTGAGGCCATGTGTCCAACTGAGCTGAGGGAACCATTCCCTAGAATCTGGGTCTAGGGTCTTAGAATGTGGTATTAGACCATTACTTTCTTTTTTAGATTATTATTTTCATACAATTGAAATGGATATAAAGGAATTGAAATTTTTAAATGACCTATGTCTGGTAGTATCTCTCCCATGTATAAGATAAAAAAATCATCACTAATTAAAGTGATGTTTTTTGGGTTTTGAATATTATTTTTGATTTGGTTCACTCATTGGGGGATGCACTTCAATTGGGATGTTATCATTGATAAGATTTTGGGTTCTATTTTGGTGGAACCTGATGAGATGATGGTAATCCATCGCATGCATCATTTACGAAACCTATTCGAATTCACATTCAATGAATTCTGACATTTCATATAGGTTTCATTACTCGATTGCATGAAATTTTTATAGGTGTTGTGATAAATATTCCTATTGTGTGAGATAAATTTTGTGCAGGGTATTGAGAAAAAATGGTTGGTAATAAGAGTTCCTTTCATAATCTAATTAGTGTTCCCCTAATTAGGCAACAAAAGACACCCAAAGTATCCAATTGTGGATTTTTGACTCTTGGACCATGAGTTTCATGGAGTGAAATGTGTTATGGCGTGGATAAGTTGGTCAGTAGATTTTGGTTCATGAGGTGTATGGGACCTTATGGATTGGAATTTCATGAAACATTTGGTTCGACCATCTAAAAGGAATTCTAAAATAATTTAAATGAAATGAGAATAAAATTTACACTAAAATTTTTCTTAAAAGACAATTTACCTTGACCCAACATTAGTTGTGGGCATAAATTAGTATATCTTGATTTTATATGAATTTTATATCACCCAGACCTAAAATAACAAGTAATTAGAGAGGGATTTTCTTGTATGAGAAGGATTTTACCTATCCTACTTAAAATACTAGGATTTTTTAGTTATTGAATATTTTTCTATAGGATGCACTTGTAATTGTAGATTTATTCCATCATGATTCCTTCCATTAGAAAAATATAAGGGTGGTGAAATTCTTGCTCCAGAGGCGGTGGGTCATGGGATAACATTGGATCCTTATTTACATCAAACTTTGGAACCAATATTTTTACTGGACATAGGTGTTGGGGAACATTTATATGAAGGATTTTTTTCGGTTTCATGCATAACATTCATGGAGAACCACATCCTTCCCCGAATATGGTAGAGTTGACATTTGAGTTCCTGTAGCAGCATCTGACCTTGTTTTTGAGGGATAGAAGCCTATGTGATATAGATTCATTGCTATAGGACAAGCTATCTATCTTCAAGAATCTCAAGACACACACCGATAGAAGGTTAAATCACTATACATATATGATGTGTGATTTCTCCAAGAGATGTTTGGATGTAATTACTCAGATAAATCATCATCAAGAGATGGATTGTACTGGCCTAAACCTCACTAGTTCATTACTTAGTCAAAATTCTTTGTTTTGGGTAATCTGAGAGGTATTGGTATCTTATTTGATGTGTTTTCTAAAATTATAGTTTTTACAATGGTGGGTCAGGGCGTTAGTGAATTAGAATGTTGGTAGGCCAGGGTTTTGGTATGTTGATGAATTGGTAGTATAGACATATGTAGGTTAGGGTGTAATGAATCAGAGCCTCAGTAGGTTAGGGTGTTGGTAGGTCTTGGTGTCAGTAGGTCGAGCATCAGTTGGACATGCATCAAGGAGGGACATTGGTGTGTGGTGTTTGAAAGTGATGTCAGTGTGTGGAGTTGGTAAGTGTCATCAATGAGTTTCATCATTGAGTGGAATCATTGAGTGGAGCCGGAGAGTGGTGTTAGTGAGTGGAATTAGTGAGTCACATCAGTGAGTGATGTCAGAATGTGTCATTAGTGAGTGGTGTTAGAGAGTGGCGTTGGTGAGTAGTGTTAGTAACTCATGTCGTTGAGTCGCATTGGTGACACATGTTAGCGATTCTTGTGCTAGTGACTCACTATCTATGACTCTTATCAGTAACTCACCCATCAGTGAGTAATTTCTAGTTTTCCCAGTTTTTCCAATTTCTCCCCTATTACATTTTATTTCATATAAATTAGGTTTAAAGCCTTTTTTTAAGAATTTATAAAGGAATTTCAAAAGATATTAATTATATATTTAATATAATAATGCCCTTGGGGCCATGAAATAGGCAAACCGTGTAGTCATGACCATGATTCAACTTTAATGGCCTTTGACATTTTCTCTCCTCCATTGAAATAAGATCAGGCCCTTCTAAGCCAAGAACTTATTTTCCTTGTGTATTTCCATTTTTTCTTGGTGCCCCTTGATCCTTTCCACCCCATGGAATTGTGTGTTTTGTATTGCACATCAATCAAAATTTCCATGGATTTTTCCTAGTACTCTCACACCCCCTGTTTTCACGCAGGTAAAAATTGTCTGTCCCATATTTTTCTAGGTAGGGACGTCCTTCTTCTCTCTTTTAATTTTGTATCATGTTGGTTGAGTTTACTCATGTCCCTTTTTGAAAATTATTGGATCCAAATTTAATGATGATAATAATAATTAATAAATAATGGAGTGGGAATATGATGATGATGATGATCGCTTTGTTTTATATGTTATTCTTGATCCATGTCATGTTTTTAAGGGTTTTGAGTCTTCTAAAAATATAGTCATTAGGGGTATCTGTTTTCACAGATGTTTGGTTTGTGAATACTTGTTTTTTATACTCTGTGAACAACCATATGATTATGCAATTGGTTAACAATGTATATTCAGTTAATAAATATATTACCCATGATTGAACATGTTCTGTGATAACACTTGTTTTCTCAAGAGCAATTAAAGAAATATTTCTTCTAAATCCTAATAAAATTTTGCTTCTGAGTATGGATATGTGTAGGGTTTGGTTTTGTGTGGCCTTGTACCTGTGATGATCATGTGTTGTTGTTGTTGGGAGTGTGTTTGTTAGTATGGGGTGCTATGGGTGGTGTAATGAATTCTTAGGATGAGAGAATGATTGATTTTTGGAGTGGATGAAATGGATATGCGTTAGGAATGCATTTGGATAGTGGTTGAGCAGTGGGACTGCATGATTGGGTTGTGTTATGTTTAATTTTATGTTACTGGTTGTGGTGTTGTTGTGGAATGGGGATACCAAGTGTGGTAGTAATGAGGTGTGTTGGGGGGGCTAATTTTTTATTGGAAGGACATGGAGGCATGACCTTGAATAATGATGGTGGATGTGGTTGAATGGGTGTTCAAGAGAGGGGAGTGTGTGGTGGGACTGCATGCTGGGTGAGTTTTTTTCTGAATGTGGTGATTTTTGAGCAGCGAGGTTACCAATGATGAATTAGGATTGATGATTTTGAAGAAGGATGGTGTTACCTAGTGTGGGAATTTCTACTAGAGCATACAGAGGTCATTATTTTATGAATGAGTGTTATAATGGATTCTTTTAACTTTTCCATTCATTCCTTATTTTACGTTGGTATTGTTTGGATGTTTTCTGAGTTGGGATGGAATAAAGAAAATAATTAATTAATAATGAATAATAAAAATTGTAAATATGAATTGACTAGGGGTATGTTTCGAGTTGTGTCTTGTAGTGAAGCGGCATTCATTTATCAACTTATGGAATTGACCGTTGTTCATGGTGGTATGTTCATGTAGGGTTTGAAACAATGGAGGTTTTTTTGTGGGCTATTTATTGTCTTGAAACCCCATAGGTTGGGCTCATTGTTTGGTAAACATATATATACTTCGAGTTCCTTTTTATTTATATACATACCCCACCCTTGTTGAGAACTATGTTTCGAACACCCCCATTGTTATGTGGAGGGTTTCCTTTCCCAATATCTTGGTGGGAGGATGGATAGCTGGTTATTGGCTCTTCGCTTCTCCCTCTACTAGGCATTAGTATCCCAAGACTCTTCGGTCATATTTAGGTGATATTGTGAGTCCCAGGTGTCTCTAGTCATGTTTTTCATCCTAGGTGTCTTCACGATGAGATACATCGAACTTTCCTAGGTGTCTTCAGGATGAGGTTGTGGTTTTTTGGCCCAGGTGTCTATGGGTAGGATGTTTTTTGGTTCTGGACAAGGTGTTTGCAGGAATGATGTGATGTAGTTTGTGGCCAAGGTGTGTGTGGTCATGTTGCCAAAGTGGTCATTGTTGTAGTGAATTATTGAGTTAGGACATTCACCATTAGGGATGAGAAGCTAACCAGTGGAAGTGGTGTGGGGTACCAAAATATATATGTTCTTACTATTTTACGTTATGTGACTTGCAATATTTGGGGATCGTTCCTCGGTGATTTTGGGGTGGATAATATAAATTGTTAGGTGTGTTTGATTTTCTAGTGTTTTATCACATGGGAATTAGTATGCTTCTCCCAACTGCTCACATGTAAAATTTTCTTTTCCTATTGAGTATAATTTTATTCTCACCCTACATATATAAAATATGGTTTTAAGGTTTCTATGTATATTACATGGATCGTATTGGATCTTTCTAGCTCTGGATTTAGGATAGTTGTTGTGTCGCTGCATGGCTTAGTTCTTTTGGTACTTACATTAGAATGTTTTTTTATTTCCTATATGTTTTACTTTAATCAAGCCTGTGGGATGGATTTTGGATTCTTTTATATAAATTTCATTGTGTTTTTTTAGGATGATACATCTTATCTCCTGATCATGGTTACTATAAAAAGGGTAATGCATTGTATGTTGAGGTATTTCTATATCATTGGTGTTGTTCCCCACCCCAGGGCCTACTAGGGGTAGTAATTTGAGGTCATTATACCTTTTTTATCTTGATAAAGAAAGGTAATGACACTTTTATGTCCCTTCACTCATCTTGAAGAAGGAGGGTCCAGACAAAATGGTATCAATGGTTGATGGTTGAGAGATATGATGGACTATAGATTTAGGAATAGCGAGGATTGCATGGGTTAGTAGGGAAATATTATCAGGTGATCTTGGGGCATAAGATAGTCTAGGTAAGATGATCTAGGACACATGATTTTTGGTCACCCATGATCCGATGCAAGGATTCTTAGCTTACCGAATGACCACATGAGGCTACCCCAATTGTTGGGTAGACACCCTAGGAAATGTACATCCATCATGATGAAATATGTTCTTTTATTTTTGTATTTTTTCAAGAAATTAAAATAAGAAATCGGTTGAAATGAATCATAAATATATTTCATACTACTAGGGCTTAGGAATAATTTGTTTACCTTTCAGCTATGGCACCTGATCATCGTCCATGAGTGCCTTGAGTAGTAGTGTCCAATTAATCTAACCTAATTCACCGATGGAGGGTTGAACTAGTGGTGGATGACAATATGTGGAATAATACACATCATTCTTTATGGTAATATATTTTGGGAAAGTTCGAGGGTAGTTTCTCAGACATAGAGACAGAGACATGGCTCGAGGAGTTGGTGATCACTTTCCTCTTGACCCGAGCTCGGAAAGAGTATTGGCTCCATCTAGTGGTGAGCTAGATGATGGGAGAATTCCATCAGCAATGGAAGATTTACCTCTGGGAAAGGGAGGAGACTAATCTTATATGGGTGACATAGATAAGGAGTTCTAGTGTAATTCCATTCTTCAATGATGAACACTGTGAAGCATCGGGAGCTAATCTCCCTCCAGTAGGAGTGTATGTTGTATGGGAGTTCAGGATGATGTTCAAGAATCTCCTTCACATTCCTTTAGACCACTTTCTGTATGAGGTTTCGTGGGTGATGTTTTTAGATGAGGCACTCAATCCTTCCCCCTAGTATGTAGTTACTCCATTCAACCTACTGACATACATATAGGTTTAGAAGAAGAATGAGGTGATGGAAAGGATTTATTTTTGAGAAGGTATGCTCTGATAGGGAAGATGGAATGGTTCTATGAATGTAAATTCTTCTAGAAGAGGGTCACATGTGACATGTCCTTCTAGGTTTCGGCCAGCAGGGATCTGACCCCAATAGTTTTAGTTCTGACATTCTGGTCCTCACCTTTTTTTCTAATAGGCATCTGTATGAGGTGTTTCACTTGTGGTGGCCACAAGATCCTTAATAGTTATTCCTTAGTTTGAGATCAGTATGGTGAGGGTGATAAATTATAGAACCTTCTAGAAGAGCCATTTCCGGCCAGACCATTTCAACGGCAGGGGCAGTAGGCTTCTTCTCCACTTAAGGGATATAGAGCTGTTGGAGGCCAACCTTAGGGTGTTCTACAAGGACCTCAACATGAGTTTTGTTGGGGAGGCGGCCGACATCATAGAGTAAGAGTAGTTGGGTATGGTTAGTTTCATGTCGCAGAGGCACCTATTTCATTAGGGCCAGAGATTTTTTGAGGTATGATTAGGTTGTTCAGTACTTTAGTTTGAAGCTTGATTTATTTAGGAGCATCACACAAATTTTTTTGCACCATGTATATCCCATTCTATGGGACTTTACATTGAGATACTTTTCATGAACCTAGGGTTATGTACACCATTTGTAGTTCATACTATCTTTTTTGATGTATTTCGGGGATGTAGAATGATGATGGGGCCACATCAGTCTAGTGGGGATCTATTACTACTAAAAATTTATCCATATGGTTTTATCCTTGGCATCGACTGGTTTTACTATGTGTGTGCTATTATCGACTAATTCTGTAGAAGATTCAAGTTTTCATATGTGGGTGCACAATGTGTGGATATCATTGGAGAGTATATTTTTCTGATGGGAAGTCAGTCTATTCATACTTTTCGATCCATGTTGTGGATGATGCTTTGAGTAGGAGGTCATAGAAGGAAGTGGTTTGAGAAACTGAAGACACTTGGAGAGAAATGGGGGAGTTTGATGCCTTTAACATAGATTCATTAATGGATGGTGGAAAAGGAAGTCTGTTTTAGATGACAGAGTAATAATATCAAAGGAAGTATGTGGAGGATTCTTGATGGGGAGACCCGGATGCATAGGTAATGTGTGATCTCTTTGACTAGGTTTATTCTCTATAGGTTTGGTATGAGGATGGTCAAAATCTGATTTTGTCCCATGAGAAGCTCTTTTTTTGAGTGGTGATGTACAAGGGAGTTCTCCAAGAGAGTCATATATCACCACTAGCAGTAGACATGGATGTTTTCAAGATCTACAATGGAATGAGGGAATAGTTCTAGTGGCCATGGATGAAGTAGGATGTAGCAGAATTTGTGGTAAATTACCTAGTGTTGTAGTAGGTGGAGGATGAGCACTATGTTCCCGGTGGATTGAGGCATCACTTTGATATACTCGATTGGAAGTGGGATGATATATCAATGGATATCATAATAGGATTACCTAGGTCTTACGGAGGATGCAATGTAATCTGGGTATAGGTGGATCAACTGATTAAATCAGCTCACTTCTTTTCAATCAATGAGTAGAGTGTAGTGGATGCATTCTTGCAGAGGTATATAGATGTGGTTTTGTGGTTGTATGGGGTTCCGGGATCCATAATCTCGGATCGGGAAACGTGTTTTACCTCACAAGTCTGGAGGAGATTACAACATGCTTTTGGCCCTCAGTTATGCCTCAACACTACATTCCACAAACAAATGGTGGGGCAGATAGAGTGGATCATCCAGAAAATAGAAGAAATGATTCGAGCATGCTTTATGGACTTTGGTGGGTCTTGGGTGTGACATTTTCCCTTGGTATATTTTTATTAGAATATTAGTTATCACTCTTCCATTGGTGTGGCTCTGTTCAAAACCTTGTATCGGAGGTCGTGTCATTAACCCTTACGCTAGACTGAAGTTGGGGAGGATGATGTTCTTGGTCTATATGTGTTGGAGAGTACGATAGAGAAGTTTCAGTTTTTTCATGAGAGGATTAAGGTATCAAAGGATTGGAATATGTCATATGTCAATCATAGGAGAAGGCCCTTTGAGTTTGAGGTTAGGAACCTGGTGTTCTTGAATGTTTCCCCTCACCGTGGGTAGTGAAGTTTTGGTTAATTGAGAGAGCCTTCTTCTTAGGTTCATCAGACCCTTCATGTTGTTGAGGCAATTTGGAGAGGTTTCATACTAGTTTGAATTTACACAGTAGTTAGAGTGGATCCACAATGTCCTTCATGTCTCCCATATTCGTTGGTGTCTTCATGATGACTCCTATGTCATTGACCGGGGATAGTTGGATATCAAGGACAACACAATATTCATGGAGTGGCCAGTGGATATCCTAGATCATCGGAGTAAGGTGTTGTGTGGATAGACTATTTCATTTTTTTCATATTGTGGAGGCATGGTGGCCTATAATATAGTACTTGGGAGAGGGAGACATAGATTTGTGCCCTGTAACAAGTGTTGTTTTGAGATTTTCCTATCTATTTTTCTTTTTTGATGTTGTGCTTGAACTTTATTTATTAGGATATGAGTTTTTTTCTTATTCCATAGTATGTAATGAAGTCTTGTCATGCGAAAAGAGGGAAACCGGATTCCTAATCAAGATGCATTGACTGAGATGTGATTAAACCCGTGCAGCCGAGTCTGTGCCACCCAGAAAAGATATTATCTTGACATTGAGGAAGTAATTACCTCATTCATGTGTCAATATAGTTGTTTCTTGTGTGGGGAATATTGTAGATGTTTGGGTTAGAAGATGTGGGAGGAGTTTTTCTTGGATGGTGAGGTTTCACCAGAGATTTCGAACAACATAGAGTGGTTTATCCTTGAGAGGCATCTTATAGGGTGATTTTTTGGAACCCACTTTATTTTGGGTTTGTTTTTGAACTCTTAATGGTAAAAATAATTTGGCAATTATATAATGTAATGGCCTAGACCTCCTTGGTCCATTGCATTATAAAAATCCAATGTTTGGGGTGTTTTGGGAGGCAACAATAGCTCATTTGCAGAGTTTTCCAAAATTCAAGTTTTTCCATTAGTATGATGGATATCGGTAGGTCAGTGCAGTGACTATGGTCATCGGTAGGTCAGGGTGTTTTTTAATTGAGGCGTTGGTAGGTCGGGCTTCAGTTAGTCAATACATTGATAGGTTAGGGAGTTGGTAGTTAGACTTTTCGATAGGTCAATCGTCGTAGGACAAGAAATAGTTAGTGGCATAAGTGAGTGGCATAAGTGAGTGGCATTAGGAAGTGGCAACAGTGAGTGGCATTAGTGAGTGGCATTAGTGAGAGGTGTCAGTGAGTGGAATCAGTGAGTGGTGTTGGTCAGTTGTGTCAGTGAGTGATGTCAGTGAGTAGAGTCGGTGACTCATATCAGTGAGTCGCATTAGTGACTCACGTTAGTGAGTTTTGCATTAGTGACTCACATTCGGGGACTCGTTTTGGTGACTCACCCATTGGTGAGTCATTTACACTTTTTCCAATTACACCCCTATTACATTTTATTTGACATAAATCTATTTTAATGTCATTTTAGTCATTTATAAATGTATTTCAAATGATATTAATTTTAATTTTTAATATCCTAACTCTCATGGGGCCTTGAGATAGTCAAACTGCATTTTCTTGAACATGATCTGACTTTAATATCCTTTTAAACCAACTCTCTTCCATTGATATAGGATCTGGATCTTCTAAGAAGAGATGATCTTTACCCTATGTGTTTCCATTTTCTCTTGGTTCCCCTAGATCCTTTCCTCCCCGTGGAGTCACGTGTTGTGCAGTACCAATCGTTCCAGTTTTCCTTGATATTTTCTTGCGACTCATTCCCCCACTGTTTTGGTGCAAGGAATAATAGTTGGTCACCTATTTTACCAGCAAGGTATTTCATTCTTCTCTCTTTTAATTGGGTGTCATGCAGGGTGGATATACTCATGTCCCCTTGTGAATAAGGTTGGACCAAAATTTAAGGAAGATAGTAAGAAATAAAAAATAATGGGTTGGGAAGACGATCATGATGATCAATTTTTTTATATGTTATTCTTGATCCATATCATATTTTGTAAGGGTTGTATGTCTTCTAAAAATCATTATTGTTTGTGGTATTTTTTTGCGCACTATTTTGGACAGTCAGTACATTTTTTTGATACTCCGTGAACAACCGTATGATTGTTAAATTAGATAACCACATATATTATGAAAAATAAATGGATGCCTCATGATTGAACTTGTTCTATGACAACATCTATGTTATCAAGTGTAATTAATGAACTAGTTCTCCTAAATATGAATAAACATTTTCGTGATGGTATGGTTGTGTTTTTTGTGTGGTTCTGTTCAGCCTCGCGTCTATACTGATCACGTGGTGTTGTGGATGGGAGTGTGGTTCTGAGTATGGGGTAGTATGGGTATTATAATGTAATCTCAGGTTCAGAGATTGATTTATTGTGGAATGGATAAAATTTTAATTAAGTTGGAATGCATTTGGAAAGTTTTTGGGCAGTAGGGTTGTAGGATCAGGTTTTGTTATGTTTATATTACTGGGTGTAGTGTTTCTATGCAGTGGGGCTTCCCAGTTTAGTAGTAATGTAGTTTTTTAGGGTTTTTACTTGTTGATAGTGAGTACAAGGTAGAATTACCATGAATAATGATGGTGAGAGTGGTTGAACGGGTGTACAAGATAGGGGATTGTGCAGTGGGACGACAATATGGGTGAGTTTTATTTTTCTAAATGTGGTTCTTCTTGTGTATTGGATCTACAAAGGGTGGTTTAGGAGAGATGATTTTAAAGAAGGATGTTGTTACCTTTCATGGTCCATTCTATGGGAGTTTCTAGAGGCCCTTATATTATAAATGGGTGTTAGAAAGGATTCTTTTACCTTGGACACCCTTTCATTGATTGGATTTGGCAGGGTTTGGTAGTTTCTTGGGAAAGGATGGAATAAAAAAATGAATGAATTTATAATTTATAATGACAACTAGATAAATCAGTTGGCTAAGGGTATGTTTCGAGTTGTGGATTGTTGTTAAGCATCTTTCATTAGTCGACTTATGGAAGTCACCATCATTCGTGGTGGTATATGCATGTATGGTTTGCTACAAGGGCATTTTTGGGGTGGGTTAGTAGTTGTTTTGAAAAACCATAGGATGGTACAATTGTTTGGAACATATATATACATATAGTTTCTTGTGATTTATATACTCACCCCACCCTTGTCGAGAACTACATGATGAACACCCCCATTTTTATATGGGAGGGTGTCCTTTCCCAACATCCTACTAAGTGGATGGATGGATGGTTATTGGTTCTTCTCTACTTCCCCTTCTACGCATTTGTTGCCTAAGAATATTCCGATAGGTTGTGGTACAGTTGGGAAGACTATGTGTTTGTGGGTGAGGTGTACTTCCCAAGTGCCTTCGGGATGAGATACATTGTATATTCCAAGGTGTATTTAGGATTAATTTTTGGTTTTGTGTCCCATATGTTTGTGGGGAGGATGTCATGTGGTTGTGGCTGAGGTGTTTGTAGGAGAGCTGAAATGTGCTTTGTGGCCCAAGTGTGTGTGGGAAGGATGTGATAGTGGGGATTGTGGAAGAGTGTGGCAGCATCAAGACATTCACCATTAGGGATGAGCAGTTAACTGGTGGGAAGGGGTTTGGGGTAACCGAATACTGATGTGATAAAATTTTACTTTACTTTACTTGTGTTATTTAGTGAATGTGCATTGATGAGGTTGGGGGTGGATACTATACCTTATAAGTTTCTTTTGAGTTTATGTTATTTTCTCACCGGGGAATTAGTATACTTCTCCCACTTGTGCATGAGTGACTTTGTCTCTTCTAACTAAGTATACTTTTATACTCTCCCCATGTATATAAAAACTATTTTTAGGTTTCTATGGATATTGCGTAGACAGTTCCAGACCTTACCTGCTCGGGCGTCAAGATAGTAATTGTGTTGCAGCCTAGATTTGTTCTTTTGGTACTTACTTTGGAGTTTTTTTTGTATTTTCTCAAAACATTACTTTAAACATGCATGTGGGATGGATTTTTTCTTCTTATATATATATATATATATACATGTATTAGAGATGTTTAGAGGATAATGCATCTTATCTCTTGATCTTATTTAGTATAAATATGTTAATGCTTCCCATGTTGTGATATTTTTATACACTTGGAGCTGGTCACCACCCCAGGCCTACTGGAGGAAGGACTCAAGGGTCATTATCCCCTTTTCATCTTAAAGAAGAAAGGTCATGGAACTATTCCATCCATTCCCTCATATTGTAGGAGGGTTGTGGCATGGGTTGAAGGGATTTTCATACGTCCTTTTATGATTACATCAATCCAAAGATTTTAAAAGCTGATAGAGCCCAAGAGTTAATGCGCTTGGGGTAGGGGGTGTTATCATTTAGGGATTATTCATACCATTTTATAAATCTCTAACACTTATCACATATTCTGATTGATGATGAGTTATTTAAATCCAATGGATCTGAGGATGGTCTCATGTATGACAACTGATTATAGTCGAATGTCTTTTGGAAGAAAACTATTTCTAGAATAGAGAATCGAGAACTTATCCCAAAGTGTAACCTGAGAGAGGATATGGGTGTGAGGTAGGTTGGTCCAGAATCTAGATCTATTGCTACATCGACATGTAGTAAGAATCATCTAATGGATATTCCATGTGATAACATTAATATATAGGGCATACAATTATGTAGCTAGGTGAGATTCTACCAGTGCGGTAGACCAGGACATATGAGACCTCAGGGCATGAGGGACCTTGTATAATGTCAATAATGGTGCACAATGGTCCATATATAGTGATTCTGCACACCTTTTCTTCTAGAATTTAGTGAGAGAGGGTCTGCACCAAATCCACATACAGGAGCAAGGTCAGTTACTTCTCGGTATGTTGGGATATTGATTACATATAGGAAATCCAGACATGGTAATTATTGTGGCCATGGTAGTTAGACACTATAATTTTATCAATAGAAAGGCATATCTACTCAGAAAAACAAGGATGTGTAACAGGGCTTTGGATTAGGTTAGATATACACAAGGCAACTGACACCCAAGGAGATGAATCTTGGACCTTCTACTATGAGAGATATTAGTCTAGTTTCCTAGACGTTGTCATGTTTTTATTTTGATAAATGGGATTCTCATAGATTTATATCATTTCCATTTTTGGAGATCCTTGGGATTTGTGTTCAAGGAAAATTTATGTAAATTCAAGGATTCCCCAATGATATTGGTGGGTGTCACATAAACCATGACCAATTTTTTTCTTTAAATGATAGGTTAAACATTATTCTTGAGATGTGATTGTTTTTTCTCTTTCATCATTTCATTGATTTATATTTCCATTAGATGACTTTTAAAACGATATAGTGAGTATAGTTTATTCAAAAGTATGAATGGGATGTCTACGTGAGTAGATATGGTCTTGATCTTTGTGGGATGGGTGGAATGACACATTGTATTGAGATTTTATATCAGGAAGATATAGAAATTCATCCAAAATATTTCCCTCTAGTTGTTGGTTGTTTCATGGATGTTTCCATAGATAAAATTTCCAGATTACGTCAAGTGTGAGAAGACAAGTTCTTTATTAAGATAATTATTGGGTCTCATGTGGTATCCATTCTTCCTTAGATGATAGATACTATAGAGATGTAGGATCTCAAGAGGCGTGTAGAGTATTTAAAGAAAAAAGTTTTCACCCAACCCAGTACTTATTTGTGTGGTTCACCTATAATTTTTTTGAAAAAGGTTGATGATACACTATTGATGTATGTGGATTACCTGAAATTGAATCACCGGGTGGTTATGAGCTTGTGTCCTTTTCAACAAATCGATTATATATTCGACCAAATCTGAGGCTCTAAGGTGTTTTCAAAAATTTATTTGAGATATGGTTATCATCTTGTGTGTGTTAGAATATCATACATACCTCACCCAACTTTTCATAGCATGTATTTTCTATATTAGTATTTGGTTTTTCAATTCAGTCTCACAATCATTCTAGTAGTATTCATGAGTTGATTAACTGATTTCTACATCCTTATATAGATTCTTTTTTTTGGTATTGATAGAGGATATCGTGGTGTATTCCCACAATTGACATGACCAGGGAAAATATCTTGACATTGTATTTGTTACACTGAGAGAGCATCATTTCTCTTATAAGATCACAATGTGCCACTTTTAGATGGATCAGATTCACATCCTAAGACTCATTATCTCTAATAAAGGGTATCAGTTGACCCAGAGAATTTAAGAGGTTTAACTTCCAAGGGGAGGTCTAATAAAAACATTGTGATATGATGTTTCTTGGGGATGGAAGGATATTACAAGTCTTTTACACAAGACATTTCAAATTTATCAGCATCGCTTATGTGTTTGACTAGGAATATCGTAACGTTGTTATTATCATATGAATGTGATTTATATATTTCAGAGTTGAAAGGGATTTTAAATTCATCACAAATACTAATATTTCTAGTTCCATGTTGGAGTTACATTATTTATTATTATGCATCGGGTGATACGCTTGGAGTTTTTCTTCCTCATGGAATTTGAGTCCTAGCATATGAGTCTTAGTTGTTTAGGCCAAACTATTATAAATTCATCATTGATGATCTCAATTTTGTTGAATTTTTCCATTCTTTGCATTGTTTGATACATTACATTCATGAAGATAATTTTGTGTTGTTTATGGTCCACGAAATCCACAATTACATATTTACACAGTAGGATCTGTACCAAAGGCAGTGATGATGGTTTGAATACCTACATTCATTTAACTTCGAATATAAATAAATACTTGGTTAGGATAAGGAATTGGCTGTTGAACTGAGTATGAGGACTTAAGATATAAGAATTTTTGAAGTCCATCAATGAGTGGATTCTTATGGATTTTTTTCTCTGAGATGCCTTTGGCAGTACAAGAAGTTAGGGGTAGAACATTTTATCATCCTTAGTTATATCCTCTACTCATGTTGATATATTAATAATGAGGTTGATATCAGATTATGATGGCATATTCCTATGGGATATTGTGGAAGGTGATGACCCTCTTTTTAGTTGGACCGTAGATGAGGATAAGATTATTTAAATAGATGGTTTCATATGGGTTTTATTAGACATGAAAGAGGATCTAATGCAAGATATTAATGAATTATCTCGGCTAGTTCACGCTGGATTCACCATGATGTATCTGTATGTATATCTCCAATACTGGTGTTTGGTTATGAAAAGAGATGTATCTTGTTTTGACATTAGGTGTTCCACCTGTCAGCATGTGAAGGAAGAACATTTTTGACTGACCAAATATTTATAGTAGCTTCTTATTCATGAGTTGAAATGGGACAATGTTGAAATTGAATTCATGGTTGGTTTATTGAGGACATCATGAGGCAACGATTTCATATGGTTTGTTGTTGGTAGGATCACAATGGTTTCTCATTTACTACCTAGCATAGAGTCCCTTTCAGTACATGGTCTTGGGAGGTTTTATATATGTGAGATAGAAGAACATAACAGGGTCCCTCAAACTATAATTTTTTATAGAGACTCTATATTTAATTCATGGTTCTATAAACGGTTACTGGGGGAGCTGGGTACATAGGTGCTTCTAAGAATAGCATACCACCCATAGGTCGATGGACAATCAGAGCACACGATACAGGTTCTGGAGGACATGTTGCGGGAATGTGTACCATATTTTGGGTGCTCTTGGGAAATTCACATACCTCGGGTTGATTTTACCTAAAAAACATTTACATTACTATTTAGATGGAACCTTATGAGGGTTTCTACATATTTCCAGGCTAATCAACCCTATATTTTTTTGAGATAGGATAGGTAGCTATTCTTGGACCTCATCTCATGCAGGAGACAAGGAAGTAGGTTTACATGATTCAAAAATGGATGGCTACAGCACAGTCTCAATAGAAATAAAACACAAATCCCCACAGATGACCTATAAATTTTGAGGTTGGGTATTGGACCATCTTTTGTGTTTCACCGAGTCTAGGACACATAATTTTTAGGAGAAAGGGAATGCATTAATGATGTTATGAAGGGATATTCAAGATTATAGAGAGAGTTAGGCATGTAACCTATCAATTACATTTACCTCAAAGGTACTTCTCCATGCACGATTTCTTCCAGGTATCAAATTTGTGATGCTGGCATTTAGACATGTCTCATGTTTTTCATCCCCAAGAGGTTGTGTTACATGTAGATGCATCTTTTGAGCAACATACGATCCATATTGTGGATTGTAGAAAAAAATATATCTGACGATGTCCAGTTCCTCTAGTATAGGTGATATGGTAGCACAACCATGTACTGAATGAGGCATGGGATCATGAGGATAATGTACTAGTATAGTGACTAGAGTTATCCTCTGGTAATTCTAGACTACCCTTAAGAGTGAAATTTCGGGAATAATTTATGTAATGGGGATGTTTTTATGACCATAGGTCATTCATGAGGTAAAAAATCATTTATTTCCATAAATTTTTAGTTTACAAGATTAATTACGACCTAATGTGAATGCTCTATGAGGTTATGGAAGCATATGTAGTTTCTAGGGCTTATTAAGAGTCTACAACCCAGAATTGGGAGAAACTTAGGTTGGGAAAATAGTTAGTAGAAACTGTGCATGGTAGCCACATTATTATTAATAAACATGAGAGACCTAGGAAGAGGGTATGAGGAACCTACGTAGTTTGATAAAACATCCAATTTCGGAAGTATGCCTATGTAGAGACTCTACAATTTTTTGATAGATGATTTTTTCCTGTTTTGCGTAGGGTTAGTCAAAACTTGTTCACTAATCGTGTTATTTTCCCATTCTAATATCAGTTGGTTCATGGTTGGTGCCTAGTTTAGCCAACTATATAGAAACACCATCCATCAATGTAATTTGGAGAATTTATGAGTTTTCCCTTAATTAATCCATTATTTCAGTACAAATTTTCATTCTTTCTCTGCAAAAAAACCTCACCTCTTGAGAGCTCTCACTGATTCCTAAAATAAAATACATGAGAACTACTATATCTAGTCTCATAATTCAGATCTATTGGATGAATATAATCCATTAAAGTAAGATCACAATTTATTTTTTTCAATTCCTAATTCTTCTTGGTATTGGATGTGCTATTTAGGTGAAAAAATAATTTTAACTATTTCTAGGTTCTTAATTTGTTTTCTATTTTTCACCTGATCACTGTCAAATCAGGAGATGATACTGAATTATTACTCCCTATGGACCTAAGGTAAGAGGTCTAATGATTTTTTCCCTAAATTCAACATTTTTATATATATACCATCATATCGTATGCCCAATTTTTCTAGTGATTCCCTTGAAATAGAATATAATCCTTATTTAAAATGGATAGGATACCCTATCTAATTAATGATATCCAAGATAAATGGCTATATTTTATAGACATAGAATTGAAACCTCTCCTTGGGTGAGTGGTTGAATTGAATTGACCTCCATTAATCGAAAATGAATTAGGATAATTCTAAGTTGTTCTATTTACCCCTTTACAAGGAATGGAAAAAAAGAATTGTGATTGGGAATAATTTTTAATTGACATGTTTAAATAAAGGGAAAGGATTACCAAGAAACTAGGCTGAAACATGTAATGGATTGTTTAATCGTGAGTTTCCCCTTGATAAAAAATGACTATGGGAAATAAATAAGTAGTTAATCCTCCTAGGATTAGTCCTTTAATTGAGAAAACATCTAAGGTGAGGTTTAAATGAATTGATCATGGTGATGGAATTTGAATTAATTAGATTATATTGATGGAATTTTTATCATATTCCTTGGGTGTCACATGGGTTCTCATACAAATTCCAAGAATAGAATAATTTGGATAATGGATTACATATGCCCGAATGTTATTTGGACTCCCTAGTGGACTTCGTGTGATGGAATCATGGGGGATAATTCATTATACACCAGACTGATATATGGGATCTTTATGATTTGGAAACGATAAACTCAAAGGTAATTTGAAAACATTTTCCATGGGTGACACTTGGCCTCCCCTAGTGGACCTCCAAGGATGGACATAGTGAGAAGTGATATCTTACCACACTTAGAGTGATGTGTGGGTTCCTATGAGGATCTCCATTAATGGTCTTGAAGGGTGATTCATTTATGATATGCCTGGAGTGATACATAGATTATAAACATGGAATGAATTCTACTAAATTAGTTTATTAATGGATTAATTAATGAAATAATTTATAAAAATGCCTCAACCAAGACAATGAAAAAGAATAGATTCAGCCAGAGGCATTTACATTATAGATGGATTTATTAGGCATCTTCTGATTATATTTATTATTGGGTAACATTGCGCTATGTTCTAGGTTCAAAGACATTTTCATTAAAAAAGGAAAATTTAATTATGTTAAAATACATATTAAATGAAATGGAACTGGTTGTGAATTCATAGAATTTATAGTTAAGGCCAAAGTGGGTATTTGAGGAAGGGTGTTCATGGGAACTAGGGCTTTTACTGGTGGTTTATATTCATTACATAATTTACATATTCTATTACTATGTGATAGTTTTTGTTTTCATGTATTCATTGACTATATGGAACTTGATCTTTGGGTGGTTTTCTAATAGGATTGTATCTTACACCCTATTTGTGAATCCTTTGGGCACCTAGATAGTTTATATAATTATAGGTATGGATAATGGAAAGAACCCTATTGTAGGTTTCTAATTGTTGTCATGGATCAGGAGAGCACAAGACTAATATGAGGCTCATGATACTCTTTAATGATATAAATTTTCATCCTTTTTTATTTTGTAACATGTATTTTAATGTTGTATCAATACCTATTTTGGAAGATTTTTAGACACATGACATTACATGTATGATCATATTTTTTCATATGAGATTCCTTCCAGTTTTTTTATTTATATATTCCTTGGATAATGTCTATTTTTTGATTTATTTAATGCTTATGATACATTTTGATAATTTATCTAGTGTGATACACTCTAGTGAAGAGGGAATATTCTCCCCATATATATGCCTTAGGCCATCATAGTTAGTCAAAAACCTCTAGCCTTTGAGGATATGTACCTGAGGCCATGCGACCAACTATGGTTGGGGTATCTTTTAATGGAATATGGGTCTAGGATGTTACAAGGTGATATCAGAGCATTATTTTCTATTTTCCTTTTCTATTTTGAGACAATAGGATTGGATATTATATAATTGGTATTTGGTAATGATTTTTTCGTGGGAGTAGATAACCCACATATAGAAAAAATTCAAATTTCCATGAATGGAATTGTTGTTTTTGGGATATAAAATAATACAGTTCATTTGATTCCACCATCGGGAAATCCATGTGAATTATGATGTTATCATTTACATGATTATGGGTTATATTTTGTTGTAACTAGATGTGATGAGGGTATTCCATCTTGTTGATCATTTTAGTCCCTTGTTAGAATTGACAATCCATCTGTGATTCCATTCCATAGAGGATTCATTACATGATTTCATGTCATTGTGATAGGTTATGTGATAGATCTACCTACTACATGATTGTAATTTTTTGAATGGGATTATGAAAACAAGGATGGTACTTAGAGTGTCTTCTATAACCCAAGAAGTTTTTTCCTAACTAGGCTATTGTAGATTCCCTAAGATTCCATTGATGAAACATTTAGCCATGTAACATAAGTCACATGGCCTAGAATGTGTTATAGTATTGATTATGTGGATGCCATATTTAGGTTCATGAGGAGTATGGGCCCTTATGGATCAGAATTTTGTGAACCATTTTGTTCTACCATTTAAAATGAATTGTGATATAATTGAAATTAAAAAAGAATAAAATGAAATATAAAATATTTCATAAAAGATAACTTGACCAAGAACCAAAATTATTAGTCGACAGTAGGTAGTATCTCATTCTTTTATATGATATGTATGTCACTCAAAATTGACTCAGGGAGTAGGCACAGAGATGTGTTCATATATAGGAAGGCTTGTACCTATCCTATTCAGATATTTGTGCTTCTAGTGGTTGTTAAATATTGATATGAGGTGTTCACTTGGAATTATAGAGGTATTCCAATGTGATGTCTTTAAGTCACATTCTTGGTTGGTGTTAACAATCATGCCACTGAGGCATTGGGTCATTTGCTACCTATGGATCCCCCTTTGATGCTAGTTTTGTCACCCATAGTTGTATCAGAAACATGGGTGGAGGCATAGTTTTTCGAAGGATTTATAAATTTCATGTAGACCATTCAGGGATAACCATGACCTACCATGACTATGGTAGAGTTGGCATGTGAGTTCCAGTAACACCATTCGCTGATATTTTTAGGGTACGGTAGACCACAGGATACAAATTCATGGAAATAGGGCATGGAATCTATCTTTGAGAATCTCTAGACACATCCTGAGAGGAGGGTCAATCTTAGTACATATATTTTTTCTAATTTTATCGGGAAATGGTTGGATGTAATTAGTCAGTTGTATTTTTATTAGGATATGTATAGAATGTATTTTCATAATACCTTCATGATTACTTCTATCCCACAACATTGAGGGTCGATAGAGTTCAAAAGTTTTTATAGTTGGAGTAGGGTGTGTTATCTGTAATGTATTATTCATCCTATTTTATTGTGATCCAATGATTTTCACAAATTTTGATGGGTAATGAATTATCTACAGCATGATGATTCTAGGCTGGTCTCAGGTATGGGATTTGAACATAAGTGATTTCCATTAGACTGACTACTATTTCTGGAAGAGTGAACCAGTTTCTTATCACAGATCATAACCTGAAAGAGGCTAGGGTTGGGAGACAGGGTGATTTGGCATTTATTTTTGGTTCTACATTGATCAGTTGTAGGAAGTTACATTTGGAGAATCCATGTTGTGAAATTAGTAGCTAGAGAATATACCCAAGTAGTGAGTTGATGTGCCACCATTTTAGAAAATGGGAGATAAGAGACATCAATGCATGATGGACCCATTCAAGTGCTTATCATGTGAAAATATGGTCCATCTAAGGAACTTTCATACAAAATTTCCTCATACAGATAGTGAGAGAGGGTCTGCACCAACTCCATGTGATTGAGTTGGTTTAACATCTTTTTATTGTGTAGGGAACTAATTTATAGTTGGATGATCATGCTGAGGTAGTGGTCAAGGCCATTGTAGTTAGAATTAAGACATCTAATGACAATATGGAAGATTTTCTATGGTAGCCAAGTCATATCACATGGAAAGGTATATATAGTGCAACCAACAAATTTTTATTATAATCCTAGAAATTATACTATGAGAGGTACTATTATATTATCCTATACATTAAAATATATTATTTTCAATAATAAAAATTCTCATTGAATTTTTTTATGTTATGGAGAGCATTTGTCTCGATGTTCAGTGTTCTGATGGATTTATGATGTCTGACACTACGTTGGGTTTTTTAATAGAGATTATATGTTAGTTCAAGGAGTTCCCCCTTGATATGGGTTGGTGTCACTTCGTATGGTACCTGGTTTCCTTGAGATGGCAGGTTTAGGCATCATCATTAGGATGTACTAGTTAGTTCCCTTTTATAATTTTGTTTATTTATATCATCATAGGTTGGCCTTTACATCACCTGAGGGCAGATGTTTTATTCAAAATGGTGAATAGGATGTCTGGGATACACGAGTTGGACCCAAGAATCTTTGGATGAGCAGAATGATAGTATGTATTATGAATTTGTATCTAGATGATCAGCAAACACATGGGGACGATTTCCCTCTAGTGGTAAACCATTTTAGGGACATTTTCTCAGACGAATTTTCCAGATTACCTTTAGTGAGAGTGGTATAGATATCTATTGAGATATTTATGGGAGATGCACTATAATTTATTCATCCTTAAAAGATGGATACTAATTAGATGTAAGATCTCAAAAGGTAGCTTGAGGATTTAGAGAGAAATGGGTTTATCCAACCCAGTACTTCTCTATGGGGTTCATCGGTCCTTTTAGTGAAGAAGTTGGATGGTTCCCTTAGGCTATGCATGAATTTCCTAAAATTAAACTATATTACAGTTAAGAACCACTATCCTATGTCATGTATATATTATTTTGTCGACCATATATGAGGATCATGGGAGTTCTAGAAAGTTGATTTGATATATGGTTATCATCTTCTGCATGTTAAACAATTAGGAATACCTTGTACATACATTCATAGTTAGTATGGTCTATATGAGTATTTAGTTACGGAATTAGGTCTCACGGACACACCATCAAACGTCATGGAACTAATGAATCTAGTTTTTCATCCTTATCTATATTAGTTACTCATGGTATTCATCGATAATATCAAGGTGTATTATGGAAATAAACAAGATCATTCAAAACATATTGACATCATATCGAATATACCATGATAGAATCTGTTTTATGTCATGCTAAGAGTGTGCCACATCTGGATGGATCATATTCACTTCATGGGACACATTATCTAAAAGATAAGAGTATCGGTCGATGTAGAAAATGTATGAGTTGTAATTACTAAGAAGTAGGCCAAGAACGTATTTGTGGTAAAAAGTTTCTTTGGGAATAAAAATCTTAGAAGATTTTCATATAGGGATTTTCAAACCTAGAAACACCTTTTTTGTGCTTGACTATGATGGTTGTGAATTTTTTATGGTCATATGCATGTGATTTAGCCATTAAAAAGATCAAAGGGAGATGTAATTCATCACCAATATTGATATTTCTATAGCCGAGAAGGAGTTACACTATTTACTAGGATATATCGGGTATTGAGCATGGATTCATTCTTATGCAGAGAGATAGTGTCATAGAATATGGGTCTCAGTTGTTGAGGCTACATGAGAGGAACTAAACAACGTGTGATCTTTGGTTAGCTATAGTTTTTCATGCATTGCATTGTTGGAGACATTACTTTCAAAGAGAGAGTTTATTGGTTTTCATGGACCATAAAATCCTCAAGTACATATTTACACAATGTGATCTGAATCGAATGCCAAGAAGGTTTGTTCAATGTCCAAAATCATTCGACTTCGAGCTTTCCTACATGCCGTGGAAGGTAATTACAATGTCTCATTCCCTGAGTAGGAGGAGTCAATACAATTTGTTCTACATGCCATTAGTGAGTAGAATCATATGGATTTTCTCACTATGAGGCACTTTGAGGTGTAATATTGTCAGTGAAAGACCTTTCTGTCATCCTTAGTTGTGACACATAATCTTTTGTATATAGTGAAAATCAAGAAGCTATCATATTATGATGGCCTATTCCAACGAGAGAGTGTGGTAGGTGAGGACCCCCAATCTGGTTTGACCATTGGAATGGATGAGATTCTACATATACATGGTCATGTATGGTTTCAAAAGACATAAATGAGGTTTTGATGTAAGACATTAATGTTTTAGCTTGGGTAGTGTCCCCCAAAATCACTAAGATATATCAGGAGTTACATTTCCAATACTGGTGGTTGGGAATGAAAAGAGTTGTAGTTGTGTTTTTCATGTGGTGTTACACCGTTTAGTAGTTAAAGGTGGAACAGTTGTGGCCATCCAAACATTTACATTATCTTTCCTTTCCTAATTAGAATGGTAATAACATCGTGATGGATTTCATTATAGAGTTACTGAGGTCCCCATAAGGCATTGATTTCATAACGTTTTTTTGATGAAAGGATCACAATGGATACTCATTTTTTACTTATCAATGATACCATTATAGTATATCATCTTTAGAGTCTTATATCCATGAAGATGTATGACTTCATGGGTTTCATCATACTATCATTTATGATTTGGATTCCCAATATAATTCAAGATTCTGGAAGGGGTTTAAGGTGGAACTGGGTACATAGGTGCTTCAAAGCACATCGTGCCACCCTCAGACTACTATCCATTTAGATCACACGATATGGGTTCTTGAGTACATTATGTGGTCATGAATCCAATATTTCTAGGGTTTTTGGGATTTTCACATACCCCTAGTAGAATTATCTTACAAATATTTCATTCTTGTTTCGATTTAGATGGTTCGTTGTGAGGATTTATATGGTAAGTCATGTCGATCACCCATGTCCTGGTTAGAGTCAGTAGAGGCAGGTATAAGTGGACCTCTTCTCATAATGGAGAATACAGAGAGATTTTAGGTAATTCAAAATTTGATGGCTACTAAACCTTTTCAAAAAATCCAATGTCGATCACAACAGTTGACCAATGGAATTTCAGTTAGGGGATCATGTGTTCTTACATGTTTGATAGTGGATGGAAAAGATATGGATTAGGAGACAAGGTAATATTTCATAGCAATATATCATGTCGTTGGAGATTCTGGAGAGATTTATGTTGGTAGCCTATTAGTTATAGATATCATAAAGGTATTGGGAGATACAAAAATTATTCCAAGTATCTCAATTAGGATGCTACCATTTAGACCCATCTCATGCTTTTCACCCCAATGATGTTGATTTATAGGTAGATGCATCATTGAGGAGCATCCAATTCGTATTGTGGATTGTAGCATGAAACATCTCTGAGGCTGGTCAATTCATCTAGAACAGGTGATATGGTAACAAGATAGTGTCCAAGATGGTACTTGGTATTTGGAGGATGATGTATGAGCATACTATCCATAGTTATTCATTGGTTATTCTTAACCACCATTGAGAGGGGACTTTTGGGATGAATTGATTTACGGGGGATGTTTTTAAGAAACTAATTTTTTCTTAATGTACAAAATCCTTAAATTCCATCAATTTTAAATTTAAATGATTTATTAAAATATAACATCAATTCAATTTGAACTTGTGGAGGTATCATGGGTTCTTGAGGATTATTCTTACCACAGAACCCTTCTTTTGAGGAAATTTAGCTAGCACGAATAGTTAGTTGAAACCATGCAAGGTATCCACATGGTAAATACTAAACATGTAAGACCTGAGCATAGAGAATGAGAAGCCTAAATAGTTTGGTATATCATTTGATTTGCAATGAACACCAATTCATAAACTTTTCAGTTTTTGACATAGAAATTTTTCATGGTTTTCACATAGTTAGTTAAACTGTGCACACTAACTATGTGAGTTTCCCTTCATACAGCAGTGGCATAGGGTTGGATCATGGTTGAAAAAACAATGTGGCCCAATAATTTGGGTGTCTTTACTATTTTCCCTTAATTAGTTCTTTATTTCAGACCAAATTTTCATTCAGCTTCCACACAAAAACATCACCTCTAAAGATCTCTCCTTCACACCAAAAATGGGAATTAGGATAAATCCTCCATCTAGGCTCGGAATCATGATCTGTTAGAAGCATATAATTCATCTTCATAAGATATACATTACATTTTTGTCATTCCTCATTAATATGGGTATGAAAAATTCTGTTTTCGTTTAATCTATTTTTATCTATTTCTAGGTTCTTCATCCGTTCTTCATTTTTCTCCTAATCATAGTAAAATCCAAAGATGATACAGGATGATCCCTCTAGTATGGACCTACTATTTGTGGTCTCATGATTTTTCATGAATGATAGAGTTTATATATATATATACTATTGTTCTGTCCACCCATTTTTCTATGAAACTCGCATGAAATGTAATTTAATCCTTGTTTAGAATTGATAAGGATGACATATTGATGATACCTATTGATAAACAATTATAGGTTATCGACCACGAATTAAAACCACCCCTTAGATGATTTTTGGAATAAATTGGACACCATGGGTGGAATATGAGTTGGAATACCCTTGAGGTGTGTCATTTCCCTCATGTTAGGGGATATTAGATGATAAATTATAAATGTAAATAATTAGTAATTGAAATGATTATATAAAGGGAATGGATGACCATGTCCCTAGGCTCAATAATGTAATTTATTGTTTGGGATTTAGTTTACCATAAAATTAAATTCCCACATGATATGTATGAGGATAAATTTTATGAGCTTATTTCATGCATGGATCCACCTTCTGATGTGTGTTTTAAATGAATTCATTACTGTGATGAACTTTGAATTAATTAGATTCTATTTATTGAATCATTAATGGATCTTTTGGGTGACACATAGGTTCTCATATGAATGGAAGTATTGACTAATTTGGCTTATGCCTTACATATTATTGAGTGACACATGGAGTCTCCAGTGGAATGCTACAGATAGACTCATGAGGGTTGATTCACTATACTCCCTTGTGATACTTTTACTCTTTATGGATCTCAAATCATAAGAATGGATTATATTAGGGTATTATACATTATGGATGACTAGATTAGGAATATATTGATTATATAATATTAATGGGAATGTTGGTCTATATTCCAGGTTTCCAGAAATATTCATTAATGATGTATTGATTAATTAAATGATCTTACATATTAAAAGATATAGGACTGAATATTAATTCAAGTAATTTTCATCTATGGTCAATGTAGTAAGCAGATGATAGGTGTCCGTGGGAACTAAGACCATTACGGGATGTTTAAATTCAGAACATCAATTACATATTCCACTACATCCTATATACTATTGTAATTATATATTCAATGATTGGATTTCACTTGAACATAGGGTGGTTACCTATTAATATTGTATCGTAGACCCTATTCGGACCTCCATTAGGTACCTGGAGAGATTATATGACTTTAGGTATGGATAATTGAAATAAAAGTGCTACATTTTTCTGACTGCTAGTTAAGATCAAAACTACATGGGATCGAGAAAAATCTCTGGATTCTAACTATAAAAAATACTTTTTTTTGTTTTTGTTATTTTGTTACATGTAATGTATAGTTTTATGGATACTTATTTTGTATAATTTGTAGAAATGTGACTTGACATGTATGATTATCATTTTTTCATATGATATTCATTTTGGTTTTGTTTATTTTTATCTTCCTTGGATGGAATCTATTTTCTGATTTATTTACTACTTCCTATATCTATATTTTATTATATATTTTGTGCTACAATCTATTGAAGAGAGCATAGTATCACTATAGATACACCCTAGGAACTTGATTTTAGTTAGTAACCACTGGAGTTTGGGGCGACGTGCTTGAGTCCATATGTCTAACTGGGCTTAGGGATTCTTTTAGTGGCATCTTGGTCTGGGATGTTATAGGCATAGGGTGTGTCTTTGGGGAGATTCACTTGAGTTCATCTAGACAAGTAGTCTCAGGGAACAATTTAGTGGCATCTAGGTCTAGGATGTTATATCACATATCACTTCTCAAGTCTAGAATCTCTCATATTACATCTTAAAAATTTACCTCTTCATTCCTAAATGAGGATGGAACATTATTCGGTTGGTCACTAAGAAATATAAAAACAGTAATATTTTGTCGAAATATAATAAAAAAAAATTTATCCCTATAAATAAATTCAGTAAGATGTCAAAATACACCATCCACATCCAGGTCACAAAACATTAAACTGCATGACGCATTAACCCTCCTGAGGGAGGAGCCTTTTTCACCATGTTTTGGTTATCCACTTCATCACCATGAAGTAATGTGTGTGACTTGAAACACATTCCATCAAGGATTGTAGTGATTCCTATAACCTATATTCTATTACCAAATGCAATAGAAGCCAAAATTTCTATATTCTTACATTACGTGACATCTTCCATTCAAAAACGACCCTCTATGGTCTTAAAAAATCTAGTTCCTCATAAACTCCTCGTCATCTATAATAAAATGAATTATTCCTGAGGAAACCTATTGTTTTGACAATTCATGGTCATTCCCCAGTCTGGAATTGAATAATTCGTCTTAAAAAGGCCACCATAGGAACCTTCTTCCTTAGGATAAACCTTTTCGATTTCCATATTCCCCAACAACATTAGGCTAGAATCACTCATTGCATTCATTTCCAATATTATGTTTTTGATCCAAAAATTAAAAAATGGAAACATGAATCCACTTGTGTGCATAATGAGTTATGGAACAGTCTTTTCTAGAAATCCCTTCTTAGATCTCCATCCACTATCTCATTGCGAAATCTATTCAACCTAAAACACTAGTTTCATTTGTTCGACTTGCATGACTCTAAAATTCATATGGAAAGATAGATAATTATTACAAGTTTATAAACTTGTAAAGGTAACCATTGGTAAATGACATGTTCTATATCACTAGACATGCACATCCCATGGTTTTGGAAAAAATTGAGGAATGCAATGAAATATGAATAAAACATGTCCGGTTGAAATCATGTAAAGGGAGGCCAATGAAAAATCCATGTCTCATTCTATATGATTTCATTGTATCTATGTTAGGAAAAAATAGGGTGACAACATAAGAGACTCAAAAGTGCATAGAATCTATTATGTGATCTTAGTAATAGTTGAACTATTGTCTCTATGTCTAAAGACCTAGGGAATAGAATATGAAAAAACATTAATTATTATTGTTTTAATTACAACACATTAACTCAATGAAATTCAATAAAATGATAAATTTTTATTATTACGTTATGGTTATAATGTAGATAGAAACACGTAAATAATTTTCTGTGAATGACATACTTTTCATTCATGTATTAAAATTTAATGGAGCCAACATATGTAGGAGTCTATCTTCTTTGTTTTATAGGGGTAACTCAATATAGTATTTGATCTATTGAACTATATTTCTTGAATTATATATTGTTTTCAAAAACCTAGCCAACTGTGTTTTGATAGCCTCCTAAAAGATCAAAATATTCTCTTTCTTTATAGTAATAGATCTACTCCTTATTAAAAAAAACCCACATCAAGGATTGATGGATTTGGATGATATGTTCTATTAGGACATCTAATTCATCTTTATGTAATAACATTTGGATAGTTTTCTCATCAATGTAGACATTTGTTTCTTGTTATTTTTAATGTTCGAGCTATTCTTGGGATATAGTGGCTCTAATAACTTTAAACTGGACCGCTATCTATGCATCAACCTACTGTGATCTTTGATCCTCTTAACATAGATATATAATTGAATTCCCTACATTTTGGATCATTTAATAATTTAAAAATCAATTAAAAAAGAAAAAAAAATATAATGGTAATTATTTGGTGAAGTCACAATGTAATATCTTCTTGAGGTTTCTCCAAGATTAACTTCATGACATCTCACCAAATGAAATGACATGTGGCCCGAAAGGAATTTTGTCCCCCCACGTCTAACTCAGAGCCTCATTCCATGAGATTTTTGTACTCTAGGACTAATTCTCTCAATAAGGAACCTTATTACACTCCCTTCAAAGAAGAATCATCTTAAAATTCTATTGTTAGTTGAATTGGAATAGTGGCTTCTCACGAAGGCTCATCCACCGAAGTCAATTTTACATGATAATAGAGGGGAATAATTATTAATATAAATGGATAATAGAAAAAAATAGAAGGGTTAAAAATAGAAGTATTAATAATAAGAACCCATTTTGGGTGGACTTCTAGATTATAATTGTCCTCTATATATTCATCTTATACATCCTAAGAGATATCCTTTATATGGGTGGTACTGGTTTGATGTTTTGTAGAATCCAAGACAAATGTCTCTAAGGATTTCTCAACATCATGTACATGGACAATTTCCACCACCAATGAATAAGGGTGTGGAATCTTGTTACCCTACCACTCAATTTCCAAGGAAATTATCTCTATAGATAATGATACATGAATCAAGTATCCATGAATACAACATCAGGTGTAATGTTTGGATGTGGAAAAATAAAGACTATTGTCCATACAATTCCTTATTGAATTCCTAAAACTATTCTAAAGAGTCTAGAATATTAATATTTGTGAGTAATAATTTCATTTTCATGTCATAATTTATCATTTCATGAATTAATTCCTCAGGCACCATGGAAGCCTCACATATGGGGACATGTGAGATAGTGGGCTCCGGACCTAGTGGAACATCCTCCTCTGACAACCTGAGACCTTGATCAGATACCTTTAATGTTGTAATAGTATTAGAATTTTTCATCGTTTCATCCTTCGGTATATGTTAAAGATGTTAAATATCATAAATAACCAATGTTAGTGATTGGAATATGGAACCTTGTGATGTGTATTTGACATTATTAGAATCTTCCTCCCTCTCCATAGTAACTGGAGTATATATATATTTATCTCTGGACATATCTCCAATAAATGGGATAGACTCAAAAAAATGATTTTTTGCCTCATATGGATGTTTCCCTTCTGTCTAGAAAGGATCACTGTCTGACCCCTTGAAGGAGGAAAGTGAAGTAAATCCTAAAAAAAAGAAAATCCTGATCAGTTTGGAATGACATGAATGATAATGGATTAAATGACATTTTGGAGACTTACTATGGCACATACACCTGACCAAATTCATTTTCCTTTAATGTTTCTCTACCTAATAAGAAAAATGGACACTTTTCGTCTCCTCAAATATAGACACAAGATGTTTCAAGAGTCCCCAACCATCTACTTTTCTATTATGATTTTCCCTAAAGATAATTCCCCATGATCATGGGTAAATCCCTCAACCCCAATTAGGGTTCTTGTTGGTGTGTATCTTGGGGAGGATATTTCTATAGCCACAACATTTTTTTATGTAAAATGGGTTCTTTATTTGTAGTTAATCTACTTAAAAAAAGATTTTGGGTTAAAAGGAAAATTTAATAAACTTACATCCCATGGTTCACTGAATTCATCCCATTCATCAAAAGATTGGCCATCTATTCCCTCAGCGTCACCTTAAGCTAGAATTTTTTTACCAGCTTTGTGGAAATATATGATAATTGATTACATATACCAATATATATATCTGCCTCTCTGGTGAATAATTTACCCCCACTATTGTAAAATTTGTTTCATGGAGATGACTAGAGGGTACATGGATATTCAAAAACATTGGGATATGTATACTCTCCTAGAGAAATACCAAAAAAACTATGGTGTCATGGGTGAAACCTTCCCAATGTTGAATCACCATAGGATGTAGATAATTTAATTTTTATGTGGATGACTTTGAGGATGAACAAACATATTTTGATTTTAAGGACCTTCTAGACCTCTCCAAATATGAAGGAGATTGAGAAATAGGGGCTCAGGTCTATCCTCATTGATAATGATTAGATTATATCGACTCAGATGATTTGGTCTTCTCATCTCAAAACTATTCTATGTACCGTGACTGGGATTATTTTTTGGAAATTAAAGATTCAGTTTCATCACCCCTAGGCTGATCCTTCACACAAATCATGCCACGTAAATTTATCGGTTTGTCATCTACTTGATGTATTCTTGTTGTTAATGCCCCATTAAGGTAGGAATAAATCAAATCACTTGTGTAACTAAAGTTTTTCTTGATGGATACACCTAATGGAGTTAGATTTATCAATTCTTGGGATACGTCTAAGGCCCTAAGGATCCAAAATTTTCCAGCCCCCATAAGTTGTCTCTAAACCGACATGTGTGGAGAGGGATTGATTCAGTTTTTTAAGCACTAGAACCAATGTAAATATTAGTATGGAGAGTATGATTCATAAATGATTTCTCAATCATTACTAGATACATGTATATTATATCTAAATGTGATCGGGTATGGAATCATATCATAATAAAATTGTTGGTTTTCAAAAAATGTTTTTTTAGGTGGTTAGCCATATGGGAAGAATTTAAAAACTCCTTCTATGTTCAAAATCTTCATTGATTCACCTTATTTTAGTGGTAAAGTATGAATCAAAGAAACAACCTGAATGATGAGATGAAACTAGCCTTCAGTTACTTTAATCCCACTTAGTACTACATAAGAACTGAAGTGTGTCATGGTCCACCCCCACTACACATAGAATATCCCTAAATTTTTGTATGGGGCCTTAATTGTGTACAAATGTTGTAAAAACTAGATTATTTTCTAAATAATAGGGATAGTTGGCCCAATGTTCTGACTCGCTTCTTATTTTTCTGTTATGACTCATGTCACCAGCCTCATTCTAATATTATATTCATGGACCAACAATAGCCATGTACTCAACCACATCACAATGAGGCTGGAAGGACAAGTAATTGTATGGAATTCATGTATTAATATATATTGCCACCGGTCATTCTAGAATTTCACTAAAATAGGCCAGTTTTTTATAGGAATCCTCCAATTCTACAATGAAGTTAATCCCTATTGGTAATAATTATATAATACTTTCTCCTATTGGATCAAGGAAGGAATTCGTCCATTCTTTGAAATGGAAATCACCCCTTGGGTGAGGGCCTTCCTTCTCGATATTTTGGGACAAACAAATAGCTCATAAGTCAATTATAAAATCCTTTAATTATCATCCTATATTATTTTTGGTGGGATTAATTCACCATACATGTCTCAAATAATGGGTTCTCATAAGATCAAATCGATGTCCTATAAATTGACACTGAATTCACCATGTATTAGATAGAATGTGTTTTTTTGAGGCCTCCACTAGTCATTGACTTGGGGTTTATTCTCGTATTCTTTTATAGGTTTGTATCAGCAACCTATACAGATTCATATATTCTAACTTTTTTACGATCTTTCTTAAATTTAGAATAGGTTTGGAACACGAAGTATGCCCACATCCACCAGTCATGAATCCTTATCTAGAATGGAGGACACAATCCTCCTTCTATCCCTTCAATTGATCTTTCATGGAATAATATAATATTAAATGGTAGGAGTGTGTTCTTGATTCATATGTGTGATGCTTAAAACCTAGGACACATAGTCTATGGTTCATGACACATGCAATAGTAATTTTTCCTTTATTAATAAATATGCCATGGATAGATGTTGGTAGTGGGATAGTTACTATTTTCCATGAATCGGGACATCATAGAATAATTTTTTGGCTTATATAATAGAATATTATAGTTATAAAAAGGTATATAATAACTATTTTCATACTCATGATGGTAATTCTTCAATTATCTCACCATTTCAATAAGGGTGGAGTCACACATATCATAATAATATATCCAGTTTATGTTTTGAATCTACTTAACAAGTGTAAAAACATTATAATTATAATCCCTTTAAAAATCCACTAGAAATATATAAAAATATAGAGAGATTAATATTAAAATTACAATAATGGTTTTTGATATTTTTGAAAAGGTGTGGGTTCATGAAAGCCAGTTACCCATGCGAATTCACATAGGTCACTCACCCATGTGACCACTCGCCGGTCACTCACCCAAGCGACCTCATGCAAGTGACTCACCTAAGTGTACTCATGCATGTAACTCTCCATGGTGACAATGTATAGATAAATGCCTACTGTGTGCTTGTGTGATGTTATTCCCTAAAAATATTTCATGAATGAAAAGAGTGACATAGTCAAGGGAAGTGAGAATGAATCAGTGGTGATAGAAAGAGAATAGTGAACAGAGAATAAAGAACTACTAGGAATCCAATGCTCTTTATAATCATGATTGACTTATTTATATGGCATGCATGTATGACTTGCGCATATGAACTATGTGGTTGACCTACACTACCCACTTGTATGAGTGGCATATACACTCTACCACCATTCTCCCCTTTTGTACAAAGAACAATTAGTGATGTTCACTATGCATGAACATGGAGATACTGAAATACATGTGGACCAATATGTGAGGATTCCATCAACATATTCTTCTCCCTCTATCATAGGATTAGACCATTTTATGGGATCAGATCCAATCCTAATGGGGGTGGGGGTTTGACACTCTATTTTACATTTTGAAGAATAGTTAATATAAAATATCTCATGGTCTTAAAAGACAGAATGGTAGTTAAGTAACTTCCCCATGTAAACTTCTTCACACCCCACCTACATGAAGTCCATGCACGAGACACTGATGATTTGGACATATATGAGTGGCCTCCATAACTCAATGACCCAATACATCATATATATAGGGCCTTTAGACTCCTCATTGAAAATGACTAAATGGTGAGGAGACTACATGAAGCTATTCTAACCTAAGTCTCTTTGGAAATTACTCCAAACCCTTAGGTACTACCATAAGCAGCAAAAAAGGGAAATTAAAAGGGGTAAAAGGATTGAGTTCCCTCAAGGTCTAAAATACCACGATCCTTGAGAGAAAACACCCACCAGCCTAAACTACTACTTTAAAGGACGAGTCCACAGTATAAAATTTGATCTCTGGTCATCCAAAGGCACCTATAGAGACCCTTGGAGCATAGAGTAAGGCGTTATCCTAGGTTTTCTATCACCCAAATGAATTTATAGATCACCTCATCATACCTTACACAAAAAACCTTTAGATCACCATGTTCTACCCTAAATGATACATCATTAACTCACCCATGCCTCACATATGAAAAATGCCTTCTATCCACCCAATCTTCACTTGCACAATCCTCCATTTGAGCCCACTTTCAAACCACCAAATACATAAAGCCTTTTCCCTTGGATCCATCATATATGGGGGAACAATCCACCCCGCAATGCCAAACATATATATATAATTATATCATAGGTGATATTATTGTCTCCTCTTGATTATAAATTCTCATGATTATGGCCATCTTATATTTATCCTAACTAATTAGTCAGATCCTCGGGGGTTTTTCAAGTACAAATTATCATGGTACCGAGGATATAATCCTAAGGGATAATGAAAGGATATGAATTTAAAAATAAAAGAGGAGATGTGAATGTCAAATCCCTTTCTCTCTCCTTGATTCCCCTGAATGACCCCACCCTTGTCTACCTGTAGATGAGGAGAAAAGTGTCTCTGTAGAGAGTCCTTTTACAGATCCTACTCAGGGATTCTATAGAGAATCCCTCCTATAGTAATTCCCTTGTATTTATTAAAGGGTATTCTCTCTACCTTCTATAGCCTCAATCTCATCCATCAGCGGACAAATAAGATCATGTGGTTTTGGTAAATCATCCACATCCACTTATTTCTCTCCTTGAGTATGGGTTGCGTGGTCTTAGAGGTTAGATATGATCATGAAATCCACACATTAAAATACCTATCTTGAGAGGAGATCCCTTTCTAGATCATCTCACCTTCCTTGTAGGCCTCCTATTTTTTGTAACCTAAAAACCATGTCACCATGTTAGAGGGTCATATTCTCAATGAGAAAACCCTTTGGAGATCCTGATTTCTATTCCTCCACTACTGTTTCAACACCATGCCCCACCTGGAGGTGCACGAGTAGTGATAACAAAATCCATAATGGTATAATCACTGTGTGTAATTAAATAAATATCTTTTTAGAGATTCCTTCTAATGGATATTACTCTCATCTTGGCATGGGCCTCCTTAATAGCTATAATCCCTATACATTTTGTACTATGTGTCTTCGATTTCTATCCAGATGGGATATATTGGAATCCTACCTGAGGTTCAAAGAATACACCCCAAACACACCCAAATATTATATAGGTCATATTACCAGAAGGTTCATATCCATTCTATTAATCTCAATCCCTTCCATTCCCCGTGGGATGAATTATTCAAAGTCCAACACATGCCTTGACTATGAAATTTGTTATTATATTTCTTGACACATGACATTAAGGAGAATGGTTTGGTCTTCATCACATGACCTTATACGGTATTATTTTATTTGTTAAGCAGCTCAAAATAATGTGGGTTTTCCATTCACATGGATACATAGGGAATCCATATCATGGTATGTATAATGACATAAAAACAATCTAATCTTCCTAGATGATCATAAACTCTATAGTGCCCCCATTATATGGTATAAAACTAGCATCATAATAATAAATGATATAAGAATCTCTAATACGTACGCAAAATGGTACCATTTATTGAGAAAATGAGATATATAAATATGTATCCTTAGTTGAAGAACCCCAAATACATATTGATGATACTTATTAAAATACATTCTTATAATTTTATAATTAATACATTGGTGACCTGTTTCATATTTTTGACATAATGAAGGATTCATTAATATGTGTTAAATATATGAGATTTTTTAGAGTATGAAATAATTCCCACAAAAAAGGTGTCATGAGCCCAAAATCCCATCCTTTTAACCAATGTGAGTATCTAAGAAATGTTGGATCTATTTCCCAATGACCACTTGGCTTTAGATATCTGCTTCATAAAACATTCCCAATATGAGAATCGTTGGGTGTTGTCTGATTCAGTGCATAAAAAATGTTGTAAACCACAAGGAAAAGGCATGGACATAAGTGTATGAAGTAAATGGCCATTCCACCACCTGTATAAGATGCCATTCACACCCCATGTTATTTTTAGGAATAAAATTATGATCACATTGGTAATAATAACAGATATCATAATTATGGAATACATAATTTCGACCATCAAAATCATTCCATTAAAACCATATTCCATGTCATCATAACTATATTATTATGGTATTATGAAAATAAATATTTCATAAATGGTAAGACATACAACTAAAACCAATATAGTTTTTCTAATGAGTCCTATAAATTTATTAAGGGGATATATAATTTTGTAACCATTTCATTACTTACTAAGTAATATTCATTCGTAATATGAAATGAAAAATAATATATATAATTTTACCCATGGAAAATATCCTAAAAACATATATAGATAATAAAAAAAATAAATCACATTTAATTATTTTGAATACAAATTTTCAATATTTCCTCAATCAAACAATTATTATATATTTATATGTAAGAACCCTTTCAGATGAATTATTAAATATATAGATTTTTTATCATATAGATTATAATGTACACAATCAGGTTAATAAAAATGTTTATTAATAAATTATGTGAATACATGATAAGGGAAAAAATATAATGTCAAGATAGAGTAAGAGAGAGAACATCACCATAAATAATAGGTAGAGTAGAAGAGTCCCATTACAAACAAAGTATTGTATGAACTATAAACTAATAAGGAAGCTAAAGATACAAGTAAATCCATAATAACAATGAAAAAAATAATGTTGTAAATTTAATATTTTGATCATATTATATAGATTAAATGATAGAAAATAGAGAAGTAATTTGTGGATAAAATTACAATATAAAAGAAAAATCATTTCCTCCAGTCATGGAATGCTACATATTCCACCTATCATCATGAATAATAAATTACTATTAACAATTTTCTGGATTTAATAGCCTTTTCAGGTTTATTTAGAAATTATTATTCCTTTTTGAATATTTATTATCATATATTATTTATTTAATGGATTATATTTTCTTTCACAGATCGTTTGGAGATTGTTTGACTCATGGATAAAAAACCTTCAATGATGTAATGATAATGGTTATAATCAATATTCTAGTGGCATTATAAGAAAATAAATTTCTAAGGAATGGGTCATCAATATATTATAAAGTTATAAGAGTTTCATGTTCAATAAATAGTCGACATATATGTATATTAACAAATCTAGCTAACTATACTCATTTTAGGTAGTTAAAATGTTCATGATTATTTATTATTAATATCATTAATATAATGCATGTTTTAACATTCTATATTATTAATAATTTCTATGAATGGTTGTAGAATTTTATTCATAACATCATTTCCATAGGAAATTATAACAATATATAATATGTTGAATTTCATACACAACTATGAATGGATATTTTTATGAATTATAAGATTACATAATAAATATTATAGTCTATTTATAATCTTAATTTCTTGATGGAGTTATATTTTATTCAACATTAATGGGGAATAATGAAAAAATCAATACAAATGGATTGAAAGGGAGTAAATTAGAAATGATAAGGAATCTTGGAATAGTATTTTCATGAGAAAAAAATTTAAAAATATTTATAGGGGTTTTGGGGAGGGATTTGGGTAGATCATTAACAATTAAAGGTGTTTCGGAAGTTATGGGAAATTGGTGGAATTTAGTGGTATATATAAGTGATTGGGAGGGTGTAATGGGATAAAATATTGATCGATTTATTGTTTTTTATCAATACATTGAATATTTTTTATTATTATGATTAATAATACAGTTTGATTATAAAATATATTTTTTACTCACATCTATAAACTCATAAATCCAAACTATATCATTTTTATATGCAATTCAGGGTAATGAATCAAATATTTTCTTATATGAATATAATATAATTAATACATTATAAATTAATTTATAGCTTTTGAAATCATTTTTTTTAAGAATTTTTATTCTCATTACGTTCATATAAATATGTGAAATTTTGTTGAGAATATTTTTTCCATTTTGTAATCAATATAATTTCATTAAATGTATAGTATAAGAAAATATTTTTATCATTAATAAAATATTAAAAATTTTCATAACAATACAAACAATTCACCATGATATAAATTCAATGATATGATTCTAAAAATGAGGTCCATTTAATTAAGAAATTGTTTTAATATTTTTATTTATAATTTTAAAATTTCAAAAATAAAAAAAATGTTTTACTAATTTTGTTGAAAAATAATTATATAAATTTTACATAATTATAATTTGAGTTATATAACTTCATACATAATTTTATGATATGATAATAATTATATTTCATTTTTTCCATAATTAATAATAAAAAATATAAATTTCTATTGTTTTCAATGGTTAACTGTTATTCCAACAGCGAGTTTCTCTTCGAAGGGTTAGAAACTATATGAATGATCCCATAATACATAAAATTATTATAAATACTAGTTATTTAGTAAAAATTTAATTCACCTAATTGTTACAAAAGAATAGGTAAACAATTTCCAATAAACTTTATATTATATTAATTCCACAATGATTATCATGGGTGTTATAATTATTATAGATGGAGATGAATTAGAAATTAATATACATATTAGTTATTTCTTATTATCTCATTTTACTATTTAAAATTTTATTGATATCATTTATAATTCATTTATAAAGATTTATGATACTATTTACTGACATTTTAGTGAATTAAACTATTTTGTAGATTTATATGACTAAAATTAAATAAAATAAAATGTGTTATATAAGAATGTTTATATTATAATGCCATGTATTATAGTCATAGTTATCTAATACATATAATTGATAATAAATTATACGTTATTGAATTTATGATATTGGGTATAACCACTAAGAGAGGAAAGAATTGTATCAAATTAGAGTTGAATAATGAAGAAATGTATTAGACCATAAGGGACCATATTGAGACATTCCCCGAGATCCGGGTTAATGAGGGTACAAAAATTGTCAGTGTTTCTCATATAACCTATGGAAATATTACTATCCTATATGATCATTACCTCCCTTGTTAATAGGACCACTCATTTATTATCTTGTTTGGGGATGATCCAAAAAACCAGTGTGCTTATCTAGGCCTTATTAAAATGAGTTTGATAATCACTCAATCCAAATTCACTGCTTTTCATCCAAAATAATGTAATGTAAGATAGCACACAACACTCAAGAATTTTACATAGTTCACCTGAACTAGGCTACATCCATGTATCCCATGTTGACATTGTGTCAATTTTCCAACATATAGTAATAATCTTTTAGTGATGTATTTTGGATGGGTTAATCATACACCTAGGTTCGCTCCCCTAAAAAGATTTAGGGGTGGATCATTTCCACCCACAAGTCACTCCCATTACATGATTTACGGTTGGACCACTTCCACCTAAGGGTCAAACTTTTTTCTACTCTTTACTCACCACTTCAAAAGGTAATGCTTTCTAGAATATAGTCCAATCCATAACCTTAATGTGTGTTAATTGATTCATTAATTATTTATCACTGATCTTAACAATATTATTTCATAACATGGTTGTGAATGTCACTATTATATAATATTAACTTTAAATATGGCTCTAGTATTCAAGGAAAACAAAATTCCTTCGGAAAATCCTCCAATGAGTGAAAATGAAATTCTGTATACTTCACCAGATGTGGATTCCCAATATACTCATTTTTAAAACATTTTAATCCATCATGAAACGTTATATTTTCATGAAACATTACATTCTTTTGAAAAAATTTATCTTTTAAAAATTGACACCCTTTCGTAGTGCTTATTAAACATTCATGAAACTACCTTTTCATATTTAAACTAGTCCTTTCTTCCTAGAATTGTTGTTTTATGAAAAATTCCCATATGAGATATCATCACAAAATAATTTCGTGAATTTGGAACCTTGAGGTCTTCAATGAGAGGGGAATTATCAATTAAAGGTTAGAATGGCCTATTTATAGATATTTACACTCCTAGGTGTGTATTTATCATTTTCCCACACCTTTTAATGAATATATTATTTCTCTTTGAGTATCTAAATTTCATGGTGAAACTTCTAGACATATCTTTGGTTCATGTAAAATTATCAAAACATCTAATAATCACATTACATATCAAATTATCAAAATATACCCCTCCATAAAACTAAAAATCATGAATCAATCAATCTTTCATAAATTATATGCCTTTTCTATATTTCAATGTCGAAGTATAAAAAATTCATTTTCTATAAACATCATGAAACTCATTCTACCTTTTATGAAACAAACCAGCATCATGAAACTCAAATTCATAAAAAAATAAATCTTTTGTGAAATTAATTAATTTTAAATTTTTTATGATCCCCTCTTGAATCTTTAATTTTAGAAAATATCTTGAAATTATTTCCAATATTCAATTAAATTCTCCAATTATGTGAAAATTATTCCTTTTATATTTTTCTCTTGAGGGTTTGGAAACATCATGCTCAAGAAACTTTTTAATTACAATAGTCTTCTTCTTTTTCTCTATTTTAATGTTCTATACTCCCACAAGCATTCAAACACTTCCAGACCCATTACATATTCAATATATCTTATTCTTCATGGATATAGATATTCTCTCAAAAATACTAAAAGATGAATCCCTACATGGTTGATTATTTTCTAATATATCGTCAACTCACCTCTCAATATGATCGTGGATGATATTATAGGATCACATTGTGATTCATGAAATCCACAAAATTCCATTAATCATGAACATTATCTTCTCATGAAACTATTGACATGGTGAACATAAAAGCCAACATGCTCTATCATACCATTTAAATTGAAAACCCACATGCAATGCTCCAACACTCCAAGCATGATAGTGATAAGGTTTAAAATAAATCTACCACAAAATAATTGAAGTCACCAATTCTCATATGTTTCCTAAAATCCCCATAGAGCTGTTGGAAACACATTCAAGAATCATTTTCCTCAATATCAATTCAACATGATTAACAATTCTCAATAAAATCTATCAATGAATTCCAATATTAATTATTTATTATTGTTGGAAATCAATATCAACTGTTTTATAATGAGTGGAATAGAATAATAATATTTTCCATAACCCCATGGGAAAATTAATTCAACACAAAATCCTTCTATGATTTATATCCATAGAAGAAACATCTTCAACATAATAAATTTTTTGACTTCAATTTATACCCTCAATAAAGGTTTGGGAATGAAAACACATAGAACCAAGACCATTTTTGTTCTGAGAATAAATTTCACATGGATTAATGATCTTTTCTTCTCATTTTTATATGAACTCCAAAGTTAACATTGTATAATATGTACTAACTATAAAATACCAATAAATATGTGTCATGGGAAATAATAGTATTACTTTGAAAAATATTATTATTCTACACAAATTTTCATGATGTCAAAAAATATAATCTTTAGTGATTTTATAGAAATGGAACAATGCATTCTATCATTGAGTAAAATAACCTTTATCTAGGATGTGCGTTGGGGTATTTATTATTATCCCCCTATGTCAACATAGTCTTTTAATTAAATAAATATAAATAGTTCTTCCCATATGATATGAAAATTCTTCTTTAGTCCCACCAATGCTAAAACATTAGCTTTTATGAAATATTATTTAGATAAATTTATTTTTTATGATCGCCTACATTACAAGCGACAAAGATTCTTATGAACATCATTATACTATTAATATTTTTATTTAATCTTCACCTATATCACAATTCCATTAAATTTATTTATTTATATAGGAATAATAACATTTTAAAATTGAAAATAAATTTTTAATCTGAATAAAATATATTAAAATATAAGTAGTTAATTTTTATTGAAGACTATATAAGCTTCCAAAATATTATTTCTCAAAAAATTATTTCCATATCTTTTTTTGAAAAAAAATAAAATTAATTCGAGAAACAATAACTTCATTTTTGAAAGAAATTAATATTATTTCCTGGATAGTTTTTGATATATTTCTAAAGAGATTTATTTTTCAATGAATACTGAAAAATGATAATTATTAAAAAATGCCTTTTCATTTAAAGACATTACATGGTTACATCATGTTTAAAAATGTTTTGAAATAAATATTATTTGAATTATTTTATTATAAATATAATTTCAGTAATTTTCATCAAATTCATATTGATTTTGTATATTAAAAGAGTTTATACTATATGCAAATTTATCTTTTGAAAACTGTTTTTTCATTACATATATCGGTTCAATTTGAAATTAAATTTTCAAATTTTGTGATTGGAATTTTTAAAAATTTAATGTATAATTTTAATCATAATATTTAAAAAAATATAACAATTTTAAGTTAATTTTTTATCAAAAATAATAATAATAATGTTAAAAAATAATTACCATAGTTAACATTAAAATGTTTTTATCAATAGTAAACTAAACATATAACGGGTAAAATGACCTAAAAATATTTCCAAATACATTTTTATGGATATGTTTTGATAATATGTCATATAATATTATATAATGATCCATTTTTCAATCATTTTAAAATGGTTAATAAGTGGTTACAGATTTTTCTTTTGAAAAATTTCAAGTATTTCATCTCCCCCACATATAAAAGGGATCCCACTCTAATCTTGTATTCACACTTCCAAAAACCATTAGTTTAGCCATTAACTTTGCCAATATTTTTCTTTAATTCCTATAAAAATAATAGTGGAATTATTTTCATTATTAATCCCTGTTAAGATGTAATTAGTTGTAAATCTAAAGAGGTTCTCAGAAGAAGACATAAAATTATTAGACATGTGTTTTTGTATTATTTATTCTTCCACCTCCTTCAGAAATTCAAAAACTATTATTATGTCATAAAAACATATACACCATATATTTATAGGTTATAATTATAATTTTATGACCAATATCCACTTCATCTCCCATTAAATGGGTAACTAAATCATCTATCATGTGTACGACAGACCACAACCATGCAAACTGATCTAATTCAATATCCATCACCATATATTACGACTAGTAATATTTTTTGTTTCAAATATATATATATATATATATATATTATATTTATGATATAATTATACTTATTTAATGAATATTAAACATATATCATCTTAATTTTCATTCTCTAGGAATGTGATAACATCACTCATGTGTACGGTAGACTACGGACTCTCGAAGTGAGGTGATTTGTTATTTACTTACTCATAACATGGAATAAAATTAGGATATATTTAATGAATATATTTTATATATATGACATAATAATTAATATTATATTGTGATATATTATTTAACTTACTTTCATTCAACCCATCGAGAAAAAGAAGAAAGAACATTCTTCTTTATGTACGACTTACCCTTTACACAAATGATGTAATTCATTTTCTACCTCTAACATTAATGAATTATTATAAATGAAAATATAATTAATATATATTATATTTATATCATTCACTGAATTAAGGCTATTAGACAACCATGATCAATGTAAATGGACTGCAAATACCAAATCAAAATATACCTGAAAAAATAGTAACTTCCTGAAACATGATTTTAACTGGAAATTATTATTAAAATGGTAATAAATTATTATTGGAATAGATTATATTTCATTACTCATATGGTTATTTTTTTAATATATATATAAAAAATTATATTTATTATATAGTTTATTTGAAAATGTATGAAGTACATCAATACTTACAGTATGTGATTTTCATCATATTTTTATTTGTGTGGGAAAAAATCCTTATACACCACTTGTTTCTTTTGTGTGGTGTATTTAAATTCCGTTAATGTATTTATATATTTTTATTTTTAAAATTATGCCACAATAATATCTATATAAGTATCTTTATTTGAAGTATCATATGAATCAATATATACAAATGTGGGTATGTATTTTGTTATAATATCATTGTTTATCATGGTTGTTTGTGATTAAGATTCCGATGATGAAATATTATGATATTCCTCTCAATAAACAAAAAAAATTATTATCCTCTATTTAATTTTTGAAATTACATGTTTCCATTTAATTTTTATATCTTTTGGTACTCATTATTAAAAAAAATTAATGAAAAATAGAATCTATTTCCCTCTTCGCTTGAAAACTATTTTGCTTCTTTGTTAATTTTATCCAAAAAAGATTTTAAGAGAGGTTTAATATTATATAATGTTTATTAAATGAAATTTTAATAAAATATCTAATTTTACAAAAATGTTAATTTGAATCTTCTTTTCATCTTCCTAATGATCTAGATTTAATGTTTTGCCAAAAATTTCAAAAGAATATTTTGTTTAATGTGGGTGAAATGAATGATATTTTATACAGTCATAACAAATAAATTACTTGATTCTTCCTTTACAATTTTTTAAGGTTAGTTTTTAAGAAAAAAAATTCCTTAACTTTTGGTAAATTTATAAATATTAATGAAGTGATTTTAAATGAAAAGGATATTTTCCACAATATTGTTTTAATGGTATTCTATGGAAATTTCATTAATCAATAAGAAAAACCTTTTCCCTTACTTCTATTTTATTGGGGATGTGATCTAATATTATCATCGTTATTATTTATTGGGATTGTTCTATTATAATTATTATGAAAATATATTTGTGTAACTTATTTCTTTTCCATGTGTTATGATATGATTAATTAATAATGTGATTATTGAAATAATTTGTTTACATTGGTTATGATATGATGAAATTCTTACGACAGAACTTCTTGTTCATGGTTTTTCATATAATTAATGTTTTAGGAACTTTTGAAATTAAAATTTATTTATTATTTGATGGGTGGTACATATATCTCCCTCCATTAAATTGGGAAATATTTTATATCTCATGATATTGGGATGGTAAACAAGGTGACATTCTTGATCCCCTACAGGAAGTACACTGATGTGCTTGATCACTATAGGAAATACGTGAGCATGTCTGATCCATTATGTAATGGGAACCATGTTTTTATGTCTAGTATATTATGATTAGATGGTACAGGATTTTAACATTGATATATGAAATGGTTTCTAATATTATAATGGGTCCATACTTATATAACATGCACTTATGGTTAATGATTTATTTAAGATTATTTATCACTCGTATGGTATATATATTTTTGAATATTAATAGTTTAGGTGAAGGATCATATTAAAGTTATATGATATATTTAGTATTAATTTATTATGTTATATTTATAATGTCTTAACCTTATTTTTATCTTAGGTTTTCATGTCCTCATCTATTGATATCATCTATGTTAACCCTTACTAAAAATCTCATCTCACCCTTTCTTATGCCTCCTTTCCCTAATTTATATGGAAGGTTTTTGTGGGGTATTCATATGAAGTTTATTAAATGGGATGATATTTATTGTATACATAAATATATTTCATAAAATAAAAATATTGTGTATATAGTCTCCAAATATACTAAAATATTATAGTCCATTGGAATTTATCTGTGAAATTAATTCAATATTCAGTTATTAATATATAATATCAGTATATGAAAATCCAAGGACATTATAGTTGGTTTCTATGAAATCTTAGTTAAACTTTGGAAAATAAGATAATTGTATTTTTTTAGATACCTAGTATATGTCTAAGGATAATTCTATGTATAAGTTTATATATTTGTCAAAATATAAGTAAATGTCCTATAATTTTGGTGAAGGGTAGAGAGGGTGGTTTTATGTAATTACATCCTTGATTGGAAATTAAAAGTGGATATCAATCTACCGTAGTCATACCTAGTGGTAATACCGCCAAAAATTGGTTCATTGATCTGGACTCAATCATCACATCATACATGAAAATGGGTGTTTCTAAAAAACTATTTTGACAATCCCAGTGGAATTCTTTGGATGTTCATAAATTCTTCATGAACCATAATGAAGGATTTCAATAGATGATCATGAATGGACTAGGTAAAAACTATGTTGTCATTGATTGAAAAATAATAATTATTTAAGTCATCATATTGATGATTTTTGATTATTTATTATGTGGTTTCCCACTTTGATTGATGTTTCAAAAACTACGGTTTTCGATTTTTGTCAATGGATAGAACTCAGAAAAACTGTGTCAATGATAAATGTAACGAACAATGTAATTATTTTACTACCGAGTAACCAAAAATTTATGTGATCTAGAATGAGAAATATTATTGTTATATTCACGCAACATTATCAATTTATGAATCAAATTTAACTCCCAAATGAAAAAATTAGGGGGAAATGTTCTATTAATTCCTTCATGATGCAATGAACATAATATTTTTTTGGTTCTTCTGGTCCAATAATTAATGATAAATGGATCTTTATCACTAAAAAATATATTATCCATTCTGCGATGTCCAGAGCATGAAATTTATTTTTATTTATCATTTTTTATCAATGGTGGAATCTTATCTAGAATATAATGGAAAAAAGAAGAAATTTAATAATTGGAGTGGGATGAATTTAAGAGACAATTTTTCAATAATTAATTTCATATTATTCTTCATAAAAAGATAAGTAATTAATACATTGATTAGAAGTAGAGGGATAATGAATCTTGTTGTTGTATATGAGGAAAATACCGGACTAGTGAGTTATGCTTATGTGGTTATCATCTGACCTAAATGTTAGTTCGATCAATTCATTGGTAGCCTCAAACCAAATCACATAATGATGATTTCTATAAGATACCTTACAAGATATGAATAAAATATTTTATGAAAACCCAAGGTGGAAATAGAAATTGTGGATTCCCACTGTAACCATGGTTTTGATATAAAAAATAAGATCATATCTTGTGAAAACATGAATAAAACACACAGTAGAATGAAATTTCACCCATCTACAACCCAAAAATGTGGGAAAACAAAAAGGGAACTAATTGAATGGAATTGAGTGGTGCTTTAAATGTGTAAGGGTTGGTCATAAAGCATGAAAATATTGAAACAAAATGTGTTACACCCCAATATTTTATTCTATGTTTTTTTTACAATTTTCATCTTCAATAGATTGTGTAACATGCAACACTGTGTTTAAAATAATGATATACTATTAAATATTATCCTGACTTTTTAAATAGAAATACTAACGTTTGGAACCGTAATCTATCTATTTGAATAGTAACATCTCATATAAATGTATAAATAAAATTTATATATCTCCTAAATTAAAAACTGATATATTGATATTGTAGAATAAGTAAATTTATAATTTAATGATGTTAAGTTAGGTGATGGTGTTTTTGTGAAACAATTTATTTTTACAATTTAATAATTAATATAAATATTTAAATGAATATTTATTTTCAAAAATATATCAGTAAATTAATATTTTTTTGTCTTCTTATTATTAGATTATTTTACGAGATGGTAAATAATTTTTCAGTGTGTCATAAAATCAATTTTAATATTAAAATTCAGCTTTTTTGCTAGTAAATAATGATTTTAAATAAAAATTAAAGTTTACATATTTAGAAAATTATTTTCATTAATTGGAATCCATTTCTTTGAAATCTACACATTGAAAAATGTTTGGGTTTAATTTTTGGTATTTTTCTATAATATTTGTATTTTTGTGAATAGTGAACTGCAGTAATTTACGTTATTTAATATTATATGTAAATAGATAAAATATTGAGTCATGGATGTGGTAATAAATCATTTTTTCTAAATAATATTCTATATTTACTATTTTTACTAAATCGAATTATAAATGTTGATATTCTTGAACCTAAATAATAAAAGAATACATATAATAATCAAAGAACACATCTCTCCTCCATTATAAATATCACCCCTCACCACCTCTTATCCTTATAATATATAAGCCTAGGATATTACTTATATTATGTAAACATGATCCCCCAAACCACATTCCCATAGATAAAATATTATGTATTATTTGATCAAATGTTATTCATTCCATATTTTCCTCAAGATTATGTTTTAATGTCATGTGTTCTTAGATACTCACTTTTCTTTATGGTTTCTGTTTATTTTATGATTTCATATATTGTATTCATACACTTACTTTATATCTGGTCTCAACCCTTTCTTATGTTTTATTTTTCTCCCAGATGCTAATATGTATACTCTGATTGGCATGGAGGGATAATCATGAAGTATAGGGATGTTTTAAATATAGTTTCTTTGTGGTATTACATTTCATGTTTTAATATCAAATTCATGTTTGTATTATTTTTTAAAAATCTATAAACCCTTTTGGTCCAATGGGATGTGATATTTTATTTAGTGTATAAATGTAATAAAATATGGCAGTGGATCTGGGTTACTATGGTCAGGGTCTTTATAGTTGGTATTAGAGAAAGTTTAGTAGAATTTATAAAAACTAGATTTTGGAAAAAATATTAAGGTTATATAACTCTATAAATAAATTTGGGAATATTACAAGGGTAACAAAGCTTATGATTTTGGGATTAGTTATATATTAAGTGTATCACTAGTTTTAAAATATCAAAATATAATCTGGTTTATTACATTGTATATAAATGGAACCTAGTAGGAGTAATGTATATTGTATCAATATATGTATTCCATGTATAGATTTTCATCCAATAAAGGGAACTGATACTAGATCTAGAGCTGTAACTAGAGCTGAACAACTTGTAACTATAATAGGATAACTGACTCTGGTTATGATAAATAATCATGCTAGCAAGGAGGATCCTGATCCATAATGAGGTTTACCAATGTTAGAAAACATCCTGTGACAAAAACTGCAACCCCTCAATGGGACTAAAATCCCATTTATAACTGAACAATTCATAAGTTCATTAGATAAGATATTTCTTTCTTTGGGAAGTTACAAAATGGGATACTGGAATCATGTTACTTTATCATCTCTCAAGAGATGCATATTAGTGATGGTCATTAATTCAAAACACAATTTAGAAGGATAAAATTGAAAATATATAATGGATGTATTTTAATGAAAATTTCTTGGGAAAATGTTTCTCTCATGAACAGTGAAAAGATATAGAGATACAATTACTGAGCCTGAGATAAAAAGAGGATGAAAATATTGATATTTATGAATACAACATTACAAGATTAGAAAAGCATGTTGTATACAACATACATAATTTAAAAAGCATTATTGAAAATTTCATTAGTGGTGTTAAACCAATTCTACTTAGGGAACATTCTAATTATGAATTATAGTTGGTTACAAGTGTGGAGAAAAATCAACTAGACAAGTGATTTCACGGGAAAGAAAGAATTAAAAACTATGAAATGGTTTAAGTATAGGGAGATGGGGTACGATGCATAATAATTTCCTAGACGTTAAGGGAAGATTCACCTAAAAATGACAAGGGAGCGAAGACATTCTTTTGTAGTCATAGTAGCTGAGGTTAAATTTCCTAATGATGTGGTTGTTGGTACATTAATCCTCTACTCAAATATTTATAAATATTTATTTTATTTTGAATCATCTCATTCTATTATATGTTCTCTATTTTTAAAAATAATGGATATTTCCAATTCCCCATTAAAATTGAATCATCCATCAAAAATACTAGGGAATACATTATTTCAGCCAAAAGAATCTATTAGTTAATTTTATGACACATAAATGCACTCTAAACACTAATTTTGTTATCATACCCATGATTGACTTGGATATTATCTTTTGTATGTTCTGGATTACAATATATAATTCAAAAAAGTTTGCAAAGAGAATGAAATTATGATTTATGGTGAAGATATTCAATTTATTATCTTTCAGGGGATACATCATCATCTAATTCAAATCCCAACCAACTTCATGTAGCTGTTATAAATGATATTCTTAGAGAATAAGAGAATATAAAACCTACTCATGAAAAAGTTGACTATAAAATTGAGGTTTTTCTTATTGTATAGTAATACATTGATGTATTTCTGGAGGAATCACCTGAAATTCCTACATAACGGGAATTTTAGTTTTTAAAAGATTTAATCCCAAATGGAAGACCCATATTAAATACTCCATATAGAATAGCCATGATGGAGTTAATAGAATTAAATAGGCAAGTATAGGAATTTAATGACAAGGGATCTATACACCCTATTTTTTACCGTAGGGATATCCTTCTCTTTTCATTATGATGAAAGATGGATCAGTGAGGCTATGCATTGACTATAGGGAGAGAAATGCTATTACATTAAAGAAAAATTAGCATCTGCAATGCACTTATGATTTATTTGATTGACTTCATGGAGATCAATATTTTTGTAAGGTTTTCCTTCATTATGGATATCATCTATTGAATATAAATACAGAAGATATTCTGATAAAATTATTTCAAACAAGGTGTGGATATTGAACGTTTATAGACATTCTATTTAGATTGACTAATGAAGCCTCTGATTTTATGGATATACTGAAAATATTATACTAGGAGTATATTGGTAAATTTTTAATGTTATTTATTTATTATATCATGGTATAATCGAAAATATATAAGTACCATGAGAAACATTTGTGGATTGTTCGGTAGACTGTTAGAAGAAAAGAGTTATAAGGGGTGTTTAGAAAGTGGGAATTATGGCTTCAACCATTTTCTTTTTCCAGGACATATTGTCTCAAGAATGGAATATCAGTTCATACTATGAAAATACATCAGTCCAGGAATATCCTAAACCAAAAAACATAACTAGGTTATATAATTTCAATTGTTTAGAAGGTTACTATTAGTTTTTTGTTTAGAAATTTTCCCTATTAGCTAATATTTTCAAAAAGATTACTGATAAAGGGATTATAATTATTTGGAAAAAGTAATATGTATAATGATTCGAATAATTCAGTATGATATTATTGAATTCTCTGATATTGACACTACCATCAGGAAATGGTGGTTTTGTGATTTATAATGATTCATAGAAGAAACAACTTGACTGCATCCCTATACGGAATGATAGATTTACTTTTTATACATCATGGATGTTAAAAAAAATTAATAGAACTATCCAACTCATGATCTTGATTTATCAATTGTAATATTTGCTCTCAAGTTATGGAGAAACTACCTCTATAGTGAAAGACATGAGATATATACAGATCATAAGAATTTGAAATATTTCTTCTCATTGAAATAACTCAACATAAGGAAAAGGAGATGGCTCTATCCTCTCAAGGATTTTGATTGTTCAATACTCCACGACACAGGGAATGAATATAAGCTAAAATATGCATTATGTTGGATGGAAGATGGAGTTTTCAACAAAATGATAATTTCCTCGGATCACATGTACATGGATCAAGAAAAGATGGATATTGGAATTACCAAAGAAGGTGAAACATCACAATTTTTTAAAATTGTTTCCAATACATAATTATTATAAATGATAAAAATTTGTTAGACTCATGATGTTAATTTTTAGAGGTAAATTAAATCTCTGAATGATGGAAAATTGTTTTAATTTATATTTGGAGTTTTAATTTTAAGATTTCAAAAGATTATTTATATTCCTACTCTAACCAACATAAAAATAAAATTATTGGATGATGCACATAGTTATAATTTATCTACACACCTTGGTATAACTAAAATTTATATATATGTGAAGAAACATTTTTGGTGGGATAATATGATGCCAGAAATTAATGATTATATGTCAATATGATTAGTTTTTCAATGGGTGAGGGTTAAAAGAAAAATCCTAGAGGACTCATGAAACATCTAACTTTTACAATATGGAAATGGGATGACATTACTAGAGAATATTTAACTATATTATTATATAATATAGGAAATATTGATTCAATATGGATAATTATTGATCGACATACTAAATCAACACATTTACTCACTATATGTAAGGATTTTCCACTCAATTAGATTACAACATTCTATATTAATGATGTTTTAATACATAATGGTGCACAATTTCCAATTGTGTCTAATCATGATCCAAGAGTTACCTCATAATTCAGGAAGTCTATTTAGAATTCTCTTGATATTGAGATTTATTTGATCATTGCTTGTCATCTTCAATTTTACAGGCAGCCTGAAAATACTATTCAAAAAATAAAAGATATTTTGAGATCATTCTCACATGACATTGACGGTTTCTAAGATCATTATTTAACATTGGTAGATTTCTCCTATAATAATAGTTTCCATTCAATTATTCAAGTGGAAATGTTTGAAGCATTATAAGGATTGAGATTTCATACACCAACATAGTAGGATTATGTTGGTGAAAGGAATCTTATAGGCCCATTACATGTGGAGGAAACAAATAAAAGGTAAATACTATTCAAATACATATCAATAAAACTCAAATTTGGGAGATGATTTATGATGGAAACCATAGAAATGATTTTGAGTTTTAGGTGGGAGATCTTGTCTTATTGAAGATCACACCATTGAAGGGTGTTATAATATATTGAGAGAATAGACAACTAAATTATGTGTATATTATACCTTTTAAAAATCTAGAGTCAATTGGAGCTATGTATTATCATTTGTAAATTCCACCTAGAATTTACAAAGATCCTAAAGTGTTTAACATCTCATTATTAATAAAATACATGCAAGAACCAATCCATGTTATCACATCCCATGAGTTTTAATTTAAATCTAATTAATATTACATTGATGTGTCGACACGTATTCTGGACACTATATAATAGGTCTTGAAGAGTCGTATAACACTGATGGTAACAGTACTTTGTACAAATTATAAATTTAAATAGGTGAAATCGGAATAGGAGGAATCTATGAGGAATATCCACCCAAATAATTTTATGAGTTGAAATTCCAGATATTTCATAGAAAAATAATTTTAAGGAGGGGAGATTTTAACACCCAAATATTTTATGGTACGTCATTTTATAATTTAACATCATTGATAGCATATGATACATGCAACAACGAGTTTAAAATCACAATATACTCTTAAATATTAACATGACTTTTGGAATAGTAATGTCAATGTTAGGAATATTAATCCTTCCATTATAATGGTAAACTCACTTATGAATGTATAAATAATATTTTGGTCTGTCATAAATTAAAATATGGTATACTTATATTGTGGAATATGTAAATAACTGTTTTAAAAATGATAAATTAGTTTTTGGTATTTTTATGAAACATAAAAATTTATTTATTTTTTTATAATTAATATAATTATTTAAAAGAATATATATTGTCATATAATTGATTAATAAATTAATAATTTTTTTCTTATGATTATAAATTTAATTTTATGAAACATTAATTAATTTTTCAAAGTGTCGTAAAATTATTAAAAATATTACTATCTGTAGTTCTTCGAATAAATGATGATTTTAATTTTAATTTTAATTTTATTTATGATATTTATAAATTATTTTAATAAATCGAAATCAATTTTTATAATCTACACATTGAATAATGGTTAGGAATAATTTATGAAATTTTTCTAAAATAGTAGAATTCTTGGTGAATAGTAAAATACATGAATTTTCAGTATTTAACATTATAAGAAAATAAATGAATTATTGAATCATGGATGATGTATGTATGAGGTAATAACTCATTTTATAATACTCATATGCTCTAGTTACTATATTTTTTTCATGGGAATCAATTCTATTAATATTACTGATCCAAAATAATAAACTAATGAATAAAATACACAAAAAACATCCATCTTCTCCACTATAAATACAACCTCTTCTCCACAAAACATATAAGCGTTGAGTATTTCTTAAATTATTCTAAATTAATCTCCAAATCTTCTTCCCCATTTTATGGTCTTTTTTTCTCACCTAGATACCACTCTTAAGTTCCTTAAGGATGTTCTCAAGGAGACGCCACTCAACTGGTAAAACCCTCCCTCTTTCCCTTATAATTTCTTTTATTATGTTATCATTCCCTAAACTCTCATATACAAAGTGGCATGGTAACTCCAATATCATACATTAATTTTTATTTTATTATGTTAATGTAATATCAGTCATCAACTCTCTTCTCTTCAACTTTTATTCTAAAAATAAAAACATCATCCATAAGGATTTGATTCACCACCTTTGTGGATGATGTGTTTTCTATTTTTCATTAACAACTTCATGGCCTTCAATAATACCATTTTTTCTGTTAAAAAATATTATAAAAATATTATAAAAATTTATATAATATTTTAGAACAAGTATATAAATAGGAAATCAAATAAAATGAAACTAGTTCGTGATAATCGTAAAAACCACCAAATTAAATTAATACATTTTCATCAATATTTTATCAAATGAATCATCATCATACCATATAGAAAAATTATATGTGAGATCATCATAACGTTTATTATTTCATTAATACTAAATAATATAACTTCTAGAAAAGGTAATCCTATTTCAGAAGAACTCACATAATTATATACAAGGCAACCACCCATAAAAACATGAAACGAACGCACCCGAAACCAATAACTTAAACATTATTACTCATCATAATGGACATAAATGAACTTAATAAAATTATTATAAATAAAATATATGTTTGATAGGATATTAATTAATTATTTAATGAATCTAATTTTACTATTCCAGACATGAAGTACTAGTGAAATACTCCTTACAACAAAATGTATGTGTCTTATATTCTCAATTTTATTTCTGTGAGATATTCCTTATTCACCACTTCTTCCATTTATGTGTTGTATGAATGAAAATTAAATTTTTATTCACCACTTATTTTATTTCTATGTTTTAATAAAGTTTGTCATTATACATTCACTATTTATTTCACTCATTTCATAAATTCTTTCAGGAAGTGATATATTTTTTCAAATATATTTAAGTCTTGTTCCCATGGATTCTTTAAGACCAAAAAAACCACTAAATCTTGATTTTTTGTTGATGTAAGATATTTCAATATAGAAACTTTGTTGAGGTTGATAACTTCTTCACGCAATAACGATCACTGGATGTGGGCCATCTTTTCTCACAAATGAGTTTTCAAATTTTATAGATGAAATAGGTTTCTCACATCCATTTCCACGCAATCATTCTGACCACGTTCTTTAAAACACGAAATGTTAGAAAAATCAGATGAGACATTATTTTTGGTGGTGAGGATTTCAACAGATTTTTAATTTATGATATCTCAATGACATTATAGTTATTAGATTTTACATTTAAATCTTTTTTATGTTTTCATTCTCATTTCATATGGTATTTTTCAGCCTCAATATGTTTTTATTATGACATAGCAACTTCCTCTTCCTTGGAAGCCAACTTTTCATTGAGATCATAAACCATATTTCCTTGTTCAACAGTTATATGATTGTTACAAAACATCTCATTGATGTATTCTTCCTAAAAATTGATGAAATATTTTCATCCATTATAAAATAGTTCATAATATTTCCTTATTACACTAATTTATTTCAAAAGAGTTTCTTATCAAGACATGAAACAACTTATATTCTAAGTGGATAATCTCTCTATGATTCTTCACGAAATTCTTCACTATCTAAGGAGTCTTTTTTTAACTTTTTTATGATGGTTCTAAATTTTTTCAGAACATTTATCTTCCAATTAATTGTTGTTAGTTGATTCCAATTCAAATTTCATACTGAACATAAATATTTTATTTCCAATAAACATTATATTTTGTTTTTGGGATGTGTTTTCTTCATTAGAACTTTTGTTCCACTTCTTCTATCGAGTTGTTTCATTGGAATCATATTGATACTCACCAAAATGTTTCTCGGGAAAATTCCTAGAAATGTGTATGATTCCACCACACTAAAAAACATTTTAGAGGGAGTTTTTCTCCAAAATTTACCCTTCTTATTCGATATTTTATGGATATAAGATACATGATATTTTCATGAAACCTATAATCATCTTTATGTTCGACGTCATAAAGTTTAACATTTTCGACAACATGTATTTTCATTTTTCGAATGGATTAAAAATTCATTGTATATTTCAACTACTTTTTTAAAATTATTTTTTTTTATTATTTCATATGAAATTATAAATTAATTCAATTCATCAAGAGATAAGTCATCCATAACATATAAAGAGGAAATTTTCGAAACCAGAATGTTTGGAATATTTCCCATACGTTTCTTCACTAATAAAAAATCTTCTAGAACATCTCCAAATTCCCTGATGTTGGAAAAAACATAATTTACTCTGGTAATGTATTCATAAATGGATTCTTCATCTCTAAATATTTTTTATTCATACATACTACTCTATATTTATAGATTGTGTTCTTTTAAATTAGTATTCCCATTTAATAAAATTTCAAGATTCTTTCACATACTATTTGAGGCTTCGAGACCCATCATTATCATATATAAATTTTATAATAAGATACTAATGATAACATTTCTATAATATAATCAACTTCAATTTTTCTCTTATTAGTACATTTCATAAGATTATCCTTATCAATAGATAGAATACCAAACATATTAGCATTAACAACTTTCGGACCAAGAGATATGAGATAAAGAATCATCATATTTTTTGTCTATAATAATTTTCACAATAAAATTTAGGAATTACTCTACTTTTGATAGAATTTATATTATCTATCATAAGGTTCCAACAAGGAAACCTTGGCTCTAATACAAATTTATGTTCCAATGAATCGAATAACAACATAGAAGGGTGGATTGAATCATTTGTACAATTTTATATGATTAAATACTCTTAAAAACCTAACCCTCAAATCCTATTGATGTTTATATTCTTATCATATTTTGGTAAATACTTATTCATAAAAATGTAGGAAACCCTATAAATAACATGCAATTTTTAAGGTTCAACTATAGTGGGAGAACCTACATCCCTTCCATAGGAACTCTTGTGTGTCTATAGAAATTAAAAATTATGAATTAGTGAATACACCTTGTGGTAAATCCCATTAGACACCTTATACCTCCCGATGGGAATTATTTTACTAACTCCTATAGATTTACAGGGTTTTATGATAATCAATTTGAGTGAAAAATAAAAAGAATATCAACAAATAATAATAATACACAAATCTCTAGTAATAACCATTGTAAAATGAATCTAGGTATAATATTATCATTACAAATGTATCATTATAATGAACCCTTTTCTGACACTCCACTTCTCAAACTCTATTCAACTGCTCAGGCTGATATTTCTCAATCTGATAAGAAAAATTTAATCTCTATGTTATTCTAATGAGATACCTTTCTGAAAATAAATCTGAATCAACCTCATACTCAAATGCTTAGTCTATTCTTCCTCAGTCCTGTCAAAAAACCATTTAGATTTATGTCCTTCTAATGAGGTCTCTGTATGTAAAGATAACTTTGACATGAATTTAGAAGTGATTCACCTTTTGTACTCACATTAAAAAGATACAATGTATGATGTGTTGATATTATATTTATTATAATCAACGAATAGATAAAATTTAGAAACTGAAAAGAATCCTTCTTACTCAAAATCAATAAATAGCGAGGTATGCACATATATGAATTTCATTTTTACCACATAAATTCTTTATAAATCTTATTGAATTCTCTTGAGACTTTACTATAATTTTCCTTCTCAAACTCCTAATCCTTTTATAAGTTCGATGGAACCTTTGAAAATCATTATGATGAAACTTCCTCAGATAATTACGATACAACTTCCTCACCTCATTATGAAGGAACTTCCTCATACCATTACGATGGAACTTCCTCAGCTAATTATAAATTGTATTTCCTCGTCATGTTTAGTCTGTTTGACTTTCCTCCTCAGATTAATTTCAATTTAATTTCTTTCTCAAAGTTATCCTGAGTAGCTTCCCTTCTCATAGTTGGTTCAATTGAAATTCCTCAATTTGAGTCAGTCTGATTTAAATTCCTTGTCACAACCCGTCCCCTGGGCCCCATGCTGTGACTACCCTAATCCTGCCTTCCATAGGCCAGGGGCGAGCCACTAGCACCGAAAGGCGTAATCCCTAAAACTGGGAAGGCATTGCCTTTATAACTTGTAATCACAAGCAACAAAGCACACAACAAGATATGAACACAAGTAAACTAAATATTAAATAGAGTGGGTATAATACGTAAAAGGGGTCAGAATACAAGACTAACTGTAAAGTACAAGAAATTGAACGTACAAGTAAACTAGAGAAAAAAGGAAGATAGATAATGGTTTGTCCTTCGAGGTTCCTACCTTAAGGGTAGGTAAAGATCGCCTCCTCAGCAATCCATGCATGTCCGTCTCCTCCGTGTACCGACTAGTCATAAGGTCCTTCTCCAGGAACTGTCCAGCCCTGGTACAATATGTCTCGATCAACTTTTTCCAACATCTGTACCAAAAAACAACAAGGTGCAGACATATCCCATGTAGGGGTGAGTATAACGATACTCATTAGGGACCCCGAGACCCTAAAGGTCCCACAAAATCCACAAAGGATAAACCACAAAGCATGAAGTCAACGTTCAACACTGCATAGGTATATTCCCATACATATAACATAGTTATAAATTATACCCATCTCAATCATTAGGAAACATAGGGTCCAACCCAAAATCCCAAATCTCACCTGTTCCACAAAGGAAGGAAAACCACAAAGTCAAGTAACACACAGGTACGCCACACAGAAGAATACCACTGAGTTATTACCACAAAGGAACGTACCACATAGGTACGATCTCAGCTCACACCAGGTATAACTTAAGTACACCAGTAGAGAAGATTAGATGTAACTACTGAATCAACTTACTTTGTAAGAAAGATGACCCACACTGGATCGCTAGGAGCTGCCCACGGATCGCTAGGTGCTGTGTAACACCCCAGGTAAATAAAGAATATGACATTTTTATATTTATCCATATTTGTGAATAAAATATTAATATGACTTTAAAGGGGACGCTATGCTCGATGGCGTACCTAACATGCAACAAAGAGTTTCATTGAAATCTTACGTTGCACTCTAATAATAAAATAATATTATTTTAAATGGTATTTAACATGTAGCCGTTTTAATGGAGGTAATGGATATATATAACTAAAATATGATTATATATGTTTTTAAATGTTTTTACATTTATCCAATAAAGGATAGAGGCTTAAAATACGGAAAGAATTCAATTTTAGGTGTATATGCCCTAGTTTTCACTAAAGGTTCACTTATCACCTTTTGATGTTGAACCATCATTAAATATAGTTTTGTTCACTCTTAAAAATTCTTTTGTACCAAAAAAACTCTTATTAAGAATCGGGACATCAAAATTTACTTTGTGTAAATTTTTGGTATCTTTCCGATAAAGTTCATTTTTTAATGAATAGTGTAAAATGTTGTATTTTAATTCTAAACCAATTTTTAATCTAATTTATTTATATGATTAGATTATCTTTTGAATTGGTTTTAAAGTGAAATTAGAAAACATTTTTACCATTAAATCCAATAGTCGTCTTGGGAATTAATTTCACTTTGAAATCGGACTTAAACTAGTGTCAATCTTTTGATACTTATTGTTTCATAAAAACAAGCTATTTGTCATTACAGCGGGAATTAATTATTAAATTAATTAATGTGACTTATATTTTTTGAATTTTGTAAAACAAACGTCATTTTTGAATTCAGAATATCAAATACAGCTTAGGGTGAATTTTTGGGATTTTTCTGAAAAACTTCAATTTTTGATGAATAGTGAAACCACTAAGTGGTACTTATAAAAACTAATTTTCCGTTTAAATGAAATTTTGCCATCATTGTGTTTTGATTTTCAAAAATCCGACATACATGGTTTTCATTAAAAAGTAAAATGTGGTTCAATGAGATTAAAATAATTTTTTGGTGAATAGTAACTTATTAAGTTTTTAATCGCGATTAGTGGTAAATAGTGTAGTTTAAGGTAAAAATAATGTTATAATAAAATGAGATGAGCTTGAAACATGTCATAACATCATTTGATGTGTAATGGACGACCAAGAGAAGCCATGGGTCAACTTGGGTACCCCATGGATCCACTTTGGTTGGGAAATGACATAAATAACGTTTTATTTAATGTAAAAGTAAAAATGACACAAACATGATATGTTTTACTAATACAATTTTTAACTGGGGTTATACAAGTCAGATTTTTTGTTATAAATAGTAATTGGAAATATAAAGATATTTCCTACATCATAGTAATTTTTTTATAATTTTTAGACATTAAATAAATTAAATTAGTTATGACATAATAATGATGCAGCGATGACATCATTATTTGACGATTTAAATAAAATGGAAAGATAATGTAAAATCTATGAACTAAACATGTCCAAAACTTATTGGATGGGTGGATTTCGAAGACTTATCGCCTTATCCATGAATTATATCAATTTGGGACCTTTTAAAAACGAAACCCATTTTCAAATAAAGTAATATTTCTACTTTCCAAAAGTGTCCCTCCACTCCTCTTATAAAAGGCCCCCAACTCTACCTCATTTCACACACTCCTCAAGCCTTTGGCTCGTCCAACCCCTACCCATTTACTCTCTCTACATCCCTCTCCTCATCCTAGAGGATTCCCTTTGGGCAGAAACCTTTCAAAAGAAGCCTTTAGGCTCAAATCAATAGGAGTTACACTTTTAAAGGTAATTCATTCTCTCATGATCATTTGTTTTATTTTTCTTCTCCAACCCCCTAAACTCTTTTTATTTACTTATTTTGTAACAAAAACAGTATCTTAAATATACTAGGATGTTGTTATAAGATTTATTCGAGCTACACTCTCACAAAACTACATCAAATGGTTAAAGAACATACGGTTTCCGTGGATGGAGGAATTCTGCCTCCCGAAACGATGATTGTTCAATACTCATTTAACACCTTAAAAGGTGGCCATTATGATGTCACTATTTTTATATATGATATATAATATGTTTAGGTTTTCCTTAAGCTTCTATTTTTTTCATTTTGGTCATACCTTTATGGTTTCCATTATGGGTAAACGCGATATGTTCATTTAAGGAAGTGTGGACTACCGCCCCCTCAAAGTGATTTGATTCGTTAAATACCATATTTGGGACGTATAAAGGATGGAAATATGATATTATATATGATATTATACTGGAATTATAATATACCTTTATATCATTATTATTCCATTCTATAAAATACGAAATAGAAATGAAAGTAGCGTTCATGCGTACGTACGGCATACCGTCTCCATGAACGGTGCATTTCATTTCTTACCTCTAAATGATTATGTAATGTTATAAATGCATGAATGTACTGGATATATATGACATATATGATATCTATATCATGAATACAATTCTGGTTATAATAAACATTTGGCCACACGAACAACATGTAATTGTAAGAAGTCCACTTTCTACTTAAGAACCAAATACCGACAAAATGAACATTATTAACTTAAATGATTACATAATGTTTATAACATGTCAATAATTTATATAAAAGTAATAATGAACTTGTAAAAGGTTCTTAAGCAAGTAGAAATTAACTCAAGTTTATTATTCAGGACGTTAAAGAACGATCGAGTCAAGTCGGACCCGAGGTAAGGGATCCTACTCCTCTCTTTCTTTTTATGTACTCTCCTTTATGTCACTTCTTTTAAGCTCCTCTTTGTAATGTTGGGGGATGTTATATTATATTTCTCTTGCTGTACATTTTATTTTAATGTGATGAGATACCCTATTTGATCTCATCAATCCATATTCGGAAGTTTGATGTGGCGCTGTTAGGCTGCAGAGTTTTCGTAAGGGATTTTTCATCTCACTTTTATTCTCATGAGATTTATGATACATTTGCCACAAATTCCATTGAGTGGTGTATGTACTGCCAATTATTCTACTCTTTGTGTAATATACTTTCGTTTATGAGTATTTACATCAATGATCTATTGTCCTTCTTTCTTGGGGTGTATGTTTTGAAAGATACCCAAGTCGGTAAGGGAACCTTTCACCCTCCTCTTTTTTAAAAAAGACTTCTTTTGTTGGGTCTTTTAATTTACATATTGTTATGTTGGGATATGATCTCATATATACTTATTGATGTAAATTTTATGTCCAAGTGATGAGATACACTTTTTATCTCTCATCAACTCATTTTGATGTGATGCCGTTAGGCTGTCAAGGGAACTTTTTAACCCAATTTCGATTTCTTTGGGTTCAACATGTAGTCATAGAATATGTCATCCATTGAATATGTGTGAATGACCTTTTATTATTTTACACTTAATATCCACTTATATTGGGTGTATTTATATTTGTCACACATATTTTTGAGATTGATTTGTCCTTAATTTAAGGATACCTTCTTTATAAGGGATTTCATCACATTTGACATTTCTATTGAGGGTTCATTGTTGTTATGCACCAATTCACACTTATATGGTGTATATACTGTCCTTTGGAGTATTATATCATGAATCCATTTATTCTCATGATATTATTAAGTTCTGACTAAATTTTATTCCTCAATTATTGTATTCAAGTGTCTCTAATTTTGGTAAAACCCCTTTAACCAAATTATCATTTTAAATGTTTTAATTATTTGTTCTTATTAATATCCATGTTTTCAAAATGGTTTTAAGGATTTATTTATATGGATATTAATGGTTTAAATTTTTAAGCTTCAAGGTGGTATGGGACACTTTGATTCAAAAATCTTTTTATTAAATGTTTTAAATGTTTTCTTTTTGAATGGATTCATTATTTCAATATACTAAAATGTTATATTGTGATTGAAATGTGGAAATGTTATGTTTCCTTTATTAATGTTTTATGTGATACATTTATGTTATGGTTCTTGGGCATTGTTGTGAAAATGGGTGGTTCCGTGATAAACTAAGGGCGGGTGAGCCCGATATAGCTCTCCAATGCATTGGGTAACGCGAAGGAGAGAAACTTTAAGGTTTCTCCGAAGAGATTTAGGGAATATACTGTGATGGGTATTCCAAACATAACCAAGAGGGTTACTCCCTACGTAAGAATGTTATGAATGCCTCAAGTTACCATTATGTATTATGTTTTCTATGATTTATTCATGGTTTGATGAGGTATGTTAATGTGCCTTTGTTTTATGGGTAAAGTATGATTTCATTCTTATGTATACATGAACTCATATTTCCTTTCCATATTTTTATAACCCTTACTGAGCTTTTAATGCTCATCCCAAGTTTTTGAAATGTTTTTCACAGGTCAAGGTAAAGGTACATGATGTCATGATAGTGTCAAGGATGTGTCAAGAAAGAATCTGTGTTATATTTTGAATATGTTTCCGTTGATGGGAAGAATGAATACTGTCTTTTATGTAACCACTTTGTTTAAATGTGGAATGTAATGCAAGTTTCATGATCTAATTCTCTAAAACTCTAAACCTGAAAAGCTCCTCAATGTGTAATATTGTAATAACTCAAGATTAAGTAAGGTTTAAGGCTGGGGCCTTATAGTTGGTATCAAAGGTCGGTTTAGATAACTTTAGAGGTTAGGGTATTCTCTAAGCATAAGTGACATTACCATAATGGTTAGGATTTCAGAAAGAGTCTTAGTTTTAGATAAAGAGAATGAGTAAGTATATCTTAGTGTTTATCTTCCTCATTAGTACATGATGTTTATGTTGATATAATCACACTGACCTTTTTGGTTTTAGTAAATGGCTGGATCTAGCAGGCACCAAAGTGACAATGGGTTTGAAGGAAACTATGGTGGTTCTCTGATTAAGAGACTGGATGAGATGGGGGATTCGATGAGGAATCTCATGTTTGTTCTAAACCAACTATCAAGGATTTATGATCAACCACTTCAACCTTGGTGAGTTCTCTAATGCATCATGTATGAGATGGCCAACTTGATGTGGAAATTCAGGTAATAATTATTAAGGTAACCATTAGGGTTTATATGATCCTTACTTTTTAGGTAATTATGGGTTACTCTATGATATGATGGAAAATGAAAGGAATGAGATAAACTTGAAGTTAAAATATGTTATGATCATTTCTGAAGATTTTAACTCATTTTGGGGGATGTTTTAAGAATTATATAGTTTTGGAAAAAGGACAACACGCAGTCCGTGTGACAACCCGTCGTGTCGGACAAAGCTGTAGGAATCGAACCCACAACCAAAGTGCGACTGGTATTTATCGCCTACCACTGGACTACGTGAAGTCCTTGGTTAGTTTGACTGATTCTTTTTAGTTATATGATTTTATGAATTAATATTAAGTTGATTTTGGGTTATTTATGAAAATGATTAACCTATCATGGAGGATATGTGATTAGGTTAATTACTTTTCAATACGAGACTTTAGAAGCAACTGATGTTGTTTGGAGATAAATGTTACGATCTAACTTGGAAGACTATGTGACTAAATCCTTCAAATATTTGGGTTTCAATCTTATATTGGTTTACTTTGAATAATTTTATGGATAAATTGTTTATCGTATGGTCCTCGTTGAACTTTGGGTTTTGTTGGACAAATTTTGGAGATTAGGAATAGATTTTCTTTTTATAAGGGGTTATCCTTTTCTGGATTATCTGATCTTGTACTAGCCTTTTTGTTTTTGGTTTTGGTTAATGTCTAAAGACAAGGGATGTATATAGTTCTCTTTTGTGGATTAGGTGATTCTCTAGAAGTTTATTATAGTACTCTTAATGCGAACAAGTCTCCCTAAATACTCGCCTTTTGGAAAAAAATATGAGTTTGACTAAGGAATCTAGTAAAAGATGAAAGTCAACATGATAAGTGATAATGTTTCCTTATGAATAAATTCCTCAACAAAAAGTAACTTAAAACAAAAATTTTGTCTATTAACTTTTCCTACTGGGGAACCCAACACCGTTTAACCCATCACAAGTTTGTGATTTTCTTATTGTTAACTTTCTCCTAAACATGTTTTCTATCACTCTCTATCAGAACATGACCCTATGTTTTCTCCTCCATGTCCATATTTTTATACTTGGAATCCTAGTATGGGTTAACTCGGGTGACCTCTGTGCTTATCTTTCTTTATTTTAAAGTGATTGTTTTACCGACTCTTGTTCCGATGTGGGACTTTCCAGGATGTTTCCAAGCCCAATTTTAAAAATTGCGAGGACGCAATTCCCAAAAGGGGGGAAGGATTTAACACCCCAGGTAAATAAAGAATATGAAATTTTTATATTTATCCATATTTGTGAATAAAATATTAATATGAAATTAAAGGGGACGCTATGCTCGATGGCGTACCTAACATGCAACAAAGAGTTTCATTGAAATCTTACGTTGCACTCTAATAATAAAATAATATTATTTTAAATGGTAGTTAACATGTAGCCGTTGTAATGGAGGGAATGGATATAAATAACTAAAATATGATTATATATGTTTTTAAATGTTTTTACATTTATCCAATAAAGGATAGAGGCTTAAAATACGGAAAGAATTCAATTTTAGGCGTATATGCCCTAGTTTTCACTAAAGGTTCACTTATCACCTTTTGATGTTGAACCATCATTAAATATAGTTTTGTTCACTCTTAAACATTCTTTTGGACCAAATAAAAATCTTATTAAGAATCGGGACATCAAAATTTACTTTGTGTAATTTTTTGGTATCTTTCCGATAAAGTTCATTTTTTAATGAATAGTGTAAAATGTTGTATTTTAATTCTAAACCACTTTTTAATCTAATTTATTTATATGATTAGATTATCTTTTGAATTGGTTTTAAATTAAAATTAGAAAATATTTTTACCATTAAATCCAATAGTGGTCGTGGAAATTAATTTCACTTTGAAATCAGATTTAAACTAGTGTCAATCTTTTGATACTTATTGTTTCATAAAAACACGCTATTTGTCATGACAGCGGGAATTAATTATTAAATTAATTAATGTGACTTATATGTTTTGAATATTGTAAAACGAACTTCATTTTTGAATTCAGAATATCAAATATAGCTTAGGGTGAATTTTTGGGATTTTTCTGAAAAACTTCAATTTTTGATGAATAGTGAAACCACTAAGTGGTACTTATAAAAACTGATTTTCCGTTTAAATGAAATTTTTCCATCATTATATTTTGATTTTCAAAAATCCGACATACATGGTTGTCATTAATAAGTAAAATGTGGTTCAATGAGATTAAAATTATTTTTTGTTGAATAGTAACTTATTAAGTTTTTAATCGCGATTAGTGGTAATTAGTGTAGTTTAACGTAAAAATAATGCTTTAATAAAATGAGATGAGCTTGAAACATGTCCTAACCTTATTTGATGTGTAATTTCCGACCAATACAAGCCATGGGTCAACTTGGGGACCCCATGGATCCACTTTGGTTGGGAAATGACATAAATAACTTTTTATTTAATGTAAAAGTAAAAATGACACAAACATGATATGTTTTACTAAAACAATTATTAAGTGGGGTTATACAAGTCATATTTTTTTTTATAAATAGTCATTGGAAAGATAAAAGGATTTCCTACATCATAGTAATTTTTTTATAATTTTTAGACATTAAATAAATTAAATTATATATGACATAATAATGATGTAGCGATGACATCATTATTTGACGATTTAAATAAAATGGAAAGATAATGTAAAATATATGAACTACACATGTCAAAAACTTATTGGATGGGTGGATTTCGAAGCCTTATCACCTTATCCACGAATTATATCAATGTGGGACCTTTTAAAACCGAATCACATTTTCAAATAAAGTAATATTTCTTACTTTCCAAAAGTGCCCCTCCTCTCCTCTTATAAAAGGCCCCCACCTCTACCTCATTTCACACACTCCTCAAGCCTTTGGATCGGCCAAACCCTACCCATTTACTCTCTCCACATCCCTCTCCTCATCCTAGAGGATTTCCTTTGGGCATAATCCTTTCAAAGGAAGCCTTTATACTCAAATCAAAAGGAGTTACACTTTTAAAGGTAATTCATTCTCTCATGTTCATTTGTTTTATTTTGCTTCTCCAACCCCCTAAAATCTTTTTTATTTACTTCTTTTGTAACAACACCAGTATCTTCAATATACTAGGATGTTGTTATAAGATTTATTAGAGCTACACTCTCACACAACTACATCAAATGGTTAAAGAACATACGGTTTCCGTGGATGGCGGAATTCTGCCTCCCAAAACGATGACTGTTCAATACTCATTTAACACCTTAAAAGGTGGCCATTATGATGTCACTATTTTTATATATGATATATAATATGTTTATTTTTTCCTTAAGATTCTGTTTTTTTTCATTTTGGGCATACCTTTATGGTTTCCATTATGGGTAAACGAGATATCTTCATTTAAGGAAGTGCGGACTACCGCCTCCTCAAAGTGATTTGATTCGTTAAATACCATATTTGGGACGTATAAAGGATGGAAATATGATATTACATATGATTTAATACTGGAAATATAATATACCTTTATATCATTACTATTCCATTCTATAAAATACGAAATAGAAATGAAAGTAGCGTTCATGCGTACATACGGCTTACCGTCTCCATGAACGGTGCATTTCATTTCTTACCTATAAATGATTATGTAATGTTATAAATGCATGAATGTACTGGATATATATGACATATATTATATCTAAATCATGAATACAATTCTGGTTATAATAAACATTTGTCCACATGAACAACATGTAATTTTAAGAAGTCCACTTTCGACTTAAGAACCAAATACCGACAAAATGAATATTATTAACATAAATGATTACATAATGTTTATAACATGTCAATAATTGATATAAAAGGAATAATTAAGTTGGAAAAGGTTCTTAAGCAAGTATAAATTAACTCAAGTTTATTATTCAGGATGTTAAAGAACGATCGAGTCAAGTCGGACCCGAGGTAAGGGATCCTACTCCTCTCTTTCTTTTTAAGTACTCTCCTATATGTCACTTCTTTTAAGATCCTCTTTGTAATGTTGGGGGATGTTATTTAATATTCCTATTGATGTAAATTTTATTTTAATGTGATGAGATACCCTATTTTATCTCATCAATCCATATTCGGAAGTTTGATGTGGCGCTGTTAGGCTGCTGAGTTTTCGTAAGGGATTTTTCATCTCACTTTTATTCCCGTGAGATTTATGATACATTTTCCAAAAATTCCATTGAGTGGTGTATGTACATACAATTATTCTAATCTTTGTGTAATATACTTTCTTTTATGAGTATTTACATCAATGATCTATTGTCCTTCTTTCATGGGGTGTATGTTTTGAAAGATACCCAAGTCCGTAAGGGAACCTTTCACCCTCCTCTTTTTTAAAAAAGACTTCTTTTGTTGGGTCTTTTAATTTACATATTGTTATGTTGGGATATGATCTCATATATCCTTATTGATGTAAATTTTATGTCCAAGTGATTAGATACACTTTTTATCTCTCATCAACTCATTTTGATTTGATGTCGTTAGGCTGTCAAGGGAACTTTTTAACCCAATTTCGATTTCATTGGGTTCAACATGTAGTCATTGAATATGTCATCCATTGAATATGTGTGAATGACCTTTTATTGTTTTACACTAAATATCCACTTATATTGGGTGTATTTATATTTGTCACACATATTTTTTAGATTGATTTGTCCTTAATTTAAGGATACCTTCTTTATAAGGGATTTCATCACATTTGACATTTCTATTGAGGGTTCATTGTTGTTATGCACCAATTCACTCTTATATGGTGTATATACTGTCCTTTGGAGTATTATATCATGAATCCATTTATTCTCATGATATTATAAAGTTCTAACTAAATGTTATTCCTCAATTATTGTATTCAAGGGTCTCTAATTTTGGTAAAACCCCTTTAACCAAATTATCATTTTAAATGTTTTAATTATTTGTTCTTATTAATATCCATGTTTTCAAAATGGTTTTAAGGATTTATTTATATGGATATTAATGGTTTAAATTTTTAAGCTTCAAGGTGGTATGGGACACTTTGATTTAAAATTCTCTTTATTAAATGTTTTAAATGGTTTTGGAAATGGTTTCTTTTTGAATGGATTCATTATTTAAATATACTAAAATGTTATATTGTGATTGAAATGTGGAAATGTTATGTTTCCTTTATGCATGTTTTATGTGATACATTTATGTTATGGTTCTTGGGCATTGTTATGAAAACGGGTGGTTCTGTGATAAACTAAGGGCGGGTGAGCCCGATATAGCTCTCCAATGCATTGGGTAACGCGAAGGAGTGAAATGTTAAGGTTTCTCCAAAGAGATTTAGGGAATATACTGTGATGGGTATTCCAAACGTAACCAAGAGGGTTACTCCCTAAGTAAGAATGTTATGAATCCCTCAAGTTACCATTATGTCTTATGTTTTCTATGATTTATTCATGGTTTGATGAGGTATGTTAATGTGCCTTTGTTTTATGGGTAAAGTATGATTTCATTCTTATGTATACATGAAATCATGTTTCCTTTCCATATTTTTATAACCCTTACTGAGCTTTTTATGCTCATCCCAAGTTTTTGAAATGTTTTTCACAGGTCAAGGTAAAGGTACATGATGTGATGATAATGTCAAGGATGTGTCAAGAATGAATATGTGCTATATTTTAAATATGTTTCCGTTGATGGGAAGAATGAATACTGTCTTTTATGTAACCACTTTGTTTAAATGTGGAATGTAATGCAAGTTTCATGATCTAATTCTCTAAAACTCTAAACATGAAAAGATCCTCAATGTGTAGTCTTGTAATAACTCAAGATTAAGTAAGGTTTAAGGCTGGGGCCTTATATGCTGACCCACACAAGATCGCTAGGAGCTGACCCACACAGGATCACTAGGAGCTGAACTACATAGGATCACTAGATGCTGACCCACATAGGATCGCTTGGAGCTAACTACATAGGATCGCTAGGTCCTGACCTACACAAGATCGCTAGAAGCTAACCCACACAAAATCTCTTGGTGCTGACCCACACAGGATCGCGAGGTGCTGACCCACACAGGATCGCTCTTCATTATTCTCGTCACAACTAGCTATTGGGTATCCACACTATTCCTTCACGTCTATCTATGGGAGGATATGTACCACACGACACTAGTTATTAATCAATCTTCTATGAAGTCCCAAGATGAAGTATCCCAAAATACCGTCATGTCATAAAGGTATCAATGAAAAGACTTCGCGTCATTCTGACGCCCGATCTGTGAGTTATTATGCTTTTTCTTTTGAGGGTGCGGTTGGATTTGTGCTCGATCCAACCCGACCATTTCCCAAATTTACCAAAAACATAAGTGGGCTATACCAAAGGGACGACCTCTCCCCAAGGATTCTGTTGCTTCTGAAAGTTCGTCAAACGGATGTCATGTGCCAAAGTTATGGCCCATGTAAATTATTGGTTCTTATCAGGTCTATGTCCGGTCCGACTCGATTGGCCAACCCACCTGCCCAGGCCTGGTTCAACCCGGTTCGGGTCTACCCGGACCGACCCGATGGGTCCGTCCTTGCAGGCTGCGAGGGCCGCAAGGCCGTGGGGATGTCGCCAGGTCGCGGGGTGGTTCAGCAGCGGGGGTGTCGCGGGGTGGCTTGGCCGAGGGGGGGGGGGGTGCCGAGAGGGTACGAGCCCGCGTGGCGGCTCGACCATGGGGGGCTGCGAGGGTGCAGGGTGGGTCGGTCGTAGGGGGTTCCGCAAGGGCATGAGGCCGCGGGGTGGTTAGGCTGGAGCGGCTCGGCTGGGAGGGCGGAGGCCGTAGGGAGGGTCGACCAGAGAAGCTCGACCGGGGTGGTGAAGGCTATGGGACAACTAGGTTAGGGCGGCTCGGCCGGGAGGGCGGAGACCGTGAGGCATGAGGCGGCTCGACCTTGGTGGGTGCCATAAGGGGCGAGGCCATGGGGTGACTCGGTCAGATCAGCACAGACAGGAGGGTGGAGGCCGCGGGGCGTAGAGGCCACGGGGCTGAGGGCTCCATGCCATCATTAGCGGTTCTTGAGTTCCACCATTTCTAATTGCCAACACCAATAACTGTCACCAAAGTCACCTTCTTTCATCACGAAATATACACCATTCAAGAAGAATGACGGAGGGGTCGGGACATGTTTTTTTGGCCTACACCATCCATGTCAGAGCGGTAGTAAGCGACTCAAAAAGAAAAAGAATATCAAGAAGTGGTAAAGGAAACAATTCAAACACCCTCCATACAACCATCTCCAATCACTACTCCCAATCCCACAAAATAATTAGAAGGGAAGAACATGGGAAGTGATAATCATATTGAAGTAAACCCCTACCTCATTTGTTTGATTCGTTGAAGATTTACCGTGGGGAAGGATACAATGTTGTTGGGAATAGACAAATTTTGGTGATATTGGAATTTCCCCAAACGTCGGTTCCTTGATGTTGAAGTCGTTCCTCATCAACATATGTCTGGTGGAAGAATTCAGAGTCGAAGTTGGCATTCCTTGTTGGCGTTCTTTATTGGAGAGCTTTCTCCCAAGGCTCATTCCTCCCAATTCCAGAAAAAATGCCAAGTAGCCAACATAATAGATTATGTTGTCTATTTAGTTCATTTCCATAAAATCAAAAAGGCTTAATTAATTAACTAGGTTGGAATAATAAATGTTGGAGGATTTGAGGAGTCTCCCCCACATTTAATAAGAAGTTTTAGGTTTTCTCCCATTAATGTGGGGTTCAAGGGGTTTTATACTCTGGTGGCCCCCACCACCATAACCCTTCAAGGGAGGTTTAGTTCATGTGGTCCTCACTTATGAAACATCCAAATGGGTGTTCCAAAAAAAATTACACAAACTTTATTTTATTTTATTCTTTCATGAAAAACCCAAAAATTAACATTCACCCTTGACCAACTACCATCGTGGTGAATGTCCCTTTAAGAGAATAATGGCGTTGTGAGTTCAAAGATGTCCTCATATTTCAATTCTGAAAAATAGTTCAAAAGATACAAAAACCGGCTCACACTATTACTAAACGTACAAGAAACAATGTTCAGAAATTCATTCCGGGCACATTGGGCCTCAGAATCACGCGCCGTCAATTTTCACGGACTCGTAAAATTCCCATATATTAAAAAATATTACATGAAAATTACAGGTCTTAACATTCTCCCCATATTAGGGATTTACATACCTATATTCCACAACTCCAACTAATGGAACAAGTGGGAGTAGTGAGAATGAATCTAAGCTTTCATCTCTCGTGTGCTCTCATGGAGGTTCCTATGCTGCCATCAAATGCGCAAAAAAGGTATCAACCATCCATGAAGGACCTGCTCTTGTCGATCCTCAATCTCTACTGGAACCTCCAAAAAAGTCTCCCCATCATCGACATCCAAATCTTTGTGGTCTATGATGTGAGAAGGGTGGTTCACGTACCTCCTCAGCTGGGTTACATGGAAGATTTCTTGCAACCGGTGCAACTGTGGTGGAAGAGATAAGCATTAAGCCACCTCGCCAACTCTATTAAGGAACTGGAATGTTCCAATGAACCTCATAGATAACTTTCCCTCTCGGAAAATCCCCAAAAACCTCATCGAGGTGAGACACCTAGAAAGGCATGGTCGCCATCCTCAAACTCCAGAGGTCTCCGTCTTCTGTCTGCATAAGGCTTCTGCCAACTCTATTCGGTTTTCATCCACTCTTAGATGATCTGCACCTTCTCTTTGGTAGCCTGTACTATCTCTGGTCCCACTAGTGATGCCTCCCCTAGGTTAGTCCAATACAAAGGTGATCGGAAAGGACCCTTGTTAAACACCTCAAATGGTTCAATCCTAATGGTTGAGTGATAGATATTTTTGTATGAAAACTCTAACAAAGGCATGTGATCCTCCTAGATACTACCAAAATCAAGGATAAAAGCATGTAGCATGTCCTCAAGGGTATGAATGTTCCACTCATTCTGGCCATCCGTTTGAGGATGGAAGGCGGTGCTCAAAAGAAGCTACATCTCGAAATCCTCCTACACCCCCTTCCATAGCTGGGAAGTGAAACGTGTGTTATGATTGGAGATAATATTTGAGGGTACTCCATGTATCCTCACAATATCCTACACATAGAGGTGTCCTAAGATCTCTACTGAACCCTACTCTCTAATTGGTAAGAAGTGGTCCAACTTGGTGAGTCGGTCAACTATCACCCAGATAGAGTCAAGACATCTGGATGTACGTGGAAGTACTGTCATGAAGTCCATGGATATCCCATCCCATTTCCACTCTAGGACCTCTAAAGGCTGAACCAAGCCTGCTGGTACCTGATGCTAAACCTTCACTTGCTGACAAGTGAGGCATCGAGAGCCAAACTCTGCTACTGATTTCTTCATTCCCATCCACCAGTGTTGTCATCAGATATCCTGGTACATCTTCGCCACTTCTGGATATACCGTTAGAGGGGATGTGTATCACTCCCTCAACACTTCCTCTCGAAGCGACACTGGTACCATAGTACATCTTCTAAAGAGGAGGATGTGCTCCCTACCTACAAAAAATCCATCAGGTTCCGGTCCTATAGATATCTGAGCACGTCGTGTCTTGCAGTCAATGTCCCCATGTTGTGCCTCCCTGAATCGCTGAAAAAGTGGGGGAGTTCCTGTATGAGGCTAAAGAGAAGGTTCTCCATCTCTATCCACAAAGGATATCTACAAAGTGTCCAGTCGCTTTATCACCTCGGCTAGTAGTTGTATACTAGACCTCCTTGTAAGTGAATCTGATATAACATTCCCCTTCCTAAGAGTATAGACAATCTCGAAGTCATAGTCCTAGAGGAACTCAAGCCATCGTCGTTGTATCAGATTTAGGTCCTTCTGAGAGAAGATATACCTGATACTCTTGTGGTCCGAGTAGAATGGAAAACGTTCTCCCATCAGATTCTACCGCCACATCATCATAGCGAAGACCACAACTGCTAAATCCAATTCATTGGTAGTGTAGTTCTGCTCATGTTTTCTCAATTATCGAGAAGCATATGTGATCACTGATTTCTCCTTCATCAAGACACATCCACGCTCGGTCCCTGATGTGTCGCTGTAAACTACGTACCCTACGCCCTCCTCTGGAAGCCTGAAGATGGGGGCACTAGTCATCCTTTGCCTCAGCTCCTGAAAAAACTATTGTCATCTCTTCGACAACATGAAGGGTTTCCCCTTATTTTTAAACGCTGATAGAGGTGGTGCAACTCTAGTGAAATCTGGAAAAGATGTCCTTTAGTATCCAGCCAATCCCAGGAAACTCCGTACCTCCGTCACACCCCTGGGTGGCTCCCAAGCAAGTATCACCTCAATCTTCACTGGATCCACTACAAATCCAGCCTCCGATATGACATGTCCCATAAAGTGAACCTCTCGGATCTATAACTATAACTTCGAGAGCTTACCATAAATCTAGTGCTCTCGGAGAGTGTCCAGTACTACCTGCAAATGATAAGCTATCTCCTTCTAAGATACCAAATAGATCAGAATTTCATCGATAAAGACCACTACAAAGAGATCATGGTAAAGCTGAAACATCATGTTCATGAGTCCCATGAACACTACTGGAGCATTGGATACACCTAATGGAATAACCAAGAACTCGTAATGGATATACCGAAATATGAAAGCCGTCTTCTTCAAATCCTCGTCTCATACTCTGAGCTGGTGATAGCCTGATCTGAGGTCTATCTTTGAGAACCACAGTGCCCATTTAGCTGATCAAATAGGTCATCAATCCTGGTAGGTGGGTACTCGTTCTTCACGGTCACCTGGTTTAGTCGCTGATAGTTGACACAAAGTGTCAAGATCCCATCCACCTTCTTGGAGAATAGAATCGGGGCTACCCAAGGGGAAACACTGGGCCGAATAAACCCTTTCCACTGTATGTCCTCTAGTTGTACCCAAAACTCATGAAGCTCCGCGGGAGCCGTTTGATATGCCGGTGTAGATATAGGTACCATCCCAGGGTATAAGTCAATGTAAACGTCCACCTCTATTCATGGAGGTAGACATGGAACATCATCAAGGAAGAAATCCATGTACTGGCCTACCACTACAGAATAACTGGGACTCTCCACATCAACTACTCTGAGATTAAGGCTAGCCAAGTGATGAGTGATCAGCTGCACCATACTCCGGGTAAGTTCATGTTGCGCTTCATATGCTCCCTTCTTTCTGGTGAAGGTAAAAGTGGGCCCATCAGTGCCGAAACACCGCACATTGCACATAATATAGTCAATATGAACATGGACTGTAGATAACTAGTCCATACCCAATATGATGTCTTAAGGCCTCGATGCCACTACTAGGAGATCCCAGCTGAAGCTCTTGCCTCCTAGAGTAAGCTAGCACTGCCGGAACCAGTGCGTAATCATCGAATCCTCTCCCTTAGGTGTCTGTAGTTGTAACGATCGAGCCAAAGGCTCTGTTAGAATCTTCGAGCTCCGAACAAGGGAAGTGGAAATAATAGAAATGACTGGAACCTGTGTCTATAAGTACTGCAGTTACGGTCGATTAGACATAGATCGAACTTCGTATCATCTCCAGAGTGTCGTGATGGTAGGCCTCAGCTGCCTGGAGCTGAGCTCACCCCTATCCCCCTACTCTCTGTGATCAGTGTGGACCACCTGGTGGTGGTGGCGGTAACATCTCGAATAGTCTTCCACTACCAGCTGCACGACCAGCTCCTCTTCCATGTCTGCATACTGTCTAATGACCACCTCAGTCGATCCTATATCTCTTCCTGGGCGGTCCTTCGACCATCTGACAAATCATTCATATGGCGAGTCAGATAGTCATTAGCCATGTGACCATACCCGCTGCATGCGTAACACTGCCCACTCCGGGCATGACTGGATCTGCCTCCAGTGATCCGCATAACCGACCCTAAATCTAGTGGTCATCCACCTGTAGGTCTTGTCCTCTTGGACCCAAGAAACATCTGTCTAGTTCCATCTTTAGAAGACTCTGCTACGTGGTGACTGGTGGTGGGTCTCGCTGTTGGTGAATTCTCTGCAAGGAAACTCTCTACTAGGAGGTCTCTCTATAACACCCCCACCTACATCAGGATGCTGAGAGAGATCATTAAATCCCTGGTCTCTTGCCTGAGTCCCAGCTCGAAGGTCATGGCCCAGAAGAATGGGTCCCACACCATATAAGTGGAGTAGCGTGAAAGGTTAGTGAACCTCGCTGAGTATTGAGCTATAGTCATGCTGGCCTCTGGCAGATGAAGAAGCTCATGAATGTGCACTGCGTGAAGATTCACTGGAACAAACACTGCCCGAAACAGGCTCTCGAAGTCTACCCAGAGAAGCATCACCTCATCATGAACCTAGAGCATCAAGCTCCACCATCGGCCTGCTGCTACATGTAGAAGGTTTGTGGAAAGGATCACCATGAGATATATTGATGTCCCTACCAGTCAGAAGACTCTCACTACGGCCTCCAAAAAATCCGCAGTTGCCTATGGGTCCATCTCTCCCCTGAACCTGGGTGGCCTCTGGCGCTAGAATGAATAAAAAGCGCTCAGGCGGCATGCACCGTCTGCTGCTGGGGCCGGTGGCATCAGTGGCCTAACACGTAACAGTACTGCTGGATCTATGTTGGTGCCTCTAGTGGAAGAGGGGCCCATACTGAGGCCTCGGCGCTCAGTGGGATATCAGTTCATACTACTCTCAGAACCCTAGCTTACTATTTTCATGGAGGCATGCTTAAAAGAAACAGGTGCACCAAGATCAATAAGTTATACCAGGTGAGATGACTCAAAGTGATCACAAATAAAACTCTTGAAAACACACACACAATCATTGTTTTCTTGCACTGAGTCGAATATCAGAAGTCTTGGTCCTGGTGTACGGATACGATGGCTGCCGCACCATCACTGGATTCCCTAAACTGATAACCACACTAACAACCCTTAACACTATTGTTGTTAAATAGGATGATCAGAGTCTTTTGTTCTACGATAAAACCGACTCCTTTGATACCAATTTCACAACCCATCCCCCTGGGCACATGTCGTGAATACCCCAAGCCAGTCTTCCATAGGCTAGGGGAAAGAGACTAGCTCTGAAAGGCATAACCCTAAAACTAGGAAGGCATTGCCTTTATAACCTGTAATCACACGCAACAAAGTACACAACAAGATACGAACACAAGTAAACATAATAGTAAACAGAGTAAATACAGTAAGTAAAATTGGCCATAATACAAGCCCAACTAGAAAGTACATGACATTGAAAGTACAAGTAAACTGGAGTAAAAAGGAAGACAAGTTTTTGGTCATCCTCCGAGGTTCCTACTTGAATGGTAGGTACATATCACCTCCTCAGCACTCCATGTCCGTCCTTCTCTTCCGTGTACCGACTCGTCATAAGGTCCACCTACAGGCATCGTCCAGTCCTGGTACCCTCAGTCTCGATCAACGTTGTCTGATGTCTGCACCAAACACAACAAGGTGCAGGCATATCCCATGTAGGGGTGAGTATAACGATACTCATTAGGGACCCTAAGACCCTCATGGGCTCACAAAATTCACAAAGGATAAACATAAAAGCATTAAGTCAACTGGAAACCCTACTTAGGTATATGCACATACATATACCTAAGTATTCAAGTATACCCATCTCAATCTTAAGGAAACACAGGGACTAACCCAAAATCCCAAAGCTCAACTCTTCCACAAAGGAAGGAAAAAAACAAAGGAAAGTACCACACAGGTACGCCACATGGAAGAAGATCACCTAGGTATTATTACAAAGGAAAGTACCACACAGCTATGAACTCAACTCACACTAGTTATAACTTAAGTACAGTAGTAGAGATGATTAGATGTAACTACTGAATCATATAACTTTGTAAAGAAGATGACCCACACAGGATCATTGGGAGCTGGCCCACACAGGAATTCTAGGTGTTGACCCACACATGATCACTAGGAGCTGACCCACACAAGACCGCTAGGTGCTGACCAATACTGGATCGCTAGGAACTGACCACACAGGATCAATAGATGTTGACCCACATAGGATTCCTAGGAGGTGACCCACATAGGATCTCTAGGTGCTGACCCACACAAGATCAATAGAATCCGACCCACACAGGATCTCTAGGTGCCGATCCACACAGGATCGCTCTTCATTCTTCTTGTCAAATCCAGCTACTGGGTATCCGCACTAAGCATGCTCGTCTCCGGAAGGATACTCTGCATAGGTCACTGTTCGATACTAAAACTGCTATGAAGTACCATGAGAAAGTATCTCAATATACTGCAATGTCATATGGGTCTCAATGCAATAGATGGCGCGTCATTCGGATGCCCGTTCTGTGAGTTATTAGCCTTTTTGTCTGGAGGGCCCGGTTGAATTTGTGCTCGATCCAACCTGATTATTTCCCACATTTATCTAAAACTCTAGTGGGGTATACCAAAGGTACCATATCCTTTCAAGGTTTCGTACGCCGCTAAGGGTTCCTGAAACAGACATCTGGTGCCAAGTTTATGTCCCAAGTAATGTATAGGGTCGTGTCTGGTCTGGTTTCGGTCTGACTCGGTTGGACCGACCCTGCCCGACCCAACCTGGGTCGACCCGACCCAACTTTCTGGGTCCATCCCTGTAGGGCGCGAGGTCTGTGAGGTAGTGGGGGTGCCGCGAGGGCACAAGGCGGCTCAACCGCGGGGGTGCTGCGAGGGCGCGAGGCCACGGGGCGGCTCAGCCGGGGCGGCTTGGCTGGGGGTGTTCCACGAAAGTGTTGGGCGGCTCGAACAGAGTGGCTCGGCCGCGAGGGTCTCATGATGGTGTGGGGAAACTTGGCCATGGGGGTTCCATGAGGGCGCGATGCTGCGGGGGGGGGGGGGGGGGGGGGGGTGCCACGAGGGTGCGTGGCCGCGGGGCGGCTCTGGATGAGCGGATCGGTCCAGTGGGCGGAGGTCGTGGGGTTCCTTGGCCGGGAGGGCGGAGGCCGTAGGGCGGTGATGGTCGCGGATGGCTCAGCCAGGAGGTCGGAGGCCACAGGGCGCAAGGCGGCTCGACCACAAGGGGTACTGCGATGAGCGAGGCCATGGGGTGGCTCGGCCGGAGCGGCTCGTTCAGGAGGGCGGAGGCCGTGGGGCAGTGATGGGCATGGACGACGTAGCGCCGCAGGTCATGGAGGCCGTGGGACAGCAGTGCATCGTGCCATCATTGGTGTTTATCAGGTTCCACTAGTGCCAACCACCGACACCAGTCACCGTCACCAAAGTTGTCTTATTTCATCGTGAAGACACACCCTTATAGAAGAACGGTGGAGGGGTCGGGCCATGTTTGTTTGGCCCGCACCCTCCACATTAGAGCGGTAGCAAGCAGCTCAACCGGAACAAGAATATCAAGAATGGTTAAAGGAAATAACTCAAACACCCTCCCTACAACCCTCATCAATCACTATTCCCAATCCCAAAAAAGAATTAGATGGTGAGAACATGGGTAGTGATAATCATATTTATATAAACACCTACCTCGTTCATTTGATTCATTGAAGATTGCCTGTGCGGAAGGAGACGATGTCATTGAGAATAGATGAATGTTGGTGACATCGACATTTCCTCAAACGTCAGTTCATTGACATTGAAGACATTTCTCATCTACGAACGTCCCATGGGTGAATTCGAAGTTGAAGTCATCGTTCTACATTGAAGTTCTTCATTGGGGAGCTTTCTCCCAAGGCTCCTTCCTCCCAATTCCACCAAAAATGCCAACTTGCCAACATAATATATTATTTTTTTCTATTTAGTTTTTTGTCATAAATTCAAAAATACTTAATTAATTAACTAGGTTGGAATAATAAATGTTGGAGGAGTTGAAGAGGTTCCCACACATTTAATAGGAATTTTTAGGGTTTCTACCATTAAAGGGGAGTTCAAGGGGGTTTATACTCAGGTGGTCCACACCACCACAACCACTCAAGGGAGGTTTAGTTCTGGTGGTCCCCACCTGTGAAGCATCCACATGGGAGTTTTAAAATAAAATAAAATAAAATGTTACATAAACTTAATTTTATTTTATTCTTTCACGAAAAACCCAAAAATTAACTTTCAACCTCCACAAACTGTCATCGAGGTGAAAGTCCTCTTAAACGAATACCAGCTTTGCGAGTTCAACGGTGTCCTTAGATTTCAATTATGAGCAATATTTCCAAAATTACAAAATCCCACTCATGCTTTTACTGAACTTACCCGAAATAAAGTTTGTAAATTCATTCTGGGCACACCAGGCCTCGGAATCATGCGCCGTCAATTTTCGCAGACTCGTAAAATTCCCATATATTAAAAAATATTTACATGTAAATTTCGGGTCATTACATTCCTCCTTAGAGTCATTCAAAATGAATTTTCTTCTTAGAGTTAGTTCGATTAAAATTCATCCTTAGTGTGACTCTGAATAACTTCTCTCTTCCAACTCAGTCTGAATAAATTTCATCCTAATATTCAATCCTTGTAATTCTTATAACAATAGAATTATCATTGCGATCGAATTGTCATTATTTTGGAAACTATAAAATAAAACATTCAAATTCTTCAAATCTAGTCAATTATTACTCATTCAATATTATAGAAATTCTATTTCCAGTACTTCTAGATCTGGTGGAAACTTTTTCGTGATTCATGGAACCGATAAAATCTTTGTTATTCCTCCATTTCTTTGAGATCATTTATCATAGTAGGTTTCATGATTTATGAGAACATAAAAATTGAAAAATAATAATCATATTTAAGGTTATAAAGTAGAGAACTTCCTAACACATGAATTCACATTTTCAGTAACATTTGTTTTACAAAAACAACGTATAATTAATCCTTTCTATGTATATGTATCTGATAATATTTCCAATCAATAAATTATATTTTTAATGACTTATACGACTGGTTCATCTCAGTCTGATACTCTATGTCTGGAAAACATCATCCTTAAAATCATAATTTTCTCACCCTTTATGGTTTTTTATAAACATTTAACAACATTCACCTATTTTTTTAAAATATTATTTCATAAAAGATTAGTTTTCATTAAATAAAATAAAATTAAAAAAAAACATCACAAAGATTATTCAGACTATAAAACTATAAGGTTTTAGGTATATAGGTAAATAAATATTTACTTTTGATGTTATAATTATATATGGTTAAAAAAATTTCATATATATATGTATCAAATATGTAATTGATAAAAACATTGTATTACATTAGATTTAAAAGTATAGATCTAGGGCAATATACTGATCAAACTTCAATGGCGTTTCGAATGTGGAGAGGTGAGGCTATGGTTTTATTGAACTTCTGTTATATTTTTTATAAAATATTTTAGGGAATTTAAAAGTGATATTATATTTTTTAACACTATTTGGGACAAGGTTTGGGAGTTAGGATGTGTTGCGAGCGAGTGGGATAGATATTATTATTGGTTATATCTAACCCATGTATAATGAAATTCCATGATACCAATGATGGTATTATTGTTCTATATTTATTACTAACTTTATTGATATTTTTATTTTGTTTTGTTGTCCTGTTTAATTTTTCATTTATTTTATTACTCATTCACTATGGTAGAAAGGGAGCCTATGTTCATGCATCTTATTTGGAATACCAATTTAAATATATTCTTGGATACTAGTGGTTAAGAAATGGATTTAGAAGATATGTAAATGGATTAAAAAGAACTGTTAAAAAATAAAAAATTTAAAAATTGGATGGGAAACATCATGATAAATTATTAAATCAATAATAACTCGTTCAAGGTTTTCCTAATAACTTATTAGAAAATCCTTAATTAATAGGGTCCATTGTCATGATTTTTGTGTTTTATTTTGATATATTTAATGTTTTTCTCATGGTATAAAACTACCATACAATTGGTATGTCAGGATTGGATATTTATTATGAGAGACTCAAGGTATTATTTTCTAGTTCTAGTATAATAGATTTCGGTTGATATAGATCCCTGAATTGGCTGAGATGGTTACGGTGAAGTTTGTAAATTATATAAGTGTGTCCCTCTCTAGATCTAGTAGATTGGGGAATTAGTGGAAATCTTAATAGGTAATCTTGTTTCTCTAATGGTCTTTACATTCTTAGTATGTGAATTTTGGTTCATGTTCTAGGTGCATCGGAAAATGAAGCTTAGGTGAATTGAAGCACGGTTCATTGCTTCAAATGTTGTTTTTATACTCTAACAAGGTAGGATCAAGTGTTAAATTCTGTATTGTAATTTCCTAGAGTGTTTTGGAAAAAATAGTTACCTGGGTTATTTATTAGGGGAAGGTAAGCCTTATAGAATTTTTTATATAGGTATTTGATCATGCTTTCAAATGAGATTCTAGAGTTGGGTTGGGATTTATATTAGAGAATATTAGTAATGCTTTAGATTGTAATACCATTTTAGGAATGAATGGTTGGGTAGGAAAGTAGTCTAGCATGATCAAAAAAATGTCTTGAGATGCTGAAGGGTTTTGGAGATAGATGTTTGAGGAACCATGAGATCTACGAAGGTTGATGATATGAGGAGAAAGTATGTGTGATTGTAAAATATCCATTAGGGGAGTCTCTTGAATTTATAATAATGTCATGGAATTAAATTATTCATTATATTTCATGTGTGGTTATGAAACATATTAGATGGATAGTATATTATTGAAACGACCTTAGGATAGGGTTTTTTGTGAATCTTCATTACTCTCGGTGGTGAGTTCATCAAGTGGTATATGGTAGTTTATCATTCAGGTTATTATCTAGATTAAATTATATTCTTATAGGGTTGATGAATTTCTTTTGATTTTGGTGGGTGAATCAGTGTTTTATCATATTAGTTTGATATAGAGGTAGTCATAATATAGATGGATAAATAATGGGAAATAATTTTGACATGCTTGGATTTACATTTGATTGTATAAGGAAGTCATATTTAGGTTAGCTAGAATGATGGTAGGGATTTTTGTGCTCTTTGTGAGATAAATATGGTATAACTCTATGTGTTCTTATGAAATGTGGGATGTGGTATTGGGACAGTATGATAAATTCGGTTTGATTTAATTTTGGACGTTGGCATGCCCATAGGGGTTGATATATGTTATTGATTAGAAATGATGACTGATGTTTAGTTGGATCAAGTGATGGTAATTAGAAAAAAACATGATCATATATATGAATCATGGTTCAGATTTGGTAGGCTTTCATGTGCAGTAATCATCTGTGGTGTCTCTCATAGAATAATGGGTTTTAAGTGAGAGTATAAAAACCTTGATCCCATTTTCCTTGATTCATTGGTTACATTATTACATTAGAACTGGATTCAAGTAATGATATCCGAATGGACGAAATATTTTAGTAGTCATGACGAACCATATACAAATATAATTCCCATATTAAATTTTAAATACAAAATAAAAAAGCATAAAATCATTCTTCCACCGATGATGTTATTCATAATATCCTTCTTCATATCTTAGGGAATAAAAAAACAGAAAATGATGAGATTAGATTCTCACTAGGGGTGAGTGTATTTCAGAAGAAAACATTGCATGAATAATATATTAAGAGTAAATAATGATCAAAATAACATCATATAAATAATCACAGGAACTAGAAACTCAACGAATAATTTCATAAAAAATAAAATAATCACATGGAAATTAATAACTACTTTTATAATGAGGGTATTCATAATTCCAATCATCAAAGGCATAAAATCTAGGCCACAAAAAAGAAATATGAAAACATTATTGATCCCCTAAGTTAATACACCAAAAAATAAATGAGCAAGGACTATTCCAAAACTCAATATAGTTTATCTCATGAGATAAAATGGTGCTTAATGGTGATAAAAAAGGCCCCACCCATCAATTAATATATCTAATAAATTACTCCTATGAATAAAATATACAACTTAATCAACATTTTATAAAATCAATAACTATCTGTATTGGAAGAACTATAATACATAATATCAATACTTTCCCCCATCAAGATTATCATAAACCATCCAGAGAAATATGTTGGAATGTATCAATATATTACATCCTCACCATAATATTCAAAAATGTTGTTGAAATATATTAAACTATATTGAAGATATTACTTGAATATTTCTTGAAAAATTTAACCTTTCACTTTGAAAACAATATTTATAATCTTAAAAAACATTATACATATTAAATAATACTCTCTATTTTAAAATAACCTTTTAAAATTATAAATTAAGCTTCAAATCCATTAGTGTTTATGGTGGTGGTAAATTCCATTCATGTTGTATTAGTTAACAAAATATTCCATTTACACTTTTGGTAAATCTCAAAAGTACCTTGTTCAGAAAACAAATATTAAATTCCTTTAAAAAAATAAAAAATAAAAAATGGGGGAAATGGATTTAAAAAAAACTATAAAATATTACAAAAAGTTTTTAAAACAATTTTTTAAAATCATGGACATAGAATAGAAACGATATTCTCCCATGGAGAGAAATAAATACATCATATCATAAAATAATTTCTCAATCAATTTACTTACCAAATTGAAGAAAATTGTACTATTACATTAAAATTGCAAGAATAAATATAGGATAAGAATTTTTTTTATGATATAAATATCAAAAAATTCTACAAAGTTATTCTTAAACATAAATAATCCCTGATAATGAAGAGATTGTGAAATAAACACTTACCTTTGTGGAAGCATTTGAATCATAAACCCCATGAAATAAATAACATAAAAATAATATATAAATACAATGAATATAAATACATTCATATAATAGCATATAAATGGAATATTATATAAACCACATAAAAGAATGAAATGGTGATTATGACATATATATCACGTTAGTAAAAGATGGACAAGAAACCATTACCTTAGGTTTTACATCCTTCATATGGATTATAAAATATTGTTCAATAAATTTCGATATTTTATACATAAATTACATGACTATATTAATATATATAATAAAATATATTATTTAATTATAAATATTTATGACCAATTTATTAATTATACTTTATTAAAATCATTGTTCATTGTTACAACGACATCGTTTTCTATGTATGTTTTGGTACATTAGTTTTTGTCCTTATAATATGATCTTGGATAAATATCTTAAAGAATGTAAATAATGGAATTATTAACATGAATTTTAATTATTTACATATTTTGGTTCATATGTAAAAGTTATATATAGAAGAATGAATTGCACCGTTCATTGAGATGGTAAGTCATACAGACAAATGAAAGTTTTTCTCATTTATCAACAAATTGAAAAATAGAAAGATAAATAATAAAGATAATTTATAGAACGATTTTTATAACATTTAAAATATTATTTATTAATAAATTCCATAATTATTAAAATCTAATTAAAATATAAATGAAAAACATATCACATCGTTTCATAGAGGTGGAAGTCCATATATAGGCATGCATGACGTTCTTATATTCCCTGAATTGGATGGAAAATTATATATATGATATTTTAATTGAAAAATAATATTTTTATCGTGAATATAATTTATATTAATTATTTATACCTTAATAACCATCCATTTTAAATGGTGGTGAAAAACAAATTTCATCTCTACATGGAGACAGTAAGCCATACATATGCATGAGTGATGTTTTATCTTTTTGTATGATGGAAAAGAGATGAAATATGGTTTCATAAAAATCATAATAACATATAAATATATTTATTATATTGTATTCATTTTATTATGATATTTATAACACATTTATAGTATTTATAAGAAGAAATAATTTTGAAGGACATGGTAAAGAAGATTTCTTATTCTTTGTTGGACTTCCCTTAGATATATTATTAAGGAACCAAGGTTAAGAATTTTGGATGAACTAAACCCACTATAACAAGAATAAGGGTGTTTATAAGATATATTTATAGGTATAGGTCTCTCTTGTATTCTCAATGTGGTGTAAATAAATGAAAGAATTTATTCTCTTTTATAATTTAGGGGAGGGGAACTATTGATTTTTATTAAAATGTTTAAATATAATAAAGGCATTATATAGAAAAAATTCATGAAAATGCTCATATATTTAATGATATGGTATGACATGGTTGAAATTTAATAATTCAATGAAAATTGGAATTGTTTAATAGGTACTATAAACCTTTTCATTTGGTTTAACCCCTTAGTTAACCTATTTTATTTTTAAACGCGGTAATGCATTTTTCACTCTTAAAGGGTAATAATTTTACATATATGATAACTATTTGCTCATAAATGGAATATGGATGATATTTTATATCATATCATAACCCCTTTGTCCCCATTTAATATTATAATTAGTTTTAATAATATAATGAAATATTTTGGTTATAAATTATCAATAATGTTAATTTAGAAACTATTCATTTTTTTGAATTTAAAAAAAAAAAAAAAATTTAGAATATAATTAATTTATACATATCTAATTTTTCAAATATATCTAAAAAATTCGGGGAATTCTATAAATAACTAAAATTATATATATTTTAAAATTTTAAATGTCATTTATTTTATTATTATTTTTATTGACTCAATAGTGTCTTACATTTCCCATGAATTTAATGTAATTATATAATCACTAAATATTTTAAATAAGCTATCATGCTTAATTTAATATTTTTATGCACAATATTTATATTTATATTTAGTTATAACATTTTTTCCCTCTATGTAGACACATAATATATATTTAAAACAAAAGGACTGACATTTTGTAACTTTCTTTGATTTAAATATTATATTTTACATTATCCTAGATGAGTTTCCATTAAACATATATTTTTTTGAATTAGGTAATGATAATATAATTAAATTCATCCCATAATAAATAATATGAAATATTATGACCTTATCACTTAGCTTTATCCTAGATTAACCTGATGTACCTTCTACCAAGTTGATAAATTTTATGAATATTACTATTCATCTTGACCGAAAAATAAAAAATACCTTTATGAAAAAAATTTAAACCTCAGAATTCAAAACATCTAAAACATTTTATCGAATTCAATTTCTATATGTGGGAGAAATTAATTTCAATATAAATCTGTAAAACATGATGAAAACCGTTTTTATGAAAAATAATTTTTTTATGTATAAAAATTACATTATACTAAATTAAATAATAAAATTGGATTCAAATGTACTTAATTTTATTATTCATAATATAAGGAAAAAAATCTATTTTTATATAAATAAAAAAATAGTGCACTATAAATGATTGAAAAAATAAAATTTTCAAGAAGAATTTTCATTTCTCACTCTTAAATGGAAAATAAATATTTTTGGAAAAGTATTAAAATGTCATCTGATGATCATTTGGATATACTAATTTCAAAATTGGTATTATTATTATAAAATAAAATTTATATATATTCTAGGATCTAATTAAAATATATAACAAGTAAAATAATTTTGGAAGAAAATATATTTTTACAGAATAAAATAACTTCTCTAAAAATTGATTAATTATTTCTTAAGAAATAATCCTTTAATTTTTATAGAGTTCATACAATATATATTTCATAACACTGTTAATAATATTCCTAATCTTCAATTCAACAACATGAAAATAATAATAATTTAATAGTATATTATGGTTTTTATACTTGATGTTGAGTGTTATGTACACTATGGAACCTGATTTTCTTAATTTAAAATCATGTGGTGTTACATCACCCTATTAATAAATTTAATCCTTATTATATGAACATGGGATCAATTAATCAAGTGTTTCATATTTAAACATTTGTTTTTGAGACAAAAAATGTAAAAAGGGTTTCTAAAACTTCTTATTGGAAATTGGGAAAGATAAATATGATGGTTATTTGTAAAAACAAATATATAGGGTTTCTGATAAGAGATAATTATTGGGAAGTGAAAATATGGAGATTAATTGAAAGTGTAAGTATAATTAATGATAGAGAGTAAAAAAGATCACTGATCAGAATAATTTAAAAGATCTTGTGACAGTTAACAACCACAAAACCATGAAGTTAATAGGATAACATTTTTATTTCAAGTTACATTTAATATGGTTGATTAATTCCTTTACCATATAGAGTAATAAAATAATTAAATTTACCTACATGAGAAAAATAACATCTTTTTTTTGTTCATTGATCAATTTCCAATTTATCTGTTACTCCAAGAAATGAATATTAATTATGAATTGTTATGTATGATACACAAAAATTAACTTTTAATGAATCGTATGATACATTAAAGAATGAAAATTATTTTCTCCTATCTCTAGATATTTTGAAACACCATAATAGTTATCACATGTATTCTAATAGTACACTAATCTCTAAAACCTCATCAATAACACAAAAATTTCAACTTCATTCGTTCCATAAATTCTTGAGATTAAGACTCTTCCCATAATATAACTGAAAAAATTCAACATAGGATTAATCCATAAAATATCTCTTTATTTTCACAAACCAAATATGTGAATAACATGAAAAATATTCTATGATAATATGGTAGATACAAAAAAAATGAAAACATATATGCTTTCTATAATTAACTCTCTTATAATTCCATAAATAAAATATCATATTACAAAGAACACTTGATAAATCAAATATTGTTATAAACTCCATCAGGAAACACTAACCATTTTCAACTTCACTAACACTATTTCATTTACTTTTTGAATATCAATATTTTATTTACCCAAGTTAAAATTATTAACTCAATATCATGAAGATATTAAGGTTCATATTTCCTTTAATTATGTATTCTTTAAAAATATCTCTTTACCACATCATCACATTCTTGTTTGTTAGTACCACTCAATGTATGATATCAATCTGTAATGAAAATCTAATGAAATACAATACTTGTATGATTCACAATTCATGTAACCAGAATATCATTGATAAAATACATCTATAACATAATTATTGAATCCATATACACAATCAATTAAATATTTTCACTTATGTAGTGGAAATATCATAATATTGACTTTGATACCTTATATGTTTCTAAGATATATTCCCTTTATGCTTGTGGAAATCAGTTGTATATTGCCTCACACCTCATTGTAAGACGAATAAACATTAGAGGATTCTTTCTTATCCTTTCATTCACAGGAATAATGGAACTTCTCTCTACACATGAGGAAAACTCTATTTAACTTCATGAAAGTACCATGGGTTTTCTTTTCACAATAATTACAAGTGGGAAAATCCTTATTTTTCTTCTTCCCCTAATCCATTTTTTCTCTTACGTCATCTAATTCTCACGTTTTACTTTTAAGCAACAAGACATGGATAATTCTTCCACTATTTTTATAGCATATGATACTATATCCTCATATGAAGATAATGTTTGGGGTACTAATTTCCTTTGAAGGATCCTATTTAATACATCAGTGAAATTATAAATTTAATTCTATGTATTACATTTTTAGTTTGAGGAAATCCTTGATTACCTAGTAAATTTTTCATTATACATGGATGAAAGCATGTACTATGTCCTCAAGGGTCTGAATGGTCCGCTCATTCTGGCCATCCATCTGAGGATGGACAGCGGTGCTCAAGAAAAGCTGCATCCCGAAAACCTCCTGCAACCCCTTCCATTGCTAGGATGTGAAACATGATTCATGATTGGAGGCAATATTTGAGGGTACTTTGTGTAGCCTCACAATCTCCTACACATAGAGGCGTCCCAAGCTCCCTACTGAACCCTGCTCTCTAATCGGTAGGAAGTGGGCCAACTTGGTGAGTTGGTCAACTATCACCCAGATAGAGTAATGACCACTGGATTTACATGGATTTCATATCACAAAGTCCATGGATATCCCATCCCATTTCCACTTTGGTCCCTCTAAAGGCTGAACCAAGCCTGATGGTACCTGATGCTACACCTTCACTTGCTAACAAGTGAGTCATCAAGAGACAAACACTGCTACTGATTTCATCATTCCAAGCCACCAGTGTTGTCGTTGGAGATCCTAGTACAACTTCCCCACTTCTGGATGTACCTATAGTGGGGATGTGTAGAACTCCCTCAACACATCCACCCTAAGTGACACTGGTACCATTGTAAATCTCTTGAAGAGGACGATGTGATCCCTACCTTCAAAAAATCCATAAGGTGATTGTCCTATAGATATATGAGCACGTTGTGTCTTGCAGTCAACGTCCCCATGTTTTTCCTCCCTAAATCACTGAAAAGGGAGGGGGGTGCCTATAAGAGACTAAAGAAAAGCTTCTCCATCTCTATCCACAAAGGATATCTGCAAAGCGGCCATTATCTTTGTCACCTCGCCTAGAAGTTGTATACCATACCTTCTAGTAAGTGAATCTGCTACAACATTCCCCTTCCTAGTATTATAGACAATCTCGAAGTCATAGTCCTAGAGGAACTCAAGCCAACGTCGTTGTCTCATATTGAGGTCCTTCTGAGAGAAGATATACATGAGAATCTTGTGGTATGAGTAGACTGTAAAACGTTCTCCCATCAGATTCTGCCACAACATCTTCATGGAGAAGGCCACTACTGCTAACTCGAAGTCATTGGTAGTGTAGTTCTACTCATATTGTCTTAGCTATCGAGAACCATATGTGATCGCTGATTTCTCTTGAATTAGGACACATCCATGCTCGGTCCCTGATGTGTCGCAGTATACTATGTACCCTACGCCCTCCTCTACAAGCCTGAAGATGGGGGCACTAGTCATCCTTTGCCTCAGCTCATGAAAACACTATTGTCATCTATTTGACAACATGAAGGGTTTCCCCATCTTTGTTAACACTGATAGAGGTGGTGAATCTCTGCTGAAATATGTAACAAACCTCCTTTAGTATCCATCCAAACCCAGGAAACTTCGTACCTCCATCACACTCCTAGGTGGATCCCAAGAAAGTATCGCCTCAATATTTGCTAGATCCACTACAGCTCTAGCCTCTGATATGACATGTCCCAGAATGTGAAACTCTCTGATCCAGAACTGGCACTTTGAGAGCTTACCATAAATCTAGTGCTCTCGGAGTGTGTCCAGTACTACCTGCAAATGATAAGCTAGATCCTTCTTAGTAGCTGAGTAGATCAGAATGTCGTCGATGAAGACCACTAAAAAGAGATCATGGTATGGCTGAAAGATCATGTTCATGAGTCCCATGAACATTTTTGGAGCATTGGTTACACCGAATGGAATAACCAAGAACTCGTAATGGATATACTGACATCTGAAAGTCATCTTCTGCACATCCTCATCTCATACGCTGAGCTGGTGATAGCCTGATCTGAGGTCTATCTTTGAGAACCACCGTGCTCCATTCAGCTGATCAAATAGGTTGTCAATCCTTGGAAGTTGGTACTTGTTCTTCACGGTCATATGTTTCAGTTGCCGATAGTTGACTCAAAGTCTCAAGCTTTCATCCACCTTCTTGGCAAATAGAATCAGGGCTACCCAAGGGGAAACACTGGGCCGAATGAACCCTTTCCCCTGTAAGTCCTCTAGTTGTACCCATAGCTCAAGAAGCTCCGCGAGAGCCGTTTGATATGCTGGTGTAGATATAGGTTCCATCCCAGAGTATAATTCAATGTAAACATCCACCTCTATACAAGGAGGTAGACCTGGAACATCATCATGGAAGACATCCATGTACTGGTCCACCACTACTGGATAACTAGGAATCTCCACATCAACTACTCTGAGAGTAAGGCTAGCCAACAGATGAGTGATCGGTTGCACCCTCCTCCGGGTAAGTTCATCTTGCACTGCATGTGCTCCCTTATTTCCGGTGAAGGTAAACATGGTCCCATCAATGCAGACACACCACACATTGCGCCTAATAAAGTCAATCTGAGCATGGACTGTAGATAACTATCCATACCCAAGATGATGTCGTAAGGCCTCGACACCACTACTAAGAGATCCTAGCTGAAGATCTTGCCTCCTAGAGTAATCTAGCACTACCGGAACCAGTGTATAATTGTCAAATCTTCTCCCTTTGGAGTCACTAGTTGTAATGATCGAGCCAATAGCTCTGTCAGAATCTTCAAGCTCCGAACGAGGGAAGTAGAAATAAAAGAATTACTGGAACCTATGTACATAAGTACAACAGTTAAGGTGGATTAGACATAGATCTAACTTCGTATCATCTCCAGATTGTGGTGATCGTAGGCCTATGCTTCCTGAAGCTGAGCTCACCCCTATCCTCCTACTCTCTGTGGTCGGTGTAGACCATCTGGTGGTGGTGGTGATAACATCTCGAATCATCTTCCACTTCTAGTTGCACGACCAACTCCTCTTCCATGTCTGCCTACTCCTTATAGACCTCCCGAGTAGATCCTATATCTCTGCCTGGGCGGTCCTTTGACTGTCTGCTAAATCCTTCAGATGGCGGTTCAGATAGTCATGAGCCATTTGACCCTACCTGCGGCATGCGTAACACTGCCCACTCCGGGCATGACTGGCTCTACCTTGAGTGATCTGCACAACCGACCCTGAATCTAGTGGTCGTCCACCTGTAGGTCTGGTCCTCTTGGACCCCTGTAACATCTGTCTACTTCCATCTTTACAAGACTATGCTACGTTGTGACTGGTGGTGGGTCTCACTGCTGGTGGCTGCTCTGAGAGGAAACTCTCAACTACGAGGTCTCTCTCTAACACCCCCACCTACGTCAGGATGGTGAGAGAGATCATCGAATCCCTGGTCTCTTACCTGAGTCCCAGATTGAAGGTCATGGCCCAGAAGAATTGGTCCCACACTATATAAGTGGAGTAGTGTGAGAGTTCAGTGAACCTCGCTAAGTATTGAGCTACAGTAATGCTTCCCTGCTGCAGATGAAGAATATTCTGAATGCACACTGTGTGATGAGTCACTGGAACAAATTCTGCCAGAAACAGGCTCTCGAAGTCTACCCAGAGAAGCGTCACCACATCTTGAACCTGGATCATCAAGCTCCACCATCTTCCTGCTGCTTCCTATAGATGGTTGGTGGAAAGGATCACCATGAGATCAGCTGATGTCCCTACCAGTTGGAAGACTCTCACTACGCCCTCAAAACAATCCTCATTTTACTATGGTTCCATCACTCCCTTAAACCTGGGTGGCCTCTGGCGCTAGAATGAATGAAAATCACTCAGGCGACATGCACCATCTCCTACTGGGGCCGGTGGCATCAGTTTCCTAACACGTAATAGTACCACTGGTGCCTACGCTGGTGCCTCTACTGGAAGAGGGCCCCACACTGAGGCCTCGTCGCTCAGTGGGATATCAGTGCATACTACTCTGGGAACCCTAGCTGTCTATTTTCATGGAGGCGTCCTTAAAAGAAAAAGGTATGACAAGATCAATAAGTTATACTAGGTGAGTTGACTCAAAGGGATCACAAATAAAACTCTTCAAAACACACATGCAATCAGTGTTTTCTTGCACTGAGTCGGAAATCAGAAGTTAGGGTCCTGGTGTATTGATACGTCAGCCGCCACACCAACACTGGATTCCCTAAAATGATAACCACACCCACAACACTTAAAACTATTGTTGTTAAAAAGAAAGACCAGAGTCCATTGTTCTACGGTAAAACTGACTCCTTTGATACCAATTTGTCACGACCCATCCCCCAGGGCAAGTGTTGTGACTACCCCAAGCCCGCATTCCATAGGCCAGGGGAAGAAGACTAGCACCGAATGGCATAACCCTACAACTGGGAAGGTATTACCTTCATAACCTACAATCACATGCAACCAAGCACACAACAAGATAAGATCACAAGTAAGTGGAATAGTAAACAGAGTGAGTACAGTAAGTAAAAGGGGCTAGAATACAAGCCCAACTGGAAGGTACAAGAAAATAAAAGTACAATTAAACTGGAGTAAAAAGGAAGAAAAATTTTGGGTTTTCCTCCGAGGTTCCTACATGAAGGGTAGGTATAGATCACCTCCTCAGCACTCCATGTCTGTCCTTATCCTCCGTGTACCGACTCATCGTAAGGTCCTCCTACGGGCACCGTCCAGTCCTGGTACCCTCATTCCCGATCAACGCTGTCCGACATCTCCACCATGCACAACATGGTGCGGGAATAACTCATGTAGGGGTGAGTATAACGATAGTCAGTAGGGAACCTAAGACCCTCAAGGTCTCACAAAATCCACAAAGGATAAACATCAAAGCATGCAGTCAACTGTCATCCCTAATTAGGTATATGCCCATACATATACCTAAGTTATCAAGTATACCCATCTCAATCATGAGGAAACATAGGGTCCAACCCAAATTCCCAAAGCTCAACTCTTCCAAAAAGGAAGGAAAAAAACAATGGTAATTACCAAACAGGTACACCACATAGAAGAATATCACCACTGTATTATCACAAAGGAAAGTTCCACACAGCTACGGACACAGCTCACACTAGGTATAAATTAAGTACAATAGTAGAGATGATTAGATGTAACTACTGAATCATATTACTCTGAAAAGAATCTAACCCACACAGAATCATTGGGAGCTGACCCACAGAGGATTTCTAGGTGCTGACCCACACAGGATCACTAGGAGTTGACCCACACAAGATCCCTAGGAGCTGACCAATACAGAATCGGTAGGATCTGACCCACACAGGATCGATAGCTGTTGACCCACATAGGATTCTTAGGAGATGACCCAAACAGGATCTCTAGGTGCTGACCCACACAAGATCTCTGGGATCCGACCTACATAGGATCGCTTGGTGCTGACCCACACAGGATCGCTCTTCATTCTTCTCGTCATAGACAGGTACAGGGTATCCGCGATTATCCTTCTCATCTCCAGAAAGATCCTTTTCATAGGTCACTGGTAGATACTCCAGCTGCTAAGAAGTCCCATGAGGAAGTATCACAAAGGACCTCCATGTCATATGGATCTCAATTCAACAGATGGCGCATCATTCAGATGCCCGTTCTGTGAGTTATTAGCCTTTTTGTCCCGAGGGCCCGGTTGGATTTGTGCTCGATCCAACCCGACTATTTCCCACCTTTACCAAACAATCTAATAGGGTATACCAAAGTTACCATATCATTTCAAGGTTTTGGACACCGCTAATGGTTCATCAAATGGACGTCCGGTGCCAAGGTTATCTCCCATGTAAAGTATAGGGTCGTGTATGGTCCGGTTCCTGTCCGACTCAGTCGGACGGACCCTGCCTAACCCATCCTGGGTCGACCCGGCCTGACCTGTTAGGTCCGTCCCAGCAGGCCGCGAGGGATATGAGGTAGTGGGGGTGCCGCGAGGGCACAGGGCCCCTCTACCGCGGGGGTTCCGTGAGGGCGTGAGGCCGTAGGACGGCTCGGCCGGGGCGACTTGGCCGGGGGCATGCAACGAGGGTGTTGGGCGGCCTGACCAGAGTGGCTCGGCCGTCAGGGTTCCATGAAGGTGTGGGGAGGCTCAGCTGTGGGGGGTACCACGAGGGCGCGATGCCACGGGGGGTGCCACGAGGGCGCGAGGCCGCGAGGCGGCTCTGCCTGAGCAGCTCTGTCCAGTGGGCGGAGGTCGTGGGGCAGCTCGGCTGGGAGGTCGGAGGCCGCAGGGCGGCGATGGCCGCGGACGGCTCAGCCGGGAGGGCGGAGGCCATGGGGCGTAAGGCGGCTCGGCCACAGGGGGTACCAATAGGGGCAAGGCCGCGGGGTGGCTCGGCCAGAGCATCTCGGTCGGGAGGGCGGACGCCGTGGGGCAGCGATGGCTGCGGTAGGCGGAGCACCGCAGGTCGTGGAGGCCGTGGGACGGAAGGGCGTCGTGCCTTCATTGGCGTTTCTCAATTTCCACTGGTGCCAACCACCGACACCAGTCATTATCACCAATGTTTTCTACTTTCATCACAATGATACACCATTCAAGAAGAACGGTGGAGGGGTCGGGCCACGTTTCTTTAGCCCGCACCCTCCACGTTATAGTGGTAGCAAGCAGCTCAACAGGAACAAGAATATCAAGAATGGTTAAAGAAAATAACTCAAACACCCTCCCTACAACCCTCATAAAAAACTATTCCCATTCCCGAAAAATAATTAGAAGAGGAAAACATGGGAAATGATAATCATATTGATGTAAACTCGTGCCTCATTCATTTGATTCTTTGAAGATTGCCTATGTGGAAGGAGACGATGTCGTTTCGAATAGACGAATGTTGGTGACGTCGGCATTTCCTCGAATGTCAGTTCATTGACATTGAAGACATTCCTCATCAAATAATGTCATGTGGACGAAGTTGGAGTCAAAGTCAGCGTTCTTCATTGGCGTTCTTCGTTGGAGAGCTTTCTCCCCAGTCCTCCCAATTCCACAAAAAATGCCAACTAGCCAACATAATAGATTATGTTTTCTATTTAGTTTGTTGTAATAAATTTAAAAATGCTTAATGAATTAACTAGGTTGGCATAATAAATGATGGAGGAGTTGAAGAGGATCCCCCACATTTAATAAAAAGTATGAGGGTTTCTCCCATTAAAGGGGAGTTCAAGGGGGTTTATAATCGGGTAGTCCCCACCACCATAACCTCTCAAGGGAGGTTTAGTTCAGGTGGTCCCCACCTATGAAACATCCACATGGGAGATTCAAAATAAAATAAAATAAATTGTTACACAAACATTATTTTATTTTATTTTATTCTTTCACGAGAACCCATAAAAATAACTTTCACCCTTGACAAACTATTATCGAGGTGAAAGTCCTTCTAAAGGAACACTACCTCTCTGAGTTTAACGATGCCCTTAGATTTCAATTCTAAGAACTAGTTCAAAAATTACAAAATCCCGCTCACACTTTTACTGAACTTACCTGAAATAAAGTACAAAAATTCATTCTGGGCACACCGGGCCTCAGAATCATGCACCGTAAACTTTCAAAGACTCGTAAAATTTCCATATTTAAAAAAAAATATTTAAATGGAAATTCTGGGTCTTTACATTCCTCCTTAGAGTCAGTCCAAATGAATTTTCTTCTTAGAGTTTTTCCGATTAATAGTCTTCCTCAGATTGACTCTGAATAACTTCTCTCTTCAAACTCAGCCTGAATAACTTTCAACCTAATATTATATCCATGTAATCCTTATAACAATGGAATTATCATTATGATGGAATTATCATTAATTTGGAAACTATAAACTAAAACATTCAAATTCTTCAAATCTAGTCAATTATTACTCATTCAAAATTATATAAATTCTATTTCTAGTACTTCTGTATCTAGTGGAAACTTTTTCATGATTCATGGAACCGATAAAATCTTGGTTATTCCTCCATTTCTTTGAGATCCTTTATCATAATATTTTTCAGGATTTATGAGAACATAAAAATTGAAAAATAATGATCATATTTAAGGTTATAAAGTAGAGAACTTCTTGACTCATGAATTCACATTTTCAGCAACAATTTTTTTTTACAAAAAACAACGTATAATTAATCCTTTCTATGTACATGTATCTGATAATACTTCCAATCAATAAATTTACTTTTTAATGAATTTTATGACTGGTTCTTCTTAGTCTGATACTCTATGTCTGGAAAACAACTTCCTTAAAATCATAATTTTCTTACCCTTTTTGGTTTTTTTATAAACAGTCAACAACATTCACCAATTTGTTTTTAAAAATATTTCATAAAATATTAGTTTTCATTAAATAAAAAAAATTGAAAAAAACATCACAAAGATTCTTTATTCTATAGAACTATAAGGTTTTAGGTATATAGGTTAATCAATATTTCCTTTTGATGTTGTAATTATATATCGATAAAAAAATTTCATGTATATCTGTATCAAATCTGTAATTGAGAATAGCATTGTTTTACATTAGATTTAAAAGTATGGATCTGGGGAATTATAATGATCAAACTTCAATGTCCTCTCAAAGGTGGAGAGGTGAGGCTATGGTTTTATTGAACTTCATTTTTATTTTTTATATGATATTTTAGTTAGGGAATTTCAATGTGATATTATATTTTTTAACACTATTTGGGACAAGGTTTTGGAGTTATGATGTGTGGCGAGCGAGTGGAATAGACATTATTATTGGTTGTAGCTAACCCATGTATAATGAAATTCTATGATACCAATTATGGTATTATGTTTCAATATTTATTACTACCTTTATTGATATTTTCATTACGTTTTGATGTCCAGTTTAATTTTACATTTATTGTACTGCTCATTGACTATGGTGGAAAGGGAGCCTATGTTCATGCATCTTATTTGGAATACCAATTTCAATATATTATTGGCTACTAGTGGTTACTAAATGCTTTTAGAAGATTTGTAAATGGATTTACAAAAACTGTAGAAAAAGAAAAATGTTAAGAATTGGATGGGAAATATCTTGATAATTTATTACATCAATAATAACTCATTCAATGATTTCCAAATAACTTATTAGAAAATACTTAATTATTTGGGACCATTTTCATGATTTTTTTGTTTTATTTTGATATAATTAATGTTTTTCTCATGGTAGAAAACTACCGTACAATAGGTATGTTAGGATAGGATATTTATTATGAGAGACTCCAGGTATTATTTCATAGTTCTAGTATAATAGATTTCGGTTGATATAGATCATTGAATTGGCTGAGATGGTTACGGTGAAGTTTTTAAATTATATAAGTGTGTCCCTCTCTAGAGCTAGTAGAGTGGGGACTTAGTTGAAATGTTAATAGGTAATCTTGTTTTTATAATGGTCTTTACTTTCTTAGTATGTGAATTTTGGGTCATGTTCTTGGTGCATCGGAGAATGAAGCCTAGGTTAATTGGAGCACGGTTCATTGCTTCAAATGTTGTTTTTATACTCTAACATGGTAGGATCGAGTGTTAACTTCTGTATAGTAATTTCTTAGAGTGGTTTGGGAAAAATGGTTCTATGGGTTCTTTATTATGGGAAGGTAAGCCTTATAGAATTTTTTATATAGGTATTGGCTCATGATTTCAAACAAGATTCTAGAGTTGGGTTGGGATTTAGATTAGAGTATATTAGTAATGCTTTAGATTATAATGCCATTTCAGGAATGAATGGTTGGGTAGGGAAGTGGTGTATCATGATCAAAAAAATATCTCCAGATACTGATGGTTTTTGGAGAGAGACGTTTGAGGAACCTTGAGATCTATGAAGTTTGATGATATGATGAGAATGTATGTGTCATTGTAAAATATCCATTAAGGGAGTCTCTTAGAATTTATAAGAATTTCATGGTATTAAATTTTTCATTAAATTTCATGCGTGGTTATGAAACATATTAGATAGGTAGTAAATTATTGAAATGACCTTAGGATAGGGTTTTTTGTGAATCTTCATTACTCTCGGTGGTGAGTTCATGAAGTGGTATATAGTTCTTTATCATTTTATTTATCATCTATATTCAATTATACTCTTATAGGGTTGATGAATTTCATTTGATTTGGTGGGTGAATCCGTGTTTTAGCATATTGGTTTGATAGAGAGGTTGTCGTCATATAGATGGTTAAATAATGGGAAATAATTTTTACACTCTTGGATTTCCATTTCATTGTATAAGGAAGTCATATTTAGGTTAGTTATAATGATGTTAGGGATTTTTATACTCTTTTCGAGATGAATATGGTATAACTCTATGTGTTCTTATGAAATGTGAGGTGTGGTATTGGTATAGTATGATAGATTTGGTTTGATTTCATTGTTGAGGTTGGCATGCCCATAGGGGATCATATATGTTATTGATTAGAAATGTTGACTGAAGTTTAGTTGGATCAAGTGATGGTAATTAGAAAAAAACATGCTCATATATAGGAATCATGTTTCATATTTGGTAGGTTTTCATGTGTAGTAATCATCTGTGGTGTCTCTCATCGAATGATGTGTTTTAGGTGAGAGTATAAAAACCTTGATCCCATTTTCCATGATTCATTGGTTAAATTATTACATTAGAAATAGATTCATGTAATCACATCCCAATGGACCGAATATTTTAGTAGTATTAAAGAACCATATACAAATATAATCCCCATATTAAATTTTAAATACAAAATAAAATGAATAAAATCATTCTTTCACTGATGATGTTATTCATAATATCCTTCTTCATATCCCAGGGAATAAAAAAATAGAAAATGATGAGATTAAATTCTCACTAGGGGTGTGTGAATTTCAGAAGAAAATATTGCATGAATAATATAGAAATATTAAATAACAATCAACATATCATCATATAAATAATCACATGAACTGAAACTCAACCAATAATTTCATAAAAAATAAAATAATCACATGGAAATTAATAACTTCTTTTATAATGAGGGTATTCGTAATTCCAAACATCAAAGACTTACCATCTTGGCCATGGACAGGAAATAAGAAAACATTATTGATCCCCTGAGATAATACATCAAAAAATAAATGAGCAAGGACTCTTCCAAAACTCAATATAGTTTATCTCATTAAATACAATGGTGCTTAAAGGTGACATAGAAGGCTCCACCCATCAATTACTATATCTAATGAATTCCTCCTATGAATAAAATATATAACTTAATCAAAATTTCAAAAAATAAATAACTATCAGTATTGGAAGAACTATAACACATAATATCAATACGTTCCCCCATCAAGATGATCATAAACCATCCAATGAAATATGTTGGAATGTATCAATATAGTACATCCTCAACATAATATTAAAAAAGGTTGTTGAAACCATCGTTCTCCACGACTCTAAGAATACCATGGCCTAGTTATCCTTTGAAAAAAAATATTTGGTTCTTGCCCAGTCGATCACAACAGAAAACTATAATGGATCTCAGTTCCTTCTCTTCAAATGGTCATATGACTTTTATATGAGGATTGATTCACCAAATATCGTGATTTGGGTAATATTTTCACATCTTCGAATTCCTTTTCAAAATACCTATATTTTCCACATGTATGGAAACCTAAAAGGGTGATACCTATGTTCAAATATTCAAACTTGGGCTATTTATCATCCCATCTCGTAGTGTACATGAGTTGTGATCTCCGGGACGAAGCCACATATTGAATCCATCTAGCTGGCTATTGATGAGGGGTTCTAGCATAAAAATTCACTATTTTTTGAATCTTTGTAGGATTTCTATCCTTTTTTCAATAATAATGGTTCCAAGCTTGTGGTTTTCTGAATGGGAAGTCGGTTGAGAATGATTATTCATTGAGTGTGATTCAATTAGATCATCTCCATGTTAGGATGAATGTTGGCACTGTATGTTCCGTGAATGAAAAAAATAATGGACACTATAAGAATATGGATTTTCCAGGTTTTAATCGGATCATCCGAGATGATTTTATTTTGAATTTCAATGAAGCTACAAATATAGAATCCGAAGCAAACACTACCTCTGCATCTTGATCTGAAATTCAATGATATCATTAGTAGACTCGTTTTTGAGCTCAGTGGATTGAATCATCCAGTAGTTGTTTTTCCTTAGGGTACTATAGTTATATTGTGTGGTTTCATTTAGGATATGACTAATCATCTTACAGGTGCAATTCATTATGATATAGAAAGGGATTCTCCTGTTAGGGATAGGGGTATTGAAATGAATGACGAACCCTATAGTGGTCAAAATGAATGTCCAATTCAATGTGTGGTAAATGATTTTTTCATAAGATACATCATTCTTATGATGAGGGATGCATGTGTAGTTAATTTCTAGATGTTTTTAATGAAAACTTGGGGGGGATATTAAGAATCTGAATAAGAGAGTCATGAAATGTGATGATTAATCACAAGTGGTGGAATAATATTTTGATGGTTTTATCATTGATTGAGTGATTTTCTTGGATGATTTATATGCATGATAAGACTTATTGTGGGGAGTTTATAATCTCTCAAGTTGCGACATGCTAAATTGTTTTATGAAAATTATAATTTTAGACCTCTAAAGACTGGGTATTATTATAATAGGTAATTAAATAGAAATAAGGTGATTTATAAATCTATAAGTGAAATTTTTTATGTGTTTATAGGTCTAGGATCAGACTTGGATAATTTGGAAAGAATCAATGTTGGTTTGGTGTGGATCAATAGTCAAAATAAACGACATGCCTCATATCAAACTACAACCAGGTGCATTATAACATGGCATGTGTTACATGAGATTATAATTGTGGAGTGATTAAGTGATTTTTTGACATTGAGTAATAGGATAACATGGAATTACTTTGTATAATATTATAGTTATGGTGATATTGGAGGTCCATAAAAGAACTAATAGTTTTACCATAATGGCAGATATTGTGGGATGCTTCGTGCCATATCCATGGCATTACGTATTAAAATATTCTTGGGATGTAGGAATATCAAGCTTCCCGGGGTGGTTGGTTACACCATAAAGAATTTGATTATTCTATATAGGGTTGTTTTTTGTGGAACATTGTATTGCTTCTCCTAGGTTACAATCCAAAAACCCCCCAAGTTAGGGATTGTTTCACGACTCTTTGTCTAAAATAACAATGGGACCATTTTATAGTTTTTTAAAATAGGAATTCTTGTCATTTTTATTTTTTCCTATTCTATTATTCATCATCATAAGTTCATGGTTTTGGCATATTTCCCTACCTCTATCTTTTCTATTCTCAACCTAGAATCCCCAAAGATAACTCATTTGATTGAGGTTTACTAGATGTTTTTTCATTACATTTATGCTCGGTTACCCTCCCCTTTTTTCTCTTTTCCTCTTCTCTATATCTCATTGGTGATATTGGTAGGTTAAACCTATGTATTTGGTTCGGATTTCACCAGATTGTGGTGAAATAATCTTAAATTGTTTGGAATCATGGTGTAGATTCCCCTGAATATATAATGTGTAGGTGTTCTACCCATTTGGGGGAAACCACATAAAACTTTTTGTCCAACAAGAAGCGCTATATTAATATATAAAGGTTTTTAATATCTATTTAGAGTGGGTATGCAAGGTATTGGGATGATAACACTAAAAGGGAATGGATAACTAATAGAATGTAATGTGAACCTTGAATAGTTTTAACGCAGGTGTTCCATGGTAGAAATGGGGATAAAATGGGTAATCTATGGGTAAACATATAGTAGTGATGTGTTGGGAAGATAGAACGACTTTATAATGAGATACCTTAGGTTGTGATTTTGTATTATCAACAGTTTAGAGATATAGTAGATATCAATTTGTGTTTTCATGAGACCCTATAGGGTAAATCATGGAGTAAGTGAGAGGCATAGGGTACCAGTATGTATATATGTGACTTATGGGTTGAACATTTGATTTGGGAATGTCCTATATTCTTTGGATCATTATGAATATTATTTATCTAATTATTAAGTTAGTTTAAATAGATAAATAGTCTAGTTATAGTGGAAATGATTAGTAATATGTGTTACCCTTTAGCAGAGATAATGGTGGGAATGGGTGTGTGGCCAACTAAGGGTTGGGTTTTGGGGATTTATATCATGTTCTTAATTTAATATTATTTTTTATCATACTATGCTCATTAATAGTGATGAAAACCAACATTGAGTGACTATTTAGAGGTATTTGGCATAATATGAGATGCGGTATAGTACCCTTCCCGGATCGAGGGTGTAGTGGTCGAGACATGATATGGGACCTACCAAAGGTGAGAGTGTAGTGGTTAGTATGTGATATAGAACCATACACAAATTTATTTGGTTGTTGTCATGATACGATGTATCACCCTACCCAAAGTGAGTGGTTAGTGGTCATTATGTGATATAATACCTTACCTAATTTGGTGGGTATCTATTATGATGTGATATATGGACCTACCCAAAGCGAGTGGTTATTGGAAAGGATGTGATAAATGAACTTTCCTTGACTGATATATTAGTCTCTAGGATTATATATATGACCTTACCCTGAGTGATAGGGTTGTGGTCTAGATAAAATATTAGACATTACCATTAGTGAGAGGTTAATTTCCATAACTCAACATAGGATTTAACCTTGAGTGAGAGGCTAGTGGTCGGGAAATGGTACCAAACCTCTCATTAAGTGACAGGGTTTGAATATGTGATTGAAAAAATGATCATAACAGGGTTAAAAATACAAAACTAAGTGATAATATGAAGTCACATTTGTAGAACCTTCACAGGAGTGACATGGAATGGGTTTAGAGTTGTGTTTTAAGGAAACTTCTATTTCATCACTAGCTATTGTAGGTGAGAGGGAGTATCATGGTAGCCTTTTTATTAGAGAATTATTTAATGGGATTTATTTCATGTCGTATATAATATTAAAATTAATTTTTTTTTGGAATTTATACATTGTGTGTGATAGAGTATATGTGGGGAACATAGTTTGGACCAACTATGTTTTTCACACCCTATACAGTCACCATGGTGCACATTACGAACTTATGTTTATCTTTTATCTTATAGGTAGTTTGGTTGATCATGATAGAGCATCCAAATGGTTTTTGGAAAATATTTATAATGAGGGACCATGTTTTTTATAATTCAATGTATCTTTTTTATATTTTTTGTACTTCTTTCCCTAATAGGAGACCCTTTTTATGTGATTTAATGGATCATGGGAATGATTTATATTACTGCTTATTGATGTTTTTCTATTAGTACTCATTGAAATATTTCTATACTCCCTTTTCATTATGATGATGTTAAATTATATTACATAAATTTATTTTTATTTAATTTTATGGTACTAAGAATATAGTATCCCCATATTTGTAACACCACAAGATTTCATAGTATATTATTTTCATTAAATTAATTCAATAGCTTGCGCAACAAGTAATACCGAGTTCGAGGACACCACGACATACCAAAAAATCCATTCAAAAAATAGTTATGAATATTATTAACTAAATTTTTAATTTTATACAATCCATATAATTTAAGAAACCATATTATTTTTTTGTTAGACATAATATAAGAACAAATTCAATTTTTCATATAAAATTGGTATTTTTCAAAAAATGAAATTTTACCACCTTTTAATGGAGAAACCTTTTTAAATGAAATATTTGATAACTTAATATATTAAATTTGACAAAATAAACTTATTCTTTATAAGTGGGACATAAAAAAATTTGGTTGGAAAAATTTTCAGTGCTTTTCTGATCACATTCATATTTTGATGAATAGTGAAAAATACTAAATTTAAATTGAAAACAAAAAATTTAATAAAAATAATTTAGACTGTTAAATTTTACATATGAATCGTTTTGAAGTATAATTAGTTTATATTTTTATCATTTAATCCAATTTTAGACATTAGAAGTAATTTCATATTTGAATTGGACATAAACACATATCAATCATTTGAAAGTTTTTACTCCTCAAAAACCAGCTTTCAATTTTTGGCAACAAGAATATTTTTTTAGGAAACATTCTATGTTTTGAATTTTTTAAAATAGAAACAATTTTGGAATTTGTAATATCAAAATTATATTTGGGTGAATTTTAAGTATTTTTATGAAAACATACAATTTTTTATGAGTAGTGAATAACATTGCGTTATTGTTTAAAAAATTTTTTTTAATTAAATAATAATTTATTTTATTTAAATATATTTTAATAAAAATAGATAAAAAATACAAATATAATTTTAGGGATATTCATTAGAGTCATTTTATATTAAAAATATACATATAAAATTTTATGGATCTTTGTAACGTCTTTTACCCACCTTCTAGGCACATTTGAAAATTTTCATAAATCATAATTTTACCACTTCGGTGAAATGAATTTAAAAAATCTATGAGACACGGTTGACATCAATATGTAAAATTTGGTTCAATTTGATGAAAATATTTTTTTTTTGTGAATGGGAACTTTATAACTTTATTTACCACAGTTAAAAGTAAATAGGTTAGTTAAAGGTAAAAATGATATTATAATTATCCAAACACATGTCCTAATTCTTTTGGATAAGTGTATTATGACCAAAATAAACCTTAGGAATAAAATATGATCCTTTTGTATCCACTTTTATTAGATTAGGACATTTTATATTATTTTATTTTAAGAATAGTCAAAAGTGTTAAATTCAGAGCTTAACAACTAAACCATTTTTAATATATATTTATACATGTGATAAATTAAAATATAAATATTAATTATAAATATAAAAATATTTCATACATAATGGTATTTTATTTATAATTTTTATACATTAAATAATTAAATTTATTTATGACATCATGATGATGTAGTAATAACCTCATTAATGAAAGATTAAAATTTCTGATATGATGAATATCCAAATAAATGTAAATTGAGGCTTTTGATGCATTAAACTAATTTTACATGTTAATATTATATGTTAGGATTGATTTAATTTATTTGGTTCGAAGTAATCAAGTTTTTTTGGACTTTCACAAAAACCAAATACTAAATAGTGTGAAAATTGACATAAATGAGTTTTTAAATAAAATACTATATTATTAAATGTTATAATATTCATAAAAAATATGAGGTTCTGCAAAAGGAATAATATAATGATATATATGTCATTAATAAACCACTTTGGGTTCTCATGTCTCTTTGTATTATGTTTAGTAACCATTTGTTATAATAATACAAGAATACATGGTAAAAGATAAACTATTTAACTAAGAGTTAAATCTAAAAAATAAGGATAATATGGTAACGTAAACCTATATAAAACCTATTAGTTGAAATTTTTTTGACCTATACCGTCCTTAGCCTCAAAATAAATCCTTTTGGGGCCATTATAAACCGAATATTATTGTATAATAAATTAATATTTCAAGCTTTTACTAAAAGTGACGCTCACCTCCCTTATAAAAAGGTATTTCCCCTTCTCTCAAAATCACACCCCAAATCCATTTTTCTCATACAACCCCTGATCAATTATCTTCCCAACTACCCTCACTTGAATGTATAGTCATTTGATTATAATCCCAACCTGAGGATCCCTTTTGATCAAATCAAAAGGAAGCACCTGAAGGAGAGATAAATATTTCATCACCTATTTCAAAGTTCTTTTCTTATTCCACTCCTCTTTCATTGTTGTTTACATACAAAAATAATAAATCCAGTAACTTATACATACTGTGATGTTATTATAAATATTTTACAACCATATTCATTATTCTATCCATCATATGAATGACAAAGCCACCATACATGCGTACGAATTGCTTACTCTCTCCACATCATGTTGTAGTTTGTTATTCAACACTTCATTAATTGAATGGGTATAATAATGAGTATAATTGATTTAAATAATAAATATAACATCTTAATAATTTTTTATACATAATATACCATCTGATTACATATGATTTCACCACTAATAGAATGATATTGTCACTCGTGCGTACGTACATCTTACCGTCTCCACAACGAGATGAGATTTTGTTCCCCATCATAACCATACATAAATAATTTCCATCTGATGAATAAAAATAATTATTCTGAAATTATTATAATTTTGATATGAATAAAATACATCTTATCCCTAACAAACATGACCTACGTAACAAAACTTATAAAGGGAAATGAACGAGTTAACACCCAAAACATTGATACTACTGAAATTTCATTAACAAAGCAATATTAGAAGAACATATATGATATCATATTTATGTATGTGGTTCATGTATAATTTAATAACAATTATTTCACTAATATACAAAATTTTTACCAACCCTCTAATATGGAAAAGTACATGTTAAGGGGTTTTCATATCACTCCTTATTCTCATGTGATTCATGCTATATTTCCACTATTTTATTTTGTGTGGTGTATTTACTTCCCATGATTGTATTCTTTGTGTAGTATACTTTAATTTATGGTTATTTACATCATAATTTTATGACCATTCATTCATGGGGTTTATTTTTCATATGATACCAAATCAGTAAGGGAATTTTTAATTTCAATTTCGACTCATTGGGTTTCACGAAAACATCATTGATTATTTTAATACAAGATTAAATGTGAAATCACTATTTTTTATTTATGTAGTAATTTCCACATCCCTTTATGTATATATTATTTTGATACGCATAATAACTCCATTGTTAAATTCTCAAGTCATTGATATGAACTTGTTAAGAGTAATCATTAATCAATTTCATTTATTGAGTTAAACATCCAAGTCATTGGTGTTATTTTTACAAGAATATGTGTGAATGTCCTCTGATTTATTTACACTGAATATCCAATAATATTTAGTGTATTAATATTTTCCACACATTATTATGTCATTTATTTATCCTTAACCTAAGGATACAGACTTTATAAGGGATTTCATCTCAATTTACATTCCATTGAGACTTCTTTGTTGTTATGCGCCAATTCACTTTATATGGTGTGCATACATACTTTGACATTGTATATCACGAATCCCTTTATTTTCATGATATTATAATGTTTTTATTACCTCAATTCTCTTTATTCAAGCATCTTTAATTTGGTTTTGAACTCTAACTAAAATATCATTTTAAATTTTTATAGATTTATTCTTCTAAATATTTCCCATTAATGTCCATGTTTTAATAATGGTGTTAAGGATTTATTTATATGGACATGAATTTTTTCAAATTAAAATTATTTTTAAAGATTCATTATGGTATGGGACACTTTGATTCAAAAATATATTTTTACCAGATTCTTGATAAATTTTGATACGTTTAAATGTTTTCATGAAAAAATGGATATTTCCCTCAAATAGTTTTACTAATTATTTTCATCTATGTCAATATCCTTCATTATTCTTGATTGAGGTTGATTTATTATAATACAGTATTTCATATTTTATTTAATGATTTATGTTAGACTGTGGATGTGCTATTTTTATACCATTCATGGTTTTTGGATAAAATATTGACATTTTATATGTTAGTTTCAATATGAATGTTTAGATTATGTTTAATCCTTTTATTAATAGGAATGCATTGGACTTAGTATGTGATGGTTGGATCCCCCTATAGATCCTAGATGCATCTGTATGTCTCATATTAAAAACAAGTGTCTTGGAAAAAGGCCTTTACAAAATCATTATTTGTAGTCTTGACACAAGGCCTTGACTATGTGGTTATGATGTCTGACATTATGCATTCCATAATTATGAAATAAGCTATTGATATTACATTTGATAATTTGACTAGTAAAATATACATGTTAATAATTAAATGGAATTATTTGATTTATCTTATCAATATTATTATGAAGTTTATGTTTAAAAGGCATCAGTTTTAGTCTTATACATTGCATTAAATGTTTATGGTTATTTATGATAGTCTCCACTATATTTTTATCCTTATGGAGCATCTGAGATCACACTTTTCTATGTTTTATTTTTTCTAGGATGAGAAGAATTATATTACGATTAACCTGTAGGAATAGGCTAAGGGGTATGAGGGTGCTCAAAGGGGACACAAAGTTGTCGTTTTTCCATTTCACGATGTAATGTAAAACTTATGTAGGTATCTAGTACTTTTAAGGCTACTAAACTAATCAGTATTTCGAGACATGTTCTCATGTGATCATGACAATGTTATTTAATAATGTAACAACTTTGGTAAACTATGGTCGGGCTATTACAGTTGGTATCATAGAATGATTAATAAAAACTTTGAAGCTAGATTTCTGAAAACATTTATTAGAAAACACTACCCTAGGTTAGAATTTGAGGATTAGTATAGAAGAACATCCAAAACTTTTGGTAATGTAAATATTATGTGTGTTTTCCAAATAGTGCATCCCTATATTGAAATGAACAAATATAGGCTACTCTAGCACAGATGTTCCTAGGGGAAAAACCAGAAAACACCGCTTTGAGCTACACTCGAACATGAACTGGTGCACGACAACAGGAGTTGATGCACTCTTTGTTACGACACTCCTGGGGGATATGATTTGGATAATTCAAATTTTCTTTACCAAATGATTTGATGGATTTTAATACAATATGAGAATAAAAAACCTTTGTTAATATTAAGGTGTTTTAGAATGAAAATAAGGTGTCATGATATTCTCTAAATGATTTTATGACAATTGTTAAACACACTATGATTTCTGGTATTAGTCAATGGCTAGATTCCATGGAAGTCATAGTAAAAATGAACATGATGTATAGTGTGGGAACGATGGTGAAGATGAGAAACTAAATGGAATGTTGATAGGCATAAAAGATATTCTGTTCATGACGAAGCATGTTTCAAAAAAATAAGATCAATAATATATATATTAAGAAATTCCCATACACAATAAAGAAGATAAAGGCGGATAATGATAATATCTCTAGCAGTGAAGACCATTGACAAAAGAATGATCAATTTACATCATGCTATTAATGTGGAAGGAGACACCTAGGAATGTGTCTCAATGGAACAAAGAAACGTTTTATGTATGGGAATGAAGGATATAAAGAAAATAATTTCTGAGGGCATTGAAGAGTACTATGAAAGAAAATAAAAATAATCCTAAGAATCCATTTATATTTATTTTCCATAAATATAGGGGACCTGGGCATTACCTGAGTCAATTACCTCTTCTAATGGATAAACACTAGGTCAAGGATGAACCTATGTGGAAATAAATGGATAGAGAAATGTTTAAAAGTATTAATTCTATTTGATGATGGGATTATGTTGGAATACTTTCCTCTTGTATTTGTAACCCTGTTGTTTTTTATATGAAAATTCTTTTTGAGGAATAATTATATTTTCTTTTGTGGATATAGTTATAAAGAACCATTTGGGTTTATATGATCCTTGAATTTGAGTAAATTATAGGTTATTAATTTTTGGGATGAAAATGCGAGGTATGAGATAACATTTGTGGTTAAATAATGTTATGGTAATTTTGAATAATTTCTCTCATTTTTAGAATGTTATAAAATATGGTTTTTGAAAAAGGACAACATGTAGACCTTGTGACAACCCATCACATCAGAAAAATCTGCAGTAATCGAACCGACAACCATAGTGCGACGGGGATTTATCACCTACCACTAGACTACATGAAGTCCCTGGTTTGGGTGACTATTTATTTTTAGTTAAATTATTTTATTGATCAATAATAAGTTGATTTGGGATCTTATATTATATCAAATGAATATCCTTAGTATAATAAAATGATTTGGTGATTAAGTGATAAATGTTATTTTGGAAGATTTTTTCTCTGTTGGGAACACTATATGCCTAAGGAAAATAGAATACTATGGGATTTCATTTGAGGGGTAATGGTGGATTTTTTTATTTTGGAAGAATATATGTTTTTTGTAGTGATTCAGGTTATTAATGTAAATGATTAACCTATCATGGAGAATATGTGATTTGGTTAACTACACTTCGGTATGAGACTTTAAAAATAGATGGTGTTATTTAGAGATATGTTAAGATTTACTATAAATGACTATGTTATTAAATCCTTCTGAGTTTTCAGTTTTTATCATAGATTTCATTATAATGAAGGATTTTAAAGAAAAATGTTTATTTAATGGTCATTAATGAACATTTGGTAATGTTTGTTTAATTTTGGAAATTAAGATTAATATATCTTTCGGTAAAGGATTATCCATTTTGGGGATCATCTGATCTGTAACTAACAATGTGTTTTTTGTTAATATCTAAAGACATGAAAATATATAGTTCATACTTTGTGGATTATGTGATTCAATAGAAGTTGATTATAGCACTTCATGTGTGACCAAGTCATCTTGAATACTCATCATTTAGGGAAAAGAAGTGTTAGTGGTAGAAATTTTTTAAAGGATGAAACTGTACATAAAAATTTATTATGTCTTTTTATGTTCTTATTAAATCTCATAAATCACTTCCTTAACATTATGAAATTTAACATAAAACAAAAATCATTTTTCATTTATTTTTCCTACTTTAAAACTAATTATAATTTATCCCATCACAAGTTTGTGGTTTTCTGGTTGTTAACTTTCTCCTGATCATGTTTTATATTACGCTACATTAGAACTTGACACTTATTTTATCTTCCATATCCATGTTTTCCAACAACGAATCCCAGTATGGGTTATCTCAGCTGACCTTTGTACTTATCATTATTTCTTTTAAAGTGATTGTTTTATTGACTCTTTTTGTGATGTGGGACATTAAATGAATTTCCCAAGCCCAATTTTAAAATTTCAAAAACGCAATTTCCAAAATGGGGAAGAATGTAACACCCTAAGATTTCATAGTAAGTTATTTTATTTAATTTAATTCAATAGCTTGCGCTATATGCGATACTAAATTTGAGCACAACACAATTTACCAAACTAGTCGTTCAAAAAACGGGTATGAATAATATTTACTGAATTTTTAATTTATATACTCCATATAATTTTAACATCAATATTATGTGTTTTTTAGACATAATATAAGAAAAAATTAATTTTTTGGATAAAGAAATATTTTTCAAAAAATAAAATTTTACCATATTTTATTGGAGAACCCTTTTTAAATCTAAAGCTTCACTCTTTTGTATATTAAATTTGACAAAATAAATTTATTCTTTATAATTAGGATATAAAAATTCAGTTTTCATAAATTCTCGGTGCTTTTATGATAACTTTCATATTTTGATGAATAGTGAAAAATACTAAATTTTAATTGACAAAACATTTCAAATCAAAATAATTTAGAGTGTTAAATTATACATTTTAATGGTTTTGAAGTATAATTAAATTATATTTTTATCATTTATTCCAATGTTGGACATTAGAAGTAATTTTACATTTGAATTAGACATAAACACATATCAATCTTTTGATTATTTGTTCTCCTCAAAAAATGCTTTTTGGTTTTAAAAATGGGAATATTTTTTATAATATAAATTCTAGGTTCTGAATTTGGTAAAATAGAAATAATTTTTGAATTTGGAATATCAAAATTATCTTTGGTTGATTTTTTTGTTTTTTTAACAATTAATTTTTTATGAATAGTGAAATACACTACAATATTTTTTAAAACCAACTTTTTATTTAAGTAATTATTTATTTTAAATAAATTTATTTTATGTAAAAATAGATACATAATAGCTACATAAGTTCAATGTAATTTATTGATTCCATTTATTAATATAATTAGATGTATAAATTTTTATTGAACTTTTTAACGTCTTTTACCCACCGTCAAGGCACGTCTGAAAATTTTCATAAAAAGTATTTTTAACACTTTTTTGAAATGAATTTCAAAACTACGGGAGACGTAGTTGTCATCAATAAGTAAAATGGGGTTTAATATTTTGAAAATAAATTTTTCTATATAGAATCTTTTTAGTTTTATTTACCACGGTTAAAAGTAAATATCGTAATTAAAGGACAAAAATTATATTATAATTACCCTAACCCATGTCACAGTTCTATTGGATAAGTTTATTACAAAAAAAATCATCCTTAAGAATAATATATTATCCTTTTGATCCACTTGTATTATATTTGGAAATTTGTTATTATTTTATTTAAAGAAGATTTAAAATTGTTAAATTCATAGTTTAATAAATAAAACATTTTTAAATTAGGGTTTTACATAAGATATATTTGACTATAAATATTCATTAGAAATGTAAAAATATTTCCAAAATAATGCTTTTTTATTTATAAATTATATACATTAAATAATTAAATTTATTTATGAAACAATGATGATGTAGTAATTACCTTATTAATGAATGATTAAAAAATTGAAATTATAAATATCCAAATAAATGTAAATTAAAACTTTTGGGGAATTAAACTAATTATATAGGTTATTATTAAATTATATGATTGATTTAATTTAATTGGTTCGAAGTAATCATGTTTTTTTGACTTAAAAAAAACCAAACACTAAATAGGGTCAAAATACACATAAAAGAGTTTTTAAAAAAAATACTATGTTAATAAATGTTATAATAATTCTGAAAATTTGAGGTTTGGTCAAATGACTTATATAATGATATATATGTCATTAATGAACCACTTGGGGTTCTCTTGTCTTTTTATAAGATTTTTATTAACCATTTATTATAATAATACAAAAAATACATGGTAAAAGTTAAACTATATAACTAACAGTTAAATCTAAAATGTAATGTTAATATGGTGCTCTAACCAATCTAAAACCTATTTTCTGTGAGGATTTCAACCCATCCCCTCCTAATCCTCGAAATAAATCCTTTGGATCCATTATAAACCAAATATGATTGTGTAATAAATTAATATTTCATGCTTTTCCTAAAGTGACCCTCACCTCTCTTATAAAGTGTACCTCCCCTTCTCTCAAAATCACACCTAAAAATCCATTTAGCACGTCCAAACCCGGCTCAAATATTGTCCCAAATACCCTCACATGACCCTAGATGCCTTACTTTTATTAGAGAGCCAACCTAAGGATCCCTTTTGATGAAATCAAAATAAGGCACCTAAAGAAGAGGCCTTACTTTCATCACCTCTTTCAATGTTCTTTTCTTCTTCCACTTCCTCTTTCACTATGGTTTCCATTCCAAAATAATAACTCTACTAACTTCTACCTAATTCTATGTTATTAAAAATATAGTACAACCATATTAATTATTATATTCATCCTATGATTGACAAAGTCATTATATGTGTGTACGTACGGCTTACCATCTCTATGTCGTGGTGTAGTTTGTTATTCAACACGTCATTGTTTGGATGGGTATAATAATGAGTATAAATGATGTAAATAATAAATGTAAATTTTTAATTATTCTTTATATATAATATACCATCCAATTACATAATATGTCACCACTTATAGATTGATATTGTCGCTCGTGCGTACGTGCGTCTTACCGTGTCCACGATGCGATGAGATTTTGTTCCCCATCGAAACCATTCATGAATAATTTACACTTTATAATTATGTATAATGTTTAATAACTTAATATCATTATGGTATGAATCTTATACATCCGATCCATATAAAACAATACTTACATAACAAAACATATAAAGTAAAACGAATCATTTAACACACCAAATAATGATACTACTGAAATATCATTAACAAATAAATATTATAAGATCATATATGATATCATATTTATGTATATGGAAATATAACACGAATATCATGAGAATAATATGTGACATGAAAACCTCTTACCTTGTACTTTTCCTTAGTAGAGGGTAGGTTAAGCAATATTGCCACTATCTCATTTTGTGTGGTGTATGTACTTCCCATGATTGTATTTTTTGGGTAATATAAATTAATTTTTTTGTTTTAACTCTTCATTGTATGATACTTATTTCATAGGGTGTATGTTTCATAAGTTACCAAATCGGTAAGGGAATTTCTAATTTCGTTTTCCACTTAATGGGTTTCACGTAAACATTATGTATTATTTTACTCCAAGATTATGTGTGGAATCACTATTTATTTATTTATATAGTAATTTCCACTTCCCTTTGCGTGGATATACTTTTGATACAAATAATCACTCCATTTAAAAATTATCCAGTCATTGACATGTACTTGATAAGAGTAATCTAAACACAATTTCCATTCATTGAGTTAAACATCCAAGTCATTGGTGTTGTTTTTACAAGAATATGTGTGAATTTACTCTGCTTAATTTACACTAAATATCCAATCATATTGGGTGTATTTATATTTTTCATGCATAATTATGTCTTTTATTTATCCTTAGCATAAGGATACTGTCTTTATAAGGGATTTTAGCTCAATTTACTTTCTATTGAGACTAATTTGTTGTAATGTTCCAATTCACTTTATATTGGGTACATACTATACTTTGACATAGTATATCATAAATCACATTATTCTCATGATATTATAATGTTATTAGTACAACAATTATCTATATTCAAGCGTCTCTTGTTTCATTAGGAACTCTAACTGAAATATTATTTTAAATTTTTTAATGATTTATTATTCTAAATCATTCTCATTAATATCCATGTTTTAAAAATGGTGTTAAGGATTTATTTATATGGACATGAATGTTTTAAAATTAAAATTCCTTTTAAAAGATTCTATCTTGTATGGTAAACATTGATTCCAAAATCTATTTTAAAAAGCTTCTTGATAAATAATGATTCTTTCAAATGTTTTCATAGAAAAGGGGTTATTTCTCTCAAACAGTTTTAATTATTATTTTCATCTATGTCAATATCCTTCATTATGTTGGATTGATGTTTATTTATTATAATAAAATCTTCCATATTTTATTTAATGAGTTATGTTTGACTGTGGATGTGCTATTTTCATACCATTAATGTTTTTTGTTTTAAATATTGACATTCTGTATGCCAGTTTCAATATGAATGTTTAGATTATGTTTCAACCTTTTCATATGAATAATGAAATGGACTTTTTAAATAACACGTGGAGCCTACTATAGCTATATGATGCATCGGTAGGTCTCACAAAAAAATTACTGTTTTGGCACAAGGCCTTGAAAAAATATTTACTTGCAGTCTTGGCATGAGGCATTGACTATGTGGTTATGATGTCTAGTATTAAATATTCCATCATTATGAAATTAGCTATTGATATTACATGTGATTATTTGACTACTAGAATATATATGTGAATAAGTAAATGGAACTATTTTATTAATCTTTTCCATATTATGATGATGTTTTTTTAAAAGGCTTGTGTTTTAGTATTATAAATTGCCTAAAATGTTTATCCTTATTTAGGACATTCTTCGCTATATTTTTATCTTTATTGAGCATCTGAGCTCACCCTTTTTTATGTTTTATTTTTTCTAGTATGTGAATAAGTATATTATGATTAACTTATAGGAATAGTCTAAAGGATATGAGTGCGTTAAAAGGGGACACAATGTTGTTGTTTTCCATTTCATGATGTAATGTAAAACTTATATATGTATCTACCACTTCAAATGATTCTAAGATAATCAGTCTTTCGAGACATGATCTCTTGTGATCATGCCAATGTTATATAACAATTCACTAACTATGGGTATCTAGGGTTGGGGAATTATAATATTTCACATAAACTTTTACCATTGGTTGGATTCCTCTAGTGTATGGGGAAGAATGCCCAAGGAAATATAATTCTATTGATAGAGTATCATAAATATATATTAGTTACTTTATTAAATTCATTATATATCCCCTTTTACTTGGATAAATTTTATACATGCACTAGAATATATATCTTAATTTAATTATATTTTAAAACTATTATTTGGTCAAAATTATTTATTAATTTTTGATAATTTTTATACCATAAACTCACTTTAACTACATTAAAATTTTTCATCCTTTTTAATCTCTTATGAACCATTTACAACTTGATATGTGAGTCAGATTTTTGATAATTTATTCTTACTAACCCTTCTCTTAGTTATTTTTCATGATTACATTTGAAGCTATATGTAGGGGGGTCTTAATTCATGGAATTATTTCAAAGAAAAAACAGTAATAAACTGGGAATGTTTGTGATATTGTTGTTTTCTTGAACAAATATGTATAAATTAATTTCAAATAAATATCAATTCATTATTTAATATTATTCACTGAAACTAAAAATTTATATAATGAATAAAACAATCATATAAAAAATTATATAAAAAAATAAATAATTGATGAGAAAAATAATTCACCATTTTCCAAATTTTACTTACTTTCCACTAAAGTTAAATTTGGAATGATTTTGAGAGGTGGTATATTTTTAATGGAAATGAGTATTAAATATTTATGGAGATATGAATTCAATATCATAAAATATATTAATAGGGACAGCCTTTCCCATTTATCTTATAAATTCATTACTTATTTACACACCAAACATAAACTTATAAATAACACTATCTAAGTCATAAGTACTAAAATAATTCTTATATGAGTGTGTACATGTGTGATTAGTATAATCTATGTGGTAAACAACATTTTTTTAACAATGATGAACATTCTATATATTTTTTCCCTTGAATAAAGAGAAAAATATCCAACAAACTTGTTATAAATCATGTATAGATGAAAATGGGAGAATTGAATAGATATGGAATAGATATAAAATAAGTTTTTTGATTTTATATTAAAATATAGAGTCATAGATCAATGGTCAAAAAGTTTCTAAAGGTTATAGAACTCTTTAATTGTATGTTTGGATTTCATCTAGGTATAGTTTTTTTGAATTCAATAATGATTTCTTCCCCTTGTGTGAAAAATTATAAGTGTGGGTGAATTAATGAAGCTCAATTAATATAAATTTTAAATAGTGTATCATGTTATATCATTCTCAAATTATTTATAAAAAATAATAGTTGGTACTATTTTAAATAATTTTTTTTTATTTCTATTTAATGATAATTTATTTTATTTTGTTAATTAAGAGAAATTATTTTCCATTAAATTTAGTTTACTATTTTTAAAATATTATTTTATTGTTTTATTGATTTAAAATAATAATTTTAGGAAGTGATTAATGATAAAATTGTTGAAAATGATTCATGTTTTTAAAATATATAACTATTTATTTAATATTTTCAAATATACAAAAAAAATTCCACTATCAATAATGTTTTTAGTTGTAATGATTTTAAAGTATGATATTTCATTCAGTGACAATCAATATAATAGGTTATGAAAAATGAACATTGTCAACATAGATTGGGGCATCCACTCTTGAGATTTAAGAAAAAAGTCATGTTTAAGGTATCTAAGATATTCAAATTAGTGATATAGGATTATTTTTTTATATGATAAGGTCATTAGTTGTGATATGAGAATATCATAAGGTCATGGAAGTGTTCAAAAAAGTGGAATCAATATCATAGGTTATCCAAAAAAAATAAATCATATGTTTTGTATCAATTATATTTTATGATATCAAAATCAATAGATGATTTTTAGTTGCGATTGTATATGTCACATTCATCTTTTTACATTTATGATATACGTAATTTTCTAATAAGACATGGATTTAAGAAGATGAAACCATAGAGAACATCATTATCTCTAAATATAATGGAATATGTTTTCATGAGTGACTGAATTTTTATATTTATTAGAAATATATTTCATGAACTAAAATGGTTTTTAAAGGGATTTTTCTTATCATTTATTATTAAAATGGTAAATTAGATAAGTCGATTGAGTTGTATATTGCAACATGGCATATCAGAATCCATGAGATGATAAGTAAATATATCATAATTTGCAAAAAAAATATATTATTAGGCTTGAATTGAACAAATGTGTTATAGAAAGTAGTATTGTGGACTATGATATGATATACTATGAAACTAAAATATATTATAAATACAATTATTGTATAATATAAAACATTATAAAACACTTCTAATGAATTCCATTATTAAATCATCATCTCGTATAGTGATGATGTTTTCAGTTCAAGTTTATTCCACAAAGATGAGGTGGAATTATTCCATTTTTAATCTCATTCCACTTATAATGTTGATAGTACATGTGTATGTAATGAAATTTAAATTATCTTTTATAAAAATATTTTCTATTCAAAAAGAAAATGGTTTAAAAACATAATAGATTACTCTTAGATAAGTAAATATGAATTGTACTGATCATGGGATAATATAATATTACTAATTGATTAAGGAAATATGCTATTAATGTAAACGGATTTGAAAGAAACAATATCTATGTGAGAAAATCATAGATCATTATATACATATCAGTTGATCTCGGTAATGGGTTAAAATAACTATTCTTTATGTTCTTCCACTGCTCTAAAATTAAATTAGTAATTGATAAATAACTAACTATAGATTATTTAAATAAAAGATAAGGGCATATTAATGATTTTTTTATAATATGTCTAATTTGTATATAAATTTCAACTCTAATAATTTCAATGTATGATATTTAGAGTACAGATTCCAATTATTAATCTTTTATTATTGTTAAATTTTTTAATTATTATTTTTCTACCCAAATAAAATTTTAGCCTATTTTAATTGTTTATTCATTATATTATGAAATTGAATGAATCCAATAATGAGTATCGGATGATTTCAATCATATATGCATGATTGGGGCATAACTATATGATCGATACTAAATATGATAAATTATTGTTTCCTATAGCTAAGATCCAATGTATCACTGAATAACTAAATGATTGTTTTATTGTATTTGTCGTTCACATAGGGAATATAAGGATTACTTGATTATCATCATTTTATTCATATAATCATCATTGAGAACCAGTGAAAGGTTAATAAATAGTTTCTATCAGGTTCAACCACCATGTATGGATGAAATTAGATTAGGATATAAGTTAAAATATTAAGGAATATATCTATTGAATCACATAATGATTTTCATTTTTTTATTCTGTTGTAAATTTGGTTTTTGTTTCTTTATTTATTAATTATATCAATAAAATTAAATAAAAAAATAATCAATATATGCCCTTCTTACTATAAATAATTGTATAAAAATAATGACATAAATATTATTGAGTTTGAGTAAAAATCCATGATAGATATCCCATGTTTATTACTATAGTATATTCCCCAGTTTCTAAAATACTATTTTTTATTGTTTTGTAAATAGATTTTATAAATATACCCATATTTAAATCTAACCCTTTCTTTTATAAAATAAAATATTGTAAACAGAACTGATATATAATATTTATAAGTTTCCCCATGGTGCGTATAAATATACTCTTTTGTGATCTATATTATCTAAGATGCACTCTAGTATTACAATATAATATATCATAATAAATTTTTTATGGGAATATATCTTCATTTTTTGATTTATAAATAATTCATTTTAAAGAATAATGGATTCACTCTTTTCTATAATTAAAAGTTGAAATTTATTCAAAATAACAACTCTTTATCATTTTATGTAACTACAATAACAGTTAAACTTCTTTATTTTATATCCAAATACCTTAAAAAGGGTTCCATGTACTTAGATATTCCTTAGACAGAATTCTCTCAATCATAATTTCCTCATGGAACTTAATTTATTCGTAACCATTAATTTCAATTTCCAAAAAGTCAATGGCAATAACCATTTTTATTTTTTAATCAGTAAATGATTATCATGTCATCATTAATTAATGAAATTATTTAAATTATGTAAATTACATCAAAAAAGATATCTAAAATATTTCTTGTAGGGTTATTCAGATTCTGTAAACAAAAACTATTTTGAATTTCATTCATCGTTGAAATAAATTTCCCTAATTAATAAATTTCAAATTTTTCTATTAAGATAAAAATATATAATTTATTAAAATCTCCATTATTCATTGTCAGTGTTTTTTTATATCCACTTCAATTTAGTAATGAGTCCCAGTCATGTTTGAATGAATGTAACTCCAAATTAACTTTTCATTTTTTATTTATTAAAACATACTTTATTAATTATTATATGAAAATATAGCACCTCCATTCTAATATTAATTTATATTTTTAAATAAAATTCGATGAAAAAACCCGAAGATATTTATTTTTTCATCACATTTAAATTTAATACAAAAATACTAAATGAATTTCTAAGGAATTTTAATGACAGTAAAAATTGAGTACCATAACATCATTTTACCCAAATAGGTGATACTACTATTAACAATGATAAATTTATAATCATGTAAAATTAAGAAAAACTAAACCATGACTCCATGTGGAATACATAATTACTTATTTTGAAGTAAATTGTGGCATCCCTTTAAAAATATTCAATGAATTATTGTCATGACCCATCCTCCAAATGACATGAACCACATTCTATGATCATGGTGATCTCCTATAATACCCTGGATTCCTTCCCATCACACTATAGGTTTTTCCCACTGATGTCACTTATCTGACTAAGGAAAACCCCAACTAAAAAAAACAGGTTCTTTCCGTCTACATTGTTCTCACTCACACACACCCTGGAAGATATCCTAATAGGTCATCCAACATAACCACTTATCCAATCTAGACATGCTTAACTACAGAGATCTAATCAGGTTGGATCCCTACAATTAATGTGCACAGTTTTTTGTGGGTAGTTTCATTTAGTATTTTAAGTCTCCGCATTAAAAGCTTGTCCAATTATCTTTTTAGGTGTTTTACATCATTATGGAGGATAATGGGAAGTACTAATGTTGAAATCCTTATGAATTAATTATCCAAATTCAATTAGAACTCAATAGTATTATAACATCATGGAAAAAGGGAGAATAGAAAAACTAAATGATACTACCCTTGTTAAAAAGATGAAAAATTATTTATGAGATCATACATGATTATAATTAAAAAGTTAAGATATCTAATATTGGATTAGTAGCCAGGATGGGTAACATCATGAGATGTTTCTCTGTTTGTGTGAATGTTAGGAAAAATCACATTTAGAGAATATTTCTCTACCATTGTGGTAGTTACTAGTCAAATAAGTTACCCTAGTGGGTAATCAATTATGGTATTCTAAGAAGGCAACTATGGGTTTAGAGGAGAACTGTGGGGTTCAATAAATAGGTTCATAGGCCAAGGATTTCAGTTATTGATATATGGTTTCAGAGAAAATGATCACACTAAAGGTCCAATGAACTACCTGGGTTTTATGTATGGGGTCAAAAATGAGGAATTTTTCTTTAATGGGATTGAGATTGTAACACCCCTTTAAAAGTGATACATGAATGAGTAAATTATAATATCTATGATAACAAAGTGAAAATTTCCTTTCATGAGACTACCTAAATATAACTCCACAATGAATCTATCTTTCCTTGGATTATTGGACAACTTGGGTTTCCTCTTTAAGAGATTCCATTGGTGTGTAAAATAGGGGACAAATAAAACTAAAAACATGTGTTCGCCTATTGGTGAAAACGTTATTCAGATAAACATCCTAGGTGGGTAAAATCCCATGGTGTGTGGGAAGGAAACCATGGTATCATGGTATACCTGAGGGGTTAGATAACCATGTTCATACCCTAGGGATGTCAAGTTATGAAAATTAAAAAATGGATTTCTCATTCTGTTTTCATTAAATCCAAATAGCCATCAAGACATCTTTAATTTTATAAACGTTTAGAAAAATAATTGTGAATTTATTTCTTTTCCTAATTTTTAAAATAAGTCATGGTGACGACATTTTTTTTACATGATGTCTTTCATTTAACAGAAATAGTAATAGGTCATGTCATTATAAAATATAGTGATCCTTGATGATATTTACAAATACATTAAATGAACTAAATAATATCCTTTGAACTAATTCATAGGTAACCATTACCTCCATTATGGGTGACCTTTAACGATGTTCATCATGAAATCATTATTATCCAAATTGTCAACATTTTCAAAAATATTATATAATACCTCGACCAAATCTAAAACTTCTTCTTAATTTCTATTGGCTATAAAATAACTTCAGTGAGAACTAATAATTATAAATTAATTATGAACAAACCTATTTTGTGGAAAATAAATTCAATAAATTTAAAATTTCAATATTGACATAAAATAAAATATATTCATGGTTCCCACAATTTAAACCCAATATATGTTTACAATTACTTGGTTTTTTCACTAAACATGTGTGAGAATTTTATCAAGGAATTTGAATTAAGGAAATTATATAAAAAATTATATCATTGACACAATCCCCCCAAAACAATCTATCAGAATTGTGGTGTCTCGTCATTTGGATAGTGCTTTTAAAATTATTATAAGGCCTTAAATATCATAGATTTTATTTTATTCATGGATTAAAACTTACAATGAGGTCATGGGAGGTTGCAAAGGGGACCACACACTTTATTTGGGAGATTGGGGCCCAAAGGTCCCTAACCCAAATTTCTTGCAATAATATAAAGCTTATATAATGTAACACAATTGAACATATTCATCGACTTGGGATAATGTCTCACCATGGGTAAAAATATGAGATTTAGATTATATCTATGAAATTTAATCATTACATTAATAATAATTTATTAAAATTGGAAAAATTAATAAAGATGGTATGATATAGTCTAAAATTACATCCCCTGTCCATTTATGAGTTAATTTTTAATTTATATATAAATTTATAATCCATAAAGTTTGAGTAAAATATTTTGTAGTAGTTAAAGTTAAAATAGTTAACTAAGGGGTTAAAAAAATGTTAATTTATAAAACACCACAAGAAATAATCAAAATTTAATTGGTTTATCATGTTTTAACCCTATCCCACCCTAGGATCAAATATTTTTTCATTTGGATTTATTTTTATTAATAGTTTATTCCTTATAATGTATTCTTTTTGTTAACTAAAATTTACCCCTCACCACAATTGTAAAAGGGTTCCACCTCCATCACTTGTTTAAAAAAATGTATCCATATAGATAATCCAACCCATTATAATTAATCATTAAATATCCTTACCAAATTATTATAGGTTATTTTCATTATAAAAGTCATACTCTAAATCCATTAATAATATATCTAAAGGAGTTTTATAGAATAATACAAGGTTCAGATAGATGTGAAGGAAATAGAACCAGAGGTAAAGGCTTATCATATCACTTTTACTTCTATGAGACATATTTCATATTCACCACATATTTCATTTGTTTAGTTTATATACTAGCCCTTTCATATATTATATCCTTAATCACTTTATCTCTATTGTTTTTAATTTTTCCTTTGAAGTTATTTCTTTCATAGGGATTATGATTCAAATGATCCCAAAGTGGTAAGGGTTTATTTTTCCATCTCATCATTATTTAGGATTATTTATGTTTGTGTACCTGATGGGGGATATTTTTCATCAATATCAATTTTTTTAAAAAATTACAAGAAAATTATAAATTCTACTAGTTATTTATCAAATAAATTTTATATATGTTTTCCTTTTTATAATACGGTTAGAAAAGAATCTTGTAGTCATTTTCTGAACAAGGTGTATTTTGACAATTTTACAAAAGTGGGAAAGGAATGTATTTTAAATTATATAGAATGATTGTATTTTATTTTAATCATGACTAATCTGTTATTTTAATACTTATTTACAAGTATACAATGTTCTTCTAAAATAAAATGTTTCCATTTATATTTTTAAATTCATTAAATAAGTTATTTCAATGTGAAGATTTATTTGTTCAATAATTTTCAAAATCTATTTTAAAAATATTTCCATCTATGTCAACATATATTGTGGAATCTTATGGTATAAAGGTATTATTATCATATTTTACCATCCAACATATTTTTATGGATGGTTTAGGAGTAGTTTTTCTTGGTATAATATTGTTATTATGTGTGTGAGTTCTTTAAATATGGATAATTATTTATTTTTGAAGTTCATGATTATATTGTGTTATTTATTCATATAAGAAATGAATTAGACATATTAAGTGACTGGTGGGCCAAAATTTACATATCCCCTCAATATATCAACAATTATAATGATATAAAATAGTTTGGGTATTTAGTTGAGGTATTACCCATTTATAAAAGATGTCTTAGTATGAGGCCTTGACAGTATGTTTCATATGTCTTGGAATAAGGACTCAAAGAGAAGTTTCAGATATCAAATGGTATGAATTCCATCATTATGAACTGTTATATATAAGTCCACATGATTGTATGATAGTTTTTATAACCATAGATAATTTTTAAAATAGGGTATTATATATATATCGTTATATTATTATCATTTCATTTCATCCATATTATTCATGCCTCATTTGTCTTACATTGTACACATACCATTACTGATCATCTAAGCTCACCTCCTTCTTATGTTTCTCTTCTATAGGATACTGGGAAGTGTTTTATGATTAATATGAATGGATATTCTAATGGGCAAAATAATATTCTCAAAAAAATATAATGCTGAATTTTATAATTTCAAATGTAAATGTGAAGTTCAATTATGAATATTGTCCACTGAGGATACTAAACTGTTCATTCATTTTGGATGAGATTTATTTTATCTAGTTCCAATGATATAAAGTTACCACTAACTCTAGAATACTATGGTTGGTTTCTTTATAGTGGGTATCAGAAAAATACTAATAGAAACATTTGGTTGTATATTTAGAAAAAACATAGAATATAGAACATAACCATAGCTAAAAATTTGAGATCATTCCAAAATAAACCATGTTAAAGATTATAAGATTAGTTATGAATATATTTTTTAATTAATGTTATGTGTTTAACTATTTTTGGAAATAAAAATTATGTTCCATAATGTTATGATCTAATATAGTTTATTCCATTATTTAGGAATGGTGCCCAGTATAAGGAATATGAACAATATCAATGCACATAATCCATGTAGGTATTTCACTCCTTGGAATGATGATGAAGAATGATTTGGATATACATCTAGAGATGAACAAATTATAACTATTTAGAGGATAGACTAATCAGGTTTTGAGAAATATCCTAGTATGTATAGAGCATCTTACTGATCCACAATGCGGTGTAACAATGTTATAATACTCATGTGTTAGAAACCTATATCATTAAATAAGGATAAAAATATGTTTGTAGTTGAGAAATGGATATGTTCCTTAGAGAAGATATTTTTCGCTTTAGGAATTAATAAAAGGCATAAGGTTGTTATGGAAATTTATCATCAATTAGGTGATTCAGATCAATGGTGTTCATTGATCTCAATGCCTATAGTTGAGGAGAAAATAGTAAGAAGGGAATGGGGGGATTTTAAGGATCTTTCCATGGAAATGTAATTTCCTCATGAACAATGAGAGGATATGAGAATACAATTCTTCATTTTGTTGTAAAAGCAAGAGGTAAATGTGGGTATGTAAGAATGTAACTTTACGGGATTGACAAGGCTTGATCTGAACTACTTAAGTAATCCAATGGTCAAGGTTGACCATTTATTTGATTTTATCAAGAAAATTCATTGAAGGGTATTGTTCTCCAAAAAATTGACATTATATAGGATATTGTATCTTGTTTTCTCCAGATAGAGAAATAATTCTCCAAGTCTTATAGATTTGAAATAAATAGGTAGATGATTAATATGAAAAAGAAACAAATGTATAAGAGGGGATAAGGGAGATGATTGTTTCAACATGTGGTATGTGTGGAAATAAGTACCTTGGTATATCATTAAAATAAAATGGATTTTTCATTAGGATTATAGAACTATTCCTTCATGATTATGAATGAAAGGGTGAGGGAGAATCCATCAAAGTATGATGTAATGAATCTAAAGATATGGATAATTATTCCAATTAATTCACTAAGAATCAAGGTAACTTAATGAAGAAGAATCCAATGGGATGAGGTCATATTTATGAAATTAATATTGCTAATATATATGTTCCAAATGATGTGATAAAAGGTACATATATCATTCAATCTAGAATTAGAAATTTGGTATTTTATTTTAATTCAACCCACTGTTTTATATCTAAATAGCTTTATAAGGGTATCACATCAATATCTCAAGGATTAGATATTATGTTACCAATAAAAAACTAAAAATGGTATGACAATATCATTTTATGATTATATTTCCACCCTAGTTGATGTTTTTGTAAATATTAATCATATAAATTATGTTATTCTCTATATGGTAAAATTTTATGTTATCTTTAGAATGGATTGGATTTCAATACCTAAATACTAACTCAATTTTCTAAAAAGAGAAGTCACATTTTATATTCTAACCAATCAATAATCATAGATAACTATGATGGTGAATATGAAATTATAATGGAAATCACATCTATTATATTGGACTATATTCCATTTAAAAAGTGGTTTTTATCTCATATTATTAGGGGAAACATAATATCAATTATATGTCTATTAAATGGGTGTTTTTAAATATATTTCTAGAATATTTATATATTCTTCAAACAAATAATGATGTCAATTTTTCAGTAGAACTATATTTTCTGATACACCTATTTCAAAGAATCTATATAGAATGGCTCTGATTGAGTTGTGGGAATTGAAGAAGAAAATATAAGAATATTGAAAATGAGATTCATTCTACTAGGTGAATCACATTGGGTTGTACCTTTTCTTTTTTTGAAGATTAAATATAGATCAATGTGTAACTACATTGATTATAAATAATGGATCAAGATCACTGTGATGAATAAATATCATCTATCCTATATTGATGACTTGTTTGATCAACTGCCCAGATATCAATACAGTCCCAATATTTACCTTCATTCTAGATATCATCAACTATGGGTTGATAAGGAAAATATACCCAAGAAGACATTTTTTACAAGGTGTGGAAACTCTGAATTTATAATGATTCCATTTGGTCTTAGTAATGACTCTATTATAATCATTGATTAAATGATTAGGGTCGTTATATATTACCTTTATCATTTTGTGCTCATATTTATAGATGATATTATAATATATTCAATGATCATTTAAAATCAGAAAGATCATTTGAGGATTGTACTTACAACCCTAAGGAAGGGATATTTGTATGAAAATTTTACCAAGTGATAATTTTGGCTATAAATGTATCATTTTTAGGTAATTTAATCTCTAGAGAGTGTGTATATATTGTCCTAAAAAAAGATAATAGTTATTGAACAAATGGATTAGAACAACCACAGTAATTGAGATCGATAATTATTCTATTTTAACTGGTTATTATCGATTCTTTTGGAAGAATTTATTATAGTTATCTAACACACTCATCAAGATAACTTGGAGGGGATCCAAGTTTCATTGGATATATGAATATGAGGAAACGTTCATTGTACTAAAGAAATGGTTAGCTAGTGCACCAATATATACACTACCATAAAGTGGAAAAGTGTCTATAATATCGAGTGATGCATCGAATACGGTATTTTGATGCATCCTCATGAGAAAATGATATGGTGATAGATTATGCATCACACAAACTAAAGGATCATGATAAAAAAATTTCTCAACTCATGAATTCGAGTTTTTTATTATAATTTGTTCATTAAAGATATGTAAGCATTGTATTTAATTAGAAATTTATACCATATATATTGATCATAAAATTTTAAAGTATATTTCCACGTAGAAAATTTGAATATTCTATAACGAATTAGCAAGTTTTATTTCATGTGAAATATTAATTTATTATATTTTTTTCCTTTTTCTCACTATAATACATGCATTATATATCTCATATTGGTTATTTTAGACACTCTGTTGTCGACCTACTGAGTTTTACTCTGACCATGGATGTGTAGCTATTTGGTACCTTGACATATTTCACGGATGTAGGTTTTCCCAAGGGAAAGGGACCATGTAGGTTATTTCTAGCAGGCTATATGGGTTCGAGCTAGGAGATGGGGCGATATGGGGTTGGGATTGAGGGTTTTTTTAGATTTATTCGAGTCTGATAATTTGTTTGACTTACATCATGTCATTTATACACTTTCAATTTTTCATTACATGATTCTTTTATTATGTGGAATTATTCAGTTTGTACCTTTCTTTGTTTTGGAAATATAATTAATTTATTATTTCTACAACTCTGGTATTATTTCAGATTTCATTGCAAATCTTACTAGAGTTTACAGTCTCCCCAGTATATTCACTAGATTATTTCGGCTAGTCAGAATCTTCTAGTGTATGGGGATGCATGCTTGAGGTTACGTAGCCAACCATCTCAGTCACACGAGGGACCACTGAGTCAGTAATTTTAAAGATTATGATTTCTCAATACATTACAACCCTTGTAAAGTGAACAAGGTTGAAGATTCTCTAATACGAAGGGATCATGCTTGTTTATCTGTGTTGATGATCACTAATGATACAATATTTCAATATTTGAAAACAAATGATCTTGAAATATTAATGTAATGGGAGAAATAATATTTTACCCAAATGACAGTAAAATAACATATCTATGTTAGGATAAAGTGCTGTCAAATAAATATGTGGAGTAGCATAAGAAGGTGAGAAATCTTTCTATGTTATACCTTGATTATGATGAAATTACAGGGGTTATAAATCATGTATGTGTCATATCCCTACCATATTTCATGAAGCAGCTATTGGATGAGATCAAATTTCTCCTTTCACTATTAATCCATGAAGTATGTAAACATATAAAAATTTTAATGAGTGTTTATGTTGGTACAATATAAAAAAATATATGACATAATATTTTTCATGGTTCTTTCTATGTCAATATGTTAAGGGTATGATATATAAATCTAAGGGGTTGTTTTAACCATTACCCATAATAAAATGGAAATGGGAAATCATAAGCATGGATTTTATCATCGAAATCCCTAGAACATCTAATTTAAATATTGTTATTTTGGTTTTAGTTGATCTCTTAATAAATACATCACACTTCGTTACCATCAGATAATATTTATCTCACAATTGTTTTGAGGATATATTTTAAGGATGTTGGAAAGAATCATTTACTACCAAATTCTATTGTACCTGATCGAGATCAATGGTTTTCATCGATGTTTTGGTGAAGTGTAAAGTGATAATTGGGCATATAGTTGAGATTCGTTTCCTCTTAACAGCCATTAATAAATGGCTTGCTTGAAATGAATTTTTATACTCAAGAATAAATGTTAATAGATTTCTCTCAATATTTCAATGGTTTTTGGGATTAATTCCTTCCTTTAGTGTAATTTTATCATTACAATAATATCCACTCAATCATTCAGATAGAACCTTATGATTTATTCTACGAAAAAAGTGAAAATAATCAATATTTAGGAATTATGTTGGAGAAAGAACCCTTTTGGGACTCAACATAGCTGATGAAATGGAAGAAAAGGTTCGATTTATTCAAAAACACATATGAGAAGCTCAAACATATCAGAAATGTTAATATGAAAATCCTAGGAAATATCTAGTGTTTAGAGTTAGTGATAAGGTATTTATGAAAATACATCCTTGTAATAAGGTGATGATATTTAGAAATAAGGGTTAGGTAAGCCCAAGTTATATTTGTCCCTTCCAAATTATTGACTCTATCAGGTTGCTAGATTTTCGATAAGTGCTTCTACCAAATCACTCTCATGTTCATGATGTGTTAAATATATATATCCTATGAAAGTATATGATTAATAATTAAAATATAATATACTAAAAGGTCGTATAATTGGAGAAAAATATTTATCATGAGGAACAACTAGTGAATATTTTGTATCATAGATATAAGGTGTAATAAAAAATACCACAAACCTGGTAAATGTTTTTTTTGTTCAAATCATCAAGAGGAAGCTATATGGTTACATGAGGATTTGATGAGGATGAATTTTCAACATATATAAATATCATTATAATTTAATTGCAATGGTAAAATTTATTTTAAGGGGTAATAATTTAACACCCTTATATTTTATAATATATTTCTCTTTAAAATTTTTTATTTATTTTATAGATTTATTTACAAGAAACACTAAGTTTAAATGAACCATAGTTTTCTATTAAATTATTAATTAATAATTAACACCTAGATATTGTTTTGGAATCTATAATTAAGAGTAACTAAATAATGAAACATATAAGGTTTGAAAATGTATAAAATAAATAAATTATTTTTCAATTGATTATATATAAAAAATAAAATAATTTTAAAAATAAAGTATATATTTTGAAAAACTATTTCTATGCATGCAATGTGTTTTTATCCTAATAAATTAAAATCATCACTATGGTTGAATTATTTTATTTATATTTTTTACTATATATTTAATAAAACAATTTATCATTCATCTAATATTATTTATATGAATAAGAAAAGAATATAAATCAAATTTTATAATTAAAAATATTGATTTTAAAAAATTGTTTTCATCAAACTTTGTGAACTTATATTGAAATTAATTTCACCACTTATATGTATTGAAATTGATAAAATTGATTCTATACAATAAATTAGAAGGTGAACTTATGGAAAATACTGACCTTTTATTTTTTGGCATTTGAAATAGTAACCATGGTAAACATTATCTCCTCAGTGAATGGTAATTTGAGTGATCATAGGATAGAAATTAGTGAAAGGATCATAATTACTTATCCTAATTAATATTGAATTATTGTAATTAAATAATTATCACCTTAGGATAGAAATATATATTTTTAATAGACAATTTTCCATGAAAATGACCAATATAATATTTAAATAAATAAAAGTTTAAAAAAATCACTCTCTTAGTTTTGAATATATATTTTGTGTCCATATAAGGGAAAAATAAATTTATGAATGAATATAAATATAGGTTTTTTGAAATAAAAATTCTCTTCATTTTGCTAGTTTATTTTTAATATTCAATGATCGAATAATTAAATTAAATACTTTTGAAACACTCATAAAATACTTTTTCAATTAACAAAAAATAGACGATATTAAATATATTTAAAGTCATATAATTTATGTTTTGTATAGTTTTCCATGATTTTTTATGTGAATATGACATATTAGTGATGATTATGTTGACCTCGCCAGTTTTGATAATCCCAAATATGTGTAAATATCTGTTTTTAATCCGATGTTGACAATAATATCAAAATAATAATTGGAATATGTTAATCACTATTTATCTATGTTTATACATACTTTGAAATAATTCTAACTCAATCTGGATATGTTTTTCATAAAACAAACACATAGCTACTAATACAGACAAACATATACACAACTACTGTTCAGGTCACCAATATGCATAAGTCCACCAGTATGCACAAGCTACCGATACAAACAGACAGACAGACAACCACTGCTATAAAGTTCACTAATACAAACAACTATTGATAAAAAGTCACTGATATACATAGCTTCTGATAAGGATAAGTATGCCAGGTACAGAACAAAGCTACTGGAATGCAAGTCTACCGATACAAGCTACCGTTATAGCAGAGCTACTGATAGAGTAAGTCTACCGGTATATGAAAGTCTACCAATACAAGGAAGTCACTACTACTCAAGTCTACTGATACAAAAAAGCTACCATTACAAGAATAGAGAGCTACCGATAGAAAGCTCACCGCTATACAAAGTCCACCGCTACAAGTCAACTGATAGAGAGCTACTGATGAAAGATGACTGTTAACCAGTCAGTGCTACTTAAACTCTATTTCTATTTATTTATTAAGAAATGATAATATTTGATGTTTTTAATGCATGTACTATTATTTAATGATATTTTTTCGCATTTCAGGGAACCGGACCTCGTACCTATGAAAAGGTAATCAATCCTATTGCCAGATCTCGAGGTATAAAAGGAAGAATGAACTACAAAAAGAAAAAGAACATATGCATATACACAGAAAAGAATGGTGACATTCATACACCTGTATACATTAAGAATACATAACATATATGAGGCCACTCATACAAGAAGATAACACAAGTTGAATCTCAGTCATGGAGTGAAGAGATACAACGATCTCTTCATACACTCAAGCTGATCAAACTGATCCTAAAAATCAATGAACCAAATGACACTAGGTTTTCAAGACAAAAACCAAAAAAGTACGCAGAAGCATTTCTGTTCAATCAAAAGGAGTCCAGAGCCACATTTAAAATCACTAGAGCATTCTAAACTCATAACTAATCTCTCTCAGTGAATCATTTATCTATATAATGAGCAGTGTGTGTGCTCTGTATTTTTAGACACACACTGTCTCCTGTGCTAAAATGGAGGATTACTAAATCCTCACACAAAACCTCTATAACTCTCTTGTATCCCACTGTGGATAGTGGAAGAGGTCAAGAGTGACCTGGATAGCCTGTGTGTGCTATTGTTTTGTTTCCCACATAAAATTGTGGAAGAGGTCACAGTACCTGGAAATTATTTGTGATATTGTTTACCCTGATCCAGGGTGTGGATCAAAATTTATATAAATTGTATGAGAGGAATAAATCTCGACATGAGACTGAACCTTTTTCATTTAAAACTGTTGTGCTTACTTATTTTGGTTTTAACCTATATTGAATATTCCGCTGCTAATTACATTGAAATATAAAATTGTTTTAATGTTACTTTGTTAGTTAATCTAGTAAGTGTTTGTAACTGTTGTAAATCAGTAGGATAGTTTCAAAAGCTAATTTAATCTTCTAATTAAATTAACTGAGACTTAATCAATCTTTTGAGATCCTAATCGAATCCTTAGAGTTTTACAAATTAACTACAGTTTAACTTAGTTTTTAATTGGGGAATTTTAATAAAAATATTTTTAACAGAAATTTTTAATTGGAACTCCATTCACCCACCTCTTGAGTATCCACTCGAACCAACATTTGGTATCAATGGGTGTTTGTCATTTATAATGTATATCCAAATAATCTATTTTCAAACTGTTATTTTAGTTTTATCTTAATTATCGTAAATTTATTTTACTTCTAAATTTTATCTATTTAATATATTTGTTAAAATCTAATATGGATAATAGACTTGAAGGTGATGTTACCAACATTCCATTATTCTTTAATTTTAAAAATTATTCCCAATGGAAACTTAAAATGAAAATTCATTTAGAAATTATGATATTTGACATCTGGACGGTTATAGAGACTCAATATAAGATTCCAGAAACAGAAATAACTTCTGGGGATGAACCTACTAAGATTGCATACATATATAACTATAATGTAATGAATGCCTTGTACTGTGATTTAGGTGATGATAAATTTAATAGAATATCTTCTTTTAAAACTGCTTATGAAATCTGGGACACATTTTATATTTCCCATTAGGGAACAACCAATGTTAAGAAAATGAGATTGAATACCTACACTATTAAGAATTACAATTTTAAAATGAAGTATGATGATCTTATTTCTGATATGTATCTTAGGTTCAATGATATTGTCAGCACTATGAGATCACATGGAAAAGTTGTTCCTGAAAAGGAGAAGATTATGAGTATACTACAATGTCTTCCCGAAATATGGATAGGCACATCTATTTCAATAAGAGAATCATGGTATATAAGTTCACTGCCTGTTAAAGAATTAATTGGTATGTATATGATGTATAAAGAAGAGTTGAAAGTAAACATGGAAGAAGATGATTAACCAAAGAGGAATTCAGTAGCATTTAAATATACTACCGCAAAGAACATGGAAAAGGAGAAAGTTCACATACCTAATGAAAGCTCAACAAGTGAAGGTTCAGATTCTGATAGTGATGAAGAGATGGCTCAAATACCCATACAGTTGAAGAAGTTCTACAGGAATAAGAAATTCTTCAGAAAACCAAATTATAAAAGAAAATATGAAAACAAAGTTCATTGGAATAAGGATTGGAATAAATCTGATTAGGATGATGAGATAGTATGTTATGAATGAAAAAGGAAAGGACACATTAAGAAAGACTGCCCGAAGTTAAAGTTCAAGAAGAAATATGACTACAAGGATAGAAAATATAATAAATCCATGAAGGTAACCTGGATTACTTCAGAAGATAGCACAAGTGAGTATGATCTTTCTGATTCTGAAAAGAATCGTTCCAACATGTGTTTCATGACTAATTCTTTTGAGGTACCAGTTTCCCCTATACTGAATAATTATTATTCTGGGAATGAAAGTAGTGATGATAATATGTCTAAAGCTGAATTGTTTGAATACTGTAATATACTAGAATAAACATGTAATTAATTGAAGGACAAGTATAAGACCTTGAATAAACAACATGCTTTTACCGGCTCTGTTAAATCTCCACTTGATATAGATAAGGAATAGAATGCTCAATTTCTTAAGGAAAATTCTGAACTGAAATTGTCCAATGAGAAATTAAGGAAGGACATAGATAAATTCACAAATTAAAAGAATACTCTAACTCAAATGATAGGAAAACATGTGGCACTAAAATATACCACTGGAATAGGCTACCAGCCTAGACAGAGACAAATGACTAAAAATATATTTATTCCAAAATCTTGATAGAATGCTACTAGTTCTAGTTCTGGAAATACATATTCTTCAACTAGTTATTCACATAGTTATAGATAAAATAATGTTTATCTTTCAAAATATTTTCAATATATTGATTGTATCATACCCATTAGACAAATTTGGGTCCAAAAAATTTTACTTCATAACCTGTCTGGACCCAAGAAAATCTGGGTTCCAAAATCATTTTCTGTTTAAACCTATTTTGTAGAAAACTTTCTTGAAAAGTTCCCATAAGAAGGTATGGTACTTGGACAGTGGCTGTTCAAGGCATATGACTGGATATTACTCATTCTTCAAGAGTTTAATCAATGTTGGTGGAGGTCATGTCACCTATGGGGATAATTTAAAAGGAAAAATCATTGGCTTAGGCCAGATTGGTAACACTGATTCAGTTTTAATTTCAAAAGTTTTATTTGTTGATGGACTTAAGTATAACCAGTTTAGTATTTCTCAGTCACGTGATGATGGTTTCAATGTAAAATATTAAAATTATTATTGTAATGTTTTTAATTATAAATTTTTTTTAGTATTTACTACTTTGAGGAATGAAAATGTTTATTCTGTTGATTTGAATTACTTGGCTAAACAAAACATTACTTACTTGAATGATTTACATAAAGATTCTTTTATATGTCACATAATATTAGGACACTTCAAATATCATTAACATAGAAAACTGACCAGGAAAAACTTAGTTAGAGACCTACCTAAACATGAATTCCCAACTGATAAAGTTTTTAATCCCTATCAAAAGGGAAAGAAACATAAATTTTCTTTTAAATCAATGAACGAAGTTTCAACTTCTCAACCTCTCGATTTGGTTCACATGGACTTGTTTGGACCCACTAGAGTATCTAGTTTAAATGGGATACACTATGTCTATGCCTTAGTAGATGACTATTCTAGGTACACTTGGGTATACTTTTTATCTCATAAAAGTGAAGCTTGTTCTCGATTTATTAAATATTCCAAGTCTATGGAAAACCTTAGTGGACCTAAGATTAAAACATTGAGAAGTGATCATTGTCATGAGTTTGAAAATGATTTTGAATCTTATTGCTCAGACAATGTCTATAGTCACAATTTCTCTGCCCCTATAACACCTCAGCAGAATGGTGTATTACAAAGAAGAAACAGAACTCTTCAAGAGATTGCAAGAACTGTGCTTAATTAGTATGACCTGCCAATTTACATTTGGGATGAAGCTATAAATACATCTTGTTATATTATTAATAGAGTCCTGATTAGAACTGTTCTCAAAAATACCCCTTATGAGTTGTGGATCCATAGAAAACCTAAGGTTAATTACTTTAAAGTTTTTGGTTGCAGAGAATTTATTCTCAATACAAAAGATAATTTCAACAAGTTTCCATCCAAGAGTGATGAAGGAATTTTCCTAGGTCATTCAATTACTAGAAAATCTTATTGAGTTTTTAATAAAATAACCAAATGTGTGGAAGAATCTATTTACATAAATTTTGAGGAAACTGATCCACACGAACCCAAATCTTCCATTGAAAATATTTAAGAAGATTTTTCTTTTTTGAACCTTAATGTTAAAATCAACGAACCTATTATAAAGACATCCAGTTTTGGAAACATTCCAAAACCTGTTTCTGTAGAGCCTGAATCTAGAGAAGAACCTGAAATTTCTATTCCTACCTTTACTAGATCAATTAGGATTTAAAAGAATCATCCATTAGATTTTGTTGTTGGTAATCTTGATAGAAGGACACAAACTAGAGCTTCTCTAAGAAACCAGGTTGAACATAAAGCTTTTCTTTCATAGTTTGAACCTAAAAATATCAATGATGAAATCAATGATGAATTTTGGGTAATGTCTATGTAAGAAGAATTAAATCAATTTTAAAGAAACAAATTCTGGCAATTAGTAGATAGACCTAAGGACACTTTGACCATAGGCACTAAATGGGTCTTTGGAAATAAAGTTGATGAGTCTGGAAATATAGTTAGAAACAAAGAAAGGATATTTTCACAAGGGTATAGTCAAGAGGAAGGAATATACTATGAGGAAACATTTTCCCCTATAGCTATATTAGAAGATATTAGGATTCTACTTGCCTATGCTGATCATTTGAATTTCAAGTTATATCAAATGGATGTTAAAAGTTCTTTTCTAAATGGTTTTATAATTGAATATTTTTTTGTTGAAAAACTACCTGGATTTACTAATACTCATTTTCCAAATCAAGTTTTTAAGATATCTAATGATTTATATGGTTTGAAACAAGCTTCATAATCTTGGTATGATAGACTTATCGACTTTCTTATTTCAAAAGGTTTTACAAAAGGGATTTTTGATTCATTGCTCTTTATCAAATGAATTTCTAAGTATGTTTTATTAGTACAAATTTATTTTGGTGATATTATTTTTGGATCTTCTAAAAATACTTTGTGTATTGATTTTTCATAGAGTATGCAAAATGAATTTGAAATGAGTTTAATGGGAGAACTCAAATATTTTCTTGGATTTCAAGTTTTTCAAAATAAAAATGGTATTATTTTAAATCAAAGTAAATATAAAAACAATATTTTAAAAGGCTTTGGTTTAGATAGTATTTAGGAAATTCATAAACCCATGGGTACTACCTGTAAGTTGGACATTGATGAATCTAGGAAACCTGTTGATCAAATAAATTACAAAGGTATTATTGGAAGTCTACTTTACCTTACTTCGATTCGACCAAATTTTATGTTTAGTGTGTGTATGTGTGCAAGATTTCAAGCTAATCCCAAAGAATCTCATTTGCTGGCTATTAAAAGAATTTCCAAATATCTTAAACATACTGAAAATATAGGTTTGTGTTATCCAAACGTACAATATTTTGATTTAATAAGTTATTCAGATGCTGACCTTGCTGGTTACAAGTTAGATAGAAAGAGCACTTATGGAACTTGTCATACTCTAGGTATGTCCCTAGTATCGTGGTGTAGTAAGAAGAAGAATTCTATTTCATTTTCTACTGCTGAAGTAATGTACATTGCTGCTAGTAGTTGATGTGCACAAATTCTGTGGATGAAACATACTTGGTTGGACTCTGGATATCAGTTTAAAAATGTATCAATAAACTGTGATAACACCAGTGCAATTAACATATCTAATAATCTCGTGTCTCACTCTAGGACCAATCACATTGATGTAATGCACCATTTTTTGAGAGATCATTACCAAAAAGGTGATATTACTCTTGAATTTATAGGTACTGAACATCAACTAGCTGACATTTTCACCCAGCCTTTATGTTTAGATAGGTTAAGGTACATTAGAAATGAATTAGGAATGATAGAATGTGTTTGTTAGAAACCTCACTGTTATACCTCACCGTTATGAAACCTCACTCTTATACCTCACAGGTATGAAACCTCACTTTTATACCTCACCGGTATGAAAACTCACTATTATACCTCACAGGTATGAACCTCACTGATATCCCTCACTGTTATTGGACCCCATCGTTAGGAATTCTCACCGGAATACCCTAAAGTTAGTATGCGCTGTTTTAAACTTATGTCACTAGCCTTTGGAATCTGTATCGTCTATATTATACGTATTATGTTTTATTTTTTTATTCCTAAATGATAAAAACTATGTCTTAGTTACTTCTCAGTCCACCGAACTCTTCTATCTCAAACCCAACACCTTGAATCCCCGAATCTCACGAGAACCCTAACTTCTTCAATCCAAAGATGGAAAAAACCCAACTTTCAATAGTCAGAGATGACTTTGATGAGCCGAATGCGAAGAAGCATAAGACAAGTCCTGAAGCAACTAGTATTGTTAATAGAACAAATTTGGGGAGGCATCTAGTGAACTCACATTTAAAAAATAAAAATATTTTAATCGAGAAAGGGCTATGTGCGGAATGGCTGATGTCTAGTAAATGGTTAGTTCTAGAGGTACTGGAAGATCAGAAATGGGTTGAATGATTCTCTAATAACAATGGCCCCTACTTTCCGAAGCTAGTAAAATAGTTCTATGAGTTTGTGAGTTTTGAGAAATCTGATGTTGAAAATAGAATGATTTCATGAGTTAATGGCAATGAAATGGCCTTTTCATTTGTTGAGTCCGTTGAGTACCTGGGAGTACTACATGAAGGAGTTTTTGGATATTCACCGAAGACAGTACCACCTACAAGTTACATATTTAATTGTAAGACAGCCTTAGAGGATCTCACTTGTAGTGGCAAGCAGAGAAAGGTGGTGGATGCTGAAATGGATGGAGGAAATAGATTTTTGTTCAAATTTGTGCATCATGTGCTAAGTCCAAGAAGAGGGGACATTGTAAAATTGAGATATCAAGATATATATCAGTTACATCTCTTGATACATGGTGTGAAGGTGAATCTATGCAGGCTGCAAATGATTCAAATAGAGGATATGACCAGACCAAAATCAAAGACCAATGCTTTATTCTTTGCCAAGATGATTTTGTTTTTGATTAAAAGGGAGTAGCTAAGTCTCAGGATGAGACAGTTGTGGTATGAAACAACTTTTGTATCACAATCACATTGTGTAAGTACATGAAGATATGTTGGAACCCATGCAGAGGGGAGTGGGTTACTGAAGATAATAAGTTATATGATATGTTTATCCAATGGATCATCCTTCTAGGCCTACGGATGTGAGGGATCCAGGTGTAGGACCTAATGAGGAGGAGCCATGGTATAGTGATGATTTGGAAGAGGAGGATTACTCTACAGCTGATGGAGGAGATCTGGACTTGCCTCCTAGCCCAACTCTTGAAATTGTATCACAAGAAAATGGAAGTGCTTGTTTGAACCTACCTAGTACAAGAACTGTTTTGGGTGTAACCAATGAAGTGGCACATGTGGATGAGGAAGACCAGCAGAGATCAGATCAGGAAGAGGTTTCCCAGAGAATGAGGAAGAAGAAAGAGAATATGAAACTGAAGCATCTTCTTCTGCCACCTTGAGTTTGAGTCCTCTTATTGGAAGTTCATTTGTTCCTTTAGAGGATGTTCTTATTGAAGTTGGTAGACCTTCTCCTATTCCTGAGGAGCCTCCTGCTATTAAAGAAATGGAGATGGTTGTGAAATATTATTCTGAGGAAGAACGAGCAGCTGAAGGTGTTATTGGTGTACAAGTTAATGCACCAGCTAAGGGGGAGCATCCAACCAGAATTGGTAGTCTTTCGGTGGGTGTTGAGATTGAAGACGGGGCAGAGGACCCAGGGTTGGTAGTTTTTGGATTGGATTACCCAGATTCTGATAATGAGACATCCCTCAGTCGACCAGAAGTTAATTATGATATTTTTTCTGAGATATTACCTGAGAATGTGGTAATAAAAGATGATCTAGATCAGTTGAAGTCTGATCTTAAGACATCTTTTGTGGAAGAGATTAGAAAAATGGAATCATCTTTAGTGTCATCCATCCAATCAGTTATGAATGAGTCGGTGGCCAGAATTGTGTCTGAAAGAGCACCTGTTGTTGTGCCTACTAATATAGTCACTAGGGATGACTTAAAATCATTGAATACTGAGATGAAAGAGTTTTTGAGTGCTTCCATTTCCGAATTAAAGAGTCGCATTGTTGAAAATATGAGCAATATGGAAAGGTCTTTTGAACTATCTCTTGGCTATAATGTGTCATCATTTGTGGCAGAGATAGTGGATGAAATCATAGCTTTCCAGAATCAGGTTTCTAACTTGGAAGAGGATGTTGAAGTTATAAAGAGATCAGGTGTCTCTCTTGAATCCTATATGAGTTCTAAATCTCAAACAGACAAGGATTTGGCTTTTTTGAAGAGTGTAGTCAGCCAAATGCTCTTAGTTTTTGAGGATTTTAATAATTCCATAAAAATGCATGTTAGAACCCAAGATTCTACAGTGAAAAATCTTATTAGTGGGCTAACTAAGAGTTTCCAGGAAACTATGACTTTTTCTATTGGTTCTCTTGCTTCGAGACCTTCAATAGAATTGGATCATATTAGAGCTTTGATGATGGAGAAGCTTAGTTCAGCTTCAACCAGTAGCTCTGTGGAGTCATCTTCCATGACCCAAGTGTTGTCTTCCACTAGAGATATAATGAATATTGTCCAAGATTATATGAGAGAAGATTATGCTTCTCAGAATGAAGTGACAGACAAGGTATATTACTATCTCCAAATGTTCAACACCAAGCATCATCTCAACAACCATTTCAAGATTATGTTAGAGAACATGAAGCTACCTCTTATAAGTCAAGCCATCAGAGAACAAGTCAGCAAGATCATATAGTTGACCCCTGCACTTGACAAATTCATGGAAAACAAGGACGATTTCATCTCTGCCATGGAGAGAGGAGGATGAATCATTTTGGATTTCAGAAATCTCTTATTTCCCTTCTTGCATGTTGATGCTCGACAAGTGATTGTACCTCAAGCTTTACCTACCTCTGTCTAGGTTACTTCTCCTACTCAGATGACACCAGTCCAAGCCATCTGCAAGCTTACTCCTATGATCACTTAGAGATCTATACAGTACAGGATAGAAATAGTTTCAGTAGATCCGCCTCCTCTGATCATTTCTGGTGTTCCTAAGCCTCCACATGCATCCACACCACCTGAACCCTCTTCCGATCCTAAGGGAAATTCTCATATTGAGTATGTGGATTGATTAGTGGCTAGGAACTTTGATAGTAATCACCTATATTTCATTTTGTTTCATTTATGTATTTTTTGTATCTGTTTTCTCTAGGTAATATATATGATCTTACCTTCTTTGTTTCTCTCTATTACTTCTCTTTTCATGTATTTCCTTTTTGTCCCACTATTTTCTAATCACAAAGGGGGAGAAATAAAATCTAAGGGAAACATATCTGGCGGAGAAATAATATCTCAGGGAGAATATGGAAAATAGATTTGAAATATCATTATATTTTATGAGCATAATACATTTCCCTCTGGTACATTTGTTTTATATTTTACCTCTGATACATGCGTTTTATAATATATTGTTTTCTCTGATACAATTGTATATAGATACTATATCCTCTAATAATTTTAAAATCTCACATTTGAAAATTTCATCAATCAAAATTAGAACTACGATCCATTATATTTTATACTGATACTTTACTAATTATTTTGGATTATAATACAATGATTTTTGATTATCAAAAGGGGGAGATTGTTGACCACACCTGTTTTGATAATCCCAATTATGTGCTAATATGTTTTTATAATCCCATGATGACAATAATATCAAAATAATCATTGGAATATGTTAATCACGCTTATCTATGTTTATAAATACTTTGAAATACTTCTAACTCAATCTGGATATGTTCTGCATAGAACAGACACATAACTACTCATACAGACAAACAGATACACAACTACTGTTAAGGTCCCCGATATGCATAAGTCCACCGGTTTGCACTAGCTACCGATACAAACAGACAGACAGCCACTGACAGCTACCGATAAGGCTATGTATGCCAGGTACAGAACAAAGCTACTGGTATGAAAGTCTACCAATACGAGCTACCGTTACACCAGAGCTACCGAAGGAGTAAGTCTACTGGTATATGAAAGACTACCGATATAAGGAATTCACCGCTACTCAAGTCTACCGATACAAAGAGATACCGTTACAACAACAGAGAGCTACCGATATAAAGATCACCGCTATACAAAGTCCACCACTATAATTCCACCAACATAAAGCTACTGATGAAAGATGATTGTTAACCAGTCAATGCTACTTAAACCCAATTTCAATTTATTTATTAAGAAACAGTCATATTTGATGTTTTTAATGCACGTAATATTATTTAATGATAGTTGTTGGAATGTCAGAGAACCTTACCTCATAACTATGAAAAGGTAATCATTCCAATTACCAGGGCTCAAGTTATAAAATGAATATTGAACTGAAAAAAGAAAATAAGATATGAATATACACAGAAATGAATGGCGACATCCATACACCTGTATACTTGAATAACACTAGACATATACGAGGCCACTCATACAAGAAGAGAACATAAGATAAATCTTAGTCATGGAGTGAAGAGCTACAAAGATCTCTTAAAACACTCAAGCTAATCAAACTGAACTAGAAAATAAAGGAAGCAAAAGACACTCTGTTTTCAAGACAAAAACCTGAGAGGGACTCAGAAGCATTTTTGTTCAATCAAAAGTAGTTCAGAGCTTCATTTCAAATCACTAGAGCATTATAAACTCATATCTAATATCTCTCAGTGATTCTTTTATCTATATATTGAGCAGTGTGTGTGCTCTGTATTTTTAGACACACACTGTCTCCTTTGCTAAACTAGAGGATTACTAAATCCTCCCAAAAAACCTATATAACTCTCTTGTATCCCACAGTGGATAGTGGTAGAGGTCAAGTGTGACCTGGATAGCCTGTGTGTGCTATTTTTTTGTTTCCTAAGTAAAACTATGGAAGAGGTTACAGTACCTGGATAGTCTTTGTACTGTTGTTTACCCTGATCCAGGGTGTGGATCAAAATTTATATAAATTGTTTGAGAGGACTAAGTCTTGTCTTGAGACTAAACCTATTGTTTTAAAGCTGTTATGCTTACTTATTTGGGTTTTAACCTATATTGAATATTCTGTTGTAATTAGTTTGAAACATAAAATTGTTTTAAAGTTACTTTGATTGTTAATCTAGAAAGTTTTTGTAACTATTGTAAATCAGGTGGTTAGTTTCAAAAGCTAATTTAATCTTCGGATTAAATTAACTGGGACCTAATTAATATTTTTCGAACCTAATCGAAACCTTATAGTTTTACAAATTCACTACAATTTGTCTTAGTGTTTAATTGGGGGATTTTAATAGAAAAATTTTTAACAGAAATTTTTAATTAAAACTCAATTTACCCCCTATTGAGTATCCAATCCGACCAACAGTTTAAATGAATTATATTTGAAATCAAACTTTTTTTGATGTATTTTAATTCAATATGAATGTATAGAGTAAAAATTGACATCAATCATAATTTACCAAAATAATATTTTATTAATTTATTTAAAAATCATTAAAATATTGAAAATGGGTAAAGAGGGTAATATATGGTCTAAATTTTAATCCCATTTTCATTTATGTTTCAATAGTTACCTTACATTTATAATTTTGATCCTTTAATAGTGAAAAGTTTGTTATATTGATTGATTTTGAAATAGGTTATCTCGAAATATAAACCAAATTATATGGTTTAAAAAACCACAAAAACCTATCCAAAATTTTGTTAGTTGAAGCAATTTAAACCATATCATACCGTATTTTTTAATCACTAACCATTTGGATGAATTTTAAATGAAAACTACTTTATTATAATTTAATCATTTATGAAATTATAAAAGTTCCCCTCACCAAAGTTAGTAAAGGGAACCTCCTCCTTTGCTTCTATACACCTCATTGATCTGTATAGCCCTACCAACCACTTCACATTTCTCTTATAAAAAAACTTATACATGTTATTTAGGATATAGTTATTCCAAAATTCATACTCTTTGTACCTTAATATCATATCCAAAGGATTTCTGTTGCAAAAAGATGAGGTTTAGACACATACGAAGTAAATAAAACCTGATGTAATGGTTTCTTATCTCACTTTTACTTCTCTGGGACATATGCCATATTCACTACTTAATTCTTTTGTGTGGTTTATATACTAACCATTTAATATATTATATCACTAATATTTTTTTTAAATAACGTTTCATTGGATGTTTTTTCATTCATGGGGCCTACAATTCAAAAGATGACCAAGTAGTTAGGGTTTATTTCAAAATATCATCATTATTCGAGATTATTTTTGTTTTGTACTATATGGGTGAATATTTTTATTCCATATCCATGTTTTTTTAAATAGTTTCCCAATTGTTTTAAAAATTCTCCAAATGATTTATTAAATATATTTTTACCCATTTTCAATATTTTACAAAACTGTTTGACAGAAATATTATTATCATTTTCCAAATAATGTACTTTTTAAAAATTTTACAAAAGTGTGATAGTAATTTTTTTAACTTATATGAAATGAGATTATTTTCCTTCTATTATTAATAATAATTGATTTTAATAATATTTTATCATTTTAAAATATTCTTCACAAAGAATCGTTTTCCATCATATATCTAAAGTCTTTAAATTATTTGTTTCAATGTGAAAATGGTATTTTCCTCATGAATTTTCTAATATTTTAAAATTATTTTCATTTTTGTTAAGAACCATAATATAATATTATTATTTTATGATGTTATAAAATTTATATTAACATCCATAATATTATTATGGATGGTTTGTGATTAGTTTGAGTAGGGAAAATCATATTCTATATGCTAGTTCTTCTTACACTTACATTTATTTATATTCATGGTAGTAAATTATATTCTGATATTTATTCATATAAGTAATTAATTTTATATACATGGAGAAGTGTGGTGGCCAAAATTACTTTACCCCTCGATACATCAGTATATCATATGAGAAAAATTAGTTTGGGCATCTGGCTGAGGTCATACCCATTTATATAAGACGACTTTGAACGAGGCCTTGCTGGTATATTTAATATTTCATTACATGAGGACTCAAAGGTAAGTTTTAGATGCACACTATTACAAACTCCATCATTATGAAGTCATTTTATGATATCTAGGGGATTATTTGATGAATTTTTATATCCATGGATTTGTTTTTGGTCATGTGATTATTTTTGTGCCATTATTTGATTGTAATTTATTTTAAACCATATTATTCATATCATATTTTGATTCCACTATACATATAACATTAATCAGTATCTAATATAACCCATTCTTATGTTTTTTAACCTAGGTTTCTTGGAAGTGTTTTATAACTCATACGTAAGGATATGCTTAAGTGGACATTGATATTCTCGAAGAAAATAATATGTCGTATGTTATGTTTTCAAATGTAAATGTGATATTATATTATTTATAAAGTTAACCAATACTACTAAACTATTTAGTCATTTAGGATGATATTTATTGTATCTTGATCCAATGTAACAAACCAATAACTCTGGACTACTAGGTTTGGATTCTTTACAACTCAGAAGGAGTAATGGGGTTTTTTATGTTGAAAATATTGTATGGAATAATGGGTAAGTGGTGGGTCTTGTTCCTTAGAGATCACAAGGATAAAAAGTATCATGGGAGAGTTCATGGACATGTTCCAAGAATAGTTTATTTCAATGATGGCCAGTCACTAGGAGTTGTATACCCTTTGATAGAGTAGTTACAGTGTTTGAGAGTTCTATATCTATTTTAGGACCCTTCAATAATATGATTATATCATATTACTATATAAGTATGCAATTAAGAGGCATTTAGAGGAGTATTTTAGTCTAGGGATCCAATTCTAGGTCACCCCATTCATATTTTTTACATTGCTTGACATGCTAGAAAGAGCATAGTTTATTGAGAGGATGATGACCCGAAATAGGTTGTATGTAAGACATATAAGTTTTAATATATATAATTATAGTGCATTAATATATTTCTAATAAACCTATATTAATTATACAGGAGGTTTTAACATTTATGAAGAAATTCATGACTTAAGGTAAGGGAATTATGTCTCAAATTATCCTATATGTGACATATGTTTTGTTATGAACCTATCTTCTTTTATGAGTAGTATATACATCCCCTTTTATATGTTATATCATGAATTTATTTATTCACATGATATTTAAAGTTAAATTTCTTTTATTATTTAATGAATCTTATGATTCAAAAAAGTGTTAAGGTTTTTATGTAACTATCTCTTTCTTTATCGAGTTTGTTTATGATTATGCTTCCAATGATGAAATATATTGATCTACCTCTGAAGGAACACATTAATTTTATTATCCTATAGTTATTTCATAAAAATATTTTTTTCCAATCATACCCACTCTTATGTACAAAAGAGTCCAACATAATGTTTTTATGAAATGTCGACTTTATTTCTCTTTTCAGTTAAAATCCTTTCTCTTCAACATCCCTGTTTTCTAAAAAAGATTAAATTTTTTCGTATTCTCCAATAATTTTTTAAAGAACTTTATACCCAATATAAACAATTTAAAAAATGTTTAAATTGGGCCTACTTCTCATTTTCCAAAAAACACTTTTGTATTTTACAAAAAATGTGAATGGAATCTTTATATTAACGATTATGGCATGAACAATATTTTCTTCATTAGTGACTGCTCAATGATTAAAAGATTCATTTATAAATTTCATATTTATTTTCAAATAAATACATCTATTTAATATGTTAGATGTTTTTATCTTTTAATTATTGGATTTCAATGATAAAAGGATTTTTCCTCATGAAATGTTCCAAGTGATCTTTCAAAATCATTTTCCATCTAAGATGTCACCATATGATGTTAATTGAGATTTACTGGGGATTTGAACCAACTATAAAATCCTTATTCATTGGATGTATAGTTTATTTTTATAATGACAATATATTTATGAAACTTTTTTCTTTACCTATATTATGTTATAATGAAATTATAAAATTTTTAGTAAACCTATTTTATTTCTATGGGGTATTCTATGATGAAATGTTTATAAAAGCCATTTAATTTCATCAGTTCTAGTATTATGAAAATTTTATGATCAAGTTTCACACAAATTTATGGATTATGTGATATGTGGGAACTATAAGACACCAACCTCAAAACATTAAATAATCATGACTTAAATCAAGAATTCACATGGAGGATCTATTCAGGTTTAGAGGATTATAGAATTAGGACATAATTATTACATTACATCTCAAATATTACAAAGTAGACACTTCTACTCTAACGAGTTTTTTTTCAAAAAAAAAACACTTTAAATAAAACAAGAATTATTTTTTGATATAAATATTCTGGAATTATTAATTTATAATATCATTCCTTTTAACCAATTAAAAACATTTCAATAACATTGGATGAGCATAAAAAGCTCAATAAGGGATATCAAATAAAGAAAGAAAAAATTAGTATATAAATACATACAAATCAATGAATCCATACATTAAAATCATAAAACATGTGTTCTTTAACATACCCCATGAAATCACAAGATTTATGAATAACACAAAGAAATCATAAATCATAAAGGTGACATGGGGCATTGATAACATACTTAAATTGTGAATTTCACATCTATATAAGGAGTTACATTTGGAATACCCATCAAAGTATATTCCCAAAATATCATAGGAGAAACATTGACATTTACCTCTGTCACATTACCCAATGCATTATAGAGTTATCTCGGGATCACCCGCCTGAGGATTATCATGAAACCAACCATATTTTGTTTATCATATAACCACCCTTCAAATGTATAAGTACCATTACATTATCATAACATATAAAATATTTAAATTATCATCATTTCATTCATCAATACTAAAAAATAAATTCAATATATTTAAATATATAGTCTATTTCCAAAACAATTGAAAATATTTAATAAAGATATTTTTGAATTAAATTGTCCCATGCCACTTTGAAACATTTAAAAAAATTATCATTTTAAAACATTAATGTCCATGTATATATATCCTTCATTTTTTTAAAATATGAACATTAATGAGAAAGATTTAGCAAAGTAAATATTTAATACATTTAAGACAATATTTTAGATAAAGAGTCCCTTACCACTTGATAAAAAACTTGAATATAAATAATTGTGTAATATCATTAAAAAAACATTATTATATCATGAGAATAAGTAGATTCATGATATAATATGTCAAAATGGATTTATATAAACCATATAAGCATAATTTGTGCATAAGAACAAATAAGTCTCAATGGAATGTAAATTGAGACAAAATCCCTTACAATGATCATATCTATAGATTAAAGATAAAGCAATGAAATAATTCTGTGAGAAAAATATAAATAGAACAAATATAAGTGGATATTAAGTGTAAAAAAATTAGATGTAATTCACACATATTCTTGGAAAAAAACCAATGACATGGATATTTAACTCAATGAATGGATATTGATCTAATATTTCCCTTACATAATTCATATAAATGATCAATGAATTTATCAATAGGGTTATTATTTTTTTAAAAGTATATCCACACAAAGGGAAGTGGAAATTAAAACATAAATAAATAAACAGTTATTCCACACAAAATATTGGAATAAATATAATCAACAATGTATGCATAAAACCAAATGTGTATAAATTTAGTTTATAAAACCCCTTAAGAAAATTTGGCAGCCTAACGACATCACTTAAAAATTCAGAAAATTAATTAATGAGAGAGAAAAGGGTATCTCATCACTTGGACAAATAATTTATAAAAATATTAACATATAATCACATACCCCAACATAATAAAATGTAAATTAGAAGACATAACATTAAATAAGTCCTTGACTAAAAGAGAATGGAAAAAGGTTCACTTACCATGAGTCCGACTTGTCTCGTTCATTCATTATATTATGGAAAAATAAACATAGGTTATTTTATAATTTATTAAGAAACTTTTTAGAGATTTTTATTCATCTTATATTACTTATTTAAACATAATAAATGTTACATAATTATTTAACTTGATATCAGTCATTTTGTCGATATTTTGTACATGAGTCAAAAATGAACATTTTATAATTACAAAATTGTCCATTTGGTAAAAAGTACATCATCTCCCGAATGATATTTTTGATTTAAATATCATATATATCTTGTATATATATTTATTTATAAAATTACATAATATTTGGAGATAATAAATTAAATGCGTCGTTTGTGTAGGTGGTAGGTCATGTGTGCGGAAGAACACTACTTTCATTCATTTTACATATTTAAATGAATGAAAACTAAATGATACAATGGTATATTATAATCCTAGTATAATATAATTTTTTATAAATGTTTTATAAGTTCATCAACTCCATCTATTATACATTCCATGAGTGGCATTGACGAGTCATATCACTTTGAGGGGGTTTTAGTTCGCACTTCCTCAAATGAAATTATCATATTTACACGTTATGGAAAGAATAAAGTTATTATTTAAATAAAAAAACCCTAATAATAGATAAAATATAAATATTGTTCCATCATAATTTCCACCATTATAGGTAGTATGGAAAAATTAAACTATCATTGTTGCGTGAGGAAATAGTTCATCGACAACAAAAAGAGTATGTTCATATACATTAGATGGAGGAGTGTGTGATTTTAGTTCAAATAATTCTCATAAAACATCCTAGTATATTCAGGATATTTTTTTATATAATCATTTATTAATAATAGAATAGGTATTGAAGAAGTAAAATAATGGAAAGGATCATTAGAGAATATGTTATCTCTTAAAACGTGTAACTGCCTTTGATTTGAGCCAAAAGGTTTTCTTGAATTTCTTTCTTCCTAAGGTAATGATTATATGAGGAATATAGGAAAATTGGGAGATTATTTGGTCCAAGTATGGATGATCCAAGGGGCCTGAGAGGTGTGATTAAATTTTTAGGGGTGATGTCCTTTTATAAGATGGATGATGGGGACTTTATGAATGTTTTGAAGTATTATTATATTATAAAATGATTTTCGGTTAAAAAAAGTCCCAAAGTAATTTATATCAAATATATTATTCCATTGGGTATAAAACATCTCTAAAAATAGGTTTTAGGCAAGTCTAGGACACAAATGTTACCTTATCTATTAGCTTTAACCATTAGTTAACTAATTTAACTCTTACCATGACTTCTGGTATATCTATACTATATGGTTAATATATTTACAATAAATTGAAAATATAACCTAAAGTGGTTAATTAATTAAATTTTAAACATTATATATTTCATTTGGCTGAATATTATATTTTTAGGAAACTTATATTTTTTTTAAAAACTCATTTATGTTAATTTTTTTACTATTCATATTATGACATTGTAAAAATCTATAAAAACACGATTCCTTCGAAAAAAAATTATTAATTCAAAGGTAAAGTATTAATATTCCCTAAAAGTATTATATAAATTAAAATTTTTCCAAATAAATTTATTTTAATATTTTTAATCTTGTTTATTTTAATCATTCAATAATAAGGTAGTCATTACAACATCATTGTGTCATAAAAAAATATTTAATTATTTGATGTCTAAAAATTAAAAATAAAATAAAATTATGTATGAAAAAGATTTATCTTTATCATTACTATTTATAGTTGATTATATCACTTATATAACTCCATATAAAATTGTTTTAACAAATGATACATGTATGGGTTACATTTTTCTTTACTTTAAATTAATTCGTATAAAATGTCATTTTCACATCCATGTGGATCCGTGGGGCCACAAAATCCACCCATGGATGACCATGGTTAGAAATATATCATCCAGTAGAATTAGGACATGTTTTTGGTTAGTTTAATAATATTATAATATTATTGTGTTACCCATATTTACCATAATTACACTTTAACCATGGTAAATAAAATAATTACTTAAGTTACTATTCATAATGTCCAAAAATAAAATTTACCAATTTGCACAATTTTTACCTCATAATTACAAATATGGAATCCATTTCCCCATATTAAAAATAGATGTTGTAGTAATTAATTTAAAATTAATTCCTATTCTCAAAACCAAAAGTGGGTTTTTAAGAAGTAGTCACTATCAAAAGATTGACATATGTTTATGTCCAATTAAATTTAGAAATTACTTTTAATGAGAATCATTGTATTGAATGATAAAAAATATAATACAATTTTTCTTTAAAACCAATAAAAATTACAATCTAACTATATAAATAAGTTACATAAAAATTTAGCTTTGAATTTATATGAAGTATTTTTCATTATTCATTAAAACTGAACATTATCAGAAAAATAATAAAATCACATCCAAAGTAAATTTTGATTTACCACTTATAAATAAGAATTATTTGTTTCCAAATAGAACATATAAATGTGACAACAACTAGATTTAAAAATATTTCTCCATCAAAAGGTAGTAAAATTACATTTTAAAAATATAAGAGTATTTCATGCTTAAAATCCGATCCATTATTATTTTAAGCTTATAAAATTTTATGGATAAATGTAAAAACATAAAATAATAATATTATAGTTATTTATATTCATTCCCACCAATAAAACTACTAGGAATTAACTACTATTTAAAATAATAATATTATATTTTATTTTTTTGGTATAACTCAATGTTTTGTGCAACGTATGATTTCAAAGTAACCCATTGTTGCATGTTGAGTATGATATCAGAAAAAGTTTAATGTTTAACATAAAATTAATATCTTATTCATAAATATTAATAAAATAAAAATCTATTATTCCAATATTAACCGGGTCGTTACATCCTTCCCTCTTTTTTGGAAATTGCGTCTTTGAAAATTAAAAAATGGGCTCAAAAAATTCTTTAACAGTCCCAAATAAAAAAAGAGTCAACAAAACTATCACGTTAAAATAAATAATGATAATTAAAATGTCTCTTGAGATAGCCCATAATAGGATTCCTGGTAAAAAATGTGGATATGGAAGAAAAATAACCATCAATTTCTTATGGATAGTGATAGAAAACATGATGAAGATAAAGTTAACAACAAGAAAAACACAATCTTGTGATGGGTAAAACAATATTTGATTTCATAGTACGAAACATAAATGGATGAAATTTGTGTTTTAAGGTTATTTTCATAAGGTTGGGTAATTTAATAATGAGATTGACTATGAACATAAGGAAATATACATACTTTTCAGGTAGAGTTTCATCCTTTAATAAATTTCTACCACAAACTTATAATTTCTCTAAATGATGAGTACTCAAAATGGATTGGCCATGCCTGATGTGCTAGAATGAACATATAGAGAATCACATAATCCAAAAAATATGAACTATATATTTCCCCTATCTTTATACATTTACCAAAACCAAAATAGTTATTATAAGATCAGATAATCCCCGGAAAAGAAAAATCCATTAACCTCCAAAATTCAAAAAACAGTACCCAATTTTCAAAAAATACCATTCAATAAACAATTTCTCTTAAATTATTTAAAATAATCCAAAAAAATATTGGAACCCAAAATTTAAGGGGATTTGATCACATAGTATTCCATGATAAATAATAACATTTATCTCCAAATAACATCAACTACTCTTAAAGACTCATATAGAAAATTAATTAACCTAGTCACATATTCATTATGATAGGTTAATCATTTCCATAAATAACCAAAATAGCGACATGTCCACAATAAAACATAGATTCTTCCAAAATAATATTTCAAACATTACCCCACAAATTTAATCCCATAGTATTCTATTTTACTTAAGCATATAGTGTTCCCAAAGGAGATAACATCTTCCAAAATAACATTTTTCACTTAATCACCAAGTCATTTATCAATACTAAGAATATCCATTTGATAAAAAATAATTTCCCAAAATCTACATATTCTTAATCCATAAAATCAGTTAACTAAAAAGAATAAGTCATACTAACCCGGCAATTCACATTGGCTTGTCGTTGGCGAAGCACCTTTGTCGCCCTTTAGTAGTGTGTTCGATTCCGATGGCCTTGTCGGATGCGATGGTTTTCACCCATCCTACGGGTTGTCCTTTTTCTAAAATAGTATAATTCAAATAAAATTATAAAAAATAATATAATTTCCACAAAAAAATATCCATAAAATATTTTATCCTCAATGGTTAACTAATACCTTTAATTTTGTATCCCAAAATGTAATAACCATTTATCACCTCAAAAAAATGATCATATGAACCCCTATGGTTATCCATTATGTCCACACAAGAAAAGATAATTATTTCTTGAATAACCTTTTCACATATCAATCTTCTAGGATACACATACGAGAAAAAATACTTCTAAAGTAATCCCATCATCAAAATAACCTTAATACTGTTAATTATTTCATCATCATACAATGTACCATAACTCTTGAATCCCTTATATAAATACATCTTAAACATTTAGAGTTCTTCAAGATCCATTAACTGTGCATTTCCACCTTATTTCTTAATACGTCATTCATGCATATTGAATATCCTCATCCTTTATAAATATCAATTAAAAGAAGATTCATTTTTTTATATGAAAATAAATCTTACCTTGAATCCAGATATTAATATCTTATGGGAATTAACTTTCTATTTCATCGTGTTTCCCTACATTCAAAAAGTAAACCTTCACTCCACTTCTGTAATTTCACTTTTCGATAGTGTTGGAAAAGTTGAAATCATTAAATCATAAGAAAAATACACCATGACCCATAAAATATTTTTACAAATGAGTCGATGTTGGATAACTCAAACAATTTCTTGCGGGTGATTTGAATATTTAAGTAGTTATCAAAATCATTTGAACAATATTTTTCCCTAATATTTATGATCAAATCACCGGGGGGGATAAGAAGGTTGTTCAAGATCTCTTTCCTTCCATCTTTAAAAATGATCCTTAATCTGGTGAAAAGAATCAACACTTAAACATGAAACATATTATTATTAAAAAAGTAATCCTTTATAGGGTTATGATAATATAAAAACCTTTATATTACTCTAATCCATCAACCTCCTTATTTCATCATTGTTCAGGTTTTTATCCAATCACCCGATTTTTCGATAACCCTCTAAATGTTTCCATTTGATAATAACACTCTCAGTTATTTGAGATCATGTACCAACACCCAAATAAAACCCTAAACTAATGTTATCTAAATAGATATCTGATACCAACTCTAATACCCCAGACTTAAAACATTACTTTATCATTAGTTAAATAAATAATTAACATTGAGGATCTTTTTAGGTTTATATTTATTGAAAATTTGACCATAACTATTACATTACATTTCAAATATTACAATGTAGACACTTTTACTCTAACCAATTTTTTTCACAACAATAAAACACGTTAAATAATGGAAGAATTATTTTCATTTTATAAATCTTCTCAAATTATTTCTTTCTCATACCATTCCTTATATACAATGAATACAAAATATCAAAAACATCGGATGATCATAAAAATCTCGGTATGGGATATATTATAAATAAAAAAACCTTAGTCCATTAAAAGGTATAAATCAAGGAAAACATACTTTTCAATCATGAAACATAAGTTCTTTAACATACCTCATGAAATCCTATGATTTAAGAATAACACATAGAAATCATAAATTATAAAGGTGACATGTGGCATCTATAACATACTTAAATTGTTATTCTAACATATTCATAGGGAGTTACATTTGGAATACCCATCATAGCATATTCCCAAAATCTGTTAGAAGAAACATTAACTTTTAACTCAATCACGTTTCCCAATGCATTGGCGAACTACGTCAGGCTCACCCACCATAGGTTTATCACAGAACCACCTGTATTTGGTTTATCACGTAACCACCCATAAAATTTTCAAGTACCATTAGATAATAATAACATATAAAATATTTAAATTATCGACATTTCACTCATCAATCAGAAGAAATCAATTCAATATATTGAAATATTGAATCCATTTTTAAAATCATTTATACCATTTAATAGAGATTTTTGAATCAAGATGTCCCATGGAACATAGAAACATTAAAAGGAATTAAAATTCTAAAATATTAATACCCATATAAATAAATGAAAAAAACCATTTTGAAAACATGGAAATTAATTATAATTATTTATAATATTAAATCCTTAAAACCTTTAAAACAATTTTTCGTTAAAGAGTCCCTTACCACTTGAATAAAACATGAATATAAAATTTATCGAATAACATTAAACAAAGATCATTTTATCGTGGGAATAAGTACATTCATGATATAATCTGTCAAAGGGTAGTATATACATCATATAAAATGAATTGGTGTATAACAAAAAATAAGTCTCAATGGAATGTAAATTGAGACAAAATCCCTTACAAAGATCATATCCTTAGATTAAGGATAAATCAAGGACATAATCATGTGTGATTAATATAAATACACCCAATATAAGTTGATATTATGTGTAAAAAAATCATAGGTCATTCAAACATATTCTTGGAAAAACCAAAATAATGACATGGATATTTAACTCAATGAATGGAGACTGAGCTAAGATTTCCCTTACGAAATTTGTATAAATGATTTAAGAATTTATGAAATGGGGTGATTATGTTTTGAAAAAGTATATCCCCACAAAGGGAAGTGGAAATTAAAACATGAATAAATAAATTGTGATTCCACACATAATATTGGAATAATATAACCAATGAAGTATGCATAAAACCCAAAGAGTGGAAATTTAGTTTAGAAATTTCCTTAGAAAAATTCGGCAGCCTAACAGCATCACATTATATTTCAGAAAATGACTTGAAGAGAGATAAAATGTTATCTCATCACTTGGACATAAAATGGACATAGATAAGTATATATAAGCACATACCCAACAAAAGATAATAGAAATTAAAATACATAACATAGAAGAATATTTTGACTAAAAGAGATGGGTGAAAGGTTACCTTACCTTGAATCCGACTTGTCTTGTTCATTCTTTATATTCCTAAATAATAAAAATAGGTTAATTTATACTTTTTAATAACTTTTTTCATGTTTATTAGTCCTTTTATATCACTTATTACCATGTAATAAACATTACATAATTATTTAAGTTAATATTGATCATTTTGACGATATTCTATACTTGAGTCAAAAATAAACATATAATAATTAAAAATTGTCCATCTCATAAAAAAATTATTATCTCTATAATTATATGATTTATATAAATATAATATATATCTATTATATATATGTATTTATAATAGTACATAACATTTGTATATAAGAAATGAAATGCACTGCTCATGGAGACGGTAAGTCGTTTGAACGCATGAATGCTACTTTTATTTCTTTTACATATTTAAAGGAATAAAAATAAAAGTATGCATAAGTAGATTATAATTCCTGTATAATATAATAATTTATGTATGTTACATAATTTCAATAATTTCATCCTGTATATGTTATATCTATGTCTTGAATGAGTCATTTTACTTTGAGGGGGAGGAAGCCCGCAATTCCTCAAATAAAATTATCATATCTACACATTATGGAATGCATAATGGTATGATTTAAAGAACAAAAATAAGAATTTAGAATATATAAATATAATATATATCATATATAAATATATTTCCATCATAATGGCCACTATGAAAGGTGGTAGGGGAAAATTGAACAATCATTGTTTTGTTAGGCAGTAGTTCACCGTCCACGGAAACAGTATGTTCATATCCATTATAAGGAGGTGTGTGAGAGTGTAGTTAAAATACATCTCATAACAAAATCCTTTTATTTTAAGTATAATTTTGTTATGCAATAAATTAATAAGAATATAATAGGGATTAAATAAATAAAATAATGGATATTAACTTTAGAGAAGACCCTACCTCTTAAAACATGTAACTGCATTTCATTTGAGCCAAAAGTCTTTTTTATATTTCCCTATTCCTAAGTTAAGGATTATATGAAGAAGATATATATGTTGAGATCTTATTTGGGCCAGTTTTAGATGATATAAGGGGCTTTAGTCATGTGAGTAAATGGGTAGGGGTGATGACCTTTTGTAAGTAGGAGGAGGTGCACTTTATGAATGTTTTAAAGAATTATTTAATTATAAAATTATTTTCAGATTCAAAAGGTCCAAAAGTAATTTATTTCAATGAGAAGATATTTTGGGGTCTAAAAACTCTCAAACAATATGTTTTAGACAAGTATAGGTTACAAATGTAACCATATATTTTAGCATTAACCCTTAGTTAACTAATTTAACTCTTACCATGTCTTCTTGTATATTCATACTATATTGGAAATATAGTTACTATAAAATTTCAATATAACCTCAAGTGGTTCATTAATTATATTCTCAACATTATCTAATTCATTTGGAAGAATATTATATTTTTATGACTATTATATGATTTAACAAAATAGTATTTGTTTTAAAAACTCATTTATGTCAATTTTTATACTATTCATATCATGAATTTTTACAAACACATAAAAACTTGATTATTTCGAAAAAACATCATTATTCCAAATATAGGATGTCGTAATCCTCATTAAAATTAGTTTATGGAATAAAAAGTTTCAAAATAAATTTATTTTAATATTTTTAATCACATTTATTTTAACCATTCATTAATAAGGTAATCACTACAACATCATTGTGACATAAATAAATTTATATATTTGATTTCTAAAAATTATAAATAAAATACCATGATGTAGAAAATATTTTCATCTTACTAATGACTATTTCTAGTTGAATATATCACTTATATAACCCCAAATATTTTTTTAATTAAAATATACATGTTTATATTACATTTTTAATTACTTTAAATTAATTCTTATAAAATTTCATTTACAAATCCATGTGGCTCTATGGGGTCCCCAGATAGACCCAAGTATGCCCATAGTCATAAAAATCTCATTAAATAGGATTATTACATGTGTTAGGGTAGTTTAATATTATTATAATATTATTATTTTATACTTATTTTACAATATTTACACTTTAACCATGGTAAATAATATAATTATTGAAGTTACTATTCATAATGTCCAAAACAAAAATGTACATATTTACACAATATTTAACTCCTTATTCAAAATATGGAATCCATTTTCTAAATTCCTAACACAGATGTTGCAGTAATTAATTTATAATTAATTCCTATTGTTAAAACCAAAAGCGGGTTTTTAAGAAGTAATCTCTATCAAATGATTGACATGTGTTTATGTCCAACTAAAATGTGAAATTAGATCTAATGGAAATAATTGGATTAAATTTTAAAAAAAATCCAATTATACTTTAAAACCAATTAAATGGAAAATCTATCTATATAAATAAATTAGTTGAAGAGACAAATTTGAATAAAAAGGCATTATTTTCACTATTCATTAGAAAATGAACCTTATGAAAAAAATATTCGATTTTTATCCCAAGTAAATTTTTAAATCACACAGATAAATAAGAATTTTATTTTTCAAAATATAACATATAAAATAAAAAAAACTATATTTAAAAAAAGTTCGCCAACAAAAGGCTTTAAACTAACCTTTTAAAAATATGAGAGTATTTCATGCATAAAATCGGATTCATTCTTATTTTAAGCCTCTAAAATTTATTGGATAAATGTAAAGACATTAAATAATCATATTTTAATAATTTATATTCATTCCCACAAATACAATGACTAGTATTTGACTACCATTTAAAATAATAATATTATATTATTATTTTTAGGGTATAACTCAATGTTGTTTACAACATAAGATTTCAAATAAACCCATTGTTGCGTGTTGAGTAAACTATTAGAAAATGTTCCATATTTAACATAATATTAATATATGATTCATAAACATTAATAGATATGAAAATCTATTATTCTATTAATACATGGGTCGTTATAGGAACTATATCTCCCTCTAATGCATTAGGTAATTATGGATAACTCCTGAGTTAATTATGTTATGTGTGAACTTTTTTCATGTTCACAATGTAATGTGTGGGCCTGATTTCATGTCCATAAGATTAATAATGGCCCTAGTTAAAATGACCATAATATTATTTTTGGGTCTAGTTAAATTTCCATTAGTTTTTCAAAGAGTGAAGTTTCATGTCCTTAACTAAATGAGTAATCATGTTTCTATTTATACATGTTCACAATGTAATAAGCATATGTGCATGCCAAAAATCTATGTCATGTTGAAATTTTATGATCTCATGCATTATGTATTTTTTATTCCATTATGGATAATGTATTATTAACTAACAAATACTTATTCCATGACTCAATTTTGTGATCTGTAGAATGAAGAATATGGATTTCAAATGTTAAGAACATTTTATAATACCTTTATGCTAATAGTATTCTTATGTGATCATTGATATATCTATTATTTACCTTTACTGAGCATCTGATTTCAACTTTTCCGATGTTTTATTCCATAGGTTATGAAGATTGGTTTTTTGTATTATAAGTATAAGAAGGGTTACAAATATAAATAATTTAGTGGGAGAATATGTAGTTCAATATTATATTAGTTTTTTATGTCTCCTAGTTTCCAAATGAACTAGAACTAAATGATTCTAGCATGGATGATTCTGTTATCAAATGAAAAATTATATACTAAAATTTAATATCAATTTATGCAAGCATGGGTCACTATAATGATAAAGGATTGAGAGGAATCTAAGGTAAGGAATTTAATCCTATAATCCCTTTCCACTATTTGTTTTGGGTGTTAGTGGTAACAAGTGGTAGTTCTGAGTTTGAAGGGTAAATAGGAAAAATGGGGGTGTCACCGCCATTTTTTTCAAGGCCACATTGTGGAGTACACGGATTCCCTGCAATCAAGTCTTTTGTGTGTGGTATATATGTTGCGGCTCTATGGAACATGAGAGATGTTTTTTATCTATTCCAAAATAGGGGTGTCTATTACCTGGGGGTTGGTTGGGGTGTATGCCCTTACTAGTAGTCGAGAATATAATTATAGATATTCTGGTTATTACATGGAGCTTTTAGGAAGTTTCTCGATTTTATAAGGTAGATATGATATGGGGCTATCTCTACATTGTATTCCCTCTACCCAGATGAACTGAATCTACACCATGGTGGGAGGCTAGATTTCTATACATTCATTGACCATAGGGGGATTGCAGCATAATCCCCTAGGATTTGTTATAGTATACAATGTGTCAGGAAGACTTATGGAATGGTCATAGGGGATTAACTATGCTCTTATAAAAATAATTTTTCCAATAAATACCGAAAAGGCCACAAAACCCAAATTTCTCATAAACTCTAATATATTACACTAGGAAAATCTTAGTAATTTTTGAGAACATTGAAGAACCCTTTTATAGGTATCATTAATTGGATTCCCTTTTTTAATATGTGGTTACCAGAGGTGATTTATACTCCTTTTTCTAGTGGGTTCTCTCTATTTGATCTCATTTTATCCCATTACCCTTTCTATGGTTCATAATTTTATCTCTTTAATTATAATGGGTTTTTTTTTTCAATTTTCAGCATATTCATGGAATAATTTCATTAGGATATCATAGTTTCATTTTGGGAGACGTTATCAGAGATCTGCATTGGTGTTTTTTTCCATTTCAGGAACCTCAAAAGTTTAAGGTAGTGGATTCATTACTTATCCTATTTATATACATTAATATGTAAATTAACTATGGTTTATCCCCATTAAAGGAAGTGTAATAAAACTAATTAATGATTATTAAAAAATAATTGATTTATAGTTATTCATTTCATGTTTATGTTTTCCAATGTAGTGACATATTTCCTCTTGATTTTTAAATATTTTTATATCTATATTATTTTTTTCTTATAATTTTATAATTTTTGGCATAGCATGTTAAAATTTATATATTTGTACAAATAACATAAATTTGTTCCTAATTTTTTGGATGGATAAATAATTAAGAAATGAGGATATTTACTAAATCTAGTGTTTCATATAATTTTATGGAAATATAATTGATGAAAAAAGATAGTTTAATTTAAATGATTTATTCCCTATGTTATTGGAATGTGGTAAAGAAATTGAATCTAGATTTAATATTTATGAGACTGATGATTAATGGAAAGATAATGAGATTTTTATTCTCTAATGTATATTGAAACTAAAAAATTCTATAGGGTTTGTTTAAATACATTAATATCTTTTTATAGTTGATTCCATAGGTTACCCAAATCTAGAACCTATTCTGACTGAACAATTTAATTTAATATGGAATAAAACTATTTGTTAAATAAAGAAAATGTTTGGGTCTAAGAGTGACTATTTTATTATAAATTTTAAAATCCTTCTGGTTAGGGTTGTGAAAACATATTTTCATGTAAAGTATGATTTCATTATTTTAGGGCCTAGTTTACATATTTACCTTGAAAGGTTTTTGATATCCTTTTTAATCATCTAGATGTGATCCTTGTTTTTTAATATGATATGATCCCAGGATTTCTGGTCAGTTTTGTGAACGGAGGCTCGACGTTTTGGCCGTAATTGATTCCCAATGAAGTGATATGAATGGAAATATAGATGGGGTGTTAGAGATGGAACCAATGATTATGGAATGGGTTGAATATGAGATTATACATTGATTTGATTAGAGTTAATAGGTTTTATTGTTAATTAATCACCAAAATGGTTGATGGTGAAGTTCATTTTTTATATGTACTAATTTTCCTGCTTTTTTATGATAGTTGGAAGTGCTTAGTTATACATCTCTTTGTTAGTATCATAGGATGTTTCCAAGAGTACCTAGAAATAGGCAATGTTTAAAAATTATCATTTAAATGTTTTAACCCATGGGGATGATTGTGTATAGAATGGTGAAAAGGTGTTAAATCATGAGAAGTCATGGGAGTTTTTGACTTATTCATGAAGGGCATGGAATTACATTATGGATGATAAAATAAGTATTAATATATATAATGTTATGGTTAATCAAATGTAAAAATGAAAAATGTGGATGTTTAATTATTTATTGATTAATTGATTAATGTAAAGTGGTATGTTGAATAGGAAAGAAGTAATTAAATGTAAATATTCCTTAAATTATTGTGTGTGTGTATGATATTGGGTCCGTAGAAGTGGAAACCAAGTATCTATATGATGATAGATGAAATTGAGTCTAGGAATAGATTATTACCATAGTGTTATTTATAGATATGTTGTATCATGTATGTTTTATTATTTTATATGCTACCGCACCCATGTTGGCAGGGAAACTGAAACCCTGCGGACTTTGGGATGGTGATTTTCCCAACAACTCGAGGGTCAGGATGGATTGCAAACTACCAACTCTGGTAATTTTCTATTCTCCTAGTAATATTATTTTCATGTATATATGGTGTTTATATTTTAGGAAGATAATTTTATAGGGATATAGTATATTTTTTCTATTTTACCTACATGTATCTCTAGATATAGTATGCAAAGACTTATCATAGGTATATCATGTATGGGATGTGATAGCCTGAGGTATAATACCTAATGTATGATCATGAAACTTAGTTCATGGTGGATCCCAGAGAATATTTTTTTACTATATAAATATTTAGAATTGGATGATGATACTATGTGATTCATGAGGTAAATGATATGATACATAAAACCATGTTTCATTGGGTTGTCTTTTTTGTTGAGAGAGATTGATCTAGACGTACAATATTGGGGAAGAGAGGAAAACAATTGGAGGAGTGATGGCATGGTTCCTTCATTAGATATTATAGAATTTGATATCCTGTAAAATTGAGCTGGTCCAATATATTCTTAGTTAGTCTAGGAACACCGTATACCAGTATAGGTGGTGATTTAACATTAGTTTTTGTTCAATAAGATTTAGTATGATTTCTTTATCATTGGAATGAGAGGCATTAGGAAGGATCCCCAAGAGTATACATGTTACTCTCACCCTACGTATGTAAAAAAATTTAAGGTTAATATGATAAATTTAGTGATCAGGTTTCACATTACTAAATTGTAGTTTGTAGGAGCTGTTTGGGATTCATGTTTTCTTTCGAGTTTATCTTTTTGTATATGTAGTTTCATTCCCATTTGTTCAGTCTTGTATAACATTACATGAATCTACCTAAAAATTATTTTATCTATCCAAGAAGGTGTCTATTGGTGTATTTTTATTTTATTTCCGATCTATATATAAATTTAGAGTGCAATTCCTATTATTTATGTGTGTATTAAACCCTTTGTGATAGTCACGAACCTACGGCCTATTGGAGGCATAATGCGGGGTTCATTATCTCCCTTCATTGTCATCCCAGGAGGAGTAACTTTAAGGGACATGGGCCATGAAATTAAATATTAAGAAACTATTATATAATAATTAAAAAAATCATAAATAAATTATTTTTAAAAGAACATTACCATTATATATCATCCCTTGACCAATCATGGTTTAACCATTATAACATAATTCATATAGGTGGTAAATATCATTCCAAATAAGGGTATGTTATAATGATTTTATGAGTGAAGGTAGATTTTTATATAATATTAATATAAAATTAATATAATCTTAAAAAATTTAATATAAATCATATATCATCATTAAATTAATTCATAGAACCATCCATGAAGGGTGTTGATGACCAACGAAATTCACAACTCATGGAGGCGATAGTATGTCGTACGCAAGATTAACGACTCCCCTTCTCCCCAAATGGTATATAACAAATATATATGATAAATTATAAATTAATAGTCATAAATTTTAGATATTCATGATATTAATTCTTCAAATCCATCTTTTCTACTAACCATCAAATTCATTGATGAGAAATGAACCACATCATTTCATATTGGCGGTAATCTGCACGTACAAATGATCGATATTGTTTTATTTTCATTAGTTGATGGAATGAATTGAATAATAGATAATTTAATAATAAAATAACGTTATATTATATTAATAATACATATTTTATTATGTTAGGTTGTCTGGAATATTTTTTGAAGAGGAATATTAAGAAGAAGAAAAATATGCAGTTAGAATACTCGTCTAGAAAAGATGCAATTTCCCTTGAAAATATCATTTGAAATAGTTTCCTTATACTATATAATTGATACATGTGGATTATAAAACTCAGTGATGATTATATTATGACAAAATTATAGAGTTTCATTATAAAATAATTTAAAATAACGGTGGAATGAATGGGTTTAAGTGTTCCCCTTTTATACATGAATAAAATTACCCTTTTCTGAATACAAATTATTTTTTAGTAATAGGATGACACTATTGACGTGTAAATTACAAAAAAAGATCGAAATAATTGATTATATGGTTGATATTAAGATGATAAATCCTCCACCATTCATTTTGAAACATGTTTTAAATATGTTTCAATCCATTTACTGCTTGATTTTTACATTTTAATTTTTAGGTTTTTACCTTGGTAACTAGTTTTAACCCTATTAGTTTCTATTTTATTTAAAATATAAGGTATACCATATCAAAAAAATTGATGTAATAAACCTAAATTTAGGGATCATATATTCATATTAGAATTAAACATATTTGAATATAATATTTTAAATTAAAACATCTAATATATACATAATCATTTTGGTAGAAACGTTTTATATATATGAGATTTAGTGTTATTAATATCATTAGTATTTAAGAATGATTAAACCAGTGATAATATATTTATATATATGTGTAAAAACATATAATTAATTATATAAAAAAATAAATTAAATTTTCTTAGATATAAATTTCACACCACTAATAAAATATTTCTCTGAAAATTATCATTTCACCATTATCATTGTAATAAACATAAATTTTAGTAATCACACATTTATATATGAAAATGATGTAAAATCATTATATAATATTAAAATGATTATGTACAACATGAAATGTGTTTTATTATATTTATTTTATATATTTTATGAAATCTAATAATTAATATAAGCGATTAAAAATAATTTTTAGTGTAAAATATTACTTATGCCTCCATGACATTAAACAAGGGTTTTATAAATTAAAAAAATGTATTAACATGATATATTTTATTTATACATATATATTAATAAATGGTTTCACTGAAATTTATTTCATTCTTATAATGGTATACTGTCAAAAAATTGATGGTATTTTCAAAATTAGATTTTTTTTACAATTCACCAAAAAATAAATTATTTGAGAAAAATATAAAAAATTCATCATAGGTTAATTTTAATATGTGGACATAAAAATTTTAGTTAATTTTTTAAAATTAAAATTCTATCATTTATATATTTATTTTTTAAAATGGAAATTAAATATATATATATAATGAAAAAATTATTTTCCATGAAAAATACATTTGAAAAAATTAAGTTGTCTTAATCCTCTTTTGTTTGAATTTCTAATAGATTGCAATATTTTTTTATTTAGTAGAGATTGTATTATAATAAAATTTTCTTAATAATACATATGTCAGGGGTCATTTTAGATTAGTGTATTATGTTAAATAATCTATCCAAAATAGAAATATATTTATTTATTTATATATTCCAAAATATTAGGGTGTTTCATTATATGTATCAATATACCATTAAATAATTAATAAATCCATATAACATGATTTGTATATAAGAATTCATGTTTATTAATGCATTTTTTCATTATTTATTAAAAAACAATTATGTGAGAATTTAATTTTAGAATTACATAACTAAGAAAAATATATCTAAAATATATATAATATCTATACTCATCACATAAAAATTAGGTAAGGGATGTGTTTTTTTATTTTTTATAAAAAGATAAATTTGGAGGTGAATAGATAAATATGATGAAATAAAATATTTTCCAATGAAATATAATAATTATTTAATTAAATCCTAGATGATGTAATATACATATGATTCATTCAAACATGCATAAATTATAATAAATTTTCACAACAACAAATTTTATTCATTATGTTATTCAATAATAATAATTTAATCATCATTTTTCTCAAAATATTATTCCCCCAACATATATAAATACCAAATTACATTATCCATTTATCCTAACATATAAAAATTATTAATTTGATAAATATTAGTGAATCTGTCTTTCAAATCTTTCAAATATATTTCGTACAACCTCTGTTATACAAAAAAATCAATTATTAAGTACTTATATATTATTTCAAAGGACACACCTCAAACAAAATATATCAAAATATCATTCTCTTGATTTCATTTTCATACAACTATTATAAAATCTATATCTATGTTATAATTATATTATATTTAAAATAGTAGCATACCAATTTTCATATAAAATGATAATAAAATGAATATTTACAAAATTTCATCTTATAATCATTCTAAAAAAACAATCACATATTGGTAAGTTCATATCAACTATTTGAATGATGAAGTGTTCAATAACATGTCTTATAAATGGTTTTAAAAATATTATTAATGCATATTAATAATATTAATAATAAATTTTTAACATTTTTGATATTATGTAATGATAAAAAATAATTATATTAATACTATTAAACATAATCAATTGTGATCACATAAACCACCTAAAATTATCATACTGTGAAATGTTCAATGATTTGTAACTATATTAGACTATCTATTAAAATATTCAGATCATATATTTCTAAAATGATATAAACAAAATGACTTGACACAATTGGAGATTATGGATCCATTATATAAGAACAATTTATTATAAAAAAATTACCGAATCAAATTTATATTTATAAACAAAACAAACCCCAAATGATGAACACAACATAAAATAATCTAATAAATGAGTAGTTTATGATAATAAATGGATTATAATAGATGAAATAAAAATTAATATATTAAATATAAACCTTTTAGTGACTCTAGGAACATCCCAAACGATTTGGGATATAAGGTAGGGGTATCTCAATCTTCTATATATTCTTTGTATATTATGTCAATCTCTCATGAAACTTGTTTATTAGAATATAATATAATAATGAATTATTATGAAAATTGTGGGAGTTTTATAGTGTTTGAATTTGTTTTAATTTTTTTCTAGTTCATCAGCTCTTTATTTAGTAAATTTTATACATTATAGGTTGTTCATTCAGTGATGGGTGTTTGGGACCTATCCTATTGTTGAGTTTATAGTAGGTCACACCATGACATATTCGAACAATGCTTTTTGTTGGGTTATTTGGAAATATCAAAGTCCAAAAACATAAGAGGAAATAAATATAATCCTTTTCATGGGTTTTCTAGTGTTTCAGGCTTGTAACATTTGGAATTTTGATCAATTTATGGGTTGTTTCGTGATGGATAGTGTTGCACCATGAAAACCACCTTGTATGGTAGTAATGCCATGGTGAGGGATAGTCATTCTATGAAGATATCAAATCTATGGGTCATGATTCAGCATTTTTCTAGGGGGGGATTTGAGTCACACAATGATAATAAATGGTCATGTACTGATTCTTTTTCATGGAAGGATGTTTTTTCTTGGATAGTATAGTTCACACCATGACCCAATCTATATAGTTTTTAACAATATGAATATATTATTCTACCATTAATGGGTAAAAGGATATTTTGGGTTCTCTTCCCCAATCTACATCCATCATGTCTATTGGGATAGTCCTGGGTGATTTCCCTTAATTACTTATATTCTTTATCTCCTCCACCTTTAGTTTCAATCAGTTCTTCAGGGTAAATATGTCCTTTATTTTTCTCTACCTATCATTTATTCTATTTATCATTGTTTATATTTTATCCAATAAAACCTAATGGATATAATGGTTAAATATAGGGTTTGTAATGCATTTAAACATGGATACTTCATTATAAAAAGTTTTGTATAGGACTTATCCTTATGATATTGTGCTTACACTATTGATGATGATTTCTTTCTTCTTGATTATGGAAGGTGTTTATATACAATCATTTTTTTCAACATGTGATGAAATCCTTGGGGTTTTTTAAATTTCATTTATACCATGTTATCCCAATTTGAGATACCCATGATAGATTTTGAAATAATTTCAATGGTTTTCATAACACGACATGGAGTACTTTAATTAATTTCTTATATTAATTTTGAACTAAATTGTTCTGAATTCCTAGTGATTAATAAAATTAATATAAATCTATTTTTTAATGATTATGATAATAAATGATGGTTTGTTATAGATTTTTTTATTTCTAAATGATATAACCCATGGTATATGAGTTTTTTATTAATGATGTGTTTGATTTTCATGTGATTCCTATATTAGGAAATCCATGATTTAAAGCTATGATTAATCCATGGTTTTGAAAAAAAATTAATATACTTTCCGATGTTGGAATTAAATACCCATTTTACACTTGATAAAAAAACATCTTAATGTTCTTAATAGGGATTTATATTTATCGTTTCATTCAAATTATTGATAAAATATCTATTTAGAACCCTATTAATGAAATAAATTTTATTGTGTTAATGATAGCATAGGTTTATAGATCCTTTCTTTTATTATGTATTGTATATATCATTTTCATTTCATGATATTTGGATGTAATTATCATTTACGCTTGTGTGATGTGGAAAAATTGATTGTTTATTAAGAGGTTGATGGAGGTGTGATTTGGTTTATTTTACATGCTTAATTATTTATGATGATTTTACTGGTTGTGGATTTCTCCGCACTAATTTTATTATTTCAGGAGAACCTTAGTGGATATGTGTGGGAGTCAGTTAATACAATACTTAATTCATTTTAGTATAGGATTGTGACATATAGTGTAGGATGTTTCTATACTAGGGTACATCCTAACAATATTATGGGAGATGATTATGATAAGTGTTCTATTAGATAATGGGAGCTAATTGGGAGGATGGGCCACGTAATAATTTTAGAGATTACTGAATGTTTGTTCCTTTTATAATTACTACATAGTTCAAAAGATGGTTCCACTCGGGTACGTATCAGGCCACCTCACATTAAGAACTAGAGATTTTTCCATGATACTTATTCATTAATGAAAGCAGTAAATTGGGGATTCCCATTGTGAAAATTGAATATATTCCATTGAATAATTTTTGGATTAGTTGAAGTACTTAGATTATAATTGGTAATTTTTTCTTCTTCTTTGTCATAGTGGTTTCCTTTGATATATTTCTTCTTTATTTATTATTTTATATACCATTCATAACTATTTTGAAAACACAATGTTTCTAAAATGTTTTTAAAAAATTAAAATGGTTGTGTTTTATTTTCAAAGTCGTGGAAGTCCACCATATTATTAGTTTTCAAAATTATTTCTCTTTTACTAGCGTATTCAATCCCTTTGCCGATAAAAGGGTATTTATTAAAATTAATGATTTTCGAAGAAAATATTGGATTGTTTTCTTGAGTTTTAAAATATGGTATTTAATATAAATGGATATTTTTCGTCAAAAAGGCTATACCTAATGAGGTATAAAAGGGATATATATATCATACTTGTTTTTCATAAACTTTTCACTTGTAAATCCTTATTTTATAAATAATTTGTAAAATATAACTAATTAAATGTTTTATATAATTTATTTCTTATACTCTTTAGTGATTAATAATGGGCCTTTTTATCTCCCAACATACATACCTACCCATGTGAGTGTGTATATAGATCATATGTTTCGATAAATGTGATAAGGTTATGATATAAGGTTAGATGTGTTTTGTGTAGACATTTTATAGAATGTTTGAATATAGTGGGTGAACAGGGGTCACGTGTAGATATCGAGTAGTGGATTGAGACATTGGATTATTTTATTTTAGTATAGTTATATATCGCCCAGTTTAGTCTGGTGGTTTTTTTGTGATTTGTTTCCCATTATCTCGAGGCCTTTCCCTTTATTATTACTAATAATATAGTTTTTATTTAAAAAATATCCACATAAATTTTATTTATTATGAATTTTTTGGATATATATTTTTTCATATGACCCATTTATTTAGTCCCATTATTTGGGATCATTTATTTTAAATTTATGTAAGCCCAATATATAGACCCACTATGATGGAATCTCGATTAGTGTTCGCTAATTATTAATTTTTATATAAGGGCGAAACTATTCCCATTTTTAGTTATTTTATTACATGGAACTAGTTTCTAACCGAGGGGGATTTGGAACATGCCTCGAGCCTTGTGAAGGATTTTTGAAGGTGGCTTGCTAGGTCCGCCCAATCTAGTTCATTACAAAATAGAACCAGATAACTCTAATAATTTGTGGATTCTTGTTTTATAGAAATAATATTGTAATAAATCATAAGTAATGTCATTATTACATTTCTGATCACCACATTTCATGTCCAAACATGAGATTCCATGGGTAGTCATGACTTGATATTTCAATTTGAATTATGATGTTTATTATTTTGATGATATTTTGATCCCCATTAGGTATCATCAAATATTCTGCGTTTTCATTGTGTTTTATGATGATGTTAGAAATTAATAAAACTTATATAATTAGCTCATATTGTATTTAAAACTCTATATAACTTATTCACATAGTCTTGGATGTTTCCTATAGGCATCCACATAGTCGGTTCATAGTCTACCAAACCATGCGGTCATGTAGTGAAACTCTCAGTAACCCATATAGATTTTTTATACCTATTTTTATTTTTCATTTCCCCAAAATTGGTATACATGTATTATATATTGATCAAATTGTTTCTTATAATGTGAATATATTTTTTATATTTTATTTTGAAATATTTTTATATTTTAGAAGTGCATATTTTGAAATTTCGTTATTTTTAAATCCAATTTAAATTGTTTATTTTTAAACTATGTAGACATTAATAGTAATATTATGTTTTTAAAACATGGGTTTATGATTTATTTATAAAATGATGTATAATTCCATGAATGTGTTTTTATATTTTGTATTATTTTACAAAACGTGTTTTGTAAAATTTATCAAATATTGGTGGTTTTAATGAAATGTATTTTTATAGTGTGAACTTCATTGGTAAATTGTGATTTTTGTTTAATTATTTATTTTTAATAGTATTATTTATTTTATTTGATGACCATGGATGTGTTATATTCATGATTCATGTGATTAATATATTCATCCCTAAAATTTTTCTATGGAATGTGGAATCTTTTATTCTTATGATGGTCCCTTAGGGAATTCTTCTTCTCCTCTGATTGTGACCCTCCAAATTATTGACTCAAACAGACTCGGGATAGAGTCTTGGGGAAAAATATTCTCTCATGTTAGACCCCATCCATGATTTCTTAAATTATCATTAGCTACATAGTATAGTTATCAAGGTATTATAATGATGATGGTTTGGTTAAAGAGGGTTGAGAGAATATTCAGTTTTCTAAAAAATCTTGAATCCAAACAGGTAAAAGGTGATGTAGTCTTGATTATGGACTTATTTATGTATGGTGTGAGAATAGTGTCCCTTCTAAATTGTTCTCTTTTTGTCTTTGGAGTTCAATAAGACCATTTTTATTCAATGGAAATACTCTAAATATATGAATGTTGACAAATTAATTGAATTTGTGAGCCTTTATTATAGTGATAAAATAGAAAAGGATTACTCCTATTATCTTATAGATTAAGAGTTCTATTCTCCCATTCTATTCAATTAAGAATTTCTAAAATATTATTTCCATGATAGATATTATTTCTTGAAACATTAATAAGTATAATTTGAGTCTATACTAACATCATATAAGGAATTTTCTTAATGTACTTTGATGGTATAATTTTGTCGAAGGAGGATTCACCTCATCTTAGAAGATATGGTTAATTGGAGCCAGTTATCTAAGACCCTTGTTGCTTCTTATAATAAGAAGAGGTCTTTTTTATGTGGAATTATCAATTATAGAATATGTATCAGATTTTTTTTGGACATTTGTGTTTATATGTTTGTTATTTATTCACAATAACATCTAATTTATGGGTTAATTAATTGGTTATTTAATTCATTCTTGTTTTGGATAGGTGAAACTTATTTTGGTTTTTCTCATGCCATATGTTATTATACCTATTAAGTTTTATATTTTATTTTATCAATGTTGTGAAACATGGATTTAGAGGAGTTTCTCATGGGAATCACTGGTTGGGGTGTGGGTGACTGAGATGATTGTTATATTAGTCTAGATTGTTCTTAGGATGGTACCTAATTTGAGATTCATTCTTATTTGTGAAAATCTCAATTTCATCATGGGAGGTTGTTCTATGATCTACATAACATGTGATTATCCATTTTAGATTTTTGAACTAAGGGTATAGCTGATGTGGTTCTATACTGAGGTATGTTTTATTATTTATGGATCTATTTTATTTATATTTTATTGGTATATGATGTATTTCATGACCTTGATTATAGTATTATGGTTTTTCTTGGAGGTTATGTTACCCTTATGGTATTCTGAATCAGTTTCTTGATTAGTTTCTTATATATAGTTGATAATTATAATTTCCCATGGTGATTTGAGGAAAAATTATTATTTCTGTATATCCTTTCTCATATGGTATTTACCTCTTGTGTAACTATTTTAGATTAATTCTAAATGGTTTGGAGATATGTTATAGGTCTATGTAATATTTTATATTTTTGTATCTTAATTATGGTTTGGCATATTCATGGAGATTCTTGTTAATGATGATGATTGGATCCATTAATTGCGAGTTATTCTTTTTGTTTTTATGATTCCCATTTCTCACCAAAACCCCTGGAGTTCTCCAAGACAATATAAATTAATATATTTTTGGTGTGGTGGTTTTGGATTCCTAATAAATTTTTCTTTTCTTGTCAATTTATTGGATAATAAAGAGGCATGGTGAGGAGATTTATAACACCCCAATGTCCATGTTAATTGGTGTTTTTTATTTTTTAAATCTTAAGAGAGTGAGTGTTATTGTCAAGACAGATATATATACACTAATAAGACCTAACCATTGAGTAGTCATGTTTCAATGATCATTGGTTAGGTCCTGATGATACCGAAGAAGTGGGTTTTTATTTTTCCTTGTTCATTGGGAGTTCATTCTTTCTATGATAATAAAAGGTAACATAGTGGTTATTATTCAAAGAAAATTTATCTTGTTATGATGGGAGGTGGCGTCGTGAACTATTCTAACCAGATTTTTAATTTACGAATTTCTTCTTATGCCATTATAGGGGAAAATCCCCCTTGGGATTACTTTTCTCATCAACTCATGCATTTTATCTAGAGGTAATGTCCTAGTTTATTTAATATTATTCTCATTTTTTATTAGCCTTCTATGATTTTATTTCATAATGTTTTTTTGGTAAATATAATCTTTATTATTATTCTCTTATCATATATTCCAATTAACCATGTTTCTCTTTTCACCCTTATTTTTCTTTTAACCCATGAACCCAAATAGCTATTAGGGTAAAATATGGGATTTTGGATGGATCTAGTCATGTGGAATTTTTTTATAGTAATTATAGATTTCATCTACTTGTGTGGTTACGATTCAACCAATTAAAGAGAGTGGTTTATTCTTAATTGATGTAAAGGGTTTTTGGGCACATATCTTATTCAACATGTAGTGAAATTAATTGGTTTTTTTCTAAATCCATGTTATATAAAGTCAGGCATATATATAATACCCATTATGGATATAGAAACTATTTTAAATGTTACCCTCATTTTTTTGGAATATTTTAATGATTTTTTATATTAATTTTTAACTAATTTTTTTCATGCATATTCTTTGGGAAAATTATATTGAGTCTCGTTTCGATGTATCATGATAAGGGTAATGGAATTTCTTCATTTATAATAGATATAACACATGTTTTAGGGGTTGGTTTTCAATTAAAGAGCTACTTTATTTTCAAGTGACTCTTGAGGGTGGAAATCCATATTTTTAAAGTGATGATTAATAGTTGGTTTTCAGATGTTGGTTTTAACATGGTTTCCCATGTTTGACCAAAAGGATCTTTTGGAACATGATAAGAAACTTCACAATTGTGTGTGATAATATTTTTCATTAACTTGGAATTCTATGTAACTTTAAAAATCATGTTTAAATACTTATGTATGAAACAAATTTTATTGATGTTTTGACAACCTTACTTTAGAGCCACATAGTTTTATTATACATTTTATAAATTTTTACCACTTTTATTATATGTGGATGTAATTATCATTGATGATTTTGTGATTTGAAAAATAGGATAATTTCTTGAGAGGGTGTGGGATATCATATGAGGTGTATAGTTCATTTTTATTTGTTTTTTATGATCATGTTTGTTATTGATTATTCAAAACCACTTTGTTTGTTTCATGGGAACCCATATGGATATGTGTGATAGTCAGGTTATACCATACTAACTTCATTAGATAATTCACTTATAACTATACAGTTTAGGTTTTCTACTACCTTGTGGAGTTCTAATTTATAATGTGGCATTTGATTAAGAGAATTCATCAGTTAGATAATAGGAAAAAATCGGTGGGATAGCCTTAGTAAGATTGTAGTTGCTTGCTAAAATTTTATACCTTTTTAGAATTACAATATAGGCTGATACATGTTTCCAAAAATGTTTGTATGAGATCATCAAATGATATGACCTAGTATGTTTCCCATTACACTTATTTATTGATGATAATATTGACATAGGGATTCCCATCATGCACATTGATTATATCCCATTTTATTATTTTTGTTTTAGTAGAGCCATTTATCATGTGCTTAGTTGTTTATACTATTATTAATTAATATATTGGTTCCCTTTGTAATATTTATTCTCTAATTATGATGACATCAAATTTTTGAATTTTTCTTTGTAATTATTGATGGATTCCAATTTTTTGTTAACCATTTGATAAAAGTTTTTTAATAATTTTATTGATATGTAACATTCAACATTTTTTGAATTTATCTTACTATAAAAAACATGTAATTATTATTTATATATATATATAATAGTTTACCACAAGTGATAAGTAATCATGAAACATGTAATGATTTTTTTAAATGAAGTATCATCAAATTGGATGAAGCCTAATAATTTTCAAGACTAATTTTAGATTGAATATTATAATGAAGAATAAGGTTATAAAGTTGTGAACACATTTTATATGGAAATTATATTTATGTAAAATGGTTGGAATTATTCTATTTTTTATGAAAAATTGGCCTTCTTCCACCAACAAAGAGAACCATCTTGTCTATCAATGAATGTGTCACTTTGACCTCAGCCACACATAGTTGAAGAGGTTTTATTGAGGTCACGTAGCCTATAAATGGGAGGACACAATATCATGGGAAATAACAGGTCAAGAATAGAGAATGTGTGGTGAGCCAAGGGGGCATAGAATAAACATGGGGTAGTTTTCACTATGACGATTGCATGATAGTCTCCTTGGAACCAAAAAATGTTCCTTGGGTGAGAGTAAAATGTTGGGTCAAGTTTTAACAGCCATTTTATATCCCAAATAATCTTCAATATTCATATTATAAAGGTATAGAGAATATCAACCACATGAAGAAAATTCATGTTACTATACAAGATAAATAGTTCCAAATCAACTAACATCATGAAATGAACTAACCATGTAGGGTCCTTAATTAAAATTATGTAATGTGTCTCCCACAATTGTTTTATCTAATGGATTGAATGTGAGCTTCAGGTGATAGAATTAATGAATTTGAGGTTTTAAGGGTGGTAAAAAAGGAAAAATGAAGTAAGTCGCACTACTCAAGATTATTACACCGCATGGTAATCTATAGTGAGTTTTAAATTATAGGAAAACCTACTGTATTATGTAATTTTCAGAAGAAATGGGCATTTAATCAATCAAAATTAATTACAAAATAAAAAATATGAGAATCTCATGAAGTTTTTTCAATAATAAATCAAATACTCTTATAAACATACCAATAATTTTAAAATGATCAGTTAGACCATAGAAGGTGGATAAAACCACTAGAACAATGAAATATGGTTTTGGGTGAGATTATGATGCGTGAATTTAGTACCAATTAAATTAATATTAGATGATAGTTTTTTTAAAAAAAATAAGAATAATGTTGTGACATGAATGTTTATTTTGACATCAACTCAGTCGACAGATCCTCAAAGTAAAATGAGTTCATAACATGTGTAGAATTCATGGAAGGGCCTTTCATGAATTATGGAGCTCGAGCCACATATGGAACTATAATGATTGAAATATGAATGCTTTATGCAGGATAGATCCTGTAGAATAAAAAAGAAATAGATAATTCTCATGATGACCATAATTTAGGAATGTGATAATAATGCGTGAGTAGATTAATTTTTGAAGCAGAATCATTAAAAAATTTGATTATTAGTATATGGTATATAATTTTTTTCGTAATTATCAATAGAATAAAAGGATATAATATAATTTGGATAATTGATATGGGTCATTTTTAAATGTTTAATCTATTAATTCTTATGTCTTGGAGATTCAAATAGTAATTAAAATCATTTTTCGAATGAGTAATATGGGGATTTATTATTTGACTATACATGGACTATTATTTCATGTAAATTTTTATATCTATTATAAAAAATTAAAATAACTATTTTTTAGATGATTTAAAGATATATAAAAATACTATACTATATTTAAGAGAGATAAAAGATGAGTAAGAAAAACGTGTGATGTATTTCTTCTTCCTGAGGGGGTCAAGGTATGAATAACCCATTATTGATCTAGGTACTTGTTGTATAGAGAGAATAATTTATTCTCTTGAATACATTTTCTCATGGCTGATATAGTTATTTTGAATAATGGTTATAAGAATATAAGTCTTATACTATTTCTCTTTTATATTTTTAGAAGTCGAAGTCTTTCTTGGAGAAGATATTTCCATTGGTTTTGAAATAACCGATTCTAATTTGAGGAACTAATTCAAAAACAATTGAAAAATAAAATTTTAATATACCCATGGTACTAGTATAAATATCAGTATACAGATTATAGGGGGAAGAGGACGATACATACATACCAAAATAATTTATTAAAAGCATCTTAAACCCTAAGCACCAATTTTTCGTGTTTGTAGTCTGTATAATTATATAGAGGCAAGAAAATATGTCAAATGAGAAAGTCAAACATATAAAGGATTAATCTCCCATACCATGAATACAACTTATAAAAATTCATGGGTTCTGCCTCTATTTTGTATTTCTTACATATGGGTGAGGATATTCATTAAACTAGTGAATCTATACATTGACCTGTAACATGGTTAAATTCAAGAATAATAATTTTTAAAATAAATAGGTTCCACCGATTAACCAATAGTTGTTACATAATGGGTTATAGGTTCTGGAAGTTTAATTATAACCAAGGAAACTCTTGATATTCTACACTTTTAAGGGTTTTCATAGAGAATATGAATTTTTTAATATTATGGTGTTCCTTTTTTGTTGGAATGAACTTTTGGTGGAGGATGAATTGAGTACTAACATTTATATAATCAAAACATCTATAAGTGAGTGATATTTTTACCATGGGATATCCATAAATTAAATGTAATATTCTATAACATTTGAAAACAAGATGAATATTGAGATTGATGGGAATGTAAGAAATGAAATATTAATATATTTTTTTGATAATGTATATAATGAGGTGTTGTGGAAAAAATAGTCAAGGAAATGGGGGATAAGATTGAGATCATTCTTGAGGGAAACATAAATTTTATTTTATTAATTTAAACATAAATTCTTACCTTTACATTTTTTTTCATTGGTACAACACATTGCCTTATGAGGTGATTGATGGCGTGAATTTTTATTTTAGTTTTATTTTAATTCAATGATTATAACGAATTACTTTTTCAATACATTATATTAGAAAAATAATAATGATGGTAATTAGGGTTTTTGTAAGTTGAATTTTTTATGAAAAATTATTATAATTATTAAAATTAATAAATAAGTAAAAACATTTTCTATTATATACCTAATAAATTAAATATATTGATTCTGAAAAAAGAAATTAATAAATATTTCCAAAACCATTTTTTAAATTTTATAAGTGGAAAATTTAAATGTAATGATAAACATAAAACAACAATTGTTTCACTACTATGATCCAATTATGTAACTACATGATTCCAAAATGGAAAAAACATTGAATAAAATGATCCCTAATGATCTCATCTGTGACTTTTCTTGATGGAGATCCTTATTGAAAAAATGAAATGGAAATATGAAAAAAATAATAGATGATGAAGCCATTAAAAATGAATAGTCATTTTATTTCCATTCCATCCTCATATTCAATCGTTTCAAATTTTACACATCCTAGATTAAAGATACACAAACCCATACAATGTACACTTATCGTTTGTATCTAAATCACTAAAATTGGTTTGGGGATTGTTTCTAGCTTATAAAAATTATATTTATAATAGTGAGGGATTCCACCAGAGCTATCACTTTAGCACCACTATCAGAGAATCACCCATGGTCCTTGGTAAGAATTAGATGATGAGGAATAAGAAAATATTGGAAAATTCATTAAAGAAGTTATACATACACATATTATAGTAAATATTAATCAATGGAAAATATCAAAATAGAAAAATAGATATATTAATGATTTCACGAATCAAAGAAATGATATTCATGTGGGAACAAAATAATCAAAAATATATCATGGAAACCTATAATAAAAATCATTGTGAAACTACTAAAGGGGTTAATGAAACCATATATATGTTCCCCCACTATCGACAAATTCTAAAAGGAAAACCAATAAACATTTTACCACCAATGGAAACAATTTATATAATAGTGAATGTGAAAATGAAACTCAAACCATAAATGAAATGGGTAGCAATTAGTATATATCTGATAATAACCCATGATATGTGGGAAATACACATCCTTATATACCCTCACCACATATATTTTTTATATAAAATATTGAATCCTAACCATCATTGTTGTCCCCATATATATATTTCTGTAATTCAATAATGATCATGGAATTCCATAGAATCATTTTCTTGGAATTACATAGAGATGATCCAAAACATGGCATTATCAGAGTAACTTCAAGGTATTTACATGACTGGTGGTTGTAGTGGTAATATAACTGATATGTTGTGTAATATACCATGAATAGAAAATAAAAATTTAAGAACAATAGTGATTTACATGGTTTGATTTTATGTCAACATCCATAAGAGAAAGGGGTCGGATGTTTTTATTCCTCTTTGGATAAACATTAGTGGTTTACCAATTACATAGTATATGATATCGACCCCAAATTTCAAGCTATAAAAATTTAATTTCTCAAATGGATCTTCAAATATATAATATATCCTTAAAAATATTTCACCAACTTCATCATCATCTCCATAGTTGTTGTTGTCAAAGAATAATTTCAATTTTTTTCCAAGACAGTAAAAATAATTCCATGTTTCTTTATTAATAGAATCTTCTTCCAAAAATGATTCTCAAATTCATAGTGGATCTCTTAAATATCTCCCTCATAATCAATTTTGTGTATAAGCTAAACTTACAGTCTCTTAATAGTCTTCTAGCATCCCTTTTGGTAGAACCTTTTTGATCATATCTACCCCATTATCAATGGTGTTGATTTTATCAATCTTCAATATTTTTTCTTCTAAAAAATTAAAAATCCAATGACATAAAACATCATAGTTTTTACATGAAGAATGAAATATCATGTTATTACTGAAATTAATAACACTCTAGAAAAAAAATATAGAATATAGTTACCAAAAAACATATCCCTACTCATGTTGAAATTTCATTGACCATAAAATATTCATGAACCCTTCTGTGATTCTGATATACTCTTATTTTGTGGTAAACACGTCAACACAAATTTTTATGTTATTATTTATTTAATACTGATCCCCATAAAAACAATTCCATGTATATTATATGAATCTATTTATATCAGCATCTATGAATACTTATAAGATTTGATTATCTTTTCCATAACATAAAAATGACTTGATTTACATTAGAGACACCATAATATGCATTTAAGAATTTTCCAACATCATTTCCTAGATTTGATAATTATATTACAATATCACTTACATCATGAAATATATTGTCATGAACCGTCCACGGGGGCCCATGTCAGGACCACCCCAAGCCCGTATTCAATAGGCCAGGGGCTAGAAACTATCACCGAAAGGCATATTCCAAAAAACGGGAAGTCATTGCCTTTAACCTGTACAAACACACGGTCCGAGAACACAACAAGAAGAAACTTCGAAATAAACTACTGTAGTAAAAGAGTGTTGAAAGTAAAAAGGGGCCATAATACAAGCCCAACTATAAGAGTAGAAGTACAACTTAAAGAATAATACAACTGAAGGGGGAAATAGCTATTGGGTCATCCTCTGAGGATCCTACCTGAAGGGTTGGTACATATTGGATCTTCAGCACTCCATGTATACCTATCTCTTCTACATACCGCCTACTCCTGGCTCCATCAGGCCTAATCCTAGTAGCTCATCATTTATTAAAGACACAACAAGGTGTAGGTGAGGCCCGTGTAGGGGTGAGTATAATGAAACTCAGTAGGGACCATGTGACCCTGAAGGTATCCTAGAGTTCCATAACGAAAAACCACAGGATGACACCACGAAGGTAAAGTACCACACAGGTAAACTACCACATAACATAACCTCAATCACTAGCACAAAATAAAGGTATCTCACACCAATATTTATTCTAGGGGTTGTAAAAAGTAACATCCCCAGTCACATCATCGAATACATTGGTTGCTGGAGAAATCTTCCTCTATTGAGTACAGTGGGCCTTCTGTGTCACACAAAGGCGCTTCCCACTACCATTGAACTATTGAGGTACTACTCACCATCACATACTGTGGGTATACCGGGTCACACAAAGTCATCCCTCCCCAATGCGATCTGCTAAGGAACTCCTCACCATCGCATACAACGGCCACTCCCCATCGTGGCCTACTAAGGTACACCACCACATCATGTACCATTGGTCTTTCGGGTCACATAGAGTATTACCTCCCCAATGAGGTCTGCTAAGGTACTCCTCACCATCATGTACCATGGACGCTCCCCACCATGTCTATCGAGTCACTCCGAGTCGAAAAAGTCAGCCGTCGTCAGGTCTCAGCAAGTCGTAGGGTTCCGTATGTAGTTCGCTTTGGAGAACCTCTCCCCAATCCATCAGTCATATCTCAACCAGCATGAAGTATCCAAAATAAGAAACCCGATGATTCACCATGTCATAAGGGTTCCAATGCAATTGACGGTGCGTCAGTCAGACGCCCGGTCTGTGCGTTATTGGCATTTCAATGGAAAGGGCCCAGTTGGATTTTGATGTGGTCCTACCCGGTCATACACCAAGTTTCTTCAAAACTAAAATGGAGTAAGTGAAAAGGATTATCTCACTCCAAGGGCCCCAACACAGTAGACGGTTCATCAAACGAGTGTCCGGTTCACAATATAAGGTACTTTGAGTGTTTCTGGGCTGGGTCGGGCCCTTGACCGGTCCGACCTGGCCCGACCCAGCTTGGCTGGGCCGATGTTCAGTCTGGCCCGCAAGAAGGGTGGATACAAGGGCAGTCAAACCAAAATAGGGTAGCCAGGCCCACTTGGGGTGGTGGCCCGCTAGTGAGGAGCCCCGGTCCGAGGGCGGCAACCCGCTCTGAGGGCAGCGGCCCTGTGCGAGGGTAGAATCCCGGTGTGAGGGTGGCGGCCTAACTTGAGGGTGGTGGCCCAGTCCAATGCAGTGGCCTAGTGTGAGTGTGGCAGCCCGGTTCGGTTCGACGTGGGGGGTGTAACCCCTGGTCTCTCGATTTCCCAAATAGCCCGAAGCCCATTTGGTTTGCGAGGTGGAGGCGCCGCAGGGGCAACGCTCGGTCGCCGCGGAACCTGTCGGAGGTGCGTTAGGCCTCTACCATTACATCGAATGTGGCTTCCATTCGCTGATGGCACGACAGTCGCGCTGCATCCCTTTTTGTGGTTGGAAATCATGTTGGCTGCCTCCTCTGTTCACTGCGGCTGACGAGTTGTGGCCTTCCTATTGAGGTGTACGTTGATGTGCTCACAGTCTTACAAGGGGGAGAAAGGATAGCAAGATAGCAGATGGTTCGGGCCAGGTTCGTTAGGCTCTCACCCTCCATGTTAGCTCGTATTATGGAGGATATTAAGGGAGTTCAATAAATGCAGATGAATTTGAAATGTGAATCAACACACCTACCTCAAAACGTCAATTTAATGTATGCTCTTAAAGGTGGGTCAGCGTTCTTTGTCCCCACAACTGGTTCCAAATGACGCCACTCGTACGTTGCATTTCGGTTTGTGGTTTGGTGTCACCCATCACCTCCCACTGGTTTGGCTCCATCTTCTAATGGTCTGGCGTCATGGTGCTCCTTCAGCACTTCGTTTCTTGGAGAAGCTATGGTGGTACCTCCCCCCAAGATCCATATATATAGGAGAGGAGGAGTGTAAGTAATGATGTAGGAATTTAATGGTGTATCATTAATTAAAAAGATTTTGAATTTTCCCCAGTGTTTTTGTTACGTATATTTGAGGGTCAATCTATTTATTGGCTTGAAAAGTTGTCAGTTCCACCTTTACACTTCTCTGTTGGAGTAATTGAATAAAAATAAAACAAAAGTTATTTTATTTAATCTATTAAAAAGTTCCCAATACTATATTTTTCTCTAGAACTACTGTGGTCAATGTGAAGCCTACCTTAAGTGAATCTCGATGTTGCATATTTAATGGTGCCCTCATATTTTTAATCTGAGCAACATTTCAAAAGTTAGAAAATGTTGCTCACGCATTTTCTGAACATAACCGAAAAAATGATCTGAAAATCATTTGGGGAACACTGGGCCTTGGAATCACACGCTATAAATTTTTGAAGACTCTTAATAATTCCACATAATTAAAAAGTTTTAAATGGAAATCTTGGTCTTTACATTATCCCCACCTCAGGGCTTTTTGTCCCCAAAAGCCACAATATAGAATAAGGAAACAAATAGGGGTACTGAGCACGAATCTGAGCCTCCCTCTCACATGTGCTCTCGTGGAGGTTCATGTGATGCCAGTGAACATGAACTAGAGGTATTGACCGCCCATTAAGGACCTGCTCTTGTCGATCCTCAATCTCTACTAGAACCATTGTAAACGTCTCCCCATCTTTTAAGTCCAACGCGTTGTGGTCGATGATGTGGTATGGATCATGCACGTATCTCCTCAACTGGAATACGTGGAATACACTGTGCACCTTCAACAACTGCGGTGGAATTTCTATGTGACATGCCACCTCGCCTATCCTTCAATGTATCAGAAATGTCCTGATTAACCTCAGTGAGAAATTTCCACCTCGACCAAATACCTATAGTTCCAATTGAGGATACACTCGCAAAAAAATGTGGCCCCCTCCTAGAACTCCAAAGGTCATCGTCTTATGACTTCTGTCTGATTTGTGCAGTCTTCATTCTCCCCTAGTTGATCTTCACCTTCTCAGTGGTATATCGCACTATCTCTAGACCTATAAGGGTTGACTACCATGGGTCAGTCCATCGTAGAGGTAATCTACAAGGTCGGTTGTATAGGGCCTCCAATGGTTCCATACCGATGGTGGAGTGGTAACTGCTATTGTTAGAAAACACCACCATGGGCATGTGATCCTCCCAACAGCGGCCAAAATCTACGATGCATGCATGAAGCATGTCCTCTAGTGTTTGAATGGTCTACTCTATCTGACCATCCGTCTGAGGAAAAAACGTGGTGCTTAAATGTAGCTGAGTCTCGAACGCCTACTGCAATCCCTTTCACAACCGGGATTTAAAACGTGTGTCACGGTCAGAGACAATATTTGATGGCACCCCATGAAGCCACACGATCTTCTGTACGTAGGGGTGTACCAAACCCTCTACTGGTCCCTGATCTTGGATAAGTACAATGCGGTCCGACTTTGTGAGTCGGTCAACAATCACCCATATGTAATCATGTCTCCTAGACGTACATGGAAGCTCTATCAAAATTACCATGGAGATCCCATCCCACTTCTACATTGAAAGATCTAGTAGCTGAGTAAAGCCTACTGGAACCTGATGCTTAGATATCACTTGCAAACAAGTAAAGAATCATGAAACAAAATTTTCTACAGCCTTCTTCATCCCTGGCCACCAGTGCTGACGTCGGAGGTCCTGGTAAATCTTCGCCACACCAGGATGTACCACCATAAGGGATGTATAGAACTCCCTCACCACCTCCTCCCATTTCTCCACTGGCACCATGGTACATCCTATAAATAGTATTATTTTCTCCCCACCTTCATAAAATCCATCAGCTGTCTGCCCTAAGGAGATATGAGCATGTCGGGCCTCACAATAACTATCCCCAAGTTGAGCCTCCCTGACTAGCTGAATGTGTGGGGATATGACTGTCTTTATAGAATCATCCTGAAAATAAATAGTTGTTCAATGGTTAAAAGCTATAACTGGTGATCTGACACAAGAAAATATCAGAAAGGCTATTCAAAACACACACAATCAATGTTTTCGTGTACTAAGTCAGAAATCAGAACTTAGGGTCCTAGTGTATGGATACGTGATCCACTACACCAACATTGGACTCCCTGAACTAAAAACCACACTCAAAACACTTAACACTATTTCCACATAGAAATGATTAGAGTCCTAGTTCTTTGGTAGAACTAAATCCTCTGATACAACTTTTTCATGACCCATCCACTGTGGCCCATGCCGTGACTACCCCAAGACTGCCTTCTATAGGGAAAGGCCTAGCGACTAGCACTAAAATGTGTATTCCCTAAAATGGGAAGGCATTGCCTTTAACCTGTACAAACACACGGTCCGAGAACATAACAAGAAGAAATTGTGTAGTGAACTATTATATTGAAACAGTGATGAAAGTAAAAAAGGGGCAGGAATACAAACCCAACTGTAAGAGTACAAGTACAACTGAAAGTACAATACAACTGAAAAAGGGAAAACAACTATTGGGTCATCCTACAAGGATCCTACTTGTAAGGTAGATACAGATCAACTCCTCAGCACTCCACATCCGCATGTCTCATCCATGTACCTCCTAGTCATGGCTTCCTGAATCCTCATCCCAACTGCTCATCATCTGAAAAAAACAAAACAAGGATTGGGAGAACCCCGTGTAAAGGTGAGTATAATGATACACAGTAGGTACCCTGAGACCTCGAATGTCTTCGAGAGTTTTACCAAGAAAACCCACAGGGCAACACAACGAAAGTAGAGTACCACACAGGTAAAGTACCACATAGCATAACCTCAATCATAATCATAATGTAAACGAAGCTCACACCAAGATTATTCTATGGGTAGTAACAAGTAACATCACCAGTCACATCTTCGAATGCTTTGGCCTCTAGAGAAATCCTCCTCTAAAGAGTATAGAGGGCATGCCGCGTCACACAGAGTAACTTCCCACAAACATTTAACTGCAGAGGTAATGCTCCCCATCATGTACCATGGGTCTTCCGGGTCACACCAAGTTGTCGCTCCCCAACGTGGTCTACTAAGTTACTCCTCCCCATCGCGTACCCTCACCGCTCCCCACCGTGGCCTGCTAAGGTACTCCTCCACATCACGTACCATGGGGCTTCCTAGTCATACAAAGTTGTCCCTCACCATCTTGGTCCGCTAAGGTACTCCTCCCCATCACGTACCACAACCTTTCCCCACTATGGTCGTTGAGCCACTCTAAGTTGAAAAAGTCAGTAGTTATCAGGTCTCATCCATCGCAGGGTTTCATATGTAGTGCACTTGGGAGAATCAATCCCCAATCCATTAGTCGTATCTCAACCACAATGAATTCTCACAAAGAAGTAACCTGATGATCTGCCATGTCATAAGGGTTCCAACGCAATAGACGATGCGTTAGTCTGATGCCCAGTCTGTGCGTTATTGGCATTTTAGTAATGAGGGCCCTGTTGGATTCAGATTTGATCCAACCTAGTTGTACGCCAAGTTTCTCTAAAATACTAATGGAGTAATTCAAAAGGGTCGTCTCGCTTCAGGGGTCCCAACACTGCAGATAATTGGTCAAATGATAGTCCGGTTCTGATGATGAAGTTCTGTAACTACTTCTGGTCCCGGTTGGTCACGATTCCAGTCCGACCCGGCCGGACTGACCCGGCCCGACCCGGTCTGGGTTGGGTTGAGGTGCTCTCGGCCCACTGGGCCGATGTTCTGTCTGGCCCACAAGAGGGGTGGCCTATAAGAGTGGCCCAACTAGACTAGGGCGGCGGGCTAGAGCCGCCCGGCCAGGATAAGGCAGCTCGTAAGGGTCTAACCGGCCTGTGTGGGGTGGTAGCCCGCTAGGGAGGTGGCCCAGTCTAGGGAAGGAGGCCCGCTGGGGTGGCATCCTACTAGGGCGGAGGCCCGGCCGAGGGCGGAGGCCCTGGTAAAGGGCGGAGGCCCTGCTGAGGGCGGAGGCCCCAGGAAAGGGCGGAAACCCTGGCTCGATTGTGGCGGCCCAGTCTGGGGGCGGCGACCCGGTTCAGACCAACGCGGGGGGTGTAACCCCCCCAGGTCTCCTGAATTCCCAAATGACTAAAAGGACGTTTGGTTTGGGAGGTGGAGACACCGCATGGGCACCACTCAGTCATTGCGAAACCCGCTGCAGGCAGGTTTGGCCTCTGTCACGGCTTCAGTCATGGCTTATGTTCCCCAGCGGCGCAGTGGTCACGTCGCCTCCCTTCCTGCGGCTATCTGTCATGTCGTCCACCTACTGTATTCATCGTGGCTGAAGAGGCACGACCTTTTTCTTGTGGCATACATCGACATGCTTGTGGTCATCTATGGTGGCGCAAGGATAAAAAGATAGCGGAGGGTTCGAGATGGATTTGTTTGGACCATGCCCTCTGTGTTAGCTCATATTATAGAGGATATTAAGAGAGTTCAATAAATTCACATGAATTTGAAATAAGAATCAATACCCCTACCTCGAGATGTCGGAGGAACATCTGTGCTTTAAGGTGGGTTAGAGTTCTTCATCCTCACAATCGGTTCTCAATGATGCCACTCGTACGTCGCCTTCCGGTTTATGGTTTGGTGTCACCCATCACCTACTTCTAGGTCAGCTCTCTCTTCTAATGGTCCAGTGTCATGGCACTCCTTTAGCACTTAGTTGCTTGGTGAAGCTATGCTGGTACCTCCCCCCAAGATCCTTATATATAGGAGAAGGGGAGGGTATGTAACGATGTTTTAATTTAATGGTGTCTCATTAATTAGAAAGATTTCTATTTTCCCCCAACATTGTTTTTACTTAGATTAAGGGTCCAAGCCATTTATTGTCTTGACACATCACCAGTTTCACTATACCGCTAGTCTGTTGGAGGAATAGAATAAAAATATAATAATAATGTTATTTTATTTATTCTATTAAAAAGTTCCAAAAAATAACTTTTTCTCCAGACCTACTACTGTTGAGGTGAAGCCTCCCTTAAGTGAATCCCATTTTGGTAGATTAAATGGTTCCCTTAGATTTTTAATTTGAGCAACGATTCAACAATAAGAAAATTCTACTCACGCGTTTACAGAACGTACCCAAAAAAATGTTCAGATATTCATTTCGGGCACTCCGGGCCTCGAAATCACACGACCTCGATTTCTGCAGACTCGTAAAAATTCCATATAATTAAAAAAAATTACATGGAAATCTAGTTCTTTAAATATATCTAGTCTAGTGTAAAACATAGACAGAAATATACTTTCAAATATTGAATGCAAGAGAATTTTATCAATTTATACTTTCTCTTCCTTAGTTTAAGGACACTACATTATCATAATACCGAAATGAATTCCAAGTGGAGTAATGAAAAATTTCTCCTTTCTCATGTGAAATATTTCTTTATCATTCGCAATGTATTATTCATGAGACAGCCAAATCATGTGATACCACTTGTTATGAGTAGTATTTTTAAAAAAATATATGTGTATCTTCTTTTAATCCCTTCATTACAACTAAATTATTTAACTCCTTAAAAATATATATCTTACTTATATCTTTTCAAAAAATATGACTATAATCAATATATAGTAGGAGAATAATGAATTCACCAATATAAAAGTATTTAATAAAAACATAGTGAACAAAACTAATTATTATATTTTTATTTTCCACTATAAATGAGTCAAAGATAATGTACTAATTTATTGGTTCCAATTTTAAACTATGTAATATTTTCTTATGTTTTTATACATTGTTTTATTTTCCATTCACCAAAAATCCCTTAGGATTTTCCATGTATATCTCATTTTAATGAACACTACATAATAATGTGGTTTTTATATCCAATTGATCTGCCACTAATTTAGGACTCCCTCCAATCCGAGAAAAACAATGATATAATACGTTTTTACTATATGAGAGTTAATTTGATCAAATTTTATGCCTTTTTTCTGACTAAATCCCTTCACAACCATCCTGGATCTATATAATGGTTGTGATATTACATTTTTTTCCTTAATTATATATACAAAATTTTTAATTAGTGTCTTATTTACATTTCATAACTTCACTAGGTAAAATTATTGTTTTTATAGAAGGATCTCATGTCCTCATGCATGCCCTTTTTAATTCCCTATTCTACTAATTTCTGATCATATCATTATAAAATTATATATCTTCCCTATCAATGTGTATCACAAACTCATGTTGTGACTATCTATGACTACGTTTTTTTTCACTATTGGATCTATTTTATTTTTCTTCAGGTGATATATTTATTGGGAAATCCAATGATATAGACATATCAATAGATAGAAAAATATTTTCAAGGGGTGATGTATCGTCAGTTTCTTGAGTCACTCCCCTAATGTATCTAACTTATAGTAGTGATACTAGTTCTATATTTATTATAACATCCTTAGATTGTGGATTCTCTTGATTTTAAAGATGCTCAAAATCATTAATTATCTGATCATTAATAAATATTAAATATCTACTTTAGGAATTCATCTTACTAAAAGTATCATATAGTATATATCCAAACACTTTAAGACAGTATCCAAAGAAGATACACTACTTTCTCGTTCCATCCATCTTTTCTTTATCATCATTTAGGATGTTAACAAAATCTGAATAGCTAACTAATATATACATATAATATGAAATGTATTTACCATTCTAAACACATTTTCTTATATCATGTAGTAAGGTAAATTATGGATAAAGGTTGATAATATCACATATAGTCATCATTTCATCCCCAAAAAGGGGTTTTCCAGGATTACATTCAAAATCATACAAGAAACTCTAATATGACTGTTTTATGAATCTTATTAGTAACACTATTATACCAATACATCATTGATACTGATTTTTTAATCATGAAGGTTGAACTTTTATAGTCTTCCTCAAATTTAAAAGGGTAATCACCTCTATAATATATGTACAAACAATTCAATTATAGAATGATTCACATTTATTCTTCATATGAAATAAGTGGAAAACATCATAAATATCATCTTTATATTTTAATGAAAGACATAACTATTTTCTAGATTTATTATCATCAAAAGTGAAAAAATAAACATCACCTAACATCAATGTGGCTCTCATTGTACATAGTGAAATGTGAATTAACTCTAAAATATTCTCTTTGTGGGATGGTAAATAACTATGAAATGATATATAGTGATGTTTTTTCATAATGAAAAATATATATAAAAATTTATAACTATGAATCCTATATAGATATCTTTCTTATAATTCATTCATATTACTCTCTCATGTATCTGAATGAGTCATATATGCGACACTTGGATAAGAACTTCCTTTCTAAATACAATGATTTCTCCTTCACATGTTATGAAATCTATGTGGTTAAGATAATTATTTTTCCTAAATTTAGTAATTTCAATATTAACTTTTTATGATTCCATTTCATAGAATTGAAATAACAAACATATCCATTATCATCAATAATTCTAGTAGATATGAAATTGTTGTCAATATAAGTACCATTTATCACATCTTTCAATCGTAACATGTGTCTAATATTAATCTTCTGAAAAATGAAACCAATATGAGAAATTTTAGACACAATGTCATATCCCAAATTTACATGTATAAAACTCTCTATATTTAAGGATAAAAATAAATACATTTGGGAATTAACAAAGATTGAGGCACTTGAATTAATCACCCATGTTAAATCATGGATTTCATGGTTGAACAAATCTTATACATGTGTAGTAATGATATATTCATTAATAATTTAAACACAATTATTTTGGGGTTTACCTCCGTTATTCATATTCATCACCTTCATCTATTGACACTTCTAAATGATGTTTTTTGGATACCCAAAATGGTGTAACTTCATATCAAATATTAATCCCAATTTGGATCCCTTCATCTTTTGTGGATTTTGAAAATAGTGTTCTTTACCTTTGATTCATCTGTAAAATTACTATTTACATTGTCTTTCAATGAATGGAGATTACATTTATGGATTAAATATTTCATCCTTCAATTGGAGTTCTTTATTAAATATTATATCGTCCTCAATTTCAGTGGTGAGATTTTCGGAAAAAGTAGAATTTTTCACTGACAGAATCAGTTAGTCTCATGTATTTATTTAAGATCAAAACATAATAAATTCAAATAAATCATCATTATCTATCATTTTCCAAAAATTAACTATTCAATAATACAATGTAACTTGCCCATGTTCTAGATTATTCCCATCCTTGTGGCTTAAGTTGAAAATTCAGAATATCTGATTATCTTCTTTTTTTTTGTGTCATTACATGCATACATATTTTTCAATTTTTGTGAGAAAAATATGTGAATAATTTTTTCTATAAATTTTTTGAAAGATACTCTAGTAAATACACTGCATGAATTGAATATCACAATTCTAGTTGAGCATGAACCACTCCATATTAACTAAGAGGGTACTGGTAGATGTATTCTCAATAGATTTATTGCCTACACTACTATAGATACTGGCTTTAAGTATGCACTAAATATCCTTTATCTGCACTAAAATATAATAGATGTTGTAAGAGCTTTTAAAAGGTGGTAATTTCTGTATCCACATATCAAACCCAAATAAGTATTAAAGAATATAATTATTCCCTGTAAATTAGGGTGAGATTTCGAGGGTGTTCACCATCACTTTTATTTACTCTAGAATCCCCCCCTGTTTTCCATCTTTTATAACCACTTTTTTGGACATCCCCTACCCTTTATCAGTGGTAGAACACAACTCTTGTCCACGACCATGTGTGCCTTAACATGGATTTGAACATGGGACATCCACCCTTAAGGACCTGTTTTTTGACTACTACTCTATATTGTTCGGTTCATTATTTTTTGATATATGTATTTGTTTATATATATTTCATTACATATTTATCCATATTTTTATTAGTATATTTATTCATATATATATAATTTTAATAATGGAATTAATAAAATTCATCATTTGTGTGAGTGTTTATAAATATATACATATATGTGCATCTATAAATAAAATTATACATAATTATATTTATTTAAATGTATTATATATTAATATTTTTTAGATTTATTAAAATATGAATATGTGTATATGTGTATTTCTTAATATAGACACATATAAAAATATATTTATATATATAAACGTTTTATATATATATACATTGTATAGGTATATAAATATTCATATATAATTATTTTAAATAAAATAAATTTTATATTTTATTTAGATATGGTTTTTATATTTATAAATATATTTTATATTTAAATATGTTTAAATACTTATTTATAAAATTAAATTTTTATGTATAAATATTTAAAAATATTTATATATGTGTATATATTAAATTATAAATCAAATTAAAATATAAAAAATGATAAAATTTTAATTTCATAATACCAATATGAGTGCAATACATAAGAATAAATTCATCCACTTCCAATAAAAAGATAAGAAGACACCCTCAAACGAGGTAGAAATTCAATTAAATGTTAAAAAAACATAGTAACCCAAAATAAACTCATTTTTATAAAATATGTAAGATTGTTTACTTCAAACAATATATAATGTATGGATTCATTTACTCTCTATGTAGTAGATCTTTTCACAAGATTCGATTTGATATGTGGTTGAGCTCAAAAGGGAACCCCAATGAAAAGTTATGGATGTTTAATGTTCAAGACATGTTTTCAATTTATATTAGGATGTTTGTTAATTTACTAAATATTTCTATCATAAAATTATTATTAAAGGACTATTACTCTCTAATACTTGGATTTTTTTATTAATATTAATTTTAGAATTATTTTATATATCATTTTTCCTAAAAATTATTATATATTAAGTGTCAGTACGTAATGAGTATTATATAAATTAGGTTTTATAAAATATATTATAGTTATATAAATATAAATATATTAATATATTAATATATAAAGATGTTAATATATTAATATATTAATATATTAATATGTTAAAATATTATTTTTAATGATATATAATTTTTTTATGAAATATAAATTTTATGAGCATTGAAAGCAATTGTTTTTGCACTAATAAATGATATAAGTTTATCAATGCTAATAAAAAACTGATAAAACTACCCTTTATCAGTGCTAATGAAATAGCCGATAAAGAGGTATATTTATCAGTACATTCTTTTTACACTGAAAATTTACATTCTATCAACTCTTCTTGTTATCAATGATAAATATACCCCCTTTATTAGTTCTTTTTATTATCATTGATAAATTGTAACACTGAATAAAACCAAATATATATTACTGGTACCTACGCTTCCATATATTTCATTATAATTGGCTTAGTGTCCTCTATAAAATGCATCCATACTTCTTTAATATATAAAAGACCATCAATTTTCGGCTTAAAAATATTATAATTAAAAGCATAGAGTTTAATCATGTTTTTGGTTTTATGCTCCATTTATGCAGTCTGAATCTCAAAACACTATTTATAAATATATATCTGTTGTGGTTGAAATAGTGTAAATCATCCTCTAGATAATCAAGAACCACTACTAAAAATAATGTCAAATTCATATCTAGATTTTATTATTTCCAGTTAAAAGAACTAATAAAATTTCATTTTATCATAACTAAAAAAATCTCTAATAAAATCCCCTCATTGCTATAATTTTTTTAGTGTTGATAAATTTAATTTTAATCGATGTTTTTTTCAGCATTGATAAAAGGCACTTGTATCAGTGCTAATAAAAGAAAACTTTTGTCAGCGCTATTTTAGCACTAAGAAATGGAACATTTGTCCATACATTTTTTAGCATTGATTGGTGGTGGCCTTTATCTGTACTAATTTAGTGTTGATAAATGGAATATTGTATTAAAAATAATGTTTCATTAAAAATCATATATTACTATTGAAATATATTTATATTGATATATATATATATGTATATAATATCTTATTAAACATTATTTATATAAGACTAAATATACATTTACGATTAATATATAATATATTTAGTAAAAATGGATTATAAAATAATTAAAATTAATTAATTAATATTTTTATAATTATTATTCGGTAATAGTTATTTAATCACAATTTGATGGAATAATGATTTATTACATTAATGAAAAACCTATGATAAGTTGAAAATAATAATTGAAATTAAAAAAAAACATAACATTTAATCTGGGTGTCCATTTGAGCTCCACCTTGTATCCAATCATAGTCTATGAGGTGATCTATGCCATGTTAACTTGGGGAAACCGTAGACACTTTTTTTTCATAAAACAATTCCATTAATGTCTACACAATTTTGTTCTTAGTTGGGGTACTGAAATATTTTAATATTCGATGGGATTTCATCTTTGTTTGAGGACTTATTTTTTTTAGTAGAGATATAATTTATTCCCAAGGATTACATTCATATATATATTATGGTTTTGAAATATAATCATTTTTCATATTGTAGTTTTATTTATAATTAAATATATACATATTTTTTTATATTTTCATATAATAAATCTACTATAAAAATAAATATTTAATCATATTTACGTAAATAATATTTCAAAATATGTAATCCAAATGGAAATAAATATTCATTATTCATTTAATTCAAAATAAAAAATTGTAGAATTTATTTACCTTATAAAAAAATTAATATATATATATAATTATACTTATATAATTAATGTTTATAAATAAATATGTGTGCATCAATAAAAAATATATATTTTTTGATATATTATAATATATTTTCATAAATACATATATGTAAATATTTTTTTGGTGTATGTGTGAAATATAAATGTGTACATGTATGTGTAAATATGTATATATATGGGTACTTGGGTAAATATTTTCTATTAAAATCATATAAAAATGTATTTTTGATAATAAAAAATTATCGCTAAAAATATTTTATAAACAAATTTACAGTGAATATTTATAAATATATTATAAAAAAGATATCTAAATATAAAATTAAATATAAATATGTATACATATATATATGTAAACATATATATGTAAACATATAGACATATAAATATATATGTATTGTATAAAATTTATATTTAAATATAAAATATGAACGAATATTTTAAAATTGTATTCAAAAAAGTATATAAATCAGATGGAAATAATTATTATGTATTTTATTTTAAATATATATATATAACTATTTTTTACATTATATATATATATATATACTTACAAAAATTTAAATATAATATTTATATATACTAATGTGTGTGATTAATAATAAATGAATATATATTTATATTTAGATTATAACATATATAAGTGAATATTAAAATATAATATATTTAAATATATATTAGTATATATATATCACACAAACAGATATTTTGAAAACATTTTTAAAAATAATTATATAAATATATAATTTAATGTATATTTATATATATGTATATGAAAGAAACATATATATGTTAATATATATAAATAAATATAAATATCATAAATTATAGAATAAAACAAGCTTCATGAAGTGGTAAAGCCACTCGAATTTCATGAGGGAGGTCACAGGATCGAGTCTTGGCATTCACTGGTGAATAGGTAAGTAGCTAGACAATAGAAATCCCCTAACAATGAGGTATTTTGAGAACTGAATTAGGAGGGTATGAGAACTAACAAGGGGGTGGGGAAATGCGAGTGGTTCGAAAATAAATATTTTTAAAAAATAAGAGTGAACAAAATGCATGGATAAATGCTTCCATTTTTTTCACTTTTTTTTAACCCTGATAAAAGTTTTATTTATCATCATTTTTTGAGATCTAAAAAAGATCGAAACTTTTAAGGGAACTAACAATACACCAAAACATGTAGAACACAACAACATCCTTTATCATCCATGATAAAGACCACCCATTATTTTCATTTTTTATGCATTGATCAAGATCACACTTTACCAGTGATTTTTTAAAATCAATAATAATGGAAACCCGTTATTAATTTTGTTCTAGAACCACTGTTAAGAACATTTTTAATCACTATTAATGAACACCCTTTATCATTGCTTTCTTAGAAATGATAAAGGTTTTCTTGTGCGAAATCAACCCACATTGGATTTCTCAATTGTTTGGGAGGTGTTTTACAAGGTTGTTCATTCCAACAGTATAATGTTTGATAGCTGTGGGGGGTCAGAACCCCCATACATTTTCACACACATGGGCCATAGGTGTTATCTCATCCATGGGCAAGCCCGCCAGCCCAATCGACTATCTTAACCCATTTACATGTCTTTTCATGTGGGCCTATACAAGGCTCAACCCTCTACTAACCCAATAATTATATATGCATCAATACAAAATTTAAATAGTAAAAAATATTTAAAAATTTAAATAATTATATAAATTAATATTAAATATGAATAAATTACAAAAATATAAAAAAATTTATTAATGAAATAGTTATTAATAAAAATGAATAAAATGAATATATATTGACACATATATTATAAATAGTAGTAAATAATATATATTAAATATAAATATATAAACTGAATTAAATGTAATAATTAGAAAAATAAAAAATAAAAATGTATAAATTACAAAAATATTTAAAAAATTACATGTGAAATAATAATTAATAAAAATGAATAAATTTAATAAATATATATATTAATTATAAAGTAAAATAAATATAATATATTGAATATATATATGTATACCATGAAATTAATGTAATAATTAAAAACATATTAACCTTTTTTTCCTCTCCTCCAAAATAAATTTTTATTACAAAGACACATTAAGGAGAATTGGGGAACCATTCAGAACAAAATAAAGATCAGTACGTACTAAAGGAACTCACAGATTTTCAAAAGAAAAGACTAAGACAGCTAGAGTTATCCACCCTATAATGTTCCAATTGAATATGAGTTACCTAGATATTTTTGTCATCATTGATAAGATCTTCAAGATTATTATCCATTCTCTCTCATTTCTGAATTAATTCCCCAAAATTGATGTTATGAGCATTGAATCCTCTAGCAAAAATTTGGCCTTTTTTATGAATCCACAAAATTTAATACTCATTGATATCAACTCAATGACTTGTTTCATAAATTCTATCAATATCTTATCTTGAAGCTTTGATATGAATGGATCTCTCCATCATTGGATTCATGGTGTGAAGAATGAGATTTAGAACCCCCCCCCTTTTCTTCCACTACTCTAGTTCGAACACTTTGTTCGTCAACCTGATCCAGCACTTCATAAGGAGCCCTGCTGTCTGCGGTTAGAATATTCATGCCCCTATTTTCAAATATATTCTTGACCCCTTTAACCATTGAGGAATCCCCTAGTTTTCCTTCTATCTCATTCTAATTTTCCTTACATGGAGATCTAGTAACAATAGTCTTTAGATTATTCGAAAAGTCCTTGTGAGGTCTTTCTTTTTCCCCGTTCATTTCTAAAATATTGTTTGAATCTATTCAACTTTTAATTAAATTTTACTCATTTTTATCATGAATTAATTTAATATTATTTATTCCATAATAATGGTAACTTTTTTTATATCTTTGTAATTTAATATTTTGTAATATTTTTTAATTTAATACATTTTAAATTTATTCATTTTTAATGATATTATACATAATTATACATTAATATATCGAACATATTTAATGTAGAAATATATCTATATCAATATATATATATATATATATTTCCCTAAATTGGATTTATATAATACTAAATATGAACGTTCACATAAAATAAATCATATATTTTACTTCAAATGGATTATAATTAAAAATCAATATCAATTAAAAATAATGTCTTATTATATCAAGTAATTTATATTTAATAAAATGTAGTTTGGTTTTTCAATTTGACATATATCAAAAGTGTGTTACATTAATTTCACACATAGAAATAAATAAATAATTAATTTTTATATAAAACACACACACACATGTAATATTTTTTCACTTATTAAATATTAAATATTCATTTCAGAATTATATTTATTAACCTAATATATTTAAAATATTTTATATTTCTAATTGGTAAATTTTATTAATTTTTTATTTCTTATTGTATGTATAAAATTTATTAGTATTTAATATATTATCGAATTTATTAATTATTAATATTAATTATTTTAAAAAAAATATTAAATAGTTATAATTTTTTTCAACTTTATTCATTTTAAATTTTTCATTGTTCCATATTTTTTGTACTTTTATCTATTTTAAATACTAATTTATACATGTTTATTAATTAACGATTAATTTTTCTAATAGGGTTTCAATTTCTATAAATATCATGTATTCAGTATTATTTTAACATATGTATTTTTGAATATTCATTTTTTTATTTTAGTCATCTATATAAGTAATAACACTGAATATTTTTTCAAATTTATTCATTCATATTTTTATTTCTTTCATTAATAGACCCTGAAAATTATATAATGCCATTTTCAATTTAACATATGTCAAAATTGTGATGTATATACATATACACACACATTAACTCCACACACACATTTACGTAATTAATGACATCTTATATTGAAATAAAAATAAATAATATTTATGTAATTAAATCAAATTTTAATATAGATTTTAGAATATCATATTTTAACATAATATATTTAATATATATTATTTTTAATCATTAAATTTTATGTATTCATTTTTAATACAGTTTCGGTTAATTTATTTATTAATTTTTTATATTTATTATTTTATCTAATTTATTTATTTTCTAATATTTTTTATACAAATTTTTTTACTATGTTTTAATATTATGAATATTTATTGATCTTCATTTCCATATATATCCATATTTGATTTTTTTATCAATTTGGTTTAATAAAAAAAATTCATTTATAAATATTTTTTAAAGTATTTTCATTTTTAATTATTTGCATCCACTCATTTTTAGCATTCTTTTATTTATGATTACATAATCAATAATAATGTTAAAAATATATTTATAATAATATATTTATAAATAAATTCTTATAGATAAATATATATATATATATATATATATATATTCATATTAACTATATTTATAAAATTTATTAATTACAATTTCAAATTGATATATATATATAATTCTATAATTTTATATAAATAATAATATATATGTATATAAATAATTATAAAATTATTATAAATATATTTATATAATTATAAAATTATACTAAATATACAGAAATAATAAATATATTTATTATATTTATAATTATATAGATTTATGTAGTATTATATGTATATATACACATCTAAATATAATTATAATTATTTAAAAATATTTATAATTATATATCTAAAATTATATTTATAAATACATATTTAAAATTCATTTTATATATTTATAATTATATAAATAAATATTTATTTATAATATAATATATATATATATATATATATTTATATTTAAGAATATATATTTACATTTCTTTAGATATATTTATAATTATATTAATTTTCATTTATAAATATATTCACATAAAATATTTGATTAAATTAATTATATTATTAAATATTAATTATATAGAACATTATCAACACTTTTTAGCACTGATAAAAACTATCTTTTTAGCACTATAATTATAACACTGATAAAGATATATCTTTACCAAAACATTTATAGAAATGATAAATATATATCATTATTTACAGTAGGACAAGGTTGATAAAACCTTTCATGACCATATAAATTTAACTTTAACTGAAGCAATTTATCTCACGCCATTCAAGCTCTCGCGAAAGTCCTACTCTATCACGGATCCTCCTCGATCGTCTCTCAGATGAATCAACTTTATCAAATCCTATGGTATGTTATTATTTATACTCCTCTCACATTTATCAATATTATTATATTTTCCTCAACAGGTGTAGATCACCTCCCTCGATATACCTGATATTTCACCATTGTGCGTATCCACCTCACTCATACTGGATTTCACTAAACTGGTATTTTCTTCTTCACTCGTTAGATTCGACCCATCTAGGTGCATGGATTACTTATTATTGTTTTTCAATAAACCTATATCCCTTTTAATTTTCATCATATCCATGAAGATATTCATGAGTTTGGGTATTTTCTCTTTTCTAGGTTTTATTGTTGTTCATGTACTACTATTCTCCACTTAACCATTAATATATTAAATTGATTATCTCTGAAAAAAATTTTGTGGTGGGATTTTTTCTATTAAGTTTTTGATTTTTAGTATTTATAAATTATTATCCATTTTCTAGGAGGGAAAATTTTGTTCTATAAAATTTTTAGTTTTCTTCTAATTTGAACTTCTTGTTAAATCTTAATAATTTTCACTTTAATTTTCTATAAAAATTTGAAACATTAGGGTGAAAAGTAAAATATATCCATATTTAAATTACTTCAATGGAATGTTAAATTAATAATTTATTTTTAATTTTCAAACACACCATATAATATATTTCAATAAGTAGATGACATATTATATATATGTTTATTGATTTCAGATTTTTGTCCTATGAGGATTCATCTCAGCCAGGTGAATTATTTAAATTTGAGGCATTCTTGAAAATCCAATTAGATTGTTCATTAGTTTTTCCAGTAGCTTGAGAACCCTTTCCCGAGACTTATGGTTCGTTAGATTTAAATTAAAATGTTTCTTCAACTGTTGGGTACTAAGATCTTGTGATTGGGTCATGTAAACATTTCCTTCATTTGACTAAATATAAACTTTGGCTCCTTAGTATCTTGTCACCTAAACACCACATGGTCAATCATGTACCTTGTGAATAAATGAGTAAGAATAAAATCCTCCCACATTTTGGTTTCAATTTCTCAACATTTTCAAAATCATGTCAGTCTATTAAATCATATCTGATATCATGAAATTAATCAAAAGTGATCTCTTATTTTGAAAATTTCTCACTCCAATTTCATGGAGCTACGATGAATGATTATTTGGTTTAAAGGATTATCTCTACACTTTAAAAATCTTCCCACATATCATGAAAGGTGGTTTTTTTATATAATAAATAGGTAGGGTTTCTACAGTGCACAGATGATAATCTACTGCAACTTCCTAGTATGCTTCCCCCTCTCATGGATTAAAGTAAAACAAATTCCCATTTTCATCCATTACCAAGTGGAAGAGCCCAAATTCTTTCTACATATTCATTTTCATTAACATAAATGATAGGAATTTTAAAATAAAAACAACTAACCTCAGGTTCAGTTAAAAATTATTTCTTGTAATAATGATACCAAAAGTGAGCATACCCAATAAAAAGATTCATGATATTATTTTGAAGGTTAATTAACCTTATTTTTAATTTTTAGAACCTTGGTTATATGAATTTTAACTTTTAATAGTCTTATCCCCTGCTGACTCCATTAATGGATCATTCCACTTCCATTTCAACCTCAGTTAATTTTTTCATTTTTTCCAGTAGCTTGACTAAAGACCACATGTTTACCCTAGTTGTTTCTTTTAATTTAACACTTATGTAAAATGATATCTTGTCTAGAAACATCACCAATAACATTCAAATTTTGGGTTCCCCTAATTAGACTTATCCATAAAATTCTCCCTTGGATATGGATATCTTATGTGTATTTATATTTTATTTTTTATAAAATAAATGTTTAATGAACCTATATGGATGGGTGTGAATCAATAATTGATTCACACTAATAAAATGATAATGGGGTACGAGGATGGGGTTAAAAACATCATCATGTTTGCAATAGAGCATTAATATGACCCTTCTCAAATACTTTTTCCATGTATATATTGCTGTTATTTATGAAAAATAAATATGTAAGAGTTGTAAAAGCATTTGATCTATTAGTTAATTGATCAGATCTATAAATATTGTAACAAACACGAGGAGAAACTGATTTTACATGCTGATTGGAATCATATTGGGTTTTAGGGATCATTTGATATGAATATCCATCTATATTTTTATGGATATCATATGGATGAAATGAAAATGAAAATTGGAGATGTACTTCATGATTCTCTAAAGATTTTTTGAGAAGTAAAATAGTTGTTCTATGAGATAATTGTATACTTGTTTTACTAAATACACAACATTTTAAGCTATATTGATGTTATATAATTTAAAAGATGGTAGTGGATGGAGTGAAACCATCTTTACATAACTACTTGATCTCATGAATGATATGATACAAGAAGAAAATGAACATAATTTTCATACATATGATTTGAAAATAATGCTACATTTAATGAGATTGATCTCTTAAAAATATGTGTCTCTCTAAATGTTTTTATATTGTTTCATAAGGACAATGATCACTCAGAAAATTCCACAATTATTGTGAAAATTGATACATGAAAGATGAATCAAATCCTTCAAAATATGTATGGCACATTCCTATTATTCCATGGTTTAGATTAATATATAGATTCCAGTAATCTAAAAAAATACTTGACTGGGCATACAGATAAAATAATTCAATATGGGAAATTTCATCTTCCATCACACCTTCCTTCGTGGAAGAAAATTTATTTTTAGTATCTTGAATGTTGAAATGTGCTGAGAAAATTATTTCTTTCATTATCTATAGATATAATAAATCCTTTTGGTGTATATATTATTACTCATTGTAAATGACCTATTTTAATTGTAAATTATAACATTCCACTATTGTTATGTGGGAAGAACAAATAAATTTTGTCATCTCTCCTTATATTTGGAGAAAAACAACACTATTGGAAAATTAACCTATACCAACGGTTTGGAAGAATTGTAATAGGGCACCAAACCATTGGTATATAAAATTCCAATGGTTTTGAAGGCTAATGGTTTATTTTATGTTGGTAAATTCCTATCCTATTTTTTTGGGGAAACTACTGGGATATGTAATGAAATAAAAAAGACACATCTGATTTTTGAACCCATGACCACCCACTTATATATGAAAGTCCTAACCACAATGATATAATTATATTTTGGAATGTAATTTGATATATATATATCTCTGTGTGTGTGTGTGTTATTTGATGATTTATTTCATGATATTTTAAATGATATTTGATAAAAAAAATCTGGGTAGTTATACCAATAGTTCTCAAAACCATTGTTATATACCTATACCAACGATTGTGAGAACTGTAGGTATTGGAACTGAGATTTTTGGGACCTATACAAGTGGTCTTTCATAACTGTTGGTATAGGGGCATACCTATGCCCATGGTTTTAAAAAAATCATGTGCTTAGAGTTTAAAAAATGTATCTATATGCACAGTTAATCCATTAAAATGGGTATAGAAGTAGCATATGCCCATTATTTTGAAAAAACTGTGGGTAGGGGTTTCAATAAATTTTCTATACCCACATTTTTGTGAAAAATGTCTGTATATGGTTTTAATAAGCCACCAATAACGATGATATTTCAAAAAACATGGTTTTATGTGACATGTACCAATCTTTTTTAAAAACTGTTGGAATAGATTCAATTTCTAGTATTGTAACCTAATAATGATATTGATTTTTATTTGGAACCATTGATCAATGATCAAAAATTGATGTGGGATACAGGTTATACAATGTTTGATGCTCATTGCTGTGAAGAATTCACATTAATGGCCATGTTGTATGGGATGATAATGACTTTCCTTATTATCGAAATTTGTGAGGTTATAACATTACTAAAATATTCGGTTGTCCCACTTTTCAATAATGCATACACTCATTTATGTTGAAATATTCCACGAAGGTTTAATTTTTATGAAATCATAAATTTTTACCTCTATAAAATAAATACTGATCTTGGATGAACGCATTCAATGGGAATACCGAACTAGGTAAAACACCATCTCTATTAAATGGAGATAAACTGTTTGATAAAGAAAAAGGCATTAACACTTATTTTGGTAAACCACTTTTGAAAAACCATAGTAAATTAGGTTGTAAAATGTATTCACTCTTCACGGAATTATTGTATAGGAATATCTTTATATCTGATGTTTTATTGATGTCATGCGTGGAGAAAAACGTATTTTATATTGTTACTAGCATGTTACAAAATGATCCTAAAAATATGGAATCAAGGAAATGTTAGACATGATTTACATAGGGGTAAGGGAAGAGTTGGCCCTATGGAAGGATAAAAGGTGGAATTTTTATACTTCAATATCTTACCCTCTATCCAAATAAGGAAAATGAAATTTTTCAATATCATTAATGGGGTGAAATTTCCATAAGGGTATTTACAAATATCAATAATGCCATTTCAATGACTAATTTTTTGTCACGTGGTCTATAATAACATAGATGATACATTTTGATGTAACATATGTTTTCCAACACTTTACATTGCATTATAAATAAAAATTTATGAAATACCAAAACCATACTATGCCTATTTTCTAAATCTATATATAGTAAATTTATAGACATGGTGATGTTTTTAATCATTAATAAGATGATTGCATTAATATTATGTGAATTATAGATGTACATCCTACCAAAATTCTCTGATATAATGGTCCACCAAATGGTTCACTTAGTTATAGATGTTAAACTATTTGACACTATCTATTACATATTGATGTACCTCATAGAATGATATATGCATATTTTGAAAGGGTACAATATGAACTCAATTCATCCAGAAGTTCTAATTTCATATCGATATATTATTGACGAATATAGTGATTTTTTTTCCAAATTACCAATCTAATTTAAATATCGTCAGTCTCCCAATGTCTTGTCATAGTGTATTCTTTACTAGATAAGGGATTTACATAAGATTTATCTTTACAATTACCATGAAAGAGAAGGAGGTATCTCACAATTACATTTCACATAATAGTTATGAAGTTTCATTATATGCTTAATCCCAAGATGTAATTATTGTATATTTGAATCCATAAAGGGGTGGAGATTTTATATCAAATACAATTGATCAAAATTTTATAATATTGTTATGAGACTATATTTATAACGATATAACTGAATAATTGAATTATATTATAGAATGACTTTGATGTTTGGGTAGGGGACCAAATGAAAATAAGATATGTTACACTAGTTTTTTAATTAATGGTTCAAATATCTATATAAAGGAATGTAGTGAATGAGCTATGATGAAAAATAGAAGAATTATGCTTCTGGTGTAAGAAATTAACATATTCGGTTCTAATGATAGAAACCCAATTTATTTGATATCTCATATTTCATCATCATCGAATAAGTATATGAGTTAGGTTATAAAATATTTTATGTGATGATATTCCAATGAAAATTGGTTAGTATTGGGAGTTCCATGAAAGTTGATGAAATGGGATTTGTGAAGTTGAATTTTCGTGTATAAGGTTATAAGGATAATTCATTCATAATTTAATCACAATAAGTGAAAGTATATTACGTACCAAGTCCATAAAAAATAATTTATCAATTTTTTTATTGGTGACCAAAACTACTAGAGGGTCATATGAGTATTCAATTGAAAAAGACCCCATCATTAATATTTCACAATAATTTTATTAAGGTGAATAAGTTTAAAATTCCTTTTATGTTATAGGGGACCATAGAGGGGGGATTTTAAAACTAGATATAGGATCTAAATACCTTCCATTTTGTAGAAAAAAAATATTCTGATGAGATGGTTAATATTTTTTTAATATAAAAGTATATTCCAGGTAATATTATGTGTTCTATACTAGACATACATGAAAATTATAAAAATGGTTGACGATAAGGAAATAGGTATCTCATTATTTTTACATATAATTGGACTTAACAAGGATATGAAAACGTAAATCCAAAAATTATAATTTTTGAAATATAAGTTATAAGGTGATGAGAAACATGAATAGAGAAAAAAATCAATATGAAATTTCAGCATGGTAACATGTGTACATAAAGGATCATGGGATGCTTAATTAGTGTGAAAGGATGATATCATCATTTGTAAATTTAATGTGAAGTAAAGGTAATATGAAATATCATTTCTCATCATAAGTAAATGAAAATTAAAACTAATTACATAAAAGGAGTGCTTCATAAAATAAGAGTGGAAGATCCCTTACTTGAGTGTGTGACTCCAAAGGAATGGGAGGGGATTATTAAAATTTTGGATCACCTTGGGAGGACTCTAGGTAGTGGAGGGTATAGCAAGGAAGTTCTATAAAGAGTTTTACTGAAGATAAATTTTAGTTTGGGTGGGTTTATATAGGAAAAGTGGGATTTTTGTTTTCGGATTATACATACTAAAATATCGAAAACTGAAAATAAAACTATATATTTTCGTAAGGTTTTTTTCAAAGGGGAGTGGTTTTTATTATTTTAGATGTCCAAGGGACGAAATTATTAAAATATTAACCTTGGTGATGTGGAGATTAGTCACACTCTTAAATAAATGATTTTAGAATTTTATAATATAATATAATTCATAGAGGATTCATAATGGATTTATAAAATAAATAAAATAAACCTATATTTATTACTTATTATATCACTTTATGTTCATTTTTATTTCCTAAAACTCAATGTATATTTATACGGTATTTAATTTTAACCCTGAAAGTTGATGGCCTCATAAAATTATTAAAAATTCACCATTGGATAATTTTGATGTCCTGGTGCAAAAAATAATATTCATTTTATCAAAATAATTTTCTAAATATGAAAATTTTCAATTATAATTTAAAATATACATTTATTGAAAATGTTGGGTTTTAAACAATAAATTTTTGTAAACCCATATAAAATTTACAACTGTCTTCAAAAAAATTGTTTGACCATTTATATTTAATAAAATATACTTAATAATAGTAATTTTTTTAAAAGATTATATATTTCAAATATCTGTTAATTTATCAAAATATATTTCTTAGATAAATTTGAATATTACCAAAAATACTATTTTTGTTTTGTTGAATCAAAATAAAAATCAATTAAAAGTTTGAATAATAAGATTGAAATATATTATTAATTATATAAATAATAATATACATACTCATATTGATAGGTTCTTGTTACGTATCCCATTAATATAACAGTAAACACCTTAAATGTAAGGCATGGAATGGTAGGACTTTCATGGGGTGGTTCAGTGAACATGGTTTGAGATGTGATCTCGATGAGCTTGAACTTCCCCCATAAATGGTTTTTCTCATGCTCAAGTTGGTGGATCTCATATAGGGATTCACTAAGGAAAAATCCTAGAAATGATATCTCCCTCACAAGCTTTGATAAATGGGTTTCATAGGCTATGATCCTACTAGTTGAGACCATAACTTCCTTTTTCTATGAAAATTGGATTTGTGAAAACCCTGTATTTATACTAATCATGTGACCATTATTCAGAAACTATATTATCAATAAAAATGATACATCATGGTATTTTAAATAAAATTGGCATAATATGAAAAAATTAGTGAATGTGTTTTTTATAACCATATTATATTATAAGACATTTAATAAAAATTCAAGAGGAATTTTATTTTTATAGTTTTTTATATTACACTAATAAATATTAATAATTAATAATTAATAATTACTATTTAGTTACAAATTCATTATATTTATTTTTAAGTAACAATAATAATTACTAATAAAATATTAATTAAAATTTAATTATTACTAAATAATATTAATGATATTAATTACAAAAAAAAACATAATTAAATAATACTAAAAATAATATTATTAATTAATTATTTGTGATAATACATATTTAAATATTATTTATAAATTTTTTTCCAATTATTTATTAATGAATTGTCAATAATTTATAAGTAAAGAATTTTAAATAATTAATTATTCATGAATTGTAAAAATTTAAAATAATAAGTAAATATTAAAAATTTATTTATTATTATTAATATTATTAATATTATTCATTAGTAAAAAAATATTTATTAGATATTAATTAATAGTAGTTGTTAATATTTATTAGTAATTAAATAATACTAATTACGGAATATTTATATGCATTTGTTTCATAATAATTATTAATATTTAGTAACCAAATAAAATTTTTAAATATTTAATAATTATTTTGTAATAATGATTATTATTAATTGATAATTATTTGGTAAATGACTAATTAATAAAAAATTAATATCAAAATAATAATATGATTAGTATATTAAAATTGCATTAATATTTATGTATATATTTAATTCTATTATTTTTATTAATATTATTTTATCATTAATATATAAATTATTATTATTTTAGTCAAACATTAAATCAAATTTAATATAATTTATGATGTTAAATTTTTATATTAATATTAGATTGATTAAATTATATTTAATTTATTATTAGTTATTAGTGTTCAAATAGAAGTGGTGTGAGCCTAAAGACTTTGATGCAATGTTGGGAAGGGGTGAGCATCAAAGGTATTTGATGGGGTGGAGAGAAAATTAAAATTAAATACCGTAGAGTATGACACTAAGAAAAAAATACATTAAACTGAAATAGAGGTGTATATCCACACAACAAGTATATAAATAAATACAAAATGTAAACTAAAAAAGGAAAACTCAATGGTGGAAATGAGGACAACTAATTTTGAATTTAATTCTCACCAAATTTGTTAACCCCCCTTAATTACTTTGACCTCCTCCTAAAAATCCCAAATACATTATGGGGGTGAAAACATTCATTATTAGTTTTCAAAAAAACCAAATATTTTTTTAATATTTTTTCAAAAATGTATATAAATAACCAATATCTTGATCATTGGATTCTTGAATAAGGGTTTTTATCTCAACATAGTTGTGTGAAGCATTAATATCTTCTAGTGTGTAGATAAATCATTTTCATTAGTGTTTACACCTCTCTATGAATTTCACCATCATTGGAATGTGTGTTTAATTATGAACTGTGTTTTGTCTCTTTCAATTAATGCTTCATATTCCCTAATCAACTATGAGATTGATAATATTCATTCAGTTATCTATTTACTATTTTAAACTTAAATGCGTAATCTTCTATGGGTGACACTCCTAATTTTTGAGTGATTATAGGATAATGAATCCATCAGAAAACCTATTTTGGAGTAATTTTCATGGTTATACATAACCGTGGTAGATTGTTCATCAACAATAAAAACCATTAATATGATGATAGAGTTGGTGAATAATTTTCAAGGTATATGTTAAAGATGATCCACCCTTTAACTGTAGAGATGTTACCATCTAAAAATTCATGATCCATATATACTATATGTGACGTTCATCCCATAAAGTTTATTATGAGAGGAATAAAAAATACACTCTTTCACTAATAGTCAAATGAACATTGTCGAAACTTGTAAATGTCTTTCATTATTGAAATTTTTTTGTGTGTGATTCCCACTATGTGTGTCTTACAATACCCCTAGAATATGGTATAATAGACATTAGGGTTAGATAATATATGATAAAAAGGTTTTTTAGTGATTAAAAAAAATTCAAGGTGGTTGGACTCAATTTTTAGTGTCAGATTATGAAAAATTATGTAAATCCAAGTCTAGATGTACAAATGGAACAAAAAATGGAGGGGAAACATGCTCTATAGAGGTGGAAAATTTTGGGTTAACATGTTGTTCTATAGTACCCCATTTCTAAAGAAAACAACACTATTCACAATGGAAGAAAATTTCTGATGCATTTTCTGGTGAAAGATCCAATGTAGCATGTCATTGCAATACCATTGATCGATCTTGACCGCTGATGGTGGTTTGGCTTTATCTTGGTTAATCGGAGTCTGTTCACTACAATAGGTCACAGTTTTGAATGTGCTAAAAAATGAGCATTGTTAGTTCTAAAAAAGTGGTGACAAGATAATGCTTCTATAAATAGTACATTTAAAATGCTTAAAATTGCTTTATTAGTGCAAAAAAACACCGACAACATATGTGATATTAAAATTATTTGGCCATTATCAACACCAGTAAAAGAATTTATAAAGCAATCCTTTTTTCAGGTCTTTATTTTACCTCTCATAAAGGGATCCTTTATCTGCACTTTTACAGGTGCTAATAATTTCCACATTTATCAACACAGTCTTTTATTTTTTATAAGGGGTCCGATATTGGTGCTTTTAGTAGAACTGATAAATATATCTTTATTATTATTTTTGGTTGCACTGATAGAGGTCGTCTAGCTACTACAAAGCCGCAACATCCCTATAATAGAAAACAAAACCACAATCCAAATAAATAGAAATGAAAATAAATAGAAAAGATGATATAAATATAAGTATAAAATCACATAATCATTTTTATGCTGAATTTTCATACCAAATAGTTACATTGGTGCGATATTTGAAATTAATCCAAAATAATGACAACTAATATAAAAAATTGTACCTATTATTATAGACTTTCTCCATAGATAAATCTCAATAAAAATATTATTCTTCTGATAAAACCAATGGTTATTTTAGTAATAGAAAATAAAAAAAAATAAAAAAATTGTCATTGTAATGTGATATAATCCACATATGATAAATTATATTATTAATTCATGGGTTCATATTTTTTTGATATTATCCTTTAATTATGAATCAGATTCAGGTGTGGTCAATTAATACACATCAAAAATGATTTTTTGATTTATTTTATATGGTTTGAAAACAATTTGATATCATTTTCTCAGTTTTTTTCATGTGATATAGGTTTCAAATATAAATTCCATTTTTATATTGTAAACACCCATTTTGAGTCATCTGACTAAAATGTTAATCATATTGACATGAGGTTGATTCCTACGTCTAACAAATTACTTTTGAACCATTAACCTAATGTTTGAAAATACTAAGATCTTATTTTTATTAGTTTTGGCTATGTCATATGTGTTTTAAAATAAAATTCCTCTTCTTGTATTTAAAACATGAATTTGATGTCATACCGGCTACATCACGTGATAGATTGGCTTGCAGTTGATTCTTACACATCTCAAATTAATTATGGATCATTTTCCTAACTTTTTAATACAAATATGATATTGTATTATTAGTTTTTTCTACATGACACACGTTTTAAACAAAAATGTGGCATCTATATTTCAAACACTCACTTCAAGTCATACATACCACATTATCTGTCGTATTTATATACGGTTGATTCCTACATGTTAGAAATGAAGTATTGGTTTTTTTCCTGAATATTGATAATAATACGATATCTTTTTCTTTGTTTTGAATATGTGATATATTTTAAATTAAAATGAATCTTTTATATTGAAAACACAATCATTGAGTCATACCGACCACATCATGCGTTAGATTGACGTGAAATCAAATTCATACCTATCAAAAATTAATTATAAATTTTTTTCATAATGTTTTAGACAAATATATAACCATTTTATTTATTTTGGATATGTGATGTTTATTTTAATCATAAATGGTTCTTCTATATTGAAAACATGGTCATTGAGTCATGAATTTCATATTTTGTGTGAGTTTAATGTGTGGTCAATTCCTACATCATAGATGACTGAGGGACTACTATTTTTAATTGTAAAAACAATATTAATTTATTTTCACAATTTTGGGTATGTCAAATATTATTTGAACTAAAATGTAAATTTTAAACTAAAAACATACACATATGGTAATACCAAGAATACTATATCTTATATTGAGGTGAAGTTGATTCCCACACATCACAAATGTGTTATGAATCATTTTTCTCAAGAATCAAAAAAATATGAATGTGTTTTCTTGATTTTTAGTATGTGTCATATCGTTTGAACTAAACTACAAATATTAAATAGAAAACACGTTCTTTGAGTAATACCTATCACATTGTATATTGGATTGATATATTTGGAATTTTGACATGTCAGAAATGAATTAAATATCATTTTCTTAAATTTTAAAAATAATCCAATCTTGATTGCTCTGTTTAGGATATGTGATTCATGTTTTCAATGAATTTTTCCCTCTATGTTGAAAAAATGCAGTTTTAGTCTTACCTACCACATGATTTGTTTGATTTATGTACGGTAAATTCTTACATGTCATAAATAAATTATGAATCATTTTCCTAAATTTTGGAAAAAAATTATTGCTTATTTTCTGAATTTGGTTATGTTATACATGTTTTATACTAAAATTTAACTTTTATATTGAAAATGCACACATTAAGTCATACCGACCACATCATCTGTAAGAGTCACGTGTGGTCGATACCAACAAATAAATAATGAATTATGAATTATTTTACTAAACTATACAAACAATTCAAGCTATTTTTCTTAGTTTTGGTGATCTGACATGCATTTTAAACTTAAATGAATCTCTTATATTAAAAACATGCACATCAAGTCATACCAGCCAAATTATGTATCAAATTTATTTGCATAAAATTCTTAAAAGTCACAAATGAGTTATAGATATTTTCATAATATACCAATACAATTGGAATGTATTTTTTCGTTTTTGAGAATTTCATTTTTTTTTGGGAACATATATGTCACTTTTAAACGAAAAACATACACTTCGAGTCATACCGAGCACATTGTGTTTCATATTGGGGTGCGGTTGATTCATTCAAATTTTGAAGGTGTTATAGATCATTATTATATTGTATCAAAACAATTTAAGTGCATTTTATTAGTTTTGAGTATGTGGAGTATGTTTTGAACTAAATTGTCAATTTTAAGCTAGAAAGACACACATTGAGTCATACCAGACACACCAAATATATTATTGAGGTGATGTTGATTCATACACTTCAAAAATGTCTTACGGATCTCTTTTATAAAGTATCAAAACAATATAAATATGTTTTCTTGATTTTGAGTAGGTCATTTGTGTTTTTAATTACGATTTCAATTTAAAACTCAAAACAAACACATTGAGTTATTCTAGACAAATCGTGTGTCAGGTTGAGGAGTGATTGATTCCTACACATCAAAAAAAACATATGGATTACTATCCTAATGTATAGAAACAATATGAATTTGTTTTATTGGTTTTTGATTATGTCACATGTTTTTGGAACTAAATTTAAATTAGAGATTTAAAACATGCACTAGGATTCATACCGTACACCCCATGTATCAGATTTCGGTGTAGTTGAATTTTACACATCATAAATGACTTATGGATAATTTTCCTAATGTTTCACAATATAAATTCATTTTCTCAATTTTTTAGTATATGATGTTTTTTACATAAAAATATTACAAACTAAAAATATATAGTTTGAGTCACACTAAGCATACTATGCATCAGCTGAGAGATGTGGATGATTCTTACACCATTCAAGGAACTTTTTATGACGGATTTCATAGGTATTCATACTTTTCCATAAACTGCATCAAAATCCATTGGTATATGAGTTCTTCTATTGGGACTGTAGAGTCTCTTTCAAGAATTAATTGAATAAAATTAGTGTGATCATATATTTTATATATTCATCCCTAGGTTTCACTTAATGTTTCGTGATTCATTTGATTTACTCATCCATGTAAAATAAATATGTTCTCACTTTTCTATCTTGGTGATGATAGTTGAAATAAAAGTATGAATTACAATTTTTTTAAAAAAACTAGTTAATTTTTAGATAAAAATGATGAGGAAATTATCATGAATATAGAAGATAAAATGATGAAAAAATTAACTAAACAAGTAGTAGGAAGTCACCGTCCCATGATGTATATATAGATTATTGACCCATTTCCCTATCAATATTATCTTAGTTGTAGCCTTAATGTCCAATCATTCATGATCAAGAGAAACATTGGACATGTTAATAGTTTTTTTATAATTCATAGAGCATAAACCTCCATTATAATTTTATTTTAGAAACAGGTAAAAATAGTATATAATAATTAAAATACTAATTATTCACATCAAAAATTTATCTCTAATAAAATAAACCATTATAGATCCCAAACATAATAAATAATCACCTAAATTTGATATTGATGAATATTCTGACACCATGTACTCTGTCCACTTATCTATAAACAAATTTTCTACATCTTTTGAGAATTTATATTGATATCAATCATATAAATTGGAGAATATTGAATGAAAACCCATTAATAATTATTTATAGAGATATTTTAGGAACATTCATAAATTACCTATTAATGGACGCTAGTATTTTAATGAAATATGTTATCTTTCATAAATTTGAAAACATAATACCCATAGTCATTTTAATTTTTTTTGGACACTTCCTAAACATTTAACAAAATATGTAATTTTTTGACATATGTTTTTATAGTAAACTATTTCTATATATACATTAATCTATTTCAATTGGAAGAAATACAGAGGATTATTTTGTTTAGTCACTGACCTCATATCATGATTTATTATATATTTATATTTGTCAATGTAGTAAAAAACCTAATTAAACCAAAAACTGAAACATATAATTCACTTTTTATCTATAGAATGGTGATTACAGTTTATTATGAATTCATTGTACACATCTTGTGTGGTCAGTTTTGTGGAAATCTATGCATTGGATTAATAAGATAAACATTTGGGGTATCAAAATTGATTGTGATGAACAAACACTGATTTCTAAAAAACAAGAAAAAATATGTAATGAAAATATAAAAATATATTTTATATGATTAAATTGAATATTTTTACCCCTAAATTATAGGAATATTGAATATTTGGTTGTTTTTTATTTTCTTCTCAAATTCCACTCTTAGTTCATCTTTTTTACTATAAATTTCTTCCCCTTCCAAGGAAATTTCATGCGTAGAAATGAAACAAGGATTAATAAATCCAAATCACGCTTAACATGGTTTTCTGTTTATATAGTTATAAAATAAACTTTTATTGAACATATTTATTGTTATTATCTTTAATTAACATAGTAGTTCATTTTAATGATATATGGATTATAATAATATATCTCATGTATGTATTCATTACTAAGAATCTCAGCTGTTAAAATTTGATATTCTCATTTATTATCTCCAGACAAATGAAGTATGTAATTAAATTTCTAAATATTTCTTCTTTATACTGATTGTATGACACTTATCCATCTCTAAATATGGGTTTTACATGAACTTTTATTATTAATATATGTTGTAGCGTAACTGGAGATGGGGTAGTACTCCAATAATTTCATTTTGTTTTCTTTTCGGATTCACTAGATTGTATTGATTTGACATTCCATTTCCTTATTGTTTTATCATTATATAATACCATATCTCATCTCAATCCTTTTTTCATCTAGTGTAATAGGTTTTAAATTTGAAATAAATTATCAAAGACATATCTAATGTATCTCTATAAGATTAAATAACCATTCCATAAAATTTCCAATAATATCATTGACTATTGTAATATCTAGATCATCAAGAAAAATATGAAACTAATTTTTCATCACATGAACAATTTCAATCCACACTATCATGTGTTAACATGGAAGTTCTTTGTTGTGTATCATGTCTCTTGAGATATTATACAATATACCCCACACAATAAGGTGATGGGTGGGTTTTGTGAGATATAAATTAGATAAATCTTCACCCTACATTATTTAAGTAATATAATGTTATTTAATGTTATATGATTCAAAATTAGGAGAAAGAGTAATTAAAAAATTTATTACCTTGGGTAAGGTAGGTGTTTGAGGATAATGGCAAGCCCCAACTCTAGTTGTGTTACGTGTTTCTTCATGTAATGATCTTTATTCCACTATCAGTTCACTTCAATACTTTTTCAAACATTGGTACACCAAACTAGACCACACAATAATACCTTTCAATGAATCTATTTGTGCATGATATAGTATCATCATCCCATACATATCTCCCTATAGCATTTTCTTCTTATAATATGTTCACAGTGATGCTCTGAAACCTTCCCATGCAATACAACCATATTTGATTGTTCTCTTCAAATCTACTGAAAGTATTTTTTCTCCAAGTACATTCAATGTTGATTCTTATGTCTAAACCATTTAAAAACATATGAATATAAATAGATATTTTCATGTAATATTATTTTAAAACATAATTAGTTACTATTATCTCATACTTGCATATTCTTCCCATACAACTAATGTTATTTCATAAACTAGTTTAAACTCTGTATTTATGTGGGCCTCCTTCTATAGCACATAGTGTGATATGGAAGTGCCTTATGATTTTTATTCATCAGTTCACATATAAAAAAAAGTAAATTTTGTTGTTTTGTATCACATAAAACATTTATTATAGATTTAAAATATATTCCATTTACTTTTCAAATTGAGTGTACCTCATCCCTGCTTTATATTATCTGTATAGTATTTTTTCTTCACATTGTTTTTTAAAAATACTTTTATATTTGATAATGTAATTTTTTTAATCAATGTGGATGAAATAAATAATTTCAAATAAAATATTACCAACTACATTGAATCTAAAATTATTTCTCATTGTGAATACTAATTAAATCATCCCATGTATCATATTTTATAATTTTTACATACATAAATAGTGGTTGTGGATTTAATTTCTCTTTATAATTACTGAGATAATGCTTTGTAATAATTTTATGGAAGCCCCTGTAAGCTATATATAACCCATTAAGACATATTTCTTATGAAAATAATCTAAAATAAATGAATGTTTTGAGGGATAATTAATAGTAAATGAATGTTCTATGATATATATTTTTTGATAAAATAGGGAAATTTTATCTTAACATTAACTCAATTTCTTCCAAAATGGGTTCCATAAATAGATGATGGACATGGTTTTATGTTTCTATATCAACTGGAACATGTGTTATCATTATTCCACCAACATACCTAATGAACACTGAATTATTGGTGTGAATAGGTTGGTGACATTGATTAAAACCAATATACAATTCATACACTTTATCATTGCCTTGATAATTTTCTTTAACTTTGGTGATTCTATGGAATTATTGTTATTTAATCAACTTGTTTTTGATTCACCTATAATTAATCTATTTTAGAATCAGTTTTATGTTCTTCCTTGGGATTGGTAACACCATCATGTGAAGAATTTATTAACTGAATTAGTAGTCAAACCATTAATTTAGATCATGTAAATCTAGTATATAAGACATAATATTATCAAGCATATAATGGTATATTAAAAAACATTAACCATCTCATAAAAATATATTTTTTTCTAAAAAAATGGAAGGGAATTATATCTTATATCTAGTATTAAAATCCAACGTTTATGGTCCCCTATAATATATAAGGAATTATAAACTTATGTACCTGAATGAAATGATTGTGAAATCTTAATTAAGGGGTGAATGAATTATGATAGTGAATGAATACATGTTGAATAATTTATTTGGCACACTTAATATTTACAATGAAATGATTATGATTGGTGTGTTTAGATAGAACTCCAATTCATTGGGTAGGGTTTATTATCATAATATATCATTTTGGGATAGGGGTTTACCAAATTCCTTTATGGAACTTTATGAACCTTGACTTTTTGAGGTTTTATCCTTGACCAATGTTCATGATTCAGTGTTTTCAGCTATTTCCACGTTTTCCATGTTATGATTATCATGATATATCATGCCTCATTATTCATGTTCCTTCACCATTGATAAACCTATTTTTCAAAATTTATTATCTTATTCCTATTTTAATTTTTTTTTATTCCCTTACAAGTCTTTATAGATCACCCCTTTCTTATGTATGTCCTTAGGTTGTGACATGCAGTTTAATGTTCGAAAGGACTATTTTTATCCTGTTAAAGAAGTTTTCAATAAATCTGTTGTATTCCTTATTTTATGTTGGTATGTAATTTACCTATTTCCCAAATACACTGTACATCTCGATCATCTGGGTTTTAGTAAGTTTATTACTATAAAATAAATCAAATTTTTATGTGTAATAAAGCATAAGGTTGTAATATTTGTTATCATTTGAAAAGTTTTGTTATTTTTTGGATTATGATTAAAGAACTCCAGAGAAAGACATATTAATAAGACTAAGTATAAGAAAACATCCCTAACATTTGGTAGGTATAAAGTATGTGGTTTATCAAAAAAATAAATCCTTCATGGATACAATAATTGGAAATGGTTCTGGAATAGATGCACCTAGCAGTAACAACTCTAAAAAGGTTATCCAGGTCTAACTCAAGGTAACCTGGTACACGACAATGGGCCCTATAGTGCACCTGGTTTGAAAATCATGGGGGATATACTTAAGTAAATTTATAATCAATTTAAAAACCATTATGAAGGGAATTGAAAAAAATTCCATAAGAATATATGTTTGGAAATTTATCATGAATAACATAGTTTAACGCATATAAAATCATAATTTTAAGAGATAACTGTAACTTATAAGTTATACCTTGAATGTCATTGGATTCCTTTTTATGTGTTTAATTTATTAAAATACTAATCCCTACGTTTCCTTTTATTCTATACAACATCCATAAAAATAATATATTAGGTAAAACATAAATGCTATGGGTAATGTTATGACCACAATAATGATATACCCAATTCGATGAGAGCAGGAATCGAAAAAATTATCATGATACTCTCTTAGGTGAATGGGGTTCTGAATAGAATCCTGGATCATGAGGGGATCCTAAACCCACCTAAGAGAGAACAAGCCATAATTGAATGTTTCATGTGACAAATCCCATCTATATTCAATTGGTTATTTGATCCGTTAATTGTGGAATAATCGATTAACTTCATTGAGAAGATCTCCTATATTGTTCAATATTCCATGAAAGATAATGTTATACTATATTCTTATATTATGAATGGATAATATGATTAGTGGTGAACATTTATCAACAATAAATAACATGAGGAAAATATCAAAGTGATGGAGTGGATGAAATTCCAAAAAATGTTTTTCGATAAATATTTTCCTCACAATCTCTGACTTAAAATATAAAGAGATATCTTCACCATCAAGAAAAAAATGACAAATTTATCAGGGCATAGGATGGAAGCTTCAAATGAATTTCAAGACAAACCTTTGTCTTTGTTGTTAACCCCAAAATCAAGGTCTTTTACTTATTTTGTGGGATATAAACATTTTTATCAAAATCCCTAGTGATCTATGACATTGATAGCTATAATGAAATTTTATGATGCACCCTTAACATAGAAACATATATTAAGGAATCCCATGGGTATTATAGAGATAAGAAGTGGAATGTGGAGATTAATACTATACATCTGACGGATAAATATAATGGTACTAATAAATTTTATCATATCACTTCTCAATGATGAGTAAACAAGAACCCCTAAAATTTATTTTGTGGGGGAAAAGAAATTCATTAGGTGTGGGAAGTAAGGAAACCAAGATAATAAATTCTAGAAGGACAACCCTGCTAATGGAATGGATGAAATGAATGCTCTAGTAAATCCTTGTCACATTGTTCACCAAAATAAATTCAACTAACCAAGGCTCTTTACAAACTAATTCCATAATACAAGGGTTTTCAGAGGCAACCAACAACCACCAAGAAAGAAAGGGTGAGATATTTCCATCACTACAACTGAAGTGAATTCCATTTAGACTCAAAAATTCTCATGAAATATTCATGGATTTTATGAATATATTTTTTATAGATTACCTCAACTAATTTTTTTGTAGTCTCAATAGATTATATTCTAATATACTCCAAAAACATGAAGGAGAATGAGGAGGATCTATGTACTATTATAAAGTCCTTGTGAATGGAGAATCATTGTGAAAAGTATAGAAAGTGTGAGTTCTGTTTGAAAGAAGACACATTCATAGGGAATATCATCACAAAAAATGTTATATATTTGGATGATTAAGTGAAAAAATAAATCAATGGATGGTCAAGGATAACATCTACAATAGATATCCATAGTTTCCTAGGGTTAGCTGGGTATTACCACTAATTTTTGATAAATCTATCACAATTTTCGAACTGTCTAACCAATCTATCTCTGAAGGGATTCAATTTTTCTTGGAATTACTAAAGTGATGAAGGATTCAAGGAGTTAAAATGAGGCTTATCACTGCCCCTTTATTCAAAATACCCACAAGTAATTAAATTTTCATAGAATCTAGTGATGCTTCAAAGAATGTACTGGGATATGTGTTATTGTATAATGAGAAATTATTTTCCTATAGATCAAGGAAGTTGAAATTTCATGAGAAAAACTATCCTGTAAATGATCTAGAGTTGGCAGTCATGATCCTGCATTGAAAACATGGAGACATTGTCTCTATGGGGAGAAGTGTGAGATATATATTGATCATAAGATCCTCAAATATATATTCACATAGAAAGAGCATAATAAGTACCAATGAAGATAGTTAGAGATGACGAGGGACTATGAATTCTCAATTCACTATCATCTTGGTAATGTGAACTAATTGGAAGATGCTCAATAAAGAGAGGAACCATCAATTTTATCATTGATGAGAATTTAGAAGGATCAAATATTCTTATAAATGAAGATGATGGACATGGGGAACATAAATTAGGGTACAAAATCAATCCTTTTACAATTTCTTTCTTACCCATATCATCAATAAAGGTTATAGGATGCTCAAAAAGATGACATGGGAGTTCAGAAGAAAGTGGTAACTATATGAAAAGGTAATTCCTCATATTTTATTGTTAATGAAGATTTAATTGTGATATTTGGGTCAAAAATATATGTTATTTAAAATCCTAAGTTAGAGAATGAACTATTGTATGATGCATAGAGTTTGACATTCTCCATTCACTCACGAAACACAAAGATGTATTGAGATATCTGATAGAACTATTGGTGGGTCAACATGAAGAAGAATATCGTGGAATATACATCAAAGTGACTAGTATGACTGCAACTGTATCTTGGAAGGATGAAGTCCAAGGGGATGATACAACTATTACCCATATTAACATGGAAATGGGAAAACATTACCAGGTACTCCTTCACCATAATTATGAAGACATCCAAAGGAAACAACATTATCTGGGTTATTTTGGATCATCTTACAAAGACATTACACTTAGTTGCGATTTGACAGGATCTATAACTAGATTAACATGAAAAAATATGCATTAGATGAGTGGTTAGGCTTTATGGGGTACCACTATCAATTTTTTATGCTTGAGATCCAATATTCACCTCAATGTTTTGGAAAAGACTCTTACATGCTATTAAAACTTATCCAAACATCATCATGTCTTATCAACCAGAAAAATATGACCAATCTGGGATGACTATCCAAACACATGATGAAATGTTGAGATCATACTAAATTGATTTCAAAGGAGGATGGGACCAATATATTCTTCTAGTCTATTTCTCTTACAATAAGATTTTCCACTCAAGAATTTAAACAGTTCCCTATGAATCCCTTTATGAGAAGAGGTATAGAACACCTTCATTTTGGGATGAATTTGGGATAGAGAACTACTTAGTCTATAAATGGATCAAGAAATGGTGGTGAAGGTTAAAACCATTCAGCAACACATCAAAGCTGCACCGTGTTGATAGAAGAGCTATGAAGAAAAGCATAGACGATACGTTGATATTAATGTTGGAGAAATGGTATTCCTCTATATAACTCCATGTAAAAATGTAATGAGATTTGAAAATAAGGGAAACATTATTCCAAGGTTCATCGACCCTTTTTCGATCCATGATTGCATCGGAGTAGTGGCCTATCGACTATCACTCCAACCAAACCTATTTCAAGTATATAATGTATTCCATGTATCCCTTTTAATAAAGTTTATACAATACCCCACACATATACTCAATCCGGAGGTGGTAAAATTATAGAATGAAATTTCCAAATAGGATCACCCAGTGATGATCTTTGATCTTAGAGAAAAAGTTCTATGAAATAAGACAATGCCCTTAGTCAAAGTGTTGTGGGGAAACCACAATTTTGAATGAGCTCATGAGAACTAAAGGAAGTGATAAAGATAAGATACCCTCATCTATTTTAATGTTCAAAAGGAAAATTTGCATGGTGTAATTTTTTAATGGGTGAAGATTATAGTGACCCAAACTCTTATAAATAAACATCCCTGACCATTTTTATTAAATGTCTTAATATATAATATCGTTATAAAAAACACATGCAATTATTTGTCTTATTATGACCATTGGATTTAAAACACCATTATATATCATTATCGTTAATAATATATCTATTGAATAATGATCACAAAATTATTATAAATATAAGGTTTTAATAAATCAGATTGTCACAGAAAAAGGAATTGATGGCCTCATCCAGTAGGATCTTACACTCTAAATCCCATTTATCAAACCTTACAAGTAAAATTACATTTATGGGATTTTCCCCTAACTAACCCCATGTTGAGATCCCACAACATTATCCTGAGTGAAACCATTTACTAGTGATGTTCAAGCTTACCGAAATCATGGCCTAAACCATGTTCAACAATCCACCCCATAAAATTCACACCATTGGGAATCTTACCCTTATGATGTTTGATTGTGTATTAAAGGTATATGTTACAAGACCCTAGAAAAATGAGTATTTATATTATTATTTTTTATATAATAATTTGTATATTTCCATAAAATTATTGTTACTTTATAAATAATTTTTATTTTGATTCTATAAAACACAAATATTATTTTTTGTTAAGATTAAAATTAAATTAAGAAATATTTTTTTATGAATTAATGGATCATTGAAATAAATATTATTTAAAAAAATATTATTATTAAATAAACTTTTAAAAATATAAATGATCATATAATTTTTATTAAGTCAATTTTACATTCTATAGGGGTTTAAAAATGTTATTGTCAAAAAAAACTCTGTCATTTTCAATAAATGTATGTTTTTATATTAAAAGTGAAAATTCCGATATTTGTAAAATAATTTATATAAAATTAATATTTTTATTGGATTATGGAAATTTAAATTATCCTACAGATTATTTTTCATAATTTTGTGAGATAGTCAAATTTTCAGGTAAAAAATCAATATTGTATAAATATAAATTGTGTTTTATGATATAATACTGACCCATAAGTGAGGTAATAAGTAATATAAATATGATCCATGACCAAATATATGTATTAAAATTAATATATTTTGATTTAATGTTTATTTTATTAATTTTTTAATGGAATTATGAATCCTCAAAGACTTATATAATATTTTATGATTTTAAAATCATTTATTTTATAGTGTGACTCACCCCCACATCAAAAAGTGTGATATTTTAATGCTTTCAAACCTTTTCCATCTAAAATAATAAAAAACACTTCCATTTTTTGGAATAAACTTTCAATAATAATTGGATGGTTTGTGGTTTTGGATATTTTATTATGTTGAAGCCAAAACCAAAATATTAATTAAATCTCCCTAATTCCTTATATAAACTCACCCAAGAACCCATTTAAATTCACTAAAACTCCTTTCAGAACATACATATTATTCCCTAAACTCTGTATAGGACTCCCAGGGTTCCCCCATGCTTTGAAGAAGCCCCTCTCAAGCCTTTAGAGTCACGCACTCAAGTTAGTGATCTTCTACTCTCCCCTTTTATCAAGATCTCCTTTTACGCTATGTCTTTAATTTTTTATTTACATATGATGGGATCTGATATTACATAATCCCCTTACATACCATTTGATTTATAAATTATGAGAAATTTATTTAACCCTCATTAATGATATCATGAGATTTTATGTACACCTATTACCATACTGAAATTTCATAATGATTCTTTTCTCTATCATGTTTCTCTATTACCTTATGCATTCTATTTTGAAAAATATAATGTTGGGATAAAATATTACATGTCCATAGTACATCACATTATATTTAAAAAAATGATATATCATCTATATATTGTAAACAATTTTTATGAATTTTCATATAACGATGGTATGCCCCAAATTTTATCCATAATTTTCCAGAAGAAAACAATAGTATATTGAATATCATACCCATTATTCTAACAAGGTTATAAACCTATATTAACATATATATTGATTTAGGACATACATGTAAGAAATATACATTACTTAATCTTGTAATAAATTATGATGATGAATGAATCTATATCATATGGTCTATGTGGAACACATAACCATTGGAATGAAATGATTCTGATTGGTGCACCCAGATAACGCTCTAATATATAGGGTAATGTTTAATATCATGATACATAATGTTTAGATAGGTGTGTATGTAACACCGTGAGATTTTATATTCTTTTAATTTCATTAATGTCTTGTGTTGTATACTACACCAAGATTACCTTGTGCTATACGCAACACCGTATTAGCTTGCAGTATACGCAACACTATTCTTGGATCGTGTTACACAAAATTTTGATAATAGTTATTCAAAACAACATTGAGTATATATATATATATTCAATGTATAAATGAAATATGGTTGGATTATGTTATACGAAACAACGAAGGATTCTTGCACAACATGCAACCCTGACTTGGCTTGCATTACACGCAATCGTGACCTTCCTCGATAGCGTGTGTTGTACGCAATACCGGGTTTTACTAAACAACGATATATTATTATTATGAACTAGCCATTATGAATAGTATTAACTAAATTTTTAATTTTATAACATTATTATTCATCTTACACATTTTCTAGAACATGGGATAAGAACAAAATACATTTTTCGGGGAAAATAAGTATTTTTAAAAAATTACAGTTTTGCCGCCTTTTGATGGCGCACCCACATTAAATATAGTTTTTGACATATTTATAATTTCAATTTGACAAAACAAAATTCTTCATTGAAATCATGAAATATAAATTTACTTTGGATAAATGTTTCATATTATTCTGGTAACTTTCATATTTTGATAAATAGTAAAAACACGGTATATTTTAATTAAAAACAACCTTTTTCATCGCAATAATTTATATGGTTAAATTATAATATTGAATGGTTTTAAAGTATAAATAGAATATATTTTTACCATTTAATATAATTTATGCAATTAGCATTGATTTTACCTTGAATTCGTAGGTTAAATCAATTCAGTCTTTTGAAATGTTTTAAACAAAAACCCATTTTCTTTCGACAACGGGATTAATTTTAATTTAATTTCTGCAACTTCTGTGTATAGAATTTGGAAAAATGGATTCCATATTTGGAATCAGTGGGTCCAAATTATATTAATAGACTACTTTTTATTTTTGGGCATTATGAATATTAACTACGGTAAATTTTATTTAACATAGTTAAAGGTAATCAGGTAATTAAGGGTAAATATAAGATTATAAAATTACCCTATCACCTGCCAAAATCCTATTGGATGACTAAAAGTCGACCAATATCACCTAAGGGTCGGATTATATTCATTTAATGTACTTTTTTCCATGAAAATAATTTAATTATTATAAAAACCAATGAATGTGACAACATGTCACTTTCTTAAATCTTATAATTATAATAATTTGAATTTGGTGATAAACTTAATGAAACTTCGAACATGAATAGTATACAGAAATATAATACAATTATCTACATCATAGGAATTTATTTATAATTTTTACGGATTAAATAATTATCATTAATTATGACACAAAAGTGATGTTGAAATTATTTTATTAATTAAAATATCAAATAAATTGTTTTAAAAATATTAAAATAAATATTATATGAATTATTTAATGTGCTATACTAATTTTATAGATACATATGACATTTTATGAATCTATTAAAGCTTTTAGTTCGAACATATATTCTATATATAGTTTATATAAATTCAAATAAATGAATAGTGTCAAAATTGACACTATTGTTATTTTATAAAAATAACATATTATAAAATTGTTTAAAAATCACAAAGATGTTTAAAAATTATAAATTAAAATTTATATGGTCGAAAATGTCATAAAGTGTCAAATTATGGAAAAATCACAACACATATGTAATTATTTATAATAATTTAAAATTTTGAATATTATTACCACAAATAAAATTAAATTGATAAATAAGGATAAATCAAGTTGATAATGTTTAAAATAAATTCCTAACATGTATAAATTTTATTTTTTGAATATATTACAACTCTAGCTCATCTAATATTTGTATATGAGTCATTTTGGAAGTATTTAAGTGGGGTTGGGATTTAATATAAACTAATATTTCTTATATTTCCAAAGGTGCCCCTCTCCTCCCTTATAAAAGGGAACCTCCTCCCTATTTTCCTCACACCACTTTGAGCCTTCAATCTCGGCCAACCCCTTCCAAACTTCTCTTATCCACTTCCCTAGAAACATCCTATAGGTCTTGTTATTCTTCAAAGACCAATTGTAGTGCCCTAAGAATAGGTCTCAAAGAGGCGCTTCAAAGAAGAGGTAATATCTGTTACCGATTCTTTCAATTTTATTTCTTCTTCAAATTATTCTTATTTAGTTGTTTCATTATAAATTAATAACATGAGTATCACTCATATAATGATATGTTATTATAAGTATGAAACAACCATATTTCACCATCTATCCATCCTATGGAAAATGAAATCACCGCGCGTGCGTACGTACAGAATACCGTCTCCACGCCGTGGTGTAATCTATTTTCCACCACCACCTTACTTGGATGGGTATAATGGTGTAAATAATAACTATATATTATTATTTTAAAGTGATATTGATTCTTAAATAGTATACAGACACTCCAATACAATTCCACGATCATGAGAACGATATCATCGCTCGTGCGTACGTACGGACTACCGTCTCCACAACGCGATGAGATTTATTCTCAACATTAACCATTCATGAATGATTATAAATTATATATAATCAGTAATCATGAAATATATGACATAATAATGACACTGGATTTATGTGTATATATATGTATTTCATCTACTTAATTCCATTCAACTCAATAAGAAAACGAAAATAGCGTTCATGCTTACGTACGACCTACCGTCTCCATGAACGGTGTATTTTTTTCCATCTACTAATCTATTATATATATGTATATTCTAAATATATATTATATATAAATCATGTTTTATATTCTGGAATTAAGAAATCATGATCTAAGTAATCATATGAATAATTACAAGTCAAAACACGGATGACAAATGAAACGATTTTACCCAAAATGCTCATTAACATGGAATTTACAAAAGAACGGGTAAGATAAAGTCATAAGTGAAACATATATGATATCATAACAATGATTATGATTATGGAATAAGTCAATGACATTATTTAAATCATTGTACAGAAGGTTCGGACACTTACAAAGCAAATCGGACCTAAGGTAAAGGAAAATATCACAATCTCATTTTTATCCGAGATTGTTTATACTTTGGTATTTACTGGGGTGTATTTTATCATCCAAATCCATGTTTCCTCAATATGTAATATTATTTCCATCTACCTACAATTGTTAAAATCCAATTTTACCCTTCAGTGAGTTTTTAGTAATGGATATGAAAGGAATCTTTTGTCGTTTTTCGTACGAGGTACTTTTTGACTTTTCCGACAAAAGTACAAAGAATGTTTTTTATAACTTATTTGGCATGAATGGATTTTTTTTAAAAAAATTCCAAGAATCTTCCTTTACAAGTTTTCATGTTTATTATTAATCAACTTCTTTTAGTTTAAAATTGTATGACATGTTAATAAAGGGAAAAAATGTTTTTTTGAAGTAGAAAGGATATTTTCCTCAAGAATAGAGTTCAAGAGTTTTATCAAAATTATTTTCCATCTAAGATAATATAGAGTTCTGTTTCTATCCCTATTATTAAATTGATTTTATTATGTTGTGATGGAATTATTTATATGAATTCCTTTATCTTATATGAATTGTTTTATGGTGTCATGATATTTAAGAATCCCATTTTTATTACATGGGTTATGCAATGATGTATGATTTATGATTTTGTGACACACATAATAATGGTATCATTATGAGATTGGTGGGACCTATATTTCCCTCCAATTCATTGGGTAAAGATTTTATATCTCATGAGGTAGATATGGATCAAATGGTAGGTTAAACCAGTTCAGTGAAACAGGACTGAAACTAGGAATGAACTCGGTTCAGAAATGGACTTTTTTCCACTAAGATAGTCTTGGCAATGAGTCTTGACTAATAAGAAATGATTATATATGATTATGTGTGTATTCCACAAAGTTTCATGTTTTATGTTATGATTATTGGGATTACATAACACTACTATGATTTATCCCATGTTATGAAATTATGATCTCTTTTGCAGGTTAAGATTTCCAAAAGTTATGTTCTTATGTATATGATGTGATTGATATTTCTTTTTTTTACCCTTACTGAGTATTTGAGCTCACCCTTTTATGTTTTCTTTTCCCCAGGATATAAAGAAAGGTTTTAGGTATAAAAAATGATGTTTTTTATGGGATATGTTGAAGATATTTCACCATGATTAGAAGATTATATTCCGAGTTTCCAAAGACACTAAACTATTACTGTCCTTGTGTGTGTGTTTTTGTTATGTACTAAGTATTACAAAAAAGTAATGTAATGTACATGTACGTCAAGCTTTGGGTCTCTACAGTTGGTATCAGAGGAAAGGTTTAGTCAACCTTTGGAAACTAGAATGTGAAAACGTTAGTGAGATCCCTAGAGATATTTCTAAGGTATGTCTAGGGATGTCCCTAAGGATAAGTATACGTATAGGATATAGTCCTAGAACTACGGTAACGATCTTAGAATTTAACCTAAGATGTTAGATATTGAGTGTACTCCCCCTTTATTATGTTTTTTTCCCTATCATGATTTTTGCCTCTCACACTATTCTTTTTGGGTTTTAGATGATGGTTGGAACCCGAAGGAACCGTGTTGATCAATGCAATAGACAATACAATGATTTTCCTCCTGAACAAACAAATGTTATGGGAGATGGAGTGAAAAATCTTATTGCTATACTTACACAAGCTATGAATCATTCTGGACTTCCAAATGAGTAGAGAAGGGAAAAATATTCTATTGAGTCCTTCATGAGGCAATGCCCACCTTCTTTCAGTGGGTCTTCTAATCCACTTGTTGCTTAACAATGGATCAGTACCACTGAAAAGATATTTTCAGTTCTTCAATGTTCTGAACATGATAAAGTCATCTTAGCAGTATATCGTTTGGAAGGTGAAGCTGATCAATGGTGGAATCTTATCAAGAATACGAGGCAAAGAGATGAAATTGAATCCATGGAATGGGACGAGTTCAAGAACTTATTTTTCAATAAGTACTTCCCTTGTATTCTTCGAACAAAGATGGAGAAGGAGTTTCTTGAACTAAAGTAAAAGGATGATGAATCTGTTGGTGTATACAAAGAGAATTTTACAAGGCTTGCAAGGTATGCATCTGGCTTTATCATCCAACCTGAAAGTAAAGTTGATCAATTCTTCAGTGGCTTAAAAGCAAATCTTCGAAGGGCATTAGCTATAAGAGACTTCAATAGCTATGATGAAATTTTGAGTTGTGCTATCAAGGTAGAAATGGAAGTTGGTGTTATATATCCATATCATAGTTTTGACAAGAAACAAAAGATGGAGTTTAAGGAGAAATCTCAGAATAATGGTGAAAAGAAGATGAATGTTTCCTTATGCTCAAAGTGTGGAAAGAAGCATGGTGGATATTGTCTTAAAGGGACTAGAAAATGTTTTATGTGTGGAAAAGAAGGTCATCGAGCAGCTTAGTGTCGAAGTAATGGAAAAAGGGTTTCTAATGATGTGAATAAATAAAATACTGCAGAGAACGCACCACCAACAATTCAATGCTTCAAGTGAAAGGAAATGGGGAATTATGCTAACAAATTCCCTAATCCATGGGTTAGTGATGATCGACATGAGCAACCACTTAAGGAAAAGGACAAAGGGAAGTCACATGCGATCACTATTGGTTATGTTGAATATGACGACGATGTGGTGGAATGATTAAGTGTTTATGTAATGGGATTCCAAAATAATGTTGTATATAGTATCGTGGAATATTGGAATATTTATGTATTGGTCTATTGTGGTTTTCAATAATTTTATGGTACCGGTAACCATGGAAAGTGATTGAGATATTTTTGGAAAAAAGATGATATGTTCATAATGAAGGGATAAGGAGAAAATGAAATGTCTAACAGTATTCATGAGCTCATGACTGATATAAGGAAATAGTTATACCATGGTTTGAGGTTTTGGTATGTGAAAAGAGTTAACTTTTGACATCACTCATGTTTCCGCTAAGATTCAAAGGGTATTCATTTTTCAAGAGAATACATGATTAAGGCCTTCGAATGTTTGGAATGTGACCAACAAGACATATTTCATGATATATGGGGATCAAGGATGGTATTAACATGATTGTTATATGAACTCTTTGGTAATCGGTTTCACTATAATATGAGATTGGACAGCAGTATTTTGGATAAGCCTAAAGATTTTAAAGGATTATGTTGGACATACGTTAGTACTGTTTAAGGATATAACTTTTTTCGATATTATTGATGGGATGTTATAGTAATGTAGTTTTAGAAAAAGGACAACCTACAGGACGAGCGACAGCCCATCGTGTCAGACAAGGCTGTGGGAATCAAACCCACAAAAGAAGTGCGACTGGCCTTTATCGCCTACCACTGGCCTACAGGAAGTCCCTGTTTAGTAGAAACTAGTTTTATTATATTAAGAAGTATGATATATGAAGTATAAGTCCATTTTAGGAACTATATATGATTAATTTCACTATAGATCGACTTATGTATATTTAATAACTTTTGCTAACCTTTTGTTTGAGACAGATGGAATGACCCGTCATTCTATCACATGATCTGCTAACACTTCACGAATAACAAATTCAACATCATTCCTTTAAGAGATGAAGTAGAAATTTTTCAAAGCACAAACAACAGAGAGATTGTACCAAAATAATTTAATTATTTATTTTAATTAAAATTCATCAACATTATGGAAATGATCTTGAAAACCTAAAATGTTGTCCTATTTCTCTTATATCTGATGAATCAAATGGTACCTTAGATCATCACAAATATATGGCTTTGTGATTGATGGATTTTTCATAGCCATGTTCTCTACCAATCTCCATCAGAACATGATGTTTAGATTTCTCTTCCATATCCATATTTTCACCTATGTGGAAACTAAGTAATTAGTTTATTTGGGTAACCGTTACGTTTCATACTTTTGTTTTTAACGATTGGTTTTGGTATTCCTTTTTACGATGTGGGTTTATATTAAAGAAACTTTCTAGTAGTAAACCATTTATAACCCCGACGAATTTTGAGGGAGAAATTCATTTTAAGGGGCATAGAATGTAACACCCCGAGATTTTATATTCTTTTAATTTCATTAATGTCTTCTGTTGTATGCTAAACCAAGATTGCTTTGCACTATACACAACACCGTATTAGCTTGCAGTATACGTAACACTATTCTTGGATCGTGTTACACAAAATTTTGATAATAGTTATTCTACGCAACATTGAGTATATATATATATATATATTAAATGTATAAATGAAATATGGTTGGATTATGTTATACGAAAAAACGAAGGATTCTTGCATAACACGCAACCCTGACTTGGCTTGCATTACACACAATCGTGACCTTCCTCGATAGCGTGTGTTGTACGCAATACCGGGTTTTACTAAACAACGATATATTATTATTATGAACTAGCCTTTATGAATAGTATTAAATAAATTTTGAATTTTATAGCATTATTATTCATATTACATATTTTCTATAACATGGTATAAGAAAAAAATAATTTTTTTTGGTAAAATAAGTATTTTTCAAAAAATGCAGTTTTGCCGCCTTTTGATGGCGCACCCACTTTAAATATAGTTTTTCACATCTTTATAAGTTCAATTTGACAAAATAAAATTCTTCTTTGTGATCAATAAATAAAAATTTACTTTGGATAAATTTTTCATATTATTCTGGTAACTTTCATATTTTGATGAATTGTAAAAACACGCTATATTTTAATTAAAAACAACTTTTTTCATCGCAATAATTTATATGGTTATATTATAATATTGAATGGTTTGAAAGTATAAATAGAATATATTTTTACCATTTAATATAATTTATGTCATTAGCATTGATTTTACCTTGAATTCGTAGTTTAAATCAATTCAATCTATTGAAATGTTTTAAACAAAAATTCGTTTTCTTTCGACAACTGGATTAATTTTAATTTAATTTCTGCAACATCTGTGTATAGAATTTGGAAAAATGGATTACATATTTGGAATAATTGGGTCCAAATTATATTAATAGACTAATTTTTATTTTTGGGCATTATGAATAGTAACTACGGTAAATTTTATTTACCATAGTTAAAGGTAAATCGGGTAATTAAGGGTAAATATAAGATTATAAAATTAACCTAACACCTTCCAAAATCCTATTGAATGACTAAAAGTCGACCCATATCACCTAAGAGTCGTATTAGATTCATTTAATGGACTTTTTTTCAAGAAAATAATTTAATTATAATTAAAACCAAAGAATGTGACAACATGTCACTTTCTTAAATCTTATAAGTATAATAATTTTAATTTGGTGATAAAATTAATGATAATTCGAACATGAATAGTCTCCCGAAATCAAATACAATTATCCACATCTTAGTAATTTATTTAGAATTTTTAGGGATTAAATAATTATCATTAATTATGACACAATAGTGATGTTGAAATTATTTTATTAATTAAAATATCAAATAAAATGTTTTAAAAATATTAAAATAAATATTATATGAACTATTTAATGTTCTATACTAATTTTCTATATACATATGACATTTTATGAATCTATTAATGCTTTTAGTTCGAACATATCTTCTTTATATATTTTATTTAAATTCAAATAAATGAATAGTGTCAAAATTGACACTATTGTTATTTTATAAAAATAAAATATTATAAAATTGTTTAAAAATAACAAAAATGTTTAAAAATTACAAATTAAACTTTATATGGTCTAAAATGTCATAATGTGTCAAATTATGGAAAATTAACAATACATATGTAATTATTTATAATAATTTGAAATTTAGAATATTATTACCACAAATAAAATTAAATTGATAAATAAGGATAAATCAAGTTGATAATGTTAAAAATAGATTCCTAACATGTCTAAATTTTATTGGTTGATGACATTACCACCCCATCTGATCTAAGCTTCAGATATGAGTCATTTTTTAAGTTTATATGTGGGGTTGGGATTTAATATAAACTAATATTTCTTATATTTCTAAAGGTGCCCCTCTCCTCCCTTATAAAAGGGCACCTCCTCCCTCTCTTCCTCACACCACTTTGAGCCTTCACGCTCGGCCAAAACCTGCCAGAATTATCTTCTCCAATTCCCTAGAAAAATTATAGAGGTCCTGGTCTTCTTCAAAGACCAATTGTAGTGCCCTAAGAAGAGGTCTCAAAGAGGCGCTTCAAAGAAGAGGTAATATCCGTTACCGATTCTTTCAATTTTCTTTCTTCTTCAAATTCTTCTTATTTAGTAGTTTCAATATAAAGTAATAACATCAGTATCACTCATATACTGATATGTTATTATAAGTATGAAACAACCATATTTAACCATCTATCCATCCTATGGAAAATGAAATCACTGCGCGTGCGTACGTACAGAATATCATCTCCACGCCGTGGTGTAATCTATTTTCCACCACCACCTTAATTGGATGGGTATAATGGTGTACATAATAACTATATATGATTATTTTAAAGTGATATTGATTCTTAAATAGTATACATACACTCCAATAAAATTCCACGATCATGAGAACGATATCATCGCTCGTGCGTACGTACGGACTACCAGCTCCACGATGCGATGAGATTCATTCTCCACGTTTACCATTCATGAATGATTATAAAGTATATATAATAAGTAATAATTAAATATATGACATAATAATTATACTGGATTTATTTGTATATATATGTATGTCATCTTCTTAATTCCATTCAACTCAATAAGAAAACGAAAACAGCGTTCATGCGTACATACGGCCTACTGTCTCCATGAACGGTGTATTTCTTTCCATCTACTAATCTATTATATATATGTATATTCTAAATATATATTATATATAAATCATGTTTTATATTCTGGAATTAAGTAATCATGATTTAAGTAATCATATGAATAATTACAAGTCAAAACACAGACGAAAAATGAAACGATTTTACCCAAATCGCTCATTAACATGGAATTTACAAAAGAACGGGTAAAATAAAGTCATAATTGAACCATATATGATATCATAACAATGCTTATGATTCTGTAATAATTCAATGACATTTTTTAAATCATTACACAGGAGGTTCGGACACTTACGAAGCAAATCTGGCCTAAGGTAAAGGAAAATATCCCAATCTCATTTTTATCCGAGATTGTTTATACTTTGGTATTTACTGGGGTGTATTTTATCATCCACATCCATGTTTCCTCAATATGTAATATTATTTCCATCCACATACAATTTTTTAAATCCAATTTTACCCTTAGGTGAGTTTTTAGTAAAAGATATGAAAGGAATCTTTGTTCGTTTTTCGTACGAGGTACTTTTTTACTTTTCCAACAAAAGTACAAAGAATGTTTTTTTTAACTTATATGGCATGAATGGCTTTTTAAAACAAAATTTCCAAGAATATTGCTTTAAAAGTTTTCAAGTTTATTTTTAATCAACTTCTATTAGTTTAAAATTATATGACATGTTAAGAAAGGAAAAAAAATGTTTTTTTGAAGTAGAAAGGATATTTTCTTCAAGAATGGAGTTCAAAAGTTTTATCAAAATTTTTTTCCATCTAATATAATATAGGGTTATGTTTATATCCCTATTATTACATTGATTTGATTAAGTTGGGATGGAATTATTTTTTTGAGTTCCTTTATCTTATATTAATTGTTTTATGATGCCATGATATTTAAGAATCCCATTTTTATTACATGGGTTATGCAATGATGTATGATTTAAGATTTTGTGGAACACATAAGAATGTTATCATTATGAGATGGGTGGGACCTATATCTCCCTCCAATGCATTGGGTAAAGATTTTATATCTCATGAGATAGACATGGCTGGAATGGCATGTTAAACCGGTTCAGTGAAACAGGACTGAAACGAGGAATGAACTCGGTTCCGAAATGGACTGTGTCCACTAAGATAGTCTTGGAAATGAGTATTGACTAATAAGAAATGATTATCTATGATTATGTGTGTATGCCACAAAGTTTGATGTTTTAAGTTATGATTATTGGGATTACATTTCACTACTATGATTTATCCTGTGTTATGAAATTATGATCTCTTTTGCAGGTAAAGATTTCCAAAAGTTATGTTCTTATGTATATGATGTGATTGATCTTTCTTTTGTTTACCCTTACTGAGAATTTGATCTCACCATTTTATGTTTTTTTCCCCTGGATATAAAGAAACGATTTAGGTAAAAAAAGGAAAAATTTTATGCGAGATGTTGAAGATCTTTCACCAAGATTAGAAGATTATATTCCGAGTTTCTAAAGACACTAAACTATTACGGTCCTTGTGTGTGTGTTTTTGTTATGTACTAAGTATTCCGCAAAAGTAATGTAATGTCCATGTACGTCAAGCTTTGGGTCTCTACAGTGTATTTGATTCCTTTATGGGTAATTTCCCACCATGATGTCTTAGTGTTTTGTCCATGACCTTGATCATGATTCAGCGTTTATGTTGTTTTCACATTTATCATGTTATGATTATCATGTTATATCATGACTTATTATTCACATTCCTTTTATTCCCCAAAGATATTCCTATTGTCTAACATGTATTATCCTCTTCATTTTATGTCTTCATTATTTCCTTACTAGGTATTATATCTCACTCCTTTCTTATGTATGTCACTAGGATATCCCATGTAGTTTTATCTTTGAAGTTGTATTTTGAGAATGTTAAAGAAGATTTCAACAAAGTTTTTTTATTTCATGCCTTATATTGCAATGTAATGTACGTAATTCTAAAACACATTGGACCTCTCGATCAGACAAGTTGTATTATGTGTAGTATTACTAAATAAATCAATTATTAATGTGTAATAAAGGGTAGGTTTGTTATAAAATATTTTTAATTAATACAATTTATTAAATATTTAATAAAATTTGTTTAATAATAATTTTTAATAATTAGTAACTAAATAATAATTTTATATATTTATTTTCAATTTGTTAATAATTATTATTATTAATTATTAATTATTTAGTATCTAAATAACTAATTAATAATTAGTAATTAAATAATAAGAGGATAACGAATATTTAAATGGGGTTAAATCTTATTTATATAAATATATTCAATTCTATTAATTTTATTAATATTATTTTATCATTATTATGTAAATTATTATTATTTTAATCAAACATCAAATAAAATTTAATATAATTTTTTATATCAATTGATATATTTCTATAAAATTATTATATTAAAATATTTTTAGTTATAAGTTATTTGTCTGGAAATTAGAGTAGCTTCATCCTGTAGACCCTAATGGTATTGGGGTGGGGCATGAGAATTATGCCATTATTTAAATGGATGGGGGAACACATCGAGATAGGGCTTAGGAAAAGATAAGATAAATAATTAAATTAAAATTGGGGTCCATAACACTAAAATTAAACAGTTTTAAACTGAGAAAGAGTTGTATAATCATACAAATAGTCAATAAGAAAAAAAAATTAAACTAACGAGGCATAAAAAAGTTGGAAACGAGGTATATTTCATTTATCATTTACACAGGCCAAAGGCGTTACCCCATTAACACCTTTAGACTCTTCCCAAAAACCACAAAGGTGTAAAAAGAGGCGATAACTTTATCTTTTAGTTTTTCATAACAAACATATTACCAGTTTAATGATTATTTTAAATATATATATATATATATAATTTCTAAATATAGAAAAAGTCAAAATGACCTAGAATGAGTTCCCATGGTAGAGCTTTAGGAATAAATGAAAATGGTTGCAACGAAACAAATAAAGGATTGGAGAGTGTGAGTGGCACCATCTGGAGAATATAGTAAACCTTAATCATTACTCTCCAAAGAAAAACTCATATTCAAAACTTATTTAAAATATGAAATAATAAATTGGAACATGACATCTAATGATGGATCTGGTTTTTACATTAAAAACGTTATTTGTAGGATAACTGAATGAAAACAATTTCTTTAGAATTTAGAATTATTTAATAGAAACTTATTTATAAATTATATAAATATATTATTAAATACCTTTATTATTTATTCCATTTAATTTAAATATATAATACTTGTCCAAGTTTCTGAATATTATTAATGTTTTATTAGGAAAAATAAAAAATTTACGTATGGGAGGATTATAGGTATTTAATTTACAATTAATTAAATATTTATTAAATTTATTTTTTCAGTTTTAATAACAAAAATAAAATTATTAATACAACATTATGTATTAAATATATTATATAATTATATATGTGTGTTTTTATATTAATAATTTCATAAATACTGTTTATAATTATTTTTTATGAAAAAATATTTTTAACACATTACAATTTATAATTAGTTTGATGTATATATAGTTTACATATATTTATATTATAGTGTTATATATATTTAGTTATATAAACATATATTTACTAAAAATTTATAATTTATTATTGTTTTTTTAATATTTTACGAATTTATTTTAATTTCTAAAAAATTGAAATAACATGTTAAAAATAAAACAACATACATAGGTGAAAAAATATTTTTGTGTACAATTATGATTTAGTTAAAGTGTAGTGGAATTTGATATATTTTTTTCTTATCATTTTAAGGATAATCTGTATTTTATATTTTCTATTTATTTTTATATTATAAAATATTTTCAATTTTTTTGAAATCTTGATTTTGGATATAAAATTTAGGAAGTGATGAAAAATGGGTGAAATTAAGTGAAAAAGATGATTTACAATAAGATCCATGACTACCATGCCAATTTACCATTGTTTCATACTATTAAAGAGGGGGTAAAATATTATATCTGTGATGTAAAAAACATATGCCACATTTTCTTGGGGTTCATATAAATTTAAAAAAAAAAATTGAATGGAAATCATTGAAAATTGGACCCACTGAAGAATTAAAAAGTGATCTAATGATATGTAAAATTTGACATGGTACCTTTAATATTTTTTTACAATGGAAGAAACATAACGAAAACACCCATAAATTCCAAAGGAAGAATAAGACATTGTAAAAGGGGATCTTGTGTGTGTTTAAAAAACAATTATAACTAATAATATTCCTAGAATGGAATTAATTCTCTACCTAATCACCACTATAGAATACCATTTCCCATTTAATGATCTACAAATCCATTGTACTTCAATATTATAGGATTAATTTTATTTTAATGTTTATTGTGATCAAATAAACCACATCAATAGAAAATGATATAGAGATCATCTTTGATTAACTTTTTTGAATAAAACTAAATGAATATTCTCATGTTTACAACTTATGAATATTGATGTTAAAAGTGAATAGAGTGAATAAAGAATGAATGGTATTAAATGGGTGGGGTAAACTACTGGTATTCCACTATGAAAATGTATTATTAAAAATATATAATTATAAATAATAAATATGAAAAACATATATTCAGTTACAACACTCAACCACCTCCCTCATGATGGGTAGGTTTGGATAGAACCATATTTCCCTCATTTCATGCTAGAGAGTAAAATTGTAGTGAGTGGGGTTATTAAAAAAATGTTAAATATAAATAAATCATGGAAAATACCTTATTATATTTTGATTTAATAATTATCATATGATTATGTTGTAATTGAAATTCCGTTATACAAGTGGAATGTAATGAATTATTTTTAAAATTTTATTGTAAAGAGTAAATTTATAATAACCTAATATTTTAAATGATAATTAATCATCCTTGGATTATAATATGGCTCCTAGTTTTATTCTGTTAAATTCATTATCTTCATATTTATTAAATTTTAATTTTGAGCATTTTAATTGAGTTCCATGAGAAAATATGAGTGAAAATATAAAAGTTTAAATATTATACAAACATGTTATCTAGGGATATAGATGAAGGAAACTTGTAAATGGAACATTAGATTAATATATATACATTATAGTATTTCATTAGGGGATAACCATTCATATAGTTAATAAATTAGTTAGATAAAAGGTTTTTAACCATCGCATAGTTGTTTAATTTATTAAAATATTGTTTTTACCATGGCCTCTATAATTATGGCTTGTGGTACAAGGTTAATGGATTCATAAAATTTTAGAGGTGGAATTAGTTCCCCCAACAAATGAAGTACTATTAACTATCTTTTTCTAGCTTATTTATGAATTAAAATCATGGAATATAAACTAATAATATATGGTTTATATATTATAATAATGTAGATGAACATAAATAAATTATATTAATATATTATAGGGTTTTACTAGTATATATATTATTATGTTTAGTTATTGGTATCCATTTTTAGTTATCTTGAACCATCATCGAACATTATCACGGTATGTTCTACCACAATGTCCCTACGAAATTTTCACTATGTAGTCACTATGGTAGCCCCAATAAGGGTTTTATTTATAAGGATATAACCGCAAATAATTTTTCTGGTTAGCTAAAAGATAATCAAGGGGAGAATATTTGTGATTAAGAATACATTGGTTCCATAGTGAATGTTTGTTTAGTGGTTATCATAATCGAATCGGTAAAAAATAACAGTAATGCAATGTAGAGGGATGCCATGTTGATTGTTTAATATGAAAGTATGTTCATGTGGTGATTAAATTATTTCTATATTACAGGGTTACAAAAATTATAATAGTGGTTATGTTCATTGATGTTTGTGTATATGGTATATAATGCCCCATCCCATGACCGCTCACCCAATGTATGGACAGGCTCTTCATAAGAACTCATGTGCACCTCCCCATATATCGGAGGCTACTGACTATAAACAATAGTATATAGAATTATTATGAGGAGATTATACCCTCATATTAGAGTGAAACTAGTGGAATAGAACCAAACAAAATTTACCAAATATAGTCATATGCATAATCAATCAACAAAAACCATGTTATAATAAATGAAATTGTAGTATATAGTCAATTATCTCAACTTATTTTCCATTGGGACTCCCACATGTACACATAATCAAAAAAGATGATCTAGTACCATCCCCAAGCCTCGTCTCATCCATATCATGACTTCATCTAAGCTATCTAGCTGAATGATATAATCATGGGTCTCTTCCTAACCTGATCCTGTAAATAGTGAGGCCTCCTCAGGTACCAAATTGTTATGGTTTCCCAACAGGATATTGAATAAAACTTGTTACAGAACTATAAATAGTTTCCCAATATAAAAAATAAACTAATGTATGTGCATGTGATAAAAAATAAATAAAGAGTGCGTGCATAATGAAATAATCACTATTGATCCTCCGGTTCTAAGGTGACACTCGAGATCGACCATACCTGTATCGAGTAGTTTCAGATGTCTCTGAGGATTTTATACCAACATCATGGTGGATAATATTACTAACCTATGATATCATTAATATTAAATCATTGGGTGGGAACACAATATTATCGGAATCATCATAGGCATCCCATACTTTTAGTCTCAGAAGCCATATCCATGGTGATCCAACGCATCTCATTATATTAGGATCAATGTCTAACCTCAAGGATTATCCTAGAAATATTATCCCATCATCAATAATAATAGTCAAATCCTAGTGTGTATCCTAGGAATGACATATATTATTAGCAATAATATTTGAATCCTAGGTAGCATCCTAGGCATCCCTTATATCATCAGGAGTAATAGTTTGATCCTAAAAAATATCTGAGAAATTCCACATATCATCATGCATAAGAGACATATCCTTGTGTGTAACCTTGAATCATGTTATCATCAATCATAACAAGCATAAACAAATACGTAATCTTGGAATCATATATATCATCATTAGGAGAAAGTATATACCCATGAATACCTTATATTTCCATAATTCTCACATAGGACGACCACCAACCAATGCTCAGCACACATCTCGTTGGGAGTATGCTCATGTTCCCTACCCATCCCAAACATTATATAAATTATTGGCTCACAAAATCAATCCTTGGGTTCTAAGTTGACACATGAGAGTAGTGATTCCTACTCCATCTACACTAAAATTTACAGGGATAAAACAAATAATGGTACACCCATCAAGATTCCTTATGTCACATCGCATCCATGAAACCCAACATGATCTTCTTTAACTCATAATCATATCTCCGGACAAGCTCACCGCTCGGAGGTAATAACAACCCTTATCATCATCTTGTTTATATAACGGCCCCATATACAACATAATGAAGTCCATATTGGCATCATTCAATAGAGATGGAAGAATTTTTATCTCACTTATCATGTTGTTCTAGGACAGTTCCCTCACCCCCAACATATCACAAATCTACTCAAGTTATACACACCAAAGTATTCACACACTAGTGGTGTATAAATACTCACGCAACTCTTTATCCAACAATCCCAAAGTCCATAAGGTACCTCAAGGTTATAATATGGCCTAAATGGTCTAATCACTCCTTATTTAACACTCTCTTCTATAAGTACATGTGTAAGAGAAAGTATTACAAGGGCCACCATGTTGATCCATTTAATTAAATTTTTACCTATAAGGGTATATATATCTAATTGATCATTTTTTCTAATCAATACATTAATCATCAGTAGCTGACATATCATTCCAATGAAAAAGGATTCATCGTTTCCCTGGACACTTATGTTTTTACACATGATTTTTTTTTAAAAATAGTTTAAATAAATGTTTGGTCACCCACAAGGGAGAGAATATATATCACATGCCTAGAAAAACATGCACAAAACATTTTGATAATTTTACTGACAACCTACCTCATACTGAATTTTTATCCTATTAGAAATCTTGAATACCCTCTCTTAATCTCATCCAAGTATATTCATCCACTATCCATCAAAACAAGGCCTTATCTCTAAAACATTACACACAAATTTATTATTTATAAAAAAATGTAATCAATTTTACCATTTAATTATATTGTAAAAATGAGAAAAAATTATACCAATCCATCATGCCACACTGAAAGCATGACAAACTATTACTTGAAGTCCCCTGGAATATTCTTAACATCGTACTAAGAAAAATCCCTAGCATGCAGCCCAAATTCATCAGTCCATTTCATCCAATATCATAAAAACCCCTAGAAAAAATCATATTGGATTTTATCTCCAATTAAATAGAGAGAAAAATTTTGTATTAACTAAAGGATATTTTCCCTACATCAATATTTATATAAGATATATTAATGGTCTCTATATAGGCTTGAATTAGAATGTTGATTTTCATGCCTTGGGTATCTTATTCAATGTGTAATGGACACTAAAACCATTTTCCCAATACTCTATCATTAAGGATATTTTATATAAAATGTAATTTAAGTTAGTAAATTCATATGATTCATAAAATATCCATGTCATTTATAGAAGTGTTTTAATCCATGAATAAATGAGACAACAATCAAGGAGCGTCATTGATTTCCTATATAATCTATTACCATATAACAGAAATGTATGTGTGTTTAGATCCCCATGATGGTCAAAACCCCCTAACCCATTATTATCTTCATTATTTTCCATTTCTCATGAGGAATTATCATGTTGTATACGGAGGATTGATCCCATCTAAACGTAAAATGATTCTATGCAACCCATGGATACACTATAGAGGTGGGATACTTTTTTTCCACTTGAGTGATCTTTCTCGAAACCATGTGCTATAATTTAAAGATGATTCGATGGATTCACCATGGTAAGGTACATAAATTTTACAATAGTTTTTTTATTTTATTTTCATTAAATGTTTCATACATCATGCATGGAATATCAGCGAACATTGGATTTTAATTGCATCTTCGTGGTATAAATACCCTTAATTGACTCAAAAAACCCTTTAGTGGTATCAGATAAGGTCATGATATTATATTGATGAAAGCATTCTTGAAATTAAGTTGAATTGGAAAAAAAGAAAAGTTTTTGGTTTCTAAAAATATGATTTCATAAAAGGGATTATCCTTACATAACAAGGCAACATAATGTTAACCATCACTTTACCTTTACACAAAAAGATATGTGCCAGGGTAAAACTAAATTACCCTGACATTGATTGGCATGCGTTAGGGTGGTCACAGCTTCCCCTTAGGTGAAATAAGGGACATGTAAAGGCTGTTTAATTATTAAATGTGTTACATAAATATAATTGACCACATTCCCTTGTATGATATCCTTAATCATGAGATCTGTGTAAGGGTAACGTCTTTTTTAGCATTATTAAAGTGGTTAGTGTGAATTTAGTGCCCTTAAACAGTGGTATCAAGAATCCACTTACGGGTAAATCGAGACATATCCTAACATGAATCCTTCATGTAAATGAAATATCATTAGTATTGATATGTAGAATGATATCGATAAAAGTAATCTTCATATTTATTTTACACAAAACGTTACATTTATGTTGTCTGAAGGTATTTAGTTACTTAGCTTTAGGTAAGGGTTTTCATATACCATGTGTAAGTGTATACAGTTTTACCCTTATACATGACTACCAATATGTATAAGGATAATCATAATTGTTTTAAAATTGATAAAAATGTTCTTAACATGTAGAATTACTTATATGGTTTATAAAATGTTCACAAATAACTATGAAATGTATTTTGAGAATATTTAATATATATGTAATTTATAAATGAATTAATTAAATATTAATATTGTATAATTAAATAAAATAAACTTCTATGAATCATTTATATTCTCATATATAAAAATTTAATTTTTGAAATAATTTTTGACCAAATTATAACTAATAACATAGGATCTATAAATAACATTTCTTATTTAGAAATCATAAGTAAAACATTTTAATGTGTTATAATTTATGAAATTAGGAAAAAATGTAAAATATTTATATTTAAATCATGAATTTATTTTAATTAATTATTTTGAATTGTTCAAAAAAGGGGCCATATTTTGAAATTATTTATGAAAATTAAAAACTGTTTTGATGATTAATATTATGAAGGATTCAATAATTATTAAATATGTGATATTATATTATGTAAAATCATTACATAATATAAATTCAATTATAAATTTTTTATAGTTCAGAATATATAATATATTTAATAAGGAAATGTAAAATAATGATATATAAGAAATATTTTATATTTTAATAAACATTAAATGATTATATTCATATTTATGGAATAATTGTAATGTTAAGTCCAAAATATAATAAAATATTTATAATTACATTTTATTTATGAATTGTCCATAAATGTTTATCTCATGTTTAAATATTTGAATTGTTCATTTATTTAAAAGGTTGTTCCCATATATATTCATGTATTCTATATTGTTTAAAAATGTGAATATTGTGTACTATTTATTTTAATTGTTAAAATTATTCAACATGGAGAATTTGATTACAATCTTGGAACGTCTCTATAATGAATTTTGTCGTTCATCAACATTGAACTCAGTTTTTAATAGAAGTTATTATTTTGAATTTAATTTTTTTAAATAGATCATGCATATTAGGTGTTAGATTTATGATTAATTGATTTCACTCTTGTAAAAAATATCCCCATGTAGAGTGACTTGGGGCTAGATTACCTACTTACTTGGAGTTTTATGCCTTATATAGGATGATGAATGGGGTTGTCTATATGTTTCTCTCGACTTACTCAAGTTCATAACTCTTTTAATTTACATTATTTGTTCATGTACTGTGTACATATGATGCATTCAAATATTTATGAATATACATGACATATAATTATGGGTAATTAATGGAAACTTGTGGGTTGTGTAAAGGGATTCATGTCTACATGGTTTGTACAGATTCACTAGGTGGAGAGAATAAAATTTAAAACTAAATTACTAGAAGGATGTATACAAAAAATAAAATAACATCATATAATATCTTGAGATAAAATCTCAATCCAACAGTAAGTGTGATGTTCCTTTTAAACATGAGTTCTCCAAGATAGTATTATCTATGGAAATCAAGCATATGTGACACTAGTATGTCCTTGGGTAGTCTATATCAAAGATGTATGCCCCTAGATATTTCTTAGTAAGCCTATTATTGGCATGTATTGTGGGATACACTAGCTCAGATACACTTGTTAGACTATGTTACCAAATAAATAGAGTTGATTTTCACTATATAATGTATCATAAAACGTTTTTCCACTCAAATTTAAAAGTGTTGTATATTAGATTTTTGGGATGATGCCTTGAATAAAAAACTATGTTCTATGGGAAACACCATATAAGACACATTCTACTAGAGAAATATGTATCATGGACTACTAATGAATATAATATACTTTTATAGATGGTTATCATTTTGGTCAGATCCCATTTAATACATTTTCATTTTAAATGGATAATAAATCAAGATACTCATATTATAAAATCTTTTTTATAGATAATATCATCATCATCATGAAGATAAACATTGTAATTAGTCCTTGAAATGGAGTAACTTAAGGTAAGCATCTCTTAAGACTGGTAAGATAAGAACAATTCTTAAGAAAAATTGGTAATTGTTTAAAAATTCTTCAAGAAAATTCTATGTGTCAATATAGTTCTTTTATTATCACCAAGTGTCTAATTTGATCAAAAATGGAATTTTTATGCTTATATAATCATAGAGTGATTAATTTATGGTTTTAAAGGATATATATGTAGAATTAACAAAGGTATCTTAGTCTCCAATCATGTACTCAATATTATTAGGTATGTCAATGATTTAAGGAATGTCAGTACCTTGTACTCAATATGTTTGGGTAAATAAAATATTTAATATGATTTATTATAATGATGACTCGATGAGATAAATAGTGTCTATAATACTTTATTGGTTTTAGAAATAAATTTTATTATTCTAATTGATGTATGATATGAAATTTGTTGTTAGAAAAGTGTGGTAAATATACATAAGGTCAACATTTAAGATAAAATTAGAGCTTTAAGGATTCATTCATGTACTGTAGAAAAGGAGTTTCTAAATTGATAAATTGGATGCTTAAATATTGGTTAAACATGTCGGATGATGTGTTTTTCATCTAAGATAGCTCTTAAGTAAATCATGTAAAAAATGTTTTATTATATGAAATTATATGAGTGTTTTTTAAAACACGCAATTTATGATTTATTTAATTCCGTAACATTCTTTAATAATAGGATAGATATGCCTTGTTCTAGTTATTAAATTCATCCTATTGTCATATATGGGAATGTTTCAATAATATGACTAAGGTTAATGAACATTTACCAAATATTTTAAAAGGGTTGGAATGTGTATCAACCAGACATATAATTGGGTTTTAAAATGTTGTACAGATTCTAAAAGTAGTAAAAAAATTCAAACTAGAAGAATAAAATTTAGTTAAAATGTTTGACAATGTTTCATTAATAATCCATTAAAGGTCATCGAAATAATGGGTTTTTAGAAGAAAAAAATATTAATAATTTTATATGATTGGATTATACAAGATATACCTAAAAGAGTTTATGAATCTATAAGGATTTTACATTTCACGTATGGATTTTAAAGAAATTAATTCACTGATTTTGACGGGTATTCGATATCAATTTTATATTTCACCAAAGTATAGTAAATATAAGGGAGTTAAAAATAAAAGGAATAATTGATTGAGATTATATATTATATTCATGAGTTGAATTAAATGGTTATTATATTGAGGATTTGAATATAACGGATTTTTTCATGTTCAAATGATTATACGTAAATTATTTGTATAATTACCTCATTTACATTATGTGATGAAATATTTTTTTCGATAAAATAACTTTGTTTTGAACAAGTAAAATATTATTAATTGTATACACATGGTTTATGATTTATCAATTTGTATAACTTGTTTTGAGAAGAATATATTAATAATAGTTATTTTCTAGTTTAATTTTTTTCCAAATATTAGTTAAAATATAAGGGAATGTTTTTATTCCACCCATCTATGGTATATTTTAATAAAATATTCTTTTCAAAATGGAAAGGTTCCAAATATATAGAATAAAATATTTTATATAGAAATAGTAGTTTATGATCTTTTGAATCTTAATAAAATCGAATAAATTTTATTTAAAAAATATAAATTTTGTATCTTATTATGATATTCTAAGAATAATATAGAGTTTAAGAGCTTGTGGGAGTATTTTTTGACATATATATGTTCAAAGTTAACAAATAAAGTATTATACCCATTTAGTTAAAGTTTTTTTTTCTTTATCCAAAATTATTTTAGGAGGATGTGTAAACAATAATGTAAGTAGTTTCATTATTTCAAGGAAACTGTATGATGAAATACAATTCCAAGGGAGATGATGATGAATTTTGATTGAATTAAAAGAAGATAATGGAAATTGAAATCAAATCATTTGATGTACTGAAGTTAAGATGTTCGAATATTTTCAAGAAGTTAAAAAGAAATTATTATGATTCCTAACTCTCAATATTATTCAAATTGTATTAATTCATAAGTTTTTTTCAATAAAAAATTTTGTTATAGGACTTTATCATATGGTCACATATATATGTGACATAGATTACATATGATGTAATGGGTTAATAAAACCTATAAAGTAAAAAACAATATGGAAAATCTTGCATTTAATTATATATTATATGATAAACAAGTGAATCTTTTGGTTTAATTAAATATTATTAATTTATTTATGAATATTAAATGAAAATTATATATTTTCATTCTTTTATGATGGCTGTATAAATGTATACATGGATAAACATTTTGTGAAGTGTAATAACAATTGAACTCTCAAAGTATGGCATTATGTTTATCCCTAACTAAAAAACATCATGGAGAATTATAGGTTATAAATAAATGTTATGTTTTTATGATTATTATACTTATACAGAGATATAAAATATGATCATGTGGAAAAAACAAAGAATGGGATTTTTTATGTGCAATGGATGAAAACTAAGTATACCACATGGAGTGTCATACATATGCATTTGGTATAATAGGGGTTCCTGGATCATATTTGACTCCCCATTAGTTGAGGCTATACATATACCTTGCATGATAAAAATTATACATTGATACCCTACATACACAAGTCTTCATATTGATATAGCTAACATGAGAGGGGGTTGGGTATGTTTCTGATCATTTCATCTGATCAAGATTAACCAAGAAGGGATTTTTCCTCTCTTATGAATGCTCTGACTCCTTGGACCTTTATTATGGTAGACTATTGGAGGGTGTGTACCTACCTAGATATTACATATTTATCTTGATAATGTACATGTTATGTCCTTATCCAGGAAAATCAATGACATGTGATGTATTCATTGGACAGATCTGTCTGCACCAGAGATTAGATAACAAATTAGTTGTCTATATGGGATTGAAATATTCCATATATTATGGTAACTTGATGTCTTATACAGAGGTAAAATATGATAGTACACATTTTTATATGATAAATACCAGTGGACATAGGTATAGAGATATGAGAATTTGATAGAGATCATTATTGATCCCTTTATATCTTGTGTATTATTAATGCTTATCTATAATACATTCTATTAGTAAACTTTTGGATTCAGATACTTTTATTTTTTAAATTCTATAAGGCCTATAGGATCACACTTTATGGTTGAATGAATTGGGATTATGTTTTACTCCGGAATTTACTCTTAAAGATTTATAGAGTTGATCAAATTGAATTTTGGATGGCTATTCACCAGGTATTACATATGATGTGATACAAGGTGAAGTTAATGATAAAATAAGAAATGTTTCTTGGAATATATCTAAATGGAGTTTGGATATTATTTCCCAATTTATTGTATATGATATAATATAAGGTGAAATGACACAAAAGCTTTTAGAATTTACTGTAAGTGGGACACTGAACGAGATATTCCCTAGGTCTATATTTATATATGATATATTTATGGTTTGTATATTTCATTGCATGAAAATTAAGATATGCATACATTGGTTTTTTTTGTGATAGACACCTGTACCATTCTCCACCTAGTCTATCATTAATAAATTGTTACATAAAATGTGTCACAAGGGAATAAAATCATACAATGCATGAACTACCCATTGAATTTATACATGTTGATTGATGAATGAATAAATGAGATAAAAATTAAGGATAACCATTGATTGACTATATATTCTATTTCATATGATGGTAGTGCGTGTCGACTTAGATTCTTGTACTGGATGATACCACCTGAATGGTCGTTCTCTTTATTCACCTCATTTTCTCATGTGCTACTATCATGTCATGGAGGAATAATGGATCTCATAAGAACATCAAATGATTGATTGAATCCCATGGATGCACTATGGATATGGGATTTTTTTTCCACCACTTTGTTGATCTCTCTCATAACATTATGATGGAGTTTAGTGATCGCTGTAAGGTTCATACATTTTGTTTTAATATTTCTTTATATTATTTTTTACACATGTTTCATATATCATGCATGGTAGATCCTTATACAATGGGTTTTAATTACTTTATATTTCAATAATAAAAAATATTTTAATCTAAAAAAACATTTATTCACTATCATTAGATATCCTCTACCAATTTTGAGAAAAATACCCATCATATTCTGATAATTCAACCATGCTTCATTGGAATCATCATCAATTCACTATCTGGTTTGTACCAAAATCAAATTAGACTAAAAGAAAAAATGGAAGGGATGGGAACAATCATAGCTTGAATAACTATCAAAATAGAATCAGTATAATCTTAAACCATTGGTAATTTAAGACGAAAGAGGGAGGATAAAATCTTAGTATGGTCACATGCGAGGGAGGAGAATAGGGGAGTGGGGAATTAAAAATTTAGAGGGGAAATGTGTATTTTACCATTATTAATGAAACCTTTGTCATCACCATGATACTATATGGTATTCCAAACAATGAAACAACCCTGACACTCACACTCACTCATGATACACCCCCTTGAAGGGTTTATAATACATGATTTACCATGGTTTTCACCAACCATGTGGTATTCATTACCCAATGTTGCATTATTCTCATGGTTTCAGACACATAGTTTAACAAAACAGACACCAATAATGTAAATTCCTATAAAATTAAAGTTGTAGTTTATTCATGGTTTACATAAAAGTATTCACATACAATTCACCATCACCCTAAAAAAACTAACCTATATGGTTCACTCACATGATCTTCGCTAACTGTGTGGAAATTGTGTCATCGGGGAAAACCCTTTCTAAAATCTACAATGTTAACCTGGAGTTCCAAATATTCACCCAATAACTCCAAAACACCACTCAATAAATAATACATGTCCTAAAATATCTCCTTGATTTGTTCCAACTATCAGAACTGAAATTCCAATCCTAGTTCTCAAAATTATCCCTACTCTATAAATTATGTATTCAAATTCTATCTAAATTTATAACCTAGAAAGTGATAGGGTTTAACAACCTCCCCACCATAACACTTCTTATCCTAGAGAAGACTTAGTGGTCCTTGAACATTCAATCATGGCCTATCCTAGTAACAAATTATCGATCAACCCACCACATTATGTCCTCAAACATCAAGAAATATTATGTTTCGTAACTCCAAATGCATGGTACACTATTCATAAACAATCTAGATACCTACTCTTCATCATTGATAATATCAAAAAGGAACTCAAACCACACCTATCAATACAAAGAAAAACTATTCCACCAAACAATTAGTCCCAAATTATATAGTGATCCCCACTATATGACTCAAATCATAAAGGCCTCTTTTGAGGCATCGTGCTCTCCACCATAAAAATCCCCAACCAAAAATGAATTCTCAATTGTCCAACAAAATGATTGATTTAGTTTCCATGACACCATACCAAAATATAATGAAAGCTACCATTTCATCATCCTCTAGATAACCTTTTTATAAAATGATTGGTCTCAACTATGATACACCATCACATCAGCTAATCATAGTGCCTAAATCCTCAGAGGCATCACATGATTATCCAACACCCATACTAAAGTCAAAGCCTAACTCTTTGTATAATTACATGGTTTGATCACCCACCACCCACACCATCCATAATTCTATAACTATACGCACTCTCACATCTTCAATATAAATCAATCTTAGATCACATCAATTACATGTTATTCCAAATTCCAATGCATAGACTCTATCCAACATCACCTCTAAAATATTTTTTTTTACTATGGAATAAGATAAAACCAAACACACTTGATCACTGAAATCTAAATTACACATCAACTACACAATGGTCAATCTCATCACACCCACGACCTAACCCATAAGTGGTCCATACCTCCAGGTTCAATCTTATAGTCCTCACCATATTCATATCATCATTGTCTACATAATAATAAAATCATCACTCTTAGAAACCCATGATCCATCCATTGCTACATATAGTGATTTGATTTTATCATCTCACTAACACCCCAATACTAGTTGGAAACATCAATCGCTACCCATTCCAAGATAATAATGAACATCATCCTTAACATTTATCAAAATTCCATCCACAACATGGGTTTACCCCTATGGCCAATGTTGTGATCCACATGATATGGATTATCTTATACCACTCCTTGACCAACAACATGAATGGGTCCCATTATTTCATATTTGTTACTCCTCCCAAGCCATACTTTTGCATCATATCAACCCATGTCATGGAACAACATCAGGTATACCAAACCAATGTAAATTGATTCATCCATGGTATTCCCATCAACTTTAGAGGTAATATTTCTCACTCTCATTAGACCCCAATAAACCATTCCTACAATAATTTCATCAATATCATTAGTCCATGTCCTACAAAAACTACCCACCAATCCTAAATTAGACACAATCAGATATACTAGTACACACTTTCCCTAAAACATCATGGATTTTCTTGAAAAGTCATGTCAACACTCAATATCCTCTCTCAAGGTATAGTGATCCTTTGAAGAAACATCTCACATGTCCTTTCCCACTGTCCAACTTGAAATCATCTGAACCCAATGGGTGTATTCTTTCATACCATTCTGTCACAACACATGACTCACTATACAATGAGTCACACATCATCAAACCTAGGATCACATGCCTAAACCTTAAAAAATGACCAATTGTATGTCAATATCATCAAAATATAAGAACCTTAGTGTACTATATATCATATACCTAACATCTCACTCATACCACAGAATACTACACAATCATCTTCCCCCGAGTTGTCATTCCAAAACCAAAAGCCTCTACTTATTTGATACCAATTCTATATATAACTATATAGATAAAGAACCTTTTCCTAATTGGTAGCTATACATTAAATCAATGGGTAATGAATCTTATTTATCCTATCTATAAAATCTAAACCACATAACCAAATCATACAATGTGATTTAACAAACATAACGTTATGTCATCCCCTACCTATGCCACATATCTTATTATACTTCTCGTGAATCATTCTAAAATGTCAATAATATACAAATTCCTCCCATTTCTTAGTGCACTCTCATGTATGACATAACCCATCTTCTATTTTACCTTCATAAATCACGAATCCTCTCAATGAGACTTGGAAATTACCTAATACTCACTCATAATACTTGGCTCACCATTATGGATCACCAATATCCTAAGCTGCATCTCAAAGAAACCAGGTTCTCCCACCGTTCCCATAAACATATCTCATATACATCACCTCTCATGGGGGAAAATATTTCTTCCCGCCTCAAATTTCTCAATGAAATTCACATGCCAAAACAACCACTCTAGGGTTCTCATACACATATCAGGCGTCACACTATGAATTAACCAACCACTCTAGGGAACTAATCCTCACTAAGAATCCCCATACTAAACATACCCCTTACTAATTATAATACCATCCAAATGTGTACATAAATAATTCATCTCTTCAAAACATATACCTAAAAATCATATATTTTGGTTAAGTTGAGTTCCACCAAGAAGCTATATAGGAAAACACAATTTAGGTTTTTTTGATACATTAACTAAATTAACCCCATTTTCTTTTATAGAACCAATAACAAGTAATTCTGTTACTTACCAACTTACTAAGTGTAACTATATATCCATTGTAGAAAGGAACTATATAGTCATCATCGAAGATTAAAACTTCCTAAAGTCCTTATGACTTGTCATAAATTAAAATATATTATGATTTATCTAAGTATAATGCCACCAAAATTTTATGTAGGAAAAATCCATATAATTTTTTATTTTTACTTTTAGTAGTTGTACCATCTTTCATCATTGATATCTAAAACACACTAGAATACAAATATCATGTGATACCTACGTGGAAAGAAAAAATCGGGCATATAAAACTCTTTACAATGGGCCAAGAACATAAAAACAGAAATAAAAATCTCAAATACAAACATAAAAATTTATTGAATATATCAATTAAATTAGTTAAAATAAAGAATTGAAATTCTATATCACCGGTAACTTGGACCTCCCCTAGAAAAATATTTTTATGATGAACTATAATGAGATCCAACACAAAATATAACACATCCCTATTCCTTATCTACCATATCGCAAATAGTAATAAAAAAGAAAAAATATTCTCTGATACTAGTTTGTAACACCTATAGATATGACCAATCACTTAGTGTATGGAATGATCAATCATAAAATCAGAGGCATTCCTACCCATGTTCTATAGGATATATACTAGTAGATAATGCCTATCTTATTGTTTTGGGGAGACTATACCCTCACATAAAATTAAAAATAGTGAACGATAACCAAAAAACATCCATAAAAAATTATAATGTATATAATAAATAAATTGAAACCATGATGAAATAAATTAAAATGTGGAATAGTCATACATCCTAATGGATTTCCAATTTGTTCCCCCACATATAAAAGTAATCATAATCAAAAAATACATTTGTGATCTAATACCACTCCCAATAATCAAGAAGTGAGGCCTTGTTGGGTACCAACATGGTATGATTTTTCAATGAAATAACCAATGATGATTTTCCAATATAACCAATTAATTAGTGTACACACAAGTGATATGATCATGAAATAAATATAAGTTTCACAAATAATAAAATAGTCTCTATCGATCATAGGATTCTAGGGTGACATTCAGGATTGACCATACTTATTTCAGTCAATTTATGATATCTTTCAGCACATCAGATAAAAATTAGTTGCGATAAAATTCATAACCAAAAAATTCTTGAATATGAAAAATTAAGGTCTAGAAACTAAAACATACTAATCATACTAGGCCTAACATAGTATTATGATCAAAATATAGATCTTACAGAGTATCCCAATCATCTCATAATATCATTAGGTATAATAATAAGATCGTATAGAGTATCCTAGGTATCCTATATATCATTATGTGTAAATTATTAGTCCAAGGGAATGTCCCAGGAACCCATATATCACTAGCTGTAATAGTTATATCTGATGTAGTAAACATGGAATCACATATATAATATCTTATAATAGTTTGGTTTTATGGAGTAACATAGGGATCATATATAATTTCACTGGGGGATAATATCCACCAACAAATATCTCCTATATCCATCATCCTCATGTGGGTCAGTTATAATCAAGAGGTTATTGCATGTACCTTAGGGTGGATACTAAATTGAACTATCCATCCCAAATAATATTCCCATTATAGGCAAACCCTATCGGTTCCCATTGTCTAAGGTGACACCAAAGATTAATAGTACCTTCTCCCTCAACACTAATCCTTAATAGAGTCAATGAAATATAAAGGCATCCACTAATGTTTCATAGGTCACATCACAACCCATACACACTGTATGCACTCCTCGATATCATTCTCAATTCGTAGGAGAATCCCATCAATCATAGGGAAGAACATCTTGTGGAATCTTCCTTTTCATATTACCTCCCCATAAGACTTATAACAAAGACTATAATGGAATCAACCATGATATATAGCATAATTCCTATCTCACATCCTAGGTTATTCTACATTGGTCCCCTTTCTCTGAACCTATCATAAATCTACCCAGGGTATACCCACCAATATATTCACATATTAGAGTGGGTGGAATATTACACCAACTCTCTAGCTAACACAACTTGAAAATGGGTGATTTCGTTGGGATATTTTTTATTAGAAGGATCCCATTGCAAATAGTGTCGTAATAACATTTATTTACCATGATAAATGTTTTCAAAATAAAATAAGTGTTTTTTTATTATTTACGATGAAAAATGTTTCCAGTCATAAATACCTTTGGAATGCATGCATCCCATTGTGAGAAAATTATTATTACTGATTGATTATAGAGATGGACTATTTTATGTATCTCTAATAGTCATTCTTCAATATTAATATCGAGGGATAATGAAATTCATAATATAAGGATCCTATAAATTAGTATTTGTGATGAGAGAAATTGTGTCACTATTAACTTATCACAAATAAACGTTCATTAAATTAAATTAAACATTTTCTATCCTCTCCACCGCTAATTTATTTAACCATTATTCACAGTCATCAGCTTGCAAAACCCTCTGATGAGCTGCTCCCAAAATCACCCATCATAGCTAATTTCTTGTAGATTTATGTTTTAATATCCCTGGTACAGACTCCTCTTCTCTCCTCTTTCATTATTTTTGTGATTTCATTTTCAATATTGTATAAATTGGTTCATTCAATCTTTATATCAAAATAGTTTCCTAATTTCTATAGTTTATATGGTATTTATGGTTACAATAATTAATTATTCACTATTTTGGTTTCCAACATCAAATAAAATATGTTTCATCTCCAAAAAAGTTGATTCCAATTGATTTGAGGTATTTTGGCCAATGTTTAAGCTATAAAATTAAGAGTTTTTTTATTTGGGTGTTTTTTTGTTTATCATGAAATATCTAGTCGCCCCACTAACTCCTAATGTGCATATGTGAACATGCATTCGTGTGAACCTTCTAACATCTCACACTCTCCATTTATATATTTATATACGATATATATATATATATTTATTTATATATATTACAGAATAATATTTCATGTTATATGCGTGTATATATAAACGAGGAAACCTTTAAAGATTATATATATATATAGTGAATGATTTTTAAGACCTATTTATAGATATATATAATTAAGTGTAACACGTGTATATTTATATATGTATATAATCATTCCAAACATGAATTTTATTGAGTTCCTTTAAATTTATTTTTGAATGTTATGCCTTCTTGTGATTATTTTGAAATCATGCTTATGGTGATATAATTTTTGATGAATTATGATAATTCATGGATTATTGATATGACGTTAAACTATATTTTATTTTTATATTATGATTGAAATTCATTAATTTGAAACATGTGAATATACTTTCATATTTTTCTGGAAATATACAGACACACATAGATATATATATATTTATATTTTAATGCATACATGTGCAGATTTTAAAAGGAAGATATATGTTTTTTGATATACCTATATATATTTGATATGTATATTTTTTTTAAAAAGTGTAAAAATATATTTTAAAGATATATATATATAATTTAAAATTCATTATATATATATGTATATAACATTTCAAAAAAGTAGGAAGTGAGTGTCTTCTAAAATTGACAAGAAAATAAATTTAATGAAAATGTTTTAAAAAACTGTTTTCATAAAAAAAATTTTAATATATTATAACTATTGATTTAGTGAAAAAAGGAACAATTAAAAATAGGTAATTTTTACTAAAAATTAATTATTAATAATTATTAAAAAAATTGTACTACCATGTAAAAAATAGAAAAATACTAATGATTATTAATAATTCAAAATAATAAGTAAAAATGTAAGGTTATTGGAATCATGAAAATTAATTAATTATAACAATAAATAGAACTAGTTGTGGTTGAGAAATGGTTAATCCATATGGAGGGACTAATAGTATGAAATTTAAGTGTGTGACCTAGAAGATAAAAAATTAATATTAGAATAAAAAATACAAACACAAAATATTATAAAAGTGGGAATGGTGGTGTAGTAATGATGAAAATGAATATTTTTTATGACATGAGTGTTAAAGAAATAAGGGAAAAGAGGAAAAAGATAGGGAAGAAGAACACAACTGCTTTGAGAGATCAGTTGATGAAGTATGGTGAATTTGACTAGGAAGTCACCATACAGATTTTCCTTTATTCACAAATTTTAAATTAACCACAAGGAACTGATTCAAATTGTCTAACCTAGTTTTTCCATAAGCCATCATGTGACTAAATAACTTCTAAATATTCTCAACTATAGAAGTCTCCTAACTACTAAGTGGAAAAATCATATTCCACTACGATCAAATTTTGAATTGAACTCAGCATGTGACTCTCTCTTAAGATCGATTTACTTTTTAGTAAACTTCTCATATTATATAAATTTTGACTTTATGTACAAACAATATCAGTTTCCACTAAACTTAATGATTTAAAATAAAATGATTTTTGGATAAGAAATATACAGTATCATATATTCATGAAAATGCATGGACAAAGTCAGAAGACCAACCAGCACAACCTATTCTAAATAAAATTATTATCCAAAAATCAGGGATATGTTAACTATATTCATAGATTGAGAAATATTATAATCCTTTCAGAAATAAATGAAAAAAAATGTTAATTGAGAGTGGATCATCTCTATTCTCTTGCGGCTCCAACTCAATTCCTAGTATCCTTGGATGTCTCGGCTATCTACATGTGATCAGTGTTCTCCACATTGTACTTACCTATCCTACCATAATAATGGGTTTGTCAATGATAACCTTTCTAAATTCTTTGAATTCTACTGATATTTTATTTTCAGAATAATACCTTCTTCAATATCATGTTCAAAACTTTTCTACCAACTCCCTACTATCAATGTGGAATCCTCTACAATATACATCATCCCGAATTAGTAATTGAAGAAAAATATCTCTTCAACAGAAAGCACAACTCTTAAAATCTCTATGCCATTCATCAACAATGGTCGCAATTTTGGTTTCTTTCTATGTAGATGGATTAATGGTCATGATCACTAGTTCAGGATGCCTATACATTCTGACATTGATTTAATTCACATGGTTTCATGATCCTCCAACAGTCAAGTACTTTTCTCACCTTCATGAAAATTTGGAATAGAAATGATCTTCTGCATCATGGGTGCACTGGAATTATTTAGTAATATTATTTTGGCCAAAGGATATACTATTGAAATGCCCATTTTAGACTATGTAGTTGGTTAATATTTTGATGTTTCTCTTCATGTAGACATTTCAGGGGATGTGGGAGAATTTATTTATGTAAGATACTTATGATGTAACTAATTTGTAATATATCCAATCATCCCACATATCCAATTGAGTTTTTGTAGTTGAATCTCAATGTAGTTTATTAATGATTTAGCAAAATTGATCGATGTATGTGATTTATCTTGTATCCATTTTTTATATATAGTTAAATACATTCACAATTCTTCTCTACCCATGTATGCATTTAGGTTCATGTAGATGAATTTTATGACATAACAAAATCCAGACATAGATGATAGAATCAGGTAGCTGATTGGTTCCCTTCAACTCAGATATGAACTAGACTAGTCTATCTATCAAATTCTAAGCATTGAGTTCCATATGAACCATCTTAGAAGAGAGAATTATCATATCTTACCTACTCTTACTCACCTTATGATCAAATTCCACACCCCACACAATTCATTACATAAACATCACCCAAAAATATTCATAAATAGGGTACATATCATCCATGGGATGATAATCCTCAAGAATCATCAAGATATGCATAAGTATAAACTTCAACCACAACTCATATTTAATTACAAAACATTTGAGCACTAAATTTGGAATTCCATAGAGGTGACACGTATTGAGACTTTAGATGTTATGGATGGAAATGGCTTTAAATCTGTAAGACTCTGCTCAGTTCATGGTCCTCTTTAGATTGGTCATTCAACGAGGGATGAGACAGTAGTGACTTTTCTCTCCTAATTAATGATGGATTCTAAAAAATTGGATATAGAAGTGATGTGGTGTTTATTCTATTAGAACTCTGTAATCAAAGAGTGCATATTCTATTAGTTCCTTTATTTTCTTCCAAAAAGTATATTTTGTAACTCCTTACTTTTTTATACAATAAAAACAGAGATAGTTTATTATTAAATATCTCAAATAAGTATACCCCTTAGTTTATAAATTAATGAGATAATTTTAAGAATTTAAAACCACTACAACATTCAAAAAATGAGTAAATTCAGTAGTAAAACCCATAGAGCACAAAAAATAATCAATTTGTTCAAGATTAAATGGTTCTTCATTAAATGATTAATTTCAAACTAAAAAATCAAAAAATAAATTTAAAGAGTTATGAAAATTGTTATGGAAAAGTTCCACATCAAACTATTTAAGCCTCAAATATTTTTTTTCCTCAAGTGATTTCATGTTTTTTGTTTTTTGTAAAACATCATACAATAAATTTCATAGTAAGCTCAATATGACGAATTCCATGAAAAATTTTTAAAGATGAACAAAATCTGAGGTATGTCATGATTTTCAAATAATGATCATAAGAGGCCCTTCCTATGTCTAAATACACACTATGAATAAACAGAACACAAATCCATTCATCAATAAAGATATCCTTCCCCTTTGTGATGTCACTCACTTTCATGCATCAATTATAGTTCTAGTTCCAATTGTAAGAGTTTTGACATATTATATTTAGTATGAAATAACATTTTAACATGGGAAACATTTAATTATAACTTTATCCTAGGTTACAATGATTAAAATTTGTTTTTAACCACTTCATTGAAACAATTAAAATGATTTCTATATATGTTTTTCCCCCATCTTTATCTTCGTTAAAAACTCCTCTCACTATAATGTTTTTTATTTTTGATATGTCCCATTATTTTTAATTTATTCCTTCTAAAAGATTGTTCATTACACTTTGTAAAGAATGTATTGATTGTGAACTTTATTTAATTTATCAAAAATGAACCTAGTGGCCATATCTGGAAGACTAACAATAGGATTCCAATTTTCCATTTTACTACAGATTCAAAGGAATTATATGATTATCAGTTGAGTTGGATCTCTAGGGTGGTTGGTTTTAAAAACGGTGATTCCCATAGGTTCAAGTTAAAATTTATATTTTCTTCCTATTATGATCATAATTTCACCAAACATCTATCTTATACCACTCCCATTCTCAGTTCCTAAATTGAACACCCAAAAAAATTGTCTGTAACACCACTAGATTGTCATACACCACCAATAATTAGTGAATCAATGAAACCCTCAATAACCATCATGTTATTATAATCTATACAAGAGAGAATTTAGTGAAATTTGAAATCAAAGACCCTCATTTTGAAAAAAATTGAATTTTTTTTACCATTTTCTATAATACATCTACGGGGAATTTTGATTTTTCTGAAATTGATCTAACGCTCCGACCCCAATAGCCCAGACCTAGAGCATTATTTTATTACATTGGCATGATAACAATGAATTAAATTTCAAAGTATTTTTATATTTAGAAGTATTATAAATCCATATTACAAACTTGATACCCATAACACATTAGAAAACAAGAAATATGAAAAATATACATAATCAATATAAATAAGAAGCATCGCTGAAAACTTATTCAAATGATGCCACTTTATAACATGGGGAATGTAAACATAATAAGGGTGAGATAAAATGATCACTAAGGGAAAGTAAAGAATAATTAATAATTAATTAATGATAATAAATCAATTTGGAATGGTAGATAACTAATAACACATGAGATTCAAATAACTAGTTAAGGAAATATCAAAATAGAAATGTAGGAAACCTAATACACATTCCATTTAGTCTATGCACCAAAAATTAAATGCATATATAGACATGTAAACACAGAATCACAAGGATAAATAGTAATAAATGAAAACTTAATAAAGTAAATGCTTATTTATCAGATGTCATGTTTCCCATGCATATTATACCTTTACCATTATTATAAAATATAAAATATTCTAATTTTTCCAACTAATTCATCTAATGTGACTACTGGTGCATCGGGGGGCTTTAATTAACTGGTCCCTAACCAATAGGGCTTTCATTAAATGGTGTATAACCCATGTATTTAATGTTCAAATCATTACTCATATATCAAATAAAAAATGTTCCTTATCAAATATACACATTGAAGAGTTAATAAATATTTATCATTAATTCCCCAGAGTATGATATGTAACAACATGGGTTGTTGATATTAACACATTATTGGGGAAAAATAATCATTATAAATTCCAAAGTGTCTCATACCACTTTGAAACATTTAAACCATAATTCCATATAATTTAACTAAAAAATAACATATCAGGAGAAAAAGGATATTCATGGTATAATGTAACACACTAGAATAATAAAGGGTTAAATGAATAAATGAAATGAATTTTTTCAACTAGGTGAACCATTCATTTTGGGAGCCTACCTGATTAGAACATCACAGTTAAACATTCTTGTCCTGGAGTAGTGATCATGATGTGTGACTATTTTGGATGTTTCCTATAGTGTGTGAGGAAAAATAACACTATAAATAACATGTGTTTCCATGTTGGAACATTCATTAGTCAAATGACTTATTCACGAAAGTGGGTGAGACCCAGGGTTTGGACCATGTGTATGTAGGGAAAATGGTGGTATCTAGAGGGATAGCACCTGATGTTTATATTAAGGTGGGGTCTATGTGCTGTCAGTGGGGACCATTTGTTAAATTTTGGTATCAGACCAGGAATCCATCCATTGTGGTGGCACTTCTTAGGTTGAGATGTAGGGTCTGCAATGAGGATGTTGTTCTCTAGGGGGGGCTGAATGTAACACACCAGAATGATAACAGGTTAAATGAATAAATCAAATGACTCATGTCAACAAGGTTCACATTTCTTTTCATGATCCTACCTAATTACAATATAATAGGTAAGGTTGCTTGGCCTGGACTATAGATCATGATGGGTGAACTTTTATGATGTTTTCCAATCTGTGCGTGAGGGAAGAAAAATCACACTATATGGAACCTATATTGTCCTATAGGGATAGTCATTATTCAAATGACTTATTCGGGCACGTGGATGGTCCTTAGGGCGGGGACCATGTTTATGCGGGGCAATTGGTGGTACCTGGCAGGCCATGACCCGATGTTCTTATTAAGGAGGGTTTCTAGGCTTTTAGTGGGTCCTAGTTGTTGCACAATACATGTAAAAGGCAAATATATACACCATATAAAAGTGATTTGATACATAATAAAAATGTGTCTCAATGTAATGTAAATTGAGATGAAATTCCTTACCATTATGGTAACATTTGAATTAGAAGACCCAAAAGTAGTTATCATAAAATAAAACATTTAAATACAATGAATATAAAAAAATACTTATATATTATATCAAATGGGGTAGTTTTTACACAACACAAAAGAAGTGGTGTTAATGGAATATGCCTCAAAGAAAAAAAAGTGATACAAGAGTCCCTTATTTTAATATTACTTTTTGTTTTGTGGTATTTATGCTCTTGTATTGGGTTTTAAATATTTTACAAAATTATACCAGAACCATAATCATATTTCTATTATCATATATTAACATTATAGGGTGTTTTATTACTCATTTTGTAACACTCTTTATTATTTTCATTATTATGGGTGCTAAATGGCAAGCTTTCTCAAGTATGTTTTGACTTGTCATTTGTTGTATATATTAATTAGATCAATATTTGATCATCAAATGAATTTAATCCATGAAATAATTATCATATATATATATATTCAATACATATTTATTTAGAATAATCTATCATTTTTGGAGATAATAATGAAATGCCCCATTTATGGAGACGGACTGTCATACATACGCCAAAACGCGACTCTCATTTCTTACTGATATTATATTAATGAAAATTAAATGATAAATGTGTATATGAAAACTCTATAATCATTTATATGTCATATATGTTAATAGGAGTATTAAAATCACTCTCAATATGTTCCATGTAAAGTGTTAAGGAATCTCATCGCTTTAAATAGGTGGAAGTTCACACTTCCACAAATGATGTTATCATATTTACACAAAATTGAATGTATAGAGGTATGTTTTATTAAAGAATTATAGATGTATTAAGAAATTATAAATATCTTAAATAACATATATAAATATATTTTCCATTATATTGATCATCGTTAAAGGTGGTAAAGTAAGAACGAACAATCATTATTAAGTGAGGTTGTAGATTACCATCCACATAAAAAGTGTGTTTCTTACCCATTAGATGAGAGATTGTTTATGTTTAGTTCAAACCATTATAAAAAATATCCTATTATACTGAATATATTTTTTATATTAACATTTAATAAGAATAGTTCATGGCGTGGATAACGGAAATAAAACTAAAGAGCTTAAGGAAAGATGTTAACACTTAATAGGGTAACTCCTTTTGGTTTGAACAAAAGGGATACCTTTGATGGATTTCATATCACATGGACTCTTCTAGGATAAGTGTAGGTATTCTGATGAGCTAATTTGGAATATAATCTCATGAAAAGTGGATTTAGATTTGTAAGTAATTGGGAGGAGAGGATGCCTTTTTATAGTTGAGTGGCGCTCTTGTAAATTTGGGGAATAAGAATTACACACATGTTTTTCCACATCAATCGGATCCATTAATTGAAAATTTTTGATAGAAGTGGGGATAGAGTCAAAATATGTCGATCCAATGTAACTCTATCAAGTTTCTAGGTCATATAAGCCCTTACGATTATGTAGTCCCTTATTAAGATTAATTTTACCTTAATAGTTTAATTATTTTTAATTACCTTCACAAATATTTTTGGTAAAAAACTATGATAAAATTAATAGAAATGATAATTTATTATTATTCTAAATATTTAATCCTTTTTTCTAAATTCCAATCAAATAATTGGATGAATTTAATTGAAATTTAATCTCGTCTATGGGATGAAAATGAATGTTTTTAAAGGAAAAATTTTCTAATGTTTTCTCTGTTTTTATATCGAATTTCAAGTTTAACATGGTTACAATGACCAATATTAGATTATATGAAAACAAAATTGTATAAATAAATATTCAAACTAATTTAATATATAATTTATCCTTATAAATAAATTAAATGAAGAGTAATATTTGAACAAAAATTCAGTATTTTTCATTATCCATTAAAAAACAGAACTTCATAGGAAAATACCAAAAAGTTAACCGAACATAATTTTTTTGTTTCTATTTAAAATGATAACTATATTTGGACATATTTAATTTATAAAATGGTCCAAATTTTTATTTATAATGGGTTCACCATTAAAAAGGGTTAAAAATTCCTTAGTAAAAATATAGTATTTTATACATAAAATTGTGTTTTGTTTCTATTATGACACTATCAAATCAATTGGATTAATATAAAAAATATTTGATTGAATATATAAAATATATATCGCATTAATATAATTCACTAATTTTAGTTAATTTAATTTATTGTGGTAAAATATATTTGTGATCATAATAATATTTTCCTTTATATTCATTTGGTTTTTATATTCATTGTAAATTAATTTGTAACTATGAATTAATATTATGTCTGTGTTGGACATATATTTTGATAAGTTAGGTAAACAATTTAATAACTACAAATCTAATGGCTAGGTTATATCTTATCATATTAAATAATATTTGAATAATATATCATTATTAAGTAGACCTCTATTTTGTAGGTAACAGAAGCCATTTGAAGAAACTCATTGTTGTATGAAAAATACACTAACTTAGTTTCATGTAAATTATAAGATATATAAAGTATTAAATTATTTAAAATAGTATGTATAATGTAAATCCTCAGGGTATTATATTACCTTAGTTGCATAGTGATGCGTGTGATATACACTAACTAATACAATTTTCTTACTTTATAATTTTGGGGTGTTACATTCTCCCCACCTTAATTAAATTGTTTCCTTAGAATTTAAAATTAATCTTAGAAATATAGGGATTTATCTTTGTAAATAAACTATTTTTCAAAACCCCACATCATAGAAAGGGTTAATAACACATATTCTTGATAAGTGAGAAAGGAAAGTACAGTGGTCACATAACTATGTTCCCTAGTTGGAGAAAAGAGGTGGGAAATGGAAAAATGGATATGAAATAAAAATATAAGAATCAAGTTCTAATGTAGTGTTCTAGAGAACATTTTCAGGATAAAGTTAATGATCACAATTCCATTAATCTATGATTATCTAAGGGTCTATTTTATTCATTTTAAATGAAGGTACATGGAAAAATTGGTTTTACGATCATTTTTCTACGAGTTTTGGAATTCATTTAATCTATGAATATCAGTAAAAATACTTACTTTTTAAATTTCAATAAGAAAACTATTATCCTTTTTTCATGACTTGACCTCTTTATACTTCATCTCAATGAAAAAAATTCATCATATATTGATTTTATATATCAATCTATAAAACCACATCCAAATATCATATTAAGCCATTCTATAAATGGTTAAATTTTCTAAAAGAATATTATCTCACACATTGGAAGGATGGTCACTAAATTTTACACAATGAATTTAGAATTGTTATTTAATTAGCATAAAGTAGAAATAAATTTTTACATTCAAAACAGGTGAGTAACTTCTTCATGTATCCTCCTGAAATATGGTAATAAATCAAATCACCATAAACCCTTATTAGAAACATGTTATTTGATATATTAATTAAATACAAAAGTGTTTTAAGCCCTTTCAATGATATCATATACCACCTGTAAATAAGTAATTAATAAATTCCAAGGTAGTAATAACTTTACCAAATCAATTATTTCATCATCATTATCTCAGCATCAGGAACATATTAAGGGTTTTATTTCCCTCAATAATGTATTTTCTTACCATTTTAATGTTTTAATGAATAAATATTTTTGGAACCATTTCTTATACGGTCTCAAATCCTTAATAAAAAAGTACATCAGCACAATCCTTACATATTATGACCAGTACATAGTTGGTAAAATTTTCAAATGACATAATTATTTAATAGGAATAATAATCATTCCTCTTCATCAGAATCAGTGGCATAACATTACCATTATACAATAGCATAATTTGAATATATATTCTTTTAATGCTTGAGACATGGATATATATAGTGTCCCATCTACTTGTAGTTGAATCATATTACATTGGAAAACGTTTTCTTAACCTTGATGTCACAAGCATTGTGGCCTTTAAATCTATATTTTTAACAAACTCCCATTCCTTTTAAGAAAGTAAAAATGTGTTTCTTTCCAAAATTATCACTTGTGGGGAAGTAATATTTTACCCTTATCGTATTTTTATCTTTCATCCCATTCTAATATTACATCCCTTCAAATTCATATGACTTGGATAATTATTTATTTATATCATTAGCACATAATATTATTTTCTCATATCATGATAATACATTGGACTCTAAAACCCTAAATTTTTTTGGGTTAAGGCTATAAAAGATATGATTTTTCATACTCTTTGGATCACATGAATTGGTCGAGTTTTCAATCCTTCTGATATGCGTCATTTCTAAACAATAGAATATATTGGATTAAATAATAAAATAATGTATAATTCACAATATTATAAAGCATATAATAGAAATTTATGCATCGTGAATCCTAGAATCATAAAATTTGGTTACTATTGAGAAATATTTATATTCAAATCCTTCATAATGGTAGGTAAAGAGAATGTGAAATATCTTATGTGTATCCCCTATGAGTGTCATGAAATATGAATAATATTTATGATTTTTTTTATCATATTACACTTAGTCTGACAAACACATATTGTCAGATTTATTACTCCTAGGTACATCTATGCTAGAAACGCATACACTTATAGTATACAAACATGGATGTATTTCTAGAAATACCCACTTAATCGATACCTTACAAAATTTCAAGGATGTTCCTATATGATTCTCCTCAAGATATATCATAGGATTATGTTCCCTAATCTATGTTTTCTAAATCTAGTTTCCATGGTCTCTTATAAACTTCCATTGTTACCAATTATAACGCCCTGACCCTAGAATCCTAGATTCGATGAATTTTTTTATTATATTGGCATGAAAGTAAGGAATCCAATTTTGAAGGACTGATCGATTAAGCAATCTTGGAAATCTAGATTACATACATGATACGCATAAAAAAGTGGGAAATATTATATAAAACATGATACATAATAAAAATTAATAATCAATATCCTTTAAAAACTATTCAGAGTATTCCTCTTTACAATATTGGGAAAGGAAACATAATAAGGGTGATCTCAAATGCATCGTAAGGGGAAGTAAATAAGAAGAAATAGTGAATTAATGGGAAAAATTAACACGGTAAGGTAAATAACTAATAAAAATTCCATTCAAATAACTACTTAATGTAATATCAACATATATATGTAATAAAATAAATACACATTCCATTTAATCAATGAAGGAAAAATAAAATGTTTCCATAGATATGCCGACACAAAATCTCATGGATAAATAGTAATTAATGAATTTTTAATAAATGGAATTTTTAATTATCAATTTTTATGTTTCCTTGTAAGAAGATACATTTACCATAAATTTATATTTTAAATTGTTCTTGTTTTTCAAACTAACTCATCTCATGAGACTACTGATGCATCAAGGGGATTTCATTAACTGGTCGCCAACTCGTAAGGCTTCCCATAAATGGTCCCCAACCCATGTATTGCATCCCAAAATCATTATAAATATATAGAATAATAAATTTTCCATATAAAATATCTATATTTAATAAGTAATGTTTATTTATCAATAATACCTCATATGAAAATAAGTGACAATAAGGTTTCTTGATATAAAAACAATCTTCGGGAAAAATAATCTTCAAACATTCCAAAGTGTCCCATGCCACTATGAAAATTTTAAATAATAATTCCTCATTAATTAAATGAAACATAAAGTATATTAAGAATAATTACATTTATATTATAACATGTCAAAGGTAAATACATATACCCTATAAAATTGAATTAGTGGAAAACAAAATTAAGTCTCAATTGAATGAAAACTAAGACAAAATCCTTTAGCAATGTGGCAAAAAAAGAATTGGAAGACTCAAAAGTAATTATCAAAAAATGAAACATTTAAATACCATGCAGATAAAATAATTAATGATATATTATATAAAATTTGGATGTAGGTACACCACACAAAATAAGTATGTCATGTTAATGGAATATGCCTCATCGAAAGAAATGTGAGACAAGAATCCCTTACCAAAAACATCCTTTTTGATGTGTGGTATTTATCCTCTTGTGTAGTGGTTTTAAATGTGTTATTAACTTATAACAGAACCGTTATGATGTTTATAATATCATATATTAACTTCATATAACATTTTATTACTCATTTGTTAACACTCATTGTTGCCACTAGTTCGTGCGTTAATTGACTAGTTTTCTCCAGTATGTATTAATGTGTAATTTTTTGTTTATATTAATTGTATCGGGATTTAATAATATAAATAATTTAAAACAAAAATTAATTATCTTATATATGAAGTACATATTTTTTTATAATATTTTGTAAATTAATTAGATAATAATGAAATGCACTGTTCATAGAGACAGTAGGTCGTACTTACCGAAGAACGCTACTCTCATTTCTTTTTTATATTAAAAGAATACATAGTAAATGAGAATTATTAATATTATAATTAAATTACCATATATGTTTCATATATTTTACATATATTTTTTTAAATCGGCCTAAATATGAATGAATCACATCGCTTTAAGGAGGCGGTAGTCCACACATTCATAAATGATGTAACTGTATTTACACAAAATAGAATGTATATAGTTATGTGTTATAAAATAATTAAATAAGAATAAATACATCATAAATATCATATATATCATATATAAATAAATTTCAAATCATAATTATTTCCATGAGAGGCGGTAAAATAAAAACGATTAATCATTGTTTTGTGAGGCGGCAGTTTGTCATTAACATAAACTGTATATTCATTACACCTTATTTGGGATTGTGTGTAAGTGTAGGTTGAAAATATATGATAAAAATATCCTATTATGTTTAATATTTTTTTTGTTAGATTATTATGGAATAATAAGATTTTATGGGTGGATAACATAAGTAAAATTAAAGAGAATAAGGAAAGGTGTTACCTCTTAACAGGGTAACTCCTTTTAGTTTGAACCAAAGGGAATCTTAGGATGGATTTATGCCCAAGGGGAGGGTTATAAGATGTAGGGAGTGATTTTTATGAGATATTTTTTTAGATCATATTTGATCCAATGTGGCTTGAGAGGTGTGGTAATGTGAGAGGAGATGGGGACTTTTATATTGGAGGAGGATGTGCACTGTTTTAAATATTGGGAAAAGAAATTCCACTGACATTTTCCCCTTTTCTAGGGAATAAAATAATAGAACGATGTAAATAAAAGTGATTATAGGGAATATATATGCCCATAAAATGGATCTTGAAAAGTTATCTTGTTAATTTGGTCCCTTAAGATTATGGGTTTTCCCTTATTAAGTTTAATTTTACATTAATTTTTGTAATTAATATTAATTACATTAACTGGTATTTTTGGCCAAAAAATAAGTTGACCTTATTATAATTTATAAATTGTTATTAATAAAAATTTTGAGTATATTTTTTTAATTTCCAATCATATAAGTGGTATAAATAAATTTGAATTTAATCCTATAGTCGGGATGACAATGAGTCTTTTTAAAGTAAAAACATTCGAAAGGTTGTTTTGTTTTTATATCCCATTTCAATGTTAAATTGAATTCAAACAACTGTATTGGATTAATTAATAAAAAATTGATCTAATTAAACTTTAATAACAATTTAAAATATAGTTTAAATTTATAATAAATTTGTTGAAAAAGCGGTTTTGAACTAAATTTCAGAATTTTCACTTTTCATTAAAAAATCAAAATTCACTATAAAATACCAATAATTTATACTAACCAAGTTTTATGTTTATTATTAAAATATGAAGTTTATTTTTACATATATATATTATAAAATTGAAAAGGGAAATTGGATTTAAAATAGGTTCACCGTTAAAAGGGTGGAATAGCCTGAATAAAAATATATTACTTATGCATAAAATTGGGTTTTTTTATCTCAAGCCTATCACATATATTTGATGAATATCAAAAGTATTTGATTGAATAAATAATATATATATCACATTAATGAAATTCCTTAATAGTAATTAATTTAATTTATTAGTTTAAAACATCTTTGTGAGAATAATAATATTTTTTGTTATATTAAATTAGTTTTCATATTCATTTTTAATTAATTTTTAGACCATAAATTAAATTTTTTATAGACCATATATTTTAATAATTAAGATAAAACAATTAATAACTACTCATTTAATGGATATGTTATATATTATTATATTAAATAATATGTCAATAATATATCATTATTCGATAACACCCAATCTTGTGTGTAATACATGTCATTTGATGAGACTCTATTGCATGTGACGTACACTAACTCAGTATCACATTCATTAAAACATATATCGTATATTTAATTCATTTAAATTAGTAAATATATTGTAACGTATCAAGGTATTATATTCCATTATGCACTTAGTGATGTGTTCAATTAATGTTATCTAATACAATGTTCTTAAATTATAATTTAAGAGTGTTACATTCTCCCCACCATAATTAAATTGCATCCTCAAAATTTAAACATGATCTTAGTAATTGAGGGTTTCATCTTTGAAAATAAATAATGGTTGAAAACCCGACAATTGTAAATAGGGTTAATAACACATATTCTTAATAAAATGGAAATGAAAGTACATTGTCCATGTAACTATATTTCCTAATATAAGAACATTTGTGGAAATGGAAACATGGATAATAAGAAATATCTAACAACCATGTTATAAAGAAGAGTGATAGAAAAAAAAAATTGGGGAAATTTATTAGTAACAAGGCTATAAATACACATATGATCTAAGGGGCCATTTGATTCATTAGAATCGATGGTATTAAGAAAATATTTTTGGTTTTTAGATCATTTTTTCTACAGTTGGGAAATTATTTTACTCTCAAATAATATAAGTAAATATAACGAATTTTTATGTTTCTTTTAGAAAAATATTTTACTTTTTTAATGTCATGGACTATTATTAATTTATCTCATATAAAAAGATTCATTGTATTGTGATGTAATATATGAATCTCTAAATCTTCATCAAAAGTTCAACTGAAACCATTTCCTAAATAGTTGACTTTTTTTAAAGATTATGCCCCAACACATTTTATGGAAGGTCACTGAATTTTCACAATGAATTTATCATTATCCATTAATCAACATGAATAATCTCAAAATTTTCACATGCAAAATAGTTGAATAGCTTCATCATGTATTTTCTTGAAATATAGTAAAAACTTGAATCACCATTAACCTTTACTCAAAACATGCATTATTCCTTATTCATTGTGTAAGACACATGTTATTAGATATATTTCTAAAATCTAAAAGTGTTTCAAACTCCATAAATGATAGCACATACCTCTTTTAAACAAGCCATTTTTCAATTCTAAGGTAGACATTAGTTTTCCCAATCAATTATTTCTTAATCATTATCTAAACATCAGAAAAATATTATGGGTTTTCAATACCTCAATAATAATTTTCAAAAAAAATTATAATGAATAATTTTTTTGGTACCATTCCGCATGTGGTATCAAATCCTAACTAAAAAAGTACTGAAATATAATACTTATATATTCTATAATCCTTATAACAATTTAATAATTAATAAAATATTAAAATTAAATAATTCTTAAGTAGAAATATTAATCCTTCCTATTCATCTATAGCATTACCATAACATGACCATTATCCAATAACATAATTTGGGATATATTCCATTGAATCTTGAGACATTCATTCAGATTGTGTCCCATATTCTTGTAGTTCAATCATTGTACATTGGAAAAATTTACCCTTTCAATCACAAGCATGGTGGTATTTCTTTCCAAACATAAATAAAACTCATATTCTATTTAATAAATTACCCGGGTGTTTCTTTCCACAATTATCACGTGTGGGTAAGTAATTTTATTTCTTTTTTCCATTCATCAATATTTTAATCTTCTATACTCTTCTCATATTTCATCCCTCCAAATCCATAGGACTTAGACAGTTCTTTATCTATCCAATTATGACATTATACTATTTCCTTATATGATGAGAATACATGGAACACTACTTTCCTTTGAAATGTTTGATTAAGACCATGAAAGATATGATCCTTCATACTCTTTTGATCACATGAATTGGTGGACTTATCATTCATTTTTCTAGGGACCCTTTCTAAATAGTATAAGAGAATGAATTAAATCATATCATCATTTATAATTTAAAATATTGTATAGAAAATAACATAAATTTATCCATACTGAATCCTAGAATCATTAACATTGGATACTTTTGGGAAATATTTACTCTCAAATCCTTCATACTGGTATTTAAATAAAATGTGACATATCATAAGAATATTCCTTGAGATTGTCAAACTAGGTTCCCATTAAATATCATTCACGTGTACCAGGTTACCTTGATATATTCCCAACACACCTTATTAGATTTATTACTCCTAGGTACATTTTTTCTTGAACCACATCCACGTGTAGTATCCAAACATCGATTTGTTGCTAGAAATAACCACATAATTTCTATGTTACCAAAATTTGAGGACATTCTTCAATGCTTCTCTCTAAATTATTTCTTATGTTTATGTTCACTATTCTATGTTTTCTAAATCTTATTTCTATGGGTTCTTCCAAAATTTAATTGATACTAATTGTAATGCCTCAACCCTAGAAGCCTGAATCATGAGAATTATTTTATTATATGATTATGATATTAAATAATAAAATCATGAAGGACTGTTCACTTTAGCTGTCTAGAAAAGAAAAATTACATATATTATACGCATAACACATTGGGAAATAAGAAATAAAAACATGATACATAATAAAAATAAATAAACAACATCCTTGAAATCATATTCAAAGGATTCTTCTTCATAACCTGGGGAAAGGAAAAAAATAACAGTGATATAAAATACATAGTAAGGGAATGTAAAGTAGAAGAAATAATGAATCCATGAGAATAAATCAGCATAACAAAATTAAATAAATGATAAAACATACAAATAAAATAACTAGAATATTCAATATCAACATTGAAAGGTAAGAGATAGAATATAGATTCCATTTAATAAACGAACTGAAAATTAAATGCATCCATAGATATATTGACCCAAATTCTAATGGATAAATAGTAATAAATTAATTCTCATTAAAAGAAATTATGAATTTTGGTAAGTCATGTTTCATAGGAAAATTATAGAATTAAAATCTAGTGATATTTTAAATTATTCTAATTTGGCCAACTAATTCATCTCTTGAGACTATAAATGCATCAAGGAGCTAGCAATAACTGATCCCCAACCCGTAAGGCTTTCCTTAAAAGACCCCCAACCCGTGTATTTCATTTTCAAATAATTATTTATATATCTAATAAAAAACAGTCCTTATTAGATATACATAATGAAGAAGTCATATATATCTATCAATAATAAATTATAGTAGGATAAGTAACAATAAGGGTTATTGACATCAAAACATACTTGAGGAAAAATAATCATTAAACATTCTTAAGTGTCCCACGCCACTTTGATGAATTTAAATAAAAATTACCCATGAATAAATTTAAAATTAAAATATCATGAGAATAATTATATTTGAGGTATAAAATTTAAAATGTAAATACACAAACAATTTGGAAGTGAATTGGTGTATAACAAAAATAACTCTAAAAAGAATGTAAATTGAGATGAAATCCATTACCACTATGGTAACATATGAGATGTAATACCCAAAATTAATTATTGTAAAATGAAAATTTTAAATACCATTAAGAAAAAATAATTTGTAAAATATTATATCAAATGGTTCATTGGGTACACCACACAAATGAACAAAGTGGTGTTAATGGCATATGCCTCATAAAAAGAAATGTGAGACAATATTCGCTGACCTTAACTTATGTTCTATTGTTTGGGATTTATCCTATTATATAGTTGTTTAAAATATGTTAAGAAAATATAATAGATCCACAATAATTTTTATAATATCATATATTAACTTCATATAATATTTTATTACTAATTTTTTTACACTCATCATTATTTTCCCTATTTTGGTTTTTTTTGGTTGTTTTTTTGTTCTGTTATTGTCAATTGTATCTATTAATCAGATCATGATTTAATCCTATAAATATTCTAAAATAATAATTTATTACCATATATATTAATTAAATATTTATTTATAGTAATTTATAATTTTTTGAGACAAGAATGAAATGCACCTTTCACAGAGACGGTAGGTCAAATATACCCCTGAACATTATTCTCATTTGTTTGTTGTATTAAAAGATTAAAAATTAAATGTTATATACATATATTATAATTCTATTATTATATATTATTTATATATTACAAATTGTTTTATTAATACAATACTTAATACATTCCATGTAAAGCATAAATGGATCACATTTCTTTAAGGAGGTTGTAGTCCACACTTCCACAAACAATGTTATCATTTTTTAAAAATGGAATGTATAGAGGTATATGTTAAAAATGAGTTATAGAAGCTTACAGAAATCATAAATATCATAAATATCATATATATAAATATATTTTACATCATAATTATCAATGTGAGATACGGTAATGGATGAACGAACAATCATCATTTCGTGAGGCGGTCGTTCGTCGTTCACAGGAACAGTGTGTTCATTACCCATGAGATGGGAGTGTGTTTAACTGTAGTTCAAAACATTATCATAACAAAATTTTAGTATATTTAAGATATTTATTTTATATAATAATTTAAAAATAAAATTTTTATAATGGATAATCTAATTAAAACTAATGAGCTTATGAAAAGATGCTACCACCTAATCGGGTAACTCCAATTTGTTTGAACCAAACTACTTCTTTGGATGGATTTATTCACAATGATATGATTATAGGATGATGGTATGGATATTTAAGAGATATTGTTTTAGTTATTGGTTGATAAAAAGTGTCTTAATAGGTTTTAGGATGTGAGGGTGAGGAGGCCTTTTATAGTGGGAGGAGTGACACTCTTTTAAATTTTGCGAAAGGGAATTCCACATACATTTTTTCCATTGAATGTAGATAAAATAAAGGACCAATTCCAATAAAAGTAAGTATAGGGTATAATTATGGCCATAAAATGTCTCTTAGACAATTTTATATCTTATTTTTGTGCTTATGTTTAAGGTTTTGTCCCTTATTAAGCTTAACTTTACCTTAATCGTGGTAAATAATTTCAATTAAATTCACTAATCCTTTTGTTCAGATATTATGTTCAACATGTTATAAATTAATTATTATTATTATTTTTAATATGGAACATATTTATTATAAATTCAAATAATAGAAGTGGCAGAAATTAATTTAAATTTAATGTCACAGACAGGACAAAAATGTGGATTTTTAAAGTAAGAACGCCCAAAAGTTTCCTATGTTATTAAATCCAATTTCAAAGTAAAATTGGATCCAATAACTATATTGGATTAATTTATAAAAAATTTATCTAATTAAACTTTAAACACAATTTAAAATAAAATTTATCAATTTAATAAATATATGAAAATGCAGTTTTGAACTAAAATCCAGCATTTTCACTATTCATTAAAAAATGAAACTTCAGAGAAAAATAACAAAAATTTACCCTATCCTAATTTTTTTTGTTCTTATTTAAAATATTCAGTTTATCTTGACATATTATATTTATAAAAGGGTATATAAAATGGGTTTAAAATAGGTTAGTTAAAAAAGGACGATAAAAATTCCTTAATAAAAATATAGTATTTTATGCATAAAATTAGGATTGTTTTTATATTAATCCTATCAAAATTATTGGATGAAAATAAAAAATATTCTATGGAATGATATGTATATATATATATCACATTAATATAATTCACTAATTTTAATTAATTTAATTTATTAGGGTAAAATAGCTTTGAGGGCATAATGATATTTTCATCTATATTCAATCAATTTTCATGTAAATTTTTAATTAATTTGTAACCAATGATTTCATTTTATATATTTGTAAAACATATATTTTCATAAGATAGTTAAAAATATTCATAAATACCAATTTAATGGTAAGTTTATATATTACTATATTAAATAATATATTAATAATATATCATTATTTGGTAAAACTCGGTCTTGCATTTAACCCAAGACATTTGATGAAATTTGTTGTCACGTGATACATATATTAACTCAGAAACATGTTCATTTCAAAATATATCATATATTTAATTTATTCAAAATATTAAATTTACTATAATGTCTTGGGGTATTATATTCCTTTATGTGCTTAGTGATGCGTGTGATACACGCTGTCAAATACAATATTCTTAAACTAGAATTTCAGAGTGTCACAATTGAAGCACAACTTAACACAAAGAAAGTATACTTTCCTCCACCTAGGGAACTAAAAATTGTCTCTATAATTAAATAATTTTTAGTAATTAATTAATAATTAGTCAATATTTGTAATAATTATCACATATTAGCGTTAATTGCTAAATATTTTTATTAATTTAAAATTTTGAAGAAACTATTATGATTTGAATGAAACTGTAAAATAAGATAAATGAAAGAATTATTATTATTAAAAATTGGTAATATTTAATTAAAATGAAGTTATGATTAATAAATAATTATAATTACATAATAAATAATTTTATAAATTATTAAAAATTATTAAATAGTCATAATAATTAGTAAAAAATATGTAATGCCCTGTTGAAGAAAATAAAAAATACTAAAAACTATTAAAAAGTAACAAGAATTCATAAAATGGTAGAATTAATTAAAATAATTAGTAATAATCATTAAATTTTCATTAATAATTAATATATTATTATTCTATATTAGTAATAATTAGTAAATGTTATTGTTAATTAATAAATATTTTGAGTAGTTGGGGTTTGGCTTAGTGTTAAGCACCCCGTAATCCTATATGAAAAATGGGGGTTCAGAACCCATTGGGCATCGGTGCTGTAGCAGTACTGTAGTGTAATTTAACAGTGGCGACATGTCACTATAGCAGTGGCAGCATACTGTAGTGGCGGTAGGGTACTGTGTTGTACTTTAGCAGGTGGGTACTATAGTTGTACTATTCACAGAATGGGATTTAGGCCAAAGCTTTGGGCCTCTGGGCCATTTAATGGGCTAAATGCCCACTCGGCCTTCGGGCTATGTAATGGGTCTCCCTCTACCTAGTTAAAAGAGTTATTCACTTTGATTTAATAATAAATGAGTCGTCGGCCCCAACCTTTAAAAAAAAAATTTCATGACTAGTAAATATGACGAAATTATGAAAAATTATAATAATTTATAAAAGAATATAAATGAAATACGAATAATTATTTGGAATTAGTAACATTTTTAATATTTTCAGTTGTAATTAATAAAAAATGAGTGTTACTTGATAAATTATTCTATCAATTACTGATAATTTAAAAAAACAGTTATAATAATTAGCTAAACATTTGTTATATCCTATAAAAATATTAAAATACTTAAAACTATTATAAATATGAAAGAATTATTAGAAATATAATATTAATTAAAATAAGTATAAATAATTATTAACTGTTAATATTAAGTACTAAATATTATTAAAAATTTGTAAATATTAGTAAATTACGATAGTTTGAAAGAAATTGTCTTCCAATATATATAAATTACTAGAATCTAATAAAAATTAGATATATTTAATAGAGATTAAGAAAAAATTAAAAAATACATAGTATTTATTCATAAATAAATTGTATCAATTAGTGGAAATTAAAAAAATGTCAAAAGTAGGTTAAAATTAGTTATAAATCATTATAAGTAGTCATAATTAGCAAGAATTAAAATATAATAACAATTTGTAATTATTCATAATGAGTAATAATTATTCTTATTTATTTTTTTTCAAGATAAATATAGATTCACGAATTATAAAAATTATTTTATTATGTGGTCGTGATTGGATTAATATTTGAAAAAGTCCCAATAGATATGGTCTAAATCCATTTTTCATTAAGGCTCTAAATACAGTTATATCATTTTCATCGTCCAATTTATAATTTATTTCTAAAGGAATAATTAAATTTCCATCTAATAAATGAGGTCTTGGGAGATTAAAAACATTTTACTATATTATACCTCATCTACTAATTTTTATTTTTTAGAAAGATTATATTGTTTTTTATCAACATGGTGAATATAATTTAGTATAAAATAATTCTTTTTCTACACCTCTCATTTTAGAATTTTGTACACGAGTCTACTGGAACGTCTATTCATGAAAATACTCATAATGATATTCTAAATCATAAATCATAATGATTTCAATTTTTTTAAAAATAAATCAACTGAGTAGGCCTTATATCTAGGATTCCAGATAAGAAACATGAACCTATTACAAAATTTATGGCTATAAAATCCGATTTTGTAAATTAAAAAAGTTGTTCTGATCAAATATCATTTTTGGGTTAAATCATTGTTGTATCATGAAAACACATTACCTCCAAATTTCTCTAAATGTAAGTGGTTGTTCCATAATTTGAGTCATAGTTATCCGAATATCCATAAGTATTCAAATAACTACATTTTATGTTATGTTGATTATGAATCATTAGTTGATTTTGAAACAAGTGGATAATTGATTTATAAAGTGTTGTAATAAAGAAATTATATAATTCATATGAATTGGTTGGGCTATTTTCCAATTTTACCCCATTTACAAAATCAATTTATGTCTCAAAACATAGCTGAATTGATGAAATGAAATAAATCAAATATTTCCTCCAGTAAAAGAGTAAATCATCCATGTGATGGTGATACATGGAATTTATTTGATCATAGGTATCATTATTTATCTTCATAACTACTTAACATTATGTTTAGTCTTTCTACTAGTGGTTTTTGTCAATTTGGTTCTCAGGTTAATCAATCATTTTGTTGGCCTATTTTAATAACTACGTACAACTTAACTCCTTTGATATTGATGAATGGAGCATATGTATATTACATGATATTAATTCTAGTACATCCATATAATAATACCACGGTTTATTTTATTTAATTTATTAATGAGTTAATTTCATTATGGAATGAAGATATAACCATATATTATGTACTTTCATGTTGTAATTTTACATTGAGGGTTTCATTGATGTGGAAAATCAATGACTTTCAAGTGTATGATATGTTATATTGATGGATAATATGTGATCTAAAATCATTCAGGTATTGCATGGTTGAGAATAAAGAATGTATTATTATATTTTAATGAAAGAATGCTTCTAATGAATTTTGTCAGATATTTCATTTTATGGATAACCCTTTTTGAAGGAATGGAATTAATATTAAAAAGGTTGAATTGAAAGAGATGAACCTCCAATAGTGATATTAGGTATTGAGTTATAATCCTTCATCTCTTTAATAACTCATGTTTCTTTTGGATTAACTATTAATTAATAAGAAATATATGATTTTGGTAGAGATCATAATTCTATAAAGTATTATTTGGGACCTTCTATATTTGTATGATTTATTGGTTTATCGAATGTTAAATGTAATTCATTTTGATAAGAATTTTGTTGATAGTATATTTTATGCCATGTTCGACACTCCCAATATGACCAATAAATATGTAAAGGCATAGATAGATCATTACTAGATTTACACCCATCCTAAACATGATTTTTTTTAAGATGAAAGACCACATAATCGAATGAATCCAAAATCATCTTACACACTATTAATTTTTTTTATTATACTATGAATTGATTAGAGAATTTCTTTTATAATATGGTTATGAATCCAATTTTTCATGTTGTATCAAAAATTGACATATTACCGAGTTAAAAGCCATGATTTTCATGCCATTACAGAAAGAATTTTGTTCAGTGGTCAAAAAGGGTTAATTAATTATTTAATATGGGACATGTTTTATGAATTTCAATATTTATTAAATGATATTTGTTAGGAAAAATTATATTATGATGCATTTATTTTTATATAAGATTATATTATTTTAATTTTATATAAATTGGAGAAATTATTCTACCTAACCTTATTTAACTATATGGAAATTTTAAAATTTCATTTTCTATATAACGATATATGTGGAGGGTCGATATAGTTTTGATGGGAGTACCAATTTGAGATATGTATGCACGAAAGAAATTAAAATGTATATAACAAACCATGAATTGTAAAGTCTTTTACAAAAGCATACTTGTATGTGGAAACTTCAAATTTATGCACTTATTATTTTCAATTGAATTATCAATCAAAACATAATTTTATGGGTTATAATGATGAAAATTTTTATGACATTACAGAAAATTAGTGTTTAGATTTAAATCAGTTTGATCTTGTTTTTGGTTGTTATCATGAACGATGGGTTTAATATGAATAATTGTACAGAACTCATATAACGGTTTTTCCCAATTTGAAATAAATGACGTGATTTGTGCATTATGTACTACTCTTTATTTTAAATTTTAAAATTTTTTGATAGTTAAATTTATTTATATTATTTATTTATAGATAATATGATAACTATATCAAATAAAAAATTTATACAAATTACCCATACTGTTCATTAATAATGTTGAAAAAAAAATTATATTCGTGTAATATAATGGTATGTTATGTTTTTTCATATGGAACATTAAATAATTTTTTTAATAATATAGATTATTAATAATTTGTATTCTTCACAACATGAAAGTAAAATGATAATCAATTATGTGTGCTGAAAACCCTCCCTAAAAATCGAATAATATTACAATAGGTATGTGGTAAATTGATTTTTATTTCTTATACTCATATATGATAAATAAAATAAATAAATGAACAATGGGGTTAGTTTTAAAAATCTTATCATAAATAATGTGAAGATGAATTTTATTGTATGTTGGATGAAATAAGTGAGTTATGCTATCTGGGACCCAATTATGTGACAATTTTTAAAATTAATTGGATTTAGACTTATTGAGTGTTACATGTTCATCTCTATAATGGATTCAATAACATTAATTATAAAAATCTTCTTGACTCAAATAAACCAATTTTGGGTACATCATGAACATCATGTTTATTATTGAAATTACTAAATAATGTGGAGGATTTTAAATTACATATGTATTCTAATAAAAATTAAATCTCACAAAATTTTTTTTATTGAAAATGAATATGGTTCTATGGGATTAAAAAATATTGAAATTTGTTGAGAAAAATCCATAAATACATATATTACCCTGTGATATATAAATATAAAATTATGAATCCACCCAATTAAGGGTAGATGATATTGATAATTTTGATCAGAGATAAGGGATAATGAAACTGAAAGTAGTTTGGAAGTTGATGATTCTAAAGAAAAAGATGAAGATACTATCATAAATGAAGATAACGATGAGGATGAAGAATGACGTATTGTTTTTAGGTATTTATTGGTTTTTTATATATGATATCTATATTAACAGTTATTTACAGATAAGGTTGTTTGTTTCAAAAGTCTGTACATATTCCTAACGATATATATCATTCCATTACTGATGCCAGTATTTATAATCATTTTATATTTTATATTTCTATTAACAATTATTGAATGGTAATAGTATTATATCTTTCTTTGTATGTATTAGTTTATTATATTTCATAACTATAATAAGAAAAAATTGTAAGTAAGATTATTATGTGTTGATATTCATTTTTGTAATTATTATATTATGGTATTTATTAGTTTTTGATATTATATATACAGATATATTAAAAAATTTACATGTAATGATATTATATTTTGTTAGTTTTTCGTTTTTTTTTATTTGAAATTTACATCATATTTTTTATAGGTAATATTAGTTGTTTTATATGTCTAGATATGGTCACGGAGATCTATTTTATCCTCTCACTAATGCCAAACATTACAATGATTAATCAAATTCATTTGAACCACATGATGCTTCTATAGAACCACCTATTAGGAGGGGGTAAGACCTTTATAGATTGATCAATCTGGATATTTGTTTCAAACATATGTCTATCAATTGATTTGGATCCTCATTTATAGGGGTATGTTCAATAGTTTAAGGTATTTATTTTATATTAGGTTTCTGTAATAAATTTAGTAATAATATTATGATTATTATTTTTGGTATATTTTTTCATGTAGATTTTGGGAAGGTTGGTGTGATTCTAAATAATTACACTTATACCCCATGGGTGTCATGGTTCAGGTTCCCATTGATGTTTATGATCAGATTTTTGGCCACTGGATTATACATTATTGAATAATATATTTTATTTTAAAATTATTTTTATTAGTAACAATTTTTTTTTAATTTTCATACTGAATTTATGGCCTCTTATTTCTCATATCCTGGGAGATCCTATCTGGGATGCATGATATATCGGTATATATGAAAATTTTCAGCGGGTTTTCACAACCTCTGAATCAAAGCAATGGATAGTGATTTTACTACTATTTCTGATCAATTTTTCATATCTCATTGAGATGAAAGTATCTCAACTTAGTTATGGGATGGATTCTTATCTTATGGCCCTAGAGAAACAATTAGGTCAACTTCATCTTCTGGACGTCGGAATCGGGGGAGGCATGAAGTCACACATAGGGTCGAGAGGTTTACATTTGGTATACATTAAGGAAATATGGTATGTAATATTTTTAATTAATGTATATATACTTTCAATGAAAAATATTTATTATATAATATGGAAAAATATTGAACCCTCTATTATGGAGTTTGATTTTTACTAGAAGTTGTACATTGATCACTATATAAGATACCATTTCAATGACCGACAACACAATATTATGGTTAATATTTTTTTAAATTTATTGATATTAATTTCATTTTTATATTCATTCATAATTATATATGAATGAAGTATATGATAATTAAACGTCTCATTAATTAGATAGTCAACTTAAGAGAGAATAAAGTAGAACAATTGAGTACGGTTTTTATTTGAAGGTTTTTAAAGAGGAAATATTTCATGGTGTTGAGAAAGCCTGGGTGACCGGTATTAGTTCATAGTTGAAACCTTCTAGTATTATGGAACTTATTTGATTTCATTAGTCATAGTGAAGATAGATTGTGGTGATTCCTCGTCATCTACCGCATCATAGTATGAAGAGAGTTTGGGATCTTTGGATGAGATGATACAGAAGATGTATAGAAAGTCGAATGAGGAGTGTGAGTAGTAGAATGATAGATATGAGCATATATTGGAATATATTTGATGACTTTCATGTGGTATTAGAATAGATTTTTCTCACCTAACCCTTTCAGTGATCCTCCTTCCCATGATACTAGTTGAACCTAAATTATATTTATGACTTTTAAGTAATTTATTTATTAAAAATATATATTTTTCGAAATGATTTAATGATTTCATTCTTTTTATATTATATTTAAAAAAATATTTACTTTTTATTTTTTTATTTTTTTATTTTTAAAAATAAAATCCCTTTAAAAGGATATAGTAATCCATAGAAATTTTGTTTTTAGAAATACTTATCCCACTTAAATACGATGGATACTATATCCATTTCAAATAGATATTATTTTCAATGACCCCTAAAAGATTATTTTAATAGAAAAAGTTAATTTTGGAATTTTTCATATATACCTTATCCATCATAAATATTAATTATATGCGACGAACCATCATAAAAAATGTTTTTGTGATGTCTTTTTCTATAATGGATCATTAGAGATGGACTCCCATTGCTAATAACATTTAGAAATATATTTCTAATGGTAATTTTCCATCACACAATATTTAATGTATAGTTATGTGAATGGCCCAATGGATATAAGGTATCCCATAGTTTCATTTTGGACTAATTGGGATAGTCACTCCGGATCAAACAGTCTCCCCTATAAGAATATGTATAATTGAATAAATACTTAGGGATACTATGTTTATCCATTTTATTTAATTTATACCCCAAATGATCACTGCAAATAAAAAATTATTTTTATAATCAAGACCTCATCCATTGGAGATTGAGGCATTAGTCCGATGCACATGGGTCTATCCTGGCCCAGATACTAATATCTATCTAATAATATTTTATTTAACAAATTATTTTAAATAAAAATACCAATCCCCAACTATGGAATAACCTGATTTCCCGTGCATATGACAACATGCATAACCCATTGGTAGATGTCCCGGGATCACTGACATCAAATAGAGATATAATCTGATAATCCAACCCATATAATCTCACCCAATTTCATAGAAATACAACCAACCAGATTCTATCTACATGAGGCCTTATCCTAATCCATAACTCCCAATTCAATTACTTATAAAAAAATATAATTAATTTTTCAATTTAATTCAATTCGAATAATTTTCCCCAGTCTTACCAAGCTATCAGGTTTGATTGAAACCATGAAAAAATTCCCTCTAAAGGCACATAGAATATTACAAAAATTATCTAAAGAAAAAATCCTAACACACAACATATATCCATCGATCAATTTAATTCAATATCATATAAACCTAGAAAATTCATATAGAGACTTACCTCTAATGAAGCAGGGACCAATATGGTGCATTAACCATCATGGGACATCCTCTATTGAAGATGAGAAAAATCACTATCATATCGGTATGATTATACTTTTTTATTACGGTATTATCAATGAATATTTAGCCATTTTTCATAAAAAACAATGGATATATAAGGGAAAAATTGGATGTAAGGGGTGTGATAATTATCCTCCAATCCTGAATGAACAAATAGGGAATCACACCAAACCATGGGTAATCAAATAAAAAGGATAGAGGAGACCCTCCTTGTTCGGTCACTCATGAGGGTGGATAAGATGGGGGTGAGGATTTACAAATTCAATGGGGAAAAGTGTAATTTATCATTTATAATGAAACATGTGTAATCACACTGTTACCACATGATTTTCAAAACCATGTGTAAACTGTGTGACTAATACTATATCGGGCCACACCCCATACATCGTTTGGATTCATGGTTTAAAAAAACAATATACACTAAATATGATATCACACTATCTAAAGAACCACCCCTCACACGGTTTGGGATATATAGTTTACTGAACCATTTTCTAACCATGCATATCCCTATAAAACTAAAATTGTATAATTTTTATAGTTTCTTTGGAACCATTTAGAAATAATGCACCAAAACCCCAAGTATAACCAACCCATAGGGTTTATTAACATCATTTTCCTTGAACATAAAATTACTATGTGGTGGGAGGAAATAGTTTCTAAATTTCATAGGTTCAACTCAAAGCTTTCAATATTCACATAATCACCCCAAAATCCTCTAAAGCCTAAATCCATATCCTAAAATATCTCTTTGAGATGTTACTTCTATTAAAATTATAATTTCAATATCAATTATTAAAAAAAAATTCTCTAAAGCTACAAATATCAAATTCCTTTTGAAAATTACAACCCAGAAAGAAGCATGTTTTTACATGATTGTTAATTTTGATGTTAAAATTTTAGGTATTGATGTTGGCGATGTCAATTCAAACCAAAAAAAACCCTAAGGTACATTCAACTGAAATCATATCCTATGATTTTTAGGATGTGTTAAAGGAATGAAATATGGTTATTTTGAACTACCCCTTTAATATAACATGTGGTCCCAATGTTTTTGTCAAATATTTAGAAAAAAATTATGATTTTTCGGTTTGGGAAAGGTTTGGAGAATACACATGTGCCAATCTAAATTGTATAATTATGAACAGTTTTGAAGGGGGTCGGCCATGTTTTATGAAAGGCCAGTCATTAATATCAGGTTAAGGCATGGGAAAAAATGCATTCCATTAGGGTCCAAGTAAATATCATTTAATTGGATAGCATGTATATGACACTCATTTCATTTATTGGGATATAATTTTCAAATGATTGTTTTATTATGGGTTTGATAAATCCAATGAAATTCGAATTATGTGATTTAGATCCAGGAGTGGGAGTCTTGGACATGTTTTATGTGATCTGTGAGATGTATCGAGAGTGTTAATCTAATAGAATAATTCTTGGAATTAATTCTATGGTGTGGGTTACTAAAGTGATACATTAGGAAGATGTTTCACCATGACCCAAGTGATTCACATTGTGATGGTGCTTGGATGTGGAATATAGACCTCTTCCTAGGGTTTTCTGTTAAAAGACACATAGTTGGAACACTATGATGATTATGGGATAATGGTAGATCAATTTTATGGGGAGTAGTCATGTAATAGCCTATATGGGTCTTAATACAACTATTAAACCCCAAGATTCCACGATACACTTCTCTTTGAATAATACAGTAGCGTGTATTTTACGCAACTTCGAGTTCTAACACACACCACAACCAATCAAACTAACCGTTATAAATTGTAATACCCACTTTTTGAAATTTTATACATTTTATCATTCAAAATTGAATTCATTTTTGGATTCGGAAAATTGAAATAATATTAGGGTGAATTTTTGGTACTTTTATGATAACATTCATATTTTGATGAATAGTGAAAATTATTAATTTTAATTAAAAACAACTTTTTTAATCGAAATAATTAATAGTGATAAATTATGAATATGAGGGGTTTTAAAGTATATTTAGAATATATTTTTTCCATTTAATACAATTTTGTTCATTGGACATAATTTCACATTTAAACCGTACATAAACAACTATCAATCTTTTGATAGTTATTATTTCTTAAAAACACACTTTTTGTTTTGACAGCGGGAATTCATTTTAAATTAATTTCTACCACTTCTGTTTTTTGAATTTGGAAAAATTGATTCCATATTTCAAATCCAGAAGTCCAAATTTTTTAAATAGGTAACTTTTATTTTTAGGCACTTTGAATAATTACTTCGGTAAATATTTTATTTACTACGGTTGAAGGGTAAATTCGGTAAATAATGGTAAACAATTAATATTATAATAAAATTAAATTACCCTAAAATGTGTCCTAACCCTATTGGTTGATACATTTCCGACCATGGGAATCTTTGGGCCGATTTGGGGACCCCATGGAGCAACTTGTAAGTGATAATGACACTTTATATTAATTAAGTTAAAGTAAATACAAATATGGCATAAGCATATATCTTCTAGAAAAACAATTATTACATAGAGTTATATATGTTAGATTTTAGACAATATGTAACGCCCCGACCCTAGTTACCTGGAGTCGGTGAATTATTACATAACATTGGCATGATCACAAGAAAGATCAAATCTCGAAAGACCGATAGGTTTAGTAGCCTTGGAAACACTAGATATATTCATAATTTTTACATTACATCATAAAATGAAAAACTACTACAACAACATAATGTCTCCATAATCCACACTCATATCCCCACATAATATCCCTGCAGGTCATTCATAATTTACTTCTTCACTTCCTGGGAAAAATAAAACACAGAAAAGGGGTGAGCTCAAATGCCCAGTAAGGATAACAATATAGCGGAAACTTTCATAAATGAGAATAAACATTTAAGGCAATGTATAACTAAAACAACAGCCTTTCAAACTTGAACTTTCAACATTGTATGGCATAAATAAAATGAAATAATGCCATTTACTCATTCACATGGATATTCTACTAATCGAATAATCACATGCAAAATCACTAACCACTTTCATAATGTTGGAATGCATAATGCCAGACTATCATAACCACATAGTCAAGGCCTTGTGCCAAGACTACAAATAAGATTTTGTCAAGGCCTTGTGCCAAGACACTAGTTAGTCTCATGAGACCTATCGATGCATCGAGGAGCTATAGCAGGCTCCACCCGTCACTTACTAAGTCCAATGCATTCCCATATGAAAAGGTTTAAACATAACATAAACATTCGTATTAAAACTAGCATACGAAATGTAAATAATTTCACCATAAACTATGAATGGTATAAAAATAGCACATCCACAGTCAAACATATCACAAAACCTTCAATAAAATATAGAAGTTTTGTATCATAATAAATCAACTTCAAATAATCTTAAAATCCATCAAAGGATGTTGACATAGATGAAATCAATATTATTTTTAAAGGAATATCTCCTTTTAATTTGAAATCATTTAAGATCCATATAAAATAAAACATTTTCTTTGAAAATATTCTTATAAACTTGTAAGGGAAGCTTTGAAGATTTTCTAACGGCGGAAAATAGCCGCACCCGCCGTATAAGTTAAAAAAACATTCTTACCTTAATTCTGTCAAAAAGGTTAAAAAGGACCTTATTTTGAAAACGACCGAAAGATTCCTTTGTAAACCACTTATAAAAGTCAAAAAGGTTATAAATGACTTTAACTCATATTCTAGTAAATAGTAAAAATGTTTTGAAATACATTTTTATGAAACATGGATGTGGATGATAAAGAGATCCCAGTAGATTATTACTTATAAACAACCTCGGATAATGAAGAGATTGTGAAATAACCCTTACCTTGTACTTTTCCTTGGTTGGGGTAGGTTAACCTCCTGTATAATGGTGAAATAATTGTTATTAAATTATACAAGAATCATATATATTAATATGATATCATATATGATCTTTTAACATTGATTTTTTAATAATATCTTAGAATTATCGTCATTTCGGGTGTTAACTTACTCATTTTCTTTTATATGTTTTGATACATAAGCCATGTTTTTTGTATCTTATTGATATCCAGAATGATATCATGTCCTTAAACATCATTTTTAAATCATCAAATGATAATTATACTTGAATGGATACGATGGAGAATGAATCTCATCGCGTTCGTGGAGACGGTAGTCCATACGTACGCACGAGCGACAATATCATTCTTTTGATATTAAAATAATATATAAATGGATGGTATATCAAATATAAAGAATCATTAACATGTTATATTTATTATTTACCTGAGTTAAACATCATTATTATACCCATCTAAATAATATTATATTGAATAACAATTACACCACGACGTGGAGACGGTAAGCCGTACGTACGCACGTATGGTGACATGTTATTCAAAGGGTGGATAGAATACTGAATATGGTTGTACCATATTTATAATAGCATCACAGTATATGTGAGATACTGGAGTTATTATTTTAGAATGGTAAGAACAAAGAATGATGAAGTGGAAGAAGAAAGGAACATGAAAAGGGGTGGTGAAAACATTACATCTTCTTCGGGTTCTTCCTTTTGATTTGATCAAAAGGGCTCCATAGGTTGGATTTCTGATCAAACTAAGGCCTCTCGGTTGTAGTGAGGGATGTTTGGAGAGTATTTGGGAAGAGTTTTGCCGAACCAAAAGGCTTTGAAGGTGTCAAGAAATGAGAAGGAGGAGTTCCTTTTTATAAGAGGGGTGAGGGGCACCTTTGGAAAAACTAGAAATATTAATTTATAATAAATTCATATTCGGTATCTAATGGATCAAAAGTATATTATTCAAAGGTTAAGGTGGGGATGGGTCGAAAACAACTCAACCAATAGAATTTAGACAGGTTTGGGTACTTATATTAACCTTATTTTTAAGTATTAACTCTAAGTTAATTAGTTTCACTTTTACAATGTCTCTTTGTATTTTTATATAATATGGTTAATAAACTTACTATATACATCCAAGAGACCCCCAAGTGGTCCATTAATGATGAACCTATCATGATATAAGTCTCTTGGCGGAACCTTAGGTTTTTAGGAATTTAATATCAATTAATAATATAATATTTGTTTTAAGAACTCTTTTATGTCAATTTTGACACTATTCAATAGTTGATTTTTGTGAAACTCATAACCGATTGATTACTTCGAAAAAAGTCCATTAAAGCAATCCTAATATATCATATTATCCTAGAAAATTAGTTTAATTCATTAAAAGTTTCATATTATATTTATTTGGGTATTTATAATATCAATTATTTTAATTTTTCTCTATTATAGTAATTACTGCATCATCATTGTGTCATAAATAAAATAAATTATTTAATGTATAAAAATTGTAAATAAAATATCATTATGTAGGAAATATTGTTATCTTTCTAATGAATATTTATAATCTAAATCCAACATATATAACCCTATGTAACAATGGTTTTTCTAAAAGATATATGCTTGTGTCATTTTTGTATTCATTTTAACTTAATTAAAATAAAGTGTCATTATCACTTACAAGTGGATCCATGGGGTCCCAAAATCGACCCAAAGATGACCATGGTCGACCATGTATCAACCAATAGGGTTAAGACACGTTTTAGGGTAATTTAGTATTATTATAATATTATTTGTTAACCCTTATTTATCGGATTTACCCTTAACCATGGTAAATAAAATATTTACCGCAGTAATTATTCAAAATGTCTAAAAATAAAAGTTACCTATTTACACAATTTGAACATCCTGATTCCAAATATGGAATCCATTTTCCTAAATTCAAAACACAGAAGTGGCAGAAATTAATTTAAAATTAATTCCCGCTGTCAAAACAAAAAGCGTGTTTTTAAGAGATAATAACTATCAAAAGATTGACACTTGTTTATGTTCGGTTTAATTGTAAAATTATGTACAATGATCAAAATTATATTAAATGGTAAAAATATATTCTAAATATACTTTAAAACTACTAAAATTCATAATTTATCACTATTAATTATTTTGATTAAAAAAGTTGTTTTTAATTAAAATTTAGTAATTTTCACTATTCATCAAAATATGAAAGTTATCCGAAAAGTACCAAAATTTCACCTTAGGCTAAATTAGATATTCCGAATCCAAAAATGAAGTCTATTTTGAAATATAAAATATATATAATTTTAAAAAGTAGGTATTACTATTCATAACGTCTAGTTTGATTGGTTATGGTGTGTTAGAACTCGGTGTTGCGTACAACACATGCTATCACATTATTCAAAGAGAAGCGTACCGTAGAAGCTTGGGGTTTTACATTCTCCCCTACTTCAAATAATTTCGTCCTCGAAATTTCTAGAATACTTATCACATGAAAAGACTCGGGTGGTTCTTCATCATAAGTTCCCCGGGTTCCCACGTTGCCTCTTCCATCTTATGGTTTCTCCACAAAACTTTTACCAGACGCGTCGTCCGGTTTCTCAGTACTTGTTCTCTCGTATCAAGAATCCTGACGGGCTCTTCGCAATAAGACAGATCAGGTTCCAGTTCTAATTCTTCATAGGTGAGTACATGCGTTGGGTCAGGCATGTATTTTCTCAACAGAGATACGTGGAACACATCGTGAACTTTAGAGAGACTTGGTGGCATTGCCAATCGGTAAGCTACAACCCCAATTCGTTCTAGAATTTCGAAGGGTCCGATGTACCTGGGACTCAATTTACCTTTCTTACCAAAACATATGACTCCCTTCCATTGAGATACCTTTAGCAAAACATGATCACCGACTTGAAATTCCAAATCCTTCCTTAGATTATCGGCATAGCTCTTCTGCCTAATTTGAGCTGCTTTGATGTGATTTTGGATTACTTTCACCTTTTCCACCGTTTCCTCCACCAGTTCTGGGCCTACAAGTTTTCTTTCACCAACGTCATCCCAACAGGTTGGTGTACGACATCTCTTTCCGTATAACGCTTCATATGGTACCATCTGTATACTCGAATGGAAGCTATTGTTATAGGAAAATTCTACCAGTGGTAAATATTGATCCCACATACCCTGAAAGTCAAGTGAGCAAGATCTCAACATGTCTTCTAAGGTCTGAATAGTCCGTTCTGATTGTCCATCTGTCTTAGGGTGGTAAGCAGTGCTCAAATGAAGTTCAGTATCCAGGGATTTCTGAAGACTTTTCCAAAATCTTGAAGTAAAACGGGGATCACGATCAGAAACAATTGATAAGGGTACTCCATGAAGTCTCACAACTTCATTAATATATAGTCTTGCTAGACGTTCCAGGGGTAGATCTTCTCTTATAGCAAGAAAATGTGCTGACTTGGTAAGGCGATCAACAATAACCCATATTGCATCATTCATTTGAGGAGTCTTTGGTAGCCCCATGACAAAGTCCATCGTAATATTGTCCCATTTCCACTCCGGTATGGGAAGAGGTTGCATGACTCCTCCAGGCTGTTGCCTTCCAGCTTTCACTTGTTGACAAACCATACATGTTGACACAAAATCAGCAATCTCCCTCTTCATGTTGTCCCACCAAAAATGTTCCTTCAAATCTCTATACATTTTTGTGCTCCCATGGTGTATAGAGAAATTGGAACTATGAGCATCATCCAACAATTCCCTTTTTAGATCAGGTAAATCGGGAACACAAAGTCTCTTCCCGAATTTCAAAATTCCATCTTCATACACAAAGTCTCTCAATCTACCATCATTCAGAGCTTTAATCTTCTTTTGGAATTCTTCATCATTGGTCTGAGAACTCTTAATCCTTTCTAGTAAAGATGGTTTGGAAACCATTTGAAAAATCATTGATGTTTCACCTTCCCTGGTTATTCCCATGTCCATCTTCACTAGATCCATGAAAATTGGATCCCTTTCAATTCTCATATTGTTCAAAACTCCATGGTCTTTTCTACTCAAAGCATCTTCCACCTTGTTTGCCTTCCCCGGGTGGTAGTGTATCGTACAATCATAATCCTTGAATAATTCAAGCCATCTCCTTTGCCTCATGTTGAGTTCTTTTTGTGAGAAAATATACTTCAAACTCTTGTGATCTGTATAAATCTCACATTTTTCACCATAGAGGTAGTGCCTCCATATCTTCAAAGCAAAGATCACAGCTGCTAACTCGAGATCATGAGTAGGATAGTTTTGTTCATGAATTTTCAACTGTCGTGATGCATAGGCAATAACTCTATCATTCTGCATAAGGACACACCCAAGTCCTTTCTTTGATGCATCACTATAAATAACGAACCCATCATTCCCTGATGGTAGAGTCAATATAGGAGCATTGACTAGTCTTCTCTTCAGTTCTTCAAAACATTCTTCCCACTCTTTTGTCCAAACAAATTTAACCCCTTTACGTGTGAGCTTCGTTAATGGGTTAGCCAATCGGGCAAAATTCTGGACGAAACGTCGATAATAACCTGCCAAATTAATAAAACTACGTACCTCAGTTATACTCGTATGTGCTGGCCATTCTTGGATTGCCTTGGTCTTAGAAGGATCAACAGAGATTCCATCTTTAGAGACAATATGGCCAAGAAAAGAAATCTCATGAAGCCAAAATTCACACTTGCTAAACTTCACATATAATTCATGCCTCCTCAGAGTCTTCAAGATAATGCGCAAGTGATTTTCATGATCTTCGTAGGTTTTGGAGTATACCAAGATATCATCAATAAATACCACCTCAAATTCATCGAGATACTCCTTGAAAACTCTATTCATCAGATCCATGAATACAGAGGGTGCATTAGTCAATCCAAATGGCCTTAAAGTAAACTCGTAATGCCCGTACCTGGTTCGAAATGTTGTCTTCAGAATGTCTTCCTTCTTCACACACAACTGATGATATCCAGATCGAAGTTCAATCTTTGAAAAGTATTGATCTCCATGCAGTTGGTCAAATAAATCATCAATACGAGGTATGGGATACTTGTTCTTTATCGTTATTGCATTGATCTCCCTGTAGTCGATACATAACCTCATAGATCCATCTTTCTTTTTAACAAAAAGAACAGGGGCTCCCCATGGAGAAACACTAGGGAGAATAAATCCCTTATTACTCAATTCCTCTAGTTGTTTCTTTAGTTCGACTAACTCTGCAGTGGCCATTCTATAAGGGTTCTTCGATATAGGCCTTGATCTAGGAATCAAATAAATGGAAAACTCAACTTCTCATTCTGGAGGATGTCCAGGTAAATCTTCCGGAAATACATCTACAAATTCTTTCACAACAGGTACATCCTCTATTTGAACATTCCTTTCCTCACCGACAGTTATTTCATTCTCTTCCTCCCCAATAATTGAATTAAGTTGAGCTACTGGGGGTGGATCTAAATAAGAATTAGGTGGTGACGATTCTGCTCTAAAGATAAGGTGTTCCTTATCATTATCATCAAGAATCGTAACCTCGTTCTTCTTACAGTAAATCTTCGCATCATAGTCCGAAAGCCAGTCCATACCGAGGATTATATCAAACTCAATCATAGGTATTACGATGAGATCAGCAGATAAAGAAAATTTATGTGCTCTAATGGGGACTGATTCACAAAACTTTGTTGCAATGATACTTCCCTTAGGAGTTTTAACTGACAACTTCCTTATTAAATCAAATTGGAAATATCTAATTTTCTTAGCAAACTGGGAAGATATGAAACAATGCGACGATCCAGAGTAAAATAGTGCATTTGCTAAACTTGAGGAAACCATTAAATTACCTGCCACCACGTCTTTCGGAGCTTCTACCTCAGCAGTAGTGATAGCATAAGCTTGGCCTTGATCCCTTGGCCTTTTCTGAGGTAAGTTCTCCTGACGCTTAGGAAATTCATTCGCATAATGTCCCATCTCCCTGCAATTGTAGCACTGAACGTTGGTGGCTTCCTTCTTCCCTTTGCAATCATGAGCTTGGTGGCCTTTTTCACCACACTTGTAACAGACTCCCATTCCCTTCAAGCAAGCATCGGGGTGTTTCTTCCCACATTTACCACAGGATGGATATTCAACCTTTCCTTTCTTACCCTTATTTCAATTCCCATATTGATCAGCAGGCCTCTTCTTCTCTTGCTTTGCTTTAAAGTCATAAGACTTAGAGAATTCTTTTTCGGTCTTGATAGCACATGAGACAATGTCTTCGTACGACGAAAAGGATTGTGAGACTAATGCTCGATGGAGAAATGGTTTTAACCCCTCAACGAAACGATCAATATTACTTCTTTGGTTACGTATATAATCACCAGCGTACCTTGATAACCTTGTAAAGTTAGCCTCATACTTTGTGACATTCTCATCCTCCTTCTGTCTCAGACTTAGAAATTGCCTTTCCATATCTACTCGATGGTCGCGAGGAAAGTATTTTTCTAAAAACAGATCTTTGAACTCCCTCCATTCCATATTTGATACTTCATCATCTTCCTTCGTATTTTGAATCAATGACCACCATTGATCAGCATCTCCAGTGAGGCGGTAAACTACCATGATAACTTTTTCCCTTTCACTGCTCCCCAAAGCCAGAAATATTTTCTCTAAGGAAAATATCCATTGCTCAGCTACTAAGGGATTTGTACTCCCATTGAACGTTGGTGGTTGTTGCCTCATGAATCGATCTAACATTGATCCTCCATGCTGCGGATCAGGGTGCTCCATACGGGTAAGGTTATTATTCATAAACTGAGTAAGTTGTCCCAGTATGGTGATTAGCTGATCGGCTCCAGTTGCATCACCAGCTCCACTATAATTATCATGAGTAGGAGGGCAATCCCTACATGGAGTGCGTGCATTGATACGGTTTCCATTTCTTCCACTAGGCGCCATTTCTAAACAATGGCATAAACTAGATCAGTTTATGAATCAAAATACATAATCCCATACTTATAAAACACTTAACATAAATTGAACTATTTATGGATATAATCCATAATCATAAAAATGTCTCCTTTAAGGATGTATATACTCATAAACCCTTCATAATGGTTTTTAAAGAAAATGAGAATTATCCTAAGCATATCCCCCGGGAGTGTCGTAACCAAGAGTGCAGCAAGGCTCGTTGTCGTGCACCAGTTCCCGTTCGAGTCTAGCTCAAAGCGGTGTTTTCGGGTTTTACCCCTAGGTACATCTGTGCCAGAGCCGCCTCTACCTGCTCGTATCCAGACAGGGATGTATTGCTCGGAAAACTCACAAAATCCCTACAATACCAAAATTCTAGGAAGTTCTTCTACACTAATCCTCAAAGTTCATCTTAGGTCTACGTGCTCTAATCAGAGTTTATCTAAATCTAGCTTCCAAGGTTTGTACTAAACTTCCTCTGATACCAACTGTAACGCCCCGACCCTAGTTACCCAAAGTCGGTGCATTATTACATAACATTGGCATGATCACAAGAAAGATCAAATCTCGAAAGACCGATTGGTTTAGTAGCCTTGGAAACACTAGATATATTCATAAGTTTTACATTACATCATAAAATGAAAAACTACTACAACAACATAATGTCTCCATAATCCACACTCATATCCCCACATAATATCCCTGAAGGTCATTCATAATTTACTTCTTCACTTCCTGGTAAAAATAAAACATAGAAAAGGGGTGAGCTCAAAAGCCCAGTAAGGATAACAATATAGCAGAAACTTTCATAAATGAGAATAAACATTTAAGGCAATGTATAACTAAAACAACAGCCTTTCAAACTTGAACTTTCAACATTGTATGGCATAAATAAAATGAAATAATTCCATTTACTCATTCACATGGATATTCTATTAATCGAATAATCACATGCAAAATCACTAACCACTTTCATAATGTTGGAATGCATAATTCCAGACTATCATAACCACATAGTCAAGGCCTCGTGCCAAGACTACAAATAATATTTTGTCAAGGCCTTGTGCCAAGACACTAGTTTGTCTCATGAGACCTACCGATGCATCGAGGAGCTATAGCGAGCTCCACCCGTCACTTACTATGTCCAATGCATTCGCATATGAAAAGGTTTAAACATAACATAAACATTCGTATTAAAACTAGCATACGAAATGTAAATAATTTCACCATAAACTACGAATGGTATAAAAATAGCACATCCACAGTCAAACATATCACAAAACCTTCAATAAAATATATAAGTTTTGTATCATAATAAATCAACTTCAAATAATCTTAAAATCCATCAAAGGATGTTGACATAGATGAAATCAATATTCTTTTTAAAGAAATATCTCCTTTTAATTTGAAATCATTTAAGATCCATATAAAATAAAACATTTTCTTTGAAAATATTCTTATAAGCTTGTAAGGGAAGCTTTGAAGATTTTATAACGGCGGAAAATAGACGCACCCGCCGTATAAGTTGAAAAAAACATTCTTACCTTAATTCTGTCGAAAAGGTTAAAAAGGACCTTGTTTTGAAAACGACCGAAAGATTCCTTTATAAACCACTTGTAAAAGACAAAAAGGGTATAAATGACTTTAACTCATATTCTAGTAAATAGTAAAAATGTTTTGAAATACATTTTTATGAAACATGGATGTGGATGATAAAGAGATCCCAGTAGATTATTACGTATAAACAACCTCGGATAATGAAGAGATTGTGAAATAACCCTTACCTTGTACTTTTCCTTGGTTGGGGTAGGTTAACCTCCTGTATAATGGTGAAATAATTGTTATTAAATTATACAAGAATCATATATATTAATATGATATCATATATGATCTTTTAACATTGATTTGTTAATAATATCTTAGAATTATCGTCGTTTCGGGTGTTAACTTACTCATTTTCTTTTATATGTTTTGTTAAATAAACCATGTTTGTTGTATCTTATTCATATCCATAATGATATAAAGTCCTTAAAAATCATTTTTAAATCATCAAATGATAATTATACTTGAATGGATACGATGGAGAATGAATCTCATCGCGTTCGTGGAGACGGTAGTCCGTACGTACGCACGAGCGACAATATCATTCTTTTGATATTAAAATAATATATAAATGGATGGTATATCATATATAAAGAATCATCAACATGTTATATTTATTATTTACTTGAGTTAAACATCATTATTATACCCATCCAAATAATATTATATTGAATAACAATTACACCACGACGTGGAGACGGTAAGCCGTACGTACGCACGTATGGTGACATGTTATTCAAAGGGTGGATAGAATGCTGAATATGGTTGTACCATATTTATAATAACATCAAATTATATGTGAGATACTGGATTTATTATTTTATAATGGTAAGAACAAAGAAAGATGAAGTGGAAGAAGAAAGGAACTTGAAAAGGGGTGGTGAAAACATTACCTCTTCTTCGGGGTCTTCCTTTTGATTTGATCAAAAGGGCTCCATAGGTTGGCTTTATGATCAAAATAAGGCCTCTAGGTTGTATTGAGGGATGTTGGGAGAGTATTCGGGCAGAGTTTTTCCGAACCAAAAGGCTTTTAAGGTGTGAAGAAATGAGAAGGAGGAGTTCCCTTTTATAAGAGGGGTGAGGGGCACCTTTGGAAAAGCTAGAAATATTAATTTATAATAAATTCATATTCGGTTTCTAATGGATCCAAAGTTGATTATTCAAATTTTAAGGTGGGGATGGGTCTAAAACAACTCAACCAATAGAATTTAGACAGGTTTGGGTACTTATATTAACCTTATCTTTAAGTATTAACTCTAAGTTAATTTGTTTCACTTTTACAATGTCACTGTGTATTTTTATATAATATGGTTAATAAACTTAATATATACATACAAGCGACCCCCAAGTGGTCCATTAATGATTAACCTATCATGATATAAGTCTCTTGGCCTAACCTTAGATTTTTAGGAATTTAATATCAATTAATAATATAATATTTGTTTTAAGAACTCTTTTATGTCAATTTTGACACTATTCAATAGTTGATTTTTGTGAAACTCATAAAAGATTGATTACTTCGAAAAAAGTCCATTAAATCAATCCTAATATATCATATTATCCTAGAAAATTAGTTTAATTCATTAAAAGTTTCATATTATATTTATTTGGGTATTTATAATATCAATTATTTTAATTTTTCACTATTATAGTAATTACTGCATCATCATTGTGTCATAAATAAAATAAATTATATAATGTATAAAAATTATAAATAAAATATCATTATGTAGTAAATCGTTTTAGCTTTCTAATGAATATTTATAATCTAAAATCCAACATATATAACCCTATGTAACAATTGTTTTTCTAAAATATATATGCTTGTGTCATTTTTGTATTCATTTTAACTTAATTAAAATAAAGTGTCATTATCACTTACAAGTGGATCCATGGGGTCCCGAAATCGACCCAAAGATGCCCATGGTCGACCATGTATCAAACAATAGGGTTAAGACACGTTTTAGAGTAATTTAGTATTATTATAATATTATTTTTTAACCCTTATTTACCGGATTTACCCTTAACCATGGTAAATAAAATATTTACCGCAGTAATTATTCAAAATGCCTAAAAATAAAAGTTACCTATTTACACAATTTGAACATCCTGATTCCAAATATGGAATCCATTTTCCTAAATTCAAAACACAGAAGTGGCAGAAATTAATTTAAAATTAATTCCCGCTGTCAAAACAAAAAGCGTGTTTTTAAGAGATAATAACTATCAAAAGATTGACACTTGTTTATGTTCCGTTTAATTGTAAAATTATGTCCAATGACCAAAATTATATTAAATGGTAAAAATATATTCTAAATATACTTTAAAACTACTAAAATTAATAATTTATCACTATTAATTATTTTGATTAAAAAAGTTGTTTTTAATTAAAATATAGTAATTTTCACTATTCATCAAAATATGAAAGTTATCCGAAAAGTACCAAAATTTCACCTTAGGCTAAATTAGATATTCCAAATCCAAAAATGAAGTCTATTTTGAAATATAAAATATATATAATTTTAAAAAGTAGGTATTACTATTCATAACGGCTAGTTTGATTGGTTATGGTGTGTTAGGACTCGGTGTTGCGTACAACACACGCTATCACATTATTCAAAGAGAAGTGTACCGTAGAAGCTTGGGGTGTTACACTATAAATATTCATTAGAAAGATAAAAATATTTCCTATATAATAGTATTTTATTTATAATTGTTATACATTTAATAATTAAATTTATTTATGACACAATAATAATACAATATTTTCAATATTAATGAAAGAATCAAATAATTGGTATTATAAATGATAAAATAAATATAATTTGAAAGTTTTGATACCATCCACAAATTTTATAGGTCAATATGACATGTTATTATTACTTAAATTAATTTTTTTAGAATTAATAAAGTTTTTAATACTTGAACAAAAATAAATTATTAAATAGTGTCAAAATTGACATAAATGAGTTTTTTAAAAAAACTATTATATTATTAATTGATATTCTATTCATAAAAATATAAGGATCGTCCAAAGGACTTATATAATGATATTTTTATCATTAATGGACCACTTTTATGTCTCTTGGACTTATATAGTATGTTTATTAACTATATAATTTAAAAATACAATGAGACATGGTAAATGTCAAACTATTTAACTAAGAGTTAAATCAAAAATATAAAGTTAATATAGTTACACAAACCTATCTAAAACATATTGGTTGAGTTTTCTTCGACCTATCCCCACCATAATTTTTAAATAATACTCTTTTAAGCCATTAGAAACTGAATATGAATTTATTATAAAATAATATTTCTAGCTTTTCCTAAGGTTCCCCTCACCCCTCTTATAAAAGGGCAATCCCCATTCCCTCTAATTCACACCTTCAAAGCATTTTGGATCGACCAATACCTACCTAAATTTCCTCCCAACATCCCTAAATTTATCCTAGAGGCATTATTTTGATCAGAAATCCAACCTAAGTATCCCTTTTCATCAAATCAAAAGGAAGAACCCAAAGATGATGTAATGATTTCACCACCCTCTTTCAAGTTCCTTTCTTCTTCCACTTCTTCTTTCATTGTTATTTCCATTATAAAATAGTTACTCCAGTATCTTATATATAATGTTATGTGATTATAAATATGTTACAATCATATTCAGTAATCTATCCATCCTTTTAATGACATGTCACCATACGTGCGTACGTACAACCTACCGTCTCCACGTCGTGGTAAAATTGTTATTCAAAACATTATTATTAGGATGGGTATGAAAATGATGTGTAACTGAAGTAAATAATAAATATAACATTATAATGAATCTTTATATATGATATACCATAAAATTATATATGATTTTAATATCAAAATAATGATATTGTCGCTTGTGCGTACGTACGGATTACCATCTCTACGAAAACAATGAGATTCATTCCCCCATCGTATCCATTCAAGACTAATTCTCATTTGATGATTAAAAATAATGTTTAAATACTTGATATCATTCTAGATATGAATAAGATACTTCCCATCCATAAAAAATATGACTCACATAACAAATAATATAATGGAAAACTAATTCGTTAATACCTAAAACCGTACTAATATATTATTAACAAAGCAATGTTAAAAGATCATATATGATATCATATTAATGTATATGATTCTTTTATAATTTTAAAAAAATTATTTCACCATTATACAAGAGGTTAACCTACCATCAACCAAGGCAATGTACAAGGTAAGGGTTTATTCTACAATCTCTTCATTATTCGAGGTTGTTTATACTTAATTATCTACTTGGATCTCTTTATCATCTGCATCCATGTTTCTTAAAAATATATTTCAAAACATTTTTAATATTAACTTCATAATGGGTTAAAGTAATTTATACCCATATATGTTTTGAAAGGAATCATTCCATCATTTTCCAAACAAGGTACTTTTTGGCCTTTTCGACAAATTTAAGGTAAGAATGTCTTTTTAACTTATATGGCGGGTGCGGCTATTTTCCACCATTACAACATCATCAGAGCTTCCCTTAAAAGATTATAAGAATATTTTCAAAATAAATGTTTTCTTTATAATTATGTGAATCTTAAATAATTTCAAAATAGAGAGTGATATTTCTCTAAAAACCATTTTTATTTCATCTATGTCAACATCCTTAGATGGATTTTAAGTTTATTTGAAGGTGATTTATTATGATACAAAAAATTCATATTGTATTGAAGGTTTTCTGATATGTTTGACTATGGATGTGATATTTTTATAGAATTCATGGTTTATGGTTAAAGTATTGACATTTCATATGCTAGTTTTAATACGAATGTTTATGATATGTTTAAACCTTTAATATGAGAAATGTATTGGAATTTGAAAGTGATGGGTGGAGCCCACTATAGCTCCTCAATGCATCGGTAGGTCTCTTGAGACAACTAGACGTGGAATTGGCCGAGGCCATTTCCCAATTTGATATATGGTTTTGGCCGAGGCCTTAATCATTTTTAGACATCTTGTCTGAGGCCTTGATGAAATGTATCAGAATGTCCGACATTATATATTCCCTCATTATGAAAATAATATTGATGGTTCATGTGGTCATTCGACTACTAGAATACCCATGATTATGTTTTATTATGGCATAATTTACTCAGCTCATATTCGTTCCATAAAAGAATTCATGTTTATTATTGGTTAAGGAATGTGGTTTCAATTATTACCCATGCTTAATATTTATCTCATTTTTCACTGCATTACTTACCCTTTTTGAGCATTTGAGCTCACCCCTTTCTTATGTTTCATTTTTGCAGGATATGAAGAAGTTTGTTTTGATTGACCCACAGGCATAATCTAGGAGGCTCTAATGTTTTTAATGAAATATATTTGTGTGTTATTTCTCTTCAAGCTGTAAAGTTGAACTTATGTATGAATCTTGTTTCCAATAATACTAAACCGATCGGTCTTTCGAGAAAATATTTCCTTGTGACCATGGCAATGATATGTAATAATGCACCGACTCTGGGTAACTAGGGTCGGGGCATTAAGATAATAGATTGGGTTGGGGTTTCCCCACTTCCTAGGGGGTGGTCATAGACAAACAAATATTTTTCACAGCATGACTGATATATTGAGTGTTTTTTAAAAGGTATCTTGGTAATTTGAGAGGGGGTCATATTTACAACCACCCTTAGGCTCCCTAGGACGTGACGTTTCAAATGAGGGGGAATATTCCAATTTGGATCCCCTCTTCCTCCCTTTGTCTCTCCAACAATATTAGCGGTAAAACATGGATTGTTCATATAGATCCATTTTAGGGATCCTCTATATCTCTCTATTTTTCTTTCGCTTTAAATTACATAAAATTTTTAGTTAATTTCGTGGGTTTCAAGGGGATCATTCCACCAGAATATTGTTTCATTGTTCCTATTTGGGTATCATTTGTGTGTGGCATGTATGAATGTTCCAAAATGGTATCTTCATGTAATCATTCATAATTCATCATAATTTATACCAATTTGTGGATTTATCATTGTTTTATATATATTTTGGGTTTATTTAGCAATTAACTTAGTTTTATTAATTGGGCCTTTAGTGTGTCTTAGGCCTGGGTGCACAGAAAGTGTGAACCACACCTCCTTTACTCAAGGTTCTATCTGTTGTGATGTTTCTTGAGATTTTATTTGATTATTATAGGATAGGATTCTAGGTTTGTAGGTTTAGATTATTTTAATTTGTATTGTTTAGGGCTGGTATAGGTTCTTGTGGACCTAGATAAGGTTACTATGAGTTTAGGATTGATATATGATTCGTTGTTTGATGTATGTTTCTCCATGCATAACTTTTTAAATTTAAATCCATTATTCTATGATTTTATTTAAACCATTATTTGTATCTATTAATAGTTGTTCAATGTGTATCTTTTTATAATTTCCTAATTTAATCAGTTCTCTCTCAATTATAATTTGACATAAATAGGAATTTATAATGTATCTATGCTTAAATCCTATTTTTTATAAATTTAGAATTGTTTAGAAATTTTTTAAAATTCCTTAAAAGATATTTACAAATTAATTTTGTCATAAAATAAGGGATTTTTGGTTTTTAATATTTTTAATATGTGGGACTTATGTTTTAAAAAAAGGAAAAACGATGTATGGATGATCATGGGTTTTTTATTATTTTATTAGGTTTTAATAATTGATTGACATTCCTTATTAATATTTTTATAATATTTGGATTTGAATGTTGTTATGTCGAATCTATGAAATAATATGTTGTTCCAAAGAGTTTTAAAATATTTTTCATGTTTTTTTTCAATGAAATCGAGTCCTAATTTTATTTCTCTTTTTATATTTACAAATTACTTCTTTTCAATGCATAGAAAGTGTTTTTGTGATGTCAACTATTCTATAAAGTGATTCCCATGTATTTTCTTGTATAAAATATAAATCTATGTTGATAGTTTTTCAATTTATGAGAATATCTAGGAAATGGGATTATTTTCAATAATTTACTCTTATTTAATAATGGGTGGTTCCTATGAAAATCATTTGGAGGTGAGGGTCTGTTATGATTTATGGTTATTGTGTGTTTTACATATGTAACATTGATTTTATATGATTGATATTAATAACCTCCATTAGTTGGTCATGGGAACCCCATGTACTTATTTTGGGAATTCTAGGACAATTCTGGTTTGACAACTAGATATTCTCTACCTAATCGTTAGATTATGCCACACCAACTAAACAAGATTGTGATATTGTTATAATAAATATAAGGACTTGAAAAAGTTCTCCCTAGTGGACTTTATGGGACTGGATATAGCTGTTTGTCACTTCATGTGTTTTTTTCTATCAAAATATAGTATGAGGATACTAGGATTCCATGAGTTTAGTTCCCTGGGTCAACTCACATGATGTTGTTCACATTGAGCTCTTTTATTTTATTATTGGATGTTATTGTTGTTTATACTTGTTAATTTTCATTATCTACATGATTATTTTTTCTAGTTACATTCGTGACCCCTGTGACTCACACGAGTACCCCGTGCTAGTTTTCCACATAACCTCAAGTTTACCTCCCAATACGCCATAGGATCCTGAATAGAAGATAGGGTCTCATGTCAGTCATGGTGAGACTATAAATTCATTATTAGAGTAATAAAACATCAGAAATAGATGAACCAAATTCAAGAGATAATAAACATATGCCAAAAAAATAGAATCACATGATGACCAAAATATGAATACAGTATGTAACAACCCAGGAACTTATAAGATAATTAACTTTATACTTAATTTAACACTTCTAGGTTTTGAATTTCTAAAAATGGTCATCTTCAATTATGATCAGTATGTTATTTAGTGTCTTATAAGGACATCTTAATTTTTGGTAAACATTAACCTGCCCTTATGAATAGTAACCTAACCATATGAATAGTAGTATGAACCTTATGAATAGTAAAACATCCAAAATAATTGTTACCTTACCCATGGATGATTAAATTAAATTTAGGAATATTATAAATGACAATTTGACTATAGTCAAATTATTGATGTTGTTGTATGTCATAAATATTTAATAATAATTAATTAATAAAATTTAAAGAAAATTTATTTTTCTAAAATGTTATCATTAATTAACAAAAATATGTCTTTTAGGTTTTAAGATAATTTTATATGACCTTATGGAATTTTTAAAGAATTATAAAATCTATTTTAATTTTAAAATCTGAATTTTTCAAGTAAATTATGATTTTAATTAAAAATTAAATTAATTATATTTAGAAACAATTAATAGAAAAATCTGTTTCATTTTTTGATTCTTCATGTCAAAAAATTATTCAGGTGGATTTTTGGGATTTTTTTGAAATACTTTAATTTTCGAGGGGATAGTAAAAATACAGTTTTTCACATAACCGATATATCTTAAATTGGATCATTCATGATGTAATGATGACATAAACATTATAGAACTTTAAAATCGGCCATTTTATATTTAATTATATAAATGTTTCCTCAAAATACAATAAACTAAATTTCTAAACCTAAAAAAGAACTTTCCAAAAGCTAAATTCAAAAATAGATTCCTTAAAGTTTCATTTTCTCTTTCTTTCCACTTTATTTTTAATAAATTAATTAATTTGAATTATAAATATGATATACAGTCCAAAAAAATTATATTATATTAATATATAATTTATGTTTTCAAAAAACTACTATTACATGTCTACCATTTGATTTATTATTATATTTAATATTTTGTTCTAAGAACACCCCCTCCTCATGTATAAATAACCCCTCTCTCCCTTGCCAAACCACACCTCTCAAGCCTTGATCATGGTCGAATTTCTCCCAATATCCTTCCCCAATATCCTTATTCCCATCTAAGACCTACTGTTCTCACCCAAAGGCCAAAATCAAAGCCCTTAAGGAGGATCTCAAGGACATGAGATCAAGAGGTAAGAAATCTTCTTCCTCTTTCACATGTTTTCCATTCCTTTAATTTTCATTTATTATATTATCTTCCTCTACTGGTATCAAAGATTCTTGAAATCTCCCTAAATCTTGTATATTCTTGATTTTTTAATTTTCATGTAAAATTAATCATCGATCTCCTTCTCCTCTCTCAATTATTCAAGTAATAATAACATTGTCTCTGATGTGTATACTTATCGACATTGTGGATGATGTGATTTCAATTTTCATTAATTACATCTAGTATGGACCTCAAACCATTTTTATGGTTTAATTAGGTTATAATATATTTATTATTTCTCATCCATGGTTATATAATTCTTTTTTACACAAGGTTTTAATTTATAAATAAAATTGAGGTCGTTATTATCAAAAAAACCACTAAAATGATCTAAACAAACATCATAAATGTTTTAACTACTGAATATTTATCCCATAAGAATTAAAAATGATAAATTGTGTAATTGAGGTTATGGAAACATTTAAATACCCTTTATTTTCTCTTCTGGATTTTCTTTTACAACCGACATAAAAATCCATTGCAAACCGCTCATGGAAACCCTGTAATGCATGCATGCGAAAAAAGGGAAATAAAAAAAGTGGTATTAATGAATAGGTGTAATGATGTTATAAAGTGATCATATAATATGTTATAAACATGAACATGTTTTTTTAATCATAATAAAATTAGTTTAATAATTATACAGAATTTTTAAACATGTTTCAATGAATTCGAAACAGAGGTAAGGGGTTTTCCCTCTCACTCGCTTTTATTCATGAATCTCCCCTATGTTGCATCCTTTTATTTTTAATTATAAATGATTGGGTATGTTTTAACACATCACTCATGCTTACCTTATTATATATTGATGATGAGATACCTCATTCTATCTCATTAAGCATTCCCATGTACACCTGATACCATGCCGAAATTTCATAAGTGAATTTTAAACCCAATTTCCATTCTATGGGATAACCTTATCCTTCACTGATTTTAATCATGATAAGATGACTTGGGAAATTAAATTTGATTATATATTGTTTAATTATCTATATTTACAGTGTATATACATGTTTCCTTCATTTAATCAATTCTCTTTTCAATGTTACGGTATTCGTAAAGGACTATCCTCTAAAAATCCTTCTAAATGTCTCCTTTATGAAATCCAAAGAGACTGTTATTTTTCTTATGAAATTATTGTAATATTCTTATTTTAAGATGTCTTATTACCATATTTATTACCTTATATTTTTTTGGTTGTTTTTAAATGATAATATTTCATTATCATTTGTAAATTTTTTATGTTTTAAGAGTGATTTTTATGAGGAGATGATATTTTAAATGTGAATGTGTTTTTCCCAAGGGTGTATATGAATTATGAAATGTTTTATTCATGTTATGTTCCTAGATAATTATTTATGTTTGGTTGATCCCATTATAGCTCAATATATGATGAGTGATCCCCATTATAGCTCACAATATGTCGAGTTCAGCCCTTTATAGCTCAAGATATGACGGGTGAGCCCCATTATAGCTCTCCAATGAATTGGGTACTCCAAAGATGGAAGTGGACCAAATGGTTATTTCAAGTTTAAGGTGGAATTTATGATTGATATGGTAAATTGTTTCCAATGAAACTACATGATTATTATATGCATTCGAATTTTTATGATATGGGATTATTTTTTTTTTATGTTATCACTTGACTAACGATTTCTTTCATTATATCCCTTACTAAGTTATGTACTAATTCTACATTTTTAAATGTTTTTCACATGATATAAGGATGGGTATTAGTAAGAGTGGATTCATTATGAATGTTATGAAGATATTTTTAAAAAATCATGTGTTATGTTTTAATGTTTTATACATTGAAAAAATGGATATTGTTTTTAATAGTATCCTATTTGTATTAATGTGGTATGTTATGTATGTAAGATATCCTAACTCTCTAAAAATCTAAACTCTAAATGATAATAATTGTGTAATAAATTTATGTTATTGAATAAAATTCATGATTATATAATGTTTTAATGCTGGTTCTTGATATAATATCCAAAACTAAATAGTATATATATATTAAAAAATATAAGTCATGTGTCAATATACAACGAACCCAAAATAAATGAAGATAATGACAACTAAAAATCTGGTCTTCAATCATGTTTTGTTCCCACATCAATTCTCCTTCCAAAATAAGCCACAAAAATAATACACATTCACTTATCCTATCATAGAAACATAAATCCTTTTCGAGTTCCAATCAGGAATCCTAAGTATGTTGTGAGTACAACTTAATAGGACATCACTAAGGACATCTAAAGAAATATCCAGTCAATAAAAATTTATCAAACTTTATAATCAATAAATTAAAATGCATAAGTAAACAACTATCACATTTATTATTCTTTAAATCAACCACATAAATCATTGGGGACCTAAGGGCATTCGAACCAGAATACCTACTTTTTCTCATGCTAAAATATGAATCGTATCCCAATACCATGGTTATCAATTATTATTTAATTTAAATTATTTTTATGGACTGTTGATACCATATTCTAATGCCCGTAATCTGGACTGAGATCATTGTGTTTAGTACCATGTGGGTATTGCAGGTAGTATCCTATTACCCACAACTCATTTATCAAGAAATCACATGAGTGGGATTTTGAAGAAGAAGTATATTTCCCACACTTATTGGTCAAATAGTCACATGAGTTTGATTTTTAATATTCTATCTATGTCCCACACTTATTTATCAATATGGGATTTTGTAGTAGCATTCCATTCCCCATAAATGTTTATTAATTCATCACTATGGGATTTTGAATCAGTAGTCCATGTCCCACACATGTTTATCAATAAATGAAATGAATTACATGTATCTCGTTAATCAAGATTAATAATTATTAATCCTTTTACCAACATTTCACATCATGGTACCATCATTATTTCTCACCAAAAACATGGGTTTTCAATTTAATCACCTGGAAAAATATGAATAAATAACCATTAATCCATTTATAATCATTTAACCATATAACCCATTAATCCATGAATGGGAAAGTCAACCATCCTATAATTCTTATTTTCAATTAAATCATAATCATATTAATTTATAAATTACTCAACCACAATATACCATAAATTCCATGATTACAATATTCCATTAATTAATTAAAAAATTAATTAAACCAATTTTTCCAATTTCTAATTTCCCAAAAATCAGCCCTAATTCATCATCACATAGAAATCAAATCAATTAAGCTTCATGTTTTCATTATTTGATTAATAAATAAATTTATTAAATTTAAAATTCAATTTTCAAACATTTCAATTGAAATTATAAAATACATATACACAATTACAATTCAATACTATGGAAATTTAATTTAGAGAACCCATAAGAAAATTGATGACAAATCTCCCCAAGAGAAATCCACAATTGAAGGATAAAAATGAAGATCAGGATGGAGAATGAGATATAGATATGAAACCTAGATTCATGATCAAATGAAAAGGGTCCAACTAACATAGATATAAATCCATAATAAATATATGAAAATATAACTTCAAATGATGAGAGAAAATGGATGATTTGGAGGAAACCATATGAGATGAGAATTTATTACTAGGATAGGTACATGTCTTCATTTCAGGCTTTCATTCAAAATGAACGGAGGTCAGAAGGCCTCTTAATTAATCTAAGAGCCACCCAAAATGATATAAATAAATTAGGGACAATTTGGTTAAAATTAGGGTGAGTTCATAGGGGTTCAAAATTCTAAAAATCAATTTTTAAAATATTAAAAATTGTGTCCATGGTTTCCTAGGTAGGGGTGCATGGTTTTCTAAACCATGTGTGTAACACCCCAAGTTTTATTAAAAAAATTATTCAATGTAATAAATGATTTATAAGTTGAATTAATATTATTATGGTGATTTTAATAAAGACATGTGGTTTCATTTAAAATAAATGCAATTTTGTTACTTAAATTAACATTATTTTAAAAATAACTTTTTTGAAATACATGATGACATACAAATTAATCATGAAATATACCAACCTAAAATGAAATTTTCCTAATATATTGTTTTTGTAAATAAATATAATTAAAGTTAATATTATTATAAAATTTTTTAATAACGTTATTTGTACATGTCATTTAAAATTATTATTTCAATGCATTATATGTTGTAATATTAATGTCAAAATATTTTAAGTGACATTATTTTTTAAAAATGCACTATTAATATTCACATTTTAATTTATGTAAATATGTATTTAATCTGGGATATAAATAATTATTTCGGTTTTATATTCGAAAATATGATATATATATATATATATATATTTGTGTGTGTGTGTGAGAGAGAGAGAGAGACTATGTGTGTGTGTGTGTGTGAAATTATAATTATTGGTTTTAAATTGTAATCTTTGATTAGAATAACATTTTATAAAATTATTAATATTATGAATTTTGTTAAATAAAATTATAATTATATAGTATAAATATTTTAATATAGTATTGAAATAATATGCAGCACCCCAATATTTCATAGTATGTTATCTCATTAAAGTAATTCAATAGCTTGCGCTACACGCAACACCGAGTTTGAGCGCACCACAACTTACCAAATTAGCGGTTCAAAAACCCGTTATGAATAGTATTAACTGGATTTTGAATGTTATATACTCTATATAATTTTAACATCTATATTATGTTTTTCATAGACATAATATAAGAACAAATTATTTTTTTTCAAATAAAAGTAGTTTTTTTCCAAAAACTGAAATTTTACCGCCTCTTAATGGCGAACACTTTTTTAAAACCAATATTTGACACTTTTATATATTAAATTTAATGAAATTAAATTATTATTTAGAAGAGGGACATAAAAAAAATTTTGGATAAATTTTTGATACTTTTCTGATAAATTTCAAATTTTGACGAATAGTGAACAATACTATGTTTTAATTGAAAACGACTTTTTTAGTCGAAATAATTTATAGTTTTTAGTTATGAATTTGGAAGCTTTTAAAGTATAATTAGATTATATTTTTATCATTTAATATAATTGTGGTCATTATAATTAAATCCACATTTAAATTTTAACATAAACACATGTCAATCTTTTGATAGTTTTTACTTTTTTAAAAACCTACTTTTGGTTTTGACAACGGGAATTAATTTAAAAATAACAAATGAAACTTATATGTTTTTAATTTTGTAAAATGTACTTCATTTTTGTATTCAGAATAACAAAATTATCTTAGGTTTAATTTTTGGTATTTTTCTGAAAACTTTCAAATTTTGATGAATAGTGAATAACACTAAGTTATTGTTTAGATCCAACTTTTTTTTAAATAATTATTTATTTAATTTAAATTTATTTTTTTTCAAATAGATACATAATTACAATATAATTTCAATTTAATTAATTGGAGTCATTTTATAATCAGTTTAGATATATAAAAATCTTATTAAACTTTTTACCATATTTTATCCACCACCTAGGAGAATTTGGAAATTTGAAAAAAAATTAATTTTACCACTTCTGTGAGTTTAATTTCAAAAATCCCAGAGACACAGTTGACATTAGTATTTAAACTTTTTTTCAAGAAGACGAAAATAGTTTTTTTGTGAATGTTATGTTTTGACTTTTATTTACCACGGTTAAACGTAAATAGGGTAATTAAGGGTAAAAATGATATCATAATTACCCTAAAACATGTCCTAATTCTATTGGATAAGTGTAATTCTACCACTAAAACCTTATTAATAAAATATTATCCTCTTTGGTCCACTTTGATTAGATTACGACATTTATTTTTATTTTATTTAAGGAAGAGTTAAAAGAGTTAAATTCAAAGTTTAGTAACTAAACCATTTTTAATATAGGGTTATACAAAATATAAATTCCGATATAAAAATTCATTAGAAATATAAAATAATTTCCTACATAATTTTAGTTTATTTATAGTTTTTAGACATTAAATAATTTAATTTATTTATGACACAGTGATGATGCAGTACTTACATTATTAATGAAATATTAAAATAATTTATATTATAAATATCTAAATAAATATAAATTGAGGCATATGATGAATTAAACTAATTTTATATAATAATATGACATGTTAGGGTTTATTAGTTAAATTTTTTTCTAAGTGATAAGGTTTCTATGACTTTCAAAAAAACAAAATACCTAATAGTGTCAAAATTGACATTAATTAATTTTTAAAACAAATACTATATTATTGGTGGATATAATATTCCTTAAAATCTAAGGTTCAGAAAAAGTGATTAAATAATATTATATATGTCATTAATGAACCACTTGAGGTTCACTAGGAAGTTTATAGTATGTTTATCAACCATATAGTGTAAGAATACAAGAAGACATGGTAAAAGTTAAACTATTTAACTAAGAGTTAAATCTAAAATATTTGGTTAAAATGGTAACCTAAACTTGTCTAAAACCACTTGTTTGAGAGTTTTTCGACCCAAACCCACCTTATCCTCCAAATAAATCATTTTTATTGATTAAAAGCAGAATATTATTTTAATATAAAATAATATTTCAAGATTTTCATAAAGTTACCATCACCTCTCTTATAAATGGGTACTTCTCCTTCTCTTAATTTCACACCTCCAAAGCCATTTGGATCAGACAAATCCTGCCCAAATATCTACCCAACTTCCCCAACTTCAACCTAAAGTCCTTTCATTGATCATAAATCCAACCTGTTGATCCATTTTGATCAACTCAAAATGAAACACCTGAAGAAGAGATAATAATTTCACCAACCTCTTTCAAGTACTTTTCATCTTCCACTTTCTCTTTCTTTGTTGTTTCCAGAACAAAATAATAACTATAGTACCACCAACATACTATGATTTTATTATAAATATGGTACAACTATATCAGTTATTCTATCCATCCTCTAAATGACAAAGTCACCATACGTGCGTAAGTACGGCTTAGCGTCTCCACGTCGTGGTGTAGTTTTTTATTCTAACACATCATTATTTGGAAGAGTATAATAATGAGTATAACTGATGTAAATAATAAATATAACATGTTAATTATTTTTCATATGTGATATAACATCCAATTAAATATGATTTTACCATCAATATAATTATATTGTCGCTCGTGCGTACGTACGGATTACCGTCTCAACGACACGATGAGATTCATTTTCACGTTCACCATTCAATGATGATTATAAAAATATATATTATTAATAAGTATGTAGTATATGATATAATAATGTGACAGGATATATAAATATATATGTGTGTCTACTTACATATATCTTATTCACTTACATCCGTTCAATACGATATGAAAATGGAAACAGCGTTTATGCATACGTACAGGCTACCGTCTCCATAAACGGTGCCTTCCATTTCATATATATATCTATTATAAATATTTATATACTAAATATATATGATATATAAATAAATTTTTATATTCTGGATGTATTTAAATAATGATCTAAATGATATGATCAAGAATAACAAGTTAAAACACCTGTGATAAAGAAAGTGATTATTACCTAAAATGTTAATTTAACATGGAAATAATTATTAAATGGGTAGTATAAAGTCATAAAAGAATAATATATGATATAATAAGTATTAATATAGTTCTGGTATAATTTAATAACATACTATGGTCATTATATAGGAGGTTAAACGTACCCTCAACCAAAGGTATCTGCAAGGTAAGGGTTAATTTTATAATCTCTTTATTATCCAATGTTGTTTTTAGGAAAGTATCTACTGGGAAATATTTATTATACATGTCCATGTTTCATAAAATAGTTTTCAAAGGGATTATTATTAAGGTAATTTTTTACTAAAACATTATTTTAAATGTTTTAAATATTTATTCTTCTAAATCATTTGCATTAATGTCTATGTTTTCAAAATGGTTTTTATTGATTTATTTATACAGGCATGAATGTTCTAAAAATTTTAATTCCTTTAAAAAGTTTCAAAGTGGTATGGGACACTTTTATTCAAAATTTTCTTTACATTTCTTCATTTCTAAATTGTGTGACTTTTAAATGATTTCATGAAAAATGATATTTCTCTCAAATATTTTTGCTGATCATTTTCATCTATGTCAACATATTTTATGAGGTATTTTTCTTGATCTTGGTTGATTTATTATAATACAAATATTCCATATTGTATTAAAGGTTTTGTGATATGTTTGACTGTGGATGTGTTGTTTTTATACAATTAATGGCTTATTGTTAATGTATTGACATCTCGTATTATAGTTTTAATAAGAATGTTTATGTTATGTTTCAATCTTTTCATGTGAAGAATGTATTGGACTTAGTTAGTGATGGGTGGAGCCTGCTATATCTCCTCAGTGCATCGGTTGGTCTCATGAGACAATTTGGCGTGGAAATGGCTGAGGCCCTTCCCAATTTGATATATTTTTTTGGCCGAGGCCTAAATAATTGTTAGACATCTTGGTCGAGGCCCTGAAAAGATGTTTCAGAATGTCTGACATTATATATTCTATCATTATGAAAATATTATTGATGGTTCATATTGTAATTTGACTAGTAGAATACTCATGACGATGTTTTATTATGGAAATATTTACTCAGCTCATATTCCTACCATAAAGTGTTAATGATTATTATTTTTAAAGGCATGTGTTTTCAATTATTCACCATGCCTAATGTTTCTGTTATCTTCTGAAGTATTTCTTACCCTTACTGAGTGTTTGAGCTCACCCCTTTCTTATGTTTTATTTTCCCAGGATTCCAGGGTGTGTATTATGATTGCTATGTAGGGTTAGTCTAGGGGATTAATGGAATTCTCAAATGATCATTTATGTTGTGATTTATTTTTGAATGTGTAAAGTTACATTCATGTATGTAATCAGTTTTCTGAGACTGCTAAACATATCAGTCCTTTGGGACTTGGTTCCTTGTAATCATGCCAATGTATTAAAATAATGCACCGACTCTGGGCTTCTGGGGTCGAAGCATTATAGTTGGTATCTGAGGAATTTTAGTCATATCCTTGGAAATATATTTAGATAAACTCTAATTAGAAAACATTACCCTATGATAGAATTTGAGGATTAATATAGAATAACTTACTAGAATTTGGATAATGGTGAGATTTTGTGTATTTTACAAGCAATACATCCCTGTCTAGATACGAGCTGGTAGAGGCGGCTTTTTCATAGACGTAGCTAGGATTGAAAACTCCAACAATGAGTTTCAGGCTTGACCTGGGGTATCCTAGTACACGACAACGTGTCTTGATGAACTCGTGGTTACGACACTCCCGAGGGATATGCTTAGGATAATTCACATTTTTATTACAAGCCATTATGAAGGATTTTTGAGTAAATAATTCTTCAAACATAACATTTTATTATTATAGATTATATGTATAATCTTTTCAATTTACATTAGGTATTTTACAAGTTTTGAATTATGCATTTAAATTCATAAACTAACCTAGTTTATTCCATTGTTTATAAATGGTTCATATTAGAAGGAATGAGAACCCCCACAATATGCATGATCCAAAGAGTTAGAAGGATCATATCTTTCAAGGAATTAAACCATCATTTAGAAGGTAAATAGTCTCCCATGTATTATCATTATATGTAGAAATAATATCATGAGTTAATAAGATAAGTAAATAATTCTCTGAGTTGTATGGCTTTAAAGGGAAGGATGAGAAGAAAGGGATGGAAGAGAAAAATGTGGATAAAGGGAAGAGGGGAAAGAAGGATTTTACTATATGTGATATCTATGGAGAGAATAACCTTAGTAAATGCTTTAAGGGAATGGGATTTAGTTATAAGTGTAGAGAAAAGGGACACCACGTACATGATTACAACAGTAAGAAAAAAGATTCAAATGTACAATGATTCACCATGAATGAGTTGGGACACTACTTGAATCAATGTCTAAATCATCAGAGTATACCCCAAATGATACTATTAAATAATAATCACGTTATGATATTACCACATATGAAGAGTAATGACTAGTGTTCTTATGGTGATATTAAGTAATTATGTCATTTATGTATTGTATCAATGATGTATTGGTTATAATAATTATGAAGTATATAAGGATTGTACTATATTTATATTTCATTACGGATTTGATATTGTGTGGTACCAAGAAAAGTGACTCAATAGAAAGTTAAACTTTTTGAAAAATATATGGTTCAAGGAAAGATAAAAATTTAATATGGTCTTGATACCGAGGTATTGATTTTTGAATATGATATTATTGATTTGGATAAATTGTAATAGATATTATTGACATCCATGGAACAGATTAATGGTTTGTTTATTCCATCATTGTGGGAGTTTACAACATTGATGGATATAATGAGTATATATATAGTATTATATAAAGAATAAGGGAGTATGAATGTAATCAATATGGTTTTATGGTATTTCAGGGTGTTATAGTGTTTTAAAAGAATATTAGATGAAGGTATTCACATTTTATTACATGGAAAAAAGGATCTTCATTGTGTTTACATTCCTTATAAATTTTGGACTGTGAGTTTGGAAAAAAATATATAAGATAGGTCTAAAGGTTAGAATAGATTAAGTTTTAAATTGATTACTATTGTTAAGTTTAAATAATTTCTTTAAATTATTTTTGGATATTCATACAAATGACTTCCCAAAGGTCGGGTGACAACCCATCGCGTCCGACAAGGTCATGAGACTTAAACCTGTAACCGAAGAGCGACAAGGGTGCTTCACCTACCACTGGCCTATGTGATGTCCTGGATTGTATAATGTAGATTTTTTTAAATAGTATAATAGATAAATTATAAATTCATTTTTTGGAACCCAATACAATAAAAATAAATATAATATTTTTGAATAATATTATCTTTTGGAGTGAAAGGTGAGTTTGTGGTTGAATTAGTTGAAGTATGAAACTCTACATGGAAAGTGTATTTTCATTCTCTTATTCTATTAATAATTTAATTCTTAAACTTTAAGGAAGGGATATTAAAACCAAGAAATTTGTTATCCTAATACTTTATGTTTTTTTGAAATAACTGTATTTTAAATCATCATAGATTTATGGGTTTAAGGCCCTCAATTTCACACTTGTTTGTTATTGATAACCTCAATCACTCCCTATAAATATTTATGTTTTTTCCTCCAATTATGTGTCTCTAATTTAAAAAAATGTTCTCCTAATAATGTTCATAATTTGGGGGTAACTTTCTCATTCCCTTTCCCTCTTATTAAGTCTAAATTTTATTTACCCAATTTCCAATGTGGGTTTTCTACAAAGGTATTTTTCTATTTTTTACCATTTATTTTCAAAGAAAAATTTCAAATTGTGAGGACGCAATTTATTTATGTATGGTATAATGTAACACCCCAATATTTCATTTTACGTTATCTCATTAAAGTAATTCAATAGCTTGTGCTACACGCAACACCGAGTTTGAGCGCACCACAACTTAACAAATTAGCTGTTCAAAAAATGGTTAGGAATAGTATTAACTATATTTTGAATCATATATACTCTATATAATATTAATATCTATATTATTTCTTTCTTAGACATAATATAAGAAAATTATCATTTTTTGATAAAAGAAGTATTTTTCAAAAAATGCAATTTTACCGCCTTTTAATGGAGAACCCTTTTTTAAAACCAATATTTGACAATTTTATAGAATCAATATAATGAAATTCATTTCATCTATATAAGAGGGACATAAAAATTTAGTTTGGATAAATTTTTGGTACTTTTTTGATAACTTTCATATTTTAACGAGTAGTGAAAAATACTATGTTTTAATTGAAAACAACAATTTTTTATCAAAATAATTTATAGTGTTGAATTATGAATTTTAAAGGTTTTTAAGTATAATTAGATTATGTTTTTATCATTTTATACAATTTAAGTCATTATAATCAATTTCACATTTAAATTTGAAATAAACACATGTCATTCTTTTGATAGTTATTTCTTTTTTTAAGACCTGCTTTTTTGTTTTGACAATGGAAATTAATTTTAAATTAACAAATGAAAATTCAATGTTTTTAATTGGGAAAATGGACTTAATTTTTGAATTAGAAATATAAAAATTATCTTAGGGTAAATTTTTGGTATTTTTCTGAAAACTTTCATGTTTTGATGAATAGTGAAAAACACTCAGTTATTGTTTAAAACCGACTTTTTATTAAAATAATAATTAATTTTATTTAAAATTATTTTAGTTAAAAATAGATACATAATACTTATATACATTAAATTTAATTCATTGCAGTAATTTTACAATGAGTTTAGATATATATAAAAAATTTAACTTTTTACCGACTTTTACCCACCTCCAAGGAACGTTTGCAAATTTTCATAAAATTCAATTTTACCACTTCTGTGAGTTAAATTTCCAAAATCCTAGAGATGTGGTTTAAGTAATTAATTAAAATTTGGTTCAATAAGATGAAAACAATTTTTGGTGAATAGTAACTTTTGACTTTTATTTACCAAAGTTAAATGAAAATAGGGTAATTAAGGGTAAAAATGATATCATAATTACCCTAACATATGTTCTAATTATATTGGATAATTATAATTCTACCAAAAACAACCTTAGGAATAAAATATGATCCTCTTTGGTCCACATGGATTAGATTAAAACATTTATTATTATTTTATTTAAAGAAGAGTTAAAAGAGTTAAATTCAAAGTTTAATAACAAAACCATTTTCAATATAGGGTTATACACAATATAAATTCCACAATAAATAATAATAATAAAGACTAAAATATTTCCTAAATAATTTTATATAATTTATAATTATTAGACATTAAATAATTTAATTTATTTATGACACAATGATGATGCAGTAAATACCTTATTAATGAAAAATTAAAATAATAAATATTATAAATATCCATATAAATGTAAATAGAAACTTATGATAATTTAAAATAATTTTTCGGTAAATATGTCATGTTATTGTTGATTAGAAAAAAAAATTCTAAGTGATAAGGTTGTTATGAATTTCACAAAAACAAAATATCAAATAGTATCAAAATTGACATAAAATAGTTTTTAAAACAAATACTATATTATTGGATGATATAATATTCTTAAAAATATAAGGCTCGGAAAAAGGTCTTAAATAATATTATATATGTCATTAATTAAGCACTTGATGTTATATTGGATGTTTATAGTATGTTTGATAACCATATAGTGGAAGAATACAAGAAGACATGGTAAAAGTTAAATTATTTAACTAAGAGTTAAATCTAAAAGATAAGAATAAAATGGTAACCTAAACTTGTCTAAACCCTATGTATTGAGATTTTTAGACACATCCCCACCTTATCCTATAAATAAATTATTTTGGAGCCATTGTAAACTTAAAATGATTTTATTATATAATAATATTTCAGGCTTTTCCTAAAGTGACCCTCACCTCTCTTCTAAAAGGGTACTCCCCCATCTCTTAATTTCACACCTCCAAATCCATTTCGCTCAGACAACCCCTACCCAAATATCCTCCCAAATTCCATAACATCAACCTTGAGTTGTTAATTTGATCATAAATCCAACCTAAGGAGCCCATTTCATCAACACAAAAGGAAACACCCGAAGAAGAGGTAATAATTTCACCACTCTCTTTCAAGTTCTTTTCATCTTCCACTTCATCATTCTTTGTTGTTTCTATCCAAAAATAATAAATCCAATACCGACAACATAATTTGATGTTATTATAAATATGTTACAACCATATTTTTCATTCTATCCATCCTTTAAAGGACAAATTCACCATATGTGCATACGTACGGCTTACCGTCTCCATGTCATGGTGTAGTTTGTTATTCAAACACTTCATTATTTGTATGGGTATAGTAATGAGTATAACTAATGTAAATAATAAATATAAAAACTCTAATTATTATTTATTTATATTATACAATCCAATTACATATTATTTCACCATCAATTTAATGATATTGTCGCTCATGTATACATACAGATTACCGTCTCCGCGACGCAATGAGATTCATTCCCACGTTCACCATTCACCGAAAATTATAAAAATATTAATTATTAATAAGTATGTAATGTATGACATTAAAATTTTACTGGATATATATAAATATATATGTATGTATGTTCTTTCATATATCTAATTCACTTCCGTTCAATACGATAAGAAAATGGAATCAACGTTTATGCGTACGTATGACCTACCGTCCCCATAAACGATGCCTTCCATTTCTTATATCTATCTATTATAAATATTTATATTATAAATATATATGATATATAAATAAAGGTTTATATTCAAGAAGTATTTCAATCATGATCTAAATTATATGATCAAGAATATCATGTTAAAACATGTACAATAAAGAAAGTGATTATTACATAAAATGTTAATTTAACAAGGAAATAATTATTAAATGGGTCATATAAAGTAATAAATGAATCATGTATGACATAATAAATATGAATATGGTTCTTTTTTAATTTAATAATATACTATTTTCATTATACAAGAGGTTAAACGTACCCTTGACCAAAAGAAAGTGCAAGGTAATGGTTAATTCCACAATCTCATTATTATCCGTAGTTATTTTTACATATGTATCTACTGGGACATATTTATTATCCATTTTCATGTTTCATAAAATAGTTTTCAAAGGGATTATTTTGAAGGTAATTTTTTACTAAAGCATTATTTTTAATGTTTTACATATTTATTCTTTTAAATTATTTTCATTAATGTTCATTTTTTCAAAATTCTTTTTAAGGATTTATTTATATAGACATGAATGTTTTTAAAATGATAATTCCTTTCAAATGTTTTAATCTGGTATGAGAAAATTTGATTTAAAATGTATTTAAATTTATTCCATTCTATGTTGTGTTACTTTTAAATGATTTCATGAAAATGGATATTTCTCTCAAAAAAATTCTGATCATTTTCAACTATGTCAACATCTTTTACAGGATGTTAATCTTGATCGAGGTAGATTTGTTAGGATAAAAATATTACATATTGTATTAAAGGTTTTGTGATATGATTGACTCTGGATGTGATATTTTAATACCATTCATGGTTTATGGTTAAAGTATTGACATTACATATGCTAGTTCTAATACGAATTATTATGTTATGTTTCAACCTTTTCATATGAGGAATGTATTAGACTTAGTAAGTGACGGGTGGAGCCCATTATAGCTTCTCAGTTCATCGGTAGGTCTCAAAAGACAATTATACATAGATATGGCCTAGGCTATTCTGAATTTTATATATGGTTTTGGTCGAGGGCTAAATCATTTTTAGATGTCTTGGCCGAGGCCTTGACAAGATGTTTCAAAATGTCTGACATTATACCTTCCCTCATTATGAAAATATTATTGATGGTTCATGTGGTTATTCGACTAGTAGAATACCCATGACTGTGTTTTATTATTGCATTATTTACATAGCTCATATTCCATCCATAATGTGTTGATGCTTATTATTTGTAAAGACATGTATTTTCAATTATTCACCATGCCTAGTGTTTTTGTTATCTTTTCCTGTATTACTTACCCTTACTGAGCGTTTGAGCTTAGCCCTTTCTTATGTTTAATTTTACTAGGATTCCAAGAAGTGTATTATGATTGATATATAGGGTTTAGCTAGGGGATTAATGGCATTCTCAAAGGATCATTTATGTTGTGTTTTATTTTTTGAATGTGTAATGTAACGTTCATGTATGTAATATATTCTCAAAGACTGCTAAACTGATCGGTCCATTGGGACTTGATTCCTTCTACTCAAGCCAATGTATTAATATAATGCACTGAATCTCGGGTTATGGTGTCGGGGAATTAAATAATATATATTTGAATGTAATAAAATTAAATTTTAATTTGTTTTATTAAATTTTTAAAACATATAAATTATGATAATTCTAATTCCGAAAATATATATCGTTTTCATTTTATAGAAATATATAAATATATAATTAGTATAAATTGTGTTTACTTATTTATTTTAATTGGATTTCTATTATATATATAATAATAAGTAATAAATGATATATATATATATATAAACACTATGATTATTGATAAAAATGTATTAAATAATATAATAAATTATAACATAATGCTAAAATATTGTAATGATTTTATAAAATAATAATATATTATTAATAAATTGACACAAATGAAAAGGCAATGCATAAGATTCAAAAATAAAAGTGACGCCAAATCAAATTTAAATATGGAGAGAGATAGTTGATGAGTTTTTAATTGGTTATATAATAATAAATTGATAAGCAATGGGGGAAAAATTTTTTACAAAAAAATGTTATAACCAATAATAAAAAAGATAATAAAACATGAATCAATAAATATGGTAAAGAAATTTTTTTCTAGTAATATCAAAAAAATGATTCATTTTTTGTGTTTATAATAAAATGAATCCATTATTCTTAAATTTTTTTAACACCTATAATGTGAGAGACATAGCTAAGATTCCAATGCATAAAATTTTGTGATAAAATAATATGTGTTGTGAATTCTACAAAAAACTATTCATATTTCAGGCTTTCTCCATAAGCATCAAATTAGTATATATGTGTGTTTGTAAAACTCACTCTTTACACACAGAGTAACCCATACTATCATCTTCACACTTCCTAATTGTTTATCGAGTGTCTGAGCCTAGAGTGGAAGCCTAATGGTTCACTAATTTGAGTACGCTGGTTCTGTTTCAGGTAAGGGGATAATTATTATTTTCAATTATTTTTTATTCTAATTGTGTATTTATGTTACTTGTAGTTAATTTTTTCCTAAATTTTATAATGAACTATTTATTTAAGCATCAAATATTTTTAGTGTGTGTATTATGTAATTATAAAGAAGATATATTTATTTGATTTTATCAAAACCATTCATGAATTTTTTCTTCCATAAGGGAGACTATTCATTTTTTTAGCATTAATTTTAAAGAATTATTTATATATATCCATTCATGATTAATTTAATTATGTTTAAGATATTTATTATTTACTTTTATGTTCAAATGTGATCTCTATATAGATTTATATATGGATAAAATGGTTATTAGCATTTTATTTTCAATTTATCATCATGCTTCTAGAAGAAAATGTGAATAATATGTCATCAATTTTTATCAAAATTTTGGGCATCACATTCGTACATATACATGGCCATGCATTTATGATTTTATATCGACATCCATTTCATCCTTAATAAAATATTGGTTCCAATTCAAATTTTAAGGCTTAAACTCCTAATTTAATAAGTACATATATTGAATTGGAAGTGTTATGTTTTAAATAATTCACTTCAAATTTTATGTGAGTTACAAAATTAATTGTTAGGATTATTTTAATAAGATCAATCATTTATAAGAATGGAATGTGTATTGAATACATGGATAGTTTATGATAAGGGTTTTGGTTGTAACAAAACTCTTGTACTACAAAATGAAATCTAATATGAGTACATATAGATACATATGTACATATGTATAAGCATATGTTGGAATGCATATTTTATTGTGGTGACAGGTTTTATAAAAAAAATGAAAACTCCAGTGATAATTTATACGTATGTAAATAATGCTTAAATGCTTTTCAGAAAAACTGGCGCTTTATCGTTGAAAATATGGAAGGTCATTGGAGAGTGAACCCATCCTTTGCTAAGTGGGTAGTCCTAGATGGCCTTCAATGATTCAAGTATCCTTATAATAGTGATTTGTTTACAAAAGCTTGCATATTATTTTCATAAAAATACTAGATTATTTTTAAACTAATTTTGAACATATGTTTTTTATAAAATGACCTAATATTTTAAGTTGTAAACAATTTCAAATAATATTTAAAAAAAGGGATATTACATTATATATATTTATTAAATAATATCAACGAATATTTTATAAAGGATTTATCAACGGTTTTAAAAACCCTTACTAGGAATATTTAATTCTCACCCCTTGTTTTAATTTTTTTCACAAGTCACATTGAAGTTCAATGTTTGACGTCATCAATTTTCTCCCACACGAAAGTGATGTTTGGCTTTTACATTTTTTAATTTTACTGCAACTCTATTTTTTTAGTTTGTATTTATTCTCAAGAACCTAGACCGGTAAAATTTCCACTTATATGTAATGTTTAGGGTTGGATCATTATAATTTCACTCTTATAAGGTGGAATAGTTTCTCCTAATCGAGTTCTTGGTTTGAAAATTCGTGTACCAAACATGAAATCCCTCTCTATCTAGAGTTACATATATTTTTTGGGTTGGACACATAATTTTGGAAAACCACAAACCAAAAGTGCACTTTCCAAAACTTCTCCAAAAACATCCACATTTCTCCCGAATGAACCGAACATAAAACTCAAACAAGATATAGTCAAAATAAGGATAAATATTACCTATAAATATTCTTGAGGAATCCTTAGAAGTTGTCAGTATCTTAAAATTTCCCCCACCTTATAATAGCTCATCCTCATTCTTTAATCCAGAGAGTCTCTAAGATTCTGCATCAAAATGAACTAGAAATTGAGCCCATATATCAACTTCTCTCTCCCATGTTTCCTTCTGAACACACCCATGTTTAAAAAATACATGAAATATCGGTATGTTATTTTCCTTTAGAAAAGGGCTCCTAATTCACCACTTCTAAAAACTTCTTTCAAAAAAATATATTCACATGGGACATAAATTCACATTTAATCCCATAAAATACCACTTTTCCACAGGTTCCTCATCTCCTAACAACACTGTAATAAACCACTAAAACTTTATAATGTGACCATCATATTCCATCATAGATATATTTCCTAGATTCAACCTTGTAAAATCATCTGCTCTCTCCAACCTGAGCATCTTAGGGTGAAAGTTCTCCAAGAATGTGTCATGAATATCCTTCCACTCCATATATTCCAGATTTCCATCGTGAGTATGGATGTACCAACAAAGCCTTTCTTGACCATGTAATATATATGTATCCAATTTTAATCTATTCTCAGTATGAGACTCTATGTGTTCAAGTATTTTCTGGTTAGGATCGATCCAATACACAAATACCTCAGTTCTATCATTTCTGGTAAACATTATAGGGTTATACAATTAAAAAAATTCCTTTCGATCATACATTCTTTCCACAACTCACCTAGGGTATCTTTTTAAGAACCTCATGATGCGAGAAATGTTCCCTCAGATCTATTCTTTAACTTACTCATATGATACTATCGGTGCCTTAAATTATAGTGTTGGAGGATCATTTCCCACCATAACCTCATGTCTTTCCCTCAAAAAGGGTTTTCATAGAGATATATATCTACAATTTGAAACACATGTCTTGCAAAACATTCAAAAAAATTAACACAATTATAGGGATTCACATAAATCTATAACAAGTAATTGCCCCAAACCTTCCCACATGATCAAAATGGAGGCGTTATAACTACCCTTAACCATCCTCCATCGAGGTCATGGTTAACAAGGCTAAACTCACTCTCATTATCCAAGGTTTGCATTAGACACCAATTCTTAGTATTTTGATTCATTTATAAATTTTAAATTCGACATTTGGCATTATTATCAGTTCAATTTAAAAAGAATGGAAAAACATTTCAATTTCAAGAACTGATCCAAAGCCTTCTTTTATGTGTGTGCCTAAAATTATGCTTGTCACAATATAATCCTATGTTACTAGAATGATACATGAATACTGAACTCTCATACCATAATGGTCCATGATTCAAATATCAAAAACTATCAAAACATTAACCACATCACACAACATGCACGTTACCCAAGGGGAAATAGCATCTAGCCATAACAACACACATCAATAACAATAGTCCCAGGTGAGGTGCACGGTTTTCCCCGTGTACATGGGTTAGCTACTTCCATGTACAAGCTCATGTTCAAGGCCTGACTCATACTATTCTCTTTTCTAACATTCCCAAAATAGTAAGACAAAATAAAAGAAAAATAAATATAGGCACTGAAACCACTTTGTGACTTCCTGGACCAGGTATCACACACTTTTTCCTAAGTCAATTTGTCACATGACCTCAGTTGCACCTCCTCGTATGCCGGAGCCTTCTGAATAGCAGTGGTGGTCTAATATCTATCATTGTGAGATATACTCTATTTATAACTATAATAAAATAGTCGTAATAAAAAAAGTGAAGAGATAACACCAATAATCCAAAAAAACCAAAATCATATGATGACCTGAATAGGAATACAATATCAAAAACTAAATAGAATATATTTCATGCTAAATACATGTTGAGTGTCAATATGAAAAAAATCAAAGATAAATAATTAAAATGATAACACCCAATTAGGTTCCTAATCACATATGATTCCCCTATCGATGTTCCTTAAAGAATCCTCCATCTAACATAGGACTCTTACCCTTATCATGTCCTCCAAACATAAAGCCTATTCAGGAACCGATCATCCATCCCATGTAGGGTGTGAGTAGAAATCAGTAGGCCACCACCAATGGAATCTAAAACAATATCCATTCAATAATAGTGTATATAATTATATAAATATTAATGTACAATGCATAAGTAAATATTTATCGCTTTTATTATTCTTTAAATTAATAGCATAAATCTCCAATTTCTGGAGGAAACCCAAACATCAATACCTACTTCATCCCATATTAGATTCTGAACAATATCATAATAACATGGGTATCAATTTTTATTCAATTTGAATTCATTTTATGGTTAATTCCATCCACAGTCTGATGCCATCAATTTTGTCCTTGATCAGCATTTCTGGCACCTTGTGGGTAATTGAAGAAGAAATCTACGACCCGCAACTCATTTATCAATAAATCACACAAGTGGGTCTTTAAAGCATCATTAGTTTTCCAACAATTATTTATCAAACAATCACACAAGCTGTATTTTGAAGTTACATTCCATGAAATACACTAATTTATCTCTATAGACTTTTGAAGTTGCATTCAATGTCCCATATACATTTATCAATTTTACAATATGGGATTATGAAGCATCATCCCATGTTCCACATACATTTATTAATAAATCAAAAAATCACATGTTTCACATAAATCAATAATAATAAAAATTAATCCATTTACCAACATTTCACATCATGGTACCATTATAATTTATCACAAAAAACATGGTTTTTAAATTTAATCACATGGAAAAATATGAAAAAAAATCCCCAATAATTCATTTAAAAACATTTAACAATATAATCGATTAATCCATTAATGGTCAAGCCAACAATCCCATCACTTCCATTGTTAATTAATTTGCAATCATATAAATAAAATTATAACTCAATCCCAATATCCCATCAATTACCCAATTAAAATATTACAATAATTAATTAACCAATTAATTAGTCAAATTTTACCAATTTTCAATTTCCCCAAAATCAACCACAATTCATCGTCACATGAAAATTAAATCAATTAAATTACAGACTATATTAATTAATTATTCAATTAAATATTAAATTGAAAAATATTTAAATTGATATTATGAAATAAATACATGCAATTGGAATTCAATAATTTGGAAATTTAATTTAGAAACCCCACTTCCAAATTGATGGACAATGTTTGCCAATGGAAATCTCCAATTAATGCAGAACAATGAAGATCTCGATGAATAATGAGGTATAGATCTGGAACATGGATCCAAGATCAAATGAATAAATATCCAAAAAAACCTATATGTATATCCATCACAACTAGAAAAATAAATACATTTGGATAATGAGATAAATATAGCAGAGTGGGAGGAAACTATACGGTGTGAGACTCTCTTACCAGGAGAGATGCAGATCCTCAATTCAAGATTTTATTCACCAAGAACAGAAGATAGAAGACCCCAAAGTCTATATTATAGCCGTAAAAAATGATAGATATCATTTATTTTTATGTTGAGTTTTAATAGGGTGATGTATGGGGGGTTTTATATTTTAAAAACAAAATTTTAGGATATTAAAAACTATAAGCATACTTTCCTGGGTAAGGGCGCACAGTTTTCCAAATCATGCCCCTAAAAATTTCATGTATTCTAGGGTGTTCATGGTTATTGCTAATAGGCAAAATGGTTTGAAAAAATATGCATCAATCATGAAATACATCTCTGTATGTGGGTTTCAGATTTGTTGGGGAAGGGCACACTATTCGGGAACATTTTGCACCAGAAAAAGGTTCATATATTACACCTTTTAATATTTTCATCTATTATTTTACCTACACTTATATATATTATAATGATAGTTGATTTATGATTATGATATTTATGTTTATCAAATTTTAGGAGTTTACATTCTTTTTAAAATTTTGGTTTTATCATTAATATGGGCTCTATGGGTGGTCTTATAAATGTGAACTAAAAATTTAATTTCTTCCTTTCATTTTAAAATGTGTGTATGTTGTGAATGCTTTGTTTTGGATGGTCTCATGTGACATGTTTTAAATAAAATGGAATCTTACATTGAAAATTTTATTTTAAAACAACCATGAAAATGACACATATTTAAAGTTATACATTGGTTTTCATGATGATATCTGGTAGGATTATTTCTCACGTCATTATATTTTAGATTTTATATTATTTCATCTTAGATGTGTTGGATGGTCTTTGGGGTGAAATTCAAGTATAATAGTGGTGGTTCCAATTAATGGATCATATTTATTGAAATATAGAGATGGATGAACTTGGTATATAAATTATTTTTTCATTCTGTTCTTCTTATTTATGATTCCTTATCATTTGAATATTATTTCCTCCCATTATTATGTTGACCATCATATTTAATTTGATTTGTGTTATTTTGATATGTTTTGTTCATGTCGGTTGGGCTTCATTTTATAGTAATCCAACTATGATTTATGATTTTTCATGTTTGGTTTAATTATTTTATTAAAGATTATTATTATATGTATCTATATATTCAATATATAGAGTGGTCATGTTATAAATGTTTGTCAAACTCTCATGTTATTCACGTTTAATTGGAAAAAATTGCTCCCATTTATTTATTTTTGACGCTCAAAAACTAGTTTCCAGCCCATGGGTATTGGAAATTCTCTTTAGGACATTCCATAGGCCAGCTCAAGTCCCTGTTCAGAGGTAAAATAGTTTTGTTCAAGATTTTTTTTGAATACTTCTTTTATTTATTTTTTATATGGGAGTCAAATAAGATAAGAGATAGGATTTTTGAAACCCTAGGGGTAGGTATAAAGGATATAATACACCATGTTTTGGTAATTTTTTTGAATAAATTAAAATTCATCGATAGATTTAATTACATAAAGCACCAAGTTAATCTTGGGTCACATGAAAAACTAATTTTACCTTGCATTATATGCAACACTAATTTAAACTTTCACTACATGAAACACTAGGTTTGGTTGCATTACATGTGACAAAAAAGTTTAATAAAACCATGATATATTATAAATATATTTATTTAGATGTGGTCATTATAACATTGAAATTATACCTATAATCATGAATATATAAAACTAATTTTTACATATTATTTACAATGGTTTTATTTAAAGAAAACATATTAGTAAAAAAGATCAAAATTTTTTGCAAAGTGTTTACGAGTTTCAAAAATACTATTTTCTAAAGAAATTATTTTTGATTATATTCATCAACAATTATAAAAAGTAGACCTAATTTTTAAAATCAACGTGTCATAATTATCTTTGATTTATTTTTAAGGATTATTATAAAATGTTTTAATTTTTTATGAATAGTGAAAAATATATAATCTTAATAGATAACTATATTTTCATTTAATTTAGTTATAAATTTCTTTTATTTATATATTTAAATTATCTATTAAATTTTTGTTAAAGTAAAATTAATTCAATTATAAATTAAATTATCCAATTTAGTTTATTGTAATTAAATAAATATTTATTTTTTGTATAAAAGATTGTATAATTTTGAACATTTTCTCTTCAAAAACATGCATTGTTGTTATGTATACAGGATTTATTTTGATTTCAAAATTTTCAAATTTGTTATTTTAATTAGGAAAAAATAAATCCATATTTTTAATAATAATAATTTATATTTTCATATAAGTTAAAATTGATTCTTTACCAAAATGAATAATAACCACTGTAAAAATTATTTATCGTGGTAAAGGTTAAAATGGGTTTATCGGGGGAGGGTTAAAAGAAAAAGATAAGCGATAAAAATATCTCAAAACTTTTTCAACATAAATTTTCTGGAGTTATTTAAATATTATATTTTCTAGGATATAAAATGGTACATTTTATCTATCTTACATTAATTAAACATGGGTGGAATTCATTATTTCAAAAAATAACATGTTTGCCACTCACCTCACATATAAAAGGCTGCCACATCTCCTCTCTTCTGTACAACCCAAAACCTTTTTTGTTCTCCCAATAACTACCCAAATCCATTCGAAAATTCCATCATATAATCATAGAATACTTAGTTTGTACAAAAATCCAACCCAATAAGGCTTCTGGTGCAAACCTAATGAAAATATTCGAAGAAGGGGTAAAGTTCATTAGAGAGTGTTTTTATATTTCTTCCTATGCCTCCTAAATGTTTTTTTAACTTGATGATATAATAGCATCCATATCTTACATGTACTGATATTCTGTTTCTTATATTCATGACCTATAACCATCTCCCCTTACATCAAATTGGTTATAAAATCATTATTCGTGTGTACAATGGACGACCACCTCATGATCTGATGTCATTCATTTTTCCATTTCCATGTATCATGGTTGTAAATAATTATGTATTTATTATTTTTATATTATATTTATGATATCATTAAACTTATAGAACGATTATATAACATATAACTTCATAGGCTCCATTTTTTGGGGGTACGACAACATCACTCTTATGTACAGAGAACCACCACCTTGCAAAGGTGTGTGATTCATTCACACATTATATGGATGGTGATAGAGATGTTTTTAATGAACGTATGTTTTATATGTGACATAAAAATGATAGTATATCATTCTACTTTATTTCTTTAAAACTAATAATAAAATGGAAACATTTTTCTGGCGTTTGTATGACATATTGTCTCCATGAACAGTGTATTTCATTTTCTATCAATAAATTTTATGGATTCCTATAAATTAATGTATTTAAGAAATATATTATATGAATATCATAGTTAAAGTAATTGATATTATTAAATCATGATTATATTATGAGGAACAATTAAAATAATCAAATCATATATGAAAAATATAGTGGTTATTACAAGAAATGATTCTTTAAGATGGAATTGTTAAAAAACGGGTAAAAATGTTATAATAAAATAATATATAGTATGATATATATAAATATTGTTCCATTATAGATTTATAATAAAATAATAACTATCATAATGTAATTTTTAGTGTGTATGATGCAATTCATGAATTAAGGTATGGGGTTTTTGTTTGAATTTTCCTTCTATAGGAAATATATTATGTTATGCACTTATCTTACTTTATGTGGTGTATATATAGACCCTACTAAATGAAGTAAAATTAATTTATTTATCCTCATGATATTTTAATTTTTACTTAGTGATGTTCTTTCATGGGGATTAGGAATCAAATTTACCAAAGGGGTAATGATTTTAGGACACAATCTCATCATTTATCAGGATTGTTTAGGATTATAATTATGATGATAAAAAAAAATTGTTTATCACTCATTAAACTCATGAATTTTAATATCATCTAGTTTTTAGTGATATTTATAGGCAATATTACTATTTTTACACTCTTTGTTGTGTAAAATATTTGAGAATGTTCTTTTATGAAAATCAAACAGTATTTCTCTCTTCGATCGAAAAACTATTTTCTTCAAAAACCACATTTTAGAAAAACAATTTTTCAAAGATTTTATTTTATTCTCATATAAATTTTTAATGTAAATTTATTCCATTTTTTACATATCAATTTTTCTTAAAGTAATCTTTTTTTTATTTTCCAAACAATGCCTATTTAAATTTTATTAAAAATGTGGAAGGAATATTTATTTAAATGTGTACATTATCAATGAATATTACCTTGAATGTGGAAATTATTTTATCTTAATATTGGTTTCTAAATTTTTGAGGTTATTTTAAAAGAAAATTTTTGTAAAAATAAATTTTTTTTAAATTTTTTCCAAATAAAGGATCTTTTCCCCGCGAAATGTTTCAAATGTTCATTCAAAATAATTTTCCCTCTAAGACAAAATCTATTGATGTAACCAATTACTCATTGGGGATATGATTCAAGGATTATTTTCTTATTATTTATCTAAATATTTTATATTTATTATGGCATGATTTTTATGAAACATGTTTCTCTTCCACGGGTATACTATGATAAAATTATAATGAAACCTGTTTGTTTTTACATGACTTATGTTATGATAAAATTATGAAATTATTATGTAACCTTTATATTTTCTATATTTTATGATGTGATTAAGTATTTACAAAACCCATTACATTTCATGGGTTATGATATGATAAATGTTTTATGATATTTTGGAACACATAAATATTGTTTTCATTATTGGATGGATGGGACATATATCTCTATTAAATGCATTGGTTACATATTTATATCTCATGAGATAGAAATGATTGGAATGGGGAGTGAACTTGGATCAGTAAGGGATTTCTTTATCTATATTAGTCATGTTAGTGAAACATGAATACTATTATGGTTTTGGGATTGAACCCATTCCACTCTGATAGCTTTGGAAATGAGTCTTTACTACTATGGAATTGATTTTGTATACTTATGTGTATACCAAAATATATATCTTTTGAAAATTTTATTATCTCATGGATCATTATCATTGATTCCCTTATGATTATTTTCTTATAAAATTACAATATTTATTCCATGACCCAAGATTATGATTGTTATTATAAAGAGTATGGTTTTAAAATGTTATTCCCATGTTCTTGTACCCTTATGTTCGTATTATTCTTACTGATCTCCCATGTTTACCCTTACTAAGAATATGATCCCACACTTTTTTTGCTTCCAATACATAGGATACGAATAATGGTATTATGTATATATGTATATGAAGCATGCTTATTATGAATATCATAGTGGGAGATTATGTAGTCTACAAATGGACTAGTTTTTATGTTTCTAGGTTCCCAAAGACTGTGAACTTTTACGATCCTTATGTGTGTGTTTTTTTAATGTAATGAATATTCATAAAAATTGATGTAATATCTATTTATAATAATCCTACATCACTATATTTTGTATCAGACTATATTTTTAGTGCATTTTTTGTAAACTAGGATGAGAAAACCATAGTGATATACCTAACGATAAGTCTAAGGATAAGTCTATGTATGAGTCAATGTGTAGAAAAATTCCCTAGTGTTTTGGTAAATGATATAGAAATTGGTGTAAACGAAATTAAATATCTATATAGATAATAAAATTGGATTTTTTTTCTATTATAGAGGTTCTGATGGTTAATAACTATGAAAAGTTTGCATTGATTTTGAATCAATCATCACCTAGTGCATTAAAATAGGCCTTGTTTCACACCTGGTTTGACACACCCTAGGGATATGCTTCAGGAATTCATAAATTCCTTAGAACCCGTAATTAAGGATTTAAATAGACAACAGCTATGAATGAACTAGGATAAACCTAATGTTTCATAGATAAAAAATAATGTTTCATGATTTATACATCATATATATAATTTTTCCTAATTATGTGGTTCCCCAATATGATTATTTTTTCATACACACTGATTTTTGGATTTAGTAAATGGATTTAAGACAATGGAACCATTCTAATGATGAGTCTGATAGAAAATTAAATAATTATCCTCTTGATAATCCAAACATTATGGGAGTTGGAATGAAAAATATCATTTTTTGCGCACACAACTTTATCAATTTAAGAATCAGGTTATACATCCAAACAAACTATGGAAGGAACAATAGTTTATTGAGTAATTCATGAGGAAAAACCCAACTTCATTCAATGGGTCTTCTAATACACTACTTGTTGAAAAAGGATCAGAACCACTAAAAATATATTTTTTGTTATCCATTGTTTTTATCATGAAATGTTAATTTTGGATGTCTACCATTTGGAAGGTGAAGCATATCAATTGTGGTATATTTTTATGAATATGAGTCAACATGATAAAATTGAATGCACGGATTGGGATGACTTCAATAACATATTTTTCAAAAAGTAATTTCCTTGTATTCTTTATATGATGATGTAAATGGATTCCTTTGAGCTAATGAAAAAGGATGATGAATTCGTTCATATCATTAAGGTAAATCTTTGAAGAATTATGAGGTATTCTTATGGTATTTTAATCCAACATAAATGTAAGGTTGGTCATTTCTTCAGTGTCTTAAAACCAAGTATCTGAATAGACATATCCAAAAGATAATTTATTATTAACGAATATATTTTTCATTGTGCTGTTAAGGTGGAAATGGATGTTGGAGTTAAGTATCAATCTCATTGATTTTATAAGAGGAGAAATTTGTAAATAAAATGAAAATTTTGGAATAATGAATATAATAATATGATAACAACTTTATTCTCCAAGTGTGGGAATAATCATGTAGGATATTTTCTTAAGGGGAAAAGTGAATGATTTAGGTGTGGAAGGGAATTTAATCAAGAAATTGATTGATGAAATGATGTGAAGAATTCATTTAATGATTAAAAAATTGTAAAAGGTATGCAAAAATATACTAAGCACACTCTGGTATTTCAAATTTAAAGAGTATGGGTTCTATGCTAACCAGTTATTAAATATGAAGGTTAATGATGATGATCGATGTTAGGAACATCTTAGGATGAGAGACAAATGGAAATTCCTTGTGATCAACGTTTCTGATTACTAGAGTGATAACTATGTGTTTATAGGATTACATACCATCCACTCTAGAATAGTTGATGTCTTTTTTAACTCTATATATTCACATCCTTTCATATCTAAATAATTTTATAAGGGCATTAAGATTACAACCGAATTATTAGATATAAAATTAGTAGTGAAACCCAAAAGGGTATGATGTTCACATATCTGGCATAAGATTTATCTCTAGTTTATGTCGGTGGGAATGTGCTTCTTAAAAATCATTTCATTATTCCTCTAGTTTAATTTGATGTTATTTTAGGCATCGATTTTCTTTATCTACAAAAATCCTACATCAATTTTTGAGTAAGGGTTGTCACATTTTATATTCAAAACTAAACTATGATCATTATTTAATATGGTGGTAAGTATGAACTTTTAATGGAGATCAAATCCATTATAGGAGTCTTAATTTCAATTCAGAATGGGTTTTCATCTTAGATGGATGGAGAGAAACGTGACATATTGTTTAGGAATTTTTTGATGTATTTCCAGAATATATTCCAAGCCTTCCACCAAAATATGATGTTGGGATCTCAATAGGAATCATACCTAGTTTTATACCAATTTCAATGTGTTCTTATAGAATTTACCTAGATGAGTTATAGGAATTGATGAAGAATCTATAGGAAAACCATGAAAAAGGTTTCATATGACTAAGTGTATCACCTTGGGGTGTACCTATTTTTTGTTGAAAATAAATAGGTATGAATGAGACTCTATATTTATTAAAAGAAGTCAAATAAGATCACAATTAAGAATAGGTATACTCTTCCCCATATTGATGAATATTTTGGTCTATTTCATAGTGTTCAACACTTTTCCATGACTGACCTTCATTATGGAAATCATCAATTGAGGGTCAAGAAAGAGGATATACCCAATATTGCATTCTATACAAGGTATATACACTATGAATATATAGTGATTCTATTTGGTCTGACACATTCCCCCACTATCTTAATGTATTTAATGAATATATTCTTTAGAGATTACCTTGATTAGTTTGTGGTATTATTTATAGTTGACATTCTAATTTACTTAAAGTGCAAAGAAGGCCATTATGATAAATTTATTATTCTACTAAAGAACATAAGGATGGAAAAAATATATTTAAAAAAATTGTGTGTATTTTTTCAAAAGTATTCATTTTTATGTTATATAATCTCAAAAAAGGGTGTATCAATAGATCCATTAAAGACAGAGGCTGTTGAAAGTTGGCCTAGACTGACTATAGTGACTGAGATTCATGGTTTTCATGGATTACTGTATAATTTCTCATGTATATCTAATCCTCTTACCAAGTTAATTAGTAAGGTATCCATGTTCCACTAGACAAATGAATTTGAGGGAAATTTCAAAGAACTAAAGGGATGTTTATTCAGTGCTCCTATTCTTACATTACTCTATAGTGGATAAGAGTTTTTAATCTATATAGATTCATCTAATAAGGGATAGGGATGTTTTATTATACCTAATGACATGGTAAAAACATTTTCCTTGAAATAATTGAATATTCTTCAAAAAAATCACCCAACATATTATTTGGGGTTTGCTGCTATAACTTTTCATTAAAGATATGTATGTTTTATCTTTATATAGAAATTATATATATATATATATTGATCATCAAATATTAATGTATATATTCACCTATAATTTTTTTTAATATGAAAAAAAGAACATGGATAGAGATAATTTTGGATTATAGATGGTCAAAATATTACCACCCAAGGAAATCATACAAGTTGTAAATTAAATTGAGTTGAAAGAATCATTCTAGATTATCCATGATGAGGATTAGAAAATATCCGATATTTCTAGATTTTCAAACTATGGATCTAGAAATCATGAAAGATGGGGGAAAATATTTTCTTCATCAATTTCATGTTCGATCATCAATAAAAGTAAATCTTAATGAAGAATATAAGGAAGATGTAGAAATATAAAAGAATGTTTAAAATGTTCAAATGTTTAACCTTTATCATGATACAATGATTTGGTTTAGGAACACTTTTTTCATTCTATCCATACAGGATTTTATGAATGAGTTATTTGATAAATTCAGAGTTTATCTTTCTCTATTCATCGAGGAATTATGAAGATGTATACAGATTTTAAAGATTATTTCTAGTTGGATGGAATTATGATAGATAGGGCAGAGTTTTATCTTGATGCATGATATGTTCGTAACTTAAGGTTGGATGAAAAAAGTCTAAGGGGATGTTCCATCCATTACCCATCTGAGAATAGAAATGGGAAAACATCACTAATAATTATTTTGTGAGTTTCTCAGAAATATCCAATGGTCCTAATGATATATGTGTTATAGTTGATAACCTTAATATATAAATTCACATCATCACAAATAGGGAAGACTTAAATCTGGATAATCTTTAGAGGATATACATTAATGAATTGGTAAGGTTGTATGAAGTACCACATTCGATTGTGCCTGGTCGGGATCTGAGGATTACCTCAATGTTATAATGATTTCTTCAGCATGGTATTGATATGAAGTTTTGTTTTAGCACTTCATATCATCCTAAAATATATGGTTAGTCTAAGAGAATAATTCAAACCCGATATGATATGTTGATATCTTCTTCTTCGGATTTCCAGGGTAGTTGGTATCAAAACCATCCTTTATTTGAGTTTTCTTACAAAAATAGAATTCACTTTAGAATTAATATGGATCCTTATGAATATCTTGATATAAATAAATACAGATATCCAACTTTTTGTAATGAATCTAGATAAATAAATCTATTAGGACTTAAGAGAATTGAAGAAATGGATGAGTAGGCTTGATCCATTTAGAAACACTTCAATGTAACTCAGAGTCGGAAGAAAATTTATGCTGATAATTATCATCTTTATCTAGAATTTAAATTTTGTTATAAGTTGTTTCTAATAACATATTCATCAAATAAGGTTATGAGATTCAGGACGAAATGAAAATTATGTCTTAGGTATATTGGTCCCTTCGAAATTCTTTATTATATCATGACTGTAGCTTATCGCTTGTTTATTCCACTAAACCGCCATCATTTCAATAATATGTTCCATTTATTTGTAATGATTATTTACCTACCTTCCCCTTTAAATTTACTAATCATATAGATTATAACACTATAGTAAGATATTTCTTATGAGAAACAACTGATGGCTATTCTCAATTACACAAGTAAAGATTTATGAAACAAGACCACTCACCTGGTAAAAGTTTTTTGCTAAAACCACTAATTTCATGATGATATATGGGAACTTTAGGTTATTTAGAGGCATAATTATCCTCATTTTTTCTATTGGAGTAGTGAATTTATAGGCATAAATTAATTTTAAGGGGGACAGAATTTAACACCATGGGTTTTCAGGAATTTTTTTTGAATAAATTAAATTTATTTGATATCGACCATTAAATGAAACATAATGTTAATCATTCATTATACACAAAACTGATTTAATATCATTCTACAAACAAAACCAAGTTAATCTTGGGCTACACATAATAATGGGTTATCTTTCATTGAACACAACATTGTGTTTAAAGAAAACCATGATATATTATTAATATTGTTATTCAAACATGAATATTATAACCTAACTATTAAATATAGGAACCTGAATATTAATAACCAATTTTTAAATAATATGTATAATTTCTTCATAAAAAGAAAAAAATTGATAATAGTACTTAATTTTAGATAAAGTCTTTAAATTTATCAAAAATAAGATTTTCTTTTTAATTTTTTTGGAACATTAATAAAATAAATCACACTTTAAGAAAATTAGTTTCATAAAAAAACTAAATTTATAAATAATAATTTCAAAATTATCTTCGGTTTAATTTCTGGGATTTTTCTAGAAATTTTTATTTTCTGTTGAATTGTAAAAATTTGGACTTTTAATTGAAAAGTCCTTTTTCAATTAATTTATTTATAAAGATAAATAAATATTAAAATATTTTCAAAATAAAATTAGTTCAATTCTAAATAAAATAATCTAATTTACTTTATTTTTATTAATTTCATATTTAATTAAATATACAAACATTGTAAACTTATGAGCATTTTCTCTTTAAAACCCGTTTATATCATCGTGTTAGTGTGATTAAATTTAAATTATGATTTCTCACTTATCTGGATGGAATTTGGTAAGATGTATTCTATATTTTTATTCATCATAATTAATAATATCAAAAAAATGAACTATATTTTTTCATAAATTATAATTTAAAACTTTATGAAATATTTACCTCGGTTAATGTAAGAATGGGTATACTGAGGGTTATAATAAATATATTTGGATTATAAATAACCAAAAACATTATCAAAACCCATTGTATGACCATAATAATTATCCATTTTAGTATTTATAATGGTCCATTATTGGATCCATGTGATATTAAACAAACATGGGTTGAATTATTTCTTTCAAAAAAATTTAAGTCTGTCACTCACCTCAATTATAAAAGGCCACCCCTTCTCCTATCCACATCACACAATAAAAACCTTTTTCATCAAACATTACCTACCCAAATCCCTTACAAAATTCCCTCTTATAAACTTATATTTTTTAGTTAAGATATAAATCCAACCAAATAAGGCTTCTGATGAAGACCAAAAAAGGGTGCCAAGAAAAGAGGTAACGCTCATGAATGAGCATTTTTGTTTTATTTATTCCTCTGCCTCCTTCAATTATTATTATATCATATAGATATAATAATTGTGGTATATTACATATCTTAATATATAATTATTCTAAGGTCATCACCTATAACCATTTCCACTTCTATCAAATGCTTTATAAAATCATAGTTTGTGTGTTTGGTGGACTAATGCCTCATGAACAGGTGTCATTCATTTTTCCATTACCACCTCTCAATGATTGAAATAAAAATAGACTTACTATGTACTTATATTATTTATTATATTATTATACTTATTTAATTACTATCTCACAAATAACTTCATACTCTTAATTTTTTTAAAATACAATCACGTCGCTCTTGTGTATAGAAGACTACAACCTCACGATACAATGTAATTAATTCATGATTTAAATAGGAATTAATAATGATTGTTTTATTGAAAATATATAATTTATATGATATTAAAGATTTTATTATAAAAAAATATTATTTATCTTCATTTCATTCAATCTGTAAATAAAATGCAAACAACGGCCATGTGTATGTATGGACTATCAACTCTATGAATGGGGTATTTCATTTTCTATCACTACATTTTATGGAATAATATAATTTAACATATACTTAATATATATGATATTTATATCATTATTAAAATTCTTGAGATGATGAAATCATGATCAAATTAAGAGGAATAAAAATACATATACTAAAAAATAGTGTTTATCACAAGAAACATAACATTAACATAAAATAAAATGTCATAATAAAATCTTATATGGTATGATGTATGCAAATATTTTTCTTTAATAGATTTATAATAAAAATATACTTATTTTACATGATTCTATAACATGAAAGATGGAAGAAAATACTAATGGTAAGGTATTTTTTCTCAAATTTCCTTCAATGGGACATATGTTATGTTATTGATCTTCCTTAATAGGGCATATGATTTAATGTTACAAAATGTGTAAGGATTTTATGTTGCAATATCATAATTTATCAGCATTGTTTATGATTATATTTAAGATGATAAAATATCATGATATAACCCTCAAGAAACTAATGAATTTTATTCTCCTTGGGTTATTCATTATATTCTCAAAAAATATTACCATCCTTACACTCTGTGTTACTTAATACAATTGAGAAAATGTTTTAAATTAAATTACACTTTATTTTTATCTATTGTCAAAAATATTTTCTTGGAAAACCATTTTTTCTAAAAATATTTTAATTTTTATTATTATCATCATATGTTTTTTAAAAACCATTTTTACTAATGTTTTAATTTTTTTTTTAAATGAGAAGAAACATATTGTATTTCCCAAAAAATTATCATTTCATATATTATAAAAAAATGTAAAATAAATATTTGTTTTAATGTGTAAAACATGAAAAAAACATCAATTCAACAAAACCATAATTTTTAATAACGATTCCATTATAAGTTTTCAAGTTATTTTTCAAATAAAATACATTAATAATGTTTTTTGTTTTAAAAAGATATTTTCGAATAAAAAATGATATTTATCTCAATAAATGTTTTAAATGATCATTCAAAATCATTTTCAATCTATGATGACATCTACTGAGGATAATTATGCTTTACTGGGGATATTATCCAATGATAACATTCTCATTCTTTCTCTGAATATTTAATATTTATGATGGAATGATGTTTATGAAACCCATTTCTCTTTCACGTGTTATAATAAAAAAAATCTAATGAAACCCAATAATTTTTCTACAGCTTATGATATGATGAAATGAAGAAATTATTATAAACTCTTTATATTTTCTATAGGTTATGATATGAGAAGTTTGTGAAACATATTTCATTTCAAGGTTTATGACATGGTGAATGTTTTATGATCTTATGGAACTAAAAAATATTGAATTCATTATGAGACAGGTTGACCTATATCTCCTTCCAAAGCATTTGGTAAAGATTTATATCTTCTAAGAGAGATATGACTATAATGGGGAGTGAACCTGATTAAGTAATGTACACTATCCACTATGATGATCATGAGAGTTAACCTTGACTACTATAATGGTTTGGGGATTGAAAACAATTCACTATGATAGCCTTGGAAATTATCCTTGATTACTGTAGAAGTGATTTTTTATACGTATGTGTATGGAAAACTATACGTCTTATGCCAATTTTATTCTCTCATTTCTCGTGTTCTTTGATTCTCTTATTATTCATGTCTTATGAACTATCGATCATTATTCCTTGACTCTATATGAAGGATTTCGGACTCCATATTGTGAATTCAAGATAATCAAAATATATTAATATTTTATAATATATAATTTTCATAGAAATTTAAGAGAATATCAAAAGATATAATTTATTTGGAGTGAGTGGAAGAGAGATCCTTTTATAGGTAGAAATGAGGGACATTTCATTGGGAGCATAACATAGGTAAAGGGTAAAGATAGAATCACATGGATGTTAGGTCAATTAGGTAATTAAATTTTATTAATAATTTTAGTGTTTAAACTTACACCTAAAAATTAAATTTAATGATTTATAAACATAAAATTAATTACTCAAAACTTTAGCCATGTAAAATTACCCCATTTTGGTATTTCTACATGATTTAATTATTTACCATGGTAAATTTTTATACCAAAAAATATTGTATGAACCCTATTATTTAATTTTAAATAATTTTTTCAAAATTTTGACTTCATTTAATCAAAATTTAATTTAAAATATGTGAAATTTAACTTTTAAATGGAAATTTATGCTATATAGAAAAAATATTTTTTTAGAAAAATTACATTTAAAACAATAATTGATTTTTTTATTATTCCATATTAGTTACTAATATTTAAAATAGATGTCAGATAATTTTCTATATATAAATTATAATTTTCAATATAACCATTCCTTAAAAGTGATCAATTTAATTTTTTAAGATAAAAATACAAAATTCATTGGAAAAAATATTTTAAATTTTTTTTCATTAAATGGTTCTAATAAATTTTTTTTAATTAATTAAAAATTCATTAAACTTTATCAATACATTGGTATTATAATTTTTTGTTATTTTATTAAATATAATTACGAAAATCATTTTAAAAATGTGATTGAAAATATATATCATATAATAATTTACCTTTTTAGAAATTAAAATATTTTTACCAGTACATTATTTTAATTGCATTTCATTCAAAATTTAGTAATAATATATACAATATATATTTTCTAAAGTATTTCTAATTCTAACCTATGTTAATTAAACAATTATGATATATTTATATCCAATGGAAATATATCCAATGACCATATAACTAATGAACATATAACAAATGACCATATAACCAATGTCTATATTATAGTCTTATATATAGCCTTACATATTTCTATATAGTCATCCATATTATTCCATAATAACTTTCTCAATATATTCATAATATTTCTAATGATTTTTATTCATTATATATTAATCAGTGTTGGCGTAAACTTTCTATAATATTATCATTATGAGAGCTTCTTCCTTGTTGAATTTTTATTTACATATATTATTATTACATCCATAACCTTCCTAATCATATTTTATTAAGCTCTCTCATAATTTATTCAATTTTTTTATTTTCATAATATTATATAATAAAATATGATTTTTTAAATTTATTTTAGTGTTTCTTTTATCTCATGTTATCAAAATAATGAGATTTATTTAAAGGTAAATACATACTAAAATCTTGTGTTGTCACATTATATCCTCGCTGAAAAGAGTTTTTTCCTTGATGTTTTTTACTCGCATGAAACAAATGAAGGTAATATTTTATCATTACATCTTTTTGTTCCAAAAAAAACATCCTCAAACATATTATTTCACACATAGCAATGACCATTTGATTGGTCTTGTTTAACAACACTTTATCTCTACGATCCAAGAACCCCACTGGTTGTTTCTTTTAATAGAGATCATATTCCAATGATACAGCTTATTATTTTACTAGATATAATGGATATTATATTTAATTCCATATAATTCATACATATAACACATCTTTCACTTGATATAGGTTTCATAGATGTGTTAAGTGATAATCCATAATCCTCATACGATTAAGGATCTTGAAGGGATCAATCTACCTAGGGATAATCTTTTCATTCCTCCAAAATCTTCTTACCCTCTTTCATACTGATATTTTAAGTAATACAATATCACTAACTTCAAACTCCAAATATCAACAATGAGTATAAATTTAGCTCCCATGATTAATTTTAGAATATTTAATTTATTTTTGAATATTTTCAACCATATTTTTCATTTCATGAGAAAATCGAGTCACAATACATTACTCTAATAGACATCATTCCCACATGTTAGTGTTCGTTATCACTTAAGATATAGATCCAGATATAGTATATTTTGGATGTAAGAGTGGATGAGTTTGTAATAAGAAAACTCAACAAGAGGAATATTTCCATCACAACTTATTTTGAAATCCATTGAGTAATATTGTTATATATATTACATGTTTTGAATAGTTTGTTCCAATTGACCAGCTGTCTGAGGATGATATTTTGTAATAAAGATAAATTTTATCTATAATTTTTTTAGACCTCTCTAGAAAATATATATAAACCTTATTACTTGATCAGATATAATTGAACATAGTAATCTATACAGCCTTTCCAATAACATTATATATATCTTTGAAAGTTGGTCAAGTGATAAATCTTCTTAAATAAAAATGAAACTTTCTGAATTTTTATGAATACAAACAAAAAAAAGGAATTATAGTATTTAGAATTTTTCCGAACTTCAGTGATGAAATCTTTGGTGATCTTTTCTAATTTGTATATTGGTATAGGAAATGATTGCATCATCACCTTAGACTTTAACCTTAACTTGTTAGAATACCAAGCATCATGATATATACATAGTAATCTCCCACTTTATCTTGTCCCACCAAAAATTAGTCTTGAGATCTTCAAAAATATTTATTCTTATAGGAGAGATAAATAATGATGATCAATGCGAATTATGAAATAGATACTTTAATAATTGTGTAATTTAAGGGACACATATTGATTTACTAGATCTTATAACTTCATAATTATCATGTTGTAACTTTTTAATATTCCTTAACTTCTTATAAAGCTCCATATACCCCTTTTTTCTCCTTTATTTTTACATAGATTGATGGTAGAAATGTAAAATTTAATATTTTGGTTTTCTCCCATTAGGTTTTAATTTATAGATCCATATTTTTTACATACATGAGTATTTGGTCTCTTTAGATACCTGTCATAGATAAGGTGGTGTTATCCTTCCTACTTAGAACATGAACTAAATTGTTCACTTTTTAGTGTGGTAAAGTTTTAGGAATTCATAATCCCTAATCAACTCCAACTATCTCATTTTGTTCATAGTCAACTCATTCAGTTTGAATATATACCTTAAGATCTTATTATCAATATATATATATATATATATCACATTTTTCACCATAGAGATAATACCAACTTATTTTTAAAGAAAAAATTACTACTGTTAGTTCTAGATTCATGCATCAATAATATATAAACATAGACCATTTAATAACATGAGGTATAATCTAAAACCTTGTAATTTTATATAATTACACACCCCAATCCCTTCATGGGTGCATCACTATATGTTACAAACCATTACATACTATAGGGTAGTGTTAGTATAGGTGAAGTGACTGAACTTCTATTAAAATAATTTATAAACAACTTTATAGTCATCTATCTAGAAAAAATTTTCTTCATTTTAATTTATATTGATTAGTTAATTTGATAATCATGAAAGATTTATCACAAAGTATTGATAGTATTCTTCTCAAACAAGGAAACTGTGGACTTCCTTAACAATGGGTTTTTTTTGGTCATTCCTCAATCAACTCCATCTTTGAAGGATCTATAAATATTCCCTGAATTCTGATTACATAACCCAATAATGAAACATTCTATAGCTAGAATTCATATTTACTTAATTTAACATATAACATTTCCTTTATTAATGTCATCAAAACAATACTCTAATTATCTTCTTACTCTTCATTACCCTTTTAATATATGAGAATATAATTTATAAAAACTACTAAAAATTGATTATGGTAATATTTGTAGAAAATACCTATCAAATCATGAATATAGTGGGTATTTTTAACTAAATAAGGAACTATTATGAATTCATTAGGGCTATATCTTTAAAAATAGATAATTTAGGCATATAATCACTTTTAACCCTTAACTGGTGATATCTAGATCCAAGGTATATTATCATAATGTATTGATCCCCTCGTAGTTGATCAAACAAGCCATCAATATGGACTAGAGGATATGTTTTCTTAATCATGATCTTGTTAAGTTAATGAAAATAAATATAAAGACATATTTTTCCATAATTACCCTTGATAAAGAGAATACATTCATACCATACTAAAGCATGTGGGTGTATAAAACCCTTATCAATATTCTCATGTAGTTTCTTCTTTAATTCATCCAATTTAATTGGGGTGTGTCTTTAATGAGTCTTTGAAGCTAGAATAGCATTATATCTATGTTCAATGGAAAACTAAAAAACATAATATGGACAAATAATAATAATCTCTTTAGAAAATACATCATCTTATTTAATCATAATCAAAATATTCTCAATATTGAGTTCCTCCACAACAATTTGGGAAAAATATCCCTCTTTATTAGGTATCAAATCCCATTAAGGGGATAAATTTCCCTGGGGAGTTTATTTTCATCCATGCATATATAGTTGATTATAGTTTTTTATAGAATATTTAAATTTAATTTCCGTATCCAAAAACTTGATATGTGATTAACTTAGAGAGAGACAATCATATCCCAAAATAATATAAAATTTTACCAAAGTTAGAATAACATGATTTTTAGGAAGTATTTTCTAACAAACCTGAATGAGAGAAGAGTTGTAGATGTGGGATATAATCATCAATCCACTACATGTTTCCACTATAAATATAATACTTAAATATTGGGTTGGTGAAATAATGTTCTTAGCAAAAATTCTAATTATGAAGGAATGGGTACAAATATAGTCGAATAAGATATTAAAGGTTCTTGAATGGGTATTAAGAATACTTATCACCCATTGGTTTTAGTTCTAATAATTTAATAAATCCAAAATGGTTATACCAAATTTGACATAGGTTAAACCTAATGAGACATAAGTTAAAAAGTAGGTTGATAGGTTAAGATATATTAGGATTGATTTTCATTATAATATGATTATTTAATAAAGAATTATTATGATATTATTAATTAATAATCATTAATAATCATTACACATGATTATTCATTGCATCTCACATTAAATAAAACTAACATAACTGATATGTTTAAGGTATTTGGAAATTAGATACATAAATGACTTATTCTACAACCTCATGAAAATTTCTATATAATTTCACTATACATAACCAAACTTCTAGAAATTTGTTTCCGAGATAAATAAATTGACAAGACTCAAGTTGGTGGGGAAATTAGCCAAATTCAAAAATAAAAATATGTTAAATAAAATAAATGATAACATAAGAATTTTTTAGAGTAGTTTGAGTCACATAGATTCCATGTATACTCTTTACACTCCTATAATTATCTAGAGGTATGATGCACATTATGAACCAAATTGTTCTAGAGGATTCACAACCCACATACAACGTTTCTTTTCTAGTGGATCCACAACCAAATAGAAAACCTGTATTTTTAATGGAGAACACAACCTGATTACATAGATATTTTTTTATGAAGCGATGACCAAATAAAACATGAATTTTTTCGTAAAATAGAGAACCATTTACAATACATAATAGTATAAATTATGTTTAAAATAAAACTCAAAATCATAATGCCAATTTTTACAGTTCAAAATTGATTTTTGGTTGTAGATCGAACACTTTAGGTAATGAAATTTAGAATAATTAAGTTCTTAAAATGGATTATAGTATTATTGTGATAATAAATAGTCACTATATTTTACTCACCTATATATCTTTTTTTTGTTTCAAATCACTATTTATAGTGATATCTTTCTTAAAAAACTACTTCAATGTTAGATAAACATTATTCAGATATTCATGACCTTTAAATATTTTTTTTTGAAAATATATCCATTTTAAATCCTAAATAAAAATCATAATGTATAAACCTTGAAATAATATTCATTGAAGAAATTCTATTTCTAAAAAAAATTGATTCTATATTATATCCTCAGTTTAATACACTTAAAATTCTTATTTAGCCATCTGAAAAATATCACCTAATTTTTATGAAAAAAATATATATAAATTTTAAATAGAATCATAATTAAAAATATATTCACGATGTAGTATAAAATAAACAATTATTAATTATAGATTATTATTGATAATACTTCTATAAGCCATAAAATATCTTTTCAAACTACAACATTGAAATCCATAACTTCTAAAATCTTAATAGGGATTTACTTACAATATCTTTTTTGAATACATAATATATTAATAAATGAGATTATTATGAGATATTTTTCATTATTTCATAAAATATTTTATTTTAATTTTTTTGATACATAATATATTTCCCTGCTCCAGTGTAATGCAATAAATTTTTTATATAGAAAACTTTCTAAAATTCCAATACAGAAGAAACAATAGCAAAATATATAAAAGGATTATGACTTAATGAAAATTAAAATATTCTTTATACACAATATATTTCTAGTATTCAAAACCAATACATAATATTCTTACATCAAATAAATTAGATAATATTTAGTGATTAACAAATTTTATAAGACTCCTACTAAATTAATAATATAATTCCTTTAACATAATTCTAAATATATATGTAAATACCCGGTATATAATATATTTTACTTTATTAAATTTCCAATATCCATTAAATTAATGCTTAAGATATTTTATTGTGTAAATATATGAATATGTATGACATTTTCATAACCTAGAATGATATGTGATATCTGATACATAATGTATAGGTTATTTAAATTTTTAGGATTTACATAAACATCATCATTAATATATTTGTATCAGATTCTCTATAGGTTTAAGAATTTTTATTTTTCTAGAATTATAAACATATGGTTTTCATCCCAAATTCTTAAAATATATAATATGTTGTTCTCTAGCTCCAATGATGCATAACAGTTTCTCCATAATAAAATTCATCAATATCGAATCGCCATATTTCTATTATTCTACCAATTTTTCCAGATTTTAACAAAAAAATTGAAATAATATAATAATAAAAATAATAAAAAAAGAGTTTAATGAATAAAAAATAAACAATGTATTTTATAATTAATTATCAAAAAAACTAACCTAAGGGAAAATATTTATTCCACATTCTACCCCATTTTGATAATTACAAAACCTAAACATAAATCCCCATTTTTTAATGAAAGGAAAAAGACGAAAAAAATCTAAAAGTTTAAGGAAAAATGTAAATAAAAACATAAAAAATAAAATGGGAAAGAAATAAAAAATAAGAATCCTCTCCCAAGTTAAAAAATTGAAATAGAAAATAAATAATAATAATCAAATGATTAAATAAACACTATTTAATCATAATAAATTTAAATCATAGTAAACTAAGTATGATATACCAATATTTGAATGAATTAAATAATGAATAAAAATTTATATTTCTCATTAATCCAAGATTCAACCCTTTAAAATAAATTCTATTGATATATTTGTGCTGATAAACATCTCTGGTATAAAAAAACTTCTTTCAAGGAGACACTAAACACTTTAATAATTTTCAATGAAATATAAAATATGTTAAATTAATATTTACCAACAAAATAATTATAATAAAAATAATCCCTCTCAATATATGTTATGAAATATCATCACTATTATATCATTCCATGATCATATTTAATCTTTTTAATTTTTTGTAGTATCCAAAGGCTTTAGGAAAATAAAGGCCACTAGTTCTTGAGTAGAAATAAAATATAAAATAATATTTCATTTCAATACATTATCATAGGTAAAATGATTCCCCATTTGAATATTTTTTGTCAAAAATGTTATATATGAATATTTAAAACAGATATGGTAGATAAATTATCACACACAATCAACATCCTTTCAAAATGAATATCAATTCTGAAAAATTCTTCCTATTATATAGAGTTTATACACACCAACATATTATTGTGATGTAATAAGCATTATCCTTTGATAATTCTATTTAAATTTAATTCATATAACTCTATGAAGAGGATATTTTATAAATAAAATGACATATGCAACTAGTTTCTTTCCTACCAATATTATTATAACGCACCTCCCCCAGTTACCTAGAGTCAGTGCATTATGACATAACATTGGAATTATCACAAGGGATTAAATCCTGAAATACCGATTAGTTTAGTAACCTTGGATGTATTTGATACATAAATAAGTTTCACAATACATTAAAAAACAACATTTTGTCCCATGTTAACATGCTAATATCCCTTAGCTTTTCCCTACAATTCAGTTATAATATAATTCTTCGCATCCTAGGAAAAAAACATTGAAAGGGGTGAGCTCAGATGCTTGGTAAGGATAACAATATAGCAGAAACATTCATAAATAAGCATAAAATTTTAAGGAAACGTATAAGACTAAAACACAAGCCTTTTAAACATAAACTTCAGTATAATATGGGAAATATAAATCTAAAAATTCCATTTACTTATTCACAGAGATATTCTATTGGTTGAATAATCACATGTAATATCGACAACTAATTTTATAATGATGGAATGTATAATTCCATACCTCATAACCACATAGTAAAGGCCTCATGTGAAGACTACAGATAATATTTTTTAGGGACTTGTTCCAAAACACTATTTTGTCTCATAAGACCTACTGATGCATCGAGGGGCTATAACGGGCCCCACCCATCACTTACAAAGTCTAATGCATTCCTCATAAAAAAATGTTGAAACGTAACACAAACATTCATATTAAAACTAACATATGAAATGTCAATAATTTAACCATAAACCATGAATGATATAAAATATCACATCCAGAGTCAAACATATCATAACTCATTCAATACAATATGGATGACTGTATTATAATAAATCAACTTCAAACAAGAATAAATCAAACAAAGGATGTTGAAAGAGATTGAATCAATCCAAAAAATCTTTGAGTAAAATATCTCTTTCTACATTGAAATCATTTAAAAGTAAAGAAAAATTTTGTTTTGAAAATATTATTTTAATCTTGTATGGAAATATTATAAGGTGTTATAACAACATAAAATGGTTGCACCCGCTATATAAGTTAAAGAACATTTTTTCCTTAATTTTTCAAAAAGGTCATAAAGCACCCTGTTTTGAGAATGACATGAAGATTCCTTTCAAAAAAATTATAAAAAGACCAAAAGGTTCATAAATGACTTTAACCCATAGTCTATGATATAGTAAAAAGGTTTTGAAATACATTTTTATGAAACATAGATGTGGATGATAAGTAAAATGTCCCTATAGATACTTACATATAAACAACCTCGAATAATAAAGTGATTATAAAATTAACCCTTACATTGTATATTTCCTTAGTCAAGGGTAAATTAACCTTTGATATAATGGTTAAATCATTGTTATTAAATTGTAAAAGAACCACATATATAAATATTATATCATATATGATCTTCTAAAATTTCTTTGTTAAAGATATTTCAATAGTATCATTGTTGTGGATGTTAACTAATTAATTTTTCATTTATATGTTTTGTTACATAAGTCATGTTTTTTATGGAAAGGATGTATTTTATTCATATCCAGAATGATATAAAGTTCTTAAAAATTATCTTTAATCATCAAATAAAAATTATTCTTGAATGGTTATGATGGGGAATTAAATTTCAATGTGTCGTGGAGATGATAAGTCATATGTATGCATGAGCAACACTATCAATCTATTAGTTGTGAAATCGTATGTAATTGTATGGAAAATTATATATACAGAATCATTAACATGCTATTTTTTTATTTACATCAGTCATACTCATTATTATACTCATCTAAATAATGAAGTGTTGAATAACAAACTACACCACGATGTGGAGACGGTAAGTTGTACGTACGCACGTATGGTGACATTGTCATTCATAGGATGGGTAGAATAATTAATATGGTTGTACCAAATTTATAATAACATATCAGTATGTAGAAGGTACTAGAGTTATTATTGTATTATGGAAAAACAAATAAAGAAGAAGTGGAAGAATAAAAGAAGTTTGAAAGATGTGATGAAGTAATTACCTCTTCTTCGAGATCTTCCTTTTGATTTGAACAAAAGGGATTATTAATATGGCTTCCTGATCTAAGTAAGGCCTTTAAAATGAAGTGAGTGTATTTGGGATGATTTTTTAGTAGGTATATTTTGAACCAAATGGCTTTGCAGGTGTAGAATTAAGAGAAAGGGTAGTTCCCTTTTATAAGAGAGGTGAATGTCAATTTAGGAAAAGGTTGAAATATTATTTTATTATAAAATCTTTTTTGATTTATAATGGTTCAATATTTATTTATTTAGAGGATAATGTGGGTATGGGTCTAAAACCTCTCAACCAATAGGTTTTAAAAATAATTATTTTTCTATATTAACATTATTTTTTTATTTAACTCTTAGTTAAATAGTTTAACTTTTACGGTGTCTTGTTGTATTATTATATTACATGGTTAGTAAACATACTATAAATTTCCAACAGAACATAAAATGGATCAATAATAAAATATATATAATTATATATGTCCTTTTTCAGAACCTTATTTGTTTTAGTACTATTATATAATTTAATAAAATAGTATTTTTTTTAATAACTCATTTATGTCAATTTTGACACTATTTTATATTTGGTTTTTGTTAAAGTTATAAAAACATGATTAACTCTAAAACAATATATGTAATCAACCCTGTCATTTAATATTTACCTATACAATTTGTGAATAGAATAAAAGCATTCAAATTATTTTTATTTTAATATTTATAATATCATTTATTTGATTATTTCATTAATAAGAAACATACTACATCATTATTGTGTCATAATGAAATATATATATTTTATGTCATAAAATTATAAATAAAATACCATGATATAGGAAAATGATTTATATTTCTAATTAACATTTATAGTCTAAAATATCACTTATATAAGCCTTTATAAAAATTTCTTTACTAAAAGATATTTGTTTATGTTACATTTTCCTTAACATTATATTAATTTTTATAAAGTTTCATTTTACCTTACAAGTGGATCCATGGAGTCCATAAATAAACCCAAGTATTACCGTGGTTGGAAATTTATCATAAAATTGAGTTAAGACATGATTTAGGGTAATTTAATATTATTATAATATTATTGTTTACCTTTATTTACCGGATATTCCTTTTAACCATGGTAAATAAAATATTTACTGAAGTTACTATTTATATTGTCTAAAAATAAAAGTTACCTATTCACATAATTGGGAACTTATAATTCAAAATTTTAAATCCATTTTTTCAAATTCAAAACACAATATTTTCATAAATTAATTTAAAATTAATTCCCATTGTGAAAACCAAAAAGCAATGTTTTAAGAAGTAAAAACTATCAAAAGTTCGACATGTGTTTATGTACAATTTAAATTTAAAATTACATAAAACTAACTAAATTATATTAAATGATAAAAATATAATCTAATAAAAATTTAAAACTACTCTAATCTATAATTTAACATTATAAATTATTTCAACTAAAAATGTTTTCTTAATTAAAATTTATTATTATTTACTATTCATAAAAATATGAAAGTTATCAGAAAAGTTCCAAAAATTTATCCAAACTAAATTTTTATTTCCCTATTTTAATGAGAAATTTAATTTCATAAAATTTAATGTAGAAAAGTTACAAATATTGGATTTAAAAATGGTTCACCATTAAAAGGGGGAAACTGCAATTTTTAAAAAATACTTCATTTATCTAAAAATTGAATTTTTCCTTACTATATTTATATGAATAACAAAATATTAATGTTAAAATTATATGGTATATGTATAAAATTTTAAAATGTGGTTATTATTATTCATAACCTCTTTTTAAACGGCCAGTTTGATAGGTCGTGATGCGCTTGAACACGGTGTTGCCTACACCACACGCTATTGTATTATTCAAAGAGAAATTTATCGTGGAAGCTTGGAGTGTTACATTATTCCCCCCTTAAATAAATTTCTTCCTCACAATTTGAAAATTTTCTTCAAAATTAAAAGGTTAAAAAATAGAAAATAACTTTTTGAAAAACCCACATCGGAAATAGGGTTAATAAAATATAGTGTTACTAAGAGGGAAGGGGAAATGAAAAATTCACCACCACATTAGGATTTTGAATAAGATAACATTGGTGGAATTATAATTGGAGAAAAACATAAATATTTATAGGGAGTGATTGGGATCATCAATCACAAACAAATGAATGGAAAGTTGAGGGCCTTAAAGCCATAAATTTATTATGTTTTAAAAATGCATCAGTTCCAAAAAAACATAAGGTATTTGGATAACACATTTTTGGTTTCAAGATCCTTTCCCTAAATTTTAAAAATTAATTTATTCATAGAATAAGAAAAAAAAAGAATACTTGACAAAAAGAGTTCCATCCTTTAACTGATTTCAACCACAAACTTATCTTTCACTCTAATAGAAAATAGAACTCAAAAATATTCTATTTTTTCTAATCGTATAGGGTTCCAAAAAAATGAATTTATAATTAATCTATCGTAACATTTAAAGAAAACTAAATTATCCAAACCAACACATCACGTAGTCCAGAAATATGTGATGCACCCTTGTCACCTTTCGGTTGCGGGTTCAAGTCCCACGGCCTTGTCGGACGCGATGGGTTGTTGCCCGACCCCTGGCTTATCCTTTCTATAACAATATAGAAATAATATTAAGAAATATTTTTTCCTTAAACAATATTTTCCAATGTCCAACATATTCTTTTCCAACCATTATAGTTATTTAAAATACTTCTATCCAAACTCTATCTTAAAGGTCTCTAAATTCCAAAATCAATTGTAACATCTGATTCCCCCAAACAACATAAAGATTCTTTTATTGTAACATACTAAAAATATGATTACCTTCATAATATTAAAACTGTAATGAAAAAAAAAGTATTTTAGTAAAATACTTATATATATCACATTCTTCTTATAACCAGTATATAATTCTTGAATCCAAAAACACAAATATATTAATTATTCAACTTCAACAATAGTAACAATATAATCTTATCCTTCTTCCCTTCTCCTTTTATGAGGAATGTTTCCTTGGATATTAGGACATTAATTTTCATATTGACCCATTTCTCTACAATTTTACCATTCATCATTCAAATCCTCTTTCTTTCCTTTGCAATCATGAGTCTAGTGACATTTTTCTCCACATTTGTAATAAATATCCCTTCGAATTAGATAATTTTAGGGGTGTTTTTTCCAAAAATTATCACATAATGTAAAATCCTTATTTTCCTTTTTTCATTTATCTATCTCATGATCCACCATTCTCTTCTTCTCCTGCATCACATTAATGTCATAAGACTTATAGAATTTCTTTTCTGTCTTGATAACACACGAGACTATATCTTCCTATGATGATAAGGATTGTGAGACAAATACTCGACGAAGAAATGGATTTAACCCATCAATTAATTGATGAATCTTACTTCTTGGGTTACGTATATAATCTCCAGCATGCCTTTCTAACCTTTTGAAGTTATCCACATACTTTGAGACATTCTCATCCTACTTTTTCCACAGAATCAGAAATTGGTTTTCAATATCCACTCGATTTCACAAGGAAAGTATTTTTATAAGAAAATATCATTAAAATACATCCATTCAATATTTGATACTTCTTCATACTCCTTTGTGTTTTGATGTAATGACCTACATTGATCTGTATCTCTTTTGAGGCGATAAACTGCCATGAAAACTTTTCCCTTTCATAACTCCCCAAATAAGGATATATTTTATCTATAAAACTTATCCATTTTTTAGCTAAAAATGTACTTATATTCCCATTTAATGTTGGTGGTTGTTTCCTTATGAAGCGGCCTACCATTCATCATCTACGTTTTGGATCAGGGTTCTCCATACGGGTAAGGTTATTATTCATAACCTGAGTGAGTTGTCCCAGTATGGTTATAAACTGTTCAGCACCAGTTGCATCACCATCTCCACTACAATTATCTTGAGTATGAAGTAAATCCCTACACGGATTACGTGCATTGATATGGTTTCTATTACTTTTACTAGGTTCCATTTCTAAATAATGGCATACACTAGATTTTTTTATGAATCGTAATACATAATTCCAAACTAGTAGAATACCTAACATAAATTGAAAAGTTTATGCATATAATCCATAATAATACAAAATTATTTTATTTTAGAAAGTATTCACTCAAAAATCCTTCATAATGTTTTGTAAAGAAAATTTGATTTATTCTAAGCATATCCCCCGAGGGTGTCGTAACCAAGAGTGCAGCAAGACCTATTTTTGTGCACCAGTTCCCATCCAAGTCTAGCTCAAATATGTATTTTTGGGTTTTACCCCTAGATACATCTGTTCCAGACCCACCTATACCTTCTCGTTTCTAGGAAGGGTAGTATTTCTTGGAAAATTCACAAAATATCTACATTAGTAAAATTTTATTAAGTTCTTCTATACTAATACTCAAAGTCTATCTTAGGGTAATGTTCTCTAATCACAGTTTTTCTAAATCTGGGTTCCATGATTTGTACTAAACTTCCTATGGTACCAAATATAATTCCCCGACCCTATTTACCCATAGTCGATGAAGTATTACATAAAATTGGCATGATCACAAGGGATCAAATCCTGAATTACCAATCAGTTTTGTAGCCTTTGAAGTAGTATATATATACATTAGTTTAACATTACATTATGAAATGAAAAAATGACCACATTGTGTCTCCATTGTATAGACTCATATTCCTTAGCTTATCCCTGGAAGTCAGTCATAATATACTTCTTCGTATCCTAAAAAAAATTAATCATAAAAAGGGGATATCTCTTATACTTAGTGAGGATAACAATATAGAAGAAACTTTCATAAATAAGAATAAAAATTTAAGGCAATGTATAAGACTAAAATGCAAGACTTTTAAACTTAAAATTCAGTACTATGTGGAAAATATATACAAATTAATTCCATTTACTTATTCACATGGATATTCTATTAGTCGAATAATCACATATAATATCAATAGCAACTTTTATAATGATGGAATGCATAATGTAGGACTTCATAACCACATATCCAAGGCCTCGTTCCAAAAATAAAAATAATATTTTTTTCAAAGACTTTTTACAAGACACTATATTGTCCCATGAGACCTACCAACGCATCGAGTTGCTATAGTGGGCCCCACACGCCAGTTGCTAAGTCAAATTAATTCCTCATATGAAAATGTTGAAACATAACATAAACATTTGTATTAAAACTACTCTATGAATTGTCGATACATTAACCATAAAACATGATTGGTATAAAAATATCGCTTCTATAGTCAAACATATCCTAAATTGTTCAGTACAATATAGAAGATTTCATTATAATAAATAAACTTCAAACAAGCATAAAATCCAACAAAGGATGTTGATATAGATGAAATCAATCCAAAAACTATTTGAGTGAAATATCTCTTTCTACTTTGAAATCTTTTAAATGTAAAGAAAACATTAATTTTGAAAAAATATTATTATAATATTGTAATGGAAGCTTAAAAGGTGTTATAATGGCATATAATGGCCTCACCTTCCGTATAAGTTAAAAAAATATTCTTTCCTGAATTTGTCGAAAAGGTCATAAAACACCTTGTTTGGAAAATGGCAGAAATATTCCTTTCAAACCATTTAATAAAAATTTAAAAAGGGTATAAATGACTTTAACCCATATTCTAAGATATTGTAAAAATGTTTTTAAATACATTTTTATGAAACATGGATGTGGATGAAATGGAAAAAACCCAGTTGAAACATACGTATAAAAAACCTCAGATAATAAAGAGATGGTAAAATTAACCCTTACCATGTACTTTTCCTTAGTCAAGGGTACATTAAACTCATGTATCAGGGTAAAATATGTTTTATTAAATTATCCAATAACCAAATACATAAATATGATATCATATATCATATTTTAATATTGCTTTGTTAATTATATTTCAGTAGTATCAATATTTTGGGTGTTAACTGATTAGTTTTCATTTATATGTTTTGTTACGTAAGTCATGTATTTTATGAGTAGAATGTATTTTATTCATATCCAGAATGATATTGAGTTATTAAAAATTATTTTTAATCATACAATTAAAATTATTCTTGAATTTTTACGATGGGGAATGAAATCTCATCGCGTCGTGGAGATGGTAAGTCTAATGTACACACGAGTGACAATATCATCCTTTTAGTGGTTAAATCATATGTAATTGGATGGTGTATTATATATAAATAATAATTAACATGTTATATTTATTATTTACATCAGTTATACTCATTATTATACCCATCTAACAAATGATGTGTCGAATAACAAACTACACCACGGCGTGGTGACGGTAAGCCCTACGTACGCACGTATGGTGACTTTTTCATGCATCTGATGGATAGAATAATGAATATGTTTGTACCATATTTATAATAACATATTATTATGTATAAGTTAGTGGAGGTATTATTTCAGTATGGAAATTAAAAAAAGGAAGTGGAAGATGAAAATAACTTTGAAAGAGGTGATGAAGTAATTACCTCTTCTTCTGGTTCATTATTTTAATTTAAACAAAAGGGGTCTTTAGGTTGGATTGATGATAAAATTAATGCTTATAGGCTGAATTTATCATAGTTTAGAGGATATTGGAGGAGGGGTTGTCCTATCCAAATGGATTATGAGGTGATAAATTAAGAGAAGGGGAAGTACCCTTTTATAAGAGAGGTGAGGGTCACTTTAGGAAAAGATTGAAATATTATTATATAATAAAAAGAATATTCGGTTTATAATGGCTCAAAATAGATTTTTTTCAAGGATAAGGTGGTTATGGGTCGAAAACCTCTCAACCAATAGGTTTTAGATAAGTTTTAGTCCCCATATTAACCTTATCTTTAAGATTTAACTCTTAGTTAAATAGTTTAACTTTCACCATGTCTTCTTATATTATTTTAATAAATGTTTAATAAACTTACTAAAAAATTCCAAGAGAACCTCAAGTGTATCATTAATGAAATATATATAATTATATAAGTCCTTTTCTTGAACCTTAGTTTTTTAGAACTAATATATAATTTAATAATATAGTATTTGTTTTAAAAATCATTTATGTCAATTTTGATACTATTTTTTATTTGGTTTTTGTGAAATTCACAAAAATGTGATTACTTCGAAAACAATAAATTGAATGAACCCTATCATTTCATATTTATCTATAAAATTCGTGTATGGAATCAAAAAATCTCTAATTATATTTATTTTAATATTTATAATATCATTTGTTTTATTCTTTCATTAATAAGAAAATAATACATCATTATTGTTTTGTAATTGAATATATATATATTTTATGTCTAAAAATTATAAATAAAATACAGTGATGTAGGAAATATTTTTAGATTTATAATGACTATTTATAGTCTAAAATATCACTTATATATAACCTTATAAAAACTATTTTACTAAAAGATCTGTCTTTATGTTACATTTTCCTTAACTTTAAATTTATTTTTATAAAGTGTCGTTTTTAATTACTTGTGGCTCCATGGGGTCCCAAAATCGACCAGTGGAATAAAATGGTCGGAAATATATTTTCAAATAGATTTAGGACATGTGTTAGGGTAATTTAGTATTATTATTATATTTTTTTACCCTTATTTACCATATTTTCCATTTAACCATGGAAAATAAAATATTTATTGAAGTTACTATTCATAATGGATAAAAATAAAAGTTACCTATTTACATAATTTGGAACATATGATTAAAAATATGGAATCCATTTTTCAAATTCAAAATACATAAGTTCCAGAAATTAATTTAAAATTAATTCCAGTTGTGAAAACCAAAAAGCGGATTATTAAGATGTAAAAACTATCAAAAGATCACTTTTGTTTATGAAAAATTTAAATGAGAAATTACATAAAATGACCTGAATTATATTAAATGATCAAAATATAATCTAATTATACTTTAAAACCACTCAAATATATAATTTAACACTATAAATTATTTCAATTAAAATTGTTATTTTTAATTAAAATTTAGTATTTTTCACTTTTCATCAAAGTATGAAAGTTATCAGAAAGGTACCAGAAATTTATCCAAACTAAATTTTTATTTCCATCTTAAAAAGAAGTATTTAATTTATTCAAATTTAATATATAAAATTGTTATATATTGGATTTAAAAATGGATCTCCATTAAAGGGTGTAAAAACTACATTTTTAAAAAAGCAATACTTCTTTTATCTGAAAATTTGAATTTGTCCTTATATTATATATATGAAACACAAAAATATGAAAGATAAAATTATATTGGATATATTTATATTTCAAAATGTGTTTATTAATATTCATAAATTCTCTTTAAATAGATAGTTTGATAGGTCGTGGTGTCGTTGAACTCGGTGTTGCGTACATCGCACGCTATTCAATTATTCAAAAAGAAACATATCATGTATGTAACATCTCGACCCAGATCACTATCGACTTGGTGGCTGGACCAGTCGCCACATGGCCACAAATGCATCTCCCCGTATGCCAGAGGCTGCCGACTAGCAGTGAGGGTCTCGGGAGGTGATATTGGGGAGATTATACCCTCTTACCAGAGTTGCACAACAGTATCTTAGAGTAAATAACACTAGTAGCAGATGCAGTAATAGATAAACAATGAACAAACAATAGTAGAATACAAATAGTGATCATATTTATAAAAGGAGGCCAAATCCAGTTTACACGATACAGGGATGATAAATGATACAAGGTGAAAACAAGAAACAATACAGCATGCTTACAATATAATGAAAATGAATAACGAAAAGACAGCAAGGCCCTACGTGCAATCTCCTAATCATCCCAAGATCCCGCTTGGTCCTTTTCTCCTAAATCCTCAGGTACAAATAGCACAACACACAACCTAGGTCCTGCAATAAGAAGGTCTACTCGGGTTCCCCAGTGCAATGGCGGCCCGAGTACGGTGCGAGATATAAATCTCAATAGGCCGGAACCACTGGTGTCAAACCCCATCCAGACAGTGTATAATAATTAAACAATGAGCAGGTGTGGATAAATAAGTAAGCAGAAGTACATAAGTAAATAACACCCATCCAGGTTCCCAAGGGACACCTGACGGTTATACCAGCTTCAACTCGTTGCCGATGAAGTAACCTGATCATGTCAACATATATAAATATAAATATAAATGCATTGAGATCATAGATGGTGTGGGGTAATAATACCTCCCACCCATTAATCGAGATTAGCAGGAACAAGGTAAGAATGCTTCCCATCCCTATAGGTAAACTGGAAAGGTGTAAGAAATCCTCCCTTCTATACACGTATCGAGATTAGCAGGAACAAGGTAAGAATGCCTCTCATCCCTAAATAAACTGGAAAGGGGTAAGAATGCCTCCCTTCCATCATGTTCATTCAACTGTCATGGGGTATAATTGCCTCCCATCCGTCACATTCATAATACTAGCATGGGGTATAACTGCCTCCCATCCAATCATGTAAAACATCACTAGAAGTCACTAGAATGGTGTAAGAATGTATCCCTTCCAGACATGTACTGTCACACTGGCGTGGGGTATAACTGCCTCCCATCCAACCACGTATATGTCACTAGGTGGCCTCAGCATGCACTCACCTTTATTATCATTCATTATGTGGCATCAGTATGTTTGCACTCACAATACAATCATGTCTATAATATACTGCTTATGGAATTACCTCATAAGCATTCAAAGATTCATATCACCATCACAAACAATCATACAGGCCATATCCAAGTAAATGGTACCATAATCACGTTCATACAAATATACCTAAGGCAAACCATCTCAAGTATCATTATCACATTTATACTTAAGTCCACTCCTCTTAAGTATCCATTTCAAGACATTAACATAACCATCACATTTATATAAGGTACATAAGGTAACCCGCTCATGTACAGTATTGGATAACCCCAAATTCTTTCTTCATTCCTCTAATGTCATTTCAAAGACATATAGGGATTTACAAAGCATAAATAAGTGCTATGGACTACCCCCCCTAGGTAAGTCCCATTAACTAGATCCATTCCATTAACATAAGCAGTGCATATTCCATTATCCTAAGGCATGGTTTAACCACCCTAATTTATTTCATTCAAGGAGAAGAACTATCATACTTCAACCATTTGGTACAATTCAGAGGAAACATGACTTCATCAATTATCACCAAAGCATAACAAGACTTTAGCAGTCAAGCATGAGAATATACTTCCTACTTTTATCTGGAAGACAGAGCACCTCTGATAGAGGGTTTTTGTTATTAAATCATTAGTTTAGTTACCAAGAAACAATTTTAATCTTGTCCCTACAATTCAAACTCTTTGCACAAAAGCATTTAATTGAAACTAAACTTGAATAATTAACATACTAAAGTAGTACAAAAATAACTCACTAATACTTCACTTTAAATTAATGGCAAGGAGAGGGATCCTACCTCAAGGTGGATCCATCTGTCTACTCCGGCTCTTGGTACTTTCCAATTAAAAGCCACTGCTTCTCCCCCAAGAGGCATATGTGATTTCACATACGACCTATGCCTCAGAATCAAACTGGCGGAACGAAAACAACGCAATCCACATCGCTTTCGGCGGTGGATGTCGTACGCACATCAACAAGGTCCCGAGGGACCTTCTGCATCACCCTAGAACAAGCGGAATAAGAAATAACTGAACAAACCCCATCCTAACCCTAGGGTTCAGCCGAATGAAAAATAGGGCAAGGGTAATCCCTAAAATCGGCCAATATGGGAGGAGGAAGGAGGGAGGACCTTACCATGGATATTATAATAATAATCACCAAGGAGAACGGGCGAGAGGAGGTCTGGCTGAGGGAGGGCTCGCATAAGGCCGAGGCACCATGGGAGGAGGGGGTGTGTCACGTGGTCTGCTGAGAGAAAGGTGAGGGAGAGTCTTGTTGTTCAGGTTTTTATCTTAAAATCATTTTAAATATTTTAAAACCCCAAAATAGGGCACGACACATGGCTTGGGCCGCACGGTTTGGAAAACTGTGCGCCAACAGTGCGCCCCTCACTGGACGCCCAAGACACCCCGCACGGGCTTGCCACATGGTTTGGGGAAACCGTGCGCAGGTCATGTGGACTCCTCTGCCTCCCTGATTTAAGCTTCATGGTTTGGGATGCACGGTTTGAGAAACTGTGCACCAACCGTGCGCCTTCTGCTAACCTTTAAAAACCAGCTGCCTTCTGGTCTGACAATCCCAGAACCCGTCAAGACACTCAGGAAACTTAACGGGCATTCACCCATGTCCAAAAACATTAAAATAAGGGGTCCAAAACTTGGAAATCACATTCCAAAGCCTGATCATAATTTCGAACGATTCAGTAATTGAACAAGTTCAATTTCCCCCAGTTTTTAACCCAGTTCAAAACGCGCATCATTACAACCTTCCCACCATAGAACGTCTCATCCCCGAGAAGCCATCAGGAACAACACTCACCTCACTCAACCTAAAATGGTTGTGAAGGTTTGTTCAAATGATTGTGTTACGTTTCTAAACATCCCACGCACCAATGAACATCCTATTAAGCACACGGCACATAAGTCATCAACACCTAAGACAACGATCGTTTTAGAACACAAAGACGGCTCTCACCTGATCCCATCAACTTAAAGACACGATCACATAGTCATCTCGTCAGGAAAACAATAAAAGGTACTTCCTACCTTAGGATTTAACGTTAAATGGTCAAAACCAAACTACCACTCCACCTTTCGAATTGACCTTCAAAAGCACGCTCCAAGCATTCCAAAGACACACCAAGATTTATTTTGAAATTATCTAATAGTCAATTTTCCCATCGACCTCAAAACCCAAAAATGGAAGATTCAATCTACTCTGAATGACTATTCAAGAAGACTCCCGGCTTAAACAGCCAGCATTTTACAAGATGAACAACGATGCCTCCTCCCAAGGCATCTCACGTTTACTACAAGAACGTTCATCGAAGCTCATACCCCACTCCCGGTGACGTCTCTAATATCAAACTATGAGAGAAACCTCGCATCCCGCATGCAACACCGAAAGCGAACAACCAAACGAGCTCAACAGCTTTCAAAAACATTAGCGTGGCGTAAGATCGACGCTATCTTAGTGCATCCAAGACAAAATCAAGATAGGGGACATGCTCGTCACATAACAGAGTACACTAAGAGGATTTTAAAAGGATTCTATTTAGTCATACCCAAAAACTGGAAAGAAGAATAGTCGAACCACCCCTGGTCGACTCTAAAGAAGAATCTCAGCTTCACCTGCCGACAAATCAGGATTTCTAAACCGATCACAATGCCTTTTTCCCATACAAGGCATTTCATGATCGTTCACAATTTACCACCATAGTCCTCCATGACCAACGGTGTTTCTTAAAAAGGGATGCATACACCGCCATCCAGATCAAAGTCGTGATGTTGAGCAAGCATCGACGCATAACGACACCTGCAAGCCTCAAAGACATTCAAACAAACCCGACCATTCCCAAATAGTCTTTATTGATGTGTTCCGTCTACCCGAAAGAACACACTTCACTAAACTGACATGACGATTCCCAACTTAGAAGTGCCGGTATCACAGAGAGAAGAAAAGACCATCTGCTCAAAAGAGAACTAGTTCATCAACAACTAAACAAACGTATGTCGCTCCTCCAAGCCAAGATCACCACGCCGAAATGTACAAGGAAACCAAATCAACAAGACTGGCATGTCAACCACTCGAGTCTGTCGAAAATCATCCCGAGCATTGGGAAAACTTGATTCTCAAATGCTTATGTTACACTACCACGGAGATGACCAAAGACCGTACACAACAGCACAAGAGATTTAGCCAAACGTCGTTTCACCTTAGATTATTGTTCCCATGGAGGAAGACTTACCAAAACGTCCATCACTTAAGGAGTCAAACAACCAATAAGCAACCAACCATGCCCGAGGCAAGTCTACAGAGCATTACCTGATGGTCAAACCCATGAAAAGCTCAAAGGAAGAATGTCCACCCGTCCGAACAAGGGCGTCATTGGAACTGAAAGTCATACAAGGGAAAACGGCACCCGAATGATACCAAACGTATGAAAGTTCACCGCACAAGCAAGGCACTAAAATACTAATGGTTCAACCTACCACAGGCTAGCCCCTCACGTAAAACAAGCATCGACTCAAGAACTTGGTCATGCCCAACAAAAGTCATCGGGCTCAAGCCTAACATTCAAGTTATTTTCCAAAAGAAAACAAACGCCCACTAAAAACACATACGGTTCCATCTCAAGGCACTCGCAAGAAAGACTTAACTTACCCTCACTTGAGGTTTCAACAGAGGACACCAATACAGGTTCTTTTTCCAAGACCTTTATATTATTCACATTCATTCTTTTAATCACTTTATAAGATTCAATTCAAAACTTCAAGTAACCTTTAAAAACCAAAATAACAAGGTACTTGATCATTTTTAACAAACAAGTCAATGAAATGCAGGAAAGTCTCAACAAACTCCCTTTTAACCATTAAACATTTATCATACATCCCATCTTATTCTTGAAATATATCATAATAAATTCATTTTAAACAATTCAGGTGACCTACGGGGGTCCCAACAAGCCAATTCACATCAGATCAAAACCAGACATCGTGTACACAACTAAGAATTTCGCAAAGAAATCTCTCATAACATTCATTATGGTTTTCCATTTTCCAACTCATGCAGCGCCAATAAACTCCATGGGTTGAAATTTGGATCCCATTAGACGAAACAAAGTACATTCCAGAAGTAATCATGCTCAAAGAAATAATCTAGTCATACAGGTAGCCACCTACCAATCTGTAAAGCCCCCATACACTTTATAGTTTGGAATTTGTCTCCCTTTAATCAAAAACCAATCTCATTTTACAATTTGACTTTAGAAGCCCCTTTTTCTTGAAATTCAATCACATGTGTTACCCTTTCCCATATATTAGGCGCCCATACACCTTACAACTGAAAATTGGCTCCCGTCGTAATTTTAATCATTTAATTTGGTCAGAGCAACCAATTCCATATTAACTGAACCTAGCATTCCATCAAAAGCAGTAACACATGAACATGCTATATCACAAAAGCATGGAATAACTACCATAGCACCTATCACAACAGCAGGTATAAACTAATACATCCTAGATGTCATGGAATAATGCATGGAATGTGATTTCTAACAAAGTGCCTATATGATACATGAAATGGAATACCCATGTATCATCGGGTTGCAACAGAAATGGAACCCACAATTGCATCAACAGTATCAACAAGAAACCATGTCTGTCACCCAATAGTGAAATAAAATCAAACGTAATAATCAAAATAATTAAAATAAAAATTTCATTCGAGGCAATTTGGCTTTTCCATGTACATGAGTTAGCTACTCCCAAGCACAACTTATTACCAAATTCCATCTCCTTCATATCCCTATCTACTGTCGCTAAATAGTAAAACAAACCAGAAAAAAGAAACTCATCGAATACCACATTGTAACGTCCCGACCCAGCTCACCATCGACCTGGTGGCCGGACCAGTCGCCACAAGGCCTCAAGTGCGTCTCCCCGTATTCCAGAGGCTTCTGACTAGCAGTGAGGGTCTCGGGAGGTGATTGTGGGGAGAATATACTCTCTTATCATAGTTTCACAGCGGTATCTTAGAGTAAATAACACTTGTAGAAGATGTAGTAATAGATAAACAATGAAAAAACAGCAGCGGAATACAAATAGTGATCATTTTTATAAAAGGTGTCCAAAGCCAGTTTACACGATACAGGGATGATGAATGATACATGGTGAAAACAAGAAACAATATAGCATGCTTACAATACAACACAAAAGAATAAAGAAAAGACAGCAAGGCCCGACGTGGAATCTCCTGAGCATCCCGAGCTCCTGCTTGGTCCTTTGCTCCTAACTCCTCAGGTACAAAAAGCACTGCACACAACCTAGGTCCTACAAGGAAGAAGGTCTACTCGGGTACCCCAGTGCAATGGTGACCTGAGTAGGGTGTGAGATATAAATATTAGTAGGTCGGCACCACCAGTTTCAAACCCAATCCAGACAATGTATAATAATTAAACAGTGAACTGGTGTGGAGAAATAAGTAAGAAGATGTACATAAGTAAATAACACCCATCCAGGTTCCCTAGGGACACCAGACGGTTAAACCAGCTTCGGCTCGTTGCCGGTGAAGTAACCTGATCATGTCACCATATATATATATAAATGTAAATTCATTTAGATCATAGATGGTGTTGGGTAAGAATGGCTCCCACCCATTAATCGAGATTAGCGGGCACGAGGTAAGAAAGCTTCACGTCCCTATAGGTCAACTGGCAAGGGGTAAGAATTCCTCCCTTCCATACACGTATCAAGATTAGTGGGCACGAGGTAGGAATGCCTCTTGTCCCTAAATAAACTGGCAAGGGGTAAGAATGCCTCCCTTCAATCACATTCCTTCAACCGTCATGGGGTATATCTTCCGCCCATTCGTCACATTCATAATACTATCATGGGGTATAATTACCTCCCATTAAAACATGTAAAACATCACTAGAAGTCACTAGCAAGGGGTAAGAATTCCTCCCTTCCAGACAAGTACCGTCACACTGGTATGGGGTATAACTGCCTCCCATCCAACCATGTATCGTTCACTAGGTGGCCTCAGCATCCACTCACCTTTATTATCATTCATTATGTTGCATCAGTATGTGCGCACTCACAATACAACCATGTCTATAATATACTGCTTATGGTATTACCTCAAAATCATTCAAAGATTCATATCACCATCACAAACAATCATACAGCCCATATCCACGTAAATGGTTATAGTCACGTTCATACAAATATACCTAAGGAAAACCAACTCAATTATCATTATTGCATTTATACTTAATAACACTCCTCTTAAGTATCCATTTCAAGACATTAACATAACCATCACATTTATATAAGTTACATGAGGCAACCCGCTCATGTACGGTATTGGCTAACCGCCAAGTCGTTCTTCATTCCTCTTATATCATTTCAAAGACTTTTATGGATTTACAAAGCATAAAGAGGTGTTATGGACTACCCCCCCCTAGTTAAGTCGCATTCACTAGATCCCATCTATTAACCTAAGTCGTGCTTATTCCTTTATCTGAAGGCATGGTCTTACCGCCCTAATCAATTTCATTCAAAGAGTACAACTGTCATGCTTTAACCATTTGGTACAATTCAGAGGAAACATGAAATCATAAATTGTCACCAAAGCATAACAGAATTTTGTAGGAAAGCATAAGAATATACTTCCAACTTTTATCTTGAAGACAGTGTGCCTTTGATTGAGGGGTTTTGTTATTAAATCGTTAGTTTTGTGACAAAGCAACCATATTAATCTTTTCCCTGCAATTCACACTCTTTGCACAAAATCATTTAATTGAAACTAAACATTAATAATTAATATACTAAATTAGTATAGAAATAACTCACTAATAATTCACTTTAAATTAAAGTCAAGGAGAGGGATCCTACGTCAAGGTGGATCGATCCGTCCACTCCAGCTGTTAGAGCTTTCAAATTAAAAGCTGCTGCTACTCCCCCACGAGGCATATGTGACTTCACATACAACCTATGCCACCGAATCAAACCGGCTAATTGAAATCACCGCAATCTGCCTCGCCTTCGGTGTCAGATGTTGTACGCACACCAACAAGGTCCCGAGGGACCTTCCGCATCACCCTAGAATAAGAGGAATAAGAAATAACAGAAAACAAAAACCCATCCTAACCCTAGGGTTCGGCCGAACGAAAAATACGGCAAGGGGAAGCCCAAAAATCGGCCAATGGGGGAGGAGGAAGGAGGGAGGAGCTTAATATGGATATTATAGGAAGAATTTCCAAGGAAAACAGAGGAGAGGAGGTCCAGCCGAGGGAGGGCTCGCGCGAGGTCGAGGCGCCGTGGGAGGAGGGGGTGTGTCGCATGGTCTACTGAGAGAAAGTTGAGGGAGAGTCTTGTATTTTAGGTTTTTATTTTAAAATCATTTTATATATTTTAAAAACCCAAAATAGGGCATGGTGCACAGCTTGGAATGCACGGTTTGGAAAACTGTGCGCCAACTGTGCGTCCCTCACTGGACACCCAAGACACCCCACAAAGGATGGACGTATGGTTTGGGGAAACCATGTGCAGACCATGTGGAGTCCTCTGCCTCCCTGATATAAGCCGCACGGTTTAGGCCGCACGGTTTGAGAAACTGTGCGCCCATCGTGCTTCTTCTGCTGACCTTTAAAAACCAGTTGCCTTCATGTCCGACACTCCAAGAATCCCTCAAGACACTCAGGAAACTTAACGGGCATTCGACCATGTACAAAAACATTAAAAGGATGGGTCCAAACATTTGAATTCTCATTCTAAATACCGGTCATAAATTCGACCGGTTCAGTAATTGAAAAAGGTCAATTTACCCCACTTTTTAACCCGGTTCAAAACGCGGGTCATTACAATGGAAGATTGGGGTGTTACAATTATATCCTATGACGTATAAATGTAAATGAATATATCATTCAAAATATATCATTACTCTAAAAAATAAACCAAAATTTATGGTTCCTTTCATATGCTTAGTAATTCTATTTTCTAAAATCAAATGGCTTTCATTCGGGTCAACTGAAAATTTTTCTCACAAGAAAATAGTAAATTTTAAATCAATTATAATATCTGTTAAATATAATATATTTCTAATTATGAATCAAAAAAATTAATGATCAACTGATTTACCAATAGAATATGCATAAATTATAAATCAAGTACTCGTAGTATTATTTATACTTTTGTATGAATCAATTCCAATAATATTTACTAATTCTTTAATATTATTAATATTTTTAGAAAAATTCAATCATATATTTCATAAACCTGAAATCCTAGAAAGACCTTATGTTCACCCATAAGACTCATAAAAAATTCGATAATCATCAAGTCTAAAAATCCATTTCAACGTAATTTTGTAGTTGAACCAAATATAATTTTTTCTACAGAAGTCTAATTAATCAAAATATTTGTGGAATTACATTAAATAAAAAACAAAATACCAACTATACTATTAATATTCTCAATCTTTAATGTAAACTATTATTGGTACACATTCATGGCTTGTGGTTTATGTTTCAACCGATAAATGGACTTAAAAATATTAAAAACATTATTTTGATTCTTCACAAGTGAAAAAATTCATGGTTTATTTATATAGATATCATCTATTATAAATAGAATAATAAATAAATTGTTCACATCCATTTGATCGTGGTTGAATCCTTGATGTGTTGCAGAAAATATTAAATTTTAAATAGCATCTAATCATTCAATTAGATTAAAATCAATTAAAAAATTCAATTCCTTCTTCATGTATATAACTTAAAATATATAGTTTGTCTTATCCCTTTAAATCTATTAAGATTAATTATGTTTATTCTTCAAAATACATTAATATCCAACCAAAACAACTTGTCTACATGTGGTTCAAAAATTACCAAAATTAATTCTTTCAAAATATGTTATGATTCTCTTATATAGAATTTACCATATTTAGGACATTTATGGATTCTATTAAACCATTTGTAGAAAACAATAAAATAAAATAGGAATGTGTAAAAAAAAATATCTTACTGAACTTCTAGTTGGAACTCTTGAATCAAGATCACCGAACTCATTTTAATCGGGTGATCTCCATGTGTCTTCAAACTCCATGGAGGACCTAATTGAAGCTAACTCTGAACTATTTCATCAACCACTCGATTATAATTTTCTATGATAAAGGATATAAAAGGTTATTATCTGAAGTCTTCTTCAATCCTATATTATTCAATTAGATTATCTGTATGACCATTTTCATTAAAATTAATAAAAATTGATTCTTTAACAGTCATAATTATTTTATTATAATGTTGGTAAGATTTAATTATACTAGAACACCCAAAAAATAACATCATTTTATTTGTAACTGAATTTATCAAAACATTCCTTAGTGTTAATAAAAAATAATTTTCATTTGAAGACTCTCAAATGATCATCCTTCGGTTTCTTTTATTTCACAACTCGTTGGAATTATTCTTGTGAATAAGAATTAAAATAACATTATATATATGATAAGAAATTTTATGAGTATATTATAAAAAAACATATCTAGGTAACCAATAATCACTGATCATTGCCCTTTCCACTTATTGAAGTGTCCCATTTTCCTCTCCACAACACTATTTTTCTGTGGAGTCGTAGGGGTTGAAAAGTTAGGATAATAACCTTTTTTCACATAATATCCCAAACTCTGAAGTCTAAAATTCCCCTCCTATATAACCTAAAATAGAAAAAATCCTATAACAATTTCTCATTTATAACTAATTTTCATTATGTATAAAAAATAGATCAAGTATCTCACTTGTGAGCCAAAAACATATATGCAAGTTAATAATTTTTTCTCATACATGATAAAAAATGCATATTTATTTCCACAAAGGATTATAGTATGAATAATTTCAAATAAATTGAGATAAACTAGATATATTTGATTTATGGTTCTCACATATATGATCAACTTAACAAAATATTGATTTTTTAATTTCAATTATATATTACAAATATGATATTTTTCAAGTTGAAGTTTTAGTAATTGATGTACACCTTGATGTTTTTAAAGATTTTGAATCTTATTAATTTTCAAAAAAATTATCCTCCTATTCCGGAAGATAAAATATATTTTTAAAACAACTAAACACTTTAAATATTTAATTATATTTTAAAAAGGTTAATAGAAAAAATATTCTCCTTTCAATTATCGTAAAATAATATTAAATCATATTTACAAATAATTCATTGTTCATTTTAATGTTTTTGATAGATGATGTCATCACCTAATTGATAAATTATAGTTTATTTATTCTATATATAATGAAAATATAAAAATTTATTAATAATAACACAATTTGATATAGCAACTTCACCAAATCCATTCACCTTGGTAATAAAAGGGTCTCCAAAATTGATAGTGCTTCCATAAAACTTGTTGTTATGAATGATATTTGATGTGTCTCTAATCACATTCCTAGAGAATCAACTATCCATAGACCATATAAACTTATTAATACTTTTATCAAATATTTCCAACAAAAAAAACAAAATATATTTTTTTTGTAACTATAATGCCATGGGTCTATTGGGATTAGTTAAACTATTATTTCCAACCCATATAGATATTAAACGGGTGTTAACAAGAATTATATAAGACAATTATTTAGAGATGTATACTTTAGTTTGTCCCAAATATTTTATAAAGCAATGATAAAAATCTCTATAATTGTTTCCTTACAACCATCATATGAAACAAATAGCAGTAGATAAACTACCATTATATCTTTTTATAATGAAATTCTTATATATCTAAGGTAGTTTCCTATCATAACTGGCACTATATTTTCATGTTACCTTTTTCACTAACCTCATATTTTCATAAATTTATATTACATGGAAAAAAGGTTATATGATTTCCTTAAAACATTAAATCATATTATATGTAACACCTAAAGCTTCCACAGTAAGTTTCTCTTGGAATAATACAATAGTGTGCGAAGTACGCAACACCAAGTTCAAGCGCACCACGACCAATCAAACTACCTGTTTAAAAAGAATTTATGAATAGTAATAACCAAATTTTGGATTTTATATACTCCATATAATATTAGAATCTGTATTATGTGTTTCTTTGACATAATATATGATCAAATTCAATTTTTTAGATAAAATAAGTATTTTTTAAAAAATGAAATTTTACCAACTTTTAATGAAGAACCCTTCTTAAATCCAATATTTGACGCTTTTATATATTCAATTTTGAAAAATAAACTTCTTGTTTATAATTGGGTCATAAAAATTTAGTTTGGATAAATTTTCGGTGCTTTTCTGATAAATTTAATATTTTGATGAATAGTGAAAATTCTAAATTTTAATTTAAAACTACTTTTTAATCAAAATAATTTGTAGTGTTAAATTATAAATGTGAATAGTTTTAAAGCATAATTAGATTATGTTTTTATCCTTTAATATAATTTTATTCATTGGATGTAATTTTACATTTATATTGGACTTAAACACATATCAATATTTTTATTGTTTTTACTACTCAAGAAACTCGCTTTCTGGTTTTGACAATGAGAAAAAAAAATAATTAATTAATAAAACCTCTATGTTTTTAATTTTGTAAAATACACATCATTTTTGAATTTTCAATATCAAAATTATTTTTGGGTTAATTTGATGGATTTTTCAAACAACTTTCAATTTTTGATGAATAGTGAAAACCACTACGTTATTGTTTTAAGCTAACATTTTGTTTTAAAATTTATTTTTAATTTAAATTTATTTTAAAATAAAAATTGATACATAATACCTATATTAATCCAATTTAATTCATTGATGTAATTTTATAATAAGATAACATATATAAAAATTTTATTTATCTTTTTACCTTCTTTTACTCACCTTCTAGACACATTTGAAAATTTGCACAAAAACATAATTTTACCGCTTCTGTGAATTGAATTTCAAAAATCCAAGAGATACGGTTGACACCATTATGTAAAATGAGGTTCAATAGGATGAAAATAATTTTTGGGGAATTGTAACTTCTGAATTTTATTTACCACCGTTAAAAGTAAATAGGATAATTAAAGGTACAAATGATATTATAATTACACTAACACAGGTCATAATTCTATTGGATAAGTGTTTTTAGACCAAAATCAACATTAAGAATAAAATATGATCCTTTTGGTCCACCTGGATTAGATTAACACATTTATTATTATTTTATATAAAGAAGAGTTAAAAGTGGAGAATTCAAAGTTTAATAACTAAAACTTTTTTAATATTGGCTTATAAATAAGATAAAATTGACTATAAAAATTTATTAAAAAGCTAAAATAGATTCTTAAAAAATGGTATTTTATTTATAATATTTAGAAATTAAATAATTAAATTTATTTGTGACAAAATGATGATGCATTAATTACCTTATTATAGAATGATTTGAATAATTGATATTATAAATATTAATATAATTGTAAATTGAGACTTTTTATGTATTAAAATAATTTTTTTGGGTTATTTTGATATGATAGAGTTTATTAAATAATTTTTTTTTGAATTGATACTGTTGTTATGACTTTCACAAAAACCAAATACTAAATAGTGTCCAAATTGACATAAATGAGTTTTGAAATAAAATACTATATTATTAATTGATATAATACTCTGAAAAATATAAGGTTCATCCAAATGACTTATATAAGGTCATATATATCAATAATGAACCACTTGTGGTTCTCTTGGCTTTTTATATTATGTTTATTAAACATTTATTATAATAATTCAAGAATTCATGTTAAAAGTTAAATAATTTAACTAAAAGTTACATCTAAATGATAAGGTTAATATGGTGACCTAAACCTATATAAATTCTATTAGTTGAGAAGTTTTCGACCTATCACAACCTTATCCTAGAATTAAATCTTTTTGGAGCCATTATAAACTGAATATGATTATATAATAAAATAATATTTCAAGCTTTTCCTAAAGTGACTCTCACATCTCTTATAAAAGGTTACATCTCCTTCTCTCAAAATCACACCTCCATATCAATTAATATCAACCAGACCCTACTCAAATATCCTCCTAGCTACCCTTACATTATCCTAGAATCCATACTTCTATCATAAGCCAAAATAATGAGCCTTTTTGATCAAATTTAAAGGAAGAACCCGAAGAAGAGGTATTAATTTCCTCACCTATTTCAAAGTTCTTTTCTTCTTCCACTTTTTCTTTATTTGTTTTTTCCATACCAAAATAATAACTCCAGTACCTTCTACATACTGTGATGTTATTATAAATATGTTACAACCATATTCCTTATTCAATCTATCCTATGAATGACAAAGTCACCATACGTGCGTATGTACGTCTTGCCATCTCCACGTCGTTGTGTAGTTTTTTATTCAAAACTTCATCATTTAGATGGGTATAATAATGAGAATAATTGATGTAAATAATAAATATAAAACATTAATGATTCTTTATATATGATATACCATCCAATTACAACCAATTTCACCATCAATAGAATTGTATTGTTTCTCGTGTGTACGTACGGATTACCGTCTCCACGAACGTGATGAGATTCATTCCCCATTGTAACCATTCATAAATAATTATCATTTTATGATTAAAAATAATGTTTAAGAACTTAATATCATTCTTTATATGAATTAAATTCAACCTATCCATATGAAACATGACTTAAGTAACAAAACATATAAAGGAAAATGAATTAGTTTACACATGAAACAATGATACTACTAATATATTATTAATGAAGTAGTATTAGAAGATCATGTATGATATCATACTTTTTAAGTGTTTCTTATATAATTTAATAACATTGATTTCACCGTTATACAGTATTTTAACCTACCCTATACTAAGCAAAAGTACAATGTAAGGGGTTTTCATCTCACTTTGAATTCTCGTGAGATTCATGCTATATTGCCACTATTCCCTTTTGTGTGGTGTATGTACTTCCCATGATTGTATTATTTGTGTAATATACATTAATTAATTGTTATTTGCATCTTAATTTTATGATCCTCCTTTCATGTGTTTTATGTTTCATAAGTTACCAAATCGGTAAGGGAATTTGTAATTTCGATTTCCACCCATTGGGTTTTACGAAAACTTCATAGATTTTATTACTCCAAGATTATGTGAGAAATCACTATTTATTTATTTATGTAGTAATTTTCACTCCTTTTTATGTGGATATACTTTTGATACACATAATCACTCCATTGATAAATTCTCAAGTCATCTATATGAACTTGATAATAGTAATCTTAACTCAATTTCCGTTCATTGAGTTAAACATCCAAGTCATTAGTGTTTTTTACAAGAATATGTTTGAATGTCCTCTGATTTATTTATACTGAATATCCAATAATGTTGAGTGTATTTATATTTTTTACACATAATTATGTCATTGATTTATCCTAAACCTAAGGATACAGTCTTTATAAGGGACTTCATCTCAATTTACATTCCATTGAGACTTCTTTGTTGTTATGCACCAATTCACATTCATATGGTGTACATACTATACTTTCACATAGTATATCATGAATCCATTTATTCTAGTGAAATTATAATGTTTTTATTACCTCAATTATTTTTATTCAAGCGTCTCCCATTTGGTTAGTAACTCTAACTATAATATCATTTTAAATGTTTTGATGATTTATTCTTCTAAATATTTTTCATTAATGTCCATGGTTTAAAAATGGTGTTAAGGATTTATTTATATAGACATGAATGTTTTAAAACTAAAATTACATTTAAAAGTTTCAATGTGCTATGGGACACTTTGATTCAAAAATATATTTTTAACAGGATCTTTATAAATAGTGAGACCTTTAAATGTTTTCAAGAAAAAGGGGATATTTCTCTCAAATACTTTTACTAATTATTTTTCATCTTGGTCAATGTCATTCATTATTCTTGATTGAGGTAGATTTAATATAACAAAATCTTCTTTATTGTATTTAATGATTTATGTTTGACTATATATGTGATATTTTTATACCATTCATGGTATGTGGTTAAAATATTGACATTTTTTATGTTAGTTTTAATACGAATGTTTAGATTATGTTTCAACCTTCTCATATGAGGAATACATTGGACTTAGTAAGTGACAGCTGGAGCCCATTGTAGCTTCTCAATGCATCGGTAGGTCTCATGAGACAAACTAGTGTTTTTGAACAAGGCCTTGACAAAATCTTATTTGTAGTCTTGGAACGATCCCTTGACTATGTGGTTATGATGTCCGACATTATGCATTCAATCATTATGAGATTAGATATTGATATTACATGTGATTATTAGACTTGTAGAATATCCATGTGAATAAGTAAATGGAACTATTTGGTTTATCTTTTCCATATTATGCTGAAGTTTATGTTTAAAAGTCTTGTGTTTCAGTATTATACATTTCCTTAAATTTTTATGCTTATTTATGATATTTTCGCTATATTGTTATCCTTACTGAGCATCTGAGGTCACACCTTTCTTCTGTTTTATTTTTCCCATGATTTGAAGAAGTATATTATGATTCAACTGCATGAATAGGTTATGGGATATGAGTGTGTTCAAAGGGGACACATTGTTGTTGTTGTTTTATGATGTAATGTAAAACTTATGTATGTCTCTAGTACTTCCACGGATACTAAACTAATCGGTATTTCAGGACATGATCTCTTGTGATCATGAAAATGTTATGTAATAATACATCTACTATAGGTTACTTGGGTCAGGGCCTTATAGTTGGTATCAGAGAAATTTTTGGTACAAACCTTGGAAGCGAGATTTATAAAAACACTGATTAGAGAACATTACCCTATGATAGACATTGAGGATTAGTATAAAAGAACATCCTAGAATTTTGGTAATGTAGTTATTTTTTTCATTTTCCAAGAAATAAATCCCTGTTTGGATATGAGCGTGTTGAGGCGGCTCTAGAACATATGTACCTAGGAGTGAAAACTATAAAAAAGATTTTTGGGCATGACCCGGGCTATCCTGGTACATGACAACAGGTCTTGCTGCACTCTTGGTTATGAAACTCTTGGGGAATATGCTTTGAATAATTCACATTTTCTTGACAAAACAATTTGAATTATTTTAGTATAAGATCATAATAAAAAACCTTGAATAATCTTATGGTGTTTTAAAATGAAAATAAGGCATCATGATATTCTCTAAATGATTTTATGACTATTGTTACTCATACTCTTCTTTTTGGTTTTAGTCAATGGCTGGATTCCAAGGAAGTCATAGTAGCATTGAACATGATATACAAGGTGGGAATAGTGGTAGAAAGGAACAAAAAAATGGAATGATGATAGGCATAAAATATATCATGTTCATGCTGAATTTTTTTTCCAAAAATATGATCAACTACAAATACATGAACCAACTCTCAAACTCAAAAAAAGAAGAGAATGATGCATAATAATAAAAGTTGAAGTGGTGGAGACCTTAGATCAAAGAAATATCATTTTCCATCATGCAGGAAATGTGGTAGGAGACACCTATGAAAGTGTCTCAATGGAACAAATAAATTCTTTATGTGTGGGAGAGAAGGACATACAGTAATGAATTGTTAAGGAAAAATGACGAGTACTATGGAGGAAGATAAAAATGACCCTATGAATCCATTTAAAGTCATTTTCCATAAATGTAGGGGACCTGGGAATTACCCAAATCAATTTCTTATTCAATAGGATAGCCTCTAAGTCAAGGATAAACTATGAGGAAATAAATGATCTGTAAAATGTTTAAAATTATTAATTGTCTTTGTTGATGGGATTGCATTGCAAGACTTTTCTCTTGTATGTGTATCCCTATAGTTTGTTATGTGAAAATTCTATTTGAGGAAGAATTATATTTTCTTTTTTGGATATAGTTATTAAGAACTATTTGGGTTTATATTATCCTTGAATTTGTGTCAATTACAGGTTATTACTATTTGGGAAGAAAATGTCAAGTATGAGATAACATTTGTGGTTAAAATATCTTATGGATTTTTTTTGAGGAATTTATCTAATTTTTGGGAATGTTATAAAATTATATAGTTTTTTCTAAAGGACAACACACAAACCCAGTGACAACCCATCGCATTGGACCAATCTACGGGAATCGAACACACAACCATAGTGTGACTGGGATTTATCACCTACCATTGGACTACATTAAGTCCCTTGTTAGTATGATTTATTATTTTTAGTTAAATGATTTTATTGATAAAGAATATGTTTATTTTGAGAACTTATTATTTATCCTTAGTATATGAAAATGGTTTGGTGATTAAGTGATAGATTTTATTTTGGAAGATGTTAGCTCTTTTGGGAACACAATATACCTAAGGAAAATACAATACTATGGGATTTCATTTGAGGAGTAATGGTGGATTTTTAAGTATGTGACTTTAAGAGTAGTCAATGTTATTTGAAGATAAATATTAAAATTTATCGTGGAAGACTATGTTATGAAATATTTCTAAATTTTGGATTTCAAACATAGTTTGGATTATTTTTAAGAATTTTAAGAACAATTCTTTTTTAATGGACTTTGTTGAACATTGAGCATTGATTGTTTAATTTTGGAGATTAATAGTAGTATTTCATTCAATACAGGATTATCATTTTTAGGGATCATCTGATCTTGAACTTTCCATTTAGGTTTTGATTATTTTATAAAGACAAGGAAAATATATAGTTCATCTTTTGTTGATTAAGTGATTCTCTAAAAGTTGATTCTAGCACTTAAGGTGTGACCAACTCATCTTGAATACTTATAATTGAGAGTGAAATATGAGTTTGTGGAAGAAATTAGTTAATGGATGGAATGATACTTTTAAATTATTATTTATCTAATTATATGAATATAATATTTCTTAAACTTTAGTTAAAGGATCTTAAAACCAAAAATGTGTTATCCCAATACCTTATGTTTTGTTGAACTAACGATATTTTAAATCATCATAGATTTGTGGCTTTGAGACCCTCAAATTTTTATTCACTTGTTAGTGATTGATGAACATAATTACTAACTATAAATATTTACTTTTTTCGTCCAATTATAATTTCCACCAATGTTCTCCTATTCGAAATCATGATTTTTTTGTGACCTTTTAATTTTCATTTCACTCTTATTAAGACAGAATTTTATTAACTTTATTTCCAATGTGGGTTTTCCACAAATGTATCTTCACTTTTCTTAACCTTTTATTTCTGAAGAATAATTTAAAATTGTTAGGATTCAATTTATTGAAGTATATAAGAATATAACACCCCAAGCATCCCCGGTATGTTTCTCTTTGAATAATACGATAGCGTGCAAAGTACGCAATACCGAGTTCAAGTGGGCCACGACTTATCAAACTAGCCGTTTAAAAGCTGTTATGAATAGTAATAAACAAAATTTGAATTTTATATACACTATATATTTTTAACATCCATATTATGTATTTTACGAGATACAATATAAGAACAAATTCAACTTTTCAGATAAAAGAAATATTTTTCAAAAAAATGATATTTTACCGCCTTTTAATGGATAACCCTTCTTAAATCCAATATTTGAAACTATTATGTATTAAATTTGACAAAATAAACTTCTTCTTTAGAAGCGGGGCATAAAAATATCTTTTGGATAAATTTTCATTGCTTTTCTGATAACTTTCATATTTTGATGAATAGTGAAAAATACTAAATTTTCATTGAAAACAACTTTTTTAATACAAATAATTTATAGTGTTAAATTGTAAATTTGAATGGTTTTGAATTATATTTATCTTATATTTTTATCCTTTAATCTAATATTGGTCATTGGAAGTTATTTTACATTTAAATTGGACACAAAAATAAATCAATATTTTGATAGTTTTTGCTTCTCAAAAACCCGCTTTCGGGTTTTGATAACGATAATATTTATTTAAAATTAATTAATACAACATATATGTTTTTAATTTGGTAAAATATACATCATTTTTGAATTTGGAATATCAAAATTATCCTTGGGTTAATATTTTTTATTTTTTAAAAAACATTCAATTTTTGATGAATAGTGAAAAACACCGTTTTATTGTTTAAAGCCGGCTTTTTATTAATATAGTTATTTTTAATTTAAACTTATTTTAAATTCAAAATAGATACATAATTCCTATATTAGTTTAATTTAATTCATTTATTTCATTTATAATAAGATTATATATATCAAATTTTGTTTAACGTTATACCATTTTTTTACCCACGTTCTAGGAACATTTGCAGATTTGCATAAAACAAAATTTTACCACTTCTGTGAATTAAATTTCACAAATACATGACACAGTTGAAATTGGTAAATAAATTTTGGTTCAATATGGTGAAAATAATTTTTGGTCGATAGTAACTTTTCGATTTTATTTACTATGTTTAGAAGTAAATAGGGTAATTAAAGGTAAAAATGATATTATAATTACCTTAACAGAAGTCATAACTCTATTGGATAAGTTTATTTCCACCAATATAAAACTTTAGAATAAAATATGATCCTTTTTCCACTTGGATTATATGAGGTCATTTATTATTATTTTATTAAAATAAGAGTTAAAAGTATTAAATTCAAAGTTTAATAACTAAACCATTTTTAATATAGGGTAATATATAAGATAAATTCGACTATAACTATTCCATAAAAACATAAACATATTTCCTACTAAATGTTATTTTATTTATAATTTTTATACATTAAATAATTAAATTTATTTATGACACAATGATGATGCAGAAATTACCTTATTATTGAATGATTAAAATAATTGATATTATAAATATTAATATAAGTGTAAATGGAGATTTTTAATGTATTAAAAAAAATTCTAGGTTAATATAAAATAATTGGGTTGATTAAATAATTTTTTTAGAAGTGATAAAGTTGTTATGATTTTCACAAAAATGAAATACTAAATAGTGTCAAAATTGACAAAAATGAGTTTTTAAAACAAATACTATATTATTTAATGATTTAATATTAAAAAAATATAATGTTTGGAAAAAGGACATAGATAATGTTATATATATCAATAATTAACCACTTTGGGTTCTCTTATATTTATATAGTATGTTTATTAACCATTTATTATAATAATACAAGAATACATGGTAAAAGTTAAACTACTTAACTAAGAGTTAAATCTTAAAGATAAGGTTAATATGGTGACCCAATCTTATCTAAAACCTATTTATTGAGAGGTTTTAGACCCAGCCCAACATTATCCTCGAAATAAATTCATTTGGAGCCACTATGAACTTAATATGATTGTATTATAAAATAATATTTCATGCTTTTCCAAAAGTGACCCTCACATCTCTTTTAAAAGTGTAATTTATATTCTCCCAAAATCACACCTCCACAGCCATTTGTCTTGGCCAAACCCTGATCAAATATACTCCAAAATACCCTAACATTAAACTCGAGGCCTTACTTTTATCATAATCCAACCTAACGAGCCCTTTTGATCAAATCAAAGGGGAGAACCCTAAGAAGAGGTAATATTTTCATCACCTCATTCAAAGTTCGTTTCTTCTTCCACTTCCACTTTCTTTGTTTTCTCCATACCAAAATAATAACTACAGTACCTTATACATACTTTTTTTATTATAAATATTGTACAACCATATTCATTATTCTATTCATTCTGTGAATGACAAAGTAACCATACGTATGTACATACGGATTACCGTCTCCACGTCGTGGTCTAGTTTGTTATTCAACACTTCATCATTTGGATGGGTATATTAATGAGTATAATTGATGTTAATATTAAATATAACATTTTATTGACTCTGTATATATGATATACCATCCAATTACATATGATTTCACTATCAAAATAATGGTATTGTTTCTCGTGCGTACGTACAGATTATCATCTCCACGAACGCAGTGAGATTCATTACTCATTGTAACCATTGAAGAATAATTTTCATTTTATGATTAAAAATAAGGTTTGATAACTTAATATAATTCTGGATATGAATAAAATACATCCTATCCATATCAAACATTACTTACATAACAAAACATATAAAGGGAAAAGAATCAATTAACATCTGAAACAATGATACTGCTGAAATATTATTAACAAAGCAATATTTGAAGATCATATATGATATCATATTTATGTAGGTGGTTATTTTATAATTCAATAACAATTATTTCACCATTATAAAGGAGGTTAACCTTCCCTTTACTAAGGAAATGTACAAGGTAAGGGGTTTTCATCTCACTTCTTATTCTCGTGAGATTCATGCTATATTGCAACTATTTCCTTTTGTGTAGTGTATGTACTGACCATGATTTTATTATTTTTGTAATATACTTTAATTTATGGGTATTTAAATTTTTAGGGTATGATCCTTCTTTCATGTGATGTATTATTCGTATGTTACCAAATCGGTAAGGGAATTTCTAATTTCTATTTCTGCTCATTGGTTTTTATGGAAACTTCATTGATTGTTTTTCTCCAAGATTATGTGTAAAATAACTATTTATTTATTTATTTTTTACATTTTGTACAACCAAAAAAGTGGCACACAGGAAATGAAGAAAATTACATGTAAATCGCAAGCCCTGGGACTTGACCCCGCGACCTGCCCCTCACCCCCCAAGCCCTTACCACCCCACCACAAATAGTGGGGGCTATTTATTTATTTATATATTAATTTACACTCCAATTTTTTTGGATATACTTTTGATACACATAATAACTCCATTGAAAAATTCTCAATTCATCGTTATTAACATGATAAGAGTAATCTTAACTCAATTTCCATTCATTGAATTAAACATCCAAGTCATCGGTGTTGTTTTTACTAGAATATGTGTGAATGTACTATGATTTATTTACAAGAAATATCCACTCATATTGAGTGTATTTATATTTATCACACAAAATTATTTAATTGATTTATCCTTAACCTAATGATATAGTCTTTATAAGGGATTTCATCTAAGTTTACATTCCATTGAGAAATTTATGTTGTTATGCACCAATTCACTTTTTTAAGGTGTACATAATGTACATTGACATAGTATATCATGAATCCCTTTATTCTTGTGATGTTATAAAATATTTATTACCTTAATTATCTGTATTCAAGCATCACACATTTGGTTAAGAACTCTATTTAAAATATCATTTTAAATGTTTTAAATATTTATTCTTCTAAATATTTCTCAATAATGTACATGTTTTAAAAATGGGGTTAAGGATTCATTTATATGGGCATAAATGATTTAAAATTAAAATTCCTTTTAAAATTTCCAAAGTGGTAAGAGACACATAGATTCAAAAATCTATTTTTAACAGGCTCTTAATAAATAGTGAGACAGTTAATTATTTTCAAGAAAAATGGAATATTTATCTCAAATAGTTTTACTAATTATTTTCATATATTTCAATATCCTTCATTATTCTTTATTGTGGTTGATTTACTATAATAAAATCATCCATATTGTATTAAATGAGTTATGTTTGACTGTGTATGTTCTATTTTTATATCATTCCTGGTTTGTTGGTAAAATATCAACATTTCGTATGCTAGTTTTAATATGAATGATTCGATTATATTGAGACCTTTTCATATGAAGAAGTCATTTGACGTACTTATTGATGTGTGGATCCCGCTATATCTCCTTGATGCATCGGTATGTCTCATGAGAAAACTAGTGTATTGGCATAAGGCCTTGACAAAATATTATTTGTAATCTTGGCACAAGGACATGACCATGTGGTTATGATGTCTGACATTATGCATTCCGTCATTATGAAATTAGCTATTGATATTACAGTTGATTACTAGACTAGTAAAATATCCATGTGAATAAGTAAATGGAACTATTTGATTTATATTTTCCATATTATTCTAAACATTATGTTTAAAAGACTTGGGTTTTAGTCTTATATGTTTCCTTAAATGTTTATTCTTATTTATGATAGTTTCGACTATATTGCCATCCTTACTAAGCATTTGAGCTCTCCCCCTTCTTATTTTATCTTTTTCTCATGATGTGGAAAAGTATATTATTCTTGACTTGTAGTGATAGGTTAAGAGATATGAGAGTGTCCAAAGGGGACACATTTTTGTTGTTTCTTTAAGATGTAATAAAAAACTTATGTATGTATCTTCTACTTCGAGGGCTACTAAACTAATCACTCATTTGGGACTTCATCTCTTTTGATCATTCCAATGTTATGTAATAATGCATTAACCCTCGGTAACTCGGGTCGAGGCGTTACATTATGAATCTTTTAATTCTCCTTTTAAATGACCTCAAAACCATCACAACCCATTTCATCATTTCAAGAAGTATTTTTCTTCAAAATCTCATTATCTTGAAAAAATTGTACTTCCTCAATAACTTTATTATTAATTACATTATTTTCCATCTCTAACTTAAAAATTATTATGATACCACTTTGGAATTTTTTAATATTTATGTCCAGCTCAACAATTCTATATTTATCAAAATTTGATTCATCATCAGAATCATATTCAAATTCAGAACTAGAATCAATAACCTTATTCATTGATGCTATAAAGCATATTTTTTCATATTCATTCTTGGTTATAGATTTTTCACTTGATTCAATATATTTTGTGTAAATTCAACCAGTATCCAAAGAAATATTTTATTTTAAATCCTTTTATGATTCCTTTTCTTATTTATTCATAGATAATCATGTTCGATATCCTTTATTTATACATTTGTAATAAAATAAGTTAAAATTTTTATAATTTTTATTAAAATTATTATTCTTGATGAGTTTCGGATCATCTCTTCGATATTAATTTCTTAAATTTCTAGATAAATAGTTTTTTTCATGCCTTTATAAACTACTTTCACACATTTGATCTAATTAATATTTTTTAATGCCCAAAATCTATAAATCATAATAAATAGAAGAAAAATTTATATATTTTAACTACACACCATTTTTTCCTCTTATCTAACAGTGTTCTTGAACTCCAATTCATTTTTCATAATAGAATTTATCAGTTCATAAATTGTGTACTCCATGAACTTATTTCATTCACATATGAATACATTATTCTAATTCATCTTTTTTGGTAGAGGCCAATTAAATCTTCCAGTCATGAAATTATTCTCCAATGTTTCAATACGATCACTCATTAAATTCACTATGCTCACAAACATGGGGATGATTTTATTTAAAATCACTTCTTCTCCCATATTTAATTCTAGGTAGTCATCTTGAAAATTTTCAATCAAACTTCTCTTCAACTTGTTTGTACCATAGTGATGAACATAACAAACTATCCAAATTTCATGTGCATCTTTACATGTAAAAAAATGACTAAGAATATTTATACATATAAATACTATATTTTTCTATCAAAACATCATTTCATATTTCAAAATTTTTTATTGATTATTTTTGTAACTCAATTTTTCTATTGAGTTTTGAGTGTGATGGGTTTGAATTTATTTGATGATATTTTGTTTATATTTGGAATTGAGGTCATTAATTATTATCCTAGAGAATTTGTTTCGTAAAAATTGTATGTTTTTGGGTTGAAAAAATGAGGTTTGTCATCATCGCACTATTTTTCAAACATTATGCCCTTCTATAGGAAACCAAACAGCCTAGGGCCATTTTTGGATAGTTCTTAACCACACAGTTAGTGTACGGTTTGTAAATCGTGGGGTCTAGTTGTGTGGTGTGTTTATCTTGGGAAGTAAGCGGGTGAACGGTTGTGACACAGTTTGTAAAACCATATGAACAAACCATTAAACTTGGATAGGTCATTAATAATATGAAAAAATTCTTTTGTTTCCTCTTGGTATTTAACCCTAAACACATCTCATCTGCCCCATATTTTATTTTCAGCCATTGGAACTTCATAAAAGATTCCTTAAACATCTTGGGCTTCAATATTTGGGTGGTTTTGACTTCAATTATTCAAGGAAACATCAAATAAGTGGTTTCTCTATTAGATTGATCCCTCTTTAATGGGTTCTCAATTTCTTGTAGGGGGTTTGACTTAGGGATGGTTCAATATTGAGTTATTGAGTGATATCTTTATGTTTGTTGTTAAATATTTCCTTATTAGGGTCTTGTGGTAGTGCAATTGTGTATTTGCACCAATATCTAAATGTGACCATGCTTGGGGGTTTGTGGTTCCATTATTTAACATTTTTGGATGATTTTAATATGCATGTTTGGTAATTTATATGTGTTCTATAGTTTAATTGGGTGGTTTGAATTGTATTTTAAAAGTAATTTGTCATGAATATGTGATTTAAATGTATTTTATAAATGAAAATTGATAATTTTTGTATGTGTTTTAATATGGTACTTAATGGAAGTGTTCCATGGGTTGTTTGATTGATGAGAAATGTGTTTTCAAATAAAAATGAGGTTAAAATATATTCGAAAGTGTGATTTTCAAAGGAGATTTTATTTAGGAGTATGAATTCATTTTAGGGATATTTTTATTTGAATTCAAAATTATTTAAATGGTGGTAAGCATGTTTATGGTGAAATTGATTTATGTGTGAATTTGGAAGTGGTCAAACCATATAAATGGTTGAGTATATTATTTCTTTCTCTGGTACAATGAAAAATGGGTTTTATGAGTTATGTAAGTGGTGTGAAATTTATTTTCAAATGGTTTTGGAATGTGTAAAATTATAGGTGGTTTGTTTATGGAAAATGGTGGTTATAATGTGATATTTCTTGAAAGGGATAATTTTTCAAGGGTGTTTATAATTATTCACCTGTTATGTAAAAGTGATGAATTGTGTGATATTTGAAATGATAAATTTATCACAAAGGGAATCATGGGAATTTATATGGGCTGACTATATCTAGTATTCTAGTTTTTTGGAAGTGGAAATATCGTATTCTTTTAGTAGATTGACACTAGTTGACTCGGAAGTGGAAATTTCTATAATCACATATCATGAGTGATGATTACAACAAAAACTAAAATATGATGATTATTGGAAAACACTAAGGCCTTAGGATGTTCCCTCATAGTCGGTCATGCCCAATACCGTTGGTGGTCATTGTTTCTATTCCACATTTCACCAAGGTATGAGGTTCTAGTGTCTAACTTGTTCTGGATTATCACAAGTTATTTATTCATGGTCTTCTATTATGACATGAAACTTAGGTTATGTGGTTCCATCCTTTATCATACAGTATTCCTTTAGTGTATTTCAATTTAATTTAATTTTATCTTAGTAACAGTTTCCTTTTGAAATGTTATCTTTAAGAGTGTAAATCTAGAAAATTTTCCTTGATAAATTGGTATTCGTTGAAATTTTTCCCTTGAAAATTGTTTTCCATAAAAAATATACTTAAATATTTCTTAAAGGCTTTAGTATAAATAGTGCACGTAAATTTTCCTTTTGATTTTATATCGTGGAATCCTTTTCTTTTGGGAGGCATCCTACTGGGCTTTGGCTGACACCCTACATACACCTTTGGGTGTATGTATACATTCCTTTGAATGACCTAGGATAAGAAAATATGTGTTATGATGATGTTGGTGGATCAGGATTTATAGTGCTCCTTGTTTCAGGTGATGGTGGTGGTGGATAGAGTATGATTTCACTGATGTTTCACAATGGTTTTTGGGACATTTTATAATTTCCCTCTCATTGAATTATTTTGTGATTTTATTAAATATATAAACCTTGAATATAATAAGTTTTGGTTCCTTGTATGGTTATTTTATCAGTTATGGATTGTTTTTATGTTTTTTTATTGACTATGGTTATAAGCATGGGTGAAATAATTCTCAAGGTATATTTGTGATAACCAAGGCACAAGTTTCCACCTTGTAGGGATCTGGAATGCCCTTCAGGCCATGGCACAAACCAGTTCATGTGTTGGGATATATGGCCCTCTGACATGGTTCATAACAAAATGGTGTCAAATGGGGTCACAATCTTTTTGGGTTATGTTATTTAGGGAAGATTCGACGTAGTTCGTAGCTATGATTTTTGAGGATTTATGCTCTAGTGATGAGTAGGGTTTTTCTAACACTCCTCAAGACAGGACTCGATTATCCATGGGATATTGGGTTTCATTTTGTTTCATGGATCCTCTTGTTGGTTTTCTATTTGGGATAAGAAATAGTAGTTGGGATAATTGTTTTGTGAGCTCCCAAGGAATGGAATTCCATGATGAGATGGGGAAATAGTCCTAGAATAATCTCCAGGATGGTTGTGAGATTGGTGTAAGGCCACAAACTATATGAATGAGTATCCTATCGACACTAGTTTGTCCTTGTAAATGGTTTGGGTCCTCCTTAGTTGTAAACACTATTTTGTGAACCCTTTTTTAGAAATTGTTAAAACTAGATAAGAAGTTGTAATGGTTTGATTTTTTGAAAAGGGAAAATTAGATTTTTATAAAAAATATTTGGGAAGATATTTGAAAAATTGATTTTTATGAAATGAACTTTTGGGTAAAGTAGGAATGATCTTATTTAAAATTATACTTTTATAATCAAAACTCTAGATATTATGAAATTGACTATTTTGAAAGTAGAAACCTTTTCAAAAGGGTATGGAATTTTTTTATCCATATTATTTTTCAACAAATGGTGATTATTTCATCAATATTGGATTTATGTATTAAAAATATGTTATTCATCAAAATTGATTGTTTGGAAATCTACTTTAAATGGGTTTTTTTATTTTTCAGAAATATTTTGAATGAGATGAGTTGGGATTTTTTGATAAAATCTAGGGGATTTTATTTTGATAAATATGAAATGGATTTATTTTTGGAGCTTGAAAATGGTTTTAGATTCTGTGGGTTGTGAGATTTTGAATGGTTTTATGAACTTTTGGGGTGGGAAGTGAATTGAAAAGTTAAACATGTGGTTTCAACGTTTTGTTTTGGAAAGTTAAAATGTTTTGTTTTGACCTTTGTTGTTTCCATGAGTGTGACAATGAATGGAATTATGTACGAATGTGAATGGGTGATTACACGAAGTTATGCGTTCCCAGTCTGGAAAGAGAATATGCATGTGTGAGGCTTCCTTGGATACCATTGGTGAGTGTACAAACCACCACGATTGTTTTAATTTTTAAGGTTCTTTTAAGAGAAGGTGTGATGTTTTGATTACTAGTAGTGTGTGGTGTTTCTCATCGTGATTTGGGAAGGTTTCTTGATAGGCTTTCTGAGATTGAGAACTCATCATTTTTACTGGTTTATCATGTTTTGGTTCATTTCAATGAGATGGTTTTGAAATAATGGATAGTGTTTTATTTTGAAAAATGTTTTCAAGAATCCGTTGTTTGGTTCCCTTTGTGTGTTCAATGTTAGTTTTCGGTATTTTTTGGTCGATGGATTAGTTTGATTAGAATCTGGGTTTCCTTTTTGGCTAATGGATTCCCCTACAAGATTATATGTGTATTCAAAGTATTGACATAGGTAGCTCAACATTGGTAGGACCTCCAGTAGATCATCAAATGGACTCTGTTATTGAGTTTAAACAATTGAATCCACTTATCCTTCTTGGTCAAGAGGATCATATCTAAGTGGAATAGTGGATGGGGAGAATTAAAAGGAACCATTGTTTTCCTGGGTGGACTTATTCATTAAAGATTAAAATTTCCACCTTTATGCTTGAAGGTTTGTCTTGGAAATGGTGAAGGGAATTATAGAAATAGGAAGCGGGCTGATGCCGTTGCTAGTGGCCATAATATTATAAAGTCCTTTGAATCCTTCATTGGTTTATTTTATGTGAGGGATCATCTTGTTCCATTAGTGTTAAAATTATGGCTATAAGAATCCATTTTTTCTAAAGGATTAAAATACAATTTTTTCCTATGGTTTCCTAATTCACTTGCAAGGGTTATATCAGAGCATTTCCAGGATGCTTAATTTTCATTCATGGATTCCAAATTCCTCCGCTATAAAGGAACGTGTCTTCCTTGTGTTTTTTGTTTTGTTTGATTCTCATTATGATAAAGTAAGATGATATATGTGCATCTTATAAGTCTTTATCTTGGATAATGTTACATGTTGGAGTTAAGTGAGTCTTATTGAGAGCTTTGTTCTTTTGTTCCATCCGAAATGTTTTGGGGTCTCTCATGAAACCAAAAAAATGTATTCGGATCTGAAATTATCATCTTTTGGCTATGAGGCAGGAGAATTCTTCAAACATTAGGGCTCCAGTCATAGGCCCCAAAGTGAATATCACACACAGTTAAGAGCCTTGGGTGTGTGAGGTACCATGGTCTAGATTTTTTATATAGTTTAGGAAATGGACATAGTATAAGATTCTTTTGTATCTATTTCATATGGAATTCTCCCGTTCTGTGTAAAGAGATTTGGAGGCCCCATTTTATCATTATGACCTAGTTGGTTTGAAAGCTCATATTCGATTATAAGAGATAGGATAGTCCCATGTAATTAAAATTCTAGTGGTTTATCATTATGTATGTGGATCCCTGTTTGGTTGTCCCTATCTAGTTGGACTTTATGAATTGGATTCGGTTATAGACCACTGCATGGGTTGGTGTTTCCCTCATCATGTTTCTTCCCTTGGTGGAGTAGTTTATGGGATCATGTTTGTTGGTCTTTGTGGGAAGTTCTCAAGTTGGAAAATTTTGGGTTCCCATGGTAGCCTACGCTATTTGGTTGTGTTTTTTGGTTCTTATGGTGGGGATTCCCACTATAGGTTTCGCCAAAAATTACATTTGGGGTAAATCGGTGTTGGTTCATTTCTAATGGTGGGGAGTTCATTCGAGCCTCCAACATTGATAATCTGATTTAGTCTCTATTGTATCTTGGAAGTAAGATGTTTCATTTATAGATGTTGGCTCTGAGTTTCCTTACAGAGTAAACATTGGGCTTTTGGTGTGTGCCCAGCAGTCTTGTTTGAGTTAATAATTATGGAAACAATTGTTCATGTTTTTTGGCGTCCTTCGAGATGTGGTTTGGTTTCATTTTTTGTTTCAAGGTAGTGGTATTTTTTTTTTTGTAATGTCTGAGGTGTTTTTTCTCTTGGTAGGTTGGGTTATGCAGTTTTTCGAATTTCCTTTCTTTTTATTGATCAAATGGAGGTGTTGTGACTTTCTAAGAGCGAAAACATTATTATAGGGAATCTATCTTGTCCTCTTGAGTTAAATATCATAAATATCTATTTTCATTCATGGTGTTCTTTCTCTCTTCTCATTTGAATTTTTTGGGGAATTTCTATGATTTGTTGAAAAATATCCTTTTTTTATCCAATCATACTTCGAGTTGTCTTTTCAGAGGTGTGTAGTTTTCATGTTTCGAAGAAGTTTCAGATATGGTTTTTTGATTTTACCCTCTATTCTGGTTTCTTCTTGGATCTCAATATTTCTATTGGGTTTTAGGACTGAAGGTTTTTAATTTTAAGATGATTTTTTGTTTGTATTTTGTCCTGAGGTCATTCATTAGCTTCCTTTGGGAGTCTTTGGAGAAAAATATATGGTTTTGGGTTCACAACATGAGGACCATGGTCATCACATGGTTCATCAAAATGTGCACCCTTCTCCGGGAAACCATGTATCCTATGGCCTTTTCTCGATAGTTACTTTGCGCATGGTTTGTAAATAGTAAAGGACATCTGTGTGGAATAATTTTCTAGGAACGTAAGTGGCCCATGGTTGCCGCATGGTTTGGAAAACCATGTGGGAAAACCATTCGACTTGTCCAGGTCATTAAAAATATAAGAATTTCCTTAGTGTCCTCCCAATATTTAAAACTAAACCCTCCCTTCTGCTCCATAAGGGATTTTCAGCCATTAGAGCTCCCTCAAATATTCCTTGGGCCTATTGGTCATTTATATTTTGGCATTTTTCACCCAGATACTTTATGGAATATTTATATAAGTAGTTTATCTCCAGGTTTCTTCCCACTTTTTAGGGATTCCATCCCTCTTTCTTAGGTTCTCAATTTCTAGATGGGTGTTTGACCAAGAGAGGGATTGACCTTGTGTTTTTAGTGAGATCTTGATTTTTGTGGTTAAATATTTCCTTATAAGGGTCTTGTGGTTGTCTGGTTACAGTTTCACACCAAATTCTGAAATATTTGATTCCTGGGGATTCTGGTTCCATTCCCTACCATTGTTGGATGATTTTAATATGTTTCCTTGGTAATTTATTTGGGTTCTTATTGTTTATTTCTGTTGTTTTAAGTGTATTTATAATATGTTTTGACATGAATATGTGATGTAAATGGATTTTAGAAAAGAAAATGGATATGTTTTTGTATTTGTTTTATTGTTATACTTTATATAAGTGTTTCATCGGTTGTTTGAAAGGTACAAAATTTGTTTTCACAAGAACTAGAGGTGTAAGTTTATTTAAAAGTTAGTTTCTAATGGAAATTAATTTTTTCGGGAAATATGAATTTCTTTTAGTGCCCTTTTAATTCGACTTATGAATGAATTAAATGTTGGGAATCATGTTCAACATGAATTTGGTTTATATGTAGATTTGGAAGGTTTTAGCCCATAGAAATAGGGAAAATATATTATTATTATTTTATTTTAATGTGGAAAATTGATTTATGACTTATGTAAGTGAGGAAAATGTGTTTTCAAATGGTTTTTGTGTGCATAAAATGAATGCTGAATTATTTATGGTAAATGGTGTTTCCCATGTGATAGTTTGTGAAAGTGGTTATTTTTATGGTGTGTTTATAATTCTTGGAAAGTGTATATAAAAGTGATGAATTATGTGATATGTAAAATGTGAAATTAATAAAAAATGAAATCATGGTTGTATAGGTGGGCTGAATATATCTATTACTCTAATGTTCCGAAAGTGGAAATCACATATTTTTCTAGTGTATTGACACTAGTTGACATGGAAGTTGTTGGCCTCACATATAAAGATTTTAAATTACAAAAATAAATAAGTAATGATGATTAATGGAGACCACTAGGGTCTTGGAATGTTTCCCCTAGTGGTGCATGCACAATAAAGCTAATGTTTGTGGTTGTTATATAGTGTTCCACTACACTAAGAAATTATAGTGTCTCACTTGGGATATATTAACCCTAATGATATACCCATCATCCTCTCTTGTGACATGTAACATAAGTGATGTGGAACCATTCATCAGCATATAGTGGACCTTGACTATATTTAGATTTAATGTAAGTTTATATTACTAAATTTTTCCTTTTGAAATGTTATCTTTAAATGTGGGTTCTAAAAATGCTTCCTTGAAGAAACTTCTTTATTTGAAGGTGTTCCCTTGAAAATGGTTTTCCATACAAAATCTTTATTGAAATATTCCCAAAGGATTTAGTATAAATAATTCTTGTTAATTATTATTTTCATGTTATATCATGGAATCCTTTTTTTGGGTGGAATCCTATTGGGCTTTGTCTCACACCCTACATACACCTTTGGGTGTATGTGGAATTTTCTTTATAAGACCTAGGTAGAGGAAATATGTGTTGTGATGATGATGGTTGATCAGGATTTCTAGTGTCCCTTGTTGTAGGGTTTGGTGGTTGTGGATTGATGGTGATGTCCCTCATGTTGTATAGCTATTTTTGGGATGTTTTGTAACTTACAATTCATTTTAGTATTTTGACTTTTGTTTAAAGTTGTAAACCTTTCATATGAAATTTTTTTTGTTCCTTGTTTGGTAATGATATTAGTTCTGGATTTTGGTTTTATTTTTATTATTAATTACAGTTATACTCATGGGTGACATCATTCCCAAAGTATATTATTTGTACCCATGGCTTTAGTTTCCATCCCGTGAGGGTCGTAAATTCCCTTTGGGCCATGCCACGGATAGGGTTAGGTGTCAAGCTACATGAAACTCCATCTTGGTTCATGAAATTTTCCCTTTTAACCTTTAGAATAGTTTGAATAATATTATTAGAAGAACTCATTGAATCGTCGCAAGATTATGAGGCCTGAAGATCCTTGGTATTAATATAATAAAAATATTAAATATATTATATCACATAAAGGAATTATTTTACTATGAATGGTTTCCCCATAGTTTTGTACCTTATATGGAAAATACAAGACAAAATTTCATTCTTATATGTGGGTATTAAACTAGGAATGACCTAAGGTTGTTCAACATCAGACATTCTGAGGGATTTGACTGTTGGTGGGTGAGTTTAATAAAATAAATAAATAGTTTATTTATCCTTATTAAATAATAATATACTTAGAAACCATCTTTAAATACCATGTTATAAAAAATTTACATGTTTAGTCATAAAACCATATGAAATTATAAATTAAGAGGTAATCATTCTTCATTTATGGTTCAAGGTTATAAAAAAATTATGATCATATCAATGAAAATCGAGAGGAAGGTAGCAAACATAGTGGGTATTATTCATCTATTGTGAACACATGTTTTACAATAGATCAATACTTAATGAAGTTAGGGCTCCTTGATTAAATTTTCTAACCATATATGTAAATATTAAGCATAGATTTCTTATATTCTTCAATTTCTGGGAAATTTACATTTTTTTTGTGTGATCCTCTTTTTCAATTTTATTCACAGTATAATAATTCACCCTCACCTTCACAAGAAAATTATCATTTTACATGATTGAATTGGAAAATGGTTGCTTCACCTAGTTATTATTCTATTTCACCATATTTAATTTCATTATTAAATGTTATTTTGTGGGGTCATGATTTGATATTTTCTACATGGGTTTGAAAATGATTGAACCCCCGGATTTGTGGTGGCTACGCAGACATCGTATGGATTGATGGTTTGGGTATGGATTCAGGTAAGATGTGATACGCAAGTAATGTTTCATGTATTTGATATCTGGAGGGGAGGAGGAAGTGCGATGGATTCCAATGTGGAAAATGGGACCTCATATTTCCTCCCATTGGAGTACTGAAATTGGAAGTCATTGATGTTTCCCTCTATTTTGGTGGAATTGAGTGGTCAATTGGGATGGATGAAGGTGAAAATGGAATATCTTGGATCTATAGGAAGAATATAGGTTTATAAAAAACACAAATACATGCCATGTAGTCTAAAAGTGCACACGCCATGTAGTCCCCTAGCTATGGTTGATATGGTTTTGGGAAGAAAAAATTTTTACACATGGTACATGGACATATACATGTTGTGTGAACAAGTGTAGGTGGTTCGGTGTGTACTATAGAATTACACAGACATAGACATGACCAAAATCATGTGCATGGAAATAGTACATGGTCACATCCATGTATTAAGACATGTCCAAGGTACACAAGAAAGACCACTGTACATGGAGATGGCCTTGGTGGACATGGGAAGGGGAATGGGAGGCTCAAACATACCATGTAAAACTTATACATTTTTTGTAGTATGAAATGGATTCCCAAGTATTCTCTAGGGGATGACACACCCATGAGACAAGGCAAGGTAACACACCATGTGACCTCATGTACATGGTTTGTACTACTCCTAGTATCTTTTATCATCTGTGTCTCCTTCTTCAAGACTCGTATTTTGGCCAGATATTATCCTATCCTATGTAGTTTTCTATATAAAATGAAATAGTATCTTTTTTAGTGTATTTTGAGATACGATATGAGGTATTTCATGTATTAATATTCACTGAGAAATTCTTGACACATAGAAGTGATCAGGTGGGATCATCAAAGATATGTTTGGGTTGAAAAACCAATGATGTACAAGGGTGTGAGTCCCCCATACTCTCTCTATAGACTGAGTGGAACAAAGTAATGCACTAGGGCATAGGTCCTCTGTCTAGTAGGGCTGTAAACCACATTTTGAACTCAGGAATGATTCCCGACACTCTTTACATAGGTAAATTCAACACTCCCACATACTATAGAGGGCATGTGTACTCTATCTACAAACTAGTAATCCCCCATCATCGATATTTGTTAGGGAGATAGAGCTACATGGGAGTTGGTGATCCTCTTTTGTAGAGCATAGTAGTGAAGAGAAGCCCCTATACTATTATTCATGTGAGATTATGGGAAATGAATGTACTTTAGATAGTTATCCCTTGCTTAGTGTGTGTAGTAGAGATGAAGGATCCCTCTACATTGTATCTTATGTGGTTATGCGGAACCTCCACTAGCGATTGTTCCCCCTCGACTGTGGAGTGTAGTGGTGAGGTGAAAATTTTCCATTTAGTTTTATTTATTGACACATGGGATGCTAGGAATCAGAGACGGAGCATTGTAAATATAGGAAGACTCATTGTTCTTAACTGGGTTGTGGTGATGGAGATCCCATTTCTCTCTCATTTGGGATTATTATTAATAATATCTCAGTAATTATGGTTCTGAATCATTTTCTTATTGAGAGACCTTTGTAGTTTGATCTATCTTTTTTTTTCATATTTCTATTTCAACGTTTCTCGTTTTTAAGGAATCCTATAGTGTATGTATATACTCACCCATTTCAGTGGATTTTCCCGCGTCTATCATGTATTATTCATATTACAGGTGGATCAATGGGGAAATTAGTGGATCTTAGTGGTACACAGGTGCATTTAAAATGTTTGGTGTTTATTTTTCCCCTTTATAATTTTGATTTCATAAAATAATATAATATTTTCCCTATATGTTATTTAATTCTTAGTTATACTCTAGTGGTTTCACTATTCTATTATTCCTTTTCACCTTGGTATGGATAAAATTATGTGCATGCATAAAGGTGCATTAGGTTATGGCCTCCAATTTTAGTTTGTTCATTATAAATGATTTTTATCAGCACCAAGGGTATTAGAGGATGTCTTGGTTTAGTCACACCCAGATTAACATTATACAGGCAAGCCTTCGTGGGTTGTTCCATGATAGAGTAGTATCAGATCAGTTCATGCTCAGGTCAGTGTTGGAGTGGGACCCATGGTGGGTATTGGTTGGTAACTAAGGGAAATGATGTAGGAGTGTCTCTATTGTAGCTTTTAGGATATGAAATCTAGTGTTGGTGTGATGGCTGATGTATCCATTCACAAGGACTCGAACAACCTAATTGTTAACTCATAATTCTAAGACATCAGTTGTAGTGAACCATTAGTACATGCATCATATAGGATTAAGTCCTTTGCCTATCCTTCTTAAGTCATCTCCCCATATATTATCTTTCACCATTGTATGTCTTGATAATACTAAAGATTCCCCCATGATGAGATCCATCTAGGATTTCAAGATAGTGTGGTGATGATGAAAATTTGAGAGATGAGGCCTCAATTTAGGGACCCAATCATGTGGTGTTTCTACTATGCAGTAATAGTGCAGCGCTACAACCTATTGAGCTATGTAAGAAACATCCCCTATCGATTCAGGTAGATGATCATCCCCATGTTGAGAAATGGATGGATCTAGATGGGAAAGAAAATGGTATATGTAGGAATAGATCATTTTGTGAGTTCCATTGATAGTTACTGATTAGGTTTAAAAATGATCCACACCCTCAAGTAGTACTGGATTGGCACGAGGTGATGCTCTGGGTTTTATGGCTTGTGAAGACCCAGATCACCTGGATGTTTGCGCTCATGACTAGCCTTTATCATGGGGTATAAGTTGGTTCTAGTGGTACTATAATATTACAAACCTATAATTATAATTCATAATAAAAAATTTATATAGAGACCACCTAGGATTCATGGTTAGCAATACCCCCTTTCTTAGGTGGTAGAGGACTGGCATGGGCCGATGGTGTGAAAGTCCAACTTGGCTAGAACCCCCTAGTGGTTGTATTGGCAGTTAGACCTCTCTATGGTTATATAGGGAATTGATGAATCCCATTGATAGTGATTAATGATATGTATTTGGGACTTCAACGAAGATGGATTATCTCCCCCCAAAGACATGTTCTTATGACATGATAAAAATCCATGTGGAGAGTAGTGCTACCATAATTATGTAGTGTTGTGGTGTGTGAGATGAGTTCCTTAGACTTGTGTATTTAGGGTTGTTTATTGTGATGAGGTGTTCGAGTGATGTTTGGTTACGGTGAGCATGTGGTAAATGGAAAGGATAGCTTTAGGTGGTTGGATCTTGTGACCTGGATGATTCATATGTGGTTTGAGGTATAACCTGTGTCTTAACTTCTATAGTTTTACTTTTAGAAAAAAAAATCACAATTCTCATTTCCATAATGAATCCCTTGATTAAGACCTATAGATACCATTAGATTCCTTTTTAATCGACCCTTTCATTTAGAGGCTCCTAGTGTGACTTGACTCTGAGAGGTTGTAGATCCTCAAATAGAGTCTTTTTATAGCTAACATTGATGCCCAATGATGTTTTCCTCAGCATGGACTAGTTTCTTACATTCCCTACCCAGATGACTATCACCAATGAGGGTTATAGTTTACCTAATGTGGTGGTACATGGTTTTCAATCTTTGGTGAGAATTAAAATCATGTAGATCAGTACTATTTAATGTGTAGGAGGATAAAATCAATTACATTTTTAGGCCATTATAACCCTTAGAGGATCATCTTCTATGAGATTTCATTTTCTTGTGATTTTGGAGAACCATGAAGGAATCCTTCATAAAGATATGATAGGTCGACCTCCTATTGATAGTTTATTTCTCAATAGAGACTTTTACTAGGGATGGAAAAATTTCATAGCTATCATATATGATGATCATGTGTAGAAGTGAGAGATGGAGGTGTAGTTGGAGGATTCGAGGAAGTAAGGGATTGTTAGACCTGGTGTGTTCTTCTAGAAAAACCTATGTGGTTTGTCTAAGAGGTATATGAGAGATTGAGGTTAGGTGTGGATTGAATTCTCCTAAATTATGTGACATTCATGATGGATTATCCACCCTTAAGAACCAATGAATTCTTAGACCAGTGGTTTTGGTGATGTTTTTCTTATAGATTGACCATAGGGTAGATTATCACCATCTCTAGGTTTCCGTCAGTATTTGAACCAAGTGTGGATTCCAAGAGATATTACAATTTATTTGAGTTTTAGTGATACGCATTGGAATATTGAACGCCCAAACAGAGTATGTGGGACATATAAACTAGATACTTAACCCTTATTGGATCATTTCATGGTATTATTCTTAGAAGGAACCCCCATGTATTAGGAATCAGAGGTGGATAACACGATACACTTGAGGATGGTTCTAGACATTTTCCAAGAGTAAAATCCCTCTAGGAAGATCTCATGGAGTCGGTTTTAGATTCAAGAGTTATAATTCCATGGGATAGGTCCTCTTAGACATGGGTTTGATAGTGTCCCTATAATGGATGAATTTGTACTAGCATGAGGGTTTTCTAAAGGCATGGTTGTGGAATCATATGCTCAGAATGAATCTTTTTGGTTTTCTATGGTTGAGCAAGGTGATGGAGTAGTTGACCTATTTGAATTTGGTACTTGAGAGTGAGGATGTTGCAGTGTAGCTCTAGTTTATGGTTGTTACCCCTCTATATCTACAGCATATTTGGGAGGATAATATTGAAATACCAAATATGAGAACTTGTATGATCATATATCCACTGGATATGATCCTGATGGATTTTCTCAATGTGGAGGGCACATCACCCTTATTTGAGGATAGACAGTGACACCATTCATGTTATAATAGGAGATGATGAGGTAGTTCCCTTCCCTTGGCAGTACACCCAAGAGAGTTTTGGTTGTACTGATATCCTTCGGCAATAGATTTCTTAGCCAAAGATGTTGTATCAGATCTATAGTTTATCTCTTGATGGATCACTTCTATAATGGTGGAGACCAAGCTATGTAGATAGTAGTGTAAAGGGGAAAATATTATTGTGGTTTTTATGGTAGAGATTCCATGAGTAGAGAGTGTTCACGATGTTATCTGAGTGATCATTGACTAAATCACTAAGTCATACCACTTAATAACTATTCAAGATCATATCTTAGTAGAGAGGTTGGGATGCCACTACATGATAGAGGTAGTCCATCTTCATGTTGTTCACTCCATGATTATTATAGACTGTGATTCATGATTCATTTTATGATTATAAAGAGGATACATGATGCTCATAGTACTATTTTAGGCTTGAGAACATCGTTTCTACCCTAGAAAGACGGATAGGTAATGTGGATAGTTCATAATTTAGATAACGTGGTAACATGAATTTATGTTATAGTTTTTTCATTACTGAGAGAATTATCTACACGCTATAGAGTTTTTGTATCATAATAGATACCACTCCACCATTAGTGTAGTTCCATTTAAGGCCATGAATTATTTCCTTTATAGGTCACCTTTGTACTGGTTGGAGCTAGCAGGAGATAATCCTTGTGGACCTTCTTTTGGTTTAAGCGATGCTTATAAAGGGTAAATTTCATCCAGAAGTGAATTGGGACATCCCATTAATGTCAATATTTCTTTGGGGATTGGTGACATGGTTCTTCATAGTTAGATGAGGGGATTATGTATTCCATGAAATATTCCCTGATAAATGATTGTGGGGATTTGGTTTGGAAGGCATTATATCTTAATGATTTTTAGGCCCTTGTTTTTTACAGTACAATGGGTTAGTGAAGTGTCTTTATTCTCTACCCTACGACTATAGTTAGATAGGGTTCTCGATGTATTCCACATATGATGGTTGAGTAGATATGTACATGAATCATTATATTTATATTAATAATGTGAGATGGTCATTGAGGGTGGAGATTCCTTTTGGAAGTTCCCAATGAAGTTTGACAACTGATAAGAGAACACCCTTCATTGGAAAGGGTTTCCCTTGGGGGTGTCTTTTATGACTATAAATGAACCTTTAAGATAACTAATGTTTGTGGGAAACCCCAATGATAAATTAGTATCAAGACTTTTGAGTAGGTTCTCACCTTTCAGAATAAAAAATCTTAATGTTGGGGAGAATTTAATTCATTTTTTCTGTGTAATAATTTAGAATATTTTACGAAATATTTTTAGAGCTTGGAACTGAGTCAGTGTGAAATTATATGGTCTCATATTGATATAATAAAAAATATATAATATATAATATCACATGTACACATAGTTTTAGTATAAATGGTTTTCCCATTGTTTGGGACCTCATATGGGAAATTCAAATCCACTAATGATTATAGAATATGGGGTTTACTCTTGCTGTGACCTAAGGATGGTCATCATTGGATGTTCCAAGGGGGTGACCGTTGGTGGGAGTATTTAATGAAATAATTTATTTATTTATTTTTTGTTAAATAACCCTAAACTCAGAAAACCTATTTGAATAGATTTTTGGTAAAATATATAGGGTTTCCTTTATAACCTTGGTAGATTTGATAGGGTGTGGTACTAGTTACTTTTTTGCCGGTTAGGATCATAGAATGATTACGATTGGATCAAGGTGAATTGAGAGGCAAGAAACAAATGCAATGGGTATTCTTTATCACTACCGAATTCACTCTTCACTAAAGATCAATATTTATTCAATTTAAGACTCATTATTTATGGTTTCCACACATTCTATTTAATTTTAAGCGTGGATTTATTATCCTATTTATTTTTTGGTGATTCTCGTTCTTCTTATGAGCCCATTTATTAGTTTTTTTCATTATTCTATGCTTCACCCTTGATTTCTCCACCTAATGTTCATTGGTAATTATAACATCATCCAATGGTGGTTTTACCATGTTATATTTCTGTTCCTTGACCATTTTTCATGATTGTTTTTGTTTTCCCATGGGGTCTTAGTTTGACATTCCCGGGGTGGGTTCAAATATGATCAAAGCCACAGATTTTTTTTGGTTACCCAAAAGATGTATGGGTTGATGGTTTGATGATATACATAGGTGGGATGTTAGATATTGGTGATACTTCATGAATTCAAGAACTATAGTGGGGATAAACACAAAATGGATTCCCATGTAGGAAATCAGACATCTAATTTCTGGCCACCAGATGTAGGGAATTGATCACCCGCAATGTTTACATCTATATTGGTGGAATCAACAGGTCAAATGGTATTGAAGGTAGTAGAAATGGAATATTTGGGATTCAAGTGAATAAACTAGTTTTTTATATAATACCAAGATACATGTAATGTAGTTTGGAACAACAGAAGTTGTGTAGTCCCTCGTCTGTTGAATAAAGGGTTTTGGGTGGAGATTAATGTCTCTTATTTGGTATGGAGATATACATGTTGTGTTCCCTAATTCTATGGCCCCAACATTTATTCTAATAGTAAAAAGGCATGGATACATACAAGAACATGGGCATGAACATATTGAATCGGCATGGCCATGTATCTGTACATGACCATGGTACATGGGCATGGGCAATATTCATGGGAATAGGCAGGGTTGACATGGAAAAGTCATTGGGTGGTTGAGACACACCTTGTACCACCTGTACACCCCATTTAGTGTGATAAGAATTACAAAGTCATCTCAAATGGTGTACATTACCATGTGATGATTATGTGATCCCACATACACTCCATGTACTCCTAAAAGAATCTTTATAATGTATCTCTTTCTTCGGTTCTTGGATTTTGGACCATGAGTATCCAATACTGTCATGAACCAACCTGGGTCGACCCTAAAACTATCACCTGAGTGGATCTGTGGCATCGCCCGAAGGGCATTCCCAGTCCTCATAGGCTGGAAACTAGTGTTGGGAATCAACATAATACCGCAAGAGAATGATTTATCCATGTAAATAAATAATGGAAAAAATAGAAGTAAGTTACACTAGAAGATAAAAATATATAAATGAAACTTAACTGGACATCATTTATACAAGAATATGAAAATACAACTAAACTACACAACACCACCAATCAGATAGGAACACTACACCAACTCCAGTGACCCCATGGGTCACTCCACAACAAATGATCAATTATCACCCGAGGTGACCAAACACATACTGAACCCTGCACTATGGATAAAAATAGTAAATAACTATAGGCCTGAGTATTAAAACTCAGTATTCCAGCATGATATCCTATTCCCAAAGAACATCATTTAAAATAAAAGAAACAACAATTTCAATTTTGAAATACAATATATAATGTAATCTTTGCTACAAATTTTATATAATAACAAAGTACAACTCATTTCCCTTATTCATTTCCAAAATAAAAATTCATTCCATTAGTGATACTAAATATTTTTCAAGGGGAACATCATGCTTATATTTTCAACATTCACAAAATAGGATAAAACACTGTTTTCACTTAAAACAATTTTCATAATCCATTTTTAAGTTAACACATAAATTTCTAAAAAGGAGACCACATGAGAAGTCACCATCGTAATCAACCAATAAGGTAAATGGAAATAAACATACAAGTATCTCATTCATCATTGTAGAAAACTATAAGCCAATAGACATAGGTGAACCCAAGAGATCAAGAACAGTATAGAACATACCAATACATGATACCTCATCCCCTGTATCATTCCACACATGATGAAATCAAAAACTCCCAAACACCCGACCACCCTATCATTTGAAAGACTGAGGGGCCCAATCCCATAGTAATATCCCAAAATATATCCACCTACTCTGGGCCACTGGATAGTTCGTAACCTACAAATGTGGAAATAGTTCACCGAAAAATTTCCCAATATGCCAAGTTCCTATATCTGATGTATATAATTGGATTGAGCCAATTGATGCATGTTGATCAATGAATTACAACATATATATAGTAATAATTCACAATGGGCCTCACCCCAAGTCACCCCAAGGATCGATCTCAGGACATAGAATAAATAGATCACAAAGAGTCCACACTGAGGAACTCGGATAAAGAATCCCAAGGATTACAAAATGAGGAAAATCCATCCATTATATGTACACAAGTCACAAGAAACATCCAAAGAAGGTTTTCATAATTAATAATTTTATCAATTTTTGAATGTTTCTAAATTTACCTTTAAGAATTTCACAAAACCAACATTTTTCCATGATAAAAAATACACTTTCCATAAAGGGTTGTAAAAACAACTTTCCATATCAAAATAATTTCAAAAAAATCCCTTTAAAACATTAAAACTATACATTTAAAGAAAAACATTTCAAATAAAAGCACCAAACTAGACACTAACTGGAAATACCTGCTAAACCACCATAAAATCCAATACACATTATATTATAAAAAACAAAACTTCATGGGAACCCCATAAAAGTAACCCCAAACATCATTTCTCATGTTGAAACCATATTTACAAACCCAAACCATTCATTCCATATCACAGTTCCCCCATAAAAGCTAACTAGAAATTTAATCATACACTTGGTATCCATTATTTAAAGAAACAATTCTATTTGTCACATAATGTGGAAAAAACACCACCTTTCACAACAGACAATTTATCCAAATATCAGAGAATAAAATTTAGCATATATGGAAGGTTATAAAAGCATGAAACTAAATATTCTTAAATTAAAAAGGCACCTGGAAGGGAAAACCTACCTAAAATCCATGGGGGAATGGCAACACAGGCCTGAAATCCCTCAACACGGGTTACAAAACCCTAGATCTTTGAATAGTAACCCTAAAATAACAAAACCCACAACATAAATCAAAGGTAAAACTAAACCCTAGGTCAAAACGACTATTGGAGTATAGAAACCCATGAAAGAATGAGTGGATAAAGAATAGGCAGATGAACATAGGGGTTTACCTTGAGAGATCCACCCAAACATTTGAATATTTCCACATTAAATAATCCTAAAAGGAGGTGAGAGTCTTGAGGAAGAGGGGAGAGGTCCTCGGGGGCTGGAGGCACCAAATCGGAGAGAAAGGGAGGGGTTTAGCTTAAAATCTTGAAAGGGGTATAATTGGAAAAGCCAAAAATTAAAAACTGGGCAAGTAGCATGGTTAGGCTGAATGGATTAACAAATCATGTGATAGACACTTCCCTCAGATGATATGGACACATAGATACATGGGAATTGACTATATGGTTTCTCACACAATATGGTTTCCATGTGGTAGGTTATGTAACCTACTGCACAGTTTCCTGGACTAGCCTCACAGTTGGCCCCAACCGTGCACTTGGGTCTACCATAACCAAACATCCATTATTTCTCTAATATTTCCAAAAAAGATGGGATGCGCCATGGGGAATAATCTTATACATAGAGACACTTCAAAACATAACAGTTATCCCACCTATAAGCCAAGAAAAGATAGGCAATTCCCACCAAACCATGGAATTATCAAAAACAAGAAAAATTGGGTGTGTGGATTCTACCCACCATTAACACTTTCCACACTTAGAAGGTAACCAAACATTCCAATTAATTGATAAATGCCTAAGGATTCTATATTTTCACTATCGCACCTCTTATGCCTATAATATTTCACCCACTTCTAATGGAACTCAACCCCATTTCTCAAAAAAAACAACCCACAACTAATATCCGGGGACCAAAGAAAGATCAAGACACCACATTCACAACCAATCCCAAATGAGACCATTGATATTTCTCCCAAGAAAACCAATGCTCACCGAAACCAAAAAGGAAACTGAGAAATCAATGGAGGTTAACGAATCCACATCAATTGTAACGACCAAACCCAAACCTGAAATTGATCACTGTTAGTGGAGTGGCCTGAACAGTCTTTTCTCCATTAAAATTAAACTAGAATATAATAACATATTAAGAGAAAACTGAACAAGGCCTCCTGTGGGTTTTCCCACCATTAAGAACTAACCAAGAATAGCCAAACAGAACGTCAATAAGAACCATAAATAGGTGTACACCACACCAGCCAATAAAACTCCCTTGCAACAGCCTACCAACTAAAGTTAATCAGAACACAATGGGAATAATTAAGATACCCACTCCCTAACTGAGGGGACATGAATTAACCCAACACTCCCATATATACCAAAAACCCTCGCCACATGGGCCGGGAGGGATGAGACCCAATGAACGGACCACTAAACCAAAACCATCAACTAATCAATACTCAACCCTAAAAATTGAATAAAAAGAAAGACTAAACCTAACTCACATGGGTGGTCCACACAAAAATATTGATCGAGAACTGGCATACTAGAAGGAAGACTCATAGACATGGTGTGGGGGGTAAGTCCACCAAACTCTTTAAAACTAGAGGGAATTATCCTAGATAGAAAAAACAATAATAGATACACTAGAGCAAGAACAAAAGATTATGACACACCACAGAACACACTTCTTCAAAAAACAAACCTTTCACCCAAATAAGAACTCAGAGATATACAACCACAATATCTCTCACTCTGAACGATTAACAAAATGAACAAGACTTACAATGATACCCACAGAATACCACCGTTCACAACTTCCACAACTAAGGGAGTCATTATAACAAAATTTCATCCTATATGAATCCCAAATATTTCACTATTATAATAGAAGGGTTAGATAATCCATCAAATAGGTGGATTTACCTTATAGAACTCATAAAATAAATCCATATGTTGATCAAATGGACAGCTTTCCAATAGAGATCCAGTGATATCCATACTAAAACATTTATCATATCCATATGAGGGTGAAAACAAGGCATCCATGAAACCATTATCTCTACCAAACCCATCTCATGAACCAAAACTCACATATAACAAGCATCAACTAAGAGGGAAACTGTCTCCATGATTTCAAATACCTTTCCATAATCCCACCAAACATTGCTCCAAAATAAAGACACCAAAAGGATTTTAAATTAAGATGAAACATGAGTATTACATCTAGATCATGATAATGCATAATACATAAAAAATACTTCTAATACATAGAAAAAGAATATAGAAAAGTATCCATTTAAAAAAAACCCCGATTTTGGGTTTAAAAAACTCTTGAAAATTAGGAAAAATATAACTTTGTGGATTTTCACACTCACCAATGGTGTTTCATCGGGTCTGAATCCCATTCACAATTCTATACCACCCTAGGAACCCATCCAGCATTCCATACTGATCATCCATCCAAATATCCATATTAAACCATGCATGTGAGAACCCATTAAATCACCAAAGGATAAAACAAGTAAATCCTCATTTTCCAAAAAAAACAACTCCACTCAATTCAAAAATCAAGTAACTTCCCAAGGCACACTAACCACCAATTCAAAACTATTTTTAGATTCTACACAACAATATATTTTACGATTCTTGAAAATGAAGTCCCATTGACTTCCATCATAAATTATTTTCATCTTATTCAAAAAAATTACCATAAATTCTACAATTATCACTTCACTAAAACCATTTGATCAAATCACATTACTTATTCATTGAAAATAAATTTTAAATCAAACACCCCTTTCAAACAACCATTTTCCATTTTCTAAAATTCTCAAATTGCTCTTTCCATAGTCCTCTTTAAAAAAAATTATTTTTAAAAATCCAAACTTTCTAAAACTATTCGTAAATTAATTAATGAATATCCATTTTCCACTTATCAAAATCAAACCATTCCATGAAAACTCATTTCCACACTTTTAACATAGAATTTTTGAAAACAATTTTTTGGAACTCAATAAGATTCATGGAGGCCCATAATAGGGAACTAGTGTTGTTGAGTGACATGACATTATGGTTGGAGTGCATATTCTAAACACACCACTAATACAGAGATACTTTAGCACCACATGGATTTCCAGACCCTACAAGAACACGGTGACCACTATCCCAACTCCCCTTTCTTATACCAATCACCAAGAAATTCCCTAAAGACCAAGAAAATAAAAAACATGAACTTCCCATGGAAATTAAAGGATCATAATGAGTAAGAGTTCGTGGAACTCTTCCCGCACCTACCTCTCAAGTCTCGAAAATCATACACCATATACCATGACATCCCTAAGTAATGAAGATAACTCTAAAAAGTAATTTCCTATAGGATTAGACCAGCTCTAATACCATTTTTTCATAAACCAACCCGAGTTGACCCTAAACCGGTCACCCGAGCTGATCTGTGGCATGGCTCGAAGGGCGTTCCTAATCCCCGCGGGATGTAAACTAGTGTAGGTCGTCAACAGAGTAAAACAAGGGAACGATTTAACCTAATAAATAAATAAATGATCTAAATAGAAGAAAGTTTCACAAGAAGGACAATATATATAAATGAAACTTAACTAGACATCATTTATAAAATAATCTGAAAATAAAAATAAACTACACAACACCACCAACTAGAAAAGATGACTACACCAACTCCAGGGACCATGTGGGTCACTCCACAACACATGATCAACAATCACTTGAGGTGACCAAACTCATGTTGAAATCTTGTACAAGGGATAAAAAAGAAAAGGAATATAGGTGTGAGTATTAAAACTCAGTAGGCTATCTTGAGATCCTATTCCCAATGAAATTACATTAAAATAAAGAAAGCATCAATTTGAATTTTTAAATAAAATATATAAAATTAATCTTTTCTACACATTTTACATAAAAAAAGTACAAACCTTTTCTCTTATTCATTTCACAAAACCTAATTTATTCCATTAGTGATACCAAATTCTTTTCAATAGTAAAGTGACTCTTACATTTTAATCTTTCACAAAATATGATAAAAAACTATTTTCTCTTAAAACAATTTTCATAAACTATTTTGAAGATAACACATCATTTTCTAAAAAGGATACTACACAAGAAGGCACCATTGTAATCATAAAACAAGGTCAATGGAAATAAAAATACAAGTATCTTTTTCATATCTATTAGAAACTAATATCCAATAGACATTGGTGAACCTAGGAGATCAAGAACAATCTAGAAAATACCAATACATGAGACCCCATTACAGATAGCATGACACACATGAGAAAATCCAAAACGCCCAAATAATCGGCCACCTTAACTGAAGGATGACTGAGGGGGATATTCCTATAGTAATAACCCCAAATATATCCACCTACAATGGGCCACTGGTCAGTACGTGGCCTACTAATGTAGAAATCATTCTCAAAAAAATATCCCAATATGCCAGGTTCCCATGTATCTTGTATGTAATGGAGTTGAGAAAACGGATGAGAGTAGAGCATCCAATAAATACATATATATAATACTAATTCACAACATGTGTCACCACAAGTCACCCTATGGATTGATCTCATACCATAGAATAAATAAAACACAAAGAGTACAACCCGAGGAACACTGTTAATAGATCACAATGATTCTACAGTGAGTAAATCCCATCCATTATACATAGAAAATTCATGAGAAATATTCAAAGTAGCTTTTCATAATAAATACTTTTATCAATTTCATAGAGTTTCCAAATGAACCATTAATCAATTCATAAAACAAAATATTTTCAATGATAAAAAATTAAATTTTCATAAATTGTGGTAAACACACAACTTTACATTTCAAAATCATTTAAAAATATTTTTAAAACATTCACACTACACTTTCAATGAAAACCAGTTTTTATAAAAGTGAAAAAGGGGCCACTAACCGACAATACGTTCAAAACCACCGTAAAATCCAATAAAAATTCTGTTATAAAAAACCAAAACTGCTTGGGAACCCCATAAAAGGAACCCAAAACTACATTTATCATGTTCCAAACATATTTATAAACCCAAACCATTAAGTCTACCTCATAATTCATCCATAAAATTTAACATAGAATTTAATCAAACACTTTGTGTACCTTATTTAAAAAAACAATTATATTTATCACATAATAATGAATAAAAAATCCCCTTGAACACAAAAAAATTTATCCAAATATCAGAAAATAAATTTTAGAATATATGGAAGGTTCTAAAAGTAGGAAACTAATGATTAATAAATTAAAAGGGAAAGTTCAAGGGAAAACCTACCTTAGATCCATGGTGGAACGACAACGCAAGCCAGAAATCCCTCCACATGGGTTCCAAAACCCTAGGTCTATGAAGATGAACCCTAAAAGAAAGAAACAACCAACAAAATCAGGGGGAAAACCAAACCCAAGTTCAACATGACCATTGGATAAGATAAATACAAGAAATAATGAGAGGTGAAGGAAGAGGTAGATGAGAGGAGGGGTTTACCTTGAGAGATCCACCAAAACCCTTAATTATTTCCACATGAAATCACCATAAATTGATGTGGGGGATTCCGAAAGAGGGGAGAGGTCCCCTAGGGATAAAGGAACCCAATTGTAGATAAATCGAGGGGTTTGGGTTAAATTCTTGGAAGGGGTATAATTGGGAAATCCCAAAAATTAAAAACTGGGCAAGTTGCATGGTTAGGCTGAACGGTTTAACAACCCGTGTGGTAAATTTTTTATAGACAATGAAATCAGATGAAATAGTTTCACGGTTACCTAGGAATTGAATACATGGTTACCCAAACCATGTTTTAGTGATTCAATAGGTTCAATAACTTTTCACATGGTTTTGTGGACTGGTAGTACGGTTGTCCCTAATTGTGTGCTAATCGTGCACTTGGTTCTGGAAATTCCAAACATCCATGATTTCTCAAAAAATCCCAAAACAAGCTAAGTATCAACTATGAGGAATAAACTTAGACAAGAAGACACTTAAAAACATGACACCTATCACACCTAGAACCTAATAAAACATAGGAAATCCCCATGGAACCAGAGCATATTCCAAAACTAGAAAAACTAGGTGTCACAATTCTCCCCACCATTAATTCTTTTTACCCACATAAATCCACAACTCATTCAAGTTAATTGATCAATGCCTAAGGATTCCATATCAATACAATCCAACCTCTTATATTGAGATCATTTCACCCTCAATTAACAAAACTCGAACCCATTTCACAAAAATGAAATAACAACCCACAAATACATTCCGAAGACCATGGATGGATCAAGACACCTCTCCACAACCAATAAAAAATGATACCATTTTTCCTTCTCCCAAGAAACACAACACTCAACGAAACTAAAAAGGAAACCAATTAATCAATGGATTTTATAGAATCTACATCAACTTGAAAAACTGAACCCAATCTTGAAATAGATCACTTGTAGAGGGGAGGCTCGAACAGACTCCCCACCATTAAAATTCCACTAGAATCGGATAACATCTTAAAATAAGACTAAACAAGACCCACAGTGGGTCTCCATACTATTAAGAACCAACTAATAAATGTCAAATAGAACTTCAACAAGAATCAGGAATAGGTGTCTTCGTTAAAGTCCAATCAAACTCCCTTAAACAAGCCTACCAATCAAAGTTAAGAGGAAGACAATAGAAATACTTATTCTACCCACTCATGAACTAAGGGGACATGAACCAATCCAACACTCCCACACATATCAAAAACCCTCACCACATGGTTAAGGAGTGAAGGGACCCAAATAATGGACCACTAAACCAAAACCATCAACTACCCAACACTCGAACCTCACAAATGAATAAAAACCAAGACCACACCTGATTCACAAGGATGTTCCACACACTAGAAGGAACATTTATAGACATGGAACGAGGAGTAAGTCCACCATGTTATTTGAACTAGGGGTAATTCTCAGCAATAGAGAAACCATAATAGAAACAGTAGAACTGCCTCACCTAAATGGTGGAGGCACAAACTTAACCCAACATCATAAACCCCAAGGGTTATTGACTTTGTGCCCACTTCACTCAGGGTCCTATAGATGGAGATCTGATGTACGAATCATGTACTGTCTCGCGGTCAGGAGATAAAAATCATTCAATCAAAACTCCTTTTAGTTCCAAGAGAAGACACATAGCACTCCGAGGTAGGAAGAAAGGATTATGACACATCGCCTAATTCACTTCTTTAAAAAGCACACCCATCACCTAAACAGGAACTACGATATATACAACACCATTCTCTCTCACTTTGAATGAGTATAAGAATGAACAAGACTTAAAAATAAACCTACCAAACACCACTGAGCACAACTACCACAACTGAGGGAGTCACTACAACAAGAAATCGTCCTAAATAGAGCCCAAACAACTCACTATTCTAACAGAAGGGTTGGGTAATCCTTCAAAGAGGTGGATTTACCTTCTAAAGCTCATAAAAATCTATAGGTAGATAAAATGAAAATCTTTCCAATGGATAACCACCTGTATCTATACTACAACATTCATCATATCCCTATAGGGTAGAACACAAGGCAGCCAGAAAACCAAGAGCTCTACCAAACCCAGATCATGAACCAAAACTCACATAGAGCAAGAATCAACATAAAGGGTAACTAGATCCATGATTTTCAAGACCTTTCGAGAAGCCCATGGAGAACTTCTCAAAAAATGATCCACCAAAATGATTCTAAATCAGGATACAACATGAGTATCACATGTATATCATGAGGAAGAACACTGAATAAATAACACTTCTAAGACATAGAAAAGCAAGACGCAAAACCATTGGTTTAGAAAAGTTCCACAATTTTGAGTTTAAAACACATTTTAAAAGCATAAAAAATAAAACATGGTGGATTTTAACACTCACCATTTGTGTTTCATCGGGTCTCACTCCCATGCACATTTTCATGCCACCCTGAGCACCCATACACCATGCCTCACTGAGAATCCATCCACATTTCTTTATGAAACCATGCATGTGAGAACCAATGAAAACACCAAAGGCTAAATAACAACCTCATTTCATAAAATGAACCATTAAGCTCAATTAAAAAATCATATACCTTCCCAAGGAACACTAACAACCAACCCAAAAACCATTTTCATATTCTACACATCAAACCATTTTTCCATGCTAGAAAATTAAGTCCCATAAACTTCAATATTCAATCATTTTAAAATTATTCAATACATTTTCCAAAAAATTAAACAATTATCATTTATCTAAAACCATTTGATAAAATCCCATTCTTATTTCATTCAAAACAAATTTCAAATCAAACATCCCCTTTCAAACAACCATTTTCCATTTTCAGAAATTCATAGAATAATTTTTTTATAGTTCAGTTTAGAAAAAGATTTTATTATCAAAATCCATAATTTCTAAAACATTTATTCAAGTAAATAATGAAAATCCATTTTCCACTTTTCAAAATCTAACCTTCCATGAAACCCCGTTTCAACCATTCCGACTAAAGGATTTTCAAAAAAAAAATATAACTCAAGAAGATTCAAGGAGACCCATAAGAGGAAACTAGTTTCATTGGGTAACTTGACGATATCATTGGTGGCTATATGCCAAACACACCACCAACATGGAGAACCTTCTAGGACCATGAACCTAGCTTCACATGGTTTTCCAGGCCCTGTGATCTCATGGAGACCACTAGACAGACTCCCCTTTCATATCCCAATCACTAAAAAATCTCTAAAGACTAAGAAACAAACAAAACTGAACATCCCATGGAATCTTGAGGATCACAATCGGAAAGAGTTCATGACGCTCTTTCTGTACCTATCTCTCGAGTCTCGACAATCCTACTTATTTTACCTTGAAATCTCCTAGTAATAAAGGGATCTTTGAAAATAAAGGTCTTCTAGGAGCTGACCTACTCTAATACCAGTTTTTCACAAGCCAACCTTGGTCAACACTAAACTAGCCACTTGATTCGATATGTAGAATGGCCCGAAGGGTATTCCCAATCACCATAGGGTGGAAACGAGTTTTAGTTATCAATAGAGTACAAAAAGGGAATAATTTCACACAATAAATATATGAAGGAACTAAACAAAATCAATCTTTATAAGAAGACTGATATATATATATGATACATAATTAGACATCATTTACACAAGAATCTGAAAATACAACTAAACTACACAACACCACCAAACGATAAATAATACTTCACCAACTCCATTTAACCCTACAGGTAACTTCCCAAAACTTGATCATTCATCTCTTGAGGTGACCAAACTCCTGTTGAAACCTGAAAAAGGGATAAAAATAGAAAGGAACTAAAGGAATGAATATTTAAACTCAATAGGCTTTACCAATATCTTATTTTCATTTTATATCCTTTAAATTAAAAGAAACAAAAATTTCATTTTTGAAATACATTCAATAAAAGTTGTATTTTCTACAAATTTTACCTAAAAACAATGTACAATACATTTCCATTATTCATTTAAAAAAACAAAATTCATTCCATTTGTGATGTAAAACCTTTTCAAGGGTAAAGTGGTGCTTACATTTTTAACTTGTACAAAAGAGGGTACAAAAATATTTTCTAAAAAAAATTCATAAACAATGATTAAGCTAACACATCACTTTCCAAAAAGAGACCACATGAGAAGCCACCATTGTAATCCCACAGTAAGGGTAATGGAAATAAACATACAATTATATCATTCATCACTATAAGAAACTATGAGCCAATAGACATAGGTGAACCCATAAGATCAAGAACAATCTAGAACATACCAATACAAGAGACCCAATCCCCATAAGCATGCCACACTTGATTTAATCCCAAACACACAAATTCTCAGCCATCGTAACTAGGGATAGACCTAGGGGCCCAATCCCATACTAATAGACCTAAATATATGCACCTACTGTGGGATATTTGTCATTACATGAACTAACATTTTGGAAATCATTCTTAAAAAATTCTCTCAGTATGCTAGGTTCCCATGTCTCATTTGTATAATGGGGGTGAGCGATCCGATTCTTGCCGAACACCAAATCATAACACACACACACACATATATATATATATATAATAATATTTCACACCAAGCCTCACCACAAGTCACCCCAAGGACTGATCTCGTGCAATATAATTAATAAAACACAAAGAGTCCAAACTGAGGAACTCTGATAATGGATCACAAGGATTCCATAGTAAGTACATCCCATCCATTATATGTATAAATGTCACAAGAAACATCCATAGGAGGATTTCATAATAAATATTTTTATCAATTTCACAATGTTTCTAAATAGGCCTTTCATAATTTCAGAAAACCAACATTTATCAATGATACAAAATCCAAATTTCATAAATGGGTGTAACACACCTCGTTCCATTTCAAAATCATTTAAAAAATCCTCTTAAAACATTCACACTACATTTTCAGGGAAAACCATTTCTTATAAATGTTCTAAATTGTCCACTTGCGGGAAATATGTTCCAAATCACAATAAAATACAATACACATTATTTTATAAAAACCAAAACTACTCAGAAAACCCATAAAAGAAACACCAGACATATTTTCTCATGTATCAAGTATATTTTAAAACAAAAACAATTCATTCAATATCAGAAATAACTCATAAAATCCAACTAAGAATTTAATAAAACACTTGGTGTGCATTATTTAACAAAAAAAACAATTTATCACCAAATAAGGCATAAAACACAACCTTGAACACCAACCAATTTATAAAAATATCAAATAATATCATAGAACATATTTTGAAGTTGTGAAAAGAAAGAAACTAATTATTCATAAATTAAAAAGGCAAGTTCACGGTAAAAACTATGTCATATCCATGGAAGAATGAAAAAAAATGCTCGAAATCCCTCCAAACAGGATCAAAACCCATAGATCTATGAAGAGAAACCCTAAAATAACAAAACCATCAAAATAAATCGAAGGAAAAAAAAGACCCTAGGTTAATAAGATCATGTTATAAGTGAAAAATAAGAAGGAATTATAGGAGAATGAAGAGGGGTATGAGAGGAGGGGTCTATCATATGATATCCACCTAAACCCTTGAATACTTCCTATTGAAATCACCCTAGATGGAGGTAGGAGGCTTGAGGATGAAGATAGAGGTCCCCTAGGTCTTAAGGATCCAAATGGAAGACAAAGGAAGGGGATTGACTTAAAATCCAAAAAGCGGTATAATTGGAAAACACCAAATATTAAAAATTGGGCAAGTCGCATGGTTAGGCCCCACAGTTTATCAAACCATGGGGTAACTATGAGATAGCCACTTCCCTGAGATTAAATAGCTGCACAGTTACCTAATAATTGACTGCACAGTTTCCCAAATAATGTTTTAGCGGTGCGGTAGGTTATGTAACCTGTCTCACGCTTTCTTAGAATAGACACACGGTTTGCACTAACTATGCACCAACTGTGCTCCATGGTCTTCTAAAGACAATATTCCTTGTTTCCTCTAAAATTTCCAAAACAAGACAAGGATCAACCATAGGGGATAAGCATATACAAGGGAAAACTTCAAATCATTACACCTATCACACCTGAAACCCAAGAAAATTTTATAAATTCCCACTGAACCGGAGCATAATCCAAAACTAGAAAAAATGTGTGTGACATATCCTGCCTATTTTACCATGTGGATGATGATGGTGTCCTTCATAATGGATTTTGATATATGATTAAAGGTGATATGATAATTATGCTTCTCTATGAGATGCTTGAGAAATAACTATGATCAAGTAGGATCATTCAAGATATGTGAGGGTAGGAAACCCCATATCACACTTTTGAGTGGGTCCCCCATACTCTCTACATACACTGTGTGGCACCCTCCTGATACACTAGAGTGTGGTTCCTCTCTCTACTATGGTTGGAAACCCCCTGTTGTACCAGGCCATGGTCCCCCCCACTCTTTATGTTGGTAGAGTGTGTACTTTTTTTTTGAAAAGGTTGGGGCCGAAGCCTCATTTATTATTAAATCAAAGCAAATACCTCTTTAACTGGGTAGAGCGAGACCCATTACATAGCCCGAAGGCCCAGTGGGCATTTATCCCTTTAAATGACTCATAGGCCCATTTTTATGGTCCAAAGCCCATTCTGTGAATAGTACTGCTACAGTACCCACGCTGCTACAGTCCTGCACAGTACCCACCACTGCTACAGTACTCTACCGCCGCTATAGTGACCTGCCACCGCTACAGTGCCCGTCGTTGCTATAGTCTCGCCGCTGCTACAGTACTGCTACAGTACCCTTCACCCAATGGGATTTGAACCCCCATTTTCCATGTAGAATTAAGGGGTGCTGACCACTAAGCCAAACCCCAACTACGAGTGTGTACTTCCCCACACTATAGAGGGAGTGGGTACTCCATCTTTATAATGGTACTCCCCCACCATTGAGATCTATTAGGGGGTAGGTCCTCCGTGGGTGTTTATTCTCCCTTGTTTAAAAATTATAGTAGTTTGGAGCAATCCCCTCCACTATTACTCATGTGATCTTGTGATAGAATCATGGAATAAAGACAATTCTCCCTCAATTGGGATATGTATTGGTGAGGATTGATACCACTACATTATATCTTATGTGGTTACATGTAACCTCCACTAGATATTATGCCCCCTCGATTGTGGAGTGCAGTTTAATGGTGTGGGTTTTCCACACAAATTATTGTACAGACACATGAGATGTTGGGAATCAGAGATGGACCTTTGGAAATATAGGTAGACACGTCATTTTTATCTAGTATTTATTGATAAATGTCACAAATATCTCCCATTTGAGATTTGGGTTCACCATATCTTGGTTATAAGGGTTTTGTCTCATGTTCTGATTAACATGTCTTTGTGAGTTGATCTAACACTTTTTTTATATTCATATTTATCCTTTTGTGCTCTCAGACTATCCTACTAGGTATATATATACACAACCCTACATGATATTTTCCTGAAATTGTTGTGCCTTATGCAGAAGAGAGGAAAATCAACAGTGACATTAATAGATCTTAGTGATAATCAGGTGCATGGATCGTGTTTGGTGGTCAAAAATGGATATTTGGAGCCAAAAACACTAGTTTTACTCTTTTACTTGTTATTTTCATGTTGATATTTCATTTATAGATTGTTATGTATTTTTCCCATTTACACTTTTTCTTTAAATTATCATAAATAATTTTTTCCTTAGAGGTTATTTGATTCATGGTTATATTATAGATTTTTTAGTAATTTATACTTCCTCTACACTTTTATGGATATTTTTTTTTTACATATAGTTACATTATGTTATGGCCTCCTATATTATTTTATGGGTTCTTGGAACATTCTGCCAGCACCTAGCCAATTGGGTATAGGCTGGGGTAGCCAAACTCGGCTTTCCACCTACGAGGGGGACCAAATGGGTCATTTTGTGCCACTAAAAATATCCCAATACAAAATGATGATAAATTTATAATTTAAAACATATGTATCCACAAAATTACCAGTTATTGAATAAGGTTAAATATCTTTTATCATTTAATATTTTACTTTTATGGTTCAATGTTCGATGTTATGATGCTTCGGTAAGATATCATCTTGACTTTCCAATACCCATTGTCATATAAATGAATAATGGTATACTATGAGGAATTCATCCATCTTTTTTCATTAACATTCTATATGAAATTATCTTTCATTTATAATTTTACCTCTAGAAAAAGTTTAGAAACAAAATTATTTCTAAAATATCCAATACTTGAGTAGATTTTTTTCTAGATGAATAGATGACTGATACTCAATAGTTGGTGAATTGACCAAATTTAAAACATAAAATAGAGTGCACAAATATAAATGAGAACACAATATATTTTTATTATGGTTAAGCTCAGAAAGATCCTATGTATACTCTTCACACCCCTCCACTCATTATGTGGTATAGTTCTGACTAATAACAAGACATTTTATGAGGCTTCACAACCAAATTACAACCTTCATTTTATTATTGAGGCACAACCAAATTCATAACCTTTATTTTTATGGGTAGTCACAACCTGATTGTAGGACTGTAACTTTTATAAAGGTATAACCAAACAGAATGTAATTTTTTATATAAAATGATAAACTAGTTACAATATAATGGATAGAAATGATAAAATAAGAATATAAATCAAAATCACAAATTAATTTTTTACTGAAGTTTCAATGGATACAAAATATTACTCACTTTATAAAATGACATGCAATATGATAAATTTATTCAAAAATAATTAAAAAATTATTATGATGATTAATTTTTAATATATGTTACTCACATATACATCCATTGTTCTTGTCTTATCAGATATCTATTTATAAATATATCTTCTGTTGAATAATGAACTACTTTAGATTTGGATAATACTTCTTTAAATAATCACAACTTTTTGGTGAATTATTTCCTAAAATATATTAGTGATAAATCCAAAAAAAAGTTATAAATTTTATATAAATGGAATAATAATTGCAGATAAGATTTTATATCCCATAAAAATTGATTTTGAATAATATCCTTAATTTACGATACTCGATATATTCACATAACCATATCAAAAATATAACTTTCTTCATTATGAAGGAATAAACAATATGTATAGAAATATTTAATTATAATAAAATAATGAAAATATATTCATATTTTAATATAAAATAAATAATTATTAATCATGTATTACAATTGATAATACTTTTATGAGTCACAAAACTAGTTTTGAAAACTCAAAAATTTGAATCATTAACTTTTAATATCTTCACATTACTTAACTTATGAAATATTAAGTGGATATGTAATGTATTCTAGAATATTAATTATATATAATATTTTTACTCAAAATATAATGTATTTATTTAGTAATATTTTTGGTATGTAATATCTTTCCCAGCTCTTGTGTAGTCCATAAAATTTTATACTTATATGCTCTTCTGAACTTCTAATAAGTATGATACTTTCACATGACATATATAAGTATTGGGAATTTTGAAATATTCTATTATGATTCATATGAAATATATTTCCTAAATTCAAATCAAGTTTATAATATTCATTCTCTAGTACATGTGGAATTTCTTATTTAGTAATATATTTTATAAGACACCTACTGAATGCATAAAGTATTTCGAATTATCAAATTCTCAATATGTAAGAAATTCCTTAGTACATAATATAATTTTACAGAGATAACTTCTATAATCTCCATACATAATATCCATTCATTTAATGTATAAGATATTTTATTTTTAAAAAATATAAATATGTATATTCTTTTCATAAATTTTGATGATACATAACATCTTGTATTTCATCATATGCTATTTGAATTTGGTGAATTTCCAAAACAATCATAACTAATATATTTGTAGTAGCCTTTCTATATTGTATAAGATTATTTACTTTTCCAAAATTACAATCAAATGGATTTTTTCCTATCTTCATTGAATATATTATATATTTTTATCCACCATTAAGGATATATAGTATTCTCTCCTTAAGTAAAATTTTCATGAAAAATTTAAGATAATTTTTTCTTTGATAACCAATACAATCATCAAACATAAAATATGAGATTAATATTATATTAAATATTGACAAAAAATAAAAAAAGTAAACAATACAAAATTGATAGATATGTAATTTTATACACAAAATAACTAAAGGGATAAGAGCCAGTCAATAATTAATCACTTTCCCAAAAATTATTGGTTTAGTGACTTTGTAAAAAAATTACATAAATGAATTATTCTACAACCTAGTGAAAATTTATCAATAATTACACTATACATGGAACCCTCCCCCTCCCCTTTTATACATATAATAAGTTATAATCTTCTTCCAAACTTGTGGAATGAAAAAATAAGAATGGATTCATCTCATATACTATATATATACATAAGATATATAAAATTAGCATAGGTGGACATGAACAAGTTTATAATTGATCATAAACTGAATATGTGGTTATGAAAACATAATCAAGGGTTATGATCAAAACATAATTAAAGAATAATAGATAAAACATAATTGATAAAACATGAAACATTACATGAAACCTTTGTCATAACATAAGAATGAAGCGTCAGAAAGTGAAAAAATGATATAATTATAATAATATATGGAAACAAAACATAAGAATGTGTCATATATTAGTAATTAGAATGAAAATAATGATAAAAATAATTTCTTATGTCAAGGATTGCTACCAAGTCTATCATTAAATAAGTTATAAGGTACTCATAACATATTGGATTGTGTTTACTCCACATTCCCATAGACATAGTGGACTGGGTTCACTCCCATATACCTTAAATTTTATCTCAAGTGATATAAATTTCTACAAATTCATTCAAGGGTTATATTATTTTACTCCTAAACATCATATAATTATAATTGTATATATGTGAGTCACATTAACATCAAACAATCATAAATCCATTATTGAACAAATAAACCCTGATAAAAAATGGGTCTCATTAAAATCTCCTCAAGACATAAACATTATCTTCCCCGATAAAAATGGTTGATGGTATTATCAAAACATATCCACAGTGAGTCATGAGAAATTTTAAATGATTTTATTTGGATATTGATAAATAACATTTAGAGGGAGAAACAAAATATTTGAATATTAAAATGAATTAATCATTTCCATGTTATCCCCTTTTCATTCAAAATTTTTTATTATAACATGGTTTTCAAAAATAAAAGATGAAAACATTTTTAAGACACCATTTAATTAAGAAAAAATTAAATGGAATACTTATACAGAATATTTTAAAAAGAGGTGGATGATAGTAACCATCGAAAAATGATAAAGATTAGATTTTAACTTATTATTTTCAAACATTAGTAAAAATTCAAATTAAATTGAAATAAAATTTAATAAATCAAAGAATTATAGATTATTAAATATATTAAAAAATTAGAAAAACATGTACATGGAGGATATATACTCTTATATACAAATAAGTGATAGTATCAGCTCTACTTAGACACATCATTTCGGTCGATTTATAATAAAAATGAAGGGAAATTGTAAGAATACATTTAAATATAAAAAATAATCAGAGGAGAATAAAATTTATGGGTTCTTAGAGATAATGAATATAAAATCTCTCTAAATAAAAATATATTCGTAGAGAGTCTTGATTTCAAAGTATGATTAGAAAATAAATCATTTCCATTACTCTTAACTTTAATGAAAGAACATTAATCCTATTTATAATAAACACAACAATGTTAATAAATTATTTTACAACCATATTCATATGTAATACCATTTATGCTAATCAATTATGTTCAATAATTACTTATAGGTTGGTGAGTTGTAGTTTATTTTTATCATAGGATGTTAGTTGTTTAAAGTGTCTTGTACAAAATCTGGTAAAGAGATATCGATCCTTGGTCCTTAATATCAAGTTTATCATTAAAAAAATTTCCATGATAGTTGAATTGTACTATTATATTTATTTATATAGTCCCATTTTTAATTTATAGATGATAACGGTATAGTTCGTAGGAATAGAATTTATGATGGGAACTCTTTGGATAATTTTACTAATAACAATGACTTACCTTATAATGATTATTAATTTTTGTAGAATACATCAATAACTATAATAATGAAATGAATTACTATTTTATAAAATATATCATTGTTATTAATTTATTTATACTAATTCATGAAAAAAATGATTGTAGTTTTATATCATCAGTCATGTATATGGTGGAATTGACCCAAATAATAAAATTTTATACTAATGAATCCATTGGATTTTTTAGTTATATAATGTTAATATCATTTTCATATAATAATAATATTTTCCATAGAACAGAATTCAAGAGGTTAATAAAATTTAGAAAGATTTTATATGATAAGGTAATTCAAAAATATTGATAATGGCTAGATACATGAATGAAAAAGGTCCTTCCTATAATAGGTTCCTTTAGAATAAAGGTTTTTTGTCTCTTTCATTGAAAAATAATCTAAAAACATGTAATAAAAATTTATTATAGGTAAAATTACTCTGTATTCAAGTGAGAATTTAAATATATATATTTTTTAGGGGATGGAAGAGATGACATTCAATAGGTGAAAATGAGGGACATTTCATTGAAACATAAGTTAGGTTAAGGGAATAGATGTAATCAAATGGGAGTTAGGAGAGGTAGATAAGGTAATTTTGATAGTTACTTTATGTTGGAATACCTAACCTAACAAAGGAAAAATAAAATTTCTAAATATTTAATTAAATGCAAAAAAAATTATCTTTGTTAATTTAACCCTCCTTTACCACTTTTTGGCTTCATTTAATTATTTACAACATTAAATATTATTTTTAAAAAAATATAATATGACCCCTCTAACATAATTTTGATCAACGTTTTCAAAATTATAAATCAATTAAATATAATTCAAATAATAAATATGATTTATTTTAACATTAAATAAAAACATTAGATATATTGAAATAAATTATTTTTATAGAAAAATGAACATTTTAATCCTTAAGTGCTATTATTTTTATTCCACTTTAATTACTATTAATAACATATATGACAACCTATATATTTATATATAAATTAAAATTTTCATTAATACCATTCCATTAAAGTCATAAATCTAATTTATCAATATAAAAATAGAAAATTCTTAGGAAAAAAATATTTCAAAAAATATATCATTTTAAAATTAAATGGATTTCATAATTTTTCTTAATAATTTAATAAATAGTTAAAATTTATCATCACATTGGTATTGAAATCATTAAATTAATTTTTTAAAATATAATTAATTAAATGTTTTATGAAAATATGATAAAATAAAAATAATGTATAAAAATTCACATTTTTTAGAAATTAAAATATTTCTACTAAGGCTTTATTATCATTAAATTTAAATCAAAAATTTAATGTAATATATGAATTATAAAATTTTAATTATGTTATTAGCATTCATCTATAAAAATTTAACCATTTGGATATGCGTATGTCCAATGACCATATACCAAATGGCCATATAACCAACAATTATATAACCAACCACCATATAACCAGAGATCATACTGCAATCCTATATATAAACTTACATACTTCTATTAAATCATTAATACTATTCTCTATTTTCTTTATCAATATGTTCATCATATCTATAATTATTTTAATTCTTTTTATTGTTATCATTTGTCGTATAACATTCATGGAAGATTGTGAAGGTGTTAATTTGATCATTGTTGTGTTTTTATTTATGTGTTAAATAATTTCTTTTATAATATATATAATTATGTATTATTTAGTTATATTTTAGTTCAATTAATTATAATTTTTGTAATAATCCACCTTAATGAATTTTTTTTGTTCAATTCAATTTGGTGTTACATTTTCTAGCAATAAACTGACATGATTTATTTGGAATAAAATTCATATTAAAATTGATATTGTCGCATAAATGAAAAAATAGAGGATTAAGAGGGTTTGTGTAAGTTAATGCATGAATTTAGGAATAATAGGTGAGAAATAATAATGGGATACACCCAAGAGGTTGTTTATCCACTTATTATAACAAGTATTTGAAAATAAATCTTTATAAAAATATATATAAGGATCGAATTTAAAATATATATAATATAGGGAATTAGTGATGAATTATTGAGTTTGTTTATCAGTTTTTTATGTTTATGGGTTCATCTACAGTTTTAGAAAACTCAATTGTAGAAGGAATAATATATCAGGTTATATATAGTGTGACACCCTCATTTCACCGTAGTATTTTATGTCATATAAATTTGGGGTTATTTTAAAACATTTGGTGTCTTTGGAAATTAAATGTTTTTTAAATAATTTGATGATCTAAAATTTTGAGTTGTATCATTCCAGGCCATAACTATAGGCCTTAGAACATAGTGGGAGGTTATTTTCCAATAGAACATTTTCTAGGCCTTTGATTTTTATCAGGTTTTGGGAAGGACCACACCATATCATGTGGGTTGTGTGGTAGAGGTACTTTATTATCAAGTGTGGGAATCATCCTTTACTGTATAAAAAATTTAAAACAAAGGATGATTATTCCACATATGGGGTTTGTTATTTCATGGTGAGAATTTTGAGTGGCACATAGATCCATGGAGGGTGATGTTTACACTATGGTGGCCTCAGGATCCGGATCCTCACCTCTACCTGATCGACAAGGCCAATATCCAGTCAATATGGGTTGTACTGTTGTGGGTTCGTGGAGAGTTGTGTGGAAATATTTTTATATTCACAATTTCATAGATCATGTCTACCCCTTTTTAAATTTTATGATTTCCCAAATCTATACATCCTAAATGTTAAGGGTTTTGGGACCCTTTTCTTCTCTTTCATTTTTATGAAGCATGGAAGATCTAAAGGATCATGGGAAAATGTGTTTATTTTGTAAAATTTATTTTAAAATGGATATTTAAATGGGTCTCTTACTCACTTTTCCATCGAACAATGTATTACCCCTTCAGTATCAAACACTTTTTAAAGCTAAATACCATGGTTCTTATTCTACTCTTCACCCTTCCTTTGTTCTCATCAGTTTTATTTTATCCCTCAAATCATTCTCACTATATGTGATGATTTTACGGTTCTAGTTGTGTATAATATTGGTAATTTTATTATCTATGGAGTTTAGGGAAAGCTACATTTAAGTTTGGGCTTCCACAACCAATGGGGAGTGGTTTATTTTTTATTGATGTATTTGTTTCTATGCAATTTGTCTACTTCACATGTCATGAATTTCTTGGGTTTTATAAAAATAAATTCTATAATTTATATATATATATTACATTAATTAAGGGTTATTAAAATGTTTAAAAAGTTATATTTAATTATAATGAATTATTTAAAAGAATTTACAATGTTATTTTTAAACTGAAATTATTCTGAATGACAACTGTTTGTAAAAACATATAGGATAGACTTTGGAAATGGTTTTGATTTTAAGTGGATGTTTATAGACCTATAATGATTTCCAAAATTATTGAACCATGTTAGAGGGTTTTTTCAATTAAATTGGTATTTGATTTTTCAAATGAATCATTATCAAGGAAAATGTTATTTGAAAATATATTGAACCTTGGATTCATTTCAAAGAATTTTTTAGCATAAATTTGTTTTATTTTAAATGTTTGTATTAGATCCCTAAATGAAACGTTCATATCTGATTTAATTTGGTAATTTTAAACCATTTTTAATCCCATTATTATTATACCTTATTTTAAACTTTTTGAAGATTTATTATTGTTATTGGATGATGGTTGAATAATTGGAAATGGGTTTTTTTGGGCTTCAGTGTTTCATGAGAGAATAGAATTATTGTCAATACATCTGGAAGTGTGTGTTGATAATTTTTATTCTTTTACTAGTCAACTGTGATTCTGATTTCATGGGACCCCATGTAGATAAGTTATGAATTTGTTTTTGGATACACTAATTTCATTCACCCGATTGGATAGTGTAATCTAATCAATTTGATCTCATTAGGATATGGGAGCTAACCAACATGACCAAATACAACTGAGGTAGATTACTGATATATTGATTCTCTAGGATATGTATAGGGTTGTCTCACATTATCACCAATGTAGTTACCCATGATGATTTTTCCTTGACTAATGGTATCACCTAGGTAATTTTAACTCTATTTTTTGTATTCCCTTATACTCATGTTGTAATTGGAAACCACTTATTCTCAAGTTTAAATTTTATTATATTATTATCTTTTTATGATGGTTCCCTTTATTTCAAGCCTTAATTATTTTCTACGTGGTTTAATTTTCAACTTATTTTGAATATAGGGTTTTTTAAAGAAATTGAAGGAAGGTAAAATGGTTTTTTTTAATTTTGGAAACATATTAGTCCATACTTTTTAATTTCATAAATGTTTTTATGTTTTAAATTGATGATTCCACCACCTATGTAAGAAGATGATTTTGAAATAGATTTTAAAGGGAAAGTGTTGATTTATTTTACAAGGTTTGAAATTATGGTTCTAAATCCAATATACTTTAGTTATTTTCAAAAAATGATTCAACCCATTCTTTTATAAAATGATATAAAAGTATGATATTTTTGTAAATATTATTTGTATGTGAAAAACTTATTTTTCTAAATGATTTTAAAAATATAATTTGGTGAAATGTTTAATAAATGTATTTCCCCAAAATCATTATAGAAATCATGTTAGTATTCTTTATCTCACACTCTACATACACACTTTTGTGTGATTCTGTATACAAATATTTTATTTTATAAAGGGCCCATGAGGTGATCTTGGTTTTGACATCGTTCTGTTAATATGTAGAGAGATGTTGGGGATGTGGTGTGTTACAGTGGGTTTCATGGAGATCATCAGATGGTGGATATGGTTTATTTATTTTTGGAAGGACTTTTTATTAGCATACTCATTCTTGTGTACTTCACCTTCACCCTTTCATATTTTGGTTTATTCTATGTATTTGGATATTTATTCCATCATATATTTGGGAATGATATAAATCATCATTATTAAATATATCACATCTAAGTTTTTTATTTATTTATTTATTTATCGTGAACTATTGATTTTATGTTCATGGTCATCCAATGTAAAGGTAGGTCGAGTCAAATTTTTAGTATTTTATGATACATTATTATTTTTATAATGGAATTAAATATTTCCCATAAATTAATTATTTTGATTCCCTAAAACTAGTTTTCATCCCATTGTGATTGACAATTATTATAAATCCAGGTGGTAGATTAGTTTGGGTACAAATTCTCTGGTTTCTTGGTCTGGTTAGTTACAAAATGGTATCAGAGAACCCTCTTATTATTTGGATGCATCAAGGTCGAATGGATACTATGATTTTTTTAAACTCAGAAGGTATGACATGAAGTAGTTTTTTATTAACACATTTCATGATAAAATATGATTTTCCATTATTAGTATGGATTTCATTCTGGAATTTGGGATTTATTTTTTACTTAATTAATAATGTTTAGATCCTCAATGAGTTATATTAGAAACTTAGATCATTTTATTTTATATTTTGAAGGAAAATAGGAAAGATATAGAGTTTCATGGTTTTCTCAAATGGACTATAAAATTGTGTATATCTCATGAACCAGGTTCTGGAGACTTCTTTGGGGTACCACATTATTGGTGTAGGGTTAGCCAAACTGTGCGACCAAGTCATGAATATCTATATATCTATCCTAAAAAAATTCTAAATGAATTTTTATTTATAATGTCTCATAAATTTATCTCCACTCATTTGATATAGATTAAAGAGGGTTTTTAATTATTTTGGGGTGGATTTATTTGTAATGCCATTTTCTTTTGTGTGCTATGATTATTGATTTAAAAGTTAGTACGTGTGTGAAAATAATTTTGTGAAATGATTTAATTTCACAATCTATTTTTAGTGGTTTATTAGTAAATGAAATAGAATCTCTTAAAGCATTATTTAAATATTCATCATTTCAACTTGTAATTGGGGAAAAGGTTTTGGTTTTAAAGGCTAAGTGGTATGGTCTATTATAGTGGATTTTTACCTACCACGGATTCTGTTGAAAGTGTTTGATTTACTTAATGTATTTGAGAAGTATTCTTTAAATGATAGTGCATTATTTATAGAGATGTTTTGAAATGGTAGGTAGTTTCATGAAATGATTTGGTTTTATAGTGGAAATCATGAATTATTTTTGGAATAAAGGAGATCTTAATGAAGTTTCAGTGGACTTATTTTTTTAATTATGTGGATGAATTTCAAATTATGAGTAAATGATTTGAAAGTTTCATGATTTGGAAGATGATATTATATGGTTTTAAATGAATTTTTTTTGTCTTTTCAAGGTAAAATAATTGATTATAAAGTGTGTCAAGATTTTAAACATTGATTTTTTTGGATCTTTTCAAGTGTCATAATTTTAAAATTAAATTCTCATTACATCATACTATGGAATTTTTCCATTATTTAATTAATGCCAATATTTTAAATGGCGTGTTTTTTTGTATATGTAATGCATGGATGATTTGGATTAAAGCTTCATGTTATTTTTATAAGCATTCTAGAAGGTTCATGATGGAAACATGAAAGTCTATTTCTAAGGATGGTCTTGAGAGAAACTACTTTGGTTGGTAAAATGGGTTCCTTATAGTGTTGAATTTTTTCATATTCTAAATTGACTATTGGAGCTCAGTTCCTTCTTATTTTTTGATTTTATGAACTATTATTTATTATATTCAAAGTCATTAATATCCTCATAGTTTGATAGAGTGTAAAATCAAAAAAAAATTATTAGGATGTGTTTTATAGGCTGTCTCATATGTAGATGAGACTCATGTGATCCTTTATGTTTGGTATTTATACTTAATGATAATGGATAATGTTGTCAAATTATGGTTATTGTTGATTGAAGTTTACTTTTGGTGTTCCCTTCATTGTTATTTATAGACTTGTAAACTTTATATGGTTGTACTCATGTCATGTTATTGTTTACACCTCTTAAGGTTTTTATGTGATGGTATAAATAGGTTAATCCTTGTAATAGGTGGTTTTAATCATGGGAATCCATGGCTTTATATTGGTATATCTACAATTAGTTCCCTAGTTGAGGCTATTCTCAGACTAGGGGATTGTTTCTAGTTAGAATGTGAGTGATATCAGGTGCGGTTTTTTATCTGGTTCACCATGTATGGGTATTCTATGAGAAAGGTCCCAAAATTTTTACCCTTTCCAACAATTTCGAACATTAGAGCCCATGTGTTTTCTATTGAGGATTTTTTCTTATTATATTATCTTTCCCATTTTTTGATTATAATAAATGTTGATGGATCCATTGGTAAGGATTTCGTATCTTTTGAGTGACTATTTGGGTTATGTTTATTTTTTGAGATGTTAGTTGTATCACATATAGTTTATTATGGTCAGGATAGGATTATTATTTCAATTGAGGTATTTTTGGGAAACATGATTATTTTTGAGATTTCCTTTTTATGATTATTTTCCTCTTAGTTCACTATTTTAAATGGTGGGTAGACCTATTGCATGTCTTTGGTATCTTTGAGCATTGTGTCTCCTTTTTGGGGTTTGGATTGTTCACTTAGATATTGATGATTACAGACAATTTATTTTTTTCTACTAGGATGGTTTTTTTATAATATCTCTTTTACGCAAAACCCTCTGGAATTTTTCTTTGACCCACTCACCTCTTTTGTTCAATGTGTGGTAGTTTTATATTTCCCAATTATCTCTATTTTTCCCTAACTTTATAGGGGTAGAATGTGTCTTGGTGGGGAGAGTTGTATCACCACCAATTCACTAATGAATTTAACATCATATAAATTAGTTTTATTTAAAGAACATGGGAATAATTTTAAATTATATGTGTTTTGGATTTTTTGGATATATGTTTCTTTTAGATCTGGTAGACCATACTACAGCCATAGGCCTATCATCATGGTAGGTGGTTATTTTCCACTAAATGAATTTTCTAGGCCTTTTTTCAAATTTGGGGAAGGACCTTTTCGAATCATGTGGCTTCTGCCATGGAAGGTTTTATTTTCCTATGAGTACTTCTTCCTTACATTCTTGAAGTTTCACTATATATGACCACTCAATAGTTGTTCTATTGCACTACACTGAGTATATCGATTGGAGATCTACTCCATAGAGGGTGATGGTTTCACGAATGGGGGAATTAGGACCAGGGTCCTAGAATTTTCCCAATCAAGGTTCTATGAAACATGGTTGAACATGTTTTGTTGTGGTTGGATCATTGATATGGTTGATGAACTATAGTGGTATGATTTTTACCATAGAATATATTACTCTTGTTTCAAATTTTATCATTTTCCAATTTTAAGACCTGTTGATTTAAGGAGTTTTCCCCCTTTTTCCCTCTAGCATATTTTCAAAAAAAACAAAGAGACCTCAAGGGAGATCCTCCTACCTTCTCCCACAGATCATATCTTACTCATTTAATTTCAAGGGACATAGAAAGGTAACCCCATATTGTTTTCTTATTATCTTCTCCCTTCTTCCATATTGAGTTGGAAATTTATAATTTCTACATTTCATTTCCTTGGTTTTGAAAATGATAAACACTTTTATAAAAACTATGTTTTTCTAACTTTGTATTTTTCAATAATTTTGAAAAAAATTTGTTGAAAAAATCTTTTTTCTACCGAATGTTGAAATTTATCATAAACAAATATAATTTTACCATAAAATTAAGATCCATCAGACTAACCTATGTCTACTACATTGGTATGTTGATATCTACTTTATTAGTGTTACTCCATCAGTATTACATTATCTAGTCTATCAGTGTGACTTTAATTATTACATCATTGTGACTCCTTAAATATGAAAATATCTAGTCCATCATTATGACACCATCTATATGAATTTTTCTAGTCTATCAATGTGATAGAATTGTATTCATTAGACTGACCTATTTTACTCCATCAGAACAAAAAGTTAATAATTTGATTTGGTATTATTTCAACCTATCAGAATAATTTTAGACCTATTTAAATGGTTATATAGAATTAAATTGGATGAAGATAATGTCTTTTGAGATTTAAAGTGAATAAAATATGAGTTCGTTACAACCAACTCTGAGATTCATGGAAAATATGACTGTTGGTGGGATTCTAATAAATAGGAGTGAATTTGAGGAGCTAGAATTTGATGATTTTTTGAACTGAACCTATATGATATTTTTCTATTTTGTAAGAAATCATTACATTTAATCTATAAATTTTTCATATATTTTCAATTCTAATGAATGTGAGTGAGAAATTTTAAAATAATTACAATAGTTTTTTCATTTGTGTCATATATCTAATTGAGGTTTTGATCGAGTAAATTTGTTAATAAGAAGATAGATGATAACGATCATGTTGATCAAGGTATTCTAGGGTATTGGATAACAGAGCTAGTACTGTTATTTATATCAAGGGCTTCTATGTTTTGGGAAGACATGTCATATACCAATATTTGAAACGAGGGATTTTATTGTCAGGAAATATAGACTGTGTAGTTAGGTTTAAAACCATGGATGCCCTATGTTAGGATTTATAGCATCCTTTACTCTTATGGTTAATGAGTATAATATCATTTATAAAACTTGTAAATTATTATTACATTACAATAATATTTAATAATACTTATTTTAAAATGTTTTATACTCTATTGTGAAATTTATATTAGAATGCTATTTTATTAAATATATCTTATATCTTGTTTAACGGGACTGTTTTCAAGTCTGTTTCAAATTTGATTTATTGGATGACTTTTGTGTCTAATACATATACTTTGATAACCAGATGAGTGTTGAGTATAATATTTATAAATAAACAAGGTTTTGGTTTTATGTTAGTTTAATTTTTTAAACTAAACTTCACATCACCCCCTCTATTAGTAATAATATACTCTTACGATCCATCAATTGGTATCAAAGGAGGGTTTTTTACTTTACATGATGGTTTCTTACCTTTCTTTTACAAAAAAAGTTACTAAAATTGTTATAAACCTTTTTTACAATTTTTTATTACACTAAAGTTTAAATTTTAGATAGATTTTGATTTTATAATATGTAAGGTATAAATATTGGTACTCTCAAGAATCTAAATCCAATAATAAAACCAATATATGATGGTGTTAATTATGAGTATTTGATAGAAAAGTTGAATAATTTTTTAACAAATTCTAGTATTTTAATTTTTTGATGTTGACTGGTAATTATTAGATTATTTAAATGAATGTTACTACTTTTAAAAATTCAGATAAGTAAAAATATTAGTTGAATTATAGAGTGAAGAATACTCTATTATGGTTTATGAATTGAAAAATTTACAGTCATATTTTTTCTTGTGATTTGGTGAATAGTATTTGGATGAAGTAGGAGAGTAATCATTTTGGATATTCTAAGGTTGTTGAAACTAAAAGAGCATTTTTTTCTGTTGATTACCAAGAATTCCATTTTTTAATTGGTGAAACTATTTTTAATGCATCAATGATTAATAAATATTATGAACATTTTACAATCCCTTTGTGAAAATGATCATACATATAAAATAATCATGGAAAATTTTATTGAGATGATGCATGGAGAGATGTAGGTCAAGAGAACTGATTTGAATGACACAAGAAGAATAAATCATCAAAATCTTGATAATTTGACTGGAACCCTTAATTAGTGTGATGGAATATTGAAAAGTGATGTCAGAAAAAAAAAGTAAAGGAATAGAGGAGTTTCTTTTTTGACAACTAATAATGTTTTGAATAATGTTATGTTTTATGATAAGCATAAAATTCTTATAAAAATAAGAAACTTATAGTAGAGTTAGATAGTTTTTCATTACAATAACATGGAAATTAATTGGTTAATCCTGGAAATAGTATGAAAAATATTGTTGAAAAAAGTATCTCTAATGAAGATTTAAGTAAAATCACTAAGAAATATGTGATAAAAATGATTATTTAGAAGTTATATGTCATTATTGTAAGAAAGAAATACATATCATTCTGAATTATCTTACGCATAAAAATAGGAATTAGAAGAAGAAAATTCTGATTGGAATTCCCATAAGTACTATAAGACAAAAATTATAAGATCCTAAATGATTTAGAGACATGGAGTATTGGTGGTGGAGATAGTTCATCAATGAATTAACCAGATAATGAATGTTCATGTCATAAGAATATCTAATTCTATGAATAAATTCTAGAATTTAAAAAATGATTCATGTATAAGGTAATTGTTGAGTCACTAAAAAAATAGATTTAAATGTGAAATACCCTAATGTTGATACTGATGATAAAATTTCATCATATTATAATTAATAATCTTCTTCATCTAATGAAAACAATTCTTTACCAAATTTTGAAGTATTTCCTAGAATTTTTAAATTAATAAAAAACTATAATTACAAAAAGCTATAAAATCCCATATATTTCTCAACAAAAACTTGTGAATCAAAAAACAATTACTTCTACATTAACAATTAAGATGTCACGTCTTCCTAAAGATTTTGAAAATTCTAATTTTTAGAAATATGACCTTTCAAAATATGTTAAAAATTATAATGTAGAGAAAATTTGTTTACTACATGATATAGAAATATTTAGTTCGAATACAACAACTAATGATGATAAGAATTTAGCAGTAACTCCTAATTCTGAAATTTCTAGTCTAAATAAGACTTTTTCAAAGATTACCACTGGTAAAGAAAACTATGATAAGATTTATAATCAAATTAGACATCATTTAGATATATCTGGGATTTGTTTTAATAATAGAAAACCCATTTTTCAAAATAATTACTTTATTCCAAAATGTGCTCCATTTTACAAAAACATCGAAGTGGTGGTCACTAAAAGAATAAGTATTCACGGAATAAAACTTTTTATGAAGGATTTTATAAAACATATCTTTTTAAATAATTAACATTTTCTCGATTTGGTAAATTTGGAAATATATTAATTTATAGAATTTTAATTTCTATTAATATCTATAACGCCCCGACCGAAGTTACCAAGATTCAGTGCATTATTACATAATATTGGCATGATCACAAGGAAATCATGTCTCGAAAGACCGATCAGTTTAGTATTATTGGAAACAAGATTCCTACATAAGTTCAACTTTACTACTTAAAGAGAAATACAACACAAATATATTTCATTAGAAACATCCAAGCCTCCTAGATTATGCTGGCAATTCACTCATAAATAAATTCTTCATATCCTGGGAAAATGAAACATAAGAAAGGGGTGAGCTCAAATGCTCAGTAAGGGTAGGTAATACAACGGAAAATGACATAAATATTAAGCGTGGTGAATAATTGAAACCACATGACTTTACCAATAATAAACATGAATACTTTAATGGCAAGAATATGAGCTGAGTAAATAATTCCATAATAAAACATAATCATGGGTATTCTACTAGTCGAATGACCACATGAACCATCAATATTATTTCCCTATTGAGGGAATGTATAATGTCGGATATTCTGAAAAAAAAATTCAAGACCTCGACCAAGATGTCTAAAAATGATTAAGGCCTTGGGCCAAACCATATATCAAATTGGGAAAGGGCCTCGGCCAATTCCACGTCTAGTTGTCTCATGAGACTTACCGATGCATCGAGGAGCAATAGAGGGCTCCACTCGTCACTTACTAAGTCCAATACATTCCTCATATGAAAAGGTTTAAACATATCATAAACATTCGTATTAAAACAACCATACGAAATTTCAATAATTTAACCATAAACCATGAATGGCATAAAAATAGAACATCCACAGTCAAACATATCACAAAACCTTAAATATAATATGGAAGTTTTGTATCATAATAAATAAACTTCAAATAAACTTAAAACCCATCAAAGGATGTTGACATAGATGAAATCAAAATCCTTTTTAAAGAAATATCACTTTCTATTTTGAAATTATTTAAAAGGCACATAATTATAAATAAAACATTTATTTTGAAAATATTATTATATTCTTCTAAGGGAATCATTGATGCTGTTATAACGGCGGAAAATAGTCGCACCCGCCGTATAAGTTAAAAAAACATTATTACCTTAAATTTGTCGAAAAGCTCAAAAAGTACCTTGTTTGGAAAACGATGGAAAGATTCCTTTAAAAACATATAAGGGTATAAATGAGTTTAAACAATTCTCTATTAAATATTAAAAATGTTTTGAAATATAATTTTACGAAACATGGATGTGGATGATAAAGAGATCCCAGTAGATAATTATGTATAAACAACCTCGGATAATGAAGAGATTGTAGAATTAAACCTTACCTTGTACTTTTCCTTAGTCGAGGGTAGGTTAAACTCCTTTATAATGTTGAAATAAATTTTATTAAAATATACAAGAATCATAAACATTAAAATGATATCATATATGATCTTTTAACATTGCTTTGTTAATAATATCTTAGTATTGTCGTTGTTTCAAGTGTTAACGGATTCGTTTTCCTTTATATTATTTGTTACGTGAGTCGTATTTATTATGGATGTGATGTCTCTTATTCATATAAATAATTATATCAAGTCTTTAAACATTATTTTTAATCATCAAATGATAATTATTCTTGAATGGATATGATGGGGAATGAATCTCATCGCATTCGTGGGGAAGGTAGTCTGTACATATGCACGAGCGATATTATCATTCTTTTGATATTAAAATCGTATATAATTGGATAGTATATCATATATAAAGAATAATTATAATGTTATATTTATTATTTACTTCAATTACACATCATTATCATACCCATCCGAATAATAATGTTTTGAATAACAATTTCACCACGACTTGGAGACGGTAGGTCGTACGTAGGCACGTATAGTGACATGTCATTCAAAGGATGGATAGAATACGAAATATGGTTGTACCATATTTATAATAACATCACAATATATATAATATACTGGATTTATTATTTTATAATGGAAATAACAAAGAAAGAAAAAGCGGAAGAAGAAAGGAACTTGAAAGAGGTTGGTGAAAACATTACCTTTCCTTCGGTTTCTTCCTTTTGATTTGATCAAAAGGGCTCTGTAGGATGTCTTTCTGAATAGATTAAGGCCTCTATGATGAAGGAAGGATATTTGAGAGGGTATTTGGCCAGATGTTTTCTGAGCCAAAAGGATTTGAAGGTGTGAATTAGTGAGAAGTGTGAGGGCCCTTTTATAAGAGGGGTGAGGGGCACCTTATGAAAAGCTAGAAATATTATTTTATAATAAATTAATATGCGGTTTCTAATGGACAAAAGTGTATTATTTAAAGGTTAATGTTGTTATTGGTATAAAACCACTCAACAAATAGGTTTCAGGCCGGTTTGGGTCACAATATTTACTTTATCTTCTTGATTTAACTCTTAGTTAAATAGATTGACATTTACCATTTCTCTTTTTATTTTTATATTATATAGTTAATAAACATACTATATACTTCCAAGTGACACCAAAGTGGTCCATTAATAATAAACCTATAATTATTTAAGTCCTTTGGACGAACCTTAGATTTTTAGGAATAGAATATCAATTAATAATTTAATATTTGTTTTAAAAACTCATTTATGTCAATTTTGACACTATTTAATAATTGATTTTTGTTAAAGTCTTCAAAATTTTATTAATTCAAAAAAAAAAATCATTTAAGGAATAATAAAATGTCATATTAACCTATAAAATTCGTGTATGGCACCAAAACTTTCAAATTATATTTCTTTTATCATTTATAATACCAATTATTTGATTCTTTCATTAATAAGGAAAATACTGCATCATTATTGGGTCATAAATAAATTTAATTATTAAATGTCTAAAAATTATAAAAAAATATAATTATGTACGAAATATTTTTATCTTTCTAATTAATATTTAGAGTAAAAAATATAACATATATAACCCTATGTAAAAATTGTTTTTCTAGAAGATATATGCTTATTCCATTTTTGTGTTTACTTTAACTTAATTAATATAAAGTGTCATTATCACTTAAAATTGGCTCTATGGGGTCCCAAAATCGCCCCAAAGATGCCCATTGTTGGACATGTATCAATAAATAGGGTTACGAAACGTTTTATGGTAATTTAATATTATTATAATATTATTATGTTTACCCTAATATACCAAATTTACCCTTTAACCATGGTAAATAAAATATTTACCGAAGTAATTATTCAAAATGTCTAAAAATAAAATAAACCTATTTACACAATTTGGAAATTCTGATTCCAAATATAGAATCCATTTTTCCAAATTCAAAACACATAAGTGACAGAAGTTAATTTTAAATTAATTCCCATTGTCAAAACAAAAAACGTGTTTTTAAGAAATAATAACTATCAAAAGATTGACACTTGTTTATGTCCGGTTTAAATTTTAAATTATGTAAAATGACCAAAATTGTATTAAATGGTAAAAATATATTCTAAATATACTTTAAAACCTCTAAAATTCATAATTTATCACTATTAATTATTTTGATTAAAAAAAGTTTTTTTTAATTAAAATTTAGTAATTTTCACTAATCATCAAAATATGAAAGTTATCAGAAAAGTACCCAAAATTCAGCATAATATTATTTAGATATTCCAAATCCAAAAATGAAGTCCATTTTGAAGGGTAAAATATATATGATTTAAAAAGGTGGGTATTACTATTTATAACGGCTAGTTTGGTTGGTTGTGGTGTGTGTTACAACTCGAAGTTGTGTAAAATACACGCTACTGTATTATTCAAAGAGAATCGTACCGTGGAAGCTTGGGGTGTTACATTATCCCATCCTTCAAATAATTTTGTCCACAAAATTTCTAGAATACTACCTCATGAAAAGACTCGGGTGGTTCTTCATCATAATTTCCTCGGGTTCCTATGTTGCCTCTTCCATCTTAGGGTTTCCCCATAGAACTTTTACCAGAAGAGTCGTCTAGTTTCTCAACACTTGTTCTCTCATATCAAGAATCTTGACAGGCTCTTCGCAATAAGACACATCGGGTTCCATTTCTAATTTTTCATAGGTGGGTACATGCGTTGGGTCACGCATATATTTTCTCAACAGTGATACGTGGAACACATTTTGAACTTTGGAGAGACTTGGCGGCATTGCCAAATGGTAAGCTACAACCCCAATTCGTTCTAGAATTTCGAAAAGTCCAATGTTCCGAGGACTCAATTTTCCCTTCTTACCAAAACTTATAACACCCTTCCATGGAGATACCTTCAAGAAAACATGATCTCCTACCTAAAATTCCAAATCCTTCCTTCGGTTATCGACATAGCTCTTCTACCTACTTTTGAGATGCTTTGATGTAGTTTTGGATTACCTTTACCTTTTCCATCATTTCATCAACAATTTATGGGCCTACAAGTTTTCTTTCACCAAAATTATCCCAACAGTTTGGTGTGCGACATCTCTTTTCATATAATGCTTCATATGGTTCCATCTAAGTACTTGATTGGAAACTATTGTTATAGGAAAATTCTACAAAAGGTAAATATTAATCCCACATAGCCGGAAATTCATGTGAGCAGGATCTCAACATGTCTTCTAAGGATTTAATAGTTCATTCTGATTGTCCATCTGTTTGAGGGTGGTAGGCAGTGCTCAATCGAAGTTCAGTATCCAGGGCCTTCTGAAGACTCTTCCAGAATCTTGATGTAAAATGTGGGTCACGATCAGAAAAAATAGATAGGGGTACTCCATGAAGGCTTACCACTTCATTAATATATAATCTTGTTAGATGTTCAAGTGGTAGATCTTCTCTTATAGTAAGAAAATGTGATGACTAGGTAAGATGATCAACAATGACCCATATTGCATCGTTCCTTCTAGGAGTCTTTGTTAGTCCCATTACCACATCCATCGTAATATTATCCCATTTCCACTCCAGGTATAGGAAGAGGTTTCATGACTTCTCCAGGTTGTTGACTTCCAGCATTCACTTGTTGATAAACCATACATCTTGACACAAAATCAGAAATCTCCCTCTTCATGTTTTCCCACCAAAAATGTTCCTTCAAATCTCTAAACATTTTGGTTCTCCCAGGGTGTATTGATAAATTGGAACAGTAAGAAACATCCAAAAATTCCCTTTTTAGATCAGGTATATCAGGAACACAAAGTCTCTTCCCAACCATCAAAATTCCATCATCATACACAAATTCACTCAATCTCGCATCATTCATAACTTTAATCTTCTTTTGAAACTCTTCATCACCAATCTGAGAACTTTTTATACTTTCTAGTAAATATGGTTTGGCAACCATTTGAAAAAGTAATGATGTTTCAACTTCCATGGTTATTCTCATATCCATCTTTACTAGATCCATATACATAGGATCCTTTTCAACTCTCATCTTGTTCAAAACTCCATGATATTTTCTTATCAAAGAATCTTCCACCTTATTTTCCTTCCCATTGTGGTATTTTATGGTGAAATCATAATCCTTAAGCAGTTTAAGCCATCGCCTTTGCCTCATGTTGAGTTCTTTCTATTATAAAATGTACTTCAAACTCTTGTGATTGGTATATATCTCACATTTTTCACCATAGAGATAATGTCTTCATATCTTCAAAGCAAATATTACAGTATCTAACTCAATATCATGAGTAGGATAGTTTTTCTCATGAATTTTAATCTGTCGTGATGCATAGGAAATAACTCTCTCATTCTTCATAAGAACAAAACCAAGTCATTTCTTCGATGCATTACTATAAATAACGAACCCATCATTCCCTGATGGTAGAGTCAATATACGAGCATTTACTAATCTTCTCTTCAGTTCTTCAAAACATTATTCACACTCTTTCGTCAAAAAAAACTTAACCCCTTTACATGTGAGCTTCGTTAATGTGTTAGCCAATCAAGAAAAATTCTGGATGAAACACTGATAATAACCTGCTAAACCAATAAAACTGTGTACCTCAGTTATACTCATTGGTGCTGGCCATTATTGGATTCCCTTGTTCTTAGAAGGATCAATGGAAATTCCATCTTTAAGGAAAATATATCCAAGAAAAGAAATCTCTTGAAGCTATAATTTACACTTCCAAAACTTCCCATATAATTCATGTCTTCTAAGAGTCTTCAAAATAATGCTCTAGTGATTTTCATGATATTCGTAGATTTTTGAGTATACCAAGATATCATCAATAAATACCACTGCAATATCATAAAGATATTCCTTGAAAACTCTATTCATTAGATCCATGAATACAGAGGGTGCATTAGTCAATCCAAAAGGTATTACTATAAACTCATAATGCCCATACCGAGTTCGAAATGTTGTCTTCGGAATGTCTTCCTTCTTCACACACAAATGAGGGTATCCAGATCAAAGGCAAATCTTTGAAAAGTATTGATCTCCATGCAGTTGGTCAATTAAATCATCAATGCGAGGTAGGGGATACTTGTTTTTTATTGTTATAGCATTGATTTCCTTATAGTCGATACATAACCTCATAGATCCATCTTTCATCTTAACAAAAAGGACAGGGGCTCCCCATGGGGAAACACTAGGGAGAATAAATACCTTATTACTAAATTCTTATAGTTGTTTCGTTAGTTAAACTAATTCTACATTGTCCATTCTATAAGGGGTCTTCGATATGGGCCTTGAACTAGGAATTAAATCAATGTAAAACTCAATTTCTCATTCTGGAGGATGTCCCTGTAAATCTTCCAGAAACACATCAACATATTCATTCACAATAGGTATATCCTCTATTTGAACATTCCTTTCCTCATTCACAGTTATTTCATTCTCTTACTCCTCGATAATTGAATTTATTTGAGGTACTGGGGTGGATCTAGATAAGAATTAGGTGGTGACAATTCTGATCTAAAGATAAGGTGTTCTTTATCCTCATCATCAAAAAATTTAACCTCCTTCTTCTAACAATAAATCTTCACATCATGGTCCGAAAGCCTATCCATACCGAGGATTATATCAAATTCAATCATGGGTATGATGATGAGCTTAGTAGATAAAGAAAATCTATATGCTCTAATGGGAACTGATTCACAGAACACTATAGCAATGATACTTCCCTTAAGAGTTTTGACTGACAACTCCCTTGTTAAATCAAACTGGAAATATCTAATTTTCTTAGAACACTAGAAAGATATGAAACAATGTGATGATTGAAACCACATTTTTTTACCAATACTCTCAGTAAGGTTAAGTAATACATCGGAAAATAATATAAATATTAAGCATGGTGAATAATTGAAACCACATGCCTTTACCAATAATAAACATGAATACTTTTATGGAAATAATATGAACTGAGTAAATAATGACATAATAAAACATAATCATGGGTATTCTACTAGTCTAATGACCACATGAACCATCAATATTATTTCTATAATGAGGAAATGGATAATGTCGGACATTCTGAAACATTTTGTCAAGGCCTCGACCAAGACGTCTAAAAATGATTAAGCCCTCAGCCAAAATCGTATATCAAATTGGGAAAGGGCCTCAGCCAATTCCACTTATAGTTGTCACATGAGACCTACTGATGCATCGTGGAGCTATAGCGGGCTCCACCCGTCACTTACTAAGTCTAATATATTCCTCATATGAAAAGGTTTAAACATATCATAAACATTAATATTAAAACTAGCATAGGAAATGTAAATACTTTAACCATAAACCATGAATGGCATAAAAATAGCACATACCCAGTCAAACATATCACAAAACCTTCAATAAAATATATAAGTTTTTCATCATAATAAATCAACTTCAAATAAACTTAAAAACCATCAAAGGATGTTGACATAGATGAAATCAAAATCCTTTTTAGAGAAATATCACTTTCTATTTTGAAATTATTTAAGAGTCACATAATTATAATGAAAACATTTATTTTGAAAATATTCTTATAAGATTGTTAGGGAATCTTTGATGATGTTATAACGGCGGAAAATAGCTGCACCTACCGTATAAGTTAAAAAAACATTCTTACCCAAAATTTGTCGAAATGGTCAAAAAGTACCTTGTTTGGAAAATGAAAGAAATATTCCTTTCAAAAAATATAAGGGTATAAATGATTTTAACCAATTTTCCAGTAAATATGAAAAATGTTTTCAAATATATTTTTAAGAATCGAGGATGTGGATGATTAAGAGATCCCAGTAGATAATTACGTATAAATAACCTCGGATAATGAAGAGATTGTAGAATTAACCCTTTCCTTGTACATTTCCTTAGTCGATGGTAGGTTAACCTCATGTATAATGGTGAAATAATTGTTATTAAATTATAAAATAATCGTATACATTAATATGATATCATATATGATCTTTTAACATTTCTTTGTTAATAATATCTTAGTATTATCATTGTTTCGGGTGTTAACCGATTCATTTTCCTTTATATTCTTTGTTATGTGCATCATGTGTTTTATGGATGGTATGTATCTTATTCATATCCAGAATGATATCAAGTATTTAAAAATTATTTTTAATCATCAAATGAGAATTAGTCTTGAATGGATACGATGGGGAATGAATCTCATCACATTGGTGGAGACGGTAGTTCGTACGTACGCACGAGCGAAAAAATAATTATTTTGATATTTAAATCATATATAATTTGATGTTATATCATATATAAAGAATCATTATAATGTTATATTAATTATTTAATTCAATTACACATCATTATCATACCCATCCGAATAATAATGTTTTGAATAACAATTTCACCACGACGTGGAGATGGTAGGTCGTATGTACGCACGTATAGTGACATGTCATTCAAAGGATGGATAGAATACTGAATATTCCAGTACCATATTTATAATAACATAACATTATATTGATGATATTGGATTTATTATTATATAATGTAAATAACAAAGAAATAAGAAGTGGAAGAGGAAAGGAACATGAAAAAGGGTGGTGAAAACGTTACCTCTTCTTCGGGTTCATCCTTTTGATTTGATCCAAAGGGCTCCTTAGGCTGGCTTTCTGACTAAATGAAGGCCTCTAGAATGAAGGGAGGATAGTTTATAGGGTATTTGGGCAGATATTGGCTGATCCAAAAGGCTTTGACGGTGTGAATTAGTGAGAAGGGGGAGTGCCCTTTTATAAGAGGGGTGAGGGGCACCTTAGGAAAAGCTAGAAATATTTTTTATAATAAGTTCATATTCGGTTTCTAATGGCTCAAAAGTGAATTATTTAAATTTTACGGTGTTGATACGTCTAAAACCAATCATCAAATAGGTTTTAGATAGGCTTGGGTGACTATATTAAATTTATCTTTTTTATTTAACTCTTAGTTAAGTAGTTTGACATTTACCATGTCTCTTTGTATTTTTATATTATATTGTCAATAAACATAATAAATACTTCCAAGAGACCCCCAAGTGGTCCATTAATGATACACATATCATTATATAAGTCCTTTGTCCAATCCTTATATTTTTAGAAATATAATATCAATTAATAATATAATATTTGTTTTAAAAACCCATTTATGTCAATTTTGACACTATTTAATAATTGATTTTTTTAAAGTATGAACAACTTTATTAATTAGAACCAAATTCATTTAATAAATCAATACATGTCATATTAACCTATAAAATTCGTGTATGGAATCAAAACTTTCAAATTATATTTATTTTATCATTTATAATACCAATTATTTGATTCTTTCATTAATAAAGAAAATATTGCATCATTATTGTGTCATAAATAAATTTAATTATTCAATCTCTAAAAATTATAAATGAAATAGAATTATGTATGAAATATTTTTAAATTTATAATGAATATTTATAGTCAAAAATATAACATATATAACCCTATGTAAAAAAAATTATTTCTAGAAGATATATGCTTATGCCATTTTTGTATTTACTTTAACTTAATTAATATAAAGTGTAATTATCACTTACAAGTGGCTCCATGGCGTCCCCAAATAGACCCAAATGATTGGGTAAATGGTAGAGGCAAACAAAAATTTAATAAAAGAACATTATTTGTCTTAGTATATCTCATTAATTGAATTTAAATAAATTAAAGAAAAATCATGGAATAGTAAATAAATACAATATCATATAAAGGAAACATAGTTCATAACAGGTAACATGTCTCAAAAAAATAGAATTGTGACCAAGAAAACCCTTACGTCTTTTCATAATTTCTATGAATATACTTTAAAATTATATATCACAAAAATTTATATCTTAATAAATTAATTTATAATTATAATCATATATATTATCATATATAATTTTCATATTTATTATATTATTTCTATTTAGTTTTTTTTGTCTATTTTCCCACATTGAGTGTTTATAGTTTGATCATTTGTAATAGTTACATAAAAATAGGGTTGGTATTAATTATATATAAAATATTAATTATTATATTGAAATTAAAGGTACTTGGATATATTTTTGAGGATATTTTTTAATTTATAATTTCATTCGATGATAGTTTTTTTCACAAACCATGAACATGAAATAGGTGTTGATCATGTTTCAATTATTCATAATAAATGAAATTTTTTTTTCTTAGTTATTATGTTTAATAATAATTTTACCATTAAATAATAAAAATAATTGTTATTTACATATTTATATCGTAGTATACTGGTAATTACATTCTCATACTCATCCATGATATAGATATATAACATTTTTCATATTGATGGTTAAACCGACTCAAACTTTAACAAACATTGATTAATAGATGATTGTGTGGTGGTTTAGTCGTAATATAATCATACCAAAAGCTTAATGATATTATTTAGTATTTATTCGAATGATATATCATAATTATAAATAATTATAGGAATAATATTTCTTATACTAAGTTATTTAATTTTATGAATAAGTAATTTTTTTCTTAGAACACTCTTTTGGATGGTTGAATTTACCATGGTTGTTTATGGATCATATTGTAAATTTGTTTTAAAACATATCTTTTCATAAATTTAATAGTTTCATAAAAATTATATTTATCCCTTAAACTTATTCTGATTACCATCTCTTTATATCCATGATGAAAATAAAAATGGAAACTGGTCGTTCCATGGGGCGGTAGTCCACATGTACGCATGGATGATAATTGTTTTACATAGAATGGGGAAAATGAGTAATATATTTTATCATTTAATAATAGAAAATATTTCATAATTATTATAATTATATATTAAATTCATAATTATTATCATTTTTAAGGTGGTTAAAAAAAGTAATAAGTTGTGTCGTGGAGGCGGTAGTCCAAAAAATGCACGAATAATGGTTTTTTCTTATTAAATATAGAAAAGGATGATATTTCTTGTACCATAATTATAATAAAAATTAATTGTACTAATTATGCTAACTTTTTCACTTTAATATGGTGCAATTTAATTTTTGGAAGAATAAGTGCACACAAAAACATTGAAATGCGAATGGAGCCGTTAGAAATTTATACATATCTTCTTGGATTATCTATAATGTAATGGGGGTTAAGTCTTTAAGTAGTGGTATTTTGAGAATAGAATAACCTATTAAATTTGTATAGAAATTTTTAGGATTGTATTGGTTTTCTTTTGGGTCAAACTAAGTGACTTTTGGTGTGATGGTAACTTCAGAGAGGAGTGTGTCTTATTTATTTGAAAAGGGATGGTATTTTTGTAAAAACCCAAAACCTTTCAATAAATGGAAGTCACTCTTAAGATAAGTATCTCCAAAATAGATAAATAATTGTTATGGGAAGTTATAAGGTAAATATATGTCTCAATAACTATTCCCATAAATTTTTTGAACATTTTTTCAACTCTTTACCATTAAATAACTTTACTTTCAACATTTTAGCTTTTATCATGGTAACTAGTTTTTTCCTAGGGTAACTTATTCATTATGACCAAAAATAAAATGAACCTTACAACATATTTAAATCTGAGGATTTAAAAAACTTTATATATTATATTTTATTCAATTTCTAAAAATGATAACAATTAATTTTCATATAATTCATGTATAATGTATTGAAAACAATTTTTTTAAAACATTACTCTTGTTATAAATGTAAAATATGGTTATTTAAATTAAAAAATAATTTTTAAAATTATGAAATTCAATTGTAAAATATATATTCAGTCTTATAAATTCTTTAAGGGATTTTCAATTTATGAGTGTATACTAATAATGACCTAAAACTAATGTTATTTGTAAAAACATATTTCTCAATTCACCTAAAAATAAATAATTTTTGAAAAAAAATTATTATTATTTTCAACCCAAAAATTATGATCCTTTTTCAATTTCAAATTCTAAAATATATAAATTAACTTTTAGATAAAATGACATATAATGAAAACTATTTTTATAGGAAAATGAAATTTTCAAATAATAACTATTTTTATTTTTTCTTCCTATATTTTACCAAATAAATTGGTATTTACCAATTATTCATATAAAACATATTTTATCATTAATAATAATATGTTTCTTGAAATAGATATTCATATTAGATAAAAAGGAAAAATATTTCGGAAAAAATGATATTTCATGCTCAAAATGATTTTACTAATTGAATCTAAATCATATTAAAAGTTGTAATTATTTTATTTCAATATATATTTTATAATGTGGTTACTATTATTCATTAATGATAATTTTATGGATGTTTTTATTAGGCATACATAAATATATTACATTTTTATTTAATTTTGTGTTTACAAGTGGAGAAAGATATTGAATATATTGACTTGTTTAAAGGTAATCATATATTAAAATCTCAAGGTGTTAAATCATAAAATAGTTTCAGGAAATTATGAGAACAAAACATATTTATAATCCTATATTGGATTCTTGAACATTCATTTGTTAGTCATGTGTGAGAAATGACCATATTTTCTAAGTGATCTAGGGTGGGACAATCTTGAGCTACCTCATGCCAATAGCTAATGAGGAACCTTTGAGAGTTAAAAACACTACCCACTAACTAGATCGTGCATGTAAGACACTCGTCACATTCATTCATCCATTGGACTTCAAATTCTGTTTCTGTTAATTGAGATGAATATATGTGTTTTGTTATAATAAAAAATTTAATATCAACTTTAATTATTTTTTCCATGTAGAATAAAATAGTGAGTTTCTCAATGTTATTAGAGATTTTTTAATGGAATTTAATAGTAATTTGAAAAATTACACACCAATATTAATTGTTAATAAATAAAATAAATATAAAAGAGTATCATTTTTATTGTATTCATGAGTAAAACCAAATGATTCCATTAATTTAGTGATTTAAATCTCTTAATAAAATTTCCTAAAAACTATTTTCGTTGGCGTACTTTTGAGTCTATACAATTGTAAATTTTAATTTCTATGAGTGGGTGATAAGGTAATTTGTTATTATATCATTTATGTATCTAAAATAATTTTTTGGACATGGTGAGGCTTGTAGAGAAACTTGGTAGAAGGAATTCATCAGGGGCAGAAGCATGGTGGTAAAGTTCCTGTTGGTATAATGTTATTGTAACCTCAATGCTATTCTACCAATGTCCTAGTGGTTAGTAAAATGGTGTTTTATCACTATCCTTTATAGTGTATGTTTGGTGGAAGGCCAATGGAATTTTTTTTCAAACTATGACCCTTACTTAATTGGGGTGAATTTTGAGGATCCCCACATTTTTATATATCCCTTTAGGCTGTGGGATCTCCAACAAGACGAGTGATAGGTACACCCTCAATTGTCTGTACTTCATTTCCCCTAATTACCATTTCCTCATGTATGACTAGATATATTTATCTCATTGATTAAGGTTTTTTTCTTATCTTCCTCATTATTTTTTCTATATTATTCACATCTAATTCGAGTATATTGGATAAGGTATTTATAGTGTGATTCTTCAAAATCGTGGTTATATTTCATAACTCTTATGGGTATTTTATTGATGGATTATGGTAGAGGTTGACTTCGAGCCGTTGGATTCCATTTATTTATAGGAAACCTATTGATTTGGATATAATTATTTTTTTTCATCTTAGAGAGGAGTTAGTTATAAAATTTATATGGTGAAGTAGGAATTTTTCTTTTTGTAGATTGGGAGACATGTTGGGGTGGTTTATAATATATTTCATGAATGTTTGGTTGATTGTTAGTACATAGTGATTTGTACCATGGTTTTTCCTGAGTGAAATTTTTTTAATTTTATTTGAAATTAAGAATATATGGTTTATAATTAATTTTTAATATTTCTTGATTGAGTTAGGGTCTTAAAAAGGTTGCAAGGTCGGATGAAAGCTCAAGCCTGATATTCTTGTTGGGATAAACTTAAGAGATATAGTAAAACATGTATAACTCTAGTTGAAGGTAGTTATTCCCTAATTTTACCATTGTATTTGTGGTTGAATATATTATACTATTTTTAAATGATGGTAAGAAGGCTTAATTTACATAATAAAAAACTGATAGTGGGTTCCTTTTTGGGAGGTGGGGATAGTGAGAGAATTAATCTTGTAGTGAGTCCATTGAGTGTTAATATTGATCTTATATTCATCTATGAATAATTTTCATATGTGTTATTTTGGATAAATTCCTTAGGAGCCCTAGTTGGAAGGAAGTAGGGTTCCTTCATGGGTTTCCTAATGAACTAATCGCCCATTAATGGGTTTTCCTTGGGGGTTAAAGTCTATTTTGAGCTAGTAATGACCTATTTTATTATGTCACCAAGTGAGGGGTTACTAGAGATATGGGAATAAGCCATTGGAATTGAAAAATTATTGTTCCTTTTGTGAATGAATGATATGCTTCATAATTATATTATCCATGTTATTGATAAAATATGGGTCAGCATCATGACCTTAAAAGTGAGAGGTACATGGTTTGTGGCATAAGGTATTACATCATCTAAATATTGACTACCCAAAGGGATGGGTTGATCCTGAGATAGTTAAGACTATCAAATGATTCCATGTTATAGACTCTTGCGATTGGTTCATAAATATTACTTGTGGGATATGAGTGGGATACATTCTAGTTCATTATGCATGAGGTGTAAGGGGTTATAATAAATAGATGTGATTTGGTAGGGTGATGACATGATTGTATTTGAGATTTAATCATGACATTTATTTTTGTGATGTGATGATTGTCCTAAGGAATTAATGGAAATTGCTCTTTGATATTTTGGTGATCATCATAGGATCTGAGATTTATAATCCATCAATATTGGGTGGATATTTTAGAAAGATATGGGGTTATTCTCAAAATTAGAATATCTTTATAATGAATTAGCTTGGTAACATGGCTGGACTGATATGGTGATGGTTGATGATACCTCATTATCCCTAATCTCATTTTATGATTGGGGATGTATTCGTATCCTAGGTTATGGTAAGTGATACACCATTCACCCGTGTTGTTGTGTTGGTGATATATCATTTACACTTATTATCATATCGATGATACAATAGTCACCCATGGAATATTATATGGTGATACATAATTAAACTATTGTCATTAGATGGGGATAAATTTTTAAATTAGATTTATGTATATGGTGATACATCATTCAATCATGGCTGAAAATGGTGATATGTTATTCACCTAGACTTATGTATATAGTGGCACATTTTATCACACAAGGTTACTAGATATGGATATATTATTCCCTTAGATTATTGTTTATGGAGATATATCATTAATCCATAATTATTAGATAGTGATATATTCTTCACCCATAATCAGGTGTATAATGATACATCATACACCCAGGTTCTCAGGTTTGGTGATACATTGTTAATCTATGGTTTTTATATTATGAAATACCATTCACATAGAATTTTGTATATGGTTATATATCATTTACCAAGTTTATCTAGTTTGGTGATGCATCATTCACCCATGTCTTTAATATAGTTATGTATCATTTACCTTGGTGGTCGAGTATAGTGATGACTCATTTTACCAGTAGATTATTATTGTGATACCTCATTTTGTTTCTTTTTGTGGTCATAATCCATTCACCTGGTGATACCTTGATCACCCTGGTTATTATTATATTGATACTTCATTTACCTAGTTATATAAAGTGATATCTCAGTCACTAGTTGTTTATTATTATCGATACATTGTTCACTTTTTTGAATCTATGAGTATGTAAAACTCATTCACTCTCATGTTTCAATCAAAAATGGAGTACTCATTATTTTTTGGAATTGGATAAAGAAAGTATTATTTGACCAATAATGTGTCTTCTTGAGAACTCGATGGTATGATAGGTGTATTAGATGTTCAGTTTATGGATTTACTTTATAATGTACTTGAATTTACATATATTATAGTCAATATTAAAGTCACAATTTTTGGTTTCCTACTAGGTTTTATGATCATGACCTATATAGGGACCTTAGTGGACATACCAACCTTAAGGTTAGTATTTGGATCTAGTAATAGGACCTTGTACAAGCCAAAAAGCATAATGGGATTGGTAGGAATGTGGAGACTTTTCTATGGTGACACCAAGAACTGATGGTTGGGTCTTCCTGACATTTTATTTTCATTTTTTCAACATAGATATGATCAACCTACTGGGAAATATCTATTTATATATGCTAATATATTTTCTATATGGGTTACATTTTTTTTTCTAATGGTGTTTTTATATTTTTCATGTTTTACCTTATACTATAATTCCATATCTTACTATAATTTTTACAAACATTGTTGAAATTTTTTTATTTATTCACTATTTAATGCTATTCTATTTAATGTACACCCCCTATTGGTTATTATCACCCCCTCACCTCTAGTCAGCAACCTATGGAATATAAGGATATGTAGTTGCGGTCATGTATCTATCTAACTCATCACTTGTCATGATGACCAATCTGTATATGTTACAAAAAAATAGAGTCTTTTTTGAAGTGTGTTAGTTTTTTTTATATGGTAGATAGAGATAATACATGACTTATAAAAACATGGGATGGGAGTCATAGTCATGTGTGAATAATACAAGTATGTGTAAAAATCCAATTTCTCAAAGAGTTGAGAATTTTATTCATTGTTGCGGTTGTGTATATAATAACAAGTATGGTGGTTTTTATTTTTGGTATGTGGTTCTAATCTTAGACTACGGTAGTAATATCCATGTATTCTTGAATTATATTTTTCATTTAGGCTGACCTGACATGTAAACACTTATATATTATATGAGATTGGTTTTGATAAAATAAAATAGGCTTGGTTATTTAAAGATTCAATTATATATATTTTTGTAATTTTTCCAAATAAAATATTAGTGGTGTTCTACTAAATATATCTATCATTATAATAACCTATTTGGTAAGAATATTTGGATAGATTAATTATTTATATGGGCATTGATGTGATGATGATGACTCTAGAGTTGGTAATTTTGGTAAGAGGATACCTAATATTAATGTGATCCTAGGGATGGGGTAAGGGTAGATGAGTTGACTTAAACTATTTAGGATAAAAGCATGAGAGTAGATTTATTTAATGTGAACTATAGGGGTGTACAATCCAAAAGTAAGGCATGAGGTCCCAGTAGGGATACGATTTTACATAATATATTTGTGATCCACGTGTGGTAGTAGAACAGAATAGAGGATTCCTTTTGTAATTGGGTCTGGTAATAAGATAAGTGAGTATCCCAAGAGATAGAGGTAACCTCATGAATAGGGATTACTTATATGTGGGAATAATGGGGAGAATTATTATATGATTGAATGAAACATAGGTTTCATGTGATCAAAACATATTGGTATGGGAATTTGGGATGCCTTAGGTGTATATTATTAGTATAATTATAAGTGGTTCATCATGTATTGGATATAATTGAATTTCATGGAATGAATGGTTAGCTATTTAATTAGGGGGTTTATTTTATGATTTATAGGATAAAACTCATGATAGAATGATTTGAGTGTAGAGTAGGGTAGTTTGTATGGTTAATAATAAATGAGGCTCTATAGATAATAATGGAAGATGGGTACCGTTTAGATATTTGTTTTCATACTATCTTACCTTAGGAACAAGAGAAGGTGTTCTTTTAGTCCATGGGTGGTATGTTGGAGGGGATAATCTAGGATCTTCATTTTGATAGTGATATTAGTTATAATTAAGGTGATTATCCTAGGTTATCATGTGTGATAGTTTGATTGGAGGGTAATGGAGGATCTAATGGGAGACAAGATCATTAAATACTTCTGTACTCTTAGTATTTCTTCCCTAAAATATAGAGTATATCCTGAGGTACCAATTATAACTAGTTAGTAAAAATACTTGAGGTGAAATTTTATGTTAGATGAATAATTGAAATATGTGATATGGATTTATTTGGTTGAGAATATAACAAGTATGCTTGTCCTTATTATTCAAAATCTTGTTTGAGTAAAATTTGGATATAATTTGAGGGTTTCAAATGGAAGATTAATGAGAAAAAACCGGTGGTCCATTATAGGATTAATGAAGAAGATGATATCATTGTACTGTGATTTTGGAATCATTGATGGTTCATGAGCATCATTATTAAATAAAAATAATCAGATCAGGGGGTATTGAGCTGTGATTTTTGGATAAATGTGAAATGGGGAGGGTAAATCATTGGGTTTAATAAAATTTTGAAAATCTAGGTGGCTTGGTGATATTGGTTTGGATTTATATAATTTTTTAACTATGGGAATTTGGGCATGAGTGAGATCATGGGACTATATAAAATGACACACAATTCCTATACATAGTATTATATAATTTTTTATATAAATATCCATTAAATTATATAATAAATCTACATGTCCAATGTATTTGGGGAAATAGGAACCTAAAACAAAAAATAGATGAAATACACAATTAATATTTTTATCTTTTATTTCTCTATATTCCTATTAAAACATGGGGTATCTTGAGAACTATATAAAATAAGGGGTGATCAATAAAGCCTAATAATAGTGTAGACCATGATAAACATGGGGTGAGATAACAATAGATTCAATAATCATAACTTGGAATCAAAAACATGAAGGATCATAATCCATCACATACAAACAAAGAATAAGATTCAAGGTTCCATATGAGCATGGTAGCTCATGAGAATCATAAGAATGTGGAAGAAAAATAAATAATTTCATAATTCAAATCTTGATGTCATGAAGACATAACATAATATGATAGGATCACTTCTTATGCATCATACAATGTATCTCATTAGATTAAAGCATTATGTAATCGATTGGGGGGATATATAATTGTACACTCACCTAATGCATAACAATAAATTATGAATATTAATGATACGTTTAAAATATATTTCAATAAAAACATGTAATAAACCCATGAGAAATAAATGGGTTACATATGGTTTTAAAAGGCTATGTCAAGTGGTTAGTCATGTAAATTTCAAAAAAAAAATTGATATATCATATAAAAAAATAAAATGTCATAATAAATATATAGTAAAATATTTAAGGTCATCATGGAAGGAATAATGGTGGGGGAATAATATAAGAAGAATTTAGAAAAATATAAAGGAATAGGAAATACTTCCCATGTATCCTTCATAAGGATTAATATAAAAAAATCAATAATAAGGGAAGCATAATTTAATGAATATCCCTAAAAAAAGTAAGAAATATAAATCATAAATGAAATATATTAAGGAAATTATAAACGTCTAAATAATATGAGAATGAGATAGAGGCTGATAGAGAATATTCTATCATGAATATGAATTATTGTAAAACAACCTTTACATCAAGGTTTAAATTTCATGAAAATATCCTATAAACTCTCAAATAATGAGTTTATATTTAGTAATTACTTGAACCAATAAAATTTCATATTTATTTCAACTCTTATAATCCTTTTATTTTCATTTTCAATTTATTTATAAAGTTAATATTGTATGTGTCGACCATTTTGATGTTTTTTTTTGGATCATAGTTCCAAAACCGCATGTATGTAATTATATTGTTTAAAGTATATTTTCAAATGATTCAATAATATCTGTAAGTGGAAAAGTGTATGGTAAAATGAACTCCAAGAGTGGTGGAGTTGAAAATATCATTGGATAGTTACAAATTATGTGAATTTCCCTCTACATAACCACAAAAAATATTATTTTATTATTATTTTATAGTAAACAATTAAATAAATTTTTATGAATATCCATGAAAGACACAAGAGAAAAATAAATCATCATTGTTCATTCAAGTAACATAAAACTACCATGGGTGAAACAATGTTTGTAAGAGAGTTTTAAAAAAGAAAAGAAAAATTGTAAATAATAGAGGTTTAAAAACATAAATATATATTAAAGGTTTTGTTTTAATGCTAATTATTATTGATTAGTTATATTATAGAATGGGTAAAAGGATAATTGAAATGGAATCTTTGGTTTTTACAATCATACCTATAACCTAGAGTTTTTCCATTTTCATCGTACCTAAATCTTTTAGAGGAGAGACATTTGGTCACACCAAGGGATAACGCATCAAATAGGATTTACAGAGGGATTTGGGCATATATTTGAAAAAATAAGGAGTCTTAGAAGATAGGGGAAAGTTTTGGAGGAAAGGGGTTTATATTTCCAAGGGGGGGGGTATTTCAAAATAAATTATTGATTATTTAATTATTTAGGTAAAAGGTAATGAATAGTTTGATTCCAATGACTTTTGTTATAATATGGTTAAAAATAGTGGTTTATTTTATATTTTAATAAACAAAACAGTAAAATAAATCTCTGAAATATTTTATAAAATTTAAAGAATGAAAAATAGTTTTGTAATAGATTAAAAATAATTCCGAATTTTAAATTTAAAATATTTATTAATAAATTCAAAACTATTTTTTAATCCATTATTTTACTCCGTAAATATATTTTATGTCATCAAAAAAATTAGAAATTTTTACAAAATAATTATATCAGGATGAGGTCATGAATCATATGATATTTAGTAGAAAATATATTTTACTATTCACTAAAAATGAACTTTCTTATAAAATAAGTTACCATAATATAATTATGATGTGATGATTTCAAAAATTGAATTCTATTTTATCAAATTAAAATTCTAAATATTATAAATTAATAATTTAAATAAAATCATATCATACATGGAAAATTATTCTAATTTAAATAAATATTATTTATTTTTCTATGAGTGATCACATTTTTATTTGTTATTATTTAGTAAATTATTTTATGATTATAAGTTAATTATAATATATCTTTCAACCAAAATTTGTTTCAACATTAGTGAACAATAATATTTTGTAAAATAAGTTTAATCATACCTAATTAAAATGTTTGGTTTTTATACATTCAGTTACATAATTTGAGAAGTCACTTTATAAGATTCTGTTACTTATATTTAAATATTTATACTTGTAAAACTTATGAATTTAATAATATTTATATTCTCACTAAGTGAAATTTATCATTTTGAAAATTATTAGTGAAAACATATTAATTTTGGAAAACATTATAAATTATAGTGAAACTATAAAATCAATTTCCATATTAATTTTATGGAAACTAAATTATTAAATTATAATGTCTATCTTAAGATAATAAAACACAATATGAAAGAAAAATAAAATTTTCAAATTAGTATAATAAATACTTCATAGTATTATTTCAGTGTAAAATATGTTACATATTCATTTTAATAAGAAATTTTAGAATGTAAAAAAATCACATAGAATATGGAAATAAATATTTACAAATTAAATTATTATAAAAACATATATATATTTATTCCTCAAAAAATTTATCTGATTATTTATTCATTTACCAAGAATGTTCAGTCAGAAGTAAGCCTCTGACCATTTATTAATAATAAATAAAATGTCAACCAAGTACAAAAAGGGAGAAAAGATAACTACATATCATAAAAATCACACCCATCACCACATCCACTATAGATTCTGTATTTTACAGTAGCAGTTTCCCACTTGGAGAATTCATAATTCTTGAGGACCTTGGAATATTTCCTTTTTAGATTCAACTTTTCTAGAGAAAAAATTACATTCAGGATAGCATAACATCACTTTAATTTGCAACTAAAGATCTTGTAAGCACTGGCCTTGGAAGAGAGGAGTAATCTTTCCTCGAACTCCATCGTAGTGGGGCATTCATAGCATCCTCATTCCAAGACATCTTCATCCCCACACCCTGAACCACATCACTGTAAAAAATCTGAACCATACCATTCACATTTTCCTTTTCACTATTAGAAATATCACCCCACTTTCCCGGGATTTTCATTTCATGATACTTCAATCCTCGTTCTTGCTAGTTTTGATTGTTATACTCAATCATGGAAAGACATTGTGGCTGCTCCAAAACATCCTGCATAATAGTATTTCCAATTGCAGTACCCTCAGAGGAGATATCAGCCTACAGCAGGCCATCCTCTGGCTTTGTATCATCTTCCGCATCTTGGTACAATTCTAGAAAACGATTTCCAGTGGAGACCATGATTGACATTCCTCCAGAAAGATCCCCCTTCCCTATCCACTCCTCAGCACAGGCATCCACTGTTCTTACTTCAGAATCAGCTGATTCTATCTAGTGTTCAGTCACAAACTCCTTATGTTGGTCACAGGAATCCATGTTATCCACTATTTTTGCATTAGGAATACCAAGATCACTCTTTAAATGTTCAAAAATATTCTGCATAGTTGGGTCTTGTGGCCTCTCTTTCACCTCCTTCTATGAATTACCCGACATTTTTTAATCTGGACCAGAGCTCCCCGCAGCCTGAAACACAGCAACACGAGAATCATTTGTTGCATGTTTAGAGAAAGTCACCAGATCTTCAGCGCCCTCATCGTGTTGTGACCCAATACTTCTGGGTGGATCCTTTACCACCAACGAGGCTAAACCAGATGGGATAGAACCTGCACTACTCATTCTCAAATCTCTCGATGAATCCCCAATAGGACCTTTATTCGACCAACCAAATCAGCATGTCCAAGACAACCACATTCAAGACAAAATGACATCCAAGACTCAAATTTGACATCCTACTTCCACCAAAACTCCTTCCCATCAGTAATCCAAACCCAATTGACAGGAGACCTCACGACATCGAAATATACACAAATCCTTGGACAAATGGTATGACAAACAACCTCCGTCCGATGATCAGAGCATAGATATCGGCCGATAAAATTTCTAATGGAACACAAAATAGAGGGATTTTGAAAGGAGAGAGGTAGACTAGGAAGAATCATCCAAATCACCATCGTTTAGTGGTCACGTCTCATGTGAAAGTCAAAACTCCATCGAAGAAGAGAGAAGGAATCCCTATTGCAGCTTCAAGGTGAATGGGACCAGGCAGTAATTAGGTCATCTTCCATCACAAACTGGATCATCAGATGCTTCCTATCGAGTAAGATGACTACTATACGCTCTTAAAGATCCCATGAATTAAAGATAAAGCGATCAAAATCATCAACTGAAGGGAACTGATGACGAAACCGAGAAACCAATGTAAGGTTGCTGAGATATGTTGCACCATTAAGCTTCGCTGAGGAAAGATCATGTTAAGGCACTCCTTGGAAAATATCAGGGACTTTTGGAGAGAGCTTAATCCTTGAGAAAGAAGGCAAAAACTCAAGATTTGTGAATGGTTTGAAGTTCTTGTCTCATCCATGAGATTGCAGGCCTCTCCCCTCTGATCGATAGGGGGAGCATGTTTTTTCGGAATTAGGGTTAGGGCATTTCCGAATGAGAAGGCTTCCTTCTGGTCATTCTCCCATCATTATTTATTCATTTATTTTATCATGTTATACATGGAAAAATTATATGACTTTAAAATTTATTATACTACTTTCTATGGTTATTTGTAACAATTATATCACTATTAAATAGTGTTCAATAAATTTTTGGAAATTTAATTCCAATGAATTAATTAATATTATTATGATTATATGAAAATAAAACCATTAATAAGAGTACTGAAGTTATCAAAAAAATATTTATGTGTAAAAATAATTAAAACTTATTCGTTAGGACCTTTTTTCATAAAAGTTAATTACAAATTATTATTTAATAATTATTTATAATAATTATATAATTTATATGGATGAATTAATATTTATAGAATGTAAAAAAATTATTACTTAATAATTACATAACGATCGTGGATATTTAATGAATTGTTATTTAAAAATGTAGAATTTATATATAATAATATAACAATGTTAAAATAATGTTTCTCAAATTAAAATATCATATCATTTATATCATGATACTTATCTATATATTTTTCATTATAATATTTTTAATATTTACTTGTATTTATTATATATGTTATTTTTTCGAGGAAGTATAAAGTGTTTACCCTTGTTTTTTAATATTCTAATTTGAAGTAAAAAACTAATGATGATTATGTGTTGAATGTGAATACATGTTTATTATATGTCTAATATTCAAAATAATCATTTATTTTATTATTATGGATGTTTAAGAGCCATGTAATATATATGGACTAGTTCTTATGTCTCTTATATATATTGAGTATATACATTTTATTTCCAATTTATTTTACCATCTTTTGTGAAATAAAAGTTGTCTTATTTTAATTTGTTCTTGAAAAACATTTATTTATTGAGAATTTTTTAATTTTAAAAGAGTGTTAAAATAAAATTGATATGGTTTTGTATAAAAATGAAAATAAAAGATTTAAAATTAGAAAAAATTATACACCTAAAATCTATGTTGGTACATTATTCCTCCATTAAATAAACTATACCCTTACTATTTTAGTTTATTCCCATTAGTGAAAAATATAAAGTTATTAATAAAATAGAAATGATTATATATATGATTTATATTGATAACTGTACCTTTTCTTATAATGTATGAAATATTAACATCATTATTTCCTTACAAAAACATATGTTGATATTTTTATTATGCTCAACTAAATTTTCCCCCAATAACGATTAATTAAAAAACTGAAGAGTTTCTAAAGACCTATTATTCACTACATGATTTTAATAATCCACTTATAGGGTAGTGATTTCATATTCTCTTAATTTATTTCCTATATTTTACGGTTCTTATCCACAATGTATTTCATTAACTCTTTTCTTGGTGTATTTTTTTCCATAGTTCCAACATGAATTACATTTGAAACAATGAAATGTTAGTGGTGCATTGGAAGAAATTCTATTTCTGTTATTCTGTTAGCCAGAATTGGTATGTCTCATTGGAATATTATTTCATATTTGACTTTTTAACACACATAAAACATCTTTTAGTTTCTTTGTGATTATTTCCTAGGTGTTTCTAACCCTGTTTTTTACATACAATTAATTAACTCTTGTTTTCTCCATTATCTTTAGCACTCAAACCTCCATGAAACTTAATTTTTTTATCCTCATTTAATCATTTTTATGTTCAACATTGTTTTATTTATTAATCATAGATTCATATAGTTATATTACTATGATGCTTTTTAACCTAACTCCAATCTCATTTGGTTGTTTCTTAGAATAACTTCTGCATTTACAATCCAATTTGTTGTTGACATAATTCCTCTTATTTTCAACCATTTAATAAAAAAGAGTTTTAGGTATAAGGACACTCAAATTCATAATAATATGGAATAAAAATTATGAAAATATAAATAATAAAACAAAAATGCATTTTATACCCTAACTTATGAATTTATTTATTTCCAATTTTGGTTATTTAGTGTGTATTTTATATTAGGAACTCTATATTAATCCCCAAAAAAATTAAACCTGTATCTAATAATAATTATAAAATTTGTGTCTCCTACATATAATTTTATATAATTTTCTATACAATAATCCATATGACACATCTTTATATCCATAGCTCGAGTGTCTTTAGGCTATTTGGAACCTAATACATTAATTTTAAAAATAAATAAATAATCATTGTATATATCAAAATATCATATTACTAGAGATAACTATATTATTATCACTATATGTAGTATCCAAGGGATCTGTAGAGAAGATTTGGTGATCCATAAATCCCTATAAGGGTGCCACATAAGATAACTATGAGATGAGATAATTGTACAATAAATAATCATAACATGTAACAAAAAAAGGTTCATAATCCATCACATAGAAACATGGAATAAGATTATAGGTGTCATAAGAGAATGGTAATATTTAGAATCATAATAATGATATACAAACATCAAGTAAGTCATAATACAAGGTTCACATCCAAGAAGGCATAACATAATGTGTTAGACTCACTACCCATGCATCATACTAGATCACTGGAAAGTGAACCCCCTAAGACCACCTCAACTTTTTTGGGGTTTATTTACTAGTGTTGATGTATCCACATAAAATATAATGAATTAAATCTAAATTAACTTATTACCAACCATCATTTAAATACATCCCGCATGACATTCATGAGATATAAAAATAAACTAGGTAAAATAAGTAGATTCAAATAGACACACACACACAAATATATATATATATATATATATAAACCTCCATGATAAAATTTGAAATAATTAAAAAGTAATCACAAGGTAAAAAAACAATCTTACCTTGAACAGATGTTATCCTAATAATGATGACATGAGGGTGGTCATCATAATGATATATCCACTCCATCGGTTATCCACATTAGTTTTCCACCTATAATCTCTATTATCATCCATCATCTGTATAATTTATTTAGTATGCACATAAGGAAAACAATGTGCATAGGTGAGTATGAAAATACCCAATATCATCATCCCATTCTGTGATATGTCCTTATAAACATATAGCATCTTCATGCATTAATAGAAAGTAAAGTGTAAATACCACAATGTCGACAACCATCATTATTAGACATATTAAAATTCATGTTCAATCTACCCATGGCTTACATTTTTCATAATCAATAGAAATATATTTCTTCACAATATACTAGAAATCATATCTCACATCACATCATATAATTACCCCTGGTAATTCACCCATGATGAACTAATCGTGAAATGTCAAGGGAATTAAATATCTCCCCAAACCTCATAGGTACTAGAGGAAATACCTTAATATATATCTAATGTGTTATATATATATCTGGATTAAATACACATCTCCAAATATATCAGTTTATACACGTCCAAACACCATAGTAAACACACTTCATCAATAAAAAATATGTAAACTATAGTGATAGAGGAAATATAAATCTATTGGGATCAAGTTATATATATGATAATACAAATCCCATAGTAGTTGGTAAGAAGTAGATATATTATTTGGTGTATTATTTCCCATGTTTTCCTCAGAACCATGGATGAGGATTGGTTTTCAACTTGGGATAATTTTCATTGTACCGTATCAGAAGTATTAGAGGAATTACTCACCTCCAACTATCTTGTCCATAATGTTCCCACATTGGGGATATTAGAGGAATCACCAGTATAGATCTATCTTATATTGAAGATATTGGAGGAATTACATGTCTCTGAGTATTTGCCCCTAATTATATATTATAAATATATAATCTCTCTCAAACAACAGTTTTGAGTAGAAGTAGATGAAATTATAAACCATTATCATAATCTATCCCAATTAGTTGGTGGGAAGAAGTATAGTCACTATCGTCTCACTCAAACCCTATATAGAGGGTTTGTCCATAGGATATCCATTGTTTCATCCCATCCCCATCAATATATATCTACCATATAATGCATCACATCGCAAAATAGATAAGTCCACACAATCAATCACCTTGTAGACAGGCATGGATCTCTAAATCTATATCAAAAGACTCCACATATAATAATATAGAACTACCACACTATCCTCATTGAACTACCATGATCAATATTATATAATTTCATTGATATTTCAATAATATAATAATGTTATTTATTGAATTATACTTCTAACACCCTTAAAATTTAACAGATAATACATACAATGTGGTAATAATTAGAAATCCCAACATCCTTAATAGGTTTCTAGATTCTCAAAATATTGTATACTATTGATAATAATTCAGTAATAATATGTATTTTTATAGTATTATTTGAGTGGACACATCAGAAATAAGTTTATAGAACATTCTTCACTTCTATTTTCATCGATATTATCTCAAGTGGAAAATGTTACTCAACAATTTTATCCTAACATACTCAAATGTCACTTGAATCATTACTAGAAGGATTCCTTTTACATAAAGCCCAATGTTCCAATCACCATTCATCATTAAATTTCCATCAATTATGAGAAAATCACAAATCACTTCAAATTCCTTTTAAATTGCGTCATTCCATTTGAGGGGATAACTAACTTCAATAACATATCATTATTTAGTTTTATTAATTCAATTTTCACCATTAATTCCATCATCACTCATTCATAATTAAATTACTTATTCTGAATTTATTATTATAATGAAATTCATTTCATTACATGATATAAACAATTAAATTTATATAATATATCTAACTTAAATTGTTTCCATCATTGATAACACATTTAAAGAGGCCAAAAAGTTTTCTTATCATAAATTTACTTATTTAAGTAGTTAGACCATGTTATTCCTTATATATTTGAAACACCAAATTCATTTTAATTATTCTATTTATTCTATTTTATACTCACATAAATACTGATCATATATAATCAATGTATTGAATTTATTATTTTAAAATAAATTCACAATCTCTATGTTTTTTCCCAACCTGATGACAGATAATTTAATATAATTTTTAAATTATTCTCTTTACTCTATAATCACTGATACTATAATACCTATCACACCAACTTTTCAAAATGGAGAAATTTCCACTTTTTATGGCCAAGAGATAAATCTAAAACAATAATTAAAGCACTTCATTTATGTTCTAAAAAAATTTACCTATTATTATTATTATCAAATAATAAATATTTTGTGTGGTTAAATCCTTCAATCTTGACATATCAATATTGAAAATTATATTTAAATGGCCTCATTTTCTTTATAACTCAAATCCCTGTGATTAGAATTGATAATAAACAAAAACACTAGGTTTAAGGAAAAAAATTATTTTTATATGTTAATAATAATTTTTCAAATTTAATTTAACTCTTTATAAATAATTCTCTAATCAAACATTTTTAAAATACCCCAAAACTAGTTCCATAGGGTCAAAGATGTTGATATGGATGTAATGAAATTTTATATATCCCATTTGAAGAATTAATTCATCCCAACAAGCACAATAAATCCAATATAAATATGTGTGTTCCACATAGTTCCCCCATGTTGCCTAAATTGATCTCTATCCATTCCATCAGTTGAATCAATCTAGGTTATCTGATCTATTAATTTGATTGACATGTTTTTGCTACGTTATAGGACCCCTATGTAGACCCCCAATCATGCACAACTATATGATATATAAATCAAATGGTAATGATGACATATGATTTATTTATTCTGATCTCACATGACATGGTTGTGTGGCCTCGAACCAGTGGTTTAATAAAAATGATCAATGATTTAAATATTTCTATCATGCTCTTTTAGATGTGTCAACAATGGATAGTTTGGAATATTCTACAATATCTTGTGAAAGGGATAAAAAATCCAACACCTTTATTCCACATAGAACACTCCAACATGTGGTTAGAATGTGTGGTATGTATTCAAGCTTCCAATGATAGATCATTTTACCCTGAATGACCCAATGTCAACTCACTACTCACCTATATGGTGTCTCCACACCATTATCACCCATGGTGGTTGACCGAGTTCTAAACATCTCTGTTCCTCACTAAAAATAACACCTAATATTTTTTTGACACCATGATTCATGATCTAGACTCATTTCTTAAAAAATTAAGGCCTAATTATATCAAATTATAGAGAGAAGATGATAATGGAATGAATGAAGTCTAAAATATCTCCAATTACAAAACATAGTTTATAGAGATTCCAAATTTAGTAAACTATACTTGTTGAGGGATTTATAGAAAGAGAAGGTGGGTTCATTAACTTAATAAAACAGCAATTCTATAAACAATTTTTTTAAATTCCCCTATAAATTCTCCCAAGGAGATTTAAAATTTATCTCATCGAATTTTGTTAAATAAAATGACAGTGTCTTTGTTATGAAATAGGTAATAACGTACTTTAGTTTCATGGATATATTCAATGAAAAAATTTAAAATGATAGGATCTATATTTAAGCTAAAAAAATATATTCCATAATTAAATAACTATAACTTCCTTTCATTGATCTGTTATTCTATATCTAGTAAAATCCTACAATATGTTATCCTTTGTGGTGGATTCTTTATTCCAAAAACCATTTCCTCTTAATTAACACCCTAAAGTATGAATATCAAAGGAGAGTTTCTAGGTTAAACAATTAGAGGATATATTATTTATTTACTATAATTCATTAATAATATTTCACCATCATTTTGCATCAATACAAACATAACTGAAAACTAGAAAAAACATACCCTATGGGTAAAACGCCATTCTAAAACTCAATGGTGGAACCTATTTTCTAATATGACACACTAATCAATTAGATTTTATCATTTTATCCTTTTTCATAAAAAAAATAATATTTCTGAATAAAATAGTTTATGGTGATCAATCCAAGCCATATAATCACTTCATTTGGATCAAATGATTGGTAATAAATCTATCTTCACTAGATTTAGAATTGAAAAATGCTCATAGATAAAGGCATTTTTTGGATAAAAGCTCATATTGTAAAATCCTCCCCAACTTGGAACATTCCATCCTAAAAATGAAGACAATCCATATACAACATGATCAATAATTAAATTCAAAAAAAAATAATCCTTATATAAAGAATCCTATATAAAAATATCTACCCAATAAATGAAAATAAATAAAAAACAAACAATTTAACATGAAAAACTACAAAACATTCTATAATCATGGGAAAATATGTTTAAATACACCACTTATCAATGAGGTAACACGTACTTTTATTCCCTACATGAAAATTTCTATTTTCAAACAAAAAATGAAATGAGAACCAAATATTCCAAATCCATACTAACAATACAGAATATTTATCACAAGGATCAACACATTAATACCCCTAAAATTGACTAAAAAAGACAACTGTATAGCTTCTTGGAAATTAGAATTTAAGAAGTTATTTAAATTATTGATCAATAGTGTTATACTTTTAAAACATATTCCATATCATTACAAAAATATTGATCATATTTCCTTATAATAGAATCATGCTCCCCACCATTATTAAAAGGATTATGGTTCCCAAATAAATACAATCAATCTCCTCATCATAAACTCCTCATGATTTAACAAAAAAATCAATGAAAATAAATACTCCATAAATACTAGCTTGATATATACATAGAGACCCCACCACAAAAGGGATCACATAGAGACCAATAATTCCACCAAGAGATTTATCCACTAGTGGTCAAAACAATAACCAATGGAAATTTCATAAGAACCCAAGTATAGATCAGTATTATATGAATCGAACTTTAAAGAATCACTTTGAGCATTCATTATCCTTTAAACGCAAAATATATTGGTATCCAAGGTTTACTCTAAAGGATCTAGGTTCAACCTATGAAGAAAAAAAGGTTATAATACACCTTTTTAATTAATCAAATGATCAATGATAAAGCAAATCCACATATTATTTAAATTTCATATGGTGGTGATTAATTATATAATTTACACATGTTCAGGTGTTAATTTCACCAATTCCTTACTCCAAGTATGAAATATATCACTATATGGATTTCCACACAACCTGATAATAACGTATTCCAAACACTGCATCAAATCTATGATGCATCCCCAAAATAATATGATAAATAACATCACATTATGATCTTTTTTCCCATGGAATTCACTATTATCCATTAATAATCACTTAAAGTTATCATGTGAATGCACTACAAAGAATATGACAATCCTTACCTTTTACTACTCATACACATAAAACCATGAGGCATGTTTATAAAATACACCTTCATATTTCTATAAAATATAAAACACCAACCAAACATTATATTAAAATAAAGACCCATGCTTTTCATACATAAATATTACATCTTAATAGATGAATATTCAATAAATTGTATAAAAAGACACAAAAGTTCCATAAAATCTTTCTGTTTTTAGAGACTTGGTACAAAATAATCTTATTTCATGAAGGATATTCAACATATCCTATAAATATCTGTCCATTTAGTACTCTTCATAGACATACCCCACATAAAAAAAATTCATAACCTGGGGAAAGGGAACATTAGAAAGGGTGATATCATATGCTTCATAAGTGTAAACATGATTTATATCAATCTATGATAATATGAAATAATAAGATAAACATAAGGGAATGATATCATGACCCTAACTTACAAAGTTCGTACCCATTATGAAAATTTTCAACAACATGATTTAGGTAATAATACATTAACATTTCAAAATACATGAATTATAAGAATTAAAATGCATCATAACTAATTTTTGAACAATAATTTCATTTCATAAATTAGTGTTTCATTATCATATCATAACATATGGAGAAGAAATGGGTTTTATAAACTTTTTAACATTTCATCATAAACATAAACCATCCAAAAAATAATCAGCATGGTATCCTTAAACTTTATCCTTAGTAATGGTTAAGTATCATAAAAGGATTCCATATCAGATGGAAAATTATTTTCAAATATCACATGGAATAATTCTTAAGGAAAATAACATTTCCATTTTAAAACCACTTATCTTTTTAATGAGATGCACACAGAAAAATGACAAAATTATATTTGAAAATAAAATTGTAAAATTATGAATTAAGTCTCAAATAATTAAGTTTCATCAATTAATGATAGTAATCACATGTTATATTAGTTAAAAAATCAAGTCTTATATATTTTTTTCAAAATAATCCAAAATATCCACATTTAGAAAATGAAACAAAAATTATATTCATGTTATTTTATTATTTGTCAAAAATGGGTATAAATTATAGTAAAAAAATATAGGAGAATTGAAAAAAAAATAAAACATTAACATGGAATAGAAATATTCCCAATGAAGACTTAAACATAAATGATCCCAAATAATGATGATACTCTTAAATAAACCCTTACCTCATATCTCGCATTTACTTATTCACATTAAAACATAATTTATAACAAATATGTATTTATTATTCATGTATTATATAAAAATAAATCTATAATACCATTTATGATTTATTTATAACAACTTATCACCTGTTTATTTATAATTTTTTATTCAAATCATTGTTTTATGTTAAAACAGCTTTATTTTCTAAGCATGTTTCGGTTCGACAGTCCTTGTCCTAATAATTTGATCTTGGTAAAATCCTTTAAAAAAATTTATTCATGTTATAATAAAACGTATATTCTTAATATAAATATTTATAATCATTAATAAAAATTAGTTTTTTAAAAATTAACTACATTGTTCATGGAGACGGTAGGTCGTACGTACGCATGAATGTTGTTTCCATTTTTCGACTAATGGAGAGAAATATTGATAAATAATAATTAAAATTTTTATAATATTTATTATATCATATATATATTATATTTTCATAAAATTAAACCTTTTATCTATGCATGGGAAATATATGTGGGAAAATAATCACATCACATCGTGGAGATGCTAGTCCATACATAGGCATGAGCAACATTGCTGTATCCCAAAATATTTGATGGTAAGAAGGTAGAGATGATGTTATAGTTATATAAATATACATATGTCATAAATATAATATATAAATATTAAAACCATCATAATACCCGTCCATAAAATATTGTGTTTTAAAATTAATTATATCACTACATGGAGACGGTACGTCGTATGTACTCACGAGCGATACACTAACTTCTTATTTGATGAGAAAGAGGGTTTCTAATGGTAATTTAATAATAATAATAATAATAAATAATATTTATTATATTGAAAATATAATTTTATTATAAATATCATATATTTAATTAAGTTAAATAAGTGTACAAAAATAATGTGATTGGTTTTTGTGATTACCTCTTCTTTGAAATGGCTCCATTAGTTATCCTCTAATGGAATCTAGTGCTGGTATTTTGGAAGACTTAAACCTCTAAAATAATCATAGTAATGTTTAGGAGATAAATTGGTAGATTATTTTTGAGATATAAGTCTATATGTTGTCTAAATAAGTGAGGTATTAGGTGTCCAATTATAATTGCAGTGAGGGGCACATTTTGAATTTCATAAAAAAATAAAATATAATAAGACTAATCTAGTGAAACATACATCAAAATGGTCATTAATTTGAATATATGGTATGATATGGTTGAAATATCATCAAAAAAAATTGGATAGGTTTAACATCAATTTCGAACCATATCATTAGGTAAACCACCTTAATTAACATATTTTATCATTAACTGTAGTAAAATATTTTTCATTATTAAATGGTTATAATTTTAAATAGAAGGTAAATATTAACTCATAAATGAATAAAATATGATATTTTAGATCATATAATATATCATTTTTTCATATATAATATTTTTATTATTTTTAAATAATTTAATAAAATATTATTTTCATAAAAAATCATTATTTTGAATTTTGACGTTATTCATTACTTTGACTTTAAAAACATAAATAAAACACTTAAAGCTCGAATAAATTATATTATACCATCCTAGAAATTTAATGGAAATCTAGAAAAATATTTTATAACCTTATTTATCTAAATTTAAAATTATTTTAATATTTGTAAAATCATTGATTTTATTTTTTCATTAATTGAATAATTAATACAATAGTATTGTGTAAGTATTTAACATAATTATTTAATTCCTAAAAATTATAATTAAATTACCATAATGAATATAATTTCATTATTCACAAAATCACTATTAATATACATTCATAACTAATTTTTTTCCCAATGTGAACACATAAATTATATTTAAAAATTAAAGAGTGACATTTTTCACTTCCTTTAGTTTAAATAATATAAAAGTCACCATCATCAAATGGTTCAATTAAATAACTAAAAGAAAATCCTAAATTGATTATGGTAGTATTAAATTCATCCAGTAAGGATTAGGTTGAATAATTATGGCCTTATCACTTAGTTTTAACAAATATTTACATGATCTACCCTTTTGTTGTGGTGATAAATTTTACCACGGTAATAATTCATTTTGACCAAAAAAATAATAGGGGAATATTTACCATTTTTTAACCTAATTATTCTAAATATGAAATAAATTTTTTAATATTAAATTTATAAAATTACCCAAAACAACTTTTAATATAAATGTGTAAAACACAAACAAAAATAGTTCTCAGAAAAATGTGTTTTTAAGCCTAAAAATGTACCTATACCAAAATCATGTACAATGTTGATTCTTAAAAAGTTATTTATATTATAACTAATTAAAATAATAATTATGTTAATTTCAGATAAAATTATAATCATAATTTTACTTTATATTAAAATAAAATTTCAGTTTTATGAAAATCACAATTTTCCATTATTCACTAAAAAATAAGTCTTTTCTGAAAAGTACCAAAATATCACCCAAATATAATTTTTATATTTTTATTTAAAAAGTGATATTAATTTTATAATTTTTATTTTCTATGTTTCCCAAATATTAATTAAAATATTTTCTCACACAAATCAACAAAAAATCATTTTTGAAGAAATCATATTTTTGAAGAATAAATTGAGTTTACTAAACATGAGGGATTGATTTATAAGTATTTATATTGAGTAAGGACATTGTATATAATTACTAAATTATTTAATATCATTCATACCCTTCAGTTTAATATTTTTTGGTATAATTGAATAATAATATTTTAAACAGTATATCTCATTTCTCTTAAACGTGTGGTTGTGTATAATTCAAGATACCAAAGAATTTAAATATATTTGAATGAAAAATTTCACAAGATATCAGGGTGTTATATCCTCCAACGCCTAAATAAAATGAATCCTTTTATTTTTCTCTCGATAATCAGAGGTTTTTCATTTGGGAATTATTTTTTAGAAACCCACATCACAACAAGGGTTAATAAAACCTCTTCTTGAAAAGAGAGAAAAGGGCGTACAAAGGTCATTTTGGATTACACATGAAAGGCTCTAAAATATTATAAAATTGGTTATAAGGGAAGTTATATACATGGAATAAAATTATTTTCCATTGATAATTGACTAAATGAATGTGAATGGTCTTGGTAGAGATTAAAATGATAAAACGGTAAACCAAAGACGTGGAAAAGACCACCAATTCTTTCAAATGGAAAGTTCTAAGACAAAATTTTGTTTTCCTAATATACATTTCTTTGAGTTTAAGAATTTATTTACCATGTAGAATATGAACATAAAGAAATATAATAACTTTATAAGTTCAATTTCATTATTTAATCTATTTTGATCACAAACTCATTCTTTTAAACAAATATGAATATTCAAGATGAATCTTTCTTTCCTCAAGAACTAAGATAACATATAATGGATCACATAATTGACAATATGATAACAAAATACCCTTTCAAAAATTAGATATTAACAAAAAAATGGTTTGGATAAGTTATCAAATATGGATAAATAAATTAATTTATAAAATATAAATAATAATTTCTATGTTTTAACTTAATCTAATCCATAAGTTGTTAATAATAAAAAACCATCAAAATATATTTGACCAAATTAATGGCTAACAAAATTAGAAATCATATAACTATGATTTTAAAATCAAATTAACATTAATACCTAAAATATGAACACAAGGTATTAAATATATTCTTTAAATTCAAACTACTATAAAATTTTTCAATGATTACTTAAATCACATTTTTGTCAAATCTTTAACTAGTTTCACGTTTTCCAATAATATCCCATTATTTTTAATCGTTTATTTATCTGAATTAAAAATTATTATCTTCACATTTGACACATATTAAAGGTTATATTTCCCTCAATAATGTTTTTTCAAAAAATATCATCCTGTAAATAAAGTCATTTTGTATTTTATGGGTACCATTCGCTATATAATTCCAATTTCTTTAACTAAAATGAATAAGGAATAATCCATAAATGTTCTATGATTCATATAATCCATAATATTATTCATAAAATAGTTTTACAACATAATTATCAAATCCCAATGCATAATCATTTCAATCATTCCACTTCCTACTTAATACATTTTTCAAGATTTTTTATCTTATTCATTAACACTTATTTCCTTCCATATGTCATTTTTAGCATATCTATTATCAACATAAATACCATTAATCGTACAAACTTCTTGATCCTTTCCACGATCTTTACCCCTAGCTCATTAATATTCATAATTCATGTATATTCTAAATATAAAACATTATAAAGTATATGAGAACTTATTTAAACCATTATTCTCATCCATTTTTTTACCCAAACCATTCAGTATTCCTCAGTAATTACTTTCTCTATATCCATTTTTTCTACACCACAAAAATATTCATTTTCCTTTTAGGCATTATCCTCTTTGATTCTTCCCACTATTTTGATATGATGAAAAGTGAACTTAAATTCTTTTATGTTCATCATGAATTTTATTTTTCCTCTTCTTGTTAGGTTTGTCACGAAACTTACCTAATTTGATATTTTGTATCATATTCCAATATTATGGATTAGAGATAATAACAAGGTTTCTCATTCAATATCACATTTAATTTGGTTTATCGATAGTAAAATCATTCCATTTTCCACCATACTAACTAGAAAATTGAATCCTCCCACTTATATATATTATCTAATACAAAAAGAATTGTGTGAGAAACCATAATCATAGTGAGAAATTGAATAATAATTTATAAATATTCTAATTAAGGACACCCTCTTTTCAAATCTATGAGACATTAGGTTTAACCTAGGTCATCAATGATTATCATATGTTAAAATCCTATACAATGGTTTGTGAAGAAAATATAGATTAATATAAAGAATATCCCATGTGAGTGTCAAACTAGGTGTGTAGTAGATCTGTTTTCTTATACCAGGTGATGATTGAGTCTATCTCAATGTGCCCTCTTCAGGGTTATTACAACTAGGTGTTACCATTATAGAGCCACATCCCCTTATAGTATATATAAAGAGATGAAATTTCTTGTAAAATCACATAATATCTTCCTCACCAAAGAATTAGGATGTTATCTTATAATTAGACATATCCTAAGGGTTTTCACAAAAAAATTCTAACCTTGATCTGCAAAGGTTGACTAAACCTTATTGTGATACCAAAAATAATAACCCAAGCTTTTCATAAATAAATATGACATCTTAATATATGAATATTAAATATATTGTAAAATACATGACTGAGAACCATATATTTTTAGTTCCTTTAGAGAATAGATACACAATATTCTATTTCATGAAGGATCTCCAACTTCTTCTACAAAGATCTCCCCATTTAGTAATATTCAGAGACATGGACCACATAAAAAAGTTATTTATAACTTACAGTAAGGAAAAATATAAAAGGGTGATATCAGATGCACAATAAGGTTAAAAATGAGATATATCAATCATTGATCATATATAAGCATAAGATAAGAATAAGGGTATGAGATCCTGACCATAATTTACAATTTTTACACCCAATCTGAAAAAGATCATAAACATGATTTATGGAATAAAACATTATCATTTACAAGATATGAATCCTAAGAATGATAATTTATTACAACTCAATCATGAACCATAATTTCATGTCATAAATTTGTTTGGAATCATTAAACTTATAGATATCATTTTTTATGTCAAGGTCTACTACCAAGACCATCAAATCAGGCAACAACACATGTTTCCTCCTCCGGCACGGATCGACTCTACTTCTTCCCTATTTCATAGGTTGAGGTGGTGCTCTTCTCCCTGTCGATACCATGTTTGGACTCATCCTGCGCGCATCGGGGTCTGCGCGACTCGATGTTGTTTCGGCACCTGAGTTCCTGGTCTGGCCGGGTAAGATTGTCACTTTGTTCTTTGATTTGGGGTTTGAAAGTTGAGAGTTGCATCTGTGGACGGTCTGGATGGCGGCGCGGGGTGTTTTTTCCTTCATTGTGCAGTTTTGGTCGGCAACATGAGGCTCACCGGTCCCTCGTTCAGGGAGGTGATGTTTGATGGTTGTGTTGTTTTTTCTGAACGGTTGTTTTTCGTTTATGGATCTCTTTCCGGTGTATCTGGCCAGGGGTTTAATGGTTCCGTTGGCCTTGGATTTCTGCTTCGGTGGATGCTTGATGCGTTCCTGGATGGATCTTTGAGTGTAAGACCGGTTCTCTCAACGGAACACTCTTTGGAGCGCTCTGGTCCCTTCTCAATGCATGTTGGCGTTTTCCACGGCAGATGGTTCTTGGCCTCGGCGTAGTGGAATTGCCGGATGCTGGTGAAGCCCACCATCATCCTGGTGGATGTGTTCCTACTTCTTCTCCGGTGGACGAGCAGATGGTGGCGTCTGGTCGGCAACTCTTCTGTTGATGGCGGTGAATCGGGAGTCAGTCAGGCGCGTCTCACCAGCGACTTGGATGCGCGTCTCGAGGCGACATTTCATCTGTGGTGTCAGGGCGTGGTGGCGCAGCTCGAGGTGACTGAGCGGCGTGCGGTTGCGTGATGGGCTCGTGGATCGAGGGGGGACACGTGGTCCCCATGGCGTTTGATTTTGTTTTTGGTTTTCCCACTTTAATCTCGCGATAATTGTTGAAACGATGATGTGGTTTTCCGGTTCTCCTCAAACCGTCTTGTAGGGGAACCGGCTACCCTCAAACCGGCTTTTTGAAAATCAAAAAAAAATGATTTTCAGTCAATGGGTTTTGTTAAAATTTCATTTTTCATCATAAACATAAAACATACTAAAAATGATTATGGATGGTATCATTAGATCATATCCCCAGTAAATATTATGTATCATCTAATTATGTCATCATATATTGGAAATTATTGTGTAAGACCACTTGGAATAATTAAGAAGGAAAATAACTTTTCCATTTTAAAATCACTTCTCTTTTTAAAAATAAGTGTTCTTATAAATTAAAACATTTTACTTGAAAATAAATTTTTAAATTTGAAACTAAATATTCTAATAATTGATTAATCATGAAATTTTCAAAATTATCTCATTCATTATAAGTTATAAAAACATTTCTTCCATATTTTTGTCGAAAAAGTTAAGAAGAACCTCATTTTGAAAATAAAAAAATATTCCATTCAAAGAGTTTTATAAAAGTCAAAAATGGATAAAAGTGATTTTGAAAAATAATAATAGAATATTAAAAAATTGAATTTTTTTATAATACCTGAACATGTATGTGAAATATTCCCCTGTGGAGACTTAAACATAAATAATCCGGAATAATGATGAGATTTTGAAATAAACTCTAACTGCAAGTTTCACCTTTCCTTATTCATGTTAAAACACAATGTATAATAAATATAGATTTATTATACATTTATTCCATAACCATATATATATATACATATAATACCATGTATTATTTATTTATAACATCTTGTCACATGTTTATTAAATTTTTGTTATAAAAATCACTGTTATAAGTTATAAATACATCATTTTCCAAGAAATTTTTGGTTAGTTAGTCTCATTATTTATATGTTGATCCTGTTAAAATAATTTTAAAAAATTTAATAATGCTATAAAAATATTATACAATAATTATATACATCTTTATAATCATTTATAAAAAGTAGAATTACAAAAATTCATTACACCATTCATAGAGATAGTAGGTTGACCATATGCATAAACATTGTTTCCATTTTTTGAATCATATATGTAAAAGGGGAAATAATAATTCACCATTTAATACTTTTTATTATATAAAAATTGTCATATATATTAATAAAATAAATATTTTTTACCTTTTATGTAATATAGTAAATGAAAAAATGAATCACATCGCATTAAGGAGATGGTAGTCCATACTTATGCACGAGTAACGTTATTGTTTCGGAAAAACATTAGATGGCAAGAAGATAGAATTGATATTATCATTATGAAATTATACTTATATCATAAATATATTATAAAAACATTTAACCCATCATAAAACCCATCCATAAAATATAGTTTAGTAAAATGAATTGTATCGCTACGTGGAGACAGTAAGTCATGTGTATGCCCAAGGGATACTTTAACCTCTTGATCGATGGGATATAGGGTGTATAATGGTGATTTAATAACAATAATAACATTTAATAATTTTTATGATATATAATTTATTTTTTTAATATAAATATCACAGGTTTAGTGGAGGTAAATGAGAGTTGAAAAATAAAGTGACTGGTTAGAGTGATTACCCCTTCCTGGAAATGCTTCCTTTAGTTCTCCTATAAAAACTTATAGGGTTGAAATTTTAGAAGAAAAAAATATATAATGTGTATAGGGAATTTTATAAGAGATATTGGTATATTTAAGAAACTATATAAGGCTCCAAGTAGTGTAAAAAAAGTGAGGGGAAGTTATTTTTTTATAGTTGAGGTGATGGCTGCTTTTGGAATTCACTAAAAAAATATTTAACAATACTATTTTAGAGAAAAAAACTTTAAAATAGTAATTAATTTAAAACACATGTATTTTATGATAAAATACCATTAGAAAATAACAAAATAACTTGTTTATGTTCTATTTTGAACATTATCTTTTTGTTTAACCCCATAATTAACCTATATTAACATTAATCATGGTAACATATTTTTCACTATTAAATGCTTATAATTTTACATATAAGGTAAATATTGAATAATAAATGGATAGGGTATGATATATTAGATAATATATTATACCATTATTCCTTATTTAATATTTTTATGGTTTTTAAATTGATTAATAAAATATTATTTTCATAAAATATCATTATTGTAAATGTTGACACTATTCGTTACTTTGAATTTAATAACATAAAGTAAACTCTCATAATAAGGGAAAAATATTTTTAAACATACCAAAAATATCATGGTAAACTATAAAAGTTTTGGATCACCTTATTTATCTCAAATTATAATACTTTAAATATTTTTTATTTCATTTATTTTATTTTCCCATTAACTGAATAATTATTGCATCTGCGTTGTGTAAGTATTTAAGGAAATTATTTAATTCATAAAAATTATCTATAAAATTAATTCATTAATATAATTCCATTATAAAAAAAATTAATATTAATATTCATTAATAACTAATGTTTTCCCAAAGAGACACAAAAATGATATTTACAATTAAGAGAGTGACATTTTTCCAATTCCATTGGATTAAATAATATATAATCTATTATTGAATAAAAGTATCAATTAAATAACCCATGTTAGAGAATATATTTATAATGGTAGATTTAAATTCATCAAATATGAATTATGATGAATAATTATGGCCTTATCACATATTTTTAACCTAGATTTACCTGATTTCCCCTTTATTGAGGTGAGAAATTTTTCCACAGTTTTTATTCATTTTGAACTAAAATAAAAGGGGGTATTTAAAAAATATGATACTAATTATTATAAATATGGAATAATTTTTTTGATTAAATTTATATTATTTTAATAAATTAAATTTAATATAAATTCATAAAACACAATGAAGACATGTTTTTAGATAAATGCGTTTTTATCTCCAAAAATGTACTTATACCAAAATCATGTTTTACAATGATTCAAATGAAGTTAATTATATTATATATTATTGAATAATACATATGTTAATTTGATATCAAATTCAAATAATAATGAAACTTTATATGAAAATAAATTGACTGATTTTAATGGAGAGACTCTCTCTCTTCAATGGAGAGACTCTCTCTCTTGATTTAAAAGGGGATGTGTCATGAAAACCATCCAATGATGGTGTTGTTATCCCTTTTGAAATGTTCATAGCTTGTGTATCTTACCACAAGGCTGATTCTTGTGATGATCTAGGAACTGGTGATCTTGGTAATGAAATATTAGGCGGTCAAAGCGTTTTTGGTTCGGAAAATATTTCAGGAAGGTGATAAGGTGTTGATGGGATGGAAAAGGATTAATGGTGGGGTACTGGGATCTCTGGTCTGGCTGGGAAAGGCTAGTGTGCAGGTCCTGGGGACATCCATGATCTGTGTCGTTTTGGGTTTAGGGTGTCAAAGGCGACCTATCTGCAGGATCTTCTGCTTTGTGGGGAGATGTTTCATCCCGATGGCGGCATATTGGTGACAGATCTGGGATCCTGGTGGCGGGAACGGCACCGGCTTGACTCGCTCGATGATCGCTTCTGCTCAGGATGGCGATTGGAGATCCTGGTTGTTCCTAGGGAGACGACCTTTGACGAGGTACCTCGGAAGGATGTGTTTCGGCGTGGTTATTGGTTTTCAGTTTAGGATCATTTTTGGATCCGTTCTGGTTTTTGGACTGATGGCGGAGACGGAAACTGGTGGGGTGAAGACCTCGTTGGTGTCGGCAGGGCATTATGCCGACGATGGGGGAGTCAGGGTCCCCTTTGTGCAGAAGGGTTCTGGCGTGGTCGCGTGGCTAGTGACCTCGATTAGGGCAGCAGACTTTGGGACGCAGGGGGAAGGTAGGGCCATTTGGGAACCCGGAGGGCCCGAATGGGATCTAGAGGCACTGAGTGGGATCCTGATGGCGGGACCCTAGCGAGGGTCTTCGGCCCTTCAGTCAGTGGCAATAGGCCTCTCTCTCGGCGTGGTTGGGCAATGCTTTGCAGCGGATCAGGATGGCGGACAAAGAATTAGTGTTGGATGGCCTCACTGGAATGTTGGTTCAGTGGTTCAAGGTAGAGTGATTGCTGGAAGACTTCTGTAGGCTAGCATGATTTTTGAATTTGACGGTGGGGGTTGACCTCGAGTTTTGCAAAGCACCAAGCTTTATGGCACATTTTTTTGGACTGGGAGATGTCGATTGTTATTGGCGACATGATTTAGAATGGTTTTTTGATGACTTTATTTGGCTTCGCTCGTGGTGATGCGCCATTGGATGTGTTGTGAGGCTACAGTGGGGCTTGGTCTTTAAATAAGTGTGGATTTGATGAAATGGATTTTTGTATTTGGTTTTGGTTTTGGGTCCGAGGATCATGTTTTGTTGGATGGTTTCGGTTTTTCATTTCTCTGTTTTGGTGGTACTTTTGTACCACATGTTTAGGTTTTTGTGTATTTTAATTTTCAATCAAAATTTTAGGGTTGGGTACACCTAGCACTGAACATTCCTCGTAAATTGACTGTTTTCTAAAAATCAGAATCTTCATTATTCACATTGAAATCAATCTTTTTAGAATAATACCAAAATATCAACCAAAGATAATTTTTATATTTTTATTTTAGAAATGAAATTAATTTTATCAAATATATTTTATAAAATCTCCAAATATTAATTATAATATTTTATCATGAAACAAAATAAAAAATCAATTTTGAAGAAAACAATTTTTTAAAGAAGCAAATTAATACTAAAAATTTGTTGATGGGTTTCTAAGTATTTATATTGATTAGGGAATTTGTATATAATTCATAAAGTAGTTAATATTATGAATTCCCTCCAATTTAACATCTAGGTGATAACATTAAATAATAATATTTTAAATAGTATATCATTATTTTCTTAAACTCACAGTTGCATGTAACGTAAGCTATAGAAGTAGATATATATATTTTAAAAAAATCATAGAATATGAGGGCATTACACTAACCGTTGTCACATTAACTGTAATCTACCAATATCACTCAATAAAATCATTCACTATAGTTTTCTACAATACAAATTCACACCTAACATGATCATTAAAGATCATTTCAATGCCCAAAGAAAAGGTTCATCACAAGCTCTAGAATAACACTCACAAGAGAAATGTGAATCCCATAATGGTAGAATAAGATTCAATATAATTATTTTTACCATCCAGCAATTGATCTCTATCATTAATTCACAAAATATATATTGAAATAAAAAAACTATCTCATCTTGGAGAAGAAATAATATAGTTTATTTTCATATGGAGTCCCCTCATCTAAAAACTTAGAACAAATGCTCTATTTATTTTCCTATAAATAATTGTTTATTTATATTATAAAAAATAATTCATATTTTTTGAACAATTATTTTCAAGCATATCCATATCTACAATAAAGCTCTAATAACACTATATAATTCTGTTTCACTGCTCTGGTCACAAATATCCAATAACATCAAACACTCATAGGTGGCACTATAATCATTATAAATGCGGTTCTCTAGCGATCTAATTCTTGAAGAAAACCATATAGTCTCAAATGTGACTCAATGGAAAATTCAAAATTTCATCTTTATTATATTAAAAAATACAAAAACATAGAAACATTTATTAATATATTTCTCATCCAAAAATTAATCAATGCCAGAATATGGAAAGAATATTATTTAAGTACACTTGGGTCCTTAGGTATTTATCATTTAGAGCCATACCATACTATACCATCATATCTCCATATATTAGCTTAACGTTTCATCCACCTATAGACAACACAACATCAAAATAATTATAATCCATGCATAATAACTCTTGAACAACATCCCTACTAAGAACTCAAATAAAATAATGTTGATGTTGGGAAATAATTCACTAATCCATCTAATACAGCACGCCTATGGATGAAAGGAAATCACAAAAATCCTCACCTAGACATATATGATGTGTGATCCCTACATTATGTTACTTATTAACATACTAATATTTTTTTCATGTGTCATTAATAAGATCCATGCCCAGGAATATTTTTTTCCACCACATCCTTTAAAAAGTTATCTATTGTGACTACATGTACCAAGGATCCCTAGTAAGAATCAATCTAAACCATCCCAATAAATCTTGATATGTGGTTAACTCCATAATGAATTATATCACTCTGATACCGTTCTTTCACATCCCATATCATCGGAATGTTAGGTTCTTATGCCTTTCTCCACTAGGAAAGGGGATAGAGGCCGGTGATGAGTTATTTGTATAATATGGAATGGATTACCTCAAAATGGACTTTTCACTTGTTATTATACATCAAACTACACCATGAAATGTATGAAATATAAAATTATCAAGGTAACACACACACACACAGATATATATATATATATATATATATATATATATATATCAGAACCACAAGGATATAGTGTGAAATAATATAGATTTAATCAAAAAGAATAACCATCTCCTCTTGAATAGAGGTCATTCTAAATCAATGACCTTAGGGTGGTCATCGTAATGATAAATGTACTCTACTAGATATCGATATCATTTATCCACCTCAATGATAAATAATCTTATATCATATTCATGTCTTTATCTAAATGAACACAAGGCAAACAATATGTATGTTCACTTGTAAGGGTGAGTATAACAATACCCAGTATGTTCGTTCCAGGTAGTGAGTTCACCCCATAAACATATAGTGTCAATTTTCATCTATATACAACCCAAAATTACTTAGAATAAACCTCATATAGATCAATATTCTTGAATATTTTACCCAGGGATCATTTCAATCACACTCACCAAATAACAATATTTCTTCATAATGGAGTGGAAACCAGTTCCGATATCCTTTCATAGATTTACCATCTGATAATTCACCTTGGATTCACTAATCATGAGATGATAGAGTAAATAAAAGTATTAATATTTCTCAAATGTACTAGAAGAAATGCACTTCTCTATCTCTCTATGATGTTATTAAGGAAATACAAATCTCCAGTTGGTGGAAACACATGTATCCAAAGCTAATAGTATATGCATTTCCAGAAACTAGAGGAAATAAACATCTCAAGGTTTGAATCTATATACTCGAAAACCAGAGGATATACGTATATATTTTTGAAACCAGGGTCTTTAAAGCATGATTTGGCGTATGGTTTGTGTTTGTTGTCAATCCTCAGTGGAAGTTCAGGATGTTTACCAACAAAGAGATCATACCGTTCAAGAATAAAATAGTAGTGAAGGTGGCGTCGTTTCCCAGTGTTTGCCAAATTTTTGGGCTTGAAAATCATCCAATAAAGTAAAGTGTTTTTGGAAAAGGTACTTGCGCGCCGAGCTCTTGGAGGATAAAAGACTTGGGCGCTCTATGTTTTCGAGGATCAGAACATCAAAATTTGGCTAAGTAAAGAAGGTCGTCCAAGTGTTGGTTGGGTCGCGCAAGTGAGTTGCGCGACAGAGGTTACTGGAGACAAGACTTGTGCGCCGCTGAGGGACTTGCGCGCCTCCGCGCAGGGGGTCTAGTTTGCCTATAAATACTGGACCACCCTTCCACTTTTCCTACGGATTTCAAGACTGAGAGATTGTTCGAGCTCTCGTCGTGCAGGTGGTTGAGCCACGCAGTTGGTAGTTTGGTCGCGCAAGTAGAGCTTGCGCGCTGGTTGTCTGCTATGCGCCCAAGGCGGTTTGGGAGAGAAATGAAGTGAACCGCGCAAGTTTGTTGTCGGGGAAGGAAGCATCGCGCAGGTGCATTGGTGACACTTGCGCGCCAGTTTGGAATTGCGCGCCGTATTGGGACTTGCGCGTCCGGCTTGGAGAAGTGCGCCAGGTTTTTCTAAAGCCCACCGGCCTGTTTGGAGCTGCACGAAAGCCAGGAGACTACCTGATACATTCGGGGAAAAGTGATATTCTACTTTTGGTGAGAATCAGACATCAATAGAGAATCTAGATACAACAGAGGATGCATTCTTATGAAAATGATGAAGAGACCTTCACATCTATAAACTGAGTGGGACTTCACCAACGGCAGTGAGCCAGGGGGAGTCAACGGGAGTGACCCGAGGGTAGTAGTGGACTATCCCTGAACCTTTGTAAAGGCAGTGAGCCTGGGACAGAGTAACTATACCCGAACTTTTGTAATCTACTGCTAGTGAAGCATAGTGGATTTTGGTACGACCGATAACCTGTCGGCGTATGCTCCTTGGACGTACCCTTAGTGGTGAACCAAGTAAAAATGGCTGTGTCTTCTCTATGCATGTGAATGTTTTCTTTCTGATCATAATCATCATACAGGTTCAACAAGTTCCTACCAACGTGGGAACATGATCCATCACATTAAAAGAAAAAGTGGTCACCCGGATTCACCCCTCCCCTCTCAGGGTGTCCCGGGGTCCTTCATATATAAGGATACTACGGAATGTATGGTACTCCAAATCCAAAAGTAATGGGTAAGTAGTAGAGATATTATTGGGTGTATAGTCATTAACCTTATCCCCATTTCTATGGATGAGGAATAGAGTATCCACTCTTGTGAATTATCATCCATTTAATTCTATTTTTTGGGATAATATAGGAATTTCGTATCTTCACCTATCCCATAAATCACGTTCTCAAATCAATTATATTGAAGTAATTACCCAAATCTATCTATAAGGAACCATAGATGTTAAATTAAATAGTAGTATCCAATTATCTCTTATAAATATATGATTCATCACAACCCATGATCTTTGGGGAGTAAAACTATATCATTATAAAAATCATCATCATCCTCAACCCATAGTACTGGGTTTGAATAAGTATGGTAACTTTCATCTCACACGAACCCTAGAATGTGGGTGACTATAAAGGAGATCAACCACTACACCCCATCACCCATGATATCCATTCTTCATATATTATATCATATATCAAAGAAGATGAGTACTCATAATGAATAACATATTACATAATCAAGGATCCCACTATTATTCCTATAATACTCCCAATATAGTAATCTAGTTATTTCACACCGTCTTTAATGGGATCCCATTGTCTAACATACATATGGAAAATTATAATTCAATAACTAATGAATGATAGTTATTGAATTATAATGCTAGCTAATTGAAAATAAAAAAAAATTTACTTACCACCTATTCATCATTAGACATCCCAACATCCTAAATAGGTTCCATATTATGAATTCATTGCATGAAATTGATAATAATTCAATAATGATATGTTTTGTTATTTAATTATTCAACAAGATACATCAGAACTTGTTTGATAGGATTTATTCACATGGAATTTAATTTACACCATATCATGTGAAAAAATATAATTCACTAATATATCCAACAATTCTCAAAGGTCACCCAAATAATTAATATAAATATTCATATAACTTTGACCTTAAGGAATAATTTATTAGTCATTATTATATTTTCTTTGATTAAAATAAATTCATTAAGAATATTCAATTACGTTAAAATTATTCTACTTAATTTCTGGGGATAACTATCACCATAAATTTATCATTATTTTATATCCATTCTTGATTTACATCATTAAAAACAATCATCACTCCTTTAAAAATTCAACCACTTTGTTCATATTTGTTATTCAAATAAATGACATTTTGTGTCATGATATAAATGATTACATTTATATCATCTAAAAAACATTGCAGTGTTCCATCATTGAGAACACATTTAAAGTGGAATCTACTTTTTATTATCATCACTTCACTCATTTATGTAGTTAAACCATGTTATTCATTCTATATTTGACAAAGAGCATTAAATTATATAATTATTTTCAATACATTTATATATCTATATCCATCTTGGTCATGTGTAGTCAACATCAGGAATTTATTATTTCATAATTAATTCCCAATATCTAAAATAATTTTCAAACTGATGGAACATAATTCATTAAAATGTTTAAATGATTCCCTTTCCATTTACATAAATGGTACTCTGATACCTATCAAACCATTAAATTTTCAATATAAACTGATTACTAGTTCGAATGGTCAATAAATATATATGATGGAATAATTCAATCTCCTCTATACAAGTTCTATAAAATCTCACCATATACTATTATTATTATCAAATATTAATATTTTGTGTTTTTTACTCTTGAAATATAAAAATATTGGTATTCATACTTAAATTTCACTAAAATAGTTCTCTTTTAATGTTATAAACCAATTATTAGAGGATATTACAAAATTAACCACTTTTTTATCCAACAAAAATTATTATTATTTATTTATAATATTTTTTTATTTTTAATTTGATATTTTTATTTTAATTATCTTATAAAAAAATTTCCAAATACTCCAAACATGGTTCCATAATGTTTTTGATATCAATAGGGGTATAACATGATTTTTTCCATTCAATTGGAAGCATCCACGTGACAACACATTCCCCATGAGTGTTCTTCCATTTTCTAGGTTTCACATGGAATAATCCAACTTCTCATACGTACTCTCTGATTTAACAATCACTAGAATTAATCTTGGTTATCCAATTTTTTATTTGATGGCATGATCTTCACCGGGTCACATAACTACCATGTTGACTCTTAGTCTCAATAATTAATCCATTATGGTTATTTAATGACTAATATTTCACATGGAATAGGGTGTGTTCTATCCCATAATGTTTCCATATGGCCTCTTACAAACCATTCTATTGAACTGGTTAAATGGTTATCTAATTTTTATCATGTTTCCTTGGTCATTTCAGTTTGTGATGATGTGGAGAAATATTCATCATTCAATCAAATGGATAAAATGATATAGATCCTTTACATCACACAGTACCCTACTCCACATAATAGGTCTACATGGTGGAAATCCAATTTTCTAGTCATAGATCAAATGCCCTAGAGGGTCTCATCATCACCTTTCCGCTCACCAAATCACTTTTGCTACATCATCACTTCCCATGAAGTTTGACTGAGGGTCTACCACCTCTATTCCTTACATAAAGTCATCCCCTTATAATTAATGAACCCTAGATTCCATAAACAACATTGATTTTATAAAATTCATACTCTACGAAATTAAAATTATAGATATAATTTGATAATAGAAATAATTATATCTATGATATCTCATAGCACAAAATTAAGAATGTATTGATTTCAAAAATAGTAGAATAATTCAATTGATTATTTTCTACAATGGGATAGAGGGTTTAATGATTTAAAAATTCCCTAATAAATTCTCTCTATGTTATCTCAAAATATCTTTTTCATATTTCAATGAATTTAATATAAGTGGATTCATTATGAAATATGGAATAGTATAATCTAATTTCATGTATAGATTCATGTAACAGAGCATAAAATGGGAGGATATAAAATTCAACCAAAAATGGATTCATAACAATAAAATAAATATACCTAATTTTTATTGATTCATCATTCTCTAGATAATATATTCCTACTCTATAGCTCCTCCATGCCATAAGCCTCTCAGTTCTCTCTTTAAAGTTTGAATACATAGGGAAACCTGGATATAAAAAATAATAAGGCATTTATAATTAATATTAAATTATTCATTAAGAATATTTTACATTTTTTCCATCAATATGATCACAATTTAATTATTTTCAACATATACCCTAGGGTATGAATCCTATTCCAAAATCAATGGTATAGTTCATTTTCTAATCGGATAAACTAATCATGTTAAAGTTAATAATATTACCTTTTTCACCAGATTCTAATATTTCTATGTATAATATACTATGGTGATCAATGTGACACCTAATAACTTCACTTAACAGAAATTACTAATAATAAATTCATCTATATTGAATCAAGAATTGGAATATAATCAGAGGAATAGAAATTACTTGGAGAAGACTCGTACTGTTATAATTACCTAATTTATTATGGGGCTATAACATTTTATACCCACCTATCAGATTATAATAAATCATTCAAATGTGTTCTACATAGAAAACATATATCATTCTTAAATAGGCAATAAAAATGTGATATAGAAATAAGTTATGTAATGGTGTCAAAATGACTATTCGAATTGCATGTGTGAGACCCTCATGTCGCTGTTTCTTTATTTGATAGATTATTTTTGGGATAATTTACGTTTTATAGGAGTTTTACTTGTTTTCTGAGTGTTTCAGGGTATCATGTGGATCTCTTGTCTGAGACTTTAGTAAGTTGTTTCATGACATGGGGAGGCCATTTCATGGCCCTTTTTCTTTCCTTTTTCAAATTTCTAGTCAAAGGGTGATCATGGTTTGTGGTGGAGGTAATACTATAGAGGGTTTTTTTTCAAGTGTGTCGGGGGTGAGGTTGCACCATAGGGGAGGACCCTACAACATGGTGTTTAGGGGATTCAGACCCCAAGGTGTTTCTCCATATAATTACTCTATAAAAAAGTACATAGGTAATGATAATTAAGTTCCTATTGAGGTATCTTGATTCTAATGTCCTATGTGGTCACATCATATAGATGGTATACCTAGGTTTCTTTTCAGGTGAAATTCATTTTCTACACTCCCTCAATTTATTTTATTTCCCCTCCCTTTATCAATCATTTCTATCATCCAAACATAGGTTGTGAACATTGGGAGATCTCCCTTTATATCTTCTATATTTTGATCCTATATTATTTGGATTCCAATCCATTTATAAAGGAAAATACTATTAAAAATCCTACAACTCACTTAGAGAATTGAGGAAGATAACCAAAACCACAAAGGATAAAACTGGTTTTGGAAGTAACCCTCCATAACTTAATGTTTTTAAATTTTGATGTTAAAGATCCCACCAAAATCACCACACTAAGCCTTGCCTATTTTTACACATTAACTATAACTCACAGACATTTAAACAAACATGAATGTTATTAAAATTGGGTAAAGAACACTTTGGTTTTACATAGTCTGGACTAAAATTCATATGACCATGAGAGAAAAATTGTATCATTTTGTTTATACAAAACCAAAGATTATATTATCAAAAAAAATTATCCAAGAGTATCACTTAAGAGAGTAATCGTATTACAATCATACAAATCAGCAACATGGTCCCATACCCTCTTTATAGAGTTTTCAAACTGGTCAACTAGTGACACCACCCTCTGAGAAAGAAATATGTCCACCAATTCACTATTTCAATAGCATATTTACTGTTACAACTTTAGATACAGCTTCCAAACACCGACGTAAGATCAATGATCCTATGCCTCACACATTCCCACAAAATTCAAGAAAGGGTAACATTAACATTTATAAAATTATAATTCATACTTGCTTACTATATTTATGTAAACACATTTAAATGAAATCCTTCTAAAAAATGTCTATGAAAGATAAATTACACTACCTCTACCTTCATCTGAATCGAAGAAAATCTAGAATCACTCCTTCTGGTGGAATATTTTTTATTTGATTAAATTAGGATTCACATATCCCAACTGTGTCCCACTTGAAGACTACTTAGAGGATTATACAACATTCTCAAACACCGCAGCAAAAAAACAATCTCTTGATTCATATATATGAAATATCTCTCAATTCCTTCCTTTCAACTGAGTCTAACTAAGGCAAAATGTCACTGAAATCTCTCCAGAACAAAAGAATTTGTGAATATATCTATTAGATTCTACATTATAGTTATCTTGGGTAATTATATCTCTCTATATTCTATAATATTATGAAATTAATTATGCATATGGTCGATATGTTTCTTCATTTCATGGAACACTAGATTCATATCCAAATTAATTTCACTCTAACTATCACATTATAGAAACCTTTCCCCTAACTACTTCTTCATTATTTAAAATTATTCCTCATCAATACTAGATTCTTTCTTTCTTCCACCAGTACTATATATTATTATTCCATTGTATAAAGTGAAATCATTGGATAAATTCTTGATATAAAACATAAAGTGGTTCTTAAAAAGTAAAAACATATCTAGTAGTGATCTTTTGAGAGTAAGAATCACCCCCAAAGTCAGTATTATCATACCCAATTAAAGTTTCACCTTCTTTGAATCAAATTTAAATATCTTTTGTTGTTTTTTTATATTGGAAATTTTAATTTATAGCTTCATTATTTTATTTCCTTATATTCATCATAAAATTGATGACCACTCCCACTATAAGAGAAATGGTTATTCTAGTGCACACCATAGAGTGTATGAGTCTTCCTAAAACAATAGAATATGATATTCTCTCTACGTGATTCACTTATCCTTCCATTCATGGTGCTTAATGGTTTGAAATATTAATCTGTTCAGTAGGAGGAGTTGAAACATATTTACATGTAGTCATTATAAATATTTCAGTTATTTTTTGGATGATTTATTTATATGATAAAACCAAGATTCTAGTATTCATATAATGTTCAATTCCCATGCCCATGATATTCTTTGATTCACCAAGATCATTCATTTCAAATATTCCTAAAAAGTATTTTTGTACATCCGATATCATTTGAATTAATGGATTTATGAAAATTGTATCATCGAAATATGATAACATAATGATGAAGTCCCTTCCACTATATCCCATCCAATAATTGTAGTGATATGAGTTGATTTTCAAGAATACATTTTCTTTTATTAAATAATCAGACATCCAATTCTAATATCTTGGTTTTTACCTCAGACCATGGATATCTTATTGATATTTTATTCAATTCCTGGTTTCACTGATCCAAAAATCCATAAGGTTTCTTCATAAATATATCCTCATTCAAATCACCCTAATGGAATTTATTCTTATTAACATTATTTTCTAGATATATTCATACAGATGAACCTAAACCTAAAAATTCTTAAATGGTTGAATATTTCAATACTTGGTAGAAAAATTTTTATAAATCAATTCCCTCAATCCGAATATCCCCTTTAGCCACTATATTAGAATTATATCTGTTTTTTAATATTCTTATTCCTGTATTTAGAAAATCCACTTGTTGTTAAGTGATTTCATTCCGAATGGTAACTTTTTTAATTCCCAAGTGTTGTTTATGAGTAGTGAATTAAAATCATCCTACCCAAAATTCCTCCACTTCATGGAATAACCTAGGATATCTACCTCTTTTGGTGTCTTAGGTTCTCTTAAATCCATTATAAGTAATAAGTTAAAATGATATTCATACCAAATTTTTTCTAACACCGGTGAACCACTGTAATTATTCCTTTGATTATACTCTTTATAGACCTAGAACATATGAAATTGAGTCTTTTATATCTCTAACTTCAGCTAAACCTTTTCTTAAGATTTCATTTATACATTATACAGGTTATACTTCCTAGTTTTCTTTACTATCCTATAAATTTTTTTCTGACTTTTTATTCCTTACGGTAGACTCCGATACATATGTGTTTTCTAGAATGATTATTATTCTAAAACTTCTACTTAGATAAATTTGAAATAATAATGTCTATTTCCCTTAAAATTAATTTATATTCATAGTCCAATCATTCCTCAAGTCCAAATCATTTAAGAGAACTTTAAAACTTTTAATATCATTCTTATTGGTTGTCATACTAAATTCAAAACCCAAGAACTTCATCTCTATAGCCCACAAATAAACATAGAGGTGGCTTTTCTACAAGCCTTTATATATCTTTTGAATCAATATTCACATATTCTAAACAACCAAAAACTATGAGATTATTAAATTTTAGGGTTTCACATATAAATTATCTTTCTTCAAATGACCACTTTTTTGTGCTAAATGGATTTTATTGATTAATTATATACTTATATCAACTATTTCCACTAAAAATTCCGAAGGCATTGTATAAGATAACAGGATACATCACACCCTTTCTATAAAAATATGATATATCCTTTCAACCAAACCATAATTCTATAGAGTTTTCAAAATAGGTCTCTTATTCCATATCTATAAATGTTTACAGTATTTTCGAAAATGTATTTTAATAAATTCACTATCACTATATGACCATAAATTTTTTAATTTTCCACAGATTTTTCCCTTATCCTTATATTTAAACTATACAAAAACTCCAACCACGTAAAATATTTTCTTCGGGAGGTACATTAGAGCCTTTACCATTGCTTCATCGATGAAAGTCACAAAGTGTTGTGATTTTATAAAAGATTTAACAGGGGTAGGTCCCTAGACATCAGTATGAAAAATATCAAGCTTCAAGTATTTTTATTGTTCTTCCACTCCAGTAAAATTTTACATTTCATTGCTTCCTAAGTTTGGAAATATCAAACTTATATAGTATAGATATATTATCTTTGTTATTCCTTTTTAAAAAATAATTTTCATACCTTTATTAATAATATTACAAATTCTACTAGGAAACAAATTTATACTTCAAGAAGTTGATGTTTCAGCTAGTTAAAATATTACTTCCCTTTTGGTTAGATAGATTGAGATTTCCTTTAGCCCTTGATCTATGACAAGAGGACCTTCAATAATTTTCCATACTCCTTCAAAACTTGTTTTGTAACCTACTTCTCTTAGTTATCCCATTAATATTAGGTTCTTCTAAAGACCTAAGATATAACCCACATCCTTTAACATAAGAAAACTATTATTATTCATCTGAACATTTGTATTTCATTTTCAAATAATATCAATAGATTCCTTATCCACCCCATGAACTCTCCCAAAGTCTCAGGATACATAACTTTTCATGTATCTCTTTTCACAAGTGGATTGGAAAGATGACCAATAATCTATTATCCAATATTCCATTGGAGTATTGATACACAAAGGTATATTATCACTGCTTTTGGAAGCTGAAATTATAGATCATAATTCACAAGATTTGGTCCTTCTAAAGTTTGATTCTAATCATGAAAATCATTCTTGAGGTGACCTTTCATACCATTTTTCTAGAAAACATCTTCTAGTAGATTGAATTCAACTTTTCTCCCTTTAATTTCCATCGGATTACTTGTGACTTATTTAATGAAGTGAGTATCTCAATTTTTATACATTTAATGTATCACAAAAAGAATATAATGTCTCCCACCTCTATAACTCTTCATTTAGAATCATCTTTTGAACATCATAAAATATCAACCCATTACATTTATAGATGCGCAGAACTATCAACATACATTTCCATGATTTTCTGAAAAGATGATAAAAACAAAATATCCTAGAAATTATCATTAAATGATATATTCACATGTTCTAGCTAACTTTAAATAAAACTGTTTTTATTCACGTGATCTTACACAAACCTTCCTTCTGATAGCATTATACAAAACAATCTATGCATCAAAAACACTTTATTAAGTGTTTTATGATTCTCATAAATATCTTCTTATGATCCCATAAACTCTAATGTGGTTTTACATTCATAAATGTTCAAATATACAGTCTAAGATAATGAAAATACTAATAAAAATTGAGTGTCTTTCGATCCAGCTTTTCCCACTCTCCATTCTCCATAACTTTTGGTTTGACTCTCTTATATCGTGGTTTTAGATATTTTGGATGTGATAATCCTCCATCTGTATCCTCTAAAAATTGAAACATTTCCCATTAAATTTTTCAATATGTATTTTTCGATGTTTTGATGTCATCCATGCAAAAGTTGTAACTCCCACTAAAATTAAAAATATTCCGGGGCATGAAAGAATATTACCTAAGATTTTGACCAGTAGATTACTGATCTTATACTAAGAAATAAACTCTAATACTAGTTTTTGAGACTCTTGCACCTAACTTTTAGAATTAGAATAAGGTTACCAGAACCAAGAAAGTGAAAATATGTTCTAAAAGTAATCCTCTAGATCTAGATGTATCAGAAAATAAATGAAACATATCCCACCCAAATCACCAAACTATGTATTAATTAGTTTGACACATTGACTACAACCCATAAACATTCAAAAAAACATAAAATTAATGGAATTGAGTAAATAACACTTTGGTTCTACATCGTTTAGACTAAAATTACTATTTACATAGGAGAAACATTACATCATTTCTTTTTACTGAAATTAATGATTATAACTCATGAAAATTTTCCAACCATGTGGGTCACCCAATAGATTAATCATATTACAATCATACACATAAGAAATTTAGTCCCAACATTAATTATAGAAGGCCCCACCTAGTCGATTGGTGAAACCATCCTCCGAAAAAAATAAACATTTTTCCATTCACTATTGAACTATAAAATTTCTAACTAAAACTTTAGAGATAACAAAAAACATTTATGTAAGATCAATGATCATATACCTTATACGTAATTATAAAATTCATTCACATGTGACTTTAACATAAACCTCATCCTTCTTCCAATGAACTGATAATATTTAGTTGAACATGTATGAATAAAATTTTTAAAAAATATATTCAAGAGAAATTCCAATGAAATTATCTTCATCCAAATTGAAGATCTACTAGAATCACTCCTTCTGGGTGATTGGTTTTGATTCAATGGTATTAGGTGTCATATATCCCAATAAATCCTTCCTTCCTTTATCCTCTCTCTTATCCTCTATCCCCTCTTCCATTTATCCTACTGTTTACTTTTAATCCAAAACCCATAATCCCTATAAAAGTGATGATTTGGTTTTAGTTTGGTTTTAATCTATATTTCTAGTTATTTAGGGAATATAGGTGGTGTCTCCTTTCTTGGTTTGGTGTTCTCCATGGAAGGTGACATGTTCTGATATAATTTTGGTTGAATTGACGTAGTTGTTTCTATGTTATTCCATTATTTTTCAATTCATGAGATTCATGGATTTTATAAGTGGGGTTTTTTATGAAATAATGGATATATGTGATATATATATTTGGTTTAAAAATATTTCCATGAATTCATGACTCAATACAATGGGTTCTTTAATGTATTCCAAATATCTCTTTCATTGAGTGTTTAAATGTGTCAATCCCTTTATAACAATTCATATGAGTAAAATTTAAATAGTTTCATTGAAAAATATAGGGTTTGTGCCAATTTGTTTCTGAAATAAGGGAACCAAATTTTTAGGAAATGATTTTTAAAATTATAGGTTTTTTCGTTTTTAAATGTTTTGTATGGACTGTTTTAAAATAGGATCTTTAATATATAGAAAGTGAATTGGAATCCAAATTAATATTTCTTCTAAATGGTATTTTGATACATTATGTAGAAAATGTTATAATACTTTTGAGAACCTCTTGATTTATTTTATTTATGTATCCTTCTTTAGGGGTTGTTCATTTATTATGTAATGATTATATGATGTGGAAGGGGTTATTTCTTGTTAGGGTTTCACAGGTGATGTGAGATTAATTTTGTATACTTATAGCTCATGTGATGACTATAATTTATTTATTTTCCCACCACTTTGTTGGTTTGATTATGATCACCTAGGAAACTACGTTATATACCTTGATTTATGATACAATACATTATATAATGAAAGGTCTTGGGTTATCTCTAGCATGAGATAGGGAAAGGTGGGATGTTCTCCTTACGATATCAGTGTGGGAAACTTGGGTGGTTTGTGTTATATTTTACAAACAATGTAGACCGATTGATGGACCTATATTTTTGTGTATTCATAAGGTTTGTCTCACATTATATCCTAGAGAGGTTCTTATGGAACTTGTTCCATTGTTGATTATTTGATATAGGGTATTCCCATTTCATGTTTTCTTGTATACCCTAATTATTTTCTTATTCAGGGAAGTATTTAATTTTTATAGTTAATATTTTTATATACCACTACTTTAATGGTTCCTTCTTGGGTTTTGATTTTATTCATTTATTTTTTATTGGAATTTTTCTAAATGGATTTAAAAATTATATAGGTAAGTTTATTTAAATAGAAGGATTAATGGTTGTTTCATAAATGGGATTTAATAAAAGGTTTGAAATGGTAAAAATTTGTTTCTTGTGAATTTTTCATTTAGAAAAGGGGCCTGATATCAATTTAAATGCATTTTATTACTATGTTTATATTTTTTAAGAGGTGATTTATTCTCTATCGTAGGATAATGCATTTTGGATTCATTGTTATTTAATTAAACTAGAAAATAAATTTTTTATTGTATGTATAAACTATCATTCCTAGACATCTTTATGAATTTAATTGGAAAACTCTTTAGTGGGATCCTACTATTTTGTTATCCAACCCCATCAATACATATCGTGTGAGTTTGTTATGTCTTATAAAGTTTTTAGGTTCCATTTCAGTTTAGTTATCACTACCTTGGGACACCTATGGGTGATTTAAGATATAGTGATAATCCTTGGGTTACATGGAAGTTGTTTTATAGTTTGGTTCAGTTTTAGTTTGTGTTTATTTTGGGATTGTTATATATTATCCAAAATATACTTCCTTTTATTTTTACTATGTTTACTTCTGTTGGACCATGTGGTGTATTTTTTTAATGATATAGCTGGTTGTTATAAATGATTTGAATCATATATATTGGTTATGAAACATTTTATCTATTTTATTAATTTATATTTTGTTATCTTATGTTTCATGGAAATTAAATTCATGAAAATTTATTTTTAAGATTTTGTCTTAGATTCATTTTAAGGTTTACTTTGGTTTGTAGAAAATTCATTCACAAGAGTGTATTCCTTGATTCACAAGGACCTGTTACTAGCTTGTCGGGATCTAAAACACACCTCGGGCCTAGTGGAGAGACAAACTATAAGATGTTTTGATTCATCTTGGGTTGGTTAATTACTAATGGTATTAGAGCCTAGGTTTTTATAACGATAAGGTTCTCAATTATCTCTCATGTTATTATGGTAGTTTTATATTTTAGAGATACTAGTGTTAGAACATGAGAGGTGGGATTGGGGAGATTCTATAAATATCTTTCTCATTTGGAGCCATAAGTTTCCATGGATTGTTGTTATATGTGTCCAAGATATAGATTTTATTCTTGACTAGTTTTATTTAATTTTTAAATTATAAGTGGTTTATTAGATCCCATATTGGATATGTAAGTAATTTTAAGGAATTACTTTAGTTTTTATATGAAAATGGAAGAATAAATGGAGATTCACAATCATATCACATGGTTTGGTAATATGTATAAACCTCATGCATATGGTTTTGAAAATTTCATCAATCTGGTCACAAAGTTTTCATCTGGACCACAAAATTGTGTGGCCAAACCATACATGGTTCAACATAACACCTATATTTTTTCTCATCCTCTTCTGGTTCTGGATAGATCTTAAAGTGGTTCCAAATAATTAGAGATGATTTAAAGAATATTTAAATTATGTTAATGTGAATAATGTTTATTTCATGGTATTATATACCATTTATAATCAACACTTCAATGATTGGAGTTGGTTGAAAAGGAATATTTTAAATGATTTTTTATTTCAAAATCGGTTTTTGTGTGTTGTTTTAAATATTATTTCCTTTAATGTGTTATTTATCAAATTAGATGATATCATTATGGTTTTTGTGAAAAAAAAATATAAATTAAAGTGGTCCATTTTATAAACTCTTTATAATGAATCCATTCTATTTATAATTGGTTTACAATTTAATATTTATTAGAAATGATTTTTTATAAATATTAAAAGTATGGTGGATAATTTTAAAAAGGTTGTTTTGATTTAAAAAGAAAAAGGTTATTTGTTTTTTTGATTATATTCCTTGGTAAAAAGAATTTTTAGATTATTTATTTTATGTCGGAAATATTAAAAAAGTTTTTACGATTTTTGAATGATGTGTATTGTTTTTGTGTGTCCCTCAGTTGATGATGGGATAGGTTTATTTGAATTATAAGACACAAATTTATTACATCTATGTCTTGTGTTATTTAGAAAATTCCCCCAAAACAATCAAGGAAAAATGTAGAAGGATTTTCTTTAAGAATGATTATCTAGGTGAGTCATCTCTTCTATTGGATATGATCTCTTTAGTTCATAACTCTACCAAGTCTTTGAATAGAGTGGGGGAATTTGTACCTCCTCTAGTCTTGGAAATTTTATTAAAGTTATTAAATAATTATATGGATTATTTTGGTTGAGACCAAGGTTCATATGAAGTGTTGGGGAGGCTATAAAGGATTGAGGGAACCCTCAATTCACTTGGAACTCCTGAAGCATTGAGGAAAAGTGATTTTGTGAGTTTTCTTGTGAGAATAATACAAGTTTGGTGGGATTTTATGGTTCCTAATAAGTTGTATCATAACATGTCCTTATGGTTTTTAAGAATATTTTTATTTAGTAGTGATACCACAAGAACATAAAAGTGGCAAAATATTTTGAATTTTTGAGCCATAATCTCAGTGATAGGTTAGTAAGGGAGTATATAAAACACTTTTTAGATATAGTGATATTCTCTCTTGATCTAGTATTCAATGACTCTATGAAAGCTCATCTATATTTTAGAGGACTTCCCCCAGATTATAGATCTGTTATTCTTGGTTCTGGCCTATCGTATTTTCAGGAGGTGGTTGAGAGATCATTGTAGGTGGAAGTTAATCAATCTAGAAACCTATGATAGTTTAAATATTAGTACTACCCTGTAATACTAAAGGTAACCTATCATGTGTTGATTAGAGGATGAACAAACTAGAATTTAAAGTAAATATAGGAATGTGTCAGTCTTCTCAATATCTCCGTGATCCTCTTAATAATAGGAGACATATCATGTTTATTTGGTGTGGGGATCCAAGGATCTATAATCCATATTTTTTAATGTATCAAAGGACCTAATAGAATTATGGTAGTTTGGATCATCATTACTGGTTTTATAAGTTTAATTTTAAAAATAATTATTGGGTGTGATCTGGTTAGTTGTGGTTTTTTATTTATTTTTTATGGATTTTGTTTTTATTAAATCATTTTACGTATTTCAGGTTGTATGTTTTTTGGGTACTTATTTGATTTCCCTTCAAGGGATATTATTATTTTTTTTATAGTCACTCTTGGTTGGTAGAATCTCAGATTTTCAGATTGTATTATTGTATTATTGATTGTTTGGACAAGTTTTAACCTTAGGTGTATTCTTGGGCAACTAGGAAAAGTTTTAATTTATTCAGTTATAAAGTTTTGGGTGTTTGTTTTGTTTTTTGATTTCATTATGAAATAGTGTTCCATGGTTGAGGTCATAACTTATTCTTATAGAGTGATGTGACCCAGGATGAGAGACCATGTTTGTTTCTGATGATCCTTATTTGTGTAATGTTTCTCATTTTTTTCTTGGTCAAATATTGTCAGTAATTTTAGTGATGGAGTCTATTTTTTTGGATAATAGATTCACTTTTGGGTTGTGTTTTATCTTTGGGAATTATGATTTATCTTAGTGGAAAATTAGTTTTGGTTTGTGTAGAAACATTATTTCTTGGGTTTCTGGTGATTCCTTATATAGAGGTGTATTTTTCTATTGTCTTCCCATTTTAGATGAATTATAAATGGCTCGGAGACCTATGGTTGGCCTTAATTTCTCATAAAACTCATATATTATGATCATGTGTGTGTTGTTCTTGGATATACTCATAGGTGTTTAATGATTTAAGGTTTAGTTACCTTCAATTTTTGACTAAGGACACTATGGGGGAAGAAAGAAGTATTTTTCTGAGAAATGTGACATCCATGTGTCCATGTTTCTTTATTTATTAAATTATTTTAAGTAATATTATTTTTTCTAGGAGTTTTCCTTGTTTTCCCAGTGTTGGATTAGTCTAGGGGAGTTTCAATCCAAGACTATAGCGTGGTAAACTATGTTTGAGGAAGGCCACATCATATCCCTTTTCATTGAATTTATGAATCTGTTCTTTAATGGGTAACCAGAGTGTGGAGTAGAGGGTTGTTTGGGGAGTGTCTTTTTTAGTGAGTTGAATTTGGTTGTCAGGGTAATGGTTTTGTTGTGGAAAAAGACCATATGATGTGTTTTTCAAGGTATTAGGACCCAATGATGATACGTTTTGGAGGTTCTACATGTTGTAGTGATTATGCTACACCATAGAGTGGCCTATTGAGGTAGCTATAGGGTGTAGAATTGAGGGACCACATTATAGAGGTGGTCTATATAGATTTTTAAATTGGTTAAATTCTTATTTTACCCCCATCTGATTTACTTTCTTTAATAACCCATTATCCTTTACTTTAATTATACAATAATGGTGGAATACATAGATATATCTGCATCCCCATATTCTTAATTTTTATCCACCGTTCTTTGGATTCCTAGTGATTTATCAAGGTAAATCCTTCCTTACTTCGTCATTTATCTTATCCACTATCCCCTCTTCCATTTGTTTTAGGGTTTCATTTTTACCTTAAAAACATAATCACAGTGCAAGTGATTTTTTGGGATTAGGTTGGTTCTAGCCTAGATTTTTGGTTTTCTAGGGCTCATAGAGTGTATTTCATTTCTTTTTTTAGGTTTTATCCTTGGAAGGTGACACAATTTAACTCAATTCCTCTCATATTGTGGTTGTTGTTTTTATGTTATTCAACTATTTTGTGATTCATGAAATTAATTGATTTTATAAGTGATTTTTCTATAAAAATATGGCTATATATTATGTATATGATGGGTTTACAAAATTGTTTCCATTATTTCATGGTTTTTCATAATGGGTTCTTTACTTAATTTTAAATATATCTTTGAAATTAGTGTTTAAATGTGTCAATCCCTTTGTAAAAATGCCTTTAAGTCCCATTTTAATGCTTCTAGTGACCAATGTATGGCTTAGGCCCTATAGTTATTTCTAAAGGAATGGAACTATGTTCTTAAAGAATCATTTTTTAAATAAAAGGGGTGATGAATTCTAAATGGTTTTTATGTATTGGCTTCAAAGATTGGTTTTAATATGTTGGAAGTTAGTTGAAATATGAAGATAAATTTCTTTTTAATGGCATATTTAGCACTTTATGAAGTAAATGGATTGATTCTTATGAGATATGACTGGTTTTATAAGTTCTTTTTTAAAAATTTAGGGGGATTCATCTATTATTTAATGATTATATGATGTGAATGGTGTTATTTAATTCAAGTGTGTTATAGGTGAGGTGTGATTTATTTTTTATTATTATGATTCATGTGATGATAATTTGTTGATTGTTTTCTTACCCCTATGTCTGTTTGGTCTTGGGAACATAGGTAACTATACAGTAGAACATGATTTATTCTACATTAGTTTAGAGTAAAAAGGGGTGGTGTTCCCTTTAGGGTGAGAAAAGTTTGGATGGTGAAATCCCCTCATGATGTTAGTATTGGTTATTAGTTGGTTTGTTTTAGGGTCAGAATGAAACTTAATATGGTATTTGGCACTGTATTATTGTGTATTTTTTAGGGTCATCTCACTTTAGGACCTAAAGACTTTCCAATGACAATTTTTTATAATTTATCATTATATATATATATATATAGAAATGTCCTTTTATGTTTACTTTTATCCCCTTATGCCAGTATTTTTTTGTGGCTCCATTTAATTTTAATTATTTTTTTTAACATTCTATTTTCATAATGGTTTCTTCTTGAGTTTTTCTTGTATTCATTAATGGTTAAATGGTATAATTTTATAAATGGATTTAAAATGGTTTAGTATTTTTTTTAATATATAGATAAATGGTTTTTTTTATATATGGGATTTTATAAATGGTTTGAAATGGGGGAAATGTATTTACTTTTTTGGTTTTAAAATAAGTTCCCCTCTTCAGTTTTAAATAATTTTACTTCTCAAGGCATATTTCTTTTGATTATGGATTAAAATAATTGTTTTATTCTATTTGGAAAGAAAAATTGGTTTAGTTTCTTTATTTCCTTATTAAAATGTTAAACCATTTTTCTTAAAGTATTTCAAAACTATTTTTTGTGATATTATTTATGAAATTAATTTTATAAACTCCTCGGTGAGATCATGTTGGGCCTGTTATCTCACACCCAACATAAACACTTGTGTTTATGTATTCAACTGTTATGTTTTATATAGAAACTATGTTTTATTTCAGTTTTTATATCACTTCCTTAGGTCATCAATGGGTGATTTTAGATGTAGTGAGAATACTAGGGTTTTATGAAGTGATTTTTTGATTTGGATCATTTTTAGTTTTATTTCATTGTTGTGATTGTGTTGTATCAGCCAAGATAACCTTAACTTTATTTTTATTCTTTTGGATCATTTGGTGTATTTGTTTTAGATTATGTAAAATGTTTTTTATAAAAAAATTGAATCATATTTATTGTTTATGACTTTTTACATCTCTTTTATTTACTTTAATATGCCTATATTATTTTTCAAGTAAATCTAATGTAAAGATATTTCATGAAATATTTTTGGTGTAGATCAACTATCATGGTTACAATTATTTGAGTTAAAAATCCTTCATATGATTTTTGTCCCTTGACACCTAGGAAATAGTTACTGGTTTATGAGGATCAATAATTACATTTGAGAATAGGGGTGATTTTTTTCAAGTGACGTTTTAGGTCCGCTCATCCAGGTTGTTATAGTAATTCATGTTGATACCCAAAACCAAATGGTAATATATAATATAAGATACAAAAATGATATAATAAACATATAATAAATGGTTTTAGTCCATGACAAAAGCAATAAATGTGGATGAATAACATAAGATCAATTTTTGGAAAATAGGAAGAAAAGGGAAAAGAATCTCTTATAAGACTCAAGGGATTTTAATTAGGTAAAACGTAAAAAAGAAACCTAATTGAATGAATATATATATATAAAGAAATAGGATGAATGAATTACATAAATTAATCGTTTTAGAAATATTTAAAGATGAATGGAGGGATATAACAGTGATGTAGAACATATCATCTAGAATGAGAATGAATAGGAAAGAACCCTTACCTAAAGTCTTGGATTCCATAAAAATATCCCATAAACTCTTTAATAATCAACATAAATTTAGAAAATAAATTCATAAATACATTTTTTATATTTACAATCATTATTTATTCAATTATTAGATTAATATTTTTAAATCGACTGTCATGAAATTGGTTTGGTTCATTATTCCAAAACCACCGTGATGTAATGGTAATGGTTAAAGGATCATATGAAATGGTCACATAAGCTCAAAGAGTTTCAATTTATATGGTTCATACCATTCCATATGTGATAGAGTATGAAATATCAGTATATAGTTTCAAATTATAATAATCTTCCTTGGTAATATTGTTTTATATGGTTAGAAATTAATATAATTGATTCAATTTTATATCATTAGTATTGATAAAGATATTCTGTAAAAACTTATGTATTTGATATGAGTTTTTCTATATTTTATTATATGATATTTTTGTATAATAATCCATGATATTTCTTTTCATTCCACTACCTCTTCTTATCATAATGTATGACATATAATAATCATTGGGAATAGTGAATGCTATTATACAACTTATATTACATTTTATGTTTGATCAAGGAAAATTGAATGTTAATAAATTAAAATTTGAATCTCAACCACATAACCTGCCATTTATGTTTCATAATATGAAACACAAGGGAGTATTTTCATAACCAAATGGTTATAAGAAGTTTTAACTAAAATTCCATTTAATAAAATGTTATGAGCATATGAGGAAATTATTGAATACTCAACCATGTATCAAAGGCTATATAAATAGGTAGTTCCCCTATTAAGGGGTTTTGAGCTCGTCCTTAGACCCTTTCAATTTTCCCTCACCATATAGCTCTCTTCTTCTCCTTATTTGAATCAAAGATATTCTATCATATCATGGATGTGAGAGTAATCCCACCCAAATATCGAATGATTTGGTCAATCCATGTATACACCATGGAGGAGGTATTCCACTGGATACCTCTTAGTGGTCTTCATAAAACACTATTTATATCCAGTAGTAGAGGCTCATTGGTGCAAGGTACAATTTCATTCATTTAGTTTATACATCATTTTAATTTTTCAAATCATTGTGACCTTGAGAATTTAAGGCTTTAATAATTTATATTATTATGAAAAAACATCTTTCAATAAAAAAAATACCCATCAGTGGTATCAGATCCCTTCCATGTTGACATGATTCTAAAAATCATTTTACAATTGATGAAAAAATATATTCTATTTTATGTCATTTATTTTATTATTAAAAATAATATTGAAATTAAACTATCTCTTGTCTTACAATATTGGATATCATAAGATATAATAGGGTCGCTCTATATAATATGTTAAATAATAATAGGAGTTTATTCATAATCATTTGGTTTTTTGATATGTTATAGCATATGCTATGTGTGTTGTAACCTATAATGAAACTTTTTTATTCTTATATATATTAGAAAAATAGATCATCATTCTGCTCTAGCGATATACCAGATATTTTAAGATATGAAACCTAAGCTATCAAGGGATGTGTCGTGGTAGAAGGTTATTTTTCATAAAATACAGTAGACAACACTACATGTTGCAACTTATGATATAACTGATATCGTTAAATACGATATCAAGAAAATAATATAATTTATAGGACGTTTATAAATTTAATTAAATGTATTTTTGGATGTTTATATAATTTATAAATGTGTTCATAAATTAATTAGTTTTAAAATATATATAATTAATTAATTAACTTTTTATGAAACATTTATTAATTATATGTTCATAGTATTAATTTTTACTATTAAATAACTTTATAATTTCTATGGAACAAATTATAATTAGAAATAATGTATTTCTACTCAAATTATAAGTGTAATTTAATAAAGTTTTACCTATAAATAATAATAATTATTTATAAAATGTTTATAAATTAAAAAAATAGAATAAATATATGGTTGTTTTTATTTAAAATTATGAATTGTTCATAATTACATAATTTGAGTTATTCAAATTAAAATACCTTATTTGAGAAATTTTTAAACCATATCAAATGAGTTTTAAAATTTGACATTATTAAGTTTTAAATAACACTAAATATGTTATATGTGTGTGTGTGTGTAAAATATAAATTTTTTACATGATTAGAATATTAGGAAAATATAAAAAAAGTTCACATGGGAAATAAATATGAAGTGTTTAAATTTATTTACTTATAAAATTTCCATAATTAATGTCTAAATTATAGTTTTTTTATAATTGATTTATTTATAAAATGATAAAAAAATTATATCCTATTAAAGTATATGAATTTTTCATTTATTCAGTTCATTATATACTTTATTGATAGATATCATTGCTATATTATGAAAATGGGTATGCTTTGAGCTTAAAAGTCAAACTGATTCAATAAATTGTTGTACATGCATATAATGTGTCACATGCTAGGTATGAAAAACTTATTTACTATTATTATACATTGAAATTATCTTGTATTGGATTAGGAACATGTATATAAAGATTATTTATAGTTTATAAATACTTGGTACTAAAATATTGGTTGAATTAAATTCTATTATGAGTAAAGTTACAATGGGTAAATGGACTTTCTGTCAGGATGTTAACTCTCCTAGAGTCTTATGCCCAATATATAAAAGTGGGGTTGGTTTTATGTCACTCCAAACAACCACTTATAGGTATTTTTAATTTTATATGATGATAATACTTTATATGAAATATATTCATATACCTTATTCATGAAATACATTTAGATACGTATGAATATTGTTGGAATTTACTTTTGAGTTAGTAACATAAGATATGAGTTGTGTATATAGTTACACCCCAGTATGGTTTGAACATATTGAATTGGTTGAAGGAATAAGATTCTATTTTGGATAATTTTGGATGAAAATATGTTTATTAAAATAAAAACTTCCATTGAATCAAAAATCTGTGATGATGCATTGTGAACATCATTGGGGACCTACTTTATAAAGGAATGTGGTAATTGGGATGGTTTTTCTAGTAATGATTCAAAAAGTGAATTGGTTGAGATAATGGGAGGTCTAACTTATTACACCTTTTAGGGTATTCTTATATACTCTTGGACTCTCTTATAGATTTAATTCAATGTTATGAATCCTTCCCATATTTCAATATGAAATTGGTTTCCCATGTGCATATATTTGTTCATTAAAATGTATTAATTTAAACATCAGTATGTATCTGAGGTTATCCATTTTACACATTATTAATTAATGATGCTTATTTATATAAGAATATGATTTAAAACTACATAGATAATAACCCTAGACATTATTTCAATCCATGGAAGTTGTTGGTATTCTGTGGTATTGGGATCAGGCCCATGAAAAAGGCTTCATATGTAAACATATGAAATGAATCATAACCCTTGTAGTTCGTCAAAACTAAATGGGAAATTTTGAATCTTTTAAGGTTATATGATAAGGACTGGTTCATGTATTTTAACGTCTTATGGTATGTACATGTAGGTAGAAGGGTTTCTAGAAATTTTTGATATGGTATTTATTAAGAATAATCCCTTTCTAGTTGAACTCAGATTGAAAATAATCCAATGAGGGTAGACTGGTCTAGAAAATGAATATGGTTTTTTGAGGTAGATATGGACACATTTAGAGTATATTCTAGGTTAGAAACATAAGGTAGTTACCTAGATGGAATATGTCCCTTATGGTATAGGGATGATTTAATTGGAAATATTTCCTAATTTAATGTGATTCTAGGGAATATGACCCTAGGGAAAAGGACGTTCTGGCTCACAAGAATATAACCAAGTGAGGATTGAATATTGATGATCTCATGAGTAATTTGGACCAGTGAGGATGAAAATAAATGATTTATGGTGTTGATTTTAAACCTTGGTAAGGATTTTTACATATCCCATAAAACTAGAGTCAATACCCATGTAATTTTAAAGGTATAATTTAAGTTTGTTTAGAATAACCAACCAATTATTTTCATACAGGAAGAAAATTGTCATGAATTTTTACATCTTGTGACTTGGACATTTAAAATAAGGTTTACCATCATGTTATAGATATGTATGCCTCATGAATGGTGTAAAAATAAAGGATTGAGTGGTGATTAAACATATGGTACATCAATTGAAAGATATATTGGGTCTTACAAATGATAGGAGGCCCATTTGGGGAATAACTCATTGGGTGGAGAAGAAATCTGTCATTGAGACATAAGTTGGAGAATAAACCTGGATGGAAGTCTATATTATCAGCACATTAATTATGTTGAATGCATGATAAAATTATATATCAAAGCCCATTTGAGTAATTCTTGGCATTCTAAAGAACAGATGATAGAATATTGATCACGTTGTATGAGAGTGCACAATTATATCTAAATGGATCTCATATATTAATGATTCACAGTGAGATTATCCTTGGTGAGTTAGTGATATCACCAATAGAAACCATTATGGTTCTTATACCTAATAGGAGTCCCATCACCATGTCTTTATACCTATTAATATATAGGGAGAGATATAGAGTTGGGTGTAATATAGCCTCCTGTAATAAATGAATCCATGATAATGATTACCCCATGGGTTGTACCTATCTAGGAAGACATCTGAGAGACTAATTTTATAAATGGAATCCACAATAAAAGTGGATCATGTCATCTTTCATGACCAGATCCTGTGGATCCTATGGTTTCAAAGGAGGTTTTTGTTTGTAATTTTTTTTGGTTTTGACCTTGGTGAATGGAATACATGGAGGTATTCTAGTTTTGGGTATGATATATCATATGGAAGTCGTTGAGTGCATAAGACAATCACATAATACAAGATAGCTTGACACTAGACTACATGAGGAATGAGGGCCGCATAATGCGTGTCCACAGTAAATAAGGGATTCACAAAATAGGCTTGTAGGAGAGAAGATATGTGATTCCATTATCACATGACCATGTTATATGCCCATCTACCATCAGTGAATGACACTAATAACACACTATCACATGAATATCACATAGATATAATCATATAGATGCATCTCATCAGATTTAGATAATGTTGATGTATCTTAAGGAATAATTTCTTACTATCTTCCCTTGAATAAAATAAGTCACATTGGATCACATGGACAAAAAAACCACAAAGAGTTATTTTTAGCATTAGATTAAGCTGTGAATCATGTTGAATTTTCTAAATATGGAAACCTATGTTGAGTGTCCCTTCTCTTTAACACTTATATCTGTCTTTATGTATTATTTGGTTCTCCAGGTTCCCCCATCCTAAATTATAAATTGTGTATTTATAGGAAATGAGTAGGCAGGGAGTGAGTAACTAATAAGTTACGTCTCAGAACTCACGGATGACATTAGAGTTTCCACATCAATGGAATAGATCATGCAACCACATGGAATCACTATCTTTGAGCCACATGATATAGTTGCATCATGTGGTCGTTTGACCATTCTATCTAACATGGGTCATATGTGGTGTTCTTACATGGTATTTATGATCACTCCATGCAACAGTCATCACTCCTCATGGGAGACTTTATAGTTTCTTAATAATATCTAGATGATTCTAGGGAATGTTTTAAACTAAATTTATCTTTAAATTTTTTATTATGGACCATCCATGAGAAAGGGGGTGTCAAAAAAAATTTCCCATATAAATTGCATTCAATTATTATGATAGGAGCCCATTTCAGAAGATTTTGACACTCATCAATGATTTTTAGGATCCAAAGGCATTCAGACACTATATATATTTTTATAGGGACCCATATTTTTACTCTTCAATTCAAAATCTATTTTGAGAATTCTTTTACTTGTATAATTTTCTTGTGATATTATGACATTTGAGAAAACAAAATGAGAAAACCGCATGAGAGAACCATGCGATCAGAAGGTATAATAATAAAGCTAATGTATTCAGTTCATGTGGTTTTTAGTTTTAGTGTCTACACGATGTCTTGTTAGATATCATGTGATAATCTAGTAGGTGATGTTATTATCATGTATATCATGTGATTTATTGTATGGAGGTCTTTACATTTCAATTTCATTATATATTTTTTGTTTATATTCCTTATCTAAATTGATTTATTCCTTTTTTATATGACTTCGAAATAAAATTATTAGGAAAAATTGGTGAGGTTGTTCAAAATCGTCCATATCATGAACACTATTCAATTTAATCATATTCAGTAGTTACACACTTTTATTTATGATCACATTGTAATTAACCATTGGGATTACCCATTATAAAATTATATTCCATTATATAGGTTCAGGATTCTAAAAAATGCCCCAATTTTGAAATCATAAAAATGAAATCAGATACCCTCATGAGTTATCAGCCATCAGAATGCGGTATATTCTAATATTTCAACATCTGGTCACTTAATCAAAGAGGATGAATGTGTGGAAGGATATTTCATTGAAAATACGCCTATGGATATCGAGGATGAAGGGAATTCACTCAATACCTAGACTAATTTCTACTAGTATATAATGAATCAATAATCAACTAGTCATGAACAATATTGGTTGATAAACATGGACGCCCTATCAAGAGGACATTTCATCTTGGACCTGGTTGGCACTTCCGTCTATTTTAGAAAATTCAAGAGTTAAATGAAGGATATAGGATTATATGAGGAAGAATTAATCTAACAAACTCCTTCCTATCATAATAAACATATTATTATAGACCTTATCCGCGGTTGGTGTCTAGATATGAATACATTACACATAGTGTATAGAGAGGAAAAAGTGATCATATGAGATGTGAAAATGATTATAGGAGATCTAGTATTAAGAGATATGTATGATGAGTCTATTCAATGGTCATATAAATAGGGAATTACTAATAGTAATCCACCAATTTTTACGGATATACTAGATTTCGTGGAAGAAATCATTGGAGACAACTTTCTCTAAAAATTTTATGATCATTTTACATCATTGGTGGGATGGTTCATCAAGAAGATTAGACAAGAACCACAACTAAAAATTTCTAGAGTATATCCAACCTGGAAAACTCTTAGATTTAAAGTCCCCTGTTAGAACACTATAGATGAAGGGAAATTGAAAATTTTGGGGTGTGATTTCACTTGTTATGTTGATCATTTGGTAGGATTGGAAACCATATTATTGATGTTTCTAAGAAGATACATTCTCATAATTTTGGAGTCCAAATAAGGGTTAGAATTTTCATCATCATGATGGTGGCACCCCAAGATAGTATAAAGTGGTTCATCTTATGTTTCCATGTACTATAGAAATTATACCACTATCTTGCCCATGTTCATAAGGGGAATTCCACATTGACACTCATTGGCCCTTCATAATTTTTATGGAGATGGATGTTGACTCATATAGGTGGGTATGATTTCCTTAAAATTCAATAGATTTCAAGAACATGATTATGGACATATCTCCAAATTTATAGTTGGTTTTACCCAAGATCACTAGAGTATCGAGAAACAAATAAAAAACTCAACCAATATGACAAATTTATATATTGATCAAATGGGTTCTGAGCTGTAAATACTAAAAATAATGCTACTGATAGTCCCAATGAACATGCATGTCACATATCTATTTAAGAGGGTGTATTTGATTCAAGAATAGAGTAAGAAGTAATTTTTTAAGGATATTTTCCTTGAAAATTCAATATTAAAATCAAGTGATTCCAAAAAAATACCACACACCTCCTTACACTGGTGGGATGGAAAGGTATTCACTGTTAACACATCAATTTTGGTTAATACTGATAGGAGAAGATAAAGGTATAGAGGTGACCTTTATTCTATATAATTATACTATTAGGCTAAAATATGGCTCTATCAATACTTGGATGTGTTCATGCCATGGAATCCAGCTAGAAATATTAGTGAAAAACTCTAACGTTTTTTTGATATCAAAAGGTGGAGAGGAGCAAGGGGACTTAAAAAACATAAAAAGTCATGGTAATTAGTATCTTCCAAGAAATAATCCAATAATATGGATTTTCAAGAAGAAAATGATGGATCCCATTCCTTCTATGTGTATTATTCTTTTTCTAATTTCAATCCATGTCCTACCAGAATATTTGGATGCCTTGAAATAATGGGATTCGTAGAGAATGATTTTTTTGTTGAAGAATACTAGAATATACTCTATGTTAAATATATCAACTTATCAAAATTCGAACATTAAATTAATCTCAAGCTTATTTTCTTCATTTACAAGACTAAATAATTCAGTTCTTATCTGGAATAAATAAATACTTTTATTCACTCCTTTATGGGTAGGGTTTATTCCTCACATCGAGTGATAGAAATGATGATGTCAAGAGAGGAAGTGACCGATAATGAGGAATAGGAAAAAATAATTTCTATTATGATCTAAATAATTTTTTTTTCTATAAAAACATAAATCTCAACCTTTTAAAACGTTTGTATGAGTCCATATTTGATAAATTTCCTATTCTTTTTGTGTAATATATTGAGGAGTAATGTTGGTTTTAGTAGATACTCTTTACAATGAAAGGACTATGGAAGAAGGATCCCTTTTCATGGAGAAGCTCATATATGAGGTAATTACTGATCATGTGGGATAATTTCTACCTTATCCACCACAAACTATTCTTATTGTGAGATTATCTTCATATGAGACAACTAAGTAGTGGCAAGTGAAACAACTTAAAATACACCTCAATTATAATATGACAAGTTAATATTGTACCTTCTCACCCAATTATATGAAGATTATGATTCTTTTTGGATGATTTTATTTATGTAGATATTGATCCATGATCTATATGAAAAATATTACTAATAACACAAAACATGAAACTATCAGGATCCCAGAATGATCTCCCACTAGTGCGGTGATAGGAGTAACTCTTAAGAGGTTAGTGCCAACTAATGACTTAGTTGGGTAATGTTTTCCTCCTATGGACCCAAATCTAGTGTGTAACACCACAAGGGTATTAGATTCTATGGTTTTAAGAATACAGTGACTCATATCACCTAGCCTTCTGAAGGAAACCTCAATGAGAGAAATAGTAGGTGAACTCAATGAATGGGAGTACTTGGTCACATTGACCATTATACACACTATTAGGCTTCTAGTGGATGATTCCACAAGGGTTCCTGGTGTGATGGAGTCACCATCTCAAAATAGATATTCTTCTACACTTCTAAAATGAAATTCTATAGGGGTGGTGGCAATGAAATCACAAGGTAGGTCTGATCAAATTATATAAACCCTTAATTGAACTTAGCTGACACCAATTAGTGTTTTCATGGGTTATTTATATCTAATAGTTACCACACTCCTATAAAAATGTATTTTTTCATTCCCGAAGGATCACTCATTAAAATAGTAGTTATTAAGGAAGAGGAAATGGTCAAAACTCATAGAGGATCAAAATTATTCCCAAGCCTAAGTTCATTAATTATTTCTATTCCTTATAAAAGGCTAGTGGATAATCTTATGGGGGTGAATATGTAACAAATTACTCAGTTTTTTATCTTGATTTAGTTGAATAATACATTTCATAAGGTATGAGATTACAGATACTTGTAAATTGTAATGACCAATGTTTTTCTAGATGCTAAATTTCAGAAGATATTTGAATTTTTTTCTGGGTGAGAATGAGGAGTAAAATTGTCATTTTCACTTAGCAGATGATCTTGAATAATTTTTCTAGCCACTCCATTAGTTATCAAATAGTTTGTTTACCCTAGTACAAGAGTTTTGTGAATTTTCAAGTTGTGCGTTCTATGGAGGAATATTTAATTAATTAAATATTAAATTATATTTGTAGGTTTGGTTGGATATATATTTTTAATAGAGCATTGGATTATTATTCTAACTCGTTGGTTGATTCCAGCATGGGGGTTTTTTATTTGGTGAGGCATAAACCCACTTTGGGCTATGAGACTCAGGATAGGTGTCAAATGGGAACTTAATTAATAAACTAATTAATTAATTAATATCCACCCCTTTCAATTTATATTCATTATAGGTAGTTTTAGAGTGATTTACCTTCATACATGGATAATTTATTGAGAGAAAAGTGGGAAGAAGGTTCCAACATACCTCATCCATGGTGTAGATCGAGATCGTATCAAGGTGAATCATCTTCTAGGAGTGGATTTGGACCCGAAGCATCGGTGTTTACACCACGAGGTGGGATAGTTTTTTAGTTTTATTCTATGGTCCTCATAGATGTGTTTTTTAATGTATTAGAACCATATTATGTCTTCTAGGGAGCCCATTTGGGATGATTCATGCTTAATCGGGGTAAACATGCATTTTAGGTGGTTTTTAGGTGTTTCTATTCAAGAATCCAGACTAAAACATTTGTGGGTTTAGGAACATATGATATGTGTTCTTCTCGTTATGAGAAGATGAACTTTTTTTACTACACATCATATAGTGGTTCATGGAAATGTGGTCAAGTACTTGGTTAGGTGGAATTTTTTGAACTATATGAAGTGTACTTGGAGTACACGTCGTATAGTGGGACATGGCCATATGATCAGGTACTTGGGTAGTAACTTCATGTATGGGGAACATGTTCATGTGGAAGTACATGCATTGACCCTGGGAATGATATGTCCATGTATGTAGTACATGTTCAGACCCCATATAGTCTGTGGTTATATATGAGTACATATCCGGACCCCATGTGAGTCAGGTCATGTAGAAGTACATGGTTGAGAAGGAGAGTTTGGAGTACATGTCATGTACTAAGGGAGAAGGCAGTGTACTACCCCTTTGTTGCTATTTATAGTGGTTTTAGTGGTTTCTCACCCCTATAGTTGTAATGAGACATAAGAGAAGTCCATTTTTAGTTTTTTATACATAAAACATGATGGTGGAGCCCTTGGGGTGTTTTTATGACTTATAATATGTTGTTTGTTGTGAGTAAGTTACGATATAGATTTTTTCCTCCAAAAAGAGATTTCAGTTGTATCCTATGAGTGATAAATGGGATGAGACCATGTGAAAGATTCATGCAGATGATTGGAGTTCATAGAATGAGTTTTTCATAATCCTTGATTAGTATTGGAATGGGATCATCCATGTTCAGTGGGATGGAGTTGCGATTTGAGGTGTTGGATAGTTCAGGTTTACAGGCCGACATAGGGTTACTTGAAAAGGGGTTTGGCTTAAGTCCATCTTCGTTATGTGTATTTATACCATTGAGACCTATGAGGAAATGAGATACTAGGTACTATTGGTGTTATGTGTGATCCCTGAGATATAGGCTTTGGACCATGATATTGGTTATTACCAAGTATTTCAAGAGGTATTTTTCTAATTATGTTCTAATCCATGGGATCCAAAGAGGGATACATCAACTTTCCTACCAGTTCTAAGGATCCAAAGAGGGATTGATTTTTATATGTGTTACCCTAAAGGGACATGTGGATGCCTGATTGAAAGTCCATCCCAAAGAGGGTGAATTTGTTTGGGTAATAATAATTGTGGGTGTTCCCTCGGGACCTGAGTTGATGTATGATTTGAACATGATGAGATATTGATGATGAGCATGGGTGCTTTGGTTATGATACATCGTTCATTCCCATGGGGTTATTATGATGTGGTTAAGATGTCATATTGAAACTCTGGGAATGTATAATATACTTTTGTATGGGTTTTAGAATGATTTTCTAGACACTATTATAATACATTATGGTTAAGGTGCCAGAGTAACGCTCTAGAAACCATGGTTTGGGGATGACAGACTAACTCTATGTATCCATGGATTAATATCTATAATGATTATCTAGGTACCGTGGTTTGGGGATAGTGGATTTATGTTATGAATCATTGTTCTTGGTTCCATACCGATGGTCTAGGCACCATGGTTTGGGGATGGTGGACTGATGCACTGCATATGTGGTTTAGGTGCCAGATTGATTCTCTATGATCCATAGTTTGGGGATGGAGGAAGGACACTCTTCATCTATGTTTTAGCTATCATACTAAGGCTCTAGGAACCATGGTTTGGGGATAACGTTCTGATACTCTTAATCTATAGTTTAGGTGTTATACTGTTTCTATAGGCATGATGTATTGTGTGTAGTTTTTGTTTCAAACCAATGTTCTAGGGACTATTGGTTATAAAACATGGGTTTTATGTTAGATTGACACTCTAGTGTATGGTAGTACTCTAGCATGGTATAAGTACCTATGAATTAGGAGACTTAGTACCAAGGATGAGATAAAGTGGGGATTCATGGGAACATAATAAGCATTGGCTTATATTTGTAACATGGATGGTGGGACTATCATGGGAAAGGTCTCTGGGTTTAGGGGATTAGTTGGGACTTCCATAGAGGTGGAACCAATGTGTTACTTGGGATAAAGGGTCATCAATATATCCTCATAGAGATTAGTGCATTAGACAACTCAAGTATAGTTGATTAGATTCCTAGACCCAAGGATCCACTATAGTTTTTTTTTATTTTTTTTGTTATTCTTTGGCTAGACAGAGAATACTGCATGACCATTTACTTATGGAAGCAGGTTATAGGATCACCAATGGGAGTACCTTATTGATATTTATTTCTCACCCCCTATATGTTCACCTAAGTGTGCGTGCAGACCTTATTTCAACTTGTAAGATGAGAATGGATGCATGATATGTAAGGAGAAGTCCTAGGATTTCATGATTGAGTGGGTGGCTCATGTGGATTCTGATGATAATGAAGGAGAAGGTCTAAAGGGTACTATAGACCGTATATGTGACATGTATAGGAGTTTTATGTATAGATTTGTGTATTTATTTTTCCATTTTTTATGTGGTCTATGTGATCTGCCTAGTGGGTCATGATGTTTGTATGTATGGAATGGCTTTTTTGGGACGTTACTTCATTTCATTTTATTAAATAGAGCTTCTATTTCAGTTTGTTCATTCTATATAAATTACCTTATGTGTATTCCATTTTTTCAATATGATATGTGGGTATAGTCTCCTCATAGTTCCACATAAGACCCCTGCTTCTAGTCACTATCATCTGGCATATGAGTATGCGTGCTTGAGGACTTATGGAGAACCGGCCCATGGCACCAATTTAGTGGAATTCAGGTTGGGTTGTTACAAATATTTATCATAGGATTTACATTCATTTGTATATTACTATTTGGGATTTGGTAAACTTGTGATATATTACTGTGTCAAATACTATGATAGACATCATCTGGTACGTTATGAACACCTTTCTAGTAGTAAGTCTAGGTTATCATGATTGGGATTGATGTTCTTGGTTAGTGATGTTATGTTTTTATAATATTTTCACCTTGTTTGATTCACATTTTGTTTAGATTTTATAGTTTGTGATGGATTTATATCTCTTATCTCATTGTAAAGAGGCTAGGGGTCTTGTTTTGACTCTTGTCCTATAGAGGAAAGTGGTACACTATGCATCGTGGTAGGAATGTATGATCCACATGTTGTAGAACTACTAGTGTATGGTTTCTTTGAATACATAGGCTCAATTTTTTAATGTACAAACAACTTATCATAAACTTTTTCCCCATATAAGTACTGGTTGTAATTCTACTAAGCTGGTTTAGCAATTATATGGTTATTTTTTAATGGTATGTTATGTGGATTTTTTATCAGATGCTCAATGATGAGGATCCTGATGTAATACGCATTCACAGTAGGTTTAGTTAACCTTTTGGGTTAGTGTGGTATAATTATATGACTATTGGACCCTTTTTGGGTGGATTATCTTCAAGGTTGGTTATGTCTCCTGGTCCTCCAGAAAGTGATCTGATGTGTAGATGCTTGTAGAGGTCTAGTACCCTAGATATGGGTGGTTGGTTTGACATGTGATGTATTTCATATGTGCTACCCTCAATGTACATGTTTATATCATGTGATGATGGTACAAGAGTGTGTTTAAAGCCCCAAGAGTTTTATGATTCTGCGAGTTAGAAAAATCTGTGTGGTTGAACATAGAGACTTTAAATGATACACGGTAGGGATATGTGGGAGGTCCTGGTGATCCTTCTTTGAAGTGACTCTAGTCTAGGGAGTTAGTTTCATTTTACTTTCAAGGGTAACCCATAAGAGGGTTTGACGAGGTTGTGTGTGATTTTGGTTTTGTTAGGCACAAATGGATGCATCCGACAATTGGTAACATTGCACAAAAGCTGCAGTCTAGTATGGGATTTAGGCAAGTTAGATAACTTCTTATTTTATAAGGATCACTTTGACATACAAATTCGTTTTTTTGTGGTTGGTTAAAGTGTGGACGTTTAATTTAGGTTTTTTATTAGTTAATGGTTTTGCTATAAGGATGTTCATGGTGTTTATGAGTATGATTGGGAGCATATAATGTGCTATATGGTTATGTGGTTATAGATTTTGAGCACAATTTTCATGGGATGAGACTCATTAGAGTTGAAATCTGGTTCTATGCTTGGGTTAAGAAAGAGTGTGTAATGGATAATCATTGATGGTGTCTTGGAGTCATGAGTGCATGGTGGAACACTGTGCCATTTGGATTGTGGATCAGACATTATGGGAGTTTATTATCAAGGTGCTTCAGTTGAGATGATTGTATTGAGTAGTACAAGAATATTTGTGGGTATGATGACATGCCTTTGGTCATGGTGACCTGAGGCCATTGGGATAAAACTTTGGTGTCACGAAATGTATGAGTTGGGGTGGTATTTCTTAATGAATTCATAGTATAATACAAATTTAGATATGATACTTCCATTTCCCCAAACATCATCTTATGTAGGCTAAGAGATCATCGGTTATATTAAAAGATATCACAAAATTTATTTTGTTTTGATAAAGGAACTCTTGGGAGGCTACACTCATGGAGCAGTGTAAGCAAAGCTATATGGTGGGAGTGCATCATCAACCATCTATAAGTGAGGTCCTCATGGTGAACTGGATATCGATGAATACCATGGGGTTCATTCTCAGATATTAGGAAAGTGAGATATTCTATGTTTCATTTTGTTGCTCTGGTGAGAGCGAGATGGCCATGTCCTGTTCTAAGGTTTAGTTGTGATTAGGGAATGGTATGTGGAAAACATTATTTAGTTGTGAATAAATATTAAGGTTACACATATGGTGGGGAGTACCAAATCAATTTTGGTGATGTGACCCTTATATAGGTACGGTAAAGGATGTAATAGGAATCATATTTAAAAGTTTGATGGACTTCTATGGATGTGTTCCGAATGACAACTCTAAAAGTGTAAGGTATCATAGATCATAATCATATTTTGTAGGATAAGTTATATGGTGGGAAGTATCATAATATTAGTGATGAGTTTTAGTGGATTTCATGATGTATCAATATTTTGGGTACATTTAAAAACTACCTTGATAAGTTTTTAATGGTGTAATGTGGTGGTTTGTCCTTTGATGGGTTGTATGAATTATCCTTAGTGTTATGTAGAGGAACTCAGTTGTCATCCTAAAGTAGAATGCAATGATTTTAGCATCAATTGATAACTGATGTGGTTCATGATGTGAGTTAACGAACAAAGATACTTAATGATGAAAAGAAGTTTTATGTTGGTGAGGTTGTAAGGACCTATGTTGTTTTAGATCATGAATTTGAGAAAAAAAATTGAATTTTTGCATCTGAGGGCTCATGAGTGGTAAAATGGTCATTATCCCCAATAATATGATCTTAGATAATATTTATGACCACTCATTCAGTATTCAAATAGTAATTTTGCCCTAAAATAAGATTTTGGTGTAATTATGAGTCATTTAAATTTTCGAAGATTAGATAATATTTAATTAATTAAATATTAAATTATTAATGTAGATTTGAGTTTTGATATCTTTTGGAAAGAGTATAAGATTGAGATTATAGATCCTCTATTGAGTCGGGAACAATTTTTTTTTTATTTGAGGTATAAATTTTCTTTAGGTTTCGAGATAGAGGATTTTTAGTAAAATAACATTTAATTAATCAATCAATCCATTCATTCAATCGTTCATTAAAAGGACTCCCCATTCCATTTGGATTCCTACGCATGGAAATAATGGGGAGAGGGTTTCTCCATCATGTTATATAGAAAATATAAGAGGGAAGGGGGAGGAGGTGACTCTAGACCTCATCCATACCATAGATCAAGATTGAATCGAGGTGAAGCAGTTTCCCAGAGCAGATTTGGATCCAATGCATCAGTGTTTATGCCACGATGTAGACCGTTTTTTTTAGTTTTATGACCCAATCCACATAGATGTGTAATTTTTATATTTTATAGCCTTGGTGTTAGTGTTAAAGACCCCATGGGGTTTATCCATTCTTAATCCGAGAAAATAGGTGTTTCGAGTGGTTCACAGGGGTATTCTATTCAGAAATCTTAACAACATGGCATGTGGGTTGAGGAACACACACCATGTGTTCTTCATGTTTAGGGAAGATTGTATTTGTGTTACTAAAGTCTGTGTAATGGCAGTACATGACATGTAGAGTTGAATAGCTATAAGTCTGAGTACTAGGGTATGTGTCCGGTTACATGGGAAGACACCATATTTATGGGGAATATATCCATGTGGAAGTACACACATAGACGCCAGGTATGAAATGGCCTTGTAAGTAGTGCATTTCTAGACCCTAGTGTAGATAGTGGCTTGGTAGGGGTACACGACAAGACCTCATGTGAGCTAGATCGTGTAGAAGTACATGGACATGAAGGAGGTTTTTAGTACACACTATGTACTAAGGGTACAAGACATGTATCACCTTTTGTTACCCTTTGGAGGTTTCTAAGAGGCTTTTAACCCTAGATTCTGAATGAGACCTGAGATGAGTTCATTTTGTGTTTTTTTCTACATAGTGGTGGACCCATTGTGGTATTTTGAGGACTTATAAGTGGTGTTTTGGGAAAAATAAGTTATGATATTAAGGTTTTCCTCTAGAAATAGACTTCATATATCTTCTAAAAGTGAGAAAAAGTATGAGACCATGGGTGGGGGTAATGAGGATGATTAGAGGATGTAGCATGAGTTTTATAAGACCTTTATTGGAGTTGGAATGGGGTTGTCCCTGGTTAGTTGTACAAAGTAGTGATTTTATGTTTTGGACAGGTTCGGTGTATGGTCCAACCATAGGGGACTTGGAATAGTTTTATGCTTAAGGAAATATCACTAATGGGGATTTATTCCATTGAGGCATGTGATTTTGTCAGATGGTGGAGACTCAGGGGCTGGGTGTCTAATGGGAATTGGATCAAGATATTTGTTGTTACCAAGGATTGCAAGAGGTACTTTTCTACTTATGTTCCAATATAGGGGATCCCAAGATGAATTTTTCTACTTAAGTTCCAATTCCAATGATACAAAGAGGTATTCCTCTATATATGTGTTGATCCAATGGTCCAGGAGGATTCCAAATTGATAGGATGATCCTGAGTGGGTTCATTTGTTTGGGTAGTAATGGTTTCAGGGGGTTTTTGGGACTCGAGTTGGAGTATGATCTAATCATGGTGAGATTATTATGACAGCAATGGGAGTTTTAACATCCCTAGATACGTTTTTTGGTCTTTTATGAGGCTTGGTTCATGGTTATGTGGTTGTCATGACATGGTTGATATGTTGAACTAATGCAATGAGCATGGATATTATACTTTTTGATGGTTTTTAGGCTGAGTCTCTCTAAACTATTAGTATAATTTATGGTTTAGGATTCATAATAATGCTCTTGGGACCATGGTTTAGGGATGGAATACTTAAAATCTACATCCATGGTTTAGGTCCTTGACTAATACTCCAGGCAACATGGTTTGGGGAAGTAGACTGATGATTTGCATCCATGTTTTAGGTTCCAGACTGATGCTCTTAGAACCCTGGTTTGGACTAATGATCGATATCTATGCTTTAGGTGAAAAATTATTTCTCTAGTCACTATGGTTTGGGGTGAAGAATTGATGGTCTACATCCATGGTTTAGGTACCAAACCAATCCTCTAGGAACCACGGTTCTGGGATGGAATGATAATGATCTGCATCTATGGTTTAGGTTCCAAACTAACACTCTTGGAACCCTGGTTTTGATATGACGAACTTGCACTATAAATCCATGGTTTAGGTTCTAGTATAATTTTCTAGGAACCATGTATTTGTTATGGCGGACTGATACTCTTCATTCATGGTTTAGGTTCTAGAATGACGCTCTAGTCACCATGTATTATGTTTGGTTTATGTGTTATACTGATTCTCTAGGAACAATTATTTATAAAATAGGGGTTATATGTTAGACTAATTTTGTGGGTTTTGGTAGTACTTTATCATGGTATAAGTACCTCAGATAGAATCATATAGGTACTAAGGATGAGATGAAGTAGTGAGTCTTAGGAACCTGATAATTTTTTCAATATATTGGTAACATGGATAGTAGGACTGCCATGGGAAAGGTCCAAAGGTTGAGAGGATTAGTTTGTGCCAATATAGAGGTGGAGCCAACATGTTAATTCAGATGGTCAGTCATCAAGATGTACTTAGAGACATTACAGAATTAGCTAAATAAGGTATGTTCGATCAGAGTCATAGTCCCAAGGATTAATGATGGTTTTATTTTTATTTATTTCTATTATTTTTTAGTTAGTCTACAAAAATTTCATGAGATTCAAATTACAGGATAAGGTTATAGGTTCACCATTGGTGGTATCTATAGTGACCCAAGTATATCATACATAGATGTTAAATCATTTTTTATGAATATTCATAAAATTACATAAAGACATGCCTCAGGACCGTACATGTTTAGTGCCTTTGGAAACCTAGAAACATAAAAAACATGTTCATAGGTGAGGAAAAACATCTCCCACTAAGATATTCATATCAAGGAACCTTCTTATACCAATAATACCTAATACATATCTTTGTAACTAGGATAATGTAGTCATAAGAAAGGGTGAGATCAAATTATATAAAATGGTAAAAGGGGGAGATACATAAGAATATCATGAGAGTAAGGGTATGAGAACACGAGAATAAAATTTTAAAACCATACCCTGCATATCAAAGATTATAATATTTAGTCATGGAATACAGAGTGGTAGTTTAGAAAACATGAATCATAATAAATTATGTAAAATTATCCATGAGGTAATAGAATTTTCATAAGACCAAGACTTTTTACATACACATAATAATGAAAAATATTATGTAAAGGATACCCAGCAATCAATTCATTAAATGTAAGCCTTGTGATAACAACATTTCTACTTTCTACGGGATTAGGATGACCTCTTGTCTATCCTCTTATGGGATTGGTCTAACCACCCATATACCCTCCTTTTGGGGCTTAGGCTAACCACCCATGTATCTTCATTTTTGGTCTTAGGCTAACCACCCATGTACCTTCTGAGATCATAGAACATTTATCATTACCCAATGTATTGGAAAGATATATAGGTCCCACCCATCACATAAGGAAAATCATACACATTTGTTTAACAATATCATAAAACATTTATCAAGATATAACCCATGAAATTAAGTATTTTATAATCATTTCATCATTTCATATTAGCATAACCCATGAAAAATATGTGGGTTTCATATGAATTCTATAATGGTATAACTCATAGAAGAGAAATGGGTTTCATAAACATCATTTCCCAATAATCTATTTATAGAAAAAAAAAGATAATGGTATCCTTGGTTCATATCCTCAGTAAAGCATTGGTAACATCAACAAATATCATCTTAAATGGAAAATCAATTTAGAATATCATTTAAAACATTTCTTAAGGAAAAAAATTACTTTGAAAATAATTTTTTAAATGTTAAACATTCTTTAAAATCTATTTTTTCGAAAATAACCATGAAATATTATAAAGGAAGATTTAATAATCATTTAAAACATTTTTTGTGAAAAATATCCTTTCCACTTTAAAAAAAATTAAAACCTAGATTTTTTTGAAAATAATTTTATTTAAAAATAAAATTGAAAATCTATAAAGGATTATTTAAAGAAAATAATGTTCATGATTATGGAATGTTTAAATCATTTTATAAATGTTAAAATTAAGATTCCTTTCACATTTTCAATAAAATCCAAACGTGCATTCTTTGGAAAATGACAAGAAGATTCCTTTCAAACATTTATTTAAAAAGTAAGACATGGGTAAAAATGTCTTTTAAAATTAATTGGAAAATAATTAAACATTTTTAAATACTTTTTTAGAAAACATGGTTTTGGAAAAAAAAATTATTTCAGACTGAAGAGAAAAATAACGTTGGATTTTCTTAAAAGCGTTTTCTTTATTATTTCAAGTAGAAAAGTGTATAAAATTGGAACTATTACTCGAAACTATCTTGGATAAACAGAGAGGGATAAAATTCATTAGTTTATTGAAAAATTTATCATAATATTTTATCATCAAAAAAATAATCATAAAAAAACTTGATAAATAATGATATTGTAACAAAAAAACATTACCACGTTGGTATCTTTTAATCATAAGCCCCAATAAGTAATATCAACAAATAGATCTTAAAATATCACGAGGAAAAATAAATTCATGATATTAAATGTAAAATGGAATTTATATACAACTCATAAAAGAATATAGGTTCATAACATAATGTAATTATCAAATAGGTAAAATTGAGAAAACAGTCCCTTACTTCTTAGTCTTTTTGAATCATAATCCCAAATAAAGTATAACATTAACAAAAACATAAAATATCAAGAAAATAATTAGATTCATGATATAAAATGTCAAAGGGGTATTATAAACCACAAAAAAAGAAATTGGTGGTGAATTTTCATACCTATACTAGAAATAAAAGAGAGACTAATAATCCCTTACCTTTGGTCTTGACTTCCTTCATACACAGTCAAACCTCCTCTTTTTCACGTATCCTCCTTAGGTTTTTACAAAAAGTCTTCCTAGGATGGATTTGTATCCAAAATAAGTCTTATATGATGAGATGAGGAAATTTTGGAATTGATTTGGGTTGATATTTTCCAAACTAAAAGGGTTTTAAGGAATGAAGAGGATAAGAAAATGGGTGGCCTTGAATAAGTGCGGTGAGTGGAACACTTGTGATTTTTTGAAAGAAATAATTCCACTGAAATTTTTTAATATCATAAGAATAAAATGATAGAAAATTATAAATATTATAAGTGATAAGGTTAATAATTTTCCATCTAATAGGTGTTTTAAAAGTTTTGGATCATTTTTTACCCTTATCTTTTTAGTTTAACCCACCGGGAAAACCATTTGTACCTTAATCATTGTAAATAGTTTTTATTGTTTTTACTATTAATTTTGTTCAAAAATTAAGTTCATGTTATTAGATAAAATAAATTATTATGATTCAAAATATAACATCCATATTTTCCTATTCCATTCAAATAATTGTAAAGTTTAAATTTAAAATTAATCACACAGAGACGACGAAAAGTGGGTTTTTTAAGAGAAATATACAAAAGTTTACAATGTTTTTATTTAGAAATTAAATATAAAATTGATAAAAATTTCATAAATTTAATTAATTTATGTATAATTTAATGTGTTTTTCTTTAAAATAAACATAACATTTATTTTAAATTTATAAATTAATTAAACAAAATATATTTTTTAATTAAAATTCCATATTTTTTACTATTCATAAAAAATGAATCATTTCATAAAATTATCATAAATTCTCCCTAATATAATTTTTTCATGATGATTTAAAAAATTAACAGTATTCCATTAAATTAATTTTCCTTTGTAGGAAAAAAATAAATTTAAAAAAAATGCCACAAATGCTATGAAAAAGCATGTTTTTAGGAACTATATTTTTTCCAAGCACGAGATGATTTTAAATTACATCTATTTCTAATAATAATAATTTTCTGAATATAAAATACTATTTATTAATATTTAATATATATATTAACTTTAAAACATTTCACATCATTTATTATTTTAATTAATTAAAACTATAAAATTTTATGCACTTTAAAATAGTTTTCAGAAAAAACACCTTTTTAATCCCAAAAATAACATTATATTAAAATCAAATACAATTTTTATTAAAAACAATTATGTGAGTTAAATATAAATAGATAATACTCATGTTTCATTAACAATTATTTTAATTTAAATTAATTAATTTATTGAAAATAAATAATATTTTTACAATAGTTGGTATTTCTTATTATTCACTGAAAAATTAATATTTTTCAAAAAATCACATAATTTCACAATAAGTAAATATATATATATTGGTTCCAAAAATTATATTTTTTTAAATAAATTTTATAAAATATTTATAAATAATATTTTCTCATAAGAAATCATTTTTTATGAATACATATTTTTTATGTATATAATTAATTTACATAAATTGACATATTATTTACTAAGAATTTATAAAAAAAAAATTGATTAGGATGTTTAGGTGTATATTTTATAAATTATTTAATATTATTCACACCCTCCTATTTAATTACAAGGTTATAATGGATATATTTAAAATAACATTATTTCATTGTTTACTAAAGCTAATGGTCGTCTGTCATGGACACTATTGAAGAAATCATTGTTACATGTAAGAATAAGATAAAAATTGTGTTTCATATAATGTAATAGGTCTAAAATTTTAAAAATAATATGAAAAAGTATATCATAAAATATTGGGATGTTACATTCTATTCCCCTTAGAATGAAGTTTGCCCTAAATATTCTTCTTTCTCATCAATGGTTTAACATTTCAAAATTCCTTCATAGAAACAAACATCATACAAATGAATAATAAAACTTCCCCAAAAAAATTGTAAGTTAGAATCATAAAGGTTTCTTAAAGTAACACATAACTAGGATTCTTTATAGGAGATCATATATTGGATGTGAAGATTTTGACATCGAAGAAATGTGTAAATAATTATAGAGAGTGATAAAAATCATTGAACATAAGAAAGTGGGTGATCCATATAAAGTAATTGATTATAACACCATAAACCAAAGAGGCATGAAAAGGTCATTGATGTCATAAAAAAATAAAGATAATAAGAAAAAAATTATTTCATGATCAATTTATTATTATTGAATAATTATCATGAGAATATATACTTACTGGATTTCATTTCATTTCAAAAGAAAAATCTCACCCTTTTACTGTTCATTAATCAATTTCCACTTCATCACTTACTCCAATAAATGGAGGTGAATGTTTTATGCATTCAGCACTTACAGGTCATAAGATCCATCAAATAATGATAATTAATTCCATCTATATTTATTTATAATCACAAAAAAAATGATCTATATAGGTTGAATAAAAGTTCATATAGTGATATAATGCATTAATTTATGATGCCTCGTCCAGAAATCAACTTAAACCATTTCATAAATGGTTAAACTTATGAACTTCCTAAAATTCAGACTTAAAAAACAAGGTCACTAAAAATCTCAAATTAAAATTAGCATTAATCTTCAAAATATTATTAAGAATATCATATTGGTAAAATTAAAAACATTTGAATACCTTTGTCATGTATTATACAAAATAATTTTAATAAACATAATTACCATAATTCCTCAATGAAAACAGTCATGATTCATCATTACTTGAATAAAACCATATAACATTCAACATATTCCATATATTTAATAACATCAAAACTCCATCAATGATAACATAAATCACTTTTTCAACAAATCCTTTATCAGTTCAAAGGTCATAAATATTTTCCAATTTATTTTATCCATATCAATATTCTCTTTATCTAAACTAAACACCAATTTTTAAACCTCATGAAAATAGTAAGTGTTATGTTACCTTAAATAAAATATCACATTTCCATTAAATAAATTTTCTTGTTTATTAGTACCATTTAACATATTTTTTAAAATCATTAGTGAAAGAATTACCTTGAACAATCATTATATATTTCATGATTCATAATCCTTGAATTCCAATACAAAAATACATCAGACATCCCACTTCCTACTCAAACCATTAACTATTCTTCTTTTTCTTCTTCTTCTTTAACACTTATTTCCTTTCATATGTCATTTTTAGTCTCATCATTATTGATAATATAACCATTTATAAAACAACCTCATTGATTCTCTTCATGGGGTTTCTCCTTAGGATATCGATTTTTATATTTCCTATTTTTTACAATTTTAAAAATTCATCCATTGATAATACATTAGGGATACTAATGTTCTTACCAATTAAATTGACTAAACTATGTATTTTCCCTCAACATTTGATTACTCTGTGTACTTATTTTATGTAACCAAAACCTCTGGAAATCCCTTTGATACATTCCCATAAGTGTTTCTTCTCTCATTTTAAACATATAGGAAACTAAATCTTATTTAATCTATGGTATCAACTACCTAAACTTTTAGAAAACCCAATCCTTCTCTTCTTTATTGAGACCAATAGTTAGTTAATTTTGAACATTGGTAATCATGTTCCATGATAACTAATTATTTATAATAATAATATCCTTCACTCCCATCATCATAACATATTGATTCTCATAAAAAAATTGTCACATTCAATAGTAACCCAGTTCCTTCTAATCCCACCATTAACTAAAACCCAAAAACAAAGTGTGAGTAACAATGTTCTTAGAATTAAACCAAATAATCATGTAAAATCACTTATAAGATGTCTAAATCATGAAACATTATTTTTAATCTATGAAACCGTAGATTTATCATAGACCATTAATAGTCATAATTTATTTCAATCCTTCATGATGGTTCGTAAAGAGTGTTCGAATTTTAAAATAATATCCATGATAGTGTCAATGTAGGTGTACAGAATGGATGTTTATCATGAACAAGGTGATGATCAATTCCAGATCAATGAACCCTTTTCATAGTTACTACCCCTAGGTACCTCTTTGTCCGAGCCACATCCACTTGTAGTATCCCGACAAGGATATAATTTATTGGAAACTAATAACTCTATCCTTTCCCAAAACACCATGAAATTTTCCTATACATTTAATCACCCTTTGACTTATCCTTAGATATATCCCTAGAATTATCCTTATAAATATCCATTCGGGATCTCACTAAAGTTTTCTTATCGTAGTTTCCAAACGCTATCTAAACCAATATTATGATAAAAACTATAGTGGATTGGAATTATTTACAATGGAGTATAATTGACACCCATCAGAGAACTCGGTGGTTAAATACACCTCCCAGGTGGGACACACCACCATCCTCCGGGACGTCCCATTCATTAAGAATCCACTAGGTGGAGATCTGTGATTTTTACAATGCTCATACTTGAGAAATACCAAGAATTGGATTCTTCCCTCTACCTATAATACCAACTGTAGTGGACTAGGCTTATAAAACATAGATATTACGTCATTTTCCATGAATATTCATAACATTTCATAAACACATGTCTAAGAACTATAAGAATTTATTTTGTTTGGAAACATGGAAATATAAACAACTGGCTCATAGGTGGGCTTCATCATTTACCACTAAGATCTTCATTTCCAACACCCTTCTTAGAAAAATCATACGTAATATATTTGTTCTTAACCTAGGGAAAGGATATATAATAAAGGGTTAAATAAGATGATCATTAAAGCTAAATAAAGGAGATATATAAGAATAAAATGTGCAATAGGGTATGAGAACATGAGAATATAATTTCAAAATTATTCCCTATATATAAGATCATAATCTTGAGTAATGGAATAAATATTGGAAATTTAAAAGACATGAATAATAAAGAAATTTACAAACATGATCCACGAGGGAATAAAATTTTTATAAAACATAGATTATGTAATACACATAATCATAAAACTCTTATGTCAATGATATAGACTGAGACATTTATAACATGTTAGGCTTGGCCTAACCGCCCATGGAAATTCTTTGGGCTTGGTATGAACTCCAATGTGCCCTATTTCAGGCTTGGGATAACCACCTATGTACCCTGTTTTTCAGGATTGGTCTATCCACTAGTGTTCCCTCTAAGATCGTATAATATTTGTCATTACCTATTTCATTAGAAATATATATAGGTCTCACTCATCACATAATTAATGTCATACACAAGTGTACAATAATATCATAAAAAATCACTATATCATAACCCATGAAATCAAATGGGTTATATAAACATTTCATCATGGCATAAAATGTAGAAAATATATAGGTTTCATCATCATTTCATCATAAAATAACCCATAAAAAAAGAAGCATGTTTTGTAATAATTCAATCACAGTATAGCCTTGGAAGAGAAATTGGTTTCCTAAACATATTTTCATAATAAACCATTCAGAGAAATAATAATAATGGCATCCTTGGTTCATATCCCAAGTAAGGAATAGGTAACAAGAATGTATATCATCTTAGATGGAAAATGATTTCGAAAAATAAGTTTTAAAATTTCTTTATAAAAATAAATTTTCGTTGAAAATCAATTTTAAAACATAAAAAATTTATGAAAATACATTTCTTTGGAAATAACCCTGAAATGTTATAAATAAATCTTTAAAAATAATTTAAAACATTTCTTGGGGAAAATATACATTCCTCTTTGATAAAATATTTTTAAATACTAAATAATTTCAAAAATCCATTTATTCAAAAATAAACTTTAAAAAATATAATGGAGTCTTTAAATAAAATAATTTTCAACATGATGTGATTTTTCATTCATGTCTTACATGTTACAAAAATATTCATTTCACATTTCTAGTAAAATCCAAACAAGTATTATTTTGAAAATGGAATTAGTATTCCTTTCAAAAAAATTATAAAAATTCATACATAGTAAAAAATGAATTTTAAATATCAAAAGTGAATAATAAAAAAACATTTAAGAAATTTTTAGATAACATGGTTTTGGAGGAAAATATATTTCCAATTGAATAGATAAATAAAGTCATATTTTTATAAAAATAGTTTCTATATTATTTTAAGTACTGAAGAGTGGAAAAATTGTACTATTACTTAAATATATCATTAATAACCAGAGGAGAAGAAAATTTATGAGTTTCTTGAGAACTGGATCATAATATTTTATCATCCAAAACAAAATCATAAATTATTCCAATAAATATTGAGATTGTAACATAAAATAATTACCACTTTGGTATCTTTGAATCGAAATCCTCGAGAAGGAATAACATAAAATGGATTATAATATATCATTTGGATAAATAAATTCATGATATTACATATCAAAGGGGATGTATATACACCTTGTGAAGGAAAATTGAGATAAAAATAAATTACCTTTTTAGTATTATTTTTCATCATAATCCCCAATAAATCACAACATAAAATGAAAAATTAGATATCATGAAAATAATGAAATTCAAGATAAAACATATCTAATGGGTTATGTATACACCACACAAAATAATTTCATGGTGAATTTTCATATGTCTCCCTAAAATAAAAGAGGGACTAGAAATCCCTTACCATAAGTCTTGAATTCCATCGTACATGTTTGAATATCCTCGTCTTCTGGTATCCTCTTTAAGTTTTCACCTTAACCCTTCATAGGTCAGATTTATATCCAATAAAGGATTCTAGGATGAGAATAGGTATGTTAGGAATTTATTTATGTAGGTATTTCTCAAAATAAAATGGTTTATGTGTGTGAAGAGTATAGTAGAAGGGGTGGCCTTTTATAAATGAGGATAGTGTCACACGTGTAATATTTTTAAAGAAAGAATTCCACCCACATTTTTTCATGTCGCAGGGCTCTAATAATTGAACATTATTAAGCCAAAAAGGTATAAGGTTGAAATATGTAAATATAATAGGTTTTTTACAAGTTTTTTCCCCATTTTAACCCTTATATTTTTATATTAACCCTCCCCCCTCCCCTAGTAAACCAATTTTTACCTTAACCATGGTAACTAATTTTTACCTCAACAGCGGAAATAATTTTTATTATTTTTACTATTCATTTGGGTAAAAATTTAATTTAACCATATTAAATAATAATAATTATACTAATTCCAAATATTGTATCCATTTTTCTAAATTTCATTCACATAAGTGGAAAATTTTAATTTAAAATTAATTTCGTTGATGTGACGAGAAAACACATTTTTTCAAAGAGAAATGTTCTATGGAATACAAAGTTTTTTTGTCAAAATTCAATATGAAAATGATTAAAATGATCTAAATTGGAGTAATTTATATATAATTTTACTAATTTTACTTTAAAACCAACATAAAATATAATTTAACTTAATAAAAAAATTAAAATAAAAGGTAGTTTTCAATTAACATTCAGTATTTTTAATTATTCATCCAAAATTTTATTTTTTTTCTAGAATTATAAAAAATTCAACCTGATATTATTTGGCACTGATGATTTAAAAAATAAATTTATTTTTTAAAATAAATTTTTTAAAAGTGGGAAAATTTAAATTTAAAACAAAACCCACTGACATGATGAATATGCAGGTTTTCAAGAAGTGTATATTTTCCAAGCACAAGATTATTTTATATTAATTATGTGTCTAATAATAATAAATTAATGAATATGAATTAAAATTTACTGATATATAACATATAAATTTCTTTTAAAATGTTCCACATTAAGTATAATTTTAATTAATTAAAATGGATAAACATTAGGCACTTTAAAAGAGTTTTCATAAATACACCTATTTAAAACCTAAAAATAAAATTATACTAAAATAAAATATAAATTTGATTAAAAAGTAATTAAGTGAATTAAATATAACTAAATAATTATTATGTTACATTAAAACATAAGTGGTAATTTAAAATAATTAATTTATTGAATGTCAATGACAGTTTCACAATAATCAGTATTTCTCACTATTCAATGAAAAATCAATATTTTTTGAAAAATCCCAAAATTTCACCATAAGTCAATTTCGATATGTTGTTTCAAAAAATTAATTTCTTTTTATTAGATAAATTCTCTAAAATCTATATAAATAATATTTTCTCGTAAAAATGTTAAAAATATCATTTCTGAAGAAAACATATTTTTGATGTATATAATTACTTTAATAAAAATGATTCATTATTTTATAATAATTCATAAACAAATATTAATTATTAAATTTATATGTATATTTTATAAATTTTTTAATACTATATATACCCTCTATTTAATAGATAGGTTTCAATGGAAATATTTAAAATAATATTACTTCATAGTTTTCTAAAGTTTAGTGTCACATGTCATTCACACTATTGAAGAACTCGTAGTTGTGTGTAACACACGATAAACATGGTGTTGAGTATAACCCAAGATATCTAAATATTTAAATTAATTTAAAATAGAAATATTTTATAACATATCGGGATGTAACAGTGTCCTACAGATATTTTTTCTCACCCCCTGTAGGTTTACCTCGGTGTGTATAAAACCCTTATGTATTCTTTCATATTTATCCTAGATTTAAGATGAATAGGTTGAAGGCGCATGATTTCAAGATTGAGTGGGTTTCTTGTTTGGGTTCTCATAATCAGGTTGGAGGAACTCGATATGGTACTAGAGACTGGGTATGTGGCATAAATCATAGTAAGCAGTAATGTATTTATTTTCACACTGTTTACTTTGTATATGTGATCAACCCAGTGGGTGATCGATGTTGTATGGATGTAATGGTTTTTTGGGACTTTAGATAATTTAATTTTATTATATCATGCTCTTATTTCAGTTTATTTATTTCTTCCATATATTGTGATTTGTTTGATGTTTTTTTATTTACTAATAGTTATTCACTTGGATATGGGTGTATAGTCTCCTTATAGTTCCACCTTAGACCCCTGATTTCATTTGGAAGACTTTGGTGTATGAGGAGGGATGCTTTATGGCTTATGGTGAACCTGATTGGGGCACTGGTTTAGTGGAATATGGGATATAATGTTATATTGATTCACTATATAACTCTGTTGAACATCTTCAAACTTCATGTGAGGCTCAAGATAGTGGTAACTCTATCATGCTTGTGTTTGAGGTGCCTTATGGGCCTACTAGTTTGATGGAGTATGTGACTCCATCCAAACTAGAGTTTTATGTTGTTCGCATAGTGAAAAGGGTAGAATCATGGAGTATAGTGGTGGATTATCCATAAGGGGTCCCACTTTATGTACCTACTAATGGGGAAACGATGACTGTAGATGTCGATAATTAATTAGATATAAGTAAAAGTCTATCTCTCTATCCATGTTATTTATTTCACTTCTTGTTACCAATATGTCACAAGTTTCTATATAAAAAATACTAGTATATAATTATATAGTTAATTATATTATTGATTTGACTACTTAAGAGGTATATATTATAAGGACATCATCTAATACAAGGTCATCTCATTCATGGGATATAGAGGTTTTGCCCTATCTGAGTGATCCAGTCCCTAAAAATGTCATATTTTTAGAGACTAATTCTAAAGATGATTCTAAGACTCTCTAAAGTTTTTGTGTTATTGGAAAGGGATGATGCTATAAAGTATGATTCATATGTAGAGATCATGAAATTTGATATAATATTCTAAGATATGAATGACTTTGATTGAATAATGATTCAACTTTTAGATTCTGGTTAGTGTTCCTTGAAAGGATAACACCTTCATATTACTGGTATAGATTCCATATTTGTATCTTCCTCTCATTTTCTATGATCAATGAATGAACAATAAATTTTTCCTAGATTATATATCCCTTTCTCCACTATTATTATTATTTCATTTTATTATGTCAAACCCTAAAAGAGAGTATATAAAACATGAAACCCTTTGAACAGTGAATTTGAAATTAAAAAAGTCAATTGTTATTCTCAAATTTTTGATTCCAAATGATTTCATCCTAGGTGGGGCTCATGGAGGGGTATAGTTTATGATACCACCACCATAATACTAGAGTTTATATATTCAGCTGAATTATTTCCTCCTAAACATGTCTCATGTAAGGTAATAGGCATAGATATCATCATCTTACTACTATAGTTGGTCTATTAGGATGAAATATTAGAATTAACTTGATGATGATAACACGTGGTGAATTTTTATTGTGGATTTAAATACTTAAAAAACAATTGGTTACCCTGAATTTATGTCTTTAAGCTTTTTTCATGGATCCTCATGGAATATATTCTAGGAATGAAGAAAATAATGAATGTTGTAAGTTTTTAATAGGATTAGGGACCTATAATGCATACCTTTACTTCTATTAAGGTCATGTTGTGGGCCTTAAAATCATTTATTCATTTATTTTATCACCCTAACTTTTTCACATTCATCTTATTGGGGAGACTTAGAAGGAAATGACATATATTTTTCTCAGGTTACCATTTATATGTTTTTAAGAAAAAAAATTATTTATATTTTCTTTAAAATGAAAAAATTAATATTATATCATATTAGGTGTGTGACATTCCTATCACATGGTGTTAAAAAATCCATTTTATTTACCTAATTCTTCACAATGTCTGACCAGGGTCATCTCATTTGAGGAACTTTTTAGTTGTTTGATCACTAATTATAATTCAACTAAACTACTTATTTATATGTTATTATTATTTTACTAAGACAATTAAAATTTTAAAAATATTATATGAATGTAATTATAAAACATAAATGAATATGCAATGAGAAATATAATTAATTTCAAAAGAATGGTTTGTGTCTTTAGTTTCTAGTCATACTGGTTCCTTCATTATTCAAATATTGGTGTATAATTTCTATTTGATAATTAATTTAAGAAACCTAATTTATGGATTACTGTTATTCAATTTATTGACTGTGGAATTTTATTATTCCCAATAATCCACTTAGTTATAACAAATCCCACCTCCTTCAGTAGCCAAATAAGATGAACACCTCAATCGAATGTGCATTATATTACCAAACTCAACTCCACCATATGTTTTTTCATCCCTTCGATCAAACTAAAATCCATTGTATGAATAATTTTCCTATGGAAAAGAAGGTAAGTTATATATATCAAATAATATGGATTAATTTTAGATCCATTCCATGGTATAATACTAACACACTTGTGCAATTCAATCATATCCACCATAAATAAAATTAAATCCTTTAGTAATATAAAGAGTAATAATTTAGGAGCCCCGAAAAACCTCACCCAAGGCCAATACTTTGGTCAGTCTCTCAGTATTATGATTGTAAGTGATCATGGTGTAAATATAGGAGGTAAATAGAAAGAGAGATTATAATAATAGTGGAATAAAGAAAGTAAAGAAGTTGAATTAAAAAATGAAATTGTATACATAGAGAAGAAAAGAAAAAAAAACTTGAACCAAAAAACCTAGAAGTACTAGTTGAACCTCTACCCCAGTGCATCACATGATTCCTTATATTGTATTATTATCTCCTCAATCCCATAATCCTATATTTATAGGATTCAATTGCACCATTTTCATCATAAATTGTCCAGTTAATTTGTCTCTAGATGATTCGGTCATATTGGGTCCTAAAAAAGGGGTTTCCTTCATTTTTTACATCAAATATTCTTATTTCTGGGTCATTATGAGCTATTCGTGTCAAAATTATTGTTCTCATGATGTGGGTTTTGTAGGTCCAAATTATAGACAACTTGTATTCATGCGTGGAAATTTATCTAGGTGATTGTTCGGTGTGTCACGACATAACCATATGTGTCACACCATGACTTGTGGTTCCATCCTAAAGATTTATTTTTTCATTACACTTTGACATCACATATGGAGATCATAAAATTTTATATTTGGGATTCATTTCTTCTATTATATTTTATTTTATTTCAACGTAGTTCTTCATTTTCAATACTTGAACTTATTCTTTCACTTTTCCTTCATTATCAGCCATTATCTACATCATCAATTCTTAAAATTTAATATAAGTATATAATATGTATTTTACATTCATACTAATTTCAAAAAATAAATAATTTTTGGAACCATTATTCAATTTATGTGTAAAATAAATATATTTTATTTTAAAATAAGCATGATAAATATTTATTTTTAAATTTCTAAGCACATATGACTATTTTGTTCTCAAAAATATAAACATTAAAATACCTCAAAGGATCTTAAATCAACTAATATTTAAATTTCAAGAGTAATAGAAATAAATTCATTTTAATGGAAAATAAACTTTCAGAATTCAGTCAAATGAATTCTGCCAACCCCTCACTTTTAAAAGAAACTAATTCAACCATGCATTTTACTTTCCATCTTTTTGAATAATAATTTCCAAATCTCCATCCAATTTTATTTTTCAATCCATAATTAAGGTGTGTTCCACTTGAAATTTACCTCACATTGAATTCTTTTTACTCATATCTCAAGGTAAAAAGTGTAATTATACTTGTGTTCATAACACAAGTACATTTCACTTACCATTAGCTTATAAGACATCGAAAATATCGACCACATAAAGATAGGGATCAAAATTAATCATGGGAACTTTCAATTAAGATTTAAATTTCATTGAGGCACAATGTTGGTGGGTTATGAATAAAATTAATGCTCAAAAAAGGTTTGATGCTTTATCATACTGCATGATATAAAAATATAAGATCATTGAAATACTCCTGAAAATGTCATTTCCTCTTTCTCCCAAAGATCAAAGTAGGAAAATAATATGAGTAAGTATAATGAATTAATCATCCACTCTTTATTTATTCATTTTTTATTTCATTATTTTTCATTTTATAATGTTTATCATAATAAAAATCCCACATCCAATATCTAACCACAGAAAATATTAATATCATTAGCCCGACAAAGGTGATTTTTGATCCTATAATGACACATCCTATTTTTTTTAACTTTTTTTAATTTTTTAGAAATATAGGTGAATAATAAAATGTAAATAATTGCCACATGGCCTCCAAAAATCATGAAAAACCCCCCTAAAAAATATATTTAGTGTATTATATACCCATCCATCATGGAAAAAATCTCCCCCACACTTATTATTTTCGATATCATAAAACTCACTGACATCAGGGTAGGAATGAATATAATAGTTTTCTAATATGGATCATTTCTAAACAATGTCATTTATGAATTTTAAAAGAAATAATTAGGATTAATTTCAAGGTGTGTTTAAGGATAATGGGTCTAAATAAATAAGCCACGATCATGTTAAAAATGATTCCTTTTAGTCATAGCTTTGATAAGATTTGTGGAAGGTTCTAGAAGTAAAACATGCTCATGTCCCTCAAGAAATGTCTTATGACGGATTAGGAAATATTGGATCAAATTTTTTCTGATTTGTGAGAAAATATGTTTTAGGAAAATTACTCATAAAAATGAACAAATATAAAAAACTAATCAATATAAATTTCAAAAATTCAAAATATTCAAAATCTAATGAAAATTTTATTTTATAAAATCCACTTATTATACAAAAAGTATTTTTTAAGTTTATCACTTCATGATTAACTCTAATCATTAAATTATCATTTAACACATATAATCATGCCGATAATGAAGTTTAAATCATGTAATAATGATTATCCTAAGAAAGGTTTATATCTCTTAGATCAGTACTAGAGTTCAATAGTATAAAGTGGGGCATGAAATTTCTTTTAAAGATCATAAATAATTAAATAAATTATTAGAGTAAAAAAATAAAAAATTAAAACTCATACTCCCCATATAATTATTCTTCAATTCAATTTGTGGAGGTTCTGGTTATATAAAATCTATATAACTTCACACCTTGAATTCTCCTTTACATAGCATGAATTCTATTTCCATTATGTAAATTCCATTTTCATGATGTCAATTGTGTCATTTTATTAATTTTAATTCTTGTTTCCTTTTTGCATGTTTTATGGATCTATAAAAGAATATTACTCATTATTTAATTTGGACCATGTTAATGTAATATAAAAATTATAGAGGTAAATATGGATTCATCCTAATATATTACTAAATTAGGAGTTGATATTGAAATTAAAAATGAAAACTAAATTCCTAGAAAAAAAATAAATAAATCTTAGTTTGATCCCCTAGGTGTGTCCTGGGTTTTAACTACCTCTAGAATGGATGTATCATTTGGAATCCATAATATATTAGACTTTGGAGTTTCTTTTATTTTAACAACTATATGTTTTTCATTCCATATTGTAATTATTTATCATTTTGGGGAGGACATTATGGATACATTATAATAGATATCCCCCCATTTCAATGACGTACAAATTACATGGCTTGGGAAGGATGAAGTATGGATCCTCCTCCCCTTTGGTTACTACTTATAAAACCTCTTATTCATTGTAAATTGTTTCAATAAGGTTTACTTCATTAAAATAATAGTCAATGAGAGATTTTCCTAGTAATTTTATTTGAATAAAAATTAAAATTTGAGGAATCAATAAAAAATATTACTATTAATTGTGATCAACTTCTGCCTTTGTCTCTTCTAGAAGATCCAATTTAATCTCTTCTTTTTCATCCTCCATTAAGTGTTCAATATTTTTATGGAACTTCATGTGTTCCTTTTCTATTTTATAGTTTTTCCATCAAGAATAAGGGTTATCTGAATATGTTAAATTTTAACAAGGAGGGGAAACACTAAATTAATCTTTATAAAAATTAATTGAAAACGAGTACAAGAAAATATTATCTCCTTGAGTTACTTATTCTTCAATATCCTCTTTATTGTAATGTTCCTTTTGGAGTTGAGTGATAGTATATGGAGGCATATAGTTAGACTCCTCTATTATCTCTCCTAAATCCACCACATGGGTGGTGTCTTATTCCATGGATATAAATTGGTTCATAGGTAGTGATGATTATCCTTTGTATGAAAGTAGATCATATTGAAATTAATTATTTTCCTAATCACTCTAACATTGATCTAGGCCTTATTGATCTATCAGTTGTACATCAGCACAAGAATTTTCATCTTTAATTTATAGCTCTTCATAGTTGGTTTGGATTTGGATAATGCGATGTTTACACTATATAAACTCTTTGAAAAAGGCCTAAAAATCAGGGAAGTATTCATAAAAATAAGATAGGAAGAGTGGTACTGTTCTTATTCCTTATCCACTTGATAAAATTTTGGAAATTAATGGGAGAACTCAGTCATCTCCCTAGTCATGTATTAGAAAATTCATTCTTCCACATCCCTCATCAAGCCATCTACAAATTATGTTAATTCATTCTATCTAAATTTTAAATAACTATATAATCTCACATTCCTAACCAAAATAAAAACACCATATTTCATAGGAAAGGGTGATTTTATCATTTTTTATTTTTTAATTATATTTTTTTAGAAAAAAGTTGTATTATTTAAAGAATGTGAAAAAGGTAAAGTGAATGATAAAGTACTTAGATTCACTGAAACGGTGCTGATTTTGATGTGACTATCATAGGGAAATAAAAAACCTAACTTATTTTCCTATTAAAACGTAGTGGTTGACCAATTTTATCTTACATGAGTAGTTTTATAGATTATTCACTAAGTTTAATTCACTTAAACTAATTCTTTTCTGTTATTATTATATTATAAAAATAAAGTAAATATTGATATAGAGGTTGTGAAGTCAATTCTAAAACCTCAATTTAGATATAATAAATAGAAAAATGATGACAAAATAATGTTTTTCTTCCTTAGGATTTGGTTACGTGTGTTCCTTTATCATAAATTTTTTTTTGATTATTTTTAGATTTATAATTCATTAATGAAAACTCCTTGAAAATTGTTTACTATTTAATTTTATGATTTTTGAATTTCAAAATTATTAGTAAAAATCATTAATACACAAAATACGACCTCATACAATATCTAAATAAGATGAACACATCAAACAGGAGTATAATATCTTACCAGATCTAGCTCCACCATATGTCTTTTCATCCTTTAGAGAAACCTGAACTCCACCATATAAAGATTTTACTCATGTAAATGGAGGGGAAGAGTATATATAAAATAATAGTGATTAATTTTAAATCCATGATATGGTGGGAGACCTCCTCAACAATGAAATTATATTGTATCCACCAATAATTTAATTAAAACATTTAAGAATTTAAATCATAATGATATAGAAACACTGTGAAACCTCCCCAAGGATAATCCTTAAGTTAGTCGCTCACCATTTCAAGAATAAGAGATAACAGTGGAAAGAGTGAAGAAAGAAAGAGATAGATTGATTGAGATAATAGTGGAATAATAAAGGGGAAACACCTGTATTAAAAACATGACATTAATTACATGGAAAAGAAAATAAAATAAAAACCTAAAGTAGAAAACCTAAAAGAAGCAGCACAACCCTTTTCCTTACCTCAATGGTTGATTCTTTATATTAGTTGATTATATTTTCAATCCCTATATACCTCAATTTATATGTTTCAAATTAACCTGAGGTGTCATAAATGGTCCAATTAATTAGTCTCTAGTCACCTCGATATTAATGGGTTTTTGAAAAGGGTCATTGTTGGAGTTGGAGGCCTAGAACCAACTACTTTGTACTTTATTCTTTAGTAAAAGACTTATCACATCTTGATTGTTCTTCTGCGTGACAATGTATGTGATAATGTCCTAAGGAATGATGTTGTATTAAAGGGTCATAGTGGATCCCTGCAATGATGAGAACCTGAAAGTTCCATAACACTGTTCTTGAATAAATGTTCTATGGCCGGATGATATTATTTGAGGGACACAAATAATATAGGTAATTAGGGGTGAGGACTCATAAAACTTTGAGGCACCTTCTCATGTTGTGTGCCCTTGGTAATATCCAGGAGGATATTATGAGAACGAGACCCGCCAGTAGGAAATCCACATTTCATAGTGTCATTGGATGATCCTATCTAAAAACATGTGTATTGGTCCTTAGACTTTAAGATTATTATTAATGGGTGTTACAACTCATGCATTTAAATGTATTGACGGAAACTGTGATGACAAACTGTTCGCAGCAAGGTAGGATACGTTGGGTGCGTCAGGAGTAATACTGCATTAATAGATAATACGAGAAAGGATTTGTCCCTTTTGTTCCATAATGTAAGTAGATATCTCAGGCCCTTTTATGGAATTGATATAGCCTAAATAAATCCATGGCCATGGTAAGGTATGGGAGAGTTCAGTTTCGAGAAGTCAAAGAAAGAATAATCAAGCACATGGGATGATGGCACTAGAATGCAACCCGCTTGATTAGAGATATCGAGACAAAGGGATTATATTACATGGTAAGCGTTCGTAGGAGGTGACACGTCACTGAGGCGTTAACTTCTTTCTCTATGGGTGCCTTGGCATGTTGCTAGATGCTAACCTTGGACTTTAGGCAGGCTCCTCCTAATGCCAATGAGAAAGAGTCCTAGAGGGTAACACACTAAGTGTGTCCATGTATCTCAGTTAAATGTTAATTTAACAAGTTAAATAAATATTATTCTTGTATGTGGTTTAATAATTATTTAAGGATGCCTGGTCGCATTTATTTCGATACTAGTTATTCGAGAGAATAGATTATGGGTGAAATAATATATATTTATTAGCGAGTAATGCAGTTACATTTATTTCGGAAATAAATAGCCATTACTCCAGGTCTAATAAATGTGGTGGAGAAAAATGGAAAATAAAAGTTCATGTCGTGTATATTAAATGTACACACTGTGTAGTTTTATGGAAAACAAGTACACGTCATGTATTAATTATAACACGCCATGTAGTTTTCTAGTTGGTATTTTGAGGATATAATATTTTTTTATTAAATTATATTAATTATAATCAGTGTGGGCTCATGTCAAGGAATTAATAATTCGACATAGGGTTTCAATAAGAGTTAATGAAATAAATAAAACGTGTAACACATTTATTTATTGTCATAACTCTATTAACCTCAAACCCGATTATAAATATCCTAACAACCCAACACTTTTCTTGAGCCATTTATTTGGTTGGCACAATAGATTTGGAAATACTCTCAAGCCAAGAGAGAATTCCCTTTCCACCAAGAACGCCCTCAAGTTACGAGATCGAGATCCTCCACCGGATCAAGGCGGCCGAAGGCGAACATCGCAAGCAATGGTTCTTCCGCGCTAGCACCCGGAGATCCCTTCAGCGATGTCTAGAGATACGTGGAGCATGTGTGGATCACCGCTAGAGGAATACTATACTTGGATTCTATGATGCAACGAAAGATCAGAGGATCGTGACCAGAGACACAAACGAAGAAATAATTCCACTGAGGTAATTCTTGCGAATTAATTAAATTAATTATAACCAACATATGATGATCTTATCTCAATGGTTTCGGGACTCTTCTTTTATTTCTCATTCTTTGTTCCATTCTGAAGATCCGGCATTTTATATTGTGATAGTTCTCGGATCAAACATTGTTTAACGCTAAAATTAAAGTTGGGAAATCCCACCAACGCACTTCCACTACGCCCGGAACCTACAAGTGGTATCAGAGGGGGTCATATTATTGATTATAATTATTTAGTTTTTCGATGGTGATTTACGCATTTAATAATTTAGTTATTTAAATTCATGTTTAATTGTTCTGGAAATCTAAATCTCGAGATCTGTTCCTCCTCCCTTGTTTCTTGTTCACCACACAGAAACGAAATTTTTCTTTTAATTTTCATTACAATAAAATAGAGGAACTCTTCCGGAGGATCCAAACGTTTCTGGTCATACAACACCAGAATACAGGGCGTGTATTCGGAAGTACACACCGTGTAGTCTAGGTTCAATGCATTGACTGATCCACCAAATCAGGTCGTGTATTGGATTCATTATAAGAATTTAAGACACCATGTGTTGACCAGAAATAGGTGGCACACGATTTCCGGATTACACGTCGTGTGGTCCAATGAACACAGTGTGTGGTCCCTTCGGGTTAGGGTTGGGCCGTGTACCCCAAACACGGCTTTCTCGGCTGGAAATCGTGTAATGCGGAAACTACACGGCGTGTTTCCAAAAGAACACGTCGTATACTCCAAAAATTTCCAAAGTACATTTACACGTCATGTCCCCGGGCATGTACTTCGGATGGACGGTGAATAAAAGTACATGCCATGTAGTCAGAACTACACACCGTGTACTCATCCAAGTTACGAAGATTTTTTAAAATTTATTATTTATATTATACAAACCCTTGAGTCGTGTTCCATACTGCAGGCGTAAAGCTGAGGCACAACACGTGATAGGTGTTTTATATATATGGGTTTAATTTAACATCTGCGTAATGAACGGAAATTCACCGGGTTGCCTCCAACATACAAGTTACGTACAAGGATAATTTTAAATGAATTTGTTTGTTTAAAATTATGATGAGAATCTCAAGGAATTTTAGAAAAGGGTTTAATATAAAAGGATTGATTAATTAAATATAATTAATTTATTTGAGCGTGATTTATCTTAAACAAGAACAATTAATGAATTGAATGATAGTTTTATTTATGCGTAAATATCGTTGCATGTATGGATGATCATGAGCTATAATGAGACCTTTGTATGTGAATGGTTTCTTTTAATTTATTTATTTAAATTAATTTTTTTGGCCTACGATTCATCTCCTCATTAATATGTAGGGCCTGCGTCCCAAGGATTATTTTACGTAAAAACCCCTTTTTACCCCTCACCTGCATGTGAGATAAATGCATATGTAATGGATGGAGATCCCAAGCTAGTGGAGGCGGCTCAAGTCAGGAGCCAAGGTGAATCCAATCCAAGGAGATACAAAGGTGGATAGGTGGAAAGCTGTAAACACGAACCCGAAAGGTTCAAGGTGTTTCTCCCCTAGGCCTTTGGTTAGTTTATCAACTACTAGATAAAATAACCAATTTAAAAGATCATGATCATTCCATTTATTTTATTTCTATCAGTTTCATGGTTTATTTATTGTGGGTGTGTTGTCACAATCGCACAACTAATGAATTAAACGAGCATGCAAGATGGAATTAAATAAAACCGGCTTATACGTAATTATTATCTTAGACATGGTTAATCACTTAAGTATATCCCACTTAATATTAAGAAGCATGTAATCAAAGATAATAAAATGGAAATTTACGTATAAGGATAAAATCCCTCAAAAGAAATATTAAGTCGGTATAGCCTTCCATAATCTTGGTTAGAATCGAACCATAGTTCAAAGTGCTTGACCAACCCTAGTTGGGGTACTTTCAATTATCGGGGAATTCTAATTCAAGGTTTTGGGTTAACTTGGCTTGGTTCACATCAAGGGTTGACTGCCATAGTAGGACTTGGTGTGACCAAGAGGCAAAGGTTGAGGAAATCCAAAATAAAAGGATTTTAGGATTGGGTAGTCCACTCAGCGGATCAAGGAGCTGCGAGTTAATGCAGTTGGCATTTGTAATGCCTTCCTAAAACCCTTCAAGTTGCTTGACCAACCCTAGTTGGGGTAATGAAAAGGTCAATATGGATCCTTTCCACTATAATATTCAGGAAATAGAATATTCCGAAATCAATGGTGAGGGTCATTGGATTTTGATAAAATAGAGGGAGACTAATAAGTATTAATTTATTTATTTGTCTCATTTTTTTAATAAAGTACTAAACCTTTGATCATATTAATTTGTAGAAACGACAAGAAAATGACTTCAAACATATCATTGCGAACCATACTTGAGAAGTAAAACCTTCTCACCAGCACCAATTTCCAAGAGTGGCAGAGGCATTTACTCGTCATCCTTCACACCGAAAGGAAATTGTATGTGCTGGAAGAGCCTATTCCAGTTGTGCCTGGGAAAGAGGCCAGTGATGAGGAATTATCTCTCTATATAAAACACATGGATGATGCCACAGATGTCTAGTGTTTCATGCTATCGGCCATGTCCAATGAGCTCTTGAAGCAACATGAAAACATGGACGTGTATAGCATGATGTCTCACCTTAAGGATCTCTACCAAGAGAAGGCGATACAGGAGAGTTATGAGATCTCCAATGCTTTGTTTACAACTAATCTTGGAGAGTCTACGCCAGCTGGGCCTCATGTATTCAATCTTATTGGCTACATTGAACGCCTGGAAATCTTAGGGATTAAATTCCCGAATGAGTTGAGTACAGATCTCATCCTATCATCACTGCCCAAGACCTTCTCTAGCTTCATTGTCAACTATAATATGATTGAAAATGAGAATATTCCATCGGAGCTTCTGACCATGATTCTATAGGTAGATAAGGATATGGGGCATAACAAACCTGTGGTCCTTATGGTGAACAAGAAAATTAAGGACAAGGAAAAGGGGCCAAAGACTAATAAACAGTCTAAAGCCCCCGAGCACCGTCCCTCCAAGAATGGGAAGATCCAGAGGCAAGGAAAGGAACGGGAGGCAGTGTGTTTTGCATGTGGCAAGCAGGGCCACTGGAAGAGGAACTGCACCCAGAAGCATGGGGACGCTAAAGGCTCATTTTTTTATCGAGTGCAATCTTTCTAGTTCTACACATTGGGTATTAGATACAACTTGTGGGGATCAAATCTGTATTAAAATGTAGGAAACATGTAGATTTAGAAAGATCGCCAAAGGAGAGGTGGATCTTTGAGCTGCCAATGGCGCAAGGCTGGCTGCGTTGCCTATTGGTGACTATCACCTCTCATTGCCAACTGGCATGATTTCTGTTTTACAAAACTGTAATTTTGTTCCTAGTGTTACCAAGAACATAATTTCTGTATCTTGTTTGGATATAGATGGATTTGTTTTCAAGTTTGGAAATAAGGTTTGTCTCTTTTATAAGAACAACGTATGTTATGGTATGGAACATTTGAATAATGGTTTGTAAGTATTAAATTATGGAAAATAAGTTTTGGAAATCGATAATGAAACAAACTCACAAGACTCATACATCACCCAGTTGTGGCATCACCGCCTTCGTCATGTAAACGAGAAGTGCTTGATAAAGCTCTATCAAGATGGCTATTTTGACTCTACTGAGCTAAAACCACTTGATTGATGCCATGCTTGTTTAAAAGGTAAAATGACCAAGCTGCCTTTTGGTGGATAGGGTGAAAGGGCCACAGAGCTTTTAGGATTGGTACACACGATTGTATGTGGACCATTTCCAGTAGAATCTAGAGGTGGATATTCTTACTTCGTTATTTTTATTGATGATTTGAGTAGATACAGATTTGTTTACTTAATGAGGTACAATTCGTAAGCCTTAGAGAAATTTAAGGAATTCAAGAATGAAGTAGAGAATCAGCTTGGTAATAAGATAAAAAAGATTCGATCGGATCGAGGTGGAGAATATCTAAACCAAGCGTTCATCAATCTTCTACAGGAGTCTGGGATTCTATCTCAGCTCACTCCTCCTTATACACCATAGTGGAATGGTTTTAGTGAAAGGAGGAACCGCACCTTGTTGGACATGGTGAGGTCGATGATGAGTCATATGACAACCCTGCTTTTCATTACAACTTAAGCATGCTTTATTACATAAAACTTCACTTGATACAACAAAGAAGATCGAGAGGTTTAGTGTCTTTGGGGCTTAGGATCATTACATAAAAACTTTAAACTTGAAATACAACATCTTTATTGAAAACTTCCTTTACATGACCACTACATTCCTTCGTACTTAGCATTGCATGGGATAACCTGAGGACATGCATAAGAAAAGGGTGAGCTATAAAGCCCAGTAAGGGAGTACACAATGAATAACATGAGGAGTACAATACATGTTAGGCAATAGGCATATCAACAGAGCATAAGAGAGACATGAACATAAAGGCATGATAAATCATGATAATCATAGCATGGAAATGTGGCAACAACACTTAACATTGAATTAGCATGAGCCAAGGCTCATTGCACATGGAGCATGAGTAAACCCTCATTGCACTTGAAGCACGAGTAAACCCTCGTTGCACTTGAATTAGCATGAGTAAACACTCATTGCACATGACGTATCATGATACTATACTTTACCCAATGCATTGGAGCGCTATCAGGGCGCACCCTTCTTAAACATTTCATTTCATGCATAAGTGTGCCACATGGATCATAAAACATGGATTCATAAAACATAATCATTTATTCCACGATAAAGGAATGTGGAATTCATACATGAAACTTTATAATCAATAAGTAAATGTGCATAAAGGTGAATACCCTTGATGGAGAAATGGGCATGGTATTCACTACACAAAGACATTGGCTTAGAAAATCGGTGCGATTTCGGCAGCGTAACGGCGTGACATAAGAATTAATAAAAAAAGGTTGATGAGAGAGAAAGGGGTTCCTCATCATATTTACATGTAATGGACAGTAAGGAGATCATATATATACATGTCCCAACAATAGAAATGTAATTTAGATTCATGATACAAAAGTATTGGTTGAATATAAAAGAGGAGAAAAAGGTTCCTTTCGGCATAGTAACGGGTGTACATGGGAGGCATTTAATGAGAGAGAAAGGGGTCTCACATCATTCAAACAATAAGAGGGCAGTATGGGAGAGGTGTGAAACCATAACCCAACATTCATAATTGAAATTAAAAGGGCAATACAACTTAAAGAAAATTGACAAAAATGAGAAAGGAAGAAAAACCCTTACTTGGAAGTGTGCTTCCAAAGGCTAGAGAGAGGCTTGTGAGAGGCTTCTTGGGAGCTTGGGTCACCTTGAGAGGATTCTAGAGAGAGTAGGGCAGAGGTTGGACGAACTTCAAGGGCTTTGAGTGAGGAGGAAGTGGGAGCTTGGGTGGGTTTATATAGGAAAGGTGAGAGAATTCTTTATTATTTAGGTTTGGGACCACTTATATTAAAATAATCCAAACCACAAACCATCCCATGGTATTTGCCCATGGTTTCTGGAAAAGGAAAGAGGAAAAAAATATTTTACAAGTCCAAGGTACGAACTTATTAAAAAATTAGGGTTGCTTATGTGGAGGTGAGTCACACTCCCATGGAAATTAATTTAAAAAGGCAAAGTGTTGAATAAGTCTTGAGGGCTCCATTAATGCTTTGAAAAGTGAGTCAAACAAACCCAAAACCTCATTATTTTAATGATAAAACATATATTGGCCGAACATAAGGATTATGGTATTTTATTACATCACCATTGGGTCATTATGATGTCATAAAACACATTATATATTTAAATGGTATTTAATTTTTACCCAAAAATTTGACTGTCTCAGAAAATTATGAAAAATTCACCGTTGGATAATTTCGACGTCCTGATTCCAAAAATAATATTTATTTTATCTAAATAATTTTCTAAATATGTGAATTTTCACTTTTAAAATAAAAACCGACATTTATAAAAAAATTCACGGGTTTTGACAGAAATGGCTTTCAAACCTAAATAAAAATTTTAATTGCATTCATAAAATTATAAGATAATTTATATTTAATAAAAATTAATTTAATATTAATAATAATATTTTATTAAAATATTATTTAATTCAAAAAATCCTTTAATTTAATAAAATATAATTCTTAATTAAATAATAACTAAAAACACCATTTGTACTTTAAAAACTAATTACAATGTATCAAAAATGACTAGAAATTATATTCATTATTATATAAAAAAAATAATGTACATGAACATGGTGCTACTTATTTGTTACATAACCCCTTAAAATAGCCGCATAAGACCTAAGGGTAAGGTGCGCGATGGTGACAGACTCTTGGGGTTGCTCGGATAACATCGCTCGAGTGGTAATCTCTATCAACTTCCATTTTTCCCGTAGACGATCACGTTCAAGCTTGACTTGGTGAAGCTCAGCTTGGGCTTGGTCAAGGGCCAAGCCCAAAGACGCCACCTCTTTTCCGAGCTCCGACAAATGGGCTTCGTAAGGGGCAATTCTACTGGATGAGGCCATCGCTTCCTTTGTCTGAGTAGAAAATTGGTTCGTTAAAGCCTTATATTTAAACTACCCAGATGATCACTGTTCAACGGCTATAAAAGTAACGGTCAAAAATCTTAAAGTAAAACTAAAAAAATTTGATATCTTATAAAATCATTTTTCATAAAGAAACATTTAACTGGATCAAGAGGGATTTTCCATTAATGAAATTTTGGGTCGTTACAACATTCCCCCCTTAAGAAATTTCGCCCTCGAAATTTTCCTTTTCCCACACTAAAACAAATGTGGGTAACTTAGCTTCATCATATCCTCTGACTCCCAAGTTGCTTCTTCAAACTTGTGGTTTCTCCACAACACCTTGACGAGGGGCATTGTCTTATTTCGTAGAACTTTTTCTCTACGATCTAAGATCTTCACTGGTTGCTCCTCATAAGAAAGATCGTCTTCTAATTGTACCACCTCGGAAGAGAGTACATGTGAAGGGTCTGGTATGTACTTCCTTAAGAGGGATACATGGAAGACATCATGCACCTTGGCCATAGTAGGTGGAAGTGCTAGTCGATAGGCCACAACCCCAACACGATCAAGAATCTCGAAGGGGCCGATGTACCTTGGACTTAACTTCCCTTTCTTTCCAAACCTCATGACCTTCTTCCACGGAGATATGCGTAAAAACACCATGTCTCCGACTTTAAACTCAAGGTCTCGTCGACGATTATCTGCATAACTCTTCTGTCGACTTTGGGCTGCCTTGATGTGCTTCTGAATGGTTTTCACCTTCTCCACCATTTCTTCGACCATCTCTGGTCCAAGTAGCTTACGTTCACCGACCTCATCCCAACATGCTGGTGTTCTACACCTTTTCCCATACAGGGCTTCATATGGTGCCATTTGGATGCTTGAGTGGAAACTATTATTATAAGAGAACTCAACCAGAGGAAGATGTTGATCCCATCCTCCTTTAAATTCCATTGAGCACGCTCTCAACATATCCTCAAGTGTTTGGATAGTCCGCTCGGATTGGCCATCAGTTTGAGGATGATAGGCCGTACTGAAGTTCAGTTCAGTATTCAGAGCATGTTGAAGACTCTTCCAAAACTTAGAGGTAAATCTTGGATCTCGGTTAGACACAATAGATAGTGGTACTCCATGCAACCGTACCACTTCCCTGATATATATCCGTGCCAGTTGATCCAAAGAGAAATCCTCTCTAATAGCAATGAAGTGTGCAGTCTTTGTAAGACGATCCACAACAACCCAGATTGCATTGCTGCCTTTGGATGTCCTTGGAAGTCCGGTGACAAAGTCCATGGTGATGTTCTCCCATTTCCATTCTGGTATGGGAAATGGTTGCATCATCCCCTTAGACTTCTGCCTCTATGCCTTCACTTGCTGACACACCAGGCACTTTGATGTATATTCAGCGATCTCCTTCTTCATATTATCCCACCAAAAGTTTTCTCGGAGATCTCGATACATCTTTGTGCTCCCTGGGTGAATAGAGAAATTTGAACTATGTGCATCATCCAATAGTTCCTTCTTCAGCTCTGAACTTGATGGAACACATAGTCTTTTCCCAAACCGCACAATTCCTTCTTCATTAACATTAAACTCTGAGGATTTTCCCTTTTTGATAGCTTCCACTTTTTCTTGGATTCTCGCATCATCCTTTTGAGCATCCTTTAACCTTTCCAAAAGAGATGGTTGAGGAATCATTTGTGAAAGGATTGATGATGTTCCCTTCTTTATGATTCCCATGTCCATCTTCATCAAGTCTAAGAAGATTGGATCCTTCTCAATTCTCATCATTGATAGAATTGCTGGATCCTTTCTACTTAGGGCATCCGCCACCTTGTTCGCCTTCCCAGGGTGGTAATGTATTGAACAGTCATAATCCTTGATGAGCTCTATCCATCTTCTCTGGCGCATATTAAGCTCTATCTGTGTGAATATATATTTAAGACTCTTGTGGTCAGTATATATCTCACATTTCTCTCCATAGAGATAATGCCGCCAGATTTTCAAGGCAAAGATCACCGCCACCAACTCCAGATCATGCGTTGGATAGTTTCGCTCATGGATTTTCAACTGCCTTGAGGCATAGGATATCACTTTATCATTCTGCATCAGCACACATCCTAAGCCCTTCTTCGAAGCATCACTGAATACCACAAAAAGCTCCCCACTTGTGGGTAAAGTGAGCACGGGTGCAGTGATAAGCTTCCTTTTCAACTCCTTGAAGCTTTCTTCGCATTCATCACTCCAAGCAAACTTTACTCCCTTTCGAGTTAGCTTGGTAAGAGGGTTGGAAAATTGTGAGAAATTCCTCACAAATCGTCGATAATATCCAGCTAACCCCAAGAAGCTACGGATATCAGTTACCGATGTTGGCCTCGGCCATCCCTCAATTGCATCTGTTTTGGAGGGGTCCACAGATATCCCATTGCTTGTGATGATATGGCCCAAGAATGAGACCTCCTTCAACCATAACTCACACTTGTTGTACTTGGCATAAAGCTTCTCCTTGCGCAAAGTCTCCAGTACAGTTCTTAAATGCTCCTCATGGTCCTCCTTGGTTTTGGAGTATATTAGAATATCATCTATAAAGACTACCACAAATTTATCTAGGTAATCTCTAAAGACTCTATTCATCAAGTCCATGAATATTGCTGGAGCATTGGTGAGTCTGAAAGGCATTACTATGAATTCATAGTGCCCGTACCTTGTACGAAAAGCAGTCTTGGGGATATCTTCCTTCTTCACCCTTACTTGATAATATCCCGACCGCAAGTCGACCTTGGAGAAGTATTGTGCTCCACGCAGCTGATCAAACAAGTCATCGATTCTTGGGATAGGATACTTGTTCTTTATCGTGATTTTGTTAAGTTTACGATAATCGATGCAAAGCCGCATTGACCCATCCTTCTTCTTGACGAAGAGGACTGGTGCACCCCATGGTGATGCACTTGGGCGTATAAACCCTTTATCCAGATTCTCCTCTAGTTGTTTCTTCAGTTCTTCAAGCTCAACCACAGCCATTCTATATGGAGTCTTGGATATTGGTAGTGCCCCAGGTATAAGTTCAATTGAGAACTCAACATCTCTTCTTGGAGGAAGACCAGGAAGTTCCTCGGGAAATACTTCAGCGAATTCCCTCACAATAGGCATTTCTTCAAGGGTGGTTTCTTCCTTGGACTTAATCATCTGAGCCAGATATGCATGCTCATAAGGCAGTAATATCCATGCTTGAGATGATGGAGCTAAAAGAGATTCATCTTCCTCCTGACACTTGTAAATAATCGGGGTTCGATTCTCCATATGGAGTGTGATTTCCCTCTCCCGACAGTTTATGTTGGCTCTATATAAGGAAAGCCAATCCATGCCAAGAATTGCATCAAATTCCACCAAAGGGAGTATGACGAGGTTCGCCGGGAAATTCAACCCACATATTATAACAGGGGAGGACTTATACTCATGGGATGCAATGATTGCCCCGTTTGCCGTACTCACCGACATCTTTACTTCCATGATTTGTGGTGGTGCAGGGATTGTTCTACTAAACTTTAGAGATATAAAAGAATGTGTAGAACCTGAATCAAAAAGTACGTTCGCTATTCTTGAATGAATAACTAGCGTACCTGTCACCACTTCGTTGTCGGGGTTCACTTCAGCAGAAGTGATGGAAAAAGCTCTTCCTTTCTGTCTTGGAGGTTGTTGATTGCCTCCGATAACCCTTGGATTAGGGCACTGATTCGCAAAATGACCTGGTTCTTTGCATTTGAAGCATTGAACAACGCGTTGAGGTTCGAATGGAGCGTTCCTCTCCTCTGTCGCAGCTGCGGGTCCTTCTTGCTGACAGTTAACAGCTAGGTGCCCTTCTCTTCCACACTTGAAGCATTTTCTTGTCCCCCTAAGTCAATTTCCAGGGTGCTTCTTTCCACACTTTTGTCAAGTGGGGTGCTGGAATTTCTTAGCGCCGTTGGATTTATCCATCGGACCACCAGCATTGAAGTCCACCTTCTGCTTCTTGTCCCCATGATACCCCTGTGATTCTCCGATCTCCATTTCAACCTTGAGGGCACATCGGACAATTTCCTCATAGCTGTCGAAGTCACGGATTGCTAATGCTTTCCGCAAGCTAGGCTTCAGCCCACCAAAGAAGCGGTCAACCTTGCATTCGGGGGTAACGACAAAGCCGGAAGCGTATCGTGCAAGCCTTGTGAAGTTTGCCTCGTACGCTCCCACAGATTCCTCATCTTTCTGCTTGAGGGAAAGGAAGTCCCTTTCCATCTTAAGACGGAGGGTGCGTGGAAAATATTTATCGAAAAACATCTTCCGGAATACTTTCCATTCCAAAGCCTCGATCTCCTCCTCAGGCTTCGTATTTTTGATCAACGTCCACCATTGATCAGCTTCACCCTCCATACGATAAGCCGCCAGGAGAACCTTCTCTTTTTCAGAGCATTGGAGGATGGAGAATATCTTTTCAATGGAGTTGATCCATTGTTCAGCGATCATGGGATCAGATGATCCACTAAAAGTAGGAGGCCTTTGTCTCATGAAGCTTTCAATAGCGACTTGTTCTTTCTTAGGGGGGGTTGAACGTTCCTCTTGACCAGTGTTTCTATTCAAAACTTGAGTTAGCTGAGAGAGAAGCGTGACAAAGTTCGCGATTCCCGCTCCCATTGGATTGGGCATCTCATTGGTACAATCATCACACTGATCTTCACAACGGTTGTTAGCCCGAGTTCTCCTATTACCGGCCATTGGCTGGAATAAAAGGAAAGTTAGGGGTAACACATAGAGGGTAATCCGAAGACAAAAGTTAATGACTTATAAATAAACTTTAATCTCTTTAACTCATGATTCTATAGGATTCAATCCAGGATTTTCATGATCTTCCTTCTAACATATATTCTTAGGGGCATTTTTCCCTTAATAAGGGTTCATACTAAGATTGTGAATTTATCAAAACATATCCCCCGGGAGTGTCGTAACCAAGAGTGGAGCAAGGCCCGTTGTCGTGCACCAGTTCCCGTTCGAGTCTAGCTCAAAGCGGTGTTTTCGGGTTTTACCCCTAGGATACATCTGTGTCAGAGCCGCCTCTACCTTCTCATATCCAGACAGGGATGTATTTGTTTGATAAACCACTTACTTAGTATTTACCAAAACTTAGGGATTTTTTTATTATGCTTAGTCTTGTATCTAAGGCTTTACTAGGGTTTCCTAATCCCAAAAATAACTAAACCTATCCTTTGATACCAACTATGACAACCCTGCTTTTCATTACAACTTAAGCATGCTTTATTACATAAAACTTCACTTGATACAACAAAGAAGATCGAGAGGTTTAGTGTCTTTGGGGCTTAGGATCATTACATAAAAACTTTAAACTTGAAATACAACATCTTTATTGAAAACTTCCTTTACATGACCACTACATTCCTTCGTACTTAGCATTGCATGGGATAACCTGAGGACATGCATAAGAAAAGGGTGAGCTATAAAGCCCAGTAAGGGACTACACAATGAATAACATGAGGAGTACAATACATGTTAGGCAATAGGCATATCAATAGAGCATAAGAGAGACATGAACATAAAGGCATGATAAAGCATGATAATCATAGTATGGAAATGTGGCAACAACACTTAACATTGAATTAGCATGAGCCAAGGCTCATTGCACATGGAGCATGAGTAAACCCTCATTGCACTTGAAGAACGAGTAAACCATCGTTGCACTTGAATTAGCATTAGTAAACACTCATTGCACATGACGTATCATGATACTATACTTTACCCAATGCATTGGAGCGCTATCAGGGCGCACCCTTCTTAAACATTTCATTTCATGCATAAGTGTGCCACATGGATCATAAAACATGGATTCATAAAACATAATCATTTATTCCACGATAAAGGAATGTGGAATTGATACATGAAACTTTATAATCAATAAGTAAATGTGCATAAAGGTGAATACCCTTGATGGAGAAATGGGCATGGTATTCACTACACAAAGACATTGGCTTAGAAAATCGGTGCGATTTCGGCAGCGTAACGGCGTGACATAAGAATTCATAAAAAAAGGTTGATGAGAGAGAAAGGGGTTACTCATCATATTTAAATGTAATGTACAGTAAGTAGATCATATATATACATGTCCAAATAATAGAAATGGAATTTAGATTCATGGTACAAAAGTATTGCTTGAATATAAAAGAGGAGAAAAAGGTTCCTTTCGGCATAGTAACGGGTGTACATGGGAGGCATTTAATGAGAGAGAAAGGGGTCTCCCATAATTCAAACAATAAGAGGGCAGTATGGGAGAGGTGTGAAACCATAACCCAACATTCATAATTGAAATTAAAAGGGCAATACAACTTAAAGAAAATTGACAAAAATGAGAAAGGAAGAAAAACCCTTACTTGGAAGTGTGCTTCCAAAGGCTAGAGAGAGGCTTGTGAGAGGCTTCTTGGGAGCTTGGGGCACCTTGAGAGGATTCTAGAAAGAGTAGGGCAGAGGTTGGACGAACTTCAAGGGCTTTGAGTGAGGAGGAAGTGGGAGCTTGGGTGGGTTTATATAGGAAAGGTGAGAGAATTCTTTATTATTTAGGTTTGGGACCACTTATATTAAAATAATCCAAACCACAAACCATCCCATGGTATTTGCCCATGGTTTCTGGAAAAGGAAAGAGGAAAACAATATTTTTCAAGTCCAAGGTCCGAATGTATTAAAAAATTAGGGTTGCTTATGTGGAGGTGAGTCACACTCCCATGGAAATTAATTTAAAAAGGCAAAGTGTTGAATAAGTCTTGAGGGCTCCATTAATGCTTTGAAAAGTGAGTCAAACATACCCAAAACCTCATTATTTTAATGATAAAACATATATTGGCCGAACATAAGGATTATGGTATTTTATTACATCACCATTGGGTCATTATGATGTCATAAAACACATTATATATTTAAATGGTATTTAATTTTTACCCAAAAATTTGACTGTCTCAGAAAATTATGAAAAATTCACCGTTGGATAATTTCGACGTCCTGATTCCAAAAATAATATTTATTTTATCTAAATAATTTTCTAAATATGTGAATTTTCACTTTTAAAATAAAAACCGACATTTATAAAAAAAATTCACGGGTTTTGACAGAAATGGCTTTTAAACCTAAATAAAAATTTTAATTGCATTCATAAAATTATAAGATCATTTATATTTAATAAAAATTAATTTAATATTAATAATAATATTTTATTAAAATATTATTTAATTCAAAAAATCCTTTAATTTAATAAAATATAATTCTTAATTAAATAATAACTAAAAACACCATTTGTACTTTAAAAACTAATTACAATGTATCAAAAATGACTAGAAATTATATTCATTATTATATAAAAAAAAATAATGTACATGAACATGGTGCTACTTATTTGTTACATAACCCCTTAAAATAGCCGCATAAGACCTAAGGGTAATGTGCACGATGGTGACAGACTCTTGGGGTTGCTCGGATAACATCACTCGAGTGGTAATCTCTATCAACTTCCATTTTTCCCGTAGACGATCACGTTCAAGCTTGACTTGGTGAAGCTCAGCTTGGGCTTGGTCAAGGGTAAAGCCCAAAGACGCCACCTCTTTTCCGAGCTCCGACAAACGGGCTTCGTAAGGGGCAATTCTACTGGATGAGGCCATCGCTTCCTTTGTCTGAGTAGAAAATTGGTTCGTTAATGCCTTATATTTAAACTACCCAGATGATCACTGTTCAACGGCTATAAAAGTAACGGTCAAAAATCTTAAAGTAAAACTAAAAAAAAGTTGATATCTTATAAAATCATTTTTCATAAAGAAACATTTAACTGGATCAAGAGGGATTTTCCATTAATGAAATTTTGGGTCGTTACAAGTCATGTAGATCTTCCATTATCCTTTTGAGGATATGCATTACAAACTGAAGCATACCCATTAAACCAAGTACCAACTAAGGCAAGAAATGGAATTCCTTCCGAGTTATGGAATGGAAAGAAACTCATTTTGTCGTATAAATGTGTATGGGGATGCAAGGCATTTGTTAAGGCCTTCTTAGGCAAAAAACTAGCACCTTAGGGCACAAAGTGTATCTTTATAGGATATCCCAAGGAAACGAAAGGATATTACCTATATAACCCTCAAGACAAGAATGTGACTGTCGCCAGACAGGCCATCTTTCTTGAGAGGCAGCACATCCTCAAGAAGGATAGTGGGAGAAAGATTGAATTCGATGAAGTCGATGATCAAGATACACAAGAGTTGGTACAAGAACAAGTTCCACAGGTGCCTGGGGATGAGGTTCCAGAAACACAAGTACTATATAGGAGTTCAAGAGATGTAAGGGAACCATAGAGGTTTGGTTTCCTAGTCACTGAGGATGGTGAATCATTATTGTTGGACAATGATGATCCTCTCTCCTACAAGGAAGAAGTAGAAAGCTCAGAAGCTGTAAGATGGCTAGAAGCTATGAATTCTGAGATGGATTCCATGTATCAAAACCAAGTTTGGGTTTTGGTCGATGAGCCAGTTGATGTAAATCGTGTTGGATGAAATTGGGTATTCAAGAGAAAGCTGGACATGGAAGTTCAAGTTAGCACCTATAAAGCAAGGATAGTGGCTAAAGGATTCAGACAATGTCAAGGAATTGACTATGATAAAACCTTCTCACCAGTTTCCATCTTTAAATCCATAATAATCATACCTTCCATAGTAGCTTATCATGACTACGAGATTTGTAAGATAGATGTCAAGACATCATTTATTAATTGGAACCTTCAGGAATATGTCTACATGACACAACCAGAAGGGTTTGTGACACCAGGTGAAGCCAAACGGGTTTGCAAGTTGCAGAAATCCATTTATGGATTGAAGTAAGCATCCAGGTCATGGAACATTCGATTTGATGAAGCCATAAAAAAAATTTGGTTTCATTAAGAACAAATGTGAGCCATGTGTTTATAAGCGGTTTAATGGGAATGAAATCGTTATCCTAGTATTATATGTTGATAACATATTGCTTATTGGAAATGACATACCAGCCTTAAAGTCAGTTAAGGACTGGTTGAACAAGTGTTTCTCCATGAAGGACTTAGGGGAAGTAGCCTACATTCTAGGGATCAAGATCATTCGTGATATATCCAAGAGGCTGCTTGGACTAAGTTAGGGTACAGACATTGACCAAATACTAAATAGATTTACTATGGAACAATCCAAGAAGGGATTGGTTCCAGTGTCACATGGGCTACATATTTCTATGAAAATATGTCCTCAGACACAACAAGAGAAAGATAGAATGAGTAAGATCCCATACCCTTCGGCTATAGGATCCATCATGTATTCCATGTTATGTACCAGGCTCGATGTTTCCTATGCACTGAGAATGGTAGGATGATATCCAGCAGATCTAGGAGAACAACATTGGACTGCTGTTAAGACTATCCTTAAGTATCTGGGAAGAACTAAGGATATGTTCCTGGTGTATGGAGGAGACGAGGAGATTGTCATCAGAGGGTATGCTGATGTTGGTTTTCAGATAGATCAGAATGATCTAAAGTCGCAATCTAGATATGTTTTTCTATCTCAATGGAGGACCTGGGAGCTGGAAGAGTTCTATGAAGCCAGTTGTCACTGATTCTACAGTGGAGTCCAAATATATAGCGGCTTATGATGCAGACAAGGAAGCCGTCTGGATTCGGAACTTTGTCTAGGAGATTGATTTGGTGCCTTGCAGTAAAGATCCCATTACATTGTATTGTGATAATACTGTAGTGGTGGCTCTTGCAAAAGAACCAAGGTCACATCAATGGACAAAGCACATATTCGGGAAGTATCAGCTCTTGAGGGATTTCTATTAGAGGGGTGAAGTTGCTGTGAGCATAGTGTCCATGGAAGATAACGTGGCGGACCACATGACTAAAGGCCAATCTCAGCAGAAGCATGAATATCATGTGAGAGCAAGCGGGTTAAAGGTTGTTAGAAGTTGGCTCTATTCCAAGTTAGAGTCAGTTGGACTTGGTGGCCTAGAACCAACTACTTTGTACATTATTCATTAATAAAAGACTTATCACATCTTGATTGTTATTCTGCATGAAAATGTATGTGATAATTTCCTAAGGACAACTATTGTATTAAAGGGTCATAGAAGATCCCTGCTATGATGAGAACCTGAAAGTGTCATAACACTGTTCTTGAATAAATGTTCTATGGACGGATGATATTATTTGAGGGACACAAATAATACAGGTCATTAGGGGTGAGGACTCATAAAACTTCAAGGCACCTTCTCATGGTGTGCACCTTTGGTAATATCCAGGAGGATATTATGATAACGATACCCACCAGTAGGAAATCCACATTTCATAGTGTCATTGGATGTTCCTATCTGCAAACGTATGTATTGATCCTCATATTTTAAGATTATTATTAATGGGTATTACAACTCTTGCACTTAGATTTATTGAGTAAAACTGTGATGACAAACTGTTCGCAGCGAGGTAGGATATGTTGGGTGTGTCACGAGTAATACTGCATTAATAGATAATGCGAGAAAGGATTTGTCCCTTCTGTTCCATAACGGAAGTAGATATCTCAGGACCTTTGATGGAATTGATGTAGCCTAAATAAATCCATGGCCATGGTAAGGTATGGGCGAGTTCAGTTCTGGGAAGTGAAATAAAGAATAATCGAGCACATGGGTTGATGGAACTAGCATGCAACAGGCTTGATTAAAGATATCGAGATAAAGGGATTATATTACAGGGTAAGCATTAATAAGAGGTGACACGTCATTGTGGAATTAACTTCTTTCTCTATGGGTTCCTCTGCGTGTTGCTAGATGCTAACCTTGGACTTTAGGCAGGCTCCGCCTAATACCACTGAGAAAGAGGACTAGAGGGTCACACACTAAGTGTGTCCATGTATCTCAGTTAAATATTAATTTACTAAGTTAAATAAATATTATTCTCGACTGTGGTATAATAATTATTTAAGGATGCCTGATCGCATTTATTTCGACACTAGTTATTCGAGAGAATATATTGTGGGTGAAATAATATATATTTATTAGCGAGTAATGCAGTTACATTTATTTAAGAAATAAATAGCCATTAATCAAGGTCTAATAAATGTGGTGGAGAAAAATGGAAAATAAAAGTACACGCCGTTTATATTAAATATACACGCCGTGTTGTTTTATGGAAAACAAGTACACGCCGTGTGTTAATTATTACACGCCGTGTAGTTTTCCAATCGGGATTTTGAGGATACAATATTGTTTTATTAAATGATATTAATTATAATCAGTGTGGTAACATGTCAAGGAATTATTAATTCAACATGGGGTTTCAATAAGAGTTAATGAAATAAATAAAACGTGTAACGTGTTTATTTATTATCATAACTCTATTAACCTCAAACCCAATTATAAATATCCTCACAACCCAACACTTTTCTTGAGCCATTTTTTTGGTTGTGCACAACGGATTTGGAAATACTCTCATGCCAAGAGAGAATTCCCTTTTCACCAAGAACGCCCTCATGTTACGAGGGTGATATCCTCCACCGGATCAAGGCAATCGAAGGCGGGCATCGCAAGCGAAGGTTCTTCTACCCTAGCACTCGGAGATCCCTTCAGCGACGTCCTAAGATGTGTGGAGCACGTGTGGATCACCGCTAGAGGAATCCTATACTTGGATTCTACAATGCAATGACGGATCACAGGATCATGACCGGAGACATCGACAAAGAAAGAATTCCACCGAGGTAATTCTTGAGAATTAATTAAATTAATTATAACCAACATATGATGATCCTATCTCAATGGTTTCGGGACACTTCTTTTCTTTTTCGTTCTTCATTCCATTCCAAAGGTCCGGCGTTTTATATCATGACCGATCTTAGATTGAATGTTGTTTAACGCTAAATTTAATGTTGGGCAATACCGCCAACGTGCTTTCACTGCGCCCAGAACCTACAGTCATTAATTTTTTTTTACGTCAAATTTATGAGTTTTTGGGTCTGTTCGAGTGACTCACATCATGAATAGTGATATCTTGATGTGATATTTGTATCTCCAAACAATTCACATGATTTATTCATGATTTAAAGGTTTTTTGGTTCGTTGTTGGGTGCGTCATGATGTGACTGCATGTGTCACTCCATTACTTCTGATGTCATCCTAATGATTTAATTTTTCTTTAACCATTGAATTCACATCTTGAATTATAAAAATTCACATCATTAATTCACTATTTATGATGCTAATTGATTTGTTATAGTATATTTTACTCTTCATCATCCTGGTTCTTCATTTTAATGAATTTGACTTCATCCCTCACTTACCCTTAATCACAGACCAACATTTTCATCATCAATTCATCATCTTTAATCCCGTTGTCAAATATTTATTTCATCCAACTAAAAATTAAAAATAATAATAAAATTTGGTTCATATTAATAAACTAAATTGTAAAATATATAAATTTTACATGAAAATATCAAGAAAAATATTGATCTATCTTTATGATTTAATGATAAGTGACTGGATGTTTATCCAGGTTTCGTTTTGTGAGTTTTCAACCTAATGAGCTTTGTATCTGTTTCCTTAGGTAGTTTTAGATCATGAAATTTGGACCAATATAGCTTCTATTTTAGGTGGGATGGATTTAACTAAATATATTATAAAAAATGTATTATTCAAAAAAAAGGAAAACTATACACAAATGATAACACAATGCATTCACAGATTTGGATATGTACACACAGTTTAAGGTCTTAATTATTTAACCAAAATACATTGGTGTTTTAGGTGGAATAGATTTGACCAATTATATTTTGGTTGTCTATATGGTGAAATTAATGTTATATAATTAATGTGATTTAGAAATTCCCAATGCTACTAATATGAATAACTTTACAAATGGTACATCGTGATCAGCCTGATTAGAGTGACCACTAATTTCAATAACATTTTTAGCAATCCTAATAAACCTAATCAAAGTAAAAATTGCTAAAAATGGGGGTTTATTTTCATTATCTACATTTTTCTGGATTTTAATTATGTTATATTAAAATTATGATATGATATAGAGACTTTTGGTGGAGAAATCGATGGGTAAGCCATCTCATTTCTCAGTAACCATGCCATAAGGATGCTAATATTTCAAGTCCGAAAATTTTGACCAAACTCCTAGGAAAGCCCATATAGAAATTTTAATGTAAAATCATATTTTAATGATGGACCTATCACTAAAATAGAAAATATAAATAAGTTTAATTCATTTCATAGTCATAAATATCAAGCTATCATGTCATATGTTTTATGGTCATGCAATGAGGACCAATCAGAGGTTTGAGGGTGAGATGTAGAATCATGAATATGATAACATTGAACAAGTGTGTAACATCTAGGGTATTGGATCCACTTGTGATGTTGTATTATGGGTTGTTTAAATCATAACTTATGGTGTTTTATGTAGGAGTAATGAGATGAGAAATGTATTTGGGTTATGATCGTATACCATCTTCAAAAGATTAGTTTTGGTGCAATGATGTTTGGACGTATGGAGATTATAGGACCTTACCCTTTAGGATAAAGATTTAACTAGTTGAATGGACCTAATGGGGGTGCTTATTCAAAGACATATTGGGAGAATTGTATGCATATTCAAACAAAAGTGTCCTTTGGAGTGGAATAACATTATTACTAATAGCCAGAAAAATTAATAAGATTCGAACACATGTGAGATGAACTATATTTGTGGAAATAAAGAATACTCAATAAGGGTTATAAAACCCTAAAGTTTATTCCACTATGTAGAGAATTAAAAATCAGGGTGAAGAGATGTGATATGCCACTGTACAAACTTGTTCCTAAAACAGTCGGTCTAGCAAGCATGGATTGATGTTTTCTAAGACCATATTATGAGAACCTGGAAGAGATGATATTTTAATAATTTTTTATATGTATTTAAATTATTCAATCCCTATAAATTTATCAATTTGAAATAATTTTCATCAATTTTGTATTGTTTTGTGTTTTCAGCTAAAATGTGAAAATTACTTAATTCTCTAATTTTAAAAGATTTTTATCACTTTAGTATTTTGAGAATAACTTTTACAATACTAATCCAATTGGAGTGATTATTTTTTTTAGGATTAATTAGTTCATGTGATTCAACTTATCCTTCTAAAACCATTGCTAATTCGAATATCTAAAGCCTAAAAAATCAATAAATTTAAACAATATTTATGGCTAACAAATTGGATGCCACCTTAGAAAATGAGGAATATTCCGGCCACACAACTCTAACTGAAATTTTTACAGCAGGATTTGAAAGAAAACTTCACATTTCATTTGAATATTAAAGATCATGGAAATATAATCTCATTAATGTAGCCATTGGATTCTCTAAATTGTGTGAATATTTAGGGGATCCTTTGACAGAAAAAGTGGGTCTCATTAACTATGTCATAAATTATTTTATATGATTCCAAATACTTTTAGATATTTAGGGTTGAGATAAAATTAAATATATATATATATAATATTATCATAATTACCCTTGATGATATTCGGCCATGTGGTGGATATAATAGGAGGAAAACTTTAGAGGACCGATTCTAGAGAGGAAGTTAGTGCACCCATTTCTGTTCTTAATTTATTTTTATTTTTACACTTTTTACTCAAGTTTTATTTTAAATTTAATTTTTGTTTAGTTTCTTTTAAATACAATCTAATTCATGCATTATTTTTGTGTTTATGTCCTCTTCCACTAACCCTTCTTATTATTCTCCATATTCTTCCCCATATTTTCTTATCTTCCTCTTCTTATTCTCCTACTTTTATTTTATGATATAATGTTTCTGTTTTTATTTTTATTCTTTTATCATCCTCATTCATTTTAATTTTATTTCTTTTCTATTCTTGACACACACCTATCGTAGGGCGTGGAAAAAGAAATTTAATTTTCCTGGTGCAGCATAAAGGCTAACCACGGTCATCTCTCTTGAGGAGCCTTTTCATCCTTTCACTCACTTAATATAATTTAACTAAACTAATTCTATTGGTTGTTTTTATTTTATCTAGTAATGTAATACAAATTAATTAAAATAAAAGATAAAACTAACATGCAATAACAAAATGAAATTAATTGAGACAGAACTTGGCCTTTATGGGTTGGTTTTTGGGTTTCATCATTCTTCATTTTGGTATTTAAATTAAGTTTGATAATTCAATTATGAGATCTCATTCATGAATTACTATTATTATATTTATTGGTGTGAAATCTTGAATGCATTTATAAATCCTAACTTCACCTCCTCCTATAATCAAGGTTGATGGAACTGCTTGATCGAGAGTGTGACATCTTCCAAGACTTGGCTCCATCATATGCCATTTCAACCACTGAAGGGCTCAACTCCATCGTATGAAGAGCTTGTATCTAGTAGAAGGTAGGAAAAATCTTTAATAAAAGAATAGAAATGATTTTGAGATCAGTGTCATGGTGGACGATTGGCACACCCGTGCACATCACTCTTGCTCATCAGAAACTTAATAAAACATCAGAATTTAAAAACAGAATAAATGAGATTTCCACATTCCTACCCAAGCCTTTCTCAGGTTAACCCCTCATTTTTTAGGGTAATAGGTCACATTGTATTCATATGAGAAGAAAAAAAGAAGAAAAGAAGGAGAAAAGGTGAAGAAGAAAATAGGGTGGATGGGTGGACTCAAAAATAAAAATAATGCATGAATTTTATTTGAAATATAAATTAAAATTGAAAACAAAAATAAATAAAAAAATGAAATGGGGAAGATATATGTCCAGCCTCCCTTAGTGGAGATCTCCATGGTATCTTAAAGGAATGGATGGAGAATTGGATGATTTGGGAAGGAGGTGAGAGCCTCTTTTTATAGGCATAAATCTGTACTCTGAAAGATTGCACATTCTTGACCCATTAAATTGAAATGTCACATGTGGATTCCTTCTTAAAAGTTTTTCATAAATATTTTTTCTATTCACCCTTCAAATTTAATCTTTTTTGGACACAGTATGAATGGGTTATGAATTTTTCATTAGCGGTTTTTGTTTCTAGACGAAGCTTCCAAAAAGGTTCTTCCAAAAGTATGTCATTCAGTGGCTACCTTAAAGACATCCAACCTCCGCCAAATTTATTGTAAATCAGTCCATATCTGTCCTTGTACCATCCCAGGTGGAAACAAATCAGTTGGTTATGTTTAGGCTGAGTTTGGGTTCTGTTATAGTGGTGGAATCTACGCTGTCTGCCCGAAAAAATGTCCAACTTCAATGAATTTTTAGGCCCTTTAGATGGCCGAATAAGCTCCTGGTCCAGAAGACAAAGTTGAAGGAAATAAAATCAGTATTGTAAAAAATTATTGAAAAATTTCTAAATATATTTTCCCTGAAATTAATAATATACCAGTGATGTAAAAATCTTTCTAAAATCTAGAATTAGGCGATTTTCACATTTAGGCTCAAACTAACACTAAAACCTAAAAACGTGACAATTACCCATCCAATAACACTATGGTGGGATTATAAAAAAAGATTTACATCATAAAATATATGAAAATGTGATCTTCATCACACCCATACACATAAACATTGCACTCCTAGACAATCACCTTATATCAAAATCAAGATCCACACAACAATCAAAAATGAGAAAATATCAACGATCTTATCCAAAATAGAAGTCCATAATGTATCATATATAAAAAACAATTATCTCTAATTTTCATTTCAATAATTAAAATTTGTTCAACCTCATAAATCAATTCATGTTCCAATAACAACCTTCCTCACAATGAATTTTATGTCACTCTTCACTCAAGAGAAATTGATTCTAGAGTTATGCTCATACTTGGAAATCCCATGCATCACCATAAGCCTGTGAAAATTTTCATTTCTCCAAAGTGTGAAAAATGAAAATGAATTAAATCATGGGGGGTTTAATTAATAGTTCAAATGATTCTGTGGCTTAGGGTTGGTGTGAAATTATTGAAAAAAAGTTCCAGGCTAGAAAGAGTAGGTTGGACTTTTAAGTACAATGCATGATTAAATCAAGGGAAAACACAAAATATTCCTCTCCCAATCCCGCATGAAAATGTGAAAAACAACAAAACCCCTCTTATTACATTGTACATGAGCCAATAAGTAATTATAATGAATGATATAATCTATGTTCTACATTTTTTTTCAAAGATCCAGAAAAGCACAACTTTATTTTGTTTTTTTATTGTTTTTTTATTTTATTTTTCCTGGAGGATGAGATGAAAATTGAATACAATGAATGAATGACAATTCATGCCCTTGATTTTTGAGATGGAAATGAGTCATAAAAGAATGTACAATGAGTAATTCAAGCTCATCTCCATTTTTTTCTTTTTTTTGAAGGAGAAATGGATGAAACAAATAAATCATAATGAAATGACAACACATGCCCAATTATCTTATTTTCCACTTCCCAAAATATTTACACACACATAGAACCACACAAAAATGATACACATACCAATGAACACACATGAAAGGCCCTTACCCCATACTCAAACTTGAAATAACCATGCAAAAATACTAAATGTGCAGGTAGGTAAAGAAAAAATCGACCTGTAATGTGGCTCAAACTTATAAGGCAATTCATGGAATCTAAGGGCTTACGAAGGATAAATTTAAAGGTGGTTCTCAAGGTAAAATGTGGCTATCCAAAGAGATGCCTCAATCATTTAAAATACATTCCTTGAAATCCAAATCCTTAAAAAATAATTATTCACAAATTCTGGTTCTCACACAAAATTGAAGTTTCCCTCAAGAAAGTGTGGGTATTAGGAATAATATGTAAAATTGGATTAGAATACCTCATAATATTGGAAAAATATTTTACGTCCGTGTTTTATGGCATCAATTTAAAAATCATTTGAACTCATAAAAATGTTTGAAAATAAAATTCATGGGAAAAGAATTCATATCAACAATCATTTAAAATCCATTATTTCAAAAATCATTTCAACTCTTTAAAAATAAATTGATGTGTGAAAAGTGATAATAATATTCATTAAAGCTCAAAATATGTTTTGGAACAAACAAATAAAGGAGTTTAAATGATAATCATCAAAAGTGAACTCCCTATTTAAATAAAGATTTGGTCCTCTTCCTCTAATGATTGGGGATTCCTTCTGCCTTTATGATACTACAAAAGAAAAATTACTAAATTAATCACAAGGATTATTTCATTTATGCTCAAAATGAAAAGAGGGAGGGGGGAACATTCTAGACTAATTCCTAATACTGAATTTGAAATCTAAATTGATATTATTTAAAATTAAATTACTATAAAGAGAGTAAAGGATAAATCTCGGTATGATCCCCTGAGTGGGCTCAAGCATCTTTTCCTGCCTCCAGTGGGCAGTACCAGCTTTTATCCATAATCTATGAAGCTTATTTGATTTGAACCACCAAATGTGGCTCTTCCCAGCTTGCAATTCTTTGTTCTTATTTAGGAGGACTCTATGGATAGAGTACACTAGATCCACCCCCTTCGCAATGTGGTACAACTTGTATGGTGGGGGTAGGATGAAGTATAGAGCCTCCTCCGTATTTGTTTCTACTCATGCAGCATTCTTTTTACCATCTTGTGCTCCCCCTAGTAAATATTCAATATGTTTAGGGAGCTCCAAATTTTCCTCAATAGGTGCAAATTCTTTTCCCTCATCATCCTCCAAGTCATAATTTGAGATGGCTGAATCTGAAAATTCAAAACTGTTAGGGGTGATACCCAAATTATTTTCAATAAAATTAAATGAGTTTGAGTTTAAGAATGTATCATCTCCCTGATTCGGTTTAACATTAATCTCATGTTCAATTGAATGTGCCTCTTGTAGTTGATCATCACTAGATGGAGGTAGGTAGCCGGGCTCCGGCACTTCGAGTTTGGATTTGACTTCATGTATGTCTTCAGTGAAATCTGGAAAGACTAGTGGCACTTCCTTCTTGGCCTTGAATCTTTTTTAGTCAACTTGGATTTCATCGACCATAGACATAAAATCTTTCATTGAGATCCATTTTTCTATGTCTATTTGTACCTATTTGATCATTATCATCAGTACATCAGCTCTTCATTGGAGGGCATCCTCATTATAGTATGTTTCTTCCTCCTATACCTATGAGTAATTTTTCCATGTAGAATAATTTGAATTTTAACGCATCATGAAAAAAGTTTTTTTTGAAGATTATTTTTAAAAAAAATGTAAAGTATCTAAAACTATAAAAAAGAAAAATTAATGTAAAAAACCAATTAGCTCCCCAAAAACGGCGTCAGTTTTGATGCACACATGTCGTAGGGCGTGGAAAAAGCAATTTAATTTTCCTAGTGCAGCATAGAGGTTGGCCAGGGTCATCTCCCTTGAGGAGAATTTTTAGTCACTCACTCGGTTAATCTAATTTAACAAAACTAATTCTTTTGGTTGTTTTTATTTTATCTTGGAATGGAATACAATTTAATTAAAATAAAAGATAAAACTAACATGTAATGAAAAAATGCAATTAATTGAGAAATAACTTGGCCTTTATGGGTAGTTTTGTGGGTTCCATCATTCTCCTTGTTGGTATTTAAATTAATTTTGATAATTTAATTATGAGATATCATTCATGAATTACTATTATTTTATTTATTGGTGTGAAATATTGAATTCATTTAGCAATCTTAACTTCACCTCCTCCTATAATCAAGGTTGATGGCACACCTCGATCGAGAGTGTGACATCTTCCAAGACCTAGCTCCATCGTATGCCATTTCAACCACTGAATGTCTCAACTCCATTGTATGAAGAGCTTATATCCAGTATAAGGGAGGGAAAATATTTAATAATAGAATATAAATGATTTTGAGATCAGTTTCATGGTGGGAGATCGCCACACTTGTGCACATCACTCTTGCTTGTCACAAACTTAAAAAACATCGGAATTTAAACACATAATAAATGAAATTTCCACATACCTACCCCGGACCAAGTCTTGGGTTAACTCCAAATTTTTTACGGTAAGAGGTCACGGTGGATTAATATGAGAAGAATAAAAGAAGAAAAGAAGAAGAAAAGATGAAGAAGAAAACAGGGTGGATGGGTGGACACAAAAATAAAAATAATGCATGAATTTTATTAGAAATCTAAATTACAATTAAAAAATAAAATAAATAAATAAAAATGAAATGGGTAAGATTTATGTCTGGACTCCCTCAGTGGAGATCTCGTCCTTGGTGCCTTGAAGGAATGGATGGAGATTGGGATGATTTGGGAAGGAGGTGAGGGCCTCCTTTTATAGGCAGAAATATGTACTTCAAAAGAGTGTGTGTTCTTGACCCATTAAATGGATGTTTAACATGTAGAACCCTTCATAAAAGTTTTTAATAAATATGTTGGCCGTTCACCCTTCAAATTGTAGCTTTTTTGGACACCGTATGAAGGATTTATAAATTTTTCATTGGCGGTTTCTGTTTCTGGACGAAGCTTCCAGGAAGGTTCCTCCAAAATTATGTCGTTCAATGGCCTCCTTAATGACTTAAACCTCCCCAAGATTTATTTTAAAGCCGAAAATATCTATCCTCGTTATATCCCAGGAGTAAAAACCTCATTTTGATATGTGTAGGCATATTTTGGGTTCTGTTACAGTGGTGTGATCCACGCTATCCGCCCGAAAAAATGTCCAAATTCAATGAATTTTTTGGCCCTTTAGATAGACGAATAAGATCCTGGTCCAGAATACAAAGTTGAAGGAAATAAAATCAGTATTATATAAATAATTTAATCACAAAATTTGGACATATATTTTCCATGAAATGACTAAAATACCCTTGATGTAAAAATCTGTCCAAAATCCAGAATTATGCGATTTTCACATTTAGGCTCAAATTAACACTAAAACCTAAAAACATAACAATTACCCATCCAATAACACTATGGTGAGATTATAAGAAATTATTTAAACTATAAAATATATGAAAATGTGAGATTCATCAATTATTAATTTCTTATTTCTTTCCATAGTGACATCTTACCCTCAAAAATGAGGAGTTAACCTGAGGCTTTTCTTGGGGGAGGTAAGATGTGTTTCCATTCATTATGTGTTTAAATTATTTTTACTTATTAAGTTTGTTATGATAAATAGGTATGTTCATGAGAATGGTTATTTTCCACCATGACACTAAAAAACTATTTTCTATTATTTTATTAAATATTTTTCCTCCATTATACTGGGTACAAGAACTTTATATGATGGAGTCGATCTATTCAGTGGATGAAATGGAATATGACAGAGCCTGGTCTTGGCATATGTCACACTATTGATTAAGGTATTCCATCAACCTTGATTACAAGAGGAGATTAAATTTAGATTTATAAATGCATTATATATTTCACAACACTAAATAAAATAATAGTAATCCACGCATGAGATCTCATAATTGAATTATCAAACTTAATTTAAAAGCCAACAATTAGAATGATGGAATCCAAAAACCAAACCACAAAGGCCCAGTTTTTTATCACTAATTACATTATGTATTTTCATGTTAGTTTACTTTTTATAATTTTATTTATCTAGTAAATTACATTGATTTCATAGAATAAATAATTAAAACAACAAAAAATAAGTAGTTTAGGTGAATTATATAAAGTGAAGAACAAGGAAAGCTTCTCAAGTGAGATGACCCTAGTAATCCATTGTATTAGATTAGGAAAATAAATTTTTTTCCATTACCTATGATAGGTATTCATCAAATCTGGAACCATTTCTAGGGATCTAATTAGTAATTTACCTATGTTTTCCCATTATCACATTTTAGATAAAAATTTCATTATTTTCAAAAGAAAATAAAGAAAAAAACTAATAATTTTTAATGATGTTTTAAAATTATCATTTTTTTAATTAATGGAATAATTAATAACATGTGCGATAATAAGAAACTAGCTATACAATAGATACCCTCAAATGAAGGGATGATGATTTGATGACAATGGTCAAGCATAACCCAATTGGCATAGTGAAATGGATATCACCTCAATGTTTGATGTGAATGGTCGATAAACTCTAAACTAACTAGAAATGATTCGAGATTAGGAAATAAGTACTGCTGGTTTTCCCCAATTTCATTAAATACACCCAATAATTTTATGATAAACTCAAGTAATATAAATAAACCAACTATTTGAGGAACCCTATACAAGACGACCATGATTAACTAGAGTGAATTCATGATGAGGAAAACTTTCCTGTTGAGTTAACTCTGGGAGCTCAACAAGAGCTGTATGACTTCTAGAATGAGAATTAGGTATGAGTTGATCTCTCCAATCTGTATAAAAGGTGAAAATATAGTACCATTGAATGTAACTCAAGCCGTGAAGAAATAATACACCACCCAAGTGGTGTAATTTGAAGAAAAGATGGAGGAAGCTGACTACCTACCTCAACTTTCCACCATTCGATTTCAAGAGGCCCTCTGTACTGAAGAATATATTGAAACAAAACCAACTTGTATAGTTGATATTATCTCGAACTCTATTTCATTTTATATTATTAGATTTAAATTTATTATTAATTCCCACTATATTGAATTTTCAGATTCAGATAATCTTTTATATTCCATATATGAAGATAAACAAGCTAAACATCATCCAATTGAGGAACACATAGAGTTTCTTTAATATTAATAAACATTCATTTAAGAAATCCAATGATGAATTCCACATAGTTGAGCATGAGTAAATTAAGATAGAGGCTCCCCACACTGAAAGGGGGGATTCTAATTTACATTCTTCTTGTTTAAATTATGTCAAATTAAAAATATATTATAACCCTAATTTTTTAATTTCAATTCATGAATTTGATGTTGAGCCACTACTTGAGAAATATGGGGATGTTTCAAAAGTAGAAACCAAATAAGAGGATTATTCATAATTCACCCTCCCCCCACCATGAAAGTTATAATTAATTATGAAGGGGATAGATCTGTTATATTCTATCTATGGTTCATTCCTAAATATGAAAAAAAGAAATGAAGTATGGGAAAAGCCATATGTTGTGGTTCAAGTCCAAAAAGATACACCCACGATCAGACTGTGGATAATAGTTGGTACTTCCCTATGGAAGTAGTAAAAATCCAGGGCCCACTTGGGGGGATCATATCAAGACTTATCACTTTAAATTATTTCTAGGAAATCAGATTTCATTTTAATGATTATTTTATAATGTATACATCTCCCTATTATCTTTTTTGAGCATAAATTACATGATCATTATGATTTATTGGGTAATTTTCTTTTATAGGTTCAAGATAAAATAATCTATTCAAAATTGTCGAAGGAAGAGTCCATAATCATTATGAGAAAAAGTTTTTCACTTTTAAAATATTGTCTTTTAAACTCCTAGCATTGTATATGCAACCTATTATGAGCATAAATAAGAAATTACATGACCATTCTTGAATTATGATTTACTTGACTTATCAAAGAGACTTGAGTTTCATAGGAATCATATAATCCCATGTTTTATATTCCAATGGTAATGAAATTGAATGAGTAAAATGAATAATTGGATGACTAATAAGAAACATGGATATTAAAATGAGGACTCATGGTTTGAGGGAATTATTTGATTCATGTAAATAAACTTTCTCAAACTTCTTTCAATATTTGTATTTCTAAAACTCATGTGAATTTATTATTATTATTATTATTATTGATTACTTGAGTGATTTCCCCAGTAAAATTTCTCATTCTTGAAACGATTTCTAGACCAAGTACTTCCTATTTATTCTGGATTATATTTCTTCATTGATCTTGGGACATGCCACCGGCTATAACTTGCATTGAAACTTTTCAAAGCTATGATTGTGACAAAACAAATTTTAATTTATTGAGGAATATTTTGAAAATCCATTATCTGTAAATACCACCTTTACATCATTATTTATTAACCCATAGAGATTATAAATTACCTTGTTGTGAATGAGCCATGTTTCAATCCATTTTTACCCATTCTGACCCTACTCTTATTAGATTGATGATATTTTAAATTTAAAGTGATGGAGTGAAGGATGTAATTAATAATGTGGCGATTTAAATTGTAAGTAAAATGTATGGGGTTTTAATTGTGGGTGATGAGAAATTATTTTGATTCATCCATTTTTCTGTTAATTTTTTGCACCTCTTGAATAAAAAAGGGTAAATGAAAAAAATAACCAAAACGTTGAGAAAAATGGGTTGTAATTTGGGAACAAAATCACTGTTATTAGACCTATTGTTTTTATCATATTTAATTAGGTGTTATATGTGAGGTTTATTCTAATAATAACATTAAAAAATGAAAAAAAAAATGAAACATTTATTTTTTAAAAAGAATAAAATTATAAACAAATATTCAAGAGGGTGTAAAAATAATTCAGTTTGGTTCACTTTGATCACGTCCTTAATTTGAGCACGGGAACTGGGAGTTGTTACAATTTTAAGTGGATAATTTCTTTGAGATTTTACTTTTTATATCATGAAATTTTCTTTAAGAGATAATCCTCATCCATGAACCTTAATTTTAAAACACAATTCTTACCAATATTATGCCTCACAATCATTTGAACCATTAATAAAAGTCCTCAGGATTTCATATGTATTTTATCTTTATAACGTAGAGAGAGTTGTTCCTTTACTAACCTATAGATAATAGATTGTATTAATGTTATGATAATAAATATACTTCAATTATTATCATGAATTTTGAGTGAAAAGATTCAAAATTTAGGTAGATCATCATTTGGAATGTATAATAATAATGAATTTCGAAACTTAAATGCATAAAAGGAGAAGTTCCACCATTTTTAAAACATAAAAATTAAAATTCCTCATGTATTTTTTATTTATAAATTGAGAAATTAAATTGATATTGTATGTGTATTTCAAAAAATATGATTTTACATTGAATTTTTTTATTGCTTGAGAATTTGAATATTGTTAACATTGATACCCTCTAAATTCTGTATTGGGATTTTATGTTTGAGGACAAGCTTGGTATATGTTTTGGGAAATTGGTAGAGATTATATGTTCATAAATTTTAATTAGAATTTCTATGATTTGACCCTTCCTAATTTATTGTTTTTTGTATATTTTCAATATTTTTTGTATCTTTGTTGTGTTTTGGGTTAAAATATGAAAATATATTAAATCTATAATTTTAACAAATTTTTATCACTTTTTTATTTTTATCATAATTATTATAATATTAATAAAATAGTAGTGAATATTTTTTTGTAATATTTTTTATTTCATGGGATTAAACTTTTTCTTATAAACCTAATGAAAATTCGAACATCCAAAGGCTCGACAAAAATCAATAAATTTGAAGAATCATTATGTCTAATAGAATGGACCCCACCTTAGAAGATTAAGAATAACTATGGATAAACACAACCATATGAGGTGATTTCGGTTTGATTTGAAATATAACTCAAAGAATCATTTGACCATTAATGATCATGATGATATTTCCTCATTAATGCATATATTGGTTTCTCAAAATTGGAGGAGGATTTAGGGAATCCTCGAACACAAAATGTTTGAATCATTAATTAAGTCAAACCATATTTTATATATTTCCAAAGACTTTGGGATTTTGATGGATTTGATATAATTTAATTTAAATTATTCTATAAGAAGTTCCATTAGGGAGATTTGTCCATATGGTGGGTAGAAGAGGATCCAACCATTGGAGGAATAATTCTAGAGGGGAATCTGTTTCACCCATTTCTTTTCTTCTTTTAATTTTATTTTTATTATTTTTAATTTAGTTTTATTTTAAATATAGAATTAATTTTTTTTATTTTAAATACAATCTAACACATTAATGGTTTTTATTTTCGTGCCCTCTTCCACACACCATTCCTTTTCTTTTATATCTTATTCTCCTTCATTTCTTATTTTCTTATTCTTCTTCTTTGATTTTTATTTTTTGATTTCATGTGTGTGTTTTTATTATTCTTATTTTATCATCATCATTAATTTTATTTTTATTCATTTTCTATTATTCTCTTATTCTCTTATTATTTATTTCCATAGTAAACTCTTACCATAAAAATGAGGGACTAATCTAAGGATTGGCTCGGGGGTGGTAAGTGGTGTTTCCATTCATTCTATGCTTAAACTATTATATTTTATTAATTTTGTGGTGAGAAAGAGTCAAATGCATTGGTTTGGAGATTTTCCACACCAAATCTAATCTCAAACACCTTTATATTCTTTAATTTAATATTTTCCCTCCGTTCTACTAGATACAATCTCTTTATATGATGGTGATGAGAAAATAAGTGGATGAAATGGTATAAAATGGAGCGAAGTCTTGGGAGATGTCACACTCTTAATTGAGGTGTTCCATCATCCTTGATTATATGAGTATGTGGAATTTAGATTTCTAAAGACATTCTAAATTTCAAACCACTAAATTAATGCAGGATATCTCATAATTGAATTATAAAACTAAATTTAAATACCCATAAGGAGAATTATGGAACCCATAAATCAAACCAAAAATTCCAAGTTATTTCATTACAAATTAAATTAATTCATTTATTAGTAACAAAAAGAATTAGTTTAGGTGAATTAGATTAAGTGAACAATAGGGAAAGATCCTCAAGTGAGACAACCACAGTTACCCACTATGCTGCATTAGGAAAATAAATTTACTTTTTCAATTACCTACGATAGGTGTACATAAAAACAATGAGATTTTACCTTTTCTTATTTCTCTCTAACTTTTTCCTGAGCCCTAAATGTTGGGGGTGATTAGTTATCAAGGAATTGACTTTTACAAATTCCACCCTTAATAGGTTTTCAACCTAAAAAATTTTATGTCTTTTTAACCTTCATTTGAGGGTCTTTGGGTCTAGACCAATGAGGGATAGAGTTTAAGGTTATATATAATTGACTGCAAGTGTAGAGTTTAATTTTATTCATCTTTGAAAAATAAGATATAAAATATATATGACAAGAACAAGGTAAGAACTAATGTAAAAGGAAATTCTAATACCACCATGGAAAAAATGATATAGGATGAAAAAAATTAATGATCATGATTTAGGGACCTATTGGGTAATAATAACATCCCAACTTGGGCTTATAGAATATTAATATCCCAACATTATTTGAACACGGAGTAATGACATCATAAATCATAGCTCATAGTTCTTGGATCTGGAGAATTGGTATGGATAAGGTACATATGGGATGATTTTTGACTAAATTTGAATGAAGGGTTCCATTTTGATGATTTATATTCATAATTGGATAAGAGTATCTTTCACTTAGTTCAAATATTCTTCTGGTTAATAGGTCATATCGATAGCACTTATGCAAATCCATATTAGGGACACATAATGCATACTCTATAAAAAGATCCCTATAGATTCAAATTAACATGTTACCAATAGAAATATAGGGATTTTCTCAATCCAATAATATCAATGTGAAAAGATTGGGTTTTTTAAAAGTATGTTCAATAACAGCGATGGGGACTTTCAGAATTAAAATTATTATGATTAAGTAGTTAGGATTACCCTAAATGGAATGAAAATAGATGGTGACTCATGGATGGATGATTAATATGTGATTAAAACATCACAATGTATCCTAAGGTAATAATAATTAAACCATATTTAATTATTATTTTATAGAGAGATCTCTAAGAATTAGGATATAATGTCAAGAAGAGGATAATTTTACTTGGATATTTATTTGGAGAAAAGCCTTAAGTCAGGTACACTTACATGGATTTTGTTCTCATATATGGAATTGGGCCATATAAGATTCCACTATGAGAAGTTTAAACTAACATAGGAAGGAATAATTTCATAGAGTTTAACATCATGTGACAAGAACACGGGTTTCATATAGTTTAAGTTCATACGATGAGAAACTTTATATGAGGTCATTTCATGTTTCTAGATAATTTTTAAAATAATAAGGAATTTTCATAGTGTTGAGACCATGGGGTAAAAACCTAACATATATAAAAGGTTGAAAACACTGGGAAAAATCGATTTTAATTTAAATTGGTTTTCGGTGATGGAATAGGAGATCCAGACATCACTACGTATCCTATAAGAATAAGAATCAAGATGCACACGGTTATGGTATTTATATTTTCCATATATATCTTTCTTATAAGTATGATGGTAAAATATCTATCATAGGTTAGGTGAATCCAAATTCCAATGTTAGGTAATATAACCATAGCCACTAAATCCCAAATAGATGGAGCAAGAACCCACACAAGGATCAAGTTCTCACATAGGGGAAAGGAATCCTTTAATAATATATTCCAAGGATAAACCAACACTGATAACATATATATAAATTTATCTCATATATATGATGGAACATTTTAATCAATCCATACAATATTCTCATGAGTCATCTTTTTGAAAGAATGGATTTTTTTGCAGATGAAGGAAGTCTTGTATCACCTTAGTGTGGTTCCACACATTGAGGAGGGAATTTTATTTATTTGAAGTTGTTTGTGGGCCTATGATTAAGTATATTTTAATTAATATATATCCTGAAGTAACAATAATCATGCCACATGTAGATTTTAGAGATAAATTTAATGTATAAATCAAGCTCATATATAGGGATAAGGGGAATTTTTTTCTTTACTTTTACTTGGGGCTGAGTTTGAGGATAAAAGAATCACTATATATCCTCTAATAGCTTGAATCAAACCAAACATAGTTCATAGAGGATTCCATATGCAGGTCATGATTTGGCAGAGTGGGGAAGCATTTTTTAGAATTTATTCACATATGAAGAACCCCACAATGAATCCTCCTGCATAGATATGACTCATTATTTGGATAGTAATAATTTTCTATCACAAGTAATGATAACTATCACATCAAGGTCATCCAGTATATCCATAACCAATTAATTCACAAGTGATAAAGAATTAACCCTTTCATAGATCAAGATCTTAATCAAGGGATAGGTAGTTGTTTTTTATTCACAACTAGGCCTAAGAGAAAAGATTTAGGCATCACTACATATCCATAACTAAAAAAATCAATACACGCATAGTTATTTAGGAGAATAACCTTGCATTGATCAATAACATAAGTAAGGAAAAGTGAAATTGATAATATATAGTGAAGACATATTGTACATCAATGTCTCAAAAAAATATCTAGCTCTCATGTAGTGAAATTAGGCCATGCATATTAGGAATCTCTAATATGTTTAATATCTTGCAGGATGAACCATATTATTTTCCATTTTTTAGACATGTTTTACTTAGTAATTTTAAATAGAGTGGTCAACCACAAACTCTTTTATCACATGATTCATGCTTGGTGTGAGAATTAAGAGGTAATTGTAGGGTCTTTATATTTCATTTAAAAGCTTAATTGGGGAATTTCATACAAATACGATGGGTTTTGTATCTTTTAAGATAGAATTTTTCACATAGTTTAACATCATGTGACAAGGATGTTTACCATGATGTTTAACATTAAATGTGAGGAAGTTTTCATGTAGTTCTACTTCATGTGATTAAAATGTTGTTCTGTAGTTTTACAAGATGTGATTAAGGAATTATCTTATAGTCTTACATCATGAAACTAGGACATTACACTCTTTATTTTAAATTCTTATAGCTGGGATATAAACTATTCAGTTTAACATTATGTAGCATAGAAGTGTCGTGTATAGTTTAATTTCCTACAGAATAGTAAATGACTATATAGTTTAACATATTATAGTTATTACATCATTATGACGTATTATGTCATGAGACTTGGATGAAGTGAACCGACATGAAATTTATACAAAGTAATTTTTTAGAAACATTACATTGGTGGCCAATGTGATGTGCTCTCCATATATTGTGACCAATGAATAAGATCTATTTGGGAAAACCTTATATATTACATAGGGACTTCTCTATTTTGATTTGATATTTTATGGGTTTTCCATTAGTATCATTATAGTTCTGATATCCAATATCAGTTACCCACGGATGAATGAATAAAGGTTAACTTTCTTATTGAAATCTTGTGAAACTCTATTTTGATGAATCTATAAGTTTTTTTGGGTATGAAATCTCTTCACATAATGTAATTCCAATTCATGCTTCTACTTCTAAGACTGGTCATATTGAAATATCTAGTTTTGGATCATAGTGAAAAGTGAGGGTAGTTGTATCCTTGGTCTTATACACAAGTGAATATGGGGTCACTTGTGTAGTGGTATAGGATGTGGTGTGATAATATTATAAGGAATGTTAGAGTGTGGTGGTCCATGAATTATTGTATTTATCCACCATCTTATATAGTATGTTTGATATAGTCTTATTTAAAGACTCAATATATATATATTTCACTATATGGTGGAAGGATAAGTGGTCAAACTGAATTTCATTTTACAAATAATACTTTTCAACTCATAAGAGAAGAAGTTAGATCCATTTTCTATCAATATATTATGAGGAAAACAAAATCTAGTAATGATATTTGTCTTCCTGAAGTTGATTATTTCCTTCATCCAAACTTCCTTGAGGGAAATATCCCCATACCAATTATAGAAGAAGATGATGGTAGTAATGATGTACTTGAATATCTTGATTATTATTGGGGAATATGGCTCAATGACATATATTCTCTAGAAAGAAAATTTCCAATAATATTTAGTATGATACAATAGCTTTGGGATTTGATGTATTAAATGGACATGTATTTAGAAATAATGAAATTTCCTAGTGAATTCTACAAAATCTTATTTCATTGATCTCTAGAAGTATCCATACTGTTTGATCTGATGGGATATCTTAGTTTTATATTGATGAGAACCATAGTCACAAGAATGGAATTCTTGCATAACCATGAGGATCTTTTCTCCTTTAATATATAAAAGGATGAATCCATAAAAGACTCATCTAAAAATGTATTTTTATGAATTTAGGGCTAAATAAAAAATATATTCACATCTCTCTATATATTTTCTCAGTCTGATGGATGAATTAGTCATTGGAGATAGGATAGAATGGGGGACATCAATATAAGAAAAGTATCATTTAGAAATATTATTATCTTGTGTTGTTCAATAGTTCCATCAATATCATTGGTAACTTCTATGTTTTTGTTGATGAACATAGAAACAATTCTATGATGAGAGATATTTATGACCATCTTATTCCAGTCAAGATATGTTGGTATTGTGGTTGTATTAACCAATTCATCTACACAAGAATTATTTGAAGTAAGAACATGAGATGGTATTGGATCCTGGGTGAATTCATCCATTAAACCTCATAAATAATCAAACATAGTAGTCAATTTTTATTTATTAATATCATATTCACCACTGATTTTCTTGGTCATTTACTTAGAATCTCTTTTAAAATTTAGTTTGGAAACTTGTACAAGCAGATCTAATTCTAAACCTACAATGATATCTTGGTATTTTACATTATTTTTTTGAATCACTATAAATATATGAAGGAATATGTTAGGAATACCTTTATTGGAGAGATAAGTAAAATTACCAAGATATATTTGTTGAAATTTTAGTTTACCATCATTCATCTCATTGAGATTATGTAAGAACCCTCAAAATACATATCCCAAGAGAAGATATTTTTATTGGTGACTTGAGTAGTTATGGTTATATCTAATTGATTTGGCATAAGTCTGAGTCCTTTTAGAAGTTTAAGGAGTTCAATAATTAGTTTTATAATCATCTTGGTAATAAGATAATGAAACATTTATTGGATCATGAGGTTAATATCTTAACCAAGACTATATTGACTTTCTATGGGAGTATGATATTTTATCTCAAATAACTCCACCTTATAAACCATTGTGGAATACTGTTAGTGAAAAGTGGTTGTCGTGACCCCATCCCCATAAGGTGTACCCCTCCTAGGACAGAAAAGTTATAAGAGATATATTAACCGCCTAAGTCCTGCCTTCAGTAGGCCTTGGGATGGAGACCAGCACCGAGTGTGTAGTAAACACACAAATGGGAGGAATTACCCTCTAAGAGAATACATGCGAAAGAGAGAGATAAGATAGAAACCAACTAAACCCAACCCATGACTTAAATAAAAAAGAAAACCCAAGTACGCATATGTAATTTCCTGAAAACTACTACAAATGAAAGGAAAAACTGCAAGTACCAACAGAAAGCAAAAATAGCAGCAACTACGAAGCCCGAACAGCTCCTATAACCCCAAGCTAGTAGTAACCAGCCTGATCTCCAACCTTCTCTAAGTGACCTAAAAATAGTTTATATATACATAGGGTGAGTATAATAGTACACTCATTAAGATCATCCCCAAAACCTCTCATACAAAAGTAAAGAAACCGTGTAAAAGCACAATGAACAACAAGTCAACAAACTCATCACGAAAATAGGTATACTAAGTTTTTAGCATCACTATGGCTACTCTCACCAAGTATTTCATACAATAGTATATAATATAATAATGAATATCAAGGGTACCCCACTACCACTTCCCCACTAGTTTGCATCTTTTCCCCAACGTCACACATCATAAGAATCTCTCTCCAAAAAGGCTTGCCCGTAGACACCTGGGCGTAGCACTACAACATGAACCTCATGCAACAAAACCACCACATCCACATAAGCAAAGTAACCAAGTAGTATTTTGGAGCCACCATAGCTTGCATAATGTGTATCATACGTCTTGTATTAAACCTCGAGCCATTATAGCCCATACACCGAGTAAGGATCCTCAATCCATTACAACCTATACATGTTACACATATAGTAGTCCACAGAAAACTATATCCAGAATATATGTGTGTGAATAATCACAAGCCATTATAGTGATCTATACTCATATATGGTTAAAACTAACCACTCTTCCAACCAGCACAAGTAACTACCAAGAGAAGGATCGGGGCCAGAGGGGGTAGTCAGTCATCCATCCTCCCACCAGAATATCAAGAAAAACACTCCCATGGCTCAGAATCCTCAGGGGGTCATTTTCCCTAACTAATAGGGTGTGGTAGCTTATTCAAACATAAAAAGTATAGAATATACTATATATCAAAACCAAACTATGTGCATTACCTATTCATGGACTCAACTACATCTAATGCCTCTCGAACTCAGGACTACCACTTCTAATACTAGTTTTCCTATAAACACACAATAATTTAAAGATATTTATTAAATTACTTCATTCCCTTTTTATCAGTTTCACTTTAAGTTAGTTAATTATTTAAACATTAATTAACCATTAACAATTCCACATTATATTTCATTAGCGTCAGACCGAAAGTCGGCTTTTTCATTAAATTCCACCCTCGAAATTGTGTCCCAGCAAGCTCCAACCCCATGGGTTAACAACATTTATTCAATAATTTATTAATAGTATTATTACTTTCCCATATTCTTGGGAATTATATATAAATATTATAAGCTACTAAACCTAAGGGTCCTCAAAATGGTGGGTAGTTGAACTACCCATCAAGTCTTTTCCACCTATAGCAAGAGCATAGACCCATCCTCCCTTGAGAAGCTATACATAGAAATCATGTGGTATACCACACGCTTCATCTCCCATTATTGGAAGGAGGGTAAAAAAACTAATTGCCTTGAGTAGTGGGTAAATTAATGAAGATAAACAGCCAATAAATATTAGTAAGCATACAAACATTCACATCCAACCCTTTTCATCATCTCCAGTGTCCTTCCTGACCCCCACATGCATAAACCGATGCATCTGTCCACTCTAGGTGTCAACTACTACCACAACCAATGGGCCTCCATGCCCCCACATATCACAAAAACCGTCCAGGATCACATAAAAACACATGTAGTAGGAAAAAAACATCATATTGATTGGGCCATTGCCCCTTAAACAAGCCATACAACCTTTAGACACAATGAGCTCTCACAAATCCAATCATAAGGCTCATGTCCTTTACTAACAAAAGAGAAACTCAGAAGCCTACAAGGAATTATATTTTTATCAAAAATCCAGTTCTTTAATCCATCTAAATTTAACCTATTTATTATTTGTAGGTTCCAACTATGGGTAACCTAAATAGAAATTTGTCGTAGCTATCACAAATTGATTAAACATGCTTACATGATCAACTTGATTAACATGAAATTACAAAAACAATAGCCGGATTCATTTACATGCCTCTTTATCTTTAAGGAAATAATTATCAATTAATTCCGGCTTTACATTATTTACCAATTTCTATCAATAATGAATAGATAATCAAATAAAGCATAGATATCACACTATCTAGAAAAAAAAGAGGTAATAACATACTATTGATATCAATTTATTTATCTAATTCAAATATTTATTATGTAAATTCTATTCTGATCTAGTGGGATAAAACATGCTAACTCTACAATTTCTTGTAAAATAAAATGGTGACCATGAATCCCTTGCCTCAAAAGGTTCTTAACATTCTTTATAAGCGAACAGGACAACAAAATATATCATGATCACCTCTCTTGGAGGACTGCATCCACCCAAGGATGCAGATACCCCATCACACCAGCTAACACCCAAGAAAATCCCATTATAAGAATGGAGATAGAATTCCATAACAGGGAAAGCAGAAACAGAAGGGGATGAGCCCGAAATATCGATTATAAATCATACATTATATCGAAGAATGATCGATACTTCTTAGTTTCACCAAAACAGGGGGAGCACTTGCAGAAAGAAGAACTTCAAGGGGAACCAATCCTTGGGGGAAACTTGGATCACACAACTCCTATGGGAGGGGAGGAAATTTTTGAGCATCTCGCACCATAGAACATGAAGTAAGAACAAGGTGGTAAGATATCTCATCCCTTTAAAATATTTAACAGAGTAGCGGTTTAAGATATGTAGTATTTTCCATTAAAAGAGGATCTCATTAAACCACGTGGTTTGAAAAAGTAAGGGAATCCTAATCCTTAGGAAAATTAATATAGGATTTAGGGGCTTTGAATTTGAATTAAATCCCTTAAAATAGGGATTATAATGTTTTTTTTTTCAAAGTAAACATTAAATCGTAGAATCTAGAAAAATATGGAAATTTGGAAAAGGAAGTATGAAATAGTATCTGTGAGATAGTAACTATGATATGGTAACTGTGAGACAGTATCTATGAGACAGTATTTGTGAGATAGTATCTATGACACCATTTCTGTGACACCGTTTCCGTGACACCGTTTCCGTTACACTATTTTTGTGACACGGTTTCTGTGGCACTGTTTCTATAGCACCATTTCTGTGACACTATTTTTCTGACACCTTTTCTGTAACATCATTTCTATGACCCCTTTTCTATGAAACCATTTCTGTGACACTGTTTCTATGACACCATTTCTGTGACAGTGTTTCTGTGACACCCTTTCTGTGACACCATTTTTGTGACACCGTTTCTGTGACACCATCTTTGTGACACCATATCTATGGCACCATTTCTATGAAATTGTTTCAGTGACAAATTTTGTAAGAAATAGTTTCTATGACATGGTTTCCGTGACAACATTTCTGTGACACCGTTTTTGTGACACCGTTTCCGTGAACCATTTTTGTGAGACCATTTTTGTTACTCCGTTTCTATGACACAGTTTCTGTGATAGTGTTTTTGTGACACTATTTATGTGACACAATTTTTGTGGAACCTTTTATGTTACACTGTTTCATAAAATAGTTTTGAATTTTGGATAAGTGTTGGGGATAAGTTACATTGGCCTCCCAGAACACCTTAAACACAAAATTTCAGCAATGTAATAGACCAGATAGGTACGTGATATTACCTCATATACCTCTCAAAACATTCTCATCCTCGAGAATTCAAAACTAACATAAAAGTAAATAGAAAAGTGGTCTGAAAAAACACCCATCGAGATACCTCTCATAAGAGAGAAAACCCAAAAGCAACAAAATAAAGTCATCTCATAAACACTGAAGGTCTACAACAACAAAGAAAACATTTTTACAAGAAAAGTGTTAAGCATCAAACAACTTGTGTTACTGATCACGTATTAGTGACTCACTTTCTCAGGTACTCTCCTCTACACCAGTGTGTTTCCACAAGACATGAACCAAGAGGATAGAATGCCCACGCAACACCTTCTCTTCGCGGTCTTGGATCTCCATGGGTTTCTCCTTGAAGGTCACGTTATAACAAACATTAATATCTCCCCAATTTATCATGTTAGAGTTATAATGAAGATAACGACAGAACTATGACACATGAAAAACATTATATATAAATCTCATCTATGGGGGAAGTGCTACTCGATACACCGCAGTTCCAACACGAAATGACACCTCGAGAGGCCCAACAAACTAGGGATAAAGCTTACTCCCATGACCAAACATTCACTGCCCATGATAGGGAGTAATCTTCAGAAAAACATGATCCCCATCATAAAACTCTAAATTTATCCTCCATGGATATTCATTTGAATTCTGAAAATCCTGCGCTACCATCATCCTCTCATGAATCACCTAAACCATCTCTGTCGTATTCTAAATTAGTTCTATTCTGAAAATTGCTGACTCTTTAACCCTATTCCAGTACAATGGAGAACAGAAATATCGGGCATAAAAGGCCGCAAATGGTTCCATACTGATGGTGGAGTGAAAACTATTGTTGTAAGCAAACTCCACCAAGGGTAAGTGCCTCATCCATGAACCTCCAAAATCTAGGATATAAGAGCACAACATGTCTTTAGGAGTCCAGATGGTCCGCTCTATCTAACCATTTATCTATGGATGAAAAGAAGTTCTAAGGCATAACTGAGAACCGAAATCATGCTACAGACCTATCCACACCTTGGTGGTAAAACAAGGATCTCGATTAGAAATGATCATCCTCGGGACTCCATGGAGTCTCACCACCTCCTATAGATACTCCCTCGAAAAAACATCCTCTGATCTTGACTCCTTGATCACTTTAAAGTAGTATGATTTTGTTAAATGATCTAGTACTATCCAAATAGTTTCATGTCCTCCCTATGCTCAAGGTAAACCAGTAACAAAGTCCATTGAGTTGTCCTCCCACTTTCATTGGTGAATATCTAATGGTTGGAGCAGACCATTGGGGATACAGTGCTCGACCTTCACCATCTGGAAAACCAAACATTGAGACACAAACTCTACAAATGAATTCTTTATCCCAGGTCACCAAAACTAACTCCTCGTGCCTTAGTACATCTTTTTCATGCCAGGATGCACTGCTAAAGGCAAACTATGGAACTCCATGAGAATATTCTCATGCATCGCCAAAGGAAAAAATATCCTTCCATGATACAAAACATGGTGTTGTCCATCCTAATACCAACCATCAGGGGCCTCGCCACAAAAAAAATCGGTCTCTCCAGACCTCCACCTCAAGATCCCCCAACCGAGAGTCTTCCACCTACTGCACCAGAGATGATTTCACCATCATTTGAAAAAGACATACCCTTCTAAAAACATCTCCCATATCGAGATGTAATGCTAAAAGTTCTTCCATCACTCTCCATGAATCATTAGATTCATGTACTGCATCACTACGTGACTTCCTGCTCAGCGCATCAGCTACAACATTCCCCTTTCCAGGGGTATAAGTTATTTTGATGTCATATTCCTGTAATAACTCCATCCAATGATGTTGTAGAAAGGTCGATTTACATTTGGAGAAAACATACCTTGGGCTCTTATGATCGGTGAAAACTGAAAATAACTCACCAATGAGGTAATGTCTCCACAAATTCATAGAAAAAACCAATGCCACCAACTCATGATCATGGGTGTAATAGTTACATTCATGGAGATGCAAATACTGAGACCCATAAGAAACAACTGATCTCTGCTTCATCAGAACACAACATAACCCCAGATATGAAGCATCACAGAAAACATCAAACTGAACTTCCTCTTCTATAAGACAAAGAACTAAAGCATTTACCAACTTCTCCTTTAGATACTCAAAAGGTTCCTGACACTGATCAGTCATCATTCCACACGAACGCCTAATCCTTCCTGGTAAATGATGTCAGATGTGTCACAACCCGAGAGAAATTAACTACAAACCTCTTGTAGTATCCTATAATACCAAGGAAACTTCACACCTCTTCCACTATCTTGGGGGCTTCCCAAGACACAATTGATTCTATATTTGATGGATCTATAGCTACTCCCTACTGGGACACAACATGCCCTAGGAAATGGACTTCTTGAGCCCAAAACTCGCACTTCAACAATGTCCCAAATTGCTGGTATTGATGAAGAACTCCCAAAAATGGTATGTAGATGCTTTGCATGATCCACCTCATATATGGAGTACACAAGGATGTCATCGATAAAAACCACCATGAACATATCCAAAAACTCACTGAACACAGCGTTCCTTGACACTATGAACATAGCTGGAGCATTTGTCACGCTGAATGACATTACAATGAACTTGTAATTCCCATGAAAACAACAGAAATAAGTCTTCAGTATATCCTCATCCTTCAAATTCATATGATGATATATTGACAACAATTAAATATTTGAAAACCAACTTTCACCCTTCAGTTGATTGAATAAATCATTAATCTATGGAAGAGGAAAGAGATTTTTTGTTTTCACTTTGTTTGAGCGAAGATATTCGATACACAACCACAAACTGTCATCAGCCTTCATCATGAACAAAACGAGTGCACCCCATGTTGACACACTCATCCAAAAAAACCGCACTGTAAGAGACCATCAAGATATATACATAGTTCTTGTAACTCATAAGGGGTTATCCTATATTGGGGAATAGAATAGGAGATGCTCCTAGATATAGCTCGATCCCAAACTCATTCTCTCGTTGAGGGGTTAGTGCTACAACTTATTCTAGAAAGACATTAGTGTACTATTTTATGACCCTAGGAAACACCAACTACTAAACCTCCAAATAACTCATCATTAGCTTAGCCATAAATTATGACAAAGACAGAACATGCCTCTGACCCATCTGAGGGTCTTGATTGCCATCAAACACTGATGGCTCTCCACCCGCATCGAAGAATACCACCTTCCTCCTGAAAGAATCCTTGATATCCTAAACTGTATACAACCAATACATGCCAAGGATGATATCATATGATTTTATCTGTAAACATAGTAAATCACCCAATGAGTGGTTCTACCCCACCACTAGCTCATAGTCTCTACATACTTCAAACAAGTCAGCTCGACCTCCGACTGGCGTAGTCAATTCCAAGGGCACATGAAGCCTCTCTACCTAAAGTCTAAAAGCATTGGAAAGGGAAGCTGATATGAAGGAGTGTGTCACTCATGAGTCAAAAAAGGCATACACATAAGTAGAAAACAAGAAAAGGGTACATCGAATGATGTCTGTCTCGCCTAGCAGTGGAAACCCTAAAGCATGAAGCTGACCAAGACCTCCTCCACGACCTCTTCGACTCAGATGAAGACCACCACCATGGAGGTTCTATACTCTCTGAGGAAGGGGAAAATCATGGGGTAATCCTCTTCCTTCCCCATATGCCCTCTACTAATCTAAATTTGGTACAACTTGCTACTGCTACCTCGGCTGGAACTACCTCAATGGAGGAACCTGGAGTGGAATACCTGGTGCACGATGAATTATCTGAAAGGTCGAGAAATCTTGATGCGGATGACATCGATACCACAAGAAAAAAAATAACATGATCCCTTGTCATAGGCCTCAAATCCGCCGCCCCCGGAGAAATGAGATGCTCTGTGTTGGGACATACCCCCAGCCAAACAGAAACTCTTCTGCCTGGAAAACCGGGAACCGCAAACCACATCTCCTCAAAATGCCTCACCCTGGCCTCCTCATATGGAAACATGTCTGAAGAATATCGTAATAGGTTCCTGAAATGGATTCTAAACTCTCACACATTGGATCTCCCATGTAGAAGGGTAAGAATATCCTAGCGACTGGATGCCTTTGTGGTGGAAGAAAGAATCTTGACTCTCAACTTGTCTCGAAACTCCTCCCATGAGATCTCCAACTCCTCAAAATCCCCAAGGAACGAGAACCACCCCTGCCTCACTTCCCCATGTAGCATCTTCACAGCCAAAGACACCCAGTGCTCCTTATGAGAATAGATCAAACTGAAGCCTATCTCAACCTCCTCCAACCAGTCTTCCATGACTGCATTTAAAATGGAGCCCTTGTATTTGTGAAGTCTCTTGCACTAAAACTCTCAGAGTGTCCTCCTCCAAGTGTCATCATTGTCAACGTCTACCATGTGGCGATTTTCTAGCACATTCTACTGGACATCTTCTATGTGAACCTGATGAGGATGTCACCCCGGAGCCATAAATAAAAAACAAAAAAATATTTAGAGCTCATAAACATATAATATGGAAGACTCAACATTAATTAATTAATATTTTTCTTTTATTTATATTTGGTTAGCATGTCCCATGTTCTACCCATTCAAACATAGGCACAACAAATAATGATCCCTGATCCTTTCCTAGGTCTCTACCCTGCAACTAGTTTCACCCCATTTAGTAGCCACTGAAAACTTAATGGTCCGTGCATCAAATCATAGGGGGGCCTAAATAAATATGTCTCATCCGGTCACCAATGATTACATCACTTGATAAACTTATATGGAATTGTTTCCCTACCAACCCATGCAACCTCAACTATTCCTAACACCAAACCCCATCCTATCCCTCGACCAGACCTCTCATAAAAATACGTCACAACCCCCTCCCCATAAGGTGTACCCCTCCTAGGCCGGTAATGTGATAAGGGAGATAATGAACCATGAGTCATGCCTCAAGTTGGCCCCGGGTTGGAGACTAACACCAAGGGTATTGTAAACGGACAAATGGGAGGCATTACCCTCTAATAGAACACATGAGAAATAGATATAAAAGACATACACCAACTAACTCCATCCCATGAATACAATATAAAAGAAAACCCAAATACACATTTTTAATCTCATGAAAAACTATTACAAGCAAAAGGAAAAACTACAAGTACCAATGGAAAGTTAAAAACAGCAACAACCACAAAGCCCAAACAGTTCATGCAACCCCAAGCTAGTAGTAACCATCCTGATCTCCAGCCTACTCTAAGGGACCTGAAAAATAGTGTATATATACATAGAGTGAGAATAATAGTATATTCAGTAGAATCCTCCCTAGAGTCTCTCGTTCAAAAGTAATGAAATCATACTAAAGCACAGTGAATAACAAGTGAACTTACTCGTCACCTAAAAAGGTATACTAAGTTCCCCGACTCACCGTGGATTCTCTCACCAATTATTGCATACAAGAGTATATAATATAATGAAGAATAAAAAGGGTACCCCTATACCACTTCCCCATTGGTTTTCCGGTTTCCCCCAACATTGCACGTCCTAAGAATCTCTCTCCAAAAAGGCTTGCCTACAGACACCTAGGCGTAGCACCACAACATGAACCTCATGAAATAAAACCACCATGTTCTTGTATGAAAAGTAACCAGGTTGTTTCATGGATCCACCACAACTCTCATATCATGTATCACACATCGGGTATTAAACCTCAAGCCATTATATCCCATACACTGAGTAAGGATCCTCAAGCCTTTACAGCCTATACACGTTACACCTATAGTAGTCCATAGAGAACTATATCCAAAATATATGTGTTTGAATAACCAAAAGACATTATAGCCCTCTAAACATATATAGGGAAAACTAACCAATGTTTCTACCGGAACAAGTAACTACCATGAGAAGAGAGTGGGGCCAAAGGGGGTAGTCATCCATCCATCCTCCCACCAAAATGTTGGGAAAAACATCCCCTAGGGATCAAAAACCCTAGGGTGTCAGTTTCCCTAACTGATGGGGTGGGGTTGCTTATGGAAACAAACAAAGTATATAATATAATATATCTCACCACCACACTGTGAGCATAACCTAGTCTCAGACTCAACTGTAACCAACGTCTATCGGACTCTCGGCTACCACTTCTAAGACTTGGTATCCTATAATTACACAACCATTTAAAGAGATTTATTACACTACTTCATTTCCTTTTTATCAGTTCCACTTTATGTTAATCAATTCATTAAACATTAATTAACCATTAACAATTCCACATTATATTTCATTAGCATCACACCAAAAGTCCAGTATTCCTTAAAATTGAAACCTCAACATTGCATCATAGAAAACTCCAACCCCATGGGTTAAGATCATTTATTCAATCATTTATTAACAGTATTATTACTTTCCCATATTCCCAGGCATTCTAAATAAACATTCTATGCTACTGAATGCAAATAGGATCAACATGGTGGTTATTTGAACTACACATCAAGTCTTTGAACCTATAGAAATAGGATAGACCAATCCTCCATTGAGAAGAAAAACACAGAACTCATGTGGCATATATAGTGCATCTTCAACCCATTTTGGAAGGAGGGTAAGAAAACAAGATGCCTTGAGTAGTGGGGAAATTAAAGAAGATAAACAACCAACAAGAATCATCAAGAATCTAATCATTCACATGAAACCTATTTGATCATCTCTGGTGTCCTCCTTGACACCCCCATGCATAAACTGATGCATCTCACCACTCTAGGCATCAACTACTAACACAACCATTTGTCCACCCTACCCCAACATATCACAACAGCCATCCAGGATCACATCACAACACAAGTTGTTGAAAAAAAAAATCATATTAACTGGGATATTATCCCTTAAACAAGGCATATAATCGCCTAACACAATGAGCTCTCACAGCTCCAAGAATAAGAATCTTGGCCATTACAAGAAAGAGGGTAACTTAGAACCCTATGAAGAATTGTCTTTTTATCATACAGTCAGTTCTTTAATCCATATTGAATTAACCGATTTTTTATTTGTAGGTTCCAACTATGGGTAACCTAAACACCGTTTTTGTGACGTCGTTTCTATAATTTTGTTTCTGAGACGTTGGTTCTGTGATGTTGTTTTCGTGATGCCGTTTTGGTGACCCCATTTCTATGACCGAGTTTCTGTGACATTATTTCTATGACACCGTTTCCATCACACCGTTTCCGTGACCCATTTTTGTGACATAGTTTCAGGGACACCGTTTTCATGACACTATTTCTATGATACCATTTCTGTGACACTGTTTTTGTGACACCGTTTCCATGACACCTTTTCTGTGACACTGTTTCCATGAAACTATTTCTGTGACACCGTCTCCATAACACTGTTTCCATGACACTATTTCTGTTACACCATTTATCTGACAGCGTTTCTTGGACACCATTTCTGTGACACCATTTATTTGACACCATTTATGTGACACCATTTCTTGAAACATTTTGTAATTTTGTCCAAGTGTTGGGGATAAGTCACCATGGCCTCCCAAAACACCTCAAACACAAAATTTTAGAAAATTAATGGATTTGAGAGGTCCAGACCATTGCATAAGATGCCTCTCAAAACATTCTCATCCTTGAGAATTCAAAACCAACCTAAAAGGAAATAGAAAATGGTTCTGAATAACCACCCATCAAGATACCTCTAAAAAGAGGGAAAGACAAAAAAGCAACAAAATAATGTTGTCTCATAAAGGCAAAAGGTATACAACCACAAAGAGAACATTTTTGCTAGAAAAGAATTAAGAATCAAACAACACGGGGTACTGAGAATGTATCTACAACTCACGTTCCCAAGTACTCTCCTCTATGCCACAATGTCACCACAAGACAGGAACAAAGGGGATAGAATGCCCGCACAACACCTTCTCTTTGCAATATTTGATCTTCACAGGCCGCTCCTTGAATGTCACATCTTCATCGACATCGACTTATCCCCAATAAATAATGTGAGAGTCATCGTGAAGATAACGACAGAGCTGTGATACATGAAAAGCATCATGTAACTGGATCACCTGTGGAGCAAGTTCTACTCGATATGCCATGACTCCAACATGATCCAACACCTCAAAAGGACCAAAAAATCATGGAGAAATATTAATCCCATGATTGAGCCTTCACTTCCCACAACAGGGAGTCACCATCAGAAACATGTGATCCCCAAAATCAAACTCTAAAGGTCTCATCCTTTGATCTTCATATGATTTCTGACGATCTTGTATTGCCTTCATCCTCTCACGAATCACCTAAAACATCTATGTCATATTCTGCATTAGTTCTTGTCTGAGAATTATTGACTTTCCAACCCTATTCGAGCACAATAGAGAATAGGAAGTCCTGCCATATAAGGCTTAAAATTGTGCCATACCGATGGTGGAGTGAAAATTATTGTTTCAAGTGAAGTCCACCAAGGGTATGTGCCTTATCCATGAACCTCCAAAATCCAGGACACAAGATTGAAACATGTCTTCAAGAGTCTGGAAGTCTTGTTCTGTCAAACCATCTATCTATGGAAGAAAATAAGTGCTAAGGCATATATAAGAACCAAAAATGTGATGCAGACCTCTCCACACCCTGGAGATAAAATAAGGATCTCGATTATAAATGATCATCCTTGGGACTCCTTGGAGTCTCAACACCTCCTCCTGATAATACCTTGAAAAACATCCACTGATATTAACTCCTTGATCACTATAAAGTGGGATGATTTTGTTAAATGATCTTGTACCACCCAAATAGTGGCATGTCCTCCCTGATCTCGAGGTAAACTAGTAACAAATTCTATTGAGATGACCTCCAACTTTCACTGAGGAATATCTAATGGCTTGAGCAAACCATCGGGGATACGGTGCGTAGCCTTCACCATCTGGCAGACCAAACATAGAGACACAAACTCCGCAACTGCATGCTTCATCCCATGCCTCCAAAAATGACTCTTCAAGCCTCGGTTCAACTTTTTCATGCCACTATACACCACTAATGCCGAACTAAGTAACTCCTTGATAAATTTCCCACGCATCACCAAGGGAACAAATTGCCTTCCATGATACAATACTCGGTGTTGTTCATCCTAATACCAACAATCATGGGCCTCACCACAAACAACTCGGTCTCTCCAAACCTCCACCTCTATATCCCCCAACTGGGACTCTTCCACCTGCTTCACTAGAGATGACCACACCATCATCTAGAAAAGACAACCTCTACCCCAACTTCACCCATATCAAGATGTAATGTTGAGTATTCATCCATCACTCTCCAAGAATCACCATATTCATGTACTGTATCACAACATGACTTCTTACTCAGTGCATCAGCTACAATGATCCCATTTCAAGGGGTATATGATATTTCAAAGTCCTATTGTTGTAAGAACTACATCCAATGACACTTCCACATGTTCAAGTCATGCTGAGAGAATACATACCTCATGCTCTTATGATCGGTGAAAACCATAAATCTCTATCTAATGAGGTAATGTCTCCATAACTTCAGAGAAAACACCAATGCCACCAACTCAAGATCATAAGTGGCATAGTTAGATTCATGAGGACACAACTGCTGAGACCCATAAGAAACAATTGATCTCTACTACATCAGAACGCAGCCTAACCCTAAATGTGAAGTATCACAGAAATCATCAAACTGAACTCTCTTTACTAGAAGACAAAGAACTGGAGTATTTACCAACTTATCCTTAAGATACTCGAAAGCTTCCTGACACTGATTATTCCACATGAATGCATGATCCTTCTGGATCAATGCTGTTCGAGGATTCACAACTTGAGAGAAATTGGCTATGAACCACTTTTAGTAGCCTGCAAGACCAAGGAATCATCCCACCTCTGCCACTGTATTGGGGGCTATCCAAGACCCAACTGCTTTTATCTTTGATGGATCCACAACTATTCCCTTTTGGGACACAACATGCCCCAATAAACGGACTTCTAAAGCCAAAAATGCACACTCCGACAACTTCCCAAACAACTGATAATGACAAAGAACTCCCAAAACACCGTGTAGATTCTTTGCATGCTCCTCCTCAGATGTAGAGTACACAAGGATGTATTCAAAGAAAACCACCACAAACATATCCAAAAACTCATAGAACACAACATTCATCAATCCCATGAATATATCTAGAGCTTTTGTTACACCAAACGATATTACAATGAACTCGTATTGCCCGTGACGACAATAGAAATCAGTCTTTGTTATATCCTCATCCATCACACGCATCTGATTATATCCTAACCACAAGTCAATCTATAAGAACCAACTTTCACCCTTCAGTTGATCTAATAAATCATCAATCTATGGAAGATGATATCAAATCATCACTGTCACTCTTTTTACGTGACGATAATCGATACCCAACCGCAAACTTCTATCAGCCTTCTTCATGAACAAAACCAGTGCACCCCATAGTGACACACTTAGCCTAACAAAACTACACTGTAACAAACCATCAAGATATATATGTAGCTCTCGTAACTCAGAAGGGGACATCCTATATGGGGGCACAGAGATAAGAGACTCTTATGGCTGTAGCTTGATCCCAAACTCGATCTCTCATCGAGGGGGTAATGCTAAAACTTCTTCTAGAAAGACATCAATGTAGTCTTCTATAACTCTAGGAAACACCAACTACTGAACCTCCAAATAACTCAACATCAGATCATACATCAAGGATGAAAAGGATGGAACACGCCTCTAACCCATCTGAGGGTCTCGCTCACCAACAAACACCACTGACTCTCCATCAGCATTGAATAAAACCACCTTCCTCATGAAGCAATCCAGAATATCCTGCACCAAATACAACCAATATATGCCAAGGATTAAAGCATATGTTTTTATCTGTAAACACAGGAAATCACCCCAAGAGTGGTTCTGCCCCAGCACTAGCTCACAGTCTCTACATACTTCAAACAAGTCAACTCGACCTCCAACTGGCGTAGTCTACGCCAAGGGAACTGGAATCCTCTATACCTCAAGTCCCAAAGCATGGACAAGTTCAGGTGATATGAAATAGTGTGTTGCTCCTTAATTAAACAAGGTGTACACCCAAGTTGAAAGAAAGTAAAGGGTTCCTTGAATGACTTATGGCTCACCTGGCGCTGGCAATGCTAAAACATGAAGTTGACCATGACCTCCTCCATGACCTCTCTAACCCTAATGATGACTACCACCAATGTCGCACTCAGATCTCTAAGGAAGAGGATAATATTGGTGTTTTCCTTTTCCCACCCCATATTCCCCCTACTGATCCAAAGATGTTGCAACCTACTACTACAGCCTCGGCTGCAACTCCCTCAATAGAGGAAGCTGGAGCGGAACACCAGTTTCATGATAACTTCTCTAAAAGGTCAGGCAATCTCATTACTGATAACCTTGACCACCACATGATAAACAAGCACTTGATCCCTTGGAATAGGTGTGAGAGCTGCCTCCCCCATAGAAACAAGATTCTAAGGGTTGGGACCTACCCTTGGCCAAATAGAAACTCTTCTTCCCTGAAAACTGGGAACCCCAAACCACAGCTCTACTTATTGAGGAATCGTGATTAATTCCTACTTGTGATGATATAGTTTTGACCAATGTCCTCTAGACAACCTATTCCCTCTCTATAACCTCAAGATATGTCTTTTTCATAAATGGGTTGACCTGGAAATTGATCTCTAGATGCAAAGCCTCCTCGAAATGCCTCGCCCTGGCCTCCTCATCTAGAAACTGGTCTGAAGCATATCGTAAAAGTTTACTGAAACAGATTCCAAACTCTTGCACACTGGAGCTCCCCAGTTGAATTTTAAAAATCTTCTGGCAACTAGACACCTTCATGGTCAATGAAAGAAACTCGACTCTGAATGTGTCTCAGAACTCCTCCCATGAGATCGTTGACTCCTCGCGATCCCTGAGGAGCAAAGACTCCTTGCTGCTCTATGCATCATTGTCCTAACCAAAGACACCCAGTTGTCCATCTTAGCATAGATCAAACTAAAGCCTATCTCAACCTCTTCCAACAAGCCTTCTGTAACAGCATCTGAAACAGAGCCCTCGTACTTCTGCAGACTTTCGCACAGAAACTCTTAGAGTTTCCTCCTCCAAGTTTCATCGTCTTCAACCTCTACCCTACAGTGATCTTCTGGTATAGCCTGTTGGGCATCTTCTACACGGACTTGATGATGATGTCGACCAAGATACATACCTTCAAAATAAAAAATAGTTAGAGCTCCAAAACCTGGAATATATAAGGATCAACATTAATTAATTAATTTTTTTTATTAATTTTTGTATAACCTATCCCAAGGTCCACCCATTCAAATATAGGCATAATGAAGAATAATCCAAGATCCTTTCTGAGGACTATACCCTGAAAGTAGTATCACCTCGTTTCGTAGCCACTAAAAACATAAATTTTCTCGCATCAGATCACAGGGGGGCCTAAATTCCTATGTCTCAACCTATCCCTATTGTTTTCATCACTTTCTAAACTTATCTGACATTGTTTCCCAACCAACCCATGCAACCTCACCTATTCTTAACACCAAACCCCATCCTATCCCTCGACCAGACCTATGATACCACTCTATCACGAACCCCTCCCTACAAGGTGTACCACTCATGGGTCGAAAATGGGATAAGGGAGATAATGACCCCTGATTCCTACCTCCATTAGGCCCTGGGTTGGCGACTTGCACTGAGGGTATGTTAAACAAACAAATGGGAGGCATTACCCTCTAAGAGAAAACATAAAAAAGTGATAGATAAGACAAACACCAAATAACTCCAACCCATGACTACAATATAAAATAAAATGCAAGTACACACATGTAAGTTCATGAAAAACTAATACAACCAAATAGAAAAACAGCATGTACCAAAGGAAAGTAAAAAACTGCAGCAACCACGAAGCCCGAACAGCTCCTGCAATCCCAATCTACTAGTAGCCAGCCTGATCTCTAACCTTCTCTAAGTGACTTGAAATACAATTTTTCTATATATTTGGTGAGTAAAATAGTATACTCAGTAGGATCCTCCCCTGAGCCTCTCGTGCAATAGTAAAAAGAGCATACTAAAGCACAGTGAACAAAAAGTGAACAAACTTGTCACCTAGAAAGGTATACTACGTTCCCTGCCCCATCATGGATACTCTCACCAAGTATCTCATATAATAGTATATAATATAATAATGAATATCAAGTGTACCCTACTACCACTTCCCCACTGGTTTTTTGCTTTCCCCTAACATCGCACATCCCGAGCATCTCTCCAAAAAGGCTTGCGCGTAGACACCTTAGCGTAGCATTACAACATGTACCTTGTGAAAAAACCACCACATCTATGTAAGAAAAGTAACCAATTATTTTCATGGATCCAACATAGATCGTATAATGTGTATCATCCATTTTCTATTAAACCTCAATCCATTATAGCCCATAAACTGAGTAAGGTTCCTCAAGATGTTACATCCTATACACGTTAAACCAATAGTAGTCCATAGAAAACCATATCCATAATATATATGTGTGTGAATAACCACAATACATTTCATCCCTCTACACACATATGGGAAAATCTAACCATTGTTCCTACCAGCACAAGTAACTACCAAGAGAAGAGAGCAGGGCCAAAGGGGGTAGTCATCTATCCATCCTCCCACCAGAATGTTAGGTAAAATGCACCACAGGGCTCAAAATCCCTAGGGTGTCAGTTTCCCTAACTGACGGGGTGGGGTAGCTTATGGATACACAAAAAATATAGAATATACTATAACTCAAAACCACACTGTGGGCATAACCTATTCTTACACTCAATTGCAGCAAACGTCTCTCGGACTCCCAACTTCCACTTCTAAGACTAGGTATCCTATAGTCACACAACCATTTAAAGAGATTTATTACATTACTTCATTATATTTTTATCAATTGAACTTTATATTAATTATTTATTTAAACAGTAATTAACCATTAATAATTCCACATTATATTTCATTAGAATCACACCCAAAGTACGCTATTCCTTTAAATTGCAACCTCAGCATTATGTCCCAGCAAACTCTAACCGCATTGGTTAACATCTTTTATTCAATAATTTATTAATAGTATTATTACTTTCCCATATTCCCATGCATTCTAGATAAACATTCTAAGCTAATAAACATAAGGGGGTCAATATTTTAACTACATGTAAAGACTTTTCCACCTATAGCTAGAGCGTAGACCCATCCTCCCTTAAGAATCTAAACACGGAAAGTACATGGCATACCCCATGTGTCTCCACCCCTTTTTGGAAGGAGGGTAAAAAAACCAGCTACCTGGAGCAATGGGAAAAGTAAATAAGATAAAAAAACTAACAATAATCAGCAATCATACAAACATTCACATCCATTCAATTTCATCATCTCTGGTGTCCTCCCCGACACCTACATGCATAAACCAGTGAATATTTACACTATAGGCCTCAATTGCTGCCATAACCAATGGGTCTCCCTACCCCCACATATCATAATAGCCATCCAGGATCACATCACAACTCAAGCAGCCTGAAAACAAACATCATATTGACTGGGATATTTTCCCTTAAACAAGGAATCCAACCTTTAAAACAATTATCTCTTATAGCTCCAAGCATAAGGCTCTTGGAATTTACAAGAAAGATGGTAACTCAGAACCCTATGATGAATTATATTTTTATTAAATAGTCAGTTCTTTAATCAATCTGGAATTAACCGATTTATTATTTGTAGGTTCCAACTGTGGGTAACCTAAATAGAATTCTATCATAGCAATCACAAATTGATTAAACATGCCTACTACATTAATTTTATTAAAATAAAATTAAAACAACAACATATAAATTCATTTACATGCCCCTTTATCTTTGGATAAATAATTATCAATTAATTATGGATTTTCATTTTTACTAATTCCCATCAAGAAAGAAAATCTAGACAAAGAAAGAATAGATATCACACTATCTTGAAAAACAAGAGGCAATAACATACGATCGATATCAATTTATTTATCTGGTTAAAATATTTATTATGTCGATTCCATAGTGATACAGTGGGCTAAAACATGATAACACTATAGTTGTATGTAAAAGAAAATAGAAACCAAGAATCCCCTACCTCAAAAGGTTCTTGAAGTTATTTATACTAGAATAGGCCAACAAAACAGATCATGATCACCTCTGTTGGAGGACTGCATCCACTCAAGGATGTAGAGACACCATAACACCGGCCAACACCCATGATAATTCCATTAGGAACATCGATATAGCATTCTCTAATAGGGAAAGGAAAAACAAAAGGGTATGAACCCAAAATAACAATGATAAATCATACCTTATATCGAAGATAGATCGATGCTACTTGGTTGAACCAAAATAAGGGGTTCACTTTCAACAAGAATAAATTAAAGGGGAACCAATCCAAGTAGGAATTTTTTATCACAAAAATACTATGGGAAGGGAATAAAGGTTCGATAATATCACACTGGAGAACAAGGAGGAAGAATAATGGAAGAATATATCTCGTCCCTTTAGAAGATTTAACGGGGAAGTGGTTTAAGATACACTGGATTTTTCATTAAAATAGGATTACATTAAACCACTCATTTTGACCTAGTAAAGGAATCACGATACTTAGGAAAATCAATATAGGAATTATGAGCTTAGAATCGACCTTAAATCCCTTTAAACAAGTATTTTAATGTGTTTTTCATCAAAAAAAATGCTAAATCGGTGAATCTGGAAAATCCGGAAAATTGGAAAAGGAAATATGAAATAGTATCTATGAGATATTAACTGTGAGATAGTAACTATGAGATAGTAACTGTGAGACAATATCTTTGAGATAGTATCTGTGACATCGATTCTGTGACACCGTATCTATGACACTATTTCTATGACACTTTCTCTGTAACACCATTTATGTGGCACCGTTTCTATGAAACCATTTATTTGACACCGTTTCTGTGACACCGTTTCGGTGTCACTATTTCTGTGAAACCATTTCTATGACACTGTTTCTGTGGCACCTTTTATGTGACACCAAATCTGTAACACCATTTCTGTGACACCATTTCTGTGATGCCATGTTGGTGGCACCATTTCTGTCACACCATTTCCATGACACCATTTCTGTGACACTATTTCCATGAAATCATTTCCCTGACAATGTTTCCATGACACCATTTCCATGTCACAGTTTCCATGACAATGTTTCTGTGACACTGTTTACGTGACACAGTTTTCGTGACACCATTTTCGTGACACAGTTTCTGTGAAACCATTTTTGTGACATCGTTTCATGAAATAGTTTGTAATTTTGGCTATGTGTTGGGGATAATTCACCTTGACCTCACAGAGCACATCAAACACCAAATTTCAGAAAAGGAATGGACTGGATTGGTTATGGCCTTTATAGATGAACTATTCCTTGTTGGACATGATGAGGTTGATGATGATTCATGCATGCCTTCAATTATCCTTTTTGGGATATACATTACAGACAATATTATATATACTAAACTGAGTACCAAACAAAGTATAAAACAGTATTCCCATAAAGTTATAGAGTGTAAAGAAACCCATTTTGTCACATGTTCTTTCATGGTGTTGTGAAGAGTTTGTTAAGGCTAGATCAAGAAACAAAATATCACCATGAGACATAATGTTTATCTTTATAGGGTATCCAATGGAAACAAGCAGATACTATCAATACTGTCCTTTATATAACAAAGTAACTATAAAAATATAAACTGTCTTTTTAGAGAGGGGGAATATAATATAGAAGGATAGTGGGGAGAAATATTGACTTTGATGAAGTCAATGCTCAAGATACACAATAGTTGGTACAAAATCAAATTCCACATGCCCCTAAAGAACACTTTTGTGAAGCAAAAGTACTAAATAAATGTTCTAGAGAGATAATAGAGTGAGAGATATATGTTTTCCAAGTCACTTATGATGGTGACTTATTATTGTTTGACAATGATGATGTTATCTCTTAAAATGAGTTTGTAGAGAGCTCAGAAGCTACGATTTGGAAAGAATCCATGAATACCGAGATGGATTCCATGGATCAAAATAAATGTTGGGTTTTGATTATTCTTCCATTTGATGTAAAATCCATTGGGTGTAAAAGGTTATTCAAGAGATAATTGGACATGGAAGGTAAATTAAATACCTATAAATCATAGCTAGTAGATAAATGGTTTATAAAACATCATGGAATTGACTATGATGAAACATGTTCTTTAGTTTCAATGTTTAAATCCATCATGATTTTAGTTGCTATAATATATTACTATGACTATGATATTTTTTTAATGGATGTCAAAACTTATTTCCTTAATAATTACTTTCAAAAGGATGTGTATATGACACAACCTGAATATGTTTTTACTATAGGAGATACAAAAAAGATATAAAAGTCATAGATATCCATTTATGGATTGAAAAAAAGAATCAATTTCATGGAACATTAGATTTGATTAAGCCATAATGTAATTTAGTTTCATTAACAATGAATGTGATCCATGTGTTTAAATAAGTTTTAGTGATAGTATATTTATTTTCATAGTAGTATATATTGTTTAAATATTACTATCTAGAAATAATATACCATCCTTAAAATAGATTAAGGAAAAGTTGAGAGTGTTTTTCTCCATGAAGGACATAGATGATGAGGCCTACATTGTAGGGGCCATGATCATGTGTGAAAGATCCATGAGGATTCTTGGGATATGATAATGTAAAGACGTTAACCAGATACTGAATAGGTTTAGTACGGAACAATTCAATAAGGGATTGGTTCTAGTGTCACATGGTATATATATTTCCAAGAAAGTTTTGACTCAGATACAAGAGGAACGAGGGTTAATGAGTGTGATTCTATGGGCTTCTATAATAAGATCAACTATGTATACCATATTATCTACATAGCTTGATGGTTCCTATTATTTGATCATGGTTGGGAGATATCAAGTAGATCTTGGTGAAAAACATTGGACTGCTGTTAAATCTATCCTTAAGTATATGAAGTTTTGGAGGATATGTTCCTAGTGCAAGGAGGAGATGAAGAACTAGTCAGTATGGGTTATAAAAATACAAGTTTTCATACGAATCATAGTGATTAAGAGTCATGGTCTAGATATTTTTTTTATCTCAGCTGATGAGATGTGGGATGGAAGAGTTCAAAGAATATAGTTGTCACTGATTCTATAGTAGAGTAAAATTATATTGAAACTTCTAATGCAACCAAGTAAATGGTGTGGATTCACAATGTTTTACAATAGCTTCATGTGGTAGCTAGAAGTAAATATCCTATCATAGTTTTTTATGATAACACTATAGTGGTGTCTCTATCCAAAGAGACAATGTCACAACATAATATAAAGAAAATAATTTATAAGTTTCATCTCTTGATGGATTTCAGTCAATGAAGTAAAGTTGCGATGATCATAGTATCTATGGAAGAAAACATGTAATACCCCCTTGACCAAGGCTTTATCTCTGTAGAGGCATGAGTATCGTGTGAGAGAAAGTGGACTAAAAGTTTTTGTTAGTTGGATCTAGTTCAAGAGGGAGTGTATTGGAGTTGGTTACCTAGAACTAACTTAATTAGTACTTAATTTAATTTTTTTGTTGTTAATTATTTTTCTTATCAAAATATTATTGTTCCTCTTTATGACATTTGTATGCGATAATTTCATAAGAATATATTTCGTGCTGAAATGTTATAAAAGTTTCTCACTTTGATGATAACCTAGAGGTACCATGATATTATTCTTAAACCATTTTCTATGGATGGATGATATTATCTAAAGGGACCCAAAAAAATAGTTTATATTTGGGTAAAGAGGTTCATAAGACATTGGGACACCTTCTAATAGAGTTCACCCTTATTAATCGCTAAACTATGAGGTTATGAGAATAAAATCATTAATAGGAAATCCATATTTACATGTGGCATTGGATGTTCTTATTTGTGTATATGTGTATTAATTATTATACATTAATATTATCATTAATGGATATTATGACTCATTTACTTTGATTTATTGATGAAAACTCTGATGACATGTGCTCATGGTGATGTATAATTCATTAGTTGTGTCATGATTGATATTTCATTAATGAAAAATGTAAGAAAGGATTTATCCATTTTGTGTATTGATGGATGTTAGTATCTCAAGCCCTTTGATTAGAATGGAACTACTTTAATAATTCCATGACCATGGTATTATATGGATGAGTTAATTTTTTAAAATTCAATGAATGATACATCAAGAAAATAGGTTTATGGAACCATCATAAAACCTGTTTGATTTAAGATATTGTGATAAAAGGATTATATTACATAGTCAATGTTCATAGGAGGTTGGATGCCATTGTGATGTTAACTTCTTTCTCTATAGTGGATGTGGCATGTTTTTAGATTCTAACCTTATAATTTTAGTGGTTACACCAAATTCCATAGAGAAAATTGCCTAGAGGGTCACATGTTAAGTGTATCTACAAACATAGTTATGTTCTAGTATTGAGTTTAAAATGTTATAATAAATAATATTTATTTGGGTTTGGTTGATTTCCAAAAATTTAATCAAAATTTCCTCAAAATAATTAGTGATTAAAATAATAATTATAATATTTTTTTACATGTTTTTTTACTATAATATTTATTATATTTATAGGTGAATAATGCAGTGATATTTATTTATTAAATTAATTGTCCTTATTTAATGATTGGTATGTTTCAATGAGGGAAATTGGGTCGATTTAAATGGTCCTATTAGAAATAATAAAAATTATATTTATTTATATTAGTAAATGTGTTTCACATTCCAATAGATTAATATTGATATTATTATTATTATTAGACATTGGTTCCATTAAAAATTATAAATATGTAAATATTTTTGTATAGAAATTTCTAATCCTAAACCTTCCATAATAAATATCTAATTATATCACTTCAAAAAACATAATGGATGTGTATAACGGATAGAGTGAGACTCTCTCAATCACCAGAGAGAGATCAAGAGATCTAGAGTGCTCTTCTCCCCTTTTATCTCAATACAGTGGGATAAAATCCAGAGTTCTTCCTCTCTCAATAAGAATTCTGTTATGGTCAACTACAAACAACACAAGCATTGAGGATTAGCCATACTAGCACCCGATTATTATTTGATGATGTTTCAAGGTTATGGTATGAATATGGATCATTGTTATAGGTGTTATTCACATGTATTCTATAGTTCAATGGTGGTACACTAAGATATATTCACTCCAACCATCAATGAAGATAAAATTACAATTTGAGGTAATTCTATATCTATTCATAAATTATTTATAAATTGTAAGTGAAGATACTTTGCTTCTATTTCATGAGTTTTAATCCAGTAAAATATTCTAATGTTATCATTTCACATGATATTTTGATCATGTTAAGCAATTATTATATGTAAATTATGACTAAAATTTGAGTTGTTAATACCAACAAAGGATTCTTTTGTTGCCCCAAGATGTATAATGATTTATTTAGACAATTATTTCCTTATCATCATGGAATCCTCTTTATCTTGAGTGAGATATTCCTCTACCTAATCTTACAAGAGCAGTCATTTCCCAAATTCCTTATTAAGAGGAGAAAGATTTGTTGGAAACTTCTCTTTTTTATTGAAAGATATGCGATCTGAGGGTGCTGTGGATATTGATCATTGTCTTGGTATATCTTTTAGTTTATAAGGAATGTATCTTATTATATGTTTTGTGATTTAGGTAGTTATCCCCATTCTAACAAATTTATTATGACATGAGGTATTTCTCATGGAAGCTTTAGAAAAGGGAGGACCTTTTTATTGAAATTATATGTCACTATAGGGAGGACCATCATAGTGAATGACACTATAGGGAGGACTACCATCATTGATATATGTCTGGCCATAGGTATTTTTCCCATAATATATTCCCTGGCGAGGACCATTAGGGTGGAAAATGGTATGGTGGGGACCTTCTTTCTAGCTGATCTTCTGAATATTAGGAATTTTTCATAGTTCTCACCATGAGATGAGTTCCCATAATCAACCTCAATACTATGGGTTCTGGGCACAGTGGAATCATGTGATTGGTCAATCCCAACTTTGTTTTTATCATTATCAATGATTAATATAATATTTACATGATGATAAAAACCATGATCAATGGAATTGAATCAAATAATACAGATAATGGATAATCTCCACAACAAATGAACATGATCATCACATAGTATTTATAATTAATTTAATGAATTATATAATTACCTTGTATGAAATCATTTCATCATTGGTGGATCTCAAAACATGTTCACATTGTACTATCATTTAATTGTAGGAATAAATATTGGATTCCATCTAGTGGTAATCCATATGTATTTCATTAATATTTGAACATTGTCATATGAATCTTTAGGTTCTATAATGGTAGATCCTATTGATTGTGTTATTCTCTAATGATATATCAGAGAATCAATTCTAAAGGATTCATCTTGATCTCTCTTAACTTAAGAGTTGAAGGTGGAGGAACATCACTCTATATTCTTGAGAGTGTTATTAGAGAAGGGATACCTCTATTACATCGAGGAGATTTTGTGTATTTTTTTGTGAAAAACACAAATGAGCTGGCTCTATTGAAAAAAATAATATTATTGGGTTTATATCCCACTAGGGTTAGAAATAAATAATTTCAAAATTTCCCATTAATATTTATTTAATCCTTGTAATACCTCATGTCTATAATAATAATAATATTATTATTTATTTACATGTTCTAAACTCAAAAATTAAATTAAATATTGTTTAATAAAATAATATTCAATATGTATTATTTCTCAAATGACCATTAAAATCAGCTCTCCATTGCTTCACAATATTGATCAGGAATTAAATAATGAATATTTATTTAAAAAATAAATATAACTGCATTATTCACTAATAAATAAATAAATATTATATTCAGTAAATAGAAAATAAATATTTAATAAATATTCTTCTCACACAATATTCTCTCGAATAATTGGTGAATAAATATATAATATAAACAAAAAATGAATAATTGTTATACCACGTGTGAGAACAATATTTATTCAACCACTAAAATAAAAAATAATAATATATTATTTAACTAATATTCTAGATACACTTTGTATGTGACCCTCTAGGCATCTTTATCATTGGAATTAGGTGAAGCATCCTAAATTTCAATGTTAGCATCTAGAAACACTCCAAGGAACCCATAGAGACAGAAGTTAATGCCTTAATAACATAATTCATCATACCGATGCTTTCTAAGTAATATAATCCCTTTATTATGATACCTCTAATCAAGTAGGATTCATGTCAGTGCCATCAAACTATGTGCTCTATGTCTCTTACATTAACTGCTTAAAAATAGATATTTCTGATAGAACACCATGGACATGGATTTATTTAGGCTATATCATTTCTATAAAATGGCTTCAGATATAAAATTTTATTAAATAACAGAAGGGAAAAATAATTTATTTCATTATTCATTAATGAAATATTATTCGTGATGCACCAAACATATCCAACCTCTCCAAGAACATACGTCATATTGGTTTTCATTAGTACAGAAAAGTATAAAACTTATAAAAGTAATTATTAATAATATTAATTCTAAGGATCAATACACATGTCCAATTATATAAATATCCAATGAAACATATAAATGTTTATTTCATACTGGAGGGTATCATTCTCATAATATCATATACTGAATATTACCAAGGGTGTACACTATGAGAAGGTCCCTCAATGTCCTATGATTCTTTACCCATGATAGCCTAAATAATTTATCTCCCTAAAATAATTTCATCTGGTAATAAAATATATATTTAATAATATTTTTGTGACACTTCTAGGTTCTCATCATATCAGATATCTTCTCTGAGTTTTCAGTGAAACAAATACTATTAGGATATTATCACATACTATGTCACACAAAAAATAATTATTATTATGTGATAAGTTGTTTATTAATTTAAAAAATAATGAATATTGGTTATAATAATGTTCATAGAATTTGGTTCGTGGTAACCAAATCTAATAGACTCCCACTCACACTGGATCCAATTGTTAACAACCTTCAGTCTGATATCTCTCACATGATACTCATGCTTATTCTGAGATAGTACATTAGTAAAGGGTTCTGCCACATTTTCTTTTTTGATAACTCTACTTACTACAACTTCATCCATCTGAGAAAAATACCTCAATAGGAGATACTTACATAGTATGTGTTTTGTTCATGGGGGTGACCTTATCTCTCTTTCAAGATCTAGTACTGTAGTATTATCACAATACAATGTGATAGGGTCTTTACTTCTAGTTACCACATCTAAATCCTAGAAACGCTTTTCATCCAAATGGATTCCTCATCTGAATAATTTGTTGTTTTATGCTCAAAATCCACTGTATAAATAGTGAAATCTAGATGCCTTGAACTTTTACACCTCAAAACTCCTCCATTGAGACATAAAACATATCCTGAATACAACTTCAGATCATTATGATTTATTTTAAAACTAACATTAGTATAGAACCTGATGACCAGATCCTCGTCTCCTCCATGCCCCAAGAACGTATCCTTAGTTCTTCTCAAATACTTGCGGATAGCCTTAATAGAAGACCAATGGTGTTCCCCTAGATATACTTAATATCTTCCTATGATACTCAATGCAATGGAAACATCAATTCTGGTACATAACTTGGAATACGTGATCTATCCTTTCATTGTGGAATATGGGATCTTATTCATTCTCTATTTCTCTTATTGTGTCTTAGGAAACATTTTCCTATAAAGATGTATACCATGTGGCACTAGAGCCAATCCCCTTTTTTATTTTTTCATATTAAATCTGTTTAGTATCAAGTCAATGTATGTACTTTGACTTGGTCTAATAAATTTCCCAGATCTATCATGAATGATATTGATCTCGAGAATATAGGAAACTTTACCTGATTCCTTCATGTAGATAAACCTTTTCTACTAGTCTTTAACAGACTGTAAGACTACTATTTCATTCTCAACAATTAATATGTCAACAACACATACTACTAGGATAAGAACCTAATTCCCACTAAACCTCTTATAAATACATTGCTCAAATTTTTTCTTAATGAAACCATATTCTTTTTTATCTTCATTGAAACAAATTGTTCTATGACCAAGATTCTTTCATAAATCCATAAATAGATATCTGTAGTTTGAAATTATTTTTTGCATCAATTGGAGACAAATAAACCTTATAGTTTTGTCATGTATACATCTTCATGAAGGTTCCCATTAATGAAAGCGGTTTTTAAATCCATCATCCAAATTTAATATTCATGGTAATATGCTATAGAAAGTAGAATTTTGATGGATTTAAACATTGTAATTGATGAAAAGTTTTCATCATTGTCAATTCCACAACATTTTTTAAACCCTTTAGCCACTATCCTTTCTTTATAGGTATTTACATTACCTTACATGTCTAGTTTTATCTTGAATACCCATTTCCACCCTATGTGAATTACATAAACAAGAGAATTGAACAAAACCCAAACTCGGTTTTGATACATGGAATCCATTTCAGAATTCATGGATTCATTCCATCTTATAGTTTTTGATCACTCTACTTACTATTTGAAGGAGAGAGGTTTAACATTTTCAATTAAAAATGAGTCACCCTATTCAGTGACAAGAAATCCATATCCCTCTAGTTATCTTACCCCTCTAGTGATCCTATATAGTACTTGTGTTTTAGGAAATAATACTTTCACAAAATTCTTTGGAATCTGTTCCTGTAACAACTATTGTGTGTCTTGGGCATCAACTTCATCAAAGTCCATGCTGATCCCACTATACTTTTTAAGGATGTTATCCCTCTTTATAAATATGTCTTGTTTGGTGATATTAACTTTCTTGTGTGATGGGTTTTATAATTAATATTCATTTGTTACCATAGGATACCCAATAAAGATACACTTTGTTCACATGGGTTCTAGATTGTTTCCTGATAAGTCCTTAATAAATTCCTCACAACCCCATACTCAGGAATGTGTTAAAACATGTTTCATTCCACTCTATAACTCAAATGGAATTATGTTTTCCTATTTTTTTGGTACTCGGTTTAATATATATTCCTCAGTTTGCTATGTATATCCCCCAAAGGATAATGGAATATCACCATGAATCATAATCTACCTTACTATTTCTAAAAATGTATGATTCCTCCTTTTACTAACACCATTCTACTATTGTGTGTAAGGTAGAGTAAGTTTCGATAAAATCCTAATCTCCTATAAAAAGTTGATAAAATATTATTTAATATATTCACCACCTTGATTTGATCAAAGTATCTTTATCTTCTTTCCATGTTGATTATCTACATCATTCTTGAATTATTTGAATTTCTCACCGGACTCGAACTTATAAATAATTATGTACACATATCCATATAAACTCAATTTATTTTTAAAATTTATAAATTATGAATATCCACTTCTAGATTCTACTAAAAATGGTCCATACACATCAGTGTGTACCAATCCTAGAAGCTCTATGTCCCTTTCACCCAATCAAAAGAATGACAGTTTGGTCATTTTTTCTTGTAAACAAACATGAAATTTTCAATTGGTTTTAGCTCAGAAGAGTCTAAATAACCATGTTAATATATTTTTGTCAAACTCTTCTCCTTTACATGAATAATATAGTGATTCCATAGTTTTGTGTCATATGAGTCATGTGAACATAATTATTTATTTATTACCAGTACTTGGTTTTCATAATTTAATACATAAAGACCATTATTCAAATGATCCATACCATAAAATATGTTTTATTTATAAAAGAAACATCTTTTATTTACAATTTTTAAAATAAACCATATTTATATAAGCATGATATAAAATTTATGTTCTTGGAAACCAATGGTACATAATAACAATTTCTTAAAACCAATACCATCCCTATTGTTAATGTAACATCTCTGGTATTTATAGAAATAATAATTTTTCATATCTATTAATATTTATGAATACGATATTAATTATATATTAAATATGACACTTTTTTCGATAACGTACTCGACACACAACAACGGGTTTCTCTAAAATCTTACGTTGCACATAACGTTGAGTTATACGGAAAACTAATACAATATTATTATTATTATTTTAAATGATAGTTAACGCCTAGAATTTGTATTAGAGAGGATAAAAATAATTAAATATATTATGATTTTACATAATTTTTAAATGTTTTTTAATTTATCCAATGAATTTTATAGGCAAAAAATTAGAATGAATCCAATTTTAAGCATAAAATACACTAATATTTTTAAAAGGTAGTTTTATCACCTTTCGATGGAGAACCATTTTAAAATATAGTTTTGGTAACTTTTATATGTTATATTTTAAAAAAATAAACTTCTCATATAGAATAATAACATCAAAATTTACTTTGGTTAAATTTTTGGTAATATTCTGATAAAGATTCTTTTTAATGAATAGTTAAAAATACTGCATTTTAATTCAAAACTGTATTTTCATCTAATTTATTTATATTATTATATTGAAATTTTAATTTTTTTAAAGTTTATTTGATTAAATTTTTTATAATTTAATCCAATTTTGGTAATTGAAAGTAATTTCACATTTAAATTGTACATAAACATATGTCAATCTTTTGATATATTTTACTTCTTAAAAACCCACTATTTGGTTTAGATAACGGGAATTAATTTTAAATTAATTTCTTCCAATTATTTTTTTTTTTTTGAATTTTTAAAAATGGATTCTATATTAGTAATCATAAGGTCCAAATTTTGTAAATATGTACATTTTATTTTTGGACAATATGAATAATAACATTGGTAATTTTCATTTACCATAATTAAAGGTAAATCATGTAAATTACTGTATCAAACATTATGATAAAGATAATAAAATTACCCTTACACCTACCAGAATACTTTTGGATGAATAAAAGTCGACCCATATCACCTAATTTTTGTAATTTATTCATCAAATATACTTTCTTCCATGGAAGTGATGTAATTATTTTAAATCAAAAAAAGAGTTACCACATGTCACTCTCTTATCTCTTATAAGTATAATAATTTTAATGTAGAGATAAAATTGATGAATCATAAAACATAAATAGTATACAGAAAGATAATAAAATTATTTACATAATGGGAATTTATTTTTGGTTTTTATAGATCAAAACATTACCATAAATATTGACACAACTGTGATATAGTAATTATTTTATAAAGAGAAATATCAAATAAAGGATATTATAAATATTAAAATAAATATTATATGACATAATTTATGTCATACACGAATTTTATATATTACTACGACACTTTAATATTAATTTAATATATATTTTTTTGAAGTAATCAAGTATTTATGAATTTATGAAAAAGTCATGTATGAATAGTGTCAACATTGACATAATTCATAACTTAAAATATAAAATCATTAATTAAATGTTTTAAAATTCCTAAAAATATAATATTAATCAAAATGGTTATATCAAGTCCAAATATGTCATTAATGGTACGTTTTTGTGTCTTTTGACATGTTATGGTAATTAAATTAACCCATAAAGTGTAAATAATAAAATATCATTGTAAGATAAAAAAGGGTAACATAAAGGATAAACCAAAAATATAAGGGTTAAAAAATATTCAAATTTGTATAATTTTAATAGGATGATTGGAATACAACCCAAAGGAATCTTAGCTTTGAAATAAATTTTTTTTATCATTATAAAATGAATATCAATTTATAATAAAATAATATTTCAAGACTTTCCTTAAGTTCCCCTCCTCCCTCTTATAAAAGGCTGCCACCTCAACCCACTTACACACACCTATAAAGCCCCTTGTATCATCCAAATTCTTCTCAAATAAGATCCCAACATCCCTAAATTCCTCATAGAGGCCACACTTTGATCATAAAACCATATTAAGGATACATTTTGTGAAAATCAAAAGGATATACACGAAAAAGAGGTATTTGTTTTATCACCTCTTTCAAAATTATTTTCTTATTCAAATTCCTCTTCTTATGTTGTTTATATAATAAAGTAATAAATACATTATCTAATACATGTTGATATTTTATTATAATTATGGTGAAACCTTATACCTCCTTTTATCCTTTCTACGAATAACAATATCAACATGCATGTGTGCATACGGCTTACCATATCCACGTCGTGGTGTAATTTTTTATTCACCAATAATAATTTGGATGTGTATAATGATGATTATAATGGATTTTGATAATGAATATAACATGATAATTATTATTTATAATTAATATATCATCCAATTCTACACTATTTGACCATTAAATGAAGGATATTGTTGTTCAAGCGTACGTACGACATACCGTCTCCATGTTGTGATGTGAATCATTCTATGTGATCTTCATTAAAAACTGATTATATACATGAATGGAATGAATAAATATGATATATATTATATTTATATTTACTAAATGATTCTTTAATTTATTATTACAACATACCTTTGTGCTTTCCATTGTGTCTAAATACGATAATTTCATTTGAGGAAGTGTGGACTACCGCCCCCTCAAAGTGATATAACTCATTCATAACATACATGGAACATATAAAGGATAACATTTATGAAATTATGTATTGTATATAACATAGATATTATACTGGAATTATAATATACCTATGTATCATTTATTTTTCATTCCTTTAATTTGACAAATAAATGAAAGTAGCGTTCATGAGTACATATGGCCTACCGTCTCCAAGAACGGTGCATTTCACTTCTTATCTCTAAATTTTATGGAATATTATAAATACATATATATACTATATATATATGATATTTAAATCATGAATATTATTCTGGAGATAATGGAATTATGACCACATTGACAATTTACATCAAAACAAGTTTATTATTGACTCAAGTATCGAACATCAACAAAATGTCTGATTTGAACTGAAATAATTAAGTGATTGTTGTAACATAGTAATAAGTTATATTAAAGGAATAATAAACTTTAAAAATGTTCTCAAACAAGTATAAATTATCTTATTTTTATTATTCAGTAAAAACAAGGAACATGCATGATGAGTCTGATTCAAGGTAAGGGACTTCATCTCACTCTCCTTCCATTGAGGAATATTTTAATGTATACATGACCTTATATTATACACTGTATAATAAACCCATTTGAATTTTAATTTCATTCAAAGGGAATATTTTATCTATGAATCATTTTACTAAAATAAAAAAGGAATTTTTTTAACGTATGCGGTGACAACGAATCATTCACCTCCATACCCATTATTTGATATTTTTCTTCCTCTATATGACTTAATGATTTTTTTAAAGGGAAATAAATCAATTAATCAATTTTTGGTGTTGTGGTATTCAAATTGGTTTTGAAATTAGATTTAATATTTCAATATCTTTAAATTATCTATAGTGATTACAAATGAAATTTTATGAGTGAAATATTGATAATGGAAATATTTTATGTGTTATGATTATATAATGGTACTTGAAAATTTGAAGGGTGGTTACATGATAAACCAAATATAAGTGGTTATGTGATAAACCATTTATGTTAGGTTTCATGGTAAATCAAGTATGGGTGGTTATGTTATAACCCCCAATGCATTGGGTATGGAAGTTGGTCCTATGGCTATTCCATTTATTGATATGTGTGGAAGTAAACTGTATTGTTATTCCATTTAAGTATGTTTATGTCTCAAGTTACCATATATGTATTATATGTTTCTTTCTATGGGATTTATGGTAATATTTTTGTCCCAAAAGGGTAAGAAATGAGATTATATTCATTGAAGTGCTTTGGCTACTACTTAAACGTGAAAAGTATTAATTTATGATAAAGTATTCATGATTTTCATGTTTTCCAAGACTAACAGTTTTGATTCTTTTTATATCCCTTACTGATCTTTTTATGCTCATCCCAAGTTTTGAAAATTTTTTCATAGGACTTAAAGAATAATATAGTCAATTATGGGAATAAGTAAAGGTTATGGTGTTAAAATATTAAACGATATCATGTTTCTTTTTAAAGAGTTTTTGTTTTATGAAAAACATTGATAGTGAGTAGAAGTGTCTACTAGTAATATTTAAGTTGTTATGTATGTGTTGTTACCTAATTCTCAAAAGCTCTATACCTGAAAATATACTCTATGTGAATTAAAGTTAAATTAATGACATATCTCATGATTCATTAATGTTTAAGGTCAGGGCCTTATTGTTGGTTTCATATGTCATTTTAGATAACTTTTGGAGTTAGAATATTGTAAATAGAATATCCATAAAATATTTTTACTTTATGGTCAAATTGAAATGATATATAATTTTAAAATTTCCATGTTGCTTTGCCTAAGATATGTTTGTTCAGAATGGTTTTCTACAGAGGAAATAAGGTAGTTGTACTGGGAAGGTATACAGAGGGAAATAACCTTCAAATCAACATCCTGAGATGGTCAGAATTAGAACTGAATAGTTTTTTATAGTGATGGATCAGTTGAATCAGCTGATAAATGGTGGTGGTGTCCATGCATGAGATCATCCAGACCAATCGTAGAGGCATAGGTCGATTGTAGAGAATTTAATGAGTCAATGTCCCCTATCATTTAGAGGGTCATCTAATATTTTTCAAGCTGAAGAGTGGATTAAATCATTGAAAAATATATTTTAAGAATGGGGTGTTCAGAAAATCAAAAGGCTGGTCTTGTTGTTTATTGTTTTGAAGGTGAAGTCGATCAGTGGTGGTCAATGATTAAAGATATCAGAGGAAGTGAAGATATTTATGCCATGGAATGTGATGAATTTAAGAATATCTTCCTTGAGAAATATTTTCTTAATGTTATTCAACTTAGAGTGGAAAATATTTTCTTTGAATTGAGACAAAAGGAAGAATATTCTATTGCTGCATATGAAGAAAATTTTACCTGTTTGTCAAGGTACATCCCAAATTTTATCTAGGATATTGATAGTAAGATAAATCAGTTTTACTCAGGATTGAATCTGAAATATCGTTGGGCATTAGCTTCTCGTGAGTTCAAAATATATGAGAAACTTTTCCGATGTGATGAAAAGGTAGAAATAGAGACTTTCATCAGTTTCTGGATATTTTGTTGGGTGTGTTTATAGATGAAATTATGGTATATTCTAAAAGTAAGGAGGAACATGAAAGTCACTTAAGTATTTTTTTTCAAACCTTAAAACAAAATAAACTATATAGAACGTCTAGTTATAGTGAATTATTATTGAAAAAAATTTCATTCCATGGTCATATTGTTTCTAAAGATGGAATAATTATTAAACCTTATAAAAAAAAGTTTTTTTCGAGTAGCCAAAACCTACCAATATCAAAGATATTCATAGTTTCTTTGGATTAGTGGGTTATTACTGAAGGTTTTTTGACATCTTTTCTTAGTTATCTATCCCACTAACAAAGATAACACTTAAGGGATTTAGGTTCATCTGGACAAAAGAACTTGATGATTATCTTATAGAACTGAAAAGAATATTGGTAAATGCATTGGTTTTGGATTTGCCTTCCATGAATGGTAAATTTTTTATCTATAGTGATGCATCATTGAAAGGACTTGGTTGTGTCCAAATGCAGAATGATCAGGTAAATGATTATGTTTCATGTTAGTTGAAATTTCATGAGTTAAATTACCATACACATGATTTGGAATTAGCTATTATTGTTTGTGCATTAAAAATTTGGAGGCATCATTTGAATGTTTTAAAGTGTGAAATATTTACTGGTCACAAAAATTTGAAGTATATATTCACTCAGAAATAATGAAATGTGAGACAAAGGAGATGTCTAGAATTAATTATGTTTTATGATTTCACGATTCATTGCCATCCAAGAAATTCAAATAAAGTGGCTATCTCTTTAAGTAGAAAGAGTAAGGCTACATTAACTATACTACGTTTGGAATGAGATCCTTTGGTTTTTTATTTGATGAATTTTGGATTGGAAGTTTTTGGTGTAGGGAATTCCTCTGTTTTTTTTCAAATGATAGTTAAATCATCTATATCAGACAGAATTAATTAAGTGCAAAAATAAGATTGTGAGTTGCAGAAAAAGGTAGAATTTGTTCAGAAGGGTAAGTTACCAGAATTTAACATTGATAAATATTTTGTTCCAAGGCTTGTAAAGATATTATGTGTGCCTTGTGATTCATAGTTCAAGAAAGAGATGTTATGGGAATCTCATAGTTCTACTTTTTCAGTTCATCCTAGTACTACTAAGATATATAGATATATTCAAAATTATTACTGGAGGGATGGAATAAAAGTAGATATTACGGACTTTACAATGAACTGTTTGATTTATCAATAGGTTAAAGCAGAGTGGCAGTTACCAAAAGGGATGCTTCATCCATTTCCAGTGCTAGAGTGGAAATGATAAAATGTTTTCATTGATTTCATTGTGGGATTACCAAAAACATCTTAAGGTAACAATAAAATCTAGTTTATTACTGATTGATTGACTACATCTACTCATTTTCTTCCTATTCGAGATACTCTATCTCTAGATCAACTTTTTTATGTTTTATTTTAAAGAGATAGTTAGGTTACATGGTGTTCCCATCTCCATTGATTCTTATCCTAATCCTAGGTTCACTTATAACTTTTGGAAAGTCCTTTATAATTCTTTGGGGAATAAATTAAATTTTAGTATAGATTTTCATCCTCAATCACATGAGAAGTAAGAATGAACAATTCAGACCATGGAAGATATTCTACATGCTTGTTCAATGGATTACATAGGAAGCTGGGATCAACATATTTCTTTGGTTCATTTTTCTTTTAATAATAGTTTTCATTCCAGTATACAGATGGAACCATTTGAGGCATTATATGGAAATCAGTTTCTAACTCCAGCTTTTTGGGATGAATTAGGTGAAAGGAAGTTGATGGGACTACAATTTCTAGAAGAGGTGGAAGAAAAATTTCAGTTGATTCAGAAGCACGTGAAGACAGCACATAGTAGGCAGAAAAGTTATGAGGATAACGGATGTAAGGATCTATCTTTCGAGGTAGGTGATAATGTCTTTCTCAATGTTTCTCCATGAAAAAGTGTGATGTCTTTTGGTGAGAAGGGAAAGATGAGTCCGAGGTTCATTGGACCCTATGAAATCATGGAGAAAGTTGGATTAGTTTTCTATAGGGTGGATTTACCTCTATTTTTATCCCAGGTACATACTTTTTTTCATGTTTCAATGTTGAGAAAGCATTTACAAAATAAATCTCATGTTTTGAGTTTTGAGTTAGTCCAGTTGAAAGAGAATTTTTTTACGAGGAACAACCAGTACAGATTCATGACTGTAGAAAGAAAGTGTTGAGGAATAAGGTGATTAATCAGGTAAAGGTTTTTTGGAAAACCCATATGGTTTAAGAGGTAATGTGGGAATCTAAAAATTATATTAGGGATAAATATCACAAATTATTTGATAAGTAAATAAAATTGTGGGGATTCAATTTCTAAAAAGTAGGAATGATGTAATATCCTAGGTATTTATAAAAATAATACTTTTTCATACCTATTAATATTTATTAATAAGATATTAATTTTATGTCAAAGAGTGAACTTTTTTTAATAGAAAACTCAACATGAAACAATGGGTTTCTCCTAAATATTATGTTGCACACGATGTTGAGTTATACTGAAAAATAATATAATAATATTATTATTATTTAAAATGATATTTAACACCTAGTCATTTTATTAGTGGGGATGAACAAAAATAAATATATTTAAATTTTAAATATTTTTTAAATGTTTTTACATTTATCGAATGAATTTTATAGGCTTAAAATGACAATGAATCCAATTTTATGCATTAAATAATCTAATATTTTTAAAAGTTAGTTTTATATCATTTCGATGGAGAACCCTTTTTAAATATATTTTTGGTCACCTTAATATGTCATATTTTACAAAATAAACATCTTTTATAGAATTATAACCTCAAAATTTAATTTTCTTAAATTTTTGGTAATTTTTTGATAATGTTCATTTTTAATGAATAGTGAAAAATACTGCATTTTAATTCAAACTGCCTTTTCTTATAATTTATTTATATATTTAGATTTTCTGTTTAATTGGTAATAAAGACCAATTGGATTATTTTTTATAATTTAATCTAATGTTGTTCATTGGAAGTAATTTAACATTTAAATTGGACACAAACACTTGTCAATCCTTTAATAGATTTTAGTTCTTAAAAACCCGCTATTTGGGTTTGACAATGAGAAATAGTTTTAAATTAATTCCTGAAATTTTTTTGTTTTGAATTTAGAAAAAATATATTCAATATTTGGAATTATAAGGTTCAAATTGTTTAAATAGTTACCTTTTATTTTTGGACACTATGAATAGAAACTTTGGTAAATTTTATTTACCATCATTAAAGGTAAATTGGGTAAATTATGGTAACAAACAATATGATAAGGATAATAAAATTACCCTAACACCTTCCAAAATACTATTGGATAAATAAAAATTGACCCATATCACCTAAGGGTCATAATTAATTCATTTAAGGGACATGGTTTCATGAAAGTGATGTAATTATTATTAAGCCAAAATAAAGTGAAAACATATTACTCTCTTAACTCTTATAAGTATAATAATTTTAATTTTGAGATAAAATTGATAAAACATAGAAAATAAATATTATCCATAAATATAATTAAATTATCTACATAATGGGATTTTGTTTTTAATTTATTGCGATTAAATAATTACACTAATTGTTGACACCACAGTGATATAGTAATTATTTTATTAGGAGAAATATCAAATAAATGATATTATAGATACTAAGATAAATATTATATGACATATTTTATGTCATATACGAGTTTTCTAGATTACTATGACATTTTTAGATTATTTTAATGTATTTTTTATAATTAATCAAGTCGTTATGAATTTTTTAAAAAGTAAATAATGAATAGTGTCAAATTTGACATAAATCATAACTTAAAACATAAAATAGTTTATTACATTTTTTAGAATTTCCAAAAATCTATGATTAGGAAAAATGGTTATGATAAGTCCAAATATGTCATAAATGGAACATTGTTTTGTATTTTTACATGTTATGGTAATTAAATTAACCCCCAAAATTTAAATAATAAAATATCAGGGTAAGATCAAAAAGGGTAAAATAAAGGTTAAACCAGAAATATAAGGGTTAAAAATATTCAAATATTATCTAATTTTAATTAGATGAAAGTTATATGACCCAAAATCATATTATATTTTAAATTAATGAGTTTGGGATCATTATAAACCGAAAATAAATTTATAATAAAATAATATTTCAAGAGTTTCCTAAAGTGACCCCCTCCCTCTTATAAAATTCCACCACCTCTACCCATTTATACACACCTCTCAATCCCCTTTTCTCATCCAAATTAATCTCAAATAAGCTCCCAAAATCCCTAACTTCCTCCTAGAGGACACAATTTGGGCATAAACCCATCCTAATGAGACATTTTGTGATAATCAAAAAGAGATACTCGAAAATGAGGTATTTGTTTTATCACCTCTTTCAAAATAAATTATTCTTCTAATTCAAATTCTTATTTTGTTTCCACTATAAAGTAATAAATACAATGTATTATATATTATTATTTGTTATTATAATTATTTTAAAACCTTTTACATCCTTTTATCCATCCTACGAATAACAATATCACCATGCATGTATGATTATGGTTTACCATCTCCACACAGTGGTCTAATTTTTTATTCAACAATACTTAATTTGGATGGGTACAATGATAAGTATGATGGATATATATTATGAATATAAAATTAAAATTAATCTTTATAATTAATATATCATCCAATTCTATACTATTTAACCATTAAATGAATGATATTGTCGCTCGTGCGTATGTACGGCCTACCGTCTCCACGATGCAATGTGAATCATTCTACATGGTCTTCATTAAACTGTGATTATATAAATTAATGGAATGAATAATTATGATAGAAATTATATTTATATTGAATCTATGATTCTTTAATTTTTAATTACAATATACCTTTATGCTTTCCATAATGTGTAAATATGATAATTTCATTTGAGGATGTGTGGACTACCTCCTCCTCAAAGAGAAAAGACTCTTTTTTCCATACATGGAATGTATAAAGGATGGATTTAATAAACTTATGTAATATATATTAAATATATATTATAATTTAATTATAATATACATATCTATCATTTAGTTCTCATTACTTTAATTTGACAAATTTATGAAAGTAGCGTTCATGCGTACGTACGGCCTACCGTATCCATGAACGGTGAATTTCACTTCTCATCTTCAAATGTAATGGACTATTATGAAAACATATATACTAGATAAATATTATATTTAAATCATGAATAATATTCATGAGATAATGGACATATGACCACATGGACAATTTTCATCAAAACAAGTTCATTTTTAACTCAAGTATCGAACATTTACAAAATGTCTGATATAAACTTGAATAATAAAGTGATTGTTATAACATGGTAATAAGTGGTATAAAAGGAATAATAAACAGGAGAAAGGTTCTAAAACAAGTATAAATTAGCTTAATTTTATTATTCATTAAGAACAAGAAACATATGTGACGATTCAGACTCAAGGTAAGGGACTTCATCTCAATCTCCTTTCATTGAGGCATATATTAAGGTGTACACGGCCTTACATTATATATTGTATAATAAATCCATTTTATTTTTAATTTAATTCAAAGGGAATATTTTTTCTATGAAAAAGTTTTCAAAATTAAAAAAATGAATGTTTTTATCATATACGGCGACAGCAAATCCTCCACCACTATAACCGTTATTTTATATTTTTCTTCCTCTATATGCCTTAATATTTTTTTAAGGAAAAGAAATAACTTAATCCCTTTTTGGGTTTTGTGGAATTAAAAATGATTTTGAAAGTGGGTTTAAAATTTAAATATCTTGAAATTATCGCATCTGATAACAAATGAAATTTTATGAGTGAAATGTTGATAAATGGAATCTTTTATGTATTATGATTATATAATGGTACTTGGACATTTGATGGGTAGTTATGTGATAAACCAAAGATGTATGGTTATGTGATAAACCAATGACGATTGTTTCTATGATAAACAAAGTATGGGTGGTTACATTAAACCTCCAATTCATTGGGTATGGAAGTCTGTAGTATGGCTATTCCATTTAGTGATATGTGTGTAGTCGACGGTGTGGTTATTCCATTTAAGTATGTTTATGTCCCAAGTTACCATATATGTCATATATGTTGCTTTCTTTGGGCTTTATGGTAGTCTTTTTGTTCCAAAAAAGGTTAATCAATGAGCTTATATTCAGTGAAGTATTTTTCTACTTCTTAAAGGTGAAAAGTATTACATTATGATAATGTATTCATGGTTTTCATGTTTTCCAAGACTAACAGTTTTACTTCTTTGTGTATCCCTTTATGAGATTTTTATGCACATCCCAAGTTTTGAAATGTTTTTAATAGGAATTAATGAAGAATAGAGTTAAGGATGGGATCAAGGAAAATTTATGATGTTAATATATGAAATGATACCATGTTTCTTTTTAAAGAGTTTTTGTTTTATGAAAAAAATTGATAGTGAGTAGAAGTATCTACTTATAATATTTATGTTTTTATGTATGAGTTATGAACTAATTATCTAAATATATAAAACTTAAAAGATCCTTGATGTAAATTAAAATCAAATTAATGACTTATCTCAATATTAAGTAATGTTTAAGGCTAGGGACTTATAGTTAATGAAAGGTGGTAGTCACTAATAGATAAATAATCAATCCTCACACCATTAGGATCTCATAATTCCACCTATACTGTAGAAATATTTCAAAATTTAGTTGGTTCTTGCATTTGGATACATATGTGAGCACAAAAATATGTATATAATACCCAATGTGTTGATATTTTAAGATTACGCTCAATAAGGAATGCAACTTTAGCTTCCCCTTGATTCCAAGAAAAACATACTACCACCTTTTCCTTTCCTTTCCTCCGGATCTTCCACTTATTAGAAGGATTATGCTCAGAATATTTTGACTTGTTATAATTCTTGGTCCCCTTATCTTTGTTCTTCCTTTTCTTATTTACCATAAGGAATGTGGGTTTTCAATACACTGTGTCCTTTTCCACTTATTGAATTGTAGTAAGAAGTTCCAAAATACCCATCTCATTATTGTTCATGTTATAATTAATAATAAAACTATATATGGGCTTGGGTAGTGAGGAAAGCATGAGATCTATATGAAACTGATATGTAAATTCAATCCCTATTATGTAGAAGCACTAAATGTATCTATTATGCTTGAATACATGTGTTCCAGAAATCAATGACTCCCTAATATAAGTTTTAAACAAGGAATTGGAGATCCCATATCTCTACTGTCTCGCATTCTCTTCATAAATATCACAATAGAGATACATAATTCTATACAAATCCATGTCCCCTTATTGCTTCAATATCTAATTGTTCATGGATTATAGCATCAAACACTAAACATCTATATAATCATGCAAATACTTCTCATAGATAGATAACTCTTCCTCACTATCCTCATTCTCAGGTGCATCAGTAATATGTTTTTCCATCACATACAGTTTCTTGTCATGGAATAGGATAATTCATAAGCACCTTTTCCATTATTGGATATTTATTCCGGTGATAAGGTTATCCTTCTCAAGTATAGATCATAATGATATGTTTTAATTAATTTTTATTACTACTTCTACAAATAATATGAGTACAGTTTTAGTACATTATATAAAAAATTTATACAAATAAATAAATATTATATTTATTAATCTTTTACTATTTTTTCAAAACCTAAAATACCTCACCTTTAGCATCAAAATATCCTATTTCTATAACATTCTTGTTTCAAGGATCTATATTCCCCTTTTAATCACCCTAACTTTAAAGAGTTAAGAAATTTTAATGGTTTTATGTTGGAATTCCAAATTCCAACTACATTAACTAATAGTTCCATAATCTGTTGAGTGGACTCCCTGATCCATAAATCCTTAAATTGTATTTCTTCAACAATTTTACTCTTGGTTACACCAATTATTGATTTATAATACAACCCTTGATGTGAAAAAAGTTATGTCAACCCAAATTTTCAAGTTCAAATTTCCTCATAATTGAAAGCACCCCAACTTTGGTTGTTCAGTCACTTTGAACTATGGTTCAAATTTTACTGAAGAAATGAGAATATATACTAACATAATATATATATATATATAATTGAAGGATTTTATTTTTATGTGTAAATTTCCAATTATTATCTTTATTACATGCTTGTTAATAATAAGTGTATTTACATAGGTGATTAACCATGTCTTAGATAATATTTACACATAATTCGGTCTATTTTAGTTTTATCAGGCATTCCTCGTGATTCATTAATTCATGTGATCACGGTAAAACATCTATAGTGAAATAACCATGCAACTTGATAGAAATAAAATATCAAAGTGGTATGATTATGATATTTTTTTAAATGTCAGTTTATCAAGTGGATGATAAACTAATTGTTGACCTAGGGGGGAAATTCCTAGAACCATTTTTGGTTTTTGTTTAATTTTACACTTGTCCACCTATGTATCTCCCTTGGATTGGTTTCACCTTGGATCCAAAATTAAACCACCCCTAATATCTTAGGACCTCTATCAATTACATATTCTTTTACTCAAATTCAATTGAGGGGAACTAAAGGATCGATTAGGTGGTTTACATAAATGAAACCATGAGAACTCATTCCCTTGCATAATGAGAGGAGAGATGGAATGAAGAGAAAAAATATTAATTTAATAATAAATTAAATGAAATAAATCACATACCAAGGTTTAATCTAGGCTTATGTTCATCCAATTGTGTGAAATAAATTAAGCATTTAATAAAATCAGCATTCAATTATAATCATTATAATATAAGATAATACCAGATCGAACTAATTTATTAACTTCTTTAATTAATCCTTTATTTTATCTGAATTAACATCCAAATTACCATGATATTATAATCCATCATAATTTTAAGAAAATTTAACAATTATTTGAAATTAACTAGGTACAAAAAAATTTACCTTGGGGGAAACATGGTGAGTACTCATCAAAAATACCCACTGTATATTATACTTATATGCCATTTACTCTTCTAAAATGTGAAATACACAAATTATCACATAATATCATAACATGTACTATCAATAGATTGATCACTTGGTTTACATGATTTTTTTATTTAGTGTGTAATGATTCAATGCACATAGAGTAAAAACTGTAATAAAACATAAATATGATATGTCAATCCAAAAACTACATAGAAATGAATTAAACATCTATTTATAAAAACTCATCGCATGGCATGTCCTATCAACTTATTGACCATACACAAGTAAATGTTGATAATCCGTGTATAGTATAATAAATGAATTTTAATTCCGTGTAATTTGGTAAAAGTACATGGCGTGTACATTGGAGCTACTCGACATGCATTTTTCTCATTGTCCATCCATGAGACACACCTAGGGACTCATCATGTAATCATTCCATGGAATATTATGGATTATATGTCTTGTAAATGGGATATACAGTGTGTGATATCCATGTTACACAGCCACTAGTCATGTAGGCTATATAATAAGATACACAGACTATTTGTGACTAAATTACTACACACCATGTATGGAAATTACATGCTATTTACTTCGACTGACTGTGTTCCATGCTAGCTCGGTCAACACACGGTGTATAATTATATTCACTATGTGTAATAAATGCACATGAAATTAATTAATTATGAATTAATTCATGGTTCATTAAACACTAGTACACAACATGTACCTCTGTGTTACATGGGATATACTCCTATGTTATCTTACGAGATTTCTTAGAACCTATGGATGAGATCTTCAAATTTATTTCCTTCATAAAATAATTGATTTTATTATATATATGAAAAAATATTATGAACAATGTATATCTCTCACCTTATATTAAAGAATTATTATACTATAATTAAAAACCAATAATAAATTCATGTATTAATCAATAAACTGTAAATAATTATAAATAATTATGAAACCCCTCTGATACCAATTCTAGGATTCGAGTGTAGAAGAAGCCCATGATGGGTCATGTCAAAATTTTATTTTTTTCATGATCGATGATTAATCTGAGATTTACATGATTATAAATGTCATGATTAATGGAATTTAATCAAATAATTCAGAAAATGGATAATCTCCATAACTAAAGTGCAGGATCACCACATATTATTTATAATTAATTTAAGAAATTAAATAATTAACTTGCATGAAATTCTTTCTTCGTTGATGGATTTGATAAAAAATATACATTGTGCCATTGGTGGGTTGTATGAATCAATATTATATTCCCTCTATAAGTGATCCATGTGTGTTCCATGAATCTCTAAATATCATCGTAGGATTCTATGGGTGTTATCACAGTAGATCTTATCGCTTGTGTCGTTCTCCTTTGATCACCCCAATAATTGATTCCAAAGAATTATTATTGATCTCTCTAGCCTCAAGAGTGGAAGGTGGAAAAATATCACTCTCCATTTTTTAGAGATTTCTTAGAGAAGAGAGATCTATAGGGATTCAAGAGGATTCTCTATATTTCATTGTGCACCACACAAATGAATTGGATCAATTAAAAAATAATATAATTTGGTTTATATACCACCAGGGCTATAAATAAAAAAACTATGAAAGTTCCATTTAATGTTTATTTAATCCCTTTGGAATCCCATGTCTATAATAATAATATTATTATTATTGCCAAACATGTGATAAACTCACAAATTAAATAAAATATTATTTAATCAAATATTATTCAATATATATTATTTCTTATCAAACCATAAAACTCAATCTTACAATCCTCAATAATATTTATTAGACCATTAATAATGAGTATTTATTTAATATATAAATAACACTACATTATTCTCCAATAAATAAAAAATATATATTCACTAAATAACATATAAATATCTGTTAAATATTCAACTCACATAATATTATCTTGAATAATTGATGAAAGAATATATGCGATCAAGAAAATAGGTATAATTATTAAACCATGTGAGGTAATAATATTTATTCAACCTCTTAAATAATAAATAATAATATATTATTTAACTGAGATTTTGGATACACTTAGTGTGTGACCCTCTATGACTCTTTCTCAATGTCATAAGGTGAAGTAGGATAAAGTCTAAGGTTATCATCTAGAAACACATGAAGGCGTCCATAAAGAAAGAATTTAATGTTATACTGATATAATATATCATACTAACACTTACTATGTGATATATTCCTTTTAATATGATATATCTAATCAATTACATTTCATTTCAGTGCCATCAACCTATGTTCGCAATGCCTCTTTCTTTGAATTTTCAGAAATTGAACTTTACTATAGAACACTATGGATATGGATTTATTTAGGCTATATCATTTCCATCAAAGGGAATGAGATATGAATTTATGCTAAATAAAATAAGCGTAAAATCCTTTCTTTTATTATTCATTAATGAAATATTACTCTTGACGCACCCAACATATCCTACCTCGCTGCAAACATATGTCATCACAGTTTTCATCAATTAATCAAAGTATGTGGCTTGTAACACTAATTAATAATAATAATAAAGTTTAAGGATCAATACCACATGTCAACAGATAATAACATCCAATGACACATATAAATATGGATTTCCTATTGGTGGGTCTCTGTCTTATTATATCCTATGCTTGATTTTTCCAAGGGTGTACACCCTAAAAAGGTACCTAAAATTCATATGATTATCCACTCCTAATCGAATGAATCATGTGTCCCTCAAATGATTTCAACCAGCTATAGAAAATATATTTAATAATATTCTCCTGGTACTTATGGTTTATCATCATAATGGGGAACTACTATAACCTTTCAGTGCGAAAACTACTCTTATGACATTATCACATACTATGTCATATAAAAGAATCATCATGATGTGATAAAGAGATTTTTAATTTTCAAAAAAAATGAATACATATTTTTAATAAGTACATATAAGTTGATTCTAGGGAACAAAATATAACAGATACTGTCGTGGGGAGTACATTCGTAGTGGGTGCTTTAGGGAGGACCTCAAGAGAGACTAGTAGTAATACTATAGGGAGGATCTTCACAATATAAATCGATTCCTCTATCTGATGATGACTTAGTAATATCTTAGAACACTATTGAAAGAAGTTTTAGGTCCTCAAGAAAGCCAATATTGATAAGGGTAGTGATGTGGGAATGAGTTTTTTTTGGATTCCCCTGAAGAGACTTATTTTTAGATGATCATTTTTCAGAAAAATGGTTCATGTATTGCGGAAAATGACCTTCATATGTGGAATCCTTCTTAGGTTAATCCAATGATGATGTCAGAATATAATGATAGACTTATTCAAAATAGTTAATAATGTGGTCCATCGTTTTAGTTGTTATTATGATGCATTGATGAAATTATGCACACTAATGTGGAGTATGAATATATGCCTACTACAGAGCGGCTGTCAAAATATATTGGAGAATACTTGAAGATTTGGAAGGAATATGGGTATTTCTTAAATTTTTCAATGAATTTGAATGATAATATCCAGTTTTAATGGGAATATGTGTCTAGTATTATTTTACATTCTTCACCAGGATGTGTTGATACCCACCTAAATGGGAGGTTGGAACGTGCTCATGCTCATAATTAGTTCCTAAAATATATTAAGTAGTTAATCTGGTGGTTTGTTTGAGGATATGTTCCTACCCCTTCTTGTCCATTGATATATGTTGATGACATTCTTCTACTATGATTTTGAAGATATGATGGCAGTCTTGTATGATGTGGTTAGGGACACGGTCTCATTCATCCATTTCCCCCAACATTTGTTAATGGGATTCTTTATTGGAAATGGGAATATATTATCATTCTTTGATGGGGTGTGAATATGAGCCTACTCTTATCCTATAGTTATCATCAGGATATGATGATAGGATTCATGTGTGGTGGAGGTAATGTGTTCATGCCCCGTAGTCATTATTATTATATATCAACAAGCTTCTATTTTTTCATACTAGAGTAAACAGTCGGGCATAGTGCGTGGGAGTAGGAATATGTGTATTCTCACTAGTTATTCTCAGAATATGTCTATAGGTTTATTTTTAGGAAGCATATATATAGGATTTATCTCTATGGTTGATATCTCAACACCCCTAGAGAGACCTCCTTGATACCTTGGTTTGAGTGACCGAATGAGGCACCTATAAGGGTGGAATCCTTGGAGGGTTGTTGATGAATAAGTACCACATGATGATGTTGGAAGAGGCTATTGATAGAAGCCTACCTATGAGGATCCAATACTATGATGAGTTCATAGTTTACTTCTTGATCCAACTCCCCAAGATAAGTGAGTAGTTTTTTGTTGTGTTCAGGGATAGGCTTCCAAAATAGTTAAAGGTGGTGGTAGATGCCACCTAATTTTTCTTAGATTATCATTCATCAGATGGCCAATTAAGTTCCATTTAAGGAGGGATTCACATGAAATCTCCATGGTCATGATCAGACCATTGAGGTGGTAACCTCATAGTATTCCATTCTTAACTTGTTTTTGGATACATTGTGTTGGAGATAGATCCATTTGGTTGGACAGGGCCATATCTTTGGTAGTAGTTGTGGTATATGAATGGTATTGAGGAGATACCATAAGTTTTTATTGATTGAAGTTTTGAGTCATTCTTCTATATATCAACAAACCTAAATAATAAAACTTGTTAATACAATATTACAATTATAAATTCATTTTTAACTAATCACTTTCATAGTTAATGAATTCATGTCGGATTAACTATTTTTGTTTGTGTGAGGAACGTTAAATAAAAATTATTTATTTTTTGTTGTGAAAGTATATAATAGTTAAAAAATTCACAATACAGTCACCATTTTCAGTTAATTGAGTTTCCAATAAAAATATGTTTGTGTAACTAAAATCATCCAATGACAACCACTTCTAAGATGATTTATTGTGAACATTTATGTAGACTTATTTCCTAAGGAAGGCGGACATTGGGATGGTTTTTACAATGATTCTTTGGAATATGTATTGGCTTGGAGGGTGGTAGATCGTGCTCATTGCACCTTCTTAAGGGATTATTCCCTACTCTAAGTACCCCTTATATATAATTCATGTTCAAGAATGTTTCCCCTATTCTGGTGTGGAATAGGTTACCCCTGTGCCCTCGGTTGGTTGTTAACATGTGTCGATGAGAAAATTTATATGTATCACTAGTTTTCCATATTTATCATTTATATGTTAGTAATGTTTAATTTTATAGGACTTTGGTTTAATGCCACGGTGCTTGGAACTATATAATTTATCACTATCCATATAATTTGTCGGTGTTTGGTAATATTCGGATTAAGACTTTGAAAAAGGATTCCTGAATATCCTTGTGAAAGGAATCAAAACTCAAATAGTTTTGTGGAACTTAAAGAGGCACATCATACCTTTCAAGGTCATTCTACAAGGACAGATTCATATAGTTTAATGTCACATTGTAAAGTTGTGTAGGAAAATGGTTGAATAACAATGTTTGTTGTGGGACTTATGGATGAGCAACCCTTTCTAGTTGACCTCAAAGGGAACACGAAAAAATGAAGATAATTTGGCACTCACAAAGAATATAGATCTGTGAGGGAAGTATTGTCTCATTGGGAATATGCAACTCATGAGAAATATATTGAAGTTACCCAAAATGAATATGGCACTCCTGGTGGGTAGATGATTTCATCAAGAATATAGCCCAATTAAAATAGTCCACAGGGAATGTGACCCTGTAAAAAAAACGTCTAGGTTAGTGGGAATATATCATGGTGATGAGAGGATGTATATGATCTCATGAGGAATATGGTCCCATTAGGATGAAATTATTGGTTCAAAGGTGTTGGGTTTGAACCGCAGGGAGGCATCCTACATATCCCATAAAAGGAGGAATAAAATTCTTTATAGTTCAAAAGGCATGGTTTAATGTTTTGTGGAAGGACTATTCCATGCAGTTTAATGTCATGAGGTAAGGATGTTGTTGTGCAGTTTTATTCCATGGGACTACGATGGTCACCACATAGTTTAACATTATGTTTTGGGGACTTATATTTCATGAAAGGTGTGGTAATTTAATATTTATACGGTCTTATACATATAGGTCCTACCATAAAATATAGATTGGGGATTACATCTAATAGGAGTCCCATTAGGGGGTATGGTTCATTGGGTGGAGAACAAATCCATAATTGAGTTAGAAGTTGGGACTTATGCCTAAACGAAATACCATATTAGGGGAATTATAATTTTTTTAAGGAATGATCAACTCGGATATCTAAGCCTACGAGAATCATGCCCAATTTAAGAGAAAAAAAGAGATAATAGAAGATCAATCACATTGTATGAGAGTACATGATTAGATTTGAATGGGGTTTATGTATTAAGGATGCCTGATATGAGTATCCTTGGTGATTTGGTGAAATTTAAAATAGGAACCATATTGGGTATTACACCTAATAAGTAGCCTATATTTCCATATTTTTGGATAATGGGAGGTAGTGAAGGATATGGATGAAGTGAGATTTTAGCCTCTTATGAGAAAGGAATCCATTATTTTGATTCCCAAATGTGTTCTAGATTTCTGGGAATAAATATTGGAGCATTATTTTATTATGGACTCTGTGATGGATGATACTCATATCGGCATGCATGAACTAAATATGTGGATCTCGTGGTTTTATAGGAGCTTTTTATTTGGCCTTTTTTGGGTTTAAACCTTTGAAGAAGAAATCCATGGATGTACTCTCGTTTTGGGGAATACGTGTCATGCTGAAGTCCCTAATAGAATAAGGAAGCCACGAATTGTGACCATGTAATAAGAGACTGAATGAAGACCAAGGACCTCGAGATAAAGGGGGCATGTGAGAAAGAGGGACCACATGATGTGTGACTGTATGAAAGAGTGGAATCAAGTGATGGGAATACAAAACATAATATGAATGATTTTTTTATCATTCAAGTACATGATATGTCTATCTTGCATCCATGAAGTTATTGATAACACATGATCTTGTAATTATCATGATTATTAGATCATGCAAACACATCTCTTGAGATTTTTATCACATCAATATCTCTTATGGGAAAATGTCACAAGGATGTCTCTTGTTGAAAAAATTCATGGGATTATTTAATATATTAACCTTGGTTTTTTGTTATTCTAATATGAAGTAAAAAACTCATGCTTACAATAGTGCATATCCATCCTAAAATTTAACACATCATTACCATGATAACCAGCTAAAATACACCCCTATAAAACCACTCAGACCTTGGAATTTAATATATTCATGACATTATTTACCATTGATGTGATATTTTCATAACACATTCACTCTCACTACATCATTATTCATCATCCATCCCTATAAGAGTACCAAGATATCTACATTTAAATAAATTTTAAGAGTTCCCATATATACACAATCAATCTCCCCATCAACCACTCCTCGTGAATTAATAAAAAAAACTCAATGATCATCAATACATGATTATTACTGTTTTGATGTAGCCACATAGGCCCCACCACATAGGGGCTCATAGGTCAACCAATAATCCAACCTGATAATATAACTATAAGTAGTGTAGTGAAAAACAAATTGAAATTTCATATGATCTCAATAATAGTTCATTATTATATTAATATATCATTAAAGAACAACTTTAAACCATTAATTATACTCTAAAAACCTAGTCCAAGGGTATCCAAGGGTTCCACCAAGGTATATAGGGTCAAAAGGGAAGAATAAACAGTTTAAAAAATCAATAAAACAAATGATAAAAGGTAAACCAAAACTATAGATTATTTTAATTTCAAATGGATATGATTAGAAACATAATTTTCAGGTAGTCTCTTGTATATTTCAACACCAATTCCTTACATAAAGTATATAATCACTTGATATAGAGCTTTTTACCAAATCCAACATCAAGAAAACTAATCTCTACCTCAAATCCATGATACATCACCTAAATACTCTGAGAAGTTCAATCACAAATGGATGTTTTATTTGTTAGAAATCACTTCCAACTATTAATAGCCACTCAAGGTAATAACACACATACACCACTCAATATTGAAATATACATCCCATAAACTACTTATATCCATAAAAACACTATGAATGTTGAAAAAAAAACAAATTTAAATTTTTATAAAATAAAAAAAACACCCTTTCACTTTAATTTCATCACTCTAACACAAGATGACCATGAACTATTTATAATATCATCTATTCTAGATTTTTGAAAAATTTATCCACCAATTGAATTGATAAGTAATAATTTTCTTAATACCCAGAGAAAATAACAACCCCAAGATCTGACATAGAACTCGAATAGATAAGAGTGACTCTAAAGATTCTACTGAAAGACTAAAAATCAATATTTTTACCATCCTCATGAAAATATCGACCTTGTATTCCCAACATATAAATAGAACTCAAATCAATAGATATTCATTGTCTGAATGAGAAAATTTATAGTGAGTTTTTATTTAGATACCCCTCATCATCAAACTATGATTAAATGTAAAATTTACATTCCTTTAGAGAATAATATATGTTAGTTATATGGAAGAATTAATATTATAAAAATAATTGTTTTCAAGTACGTTAATAAGAACTATAAGACTCCCAACACCCCTTTTTCATTTGTTGTGTTGATATGACCACAAAGATACAAAAACATAAAACATCATTTTTTGAAAATATATTCATTCAAAACTTAGTTGATTATCCCTTCACTTTATATTGAATACCATAGAGCCTCAAATATCACACAAGGAAGAATTCACAATTTTAACTAAATTATAGCACAAAAGTGATAAATTTAGAAAACATTATTGAATCTAATAATGTTCCTATAAGAATGAATACCACAACATATAAAATATACTAGTTGAGTTTACATGGGTCCTCAATTATCCTCCCTTAGGAAACATGCCACAACATACCATCAGTTGTCTCTATCTCATATCATCATTAGATACACTGATTCAGAACACAACAACCAAATATTGGAATTCTCTTATCACTTTCTTCCAAAAAAAATTCCACCCTTAAACTATTTCAAATAGTAAGGATGTTGAGAACTCATCCATTAATCTGGCCCATGAAAAGTATCTATGGATATAATCCAATCACCCAAAAAATCTCAAAAACCATAGCCTAGATCTATGTGGCACATGATCCCCCATTAATATTTCTAATTAAAATACTAAGGTCTCAATCATGTGTTTTTAATAAGATTCATGATTTGGAATATATCAACTACCAAATTCATTACAAACTCCCCTAATATGACAACATATACTAGAGATCCTAATAATAATCAATCTAAACCTTCTCAAATAGTCATTAAATATGATTATTTAGATTCTCCATCATATCACTTTGGTATCCATTTATCATATCCTGACTCATTTTTAAGTTAACTATTGAATCATTTTTCCACTAGGATGGGGATAGTAATCAACACTAAGGTATCCCCGCAACATGGAAGGAATTACCTCTAAATTAACCCTTCAATTACTATTATACGTCAACATACATCATGAAATGTATGAAATATAAAAAAATAAGGTAACATACACACACACACACACACACACACATATCTATATATTAAAACCACAAACATACTGTGAAATAATATAAATGTAATAACCAAGTATAACCATCACTTCATGAAAATAGTTCATTTAGAATATGATGAATAGAGTGTGTCCATCATAATGATATATTTTTTTGGAAAAAATCCCTCAAGATGACATTTCAGTGTTTATGGTTTTGTTTTCTCATTTACAAAGCTAGTTGTTAAAGTCAATTGTGAAGTTTAGGTACAGGTGTTATAAAAGTAGGTTGAAAAATATCCAAGTTGTTGAAATCATTTATGAGCTCAAATAATATCTAATAAGATATGGTTTTAAGCTATCTAAGAAAATATAACCATATAGGTATATAATATCTAGAAGGTATTCAAAAAAATGTGTATAATGTGGTGGTGTATTCAAGTATTTTAAAAAAAATGGGGTCTAAAATTTGGAGTAAGGAAAAAAAATTGAATAAAATAATATTCATTTCACATAAGTGAAAATGTTTCATGAATATGTTTTAAAATTTTAGAATGTTTCAAAAAATTGAATATTTGAGACTGTATCATTTAAATATTGAAAATGAAATTATTTCATAAAAGTTTTGAGGTTTCACAAAAATGGAATTTTTTTATGTTAACAAATTTTCATGAACCTAATAAATAAAAATAAGAGTTTCATGATGGATGTGTGTTATTTTCTAAAGGAATTATCAAATCATTAATGTTTAAAGAACTAAAAAATTACATGGATGGTCAGTGTTGAATGATGATGTTGTGTGAAGGGTCATCCATCCTTGTAAATAGGTTGTTACCCCCCACATTTGAAGTGTCCAACCCTTAAAGAATATCAAGACACTGAAATTTCATAAGTGTTACATGATGGAATTTATTGAGTGATGCATTTATGAAAACATCAGTTGCGTGAAGTATAGGGTCTTGTGTTTATATAATCATGTGAGTTCCACAACAAAATAAAAAGTTGAATAAAAGTTTTGAATTCCATGATAAACCATTTTTTAAAAAGATAGGAACTATTTGAAAATCTAAAAAGTTTCATGAAAGTTTGAGTTTCCCAAAAAAATGGAATGTTCCATGAAAGTTTAGAAGTTGCGTGAAGTTTGTAAAAAGGTTACATGAAACTGAAAGTTTTGTGAACTTGAAGGAATTGAATATAAATTCTATGCTAAATTGATATTCATTATTTGGATGAAATAAGAGCTTCTTGACACACCTATTGTGGTGTGAAAATATTTATTCAAAAAATAAAAGGACATCTATTGAACGAATAATGAGTAGACTTCATTAGAGAGAATAGTGATATTTCAATACGTGATTGGTAGTGAACCTAGGGGGGAAGTGAGTCTGCATCAAATAATGTTACAACATTGCACTATATTAGATTTCATACATTGGAACAATGAATTTTTATTCTCCTTGGACTATACCAGTTAAGTGTATACCAAATAAAATCATTATATCTTGTTCATGTTTTTATTTTAGTTCATACATTCCTATAGGAAGGAGGGAGAAGAGAGTTTTGTTTAATAATTAAAAAAGATCCATAAGGGGAAATATTTTATTCTATCATATCATGATCCCCCCCATCAAGGTATTTCACATAGTGTGTTAGTGATTGGTATCAGAGGGAATGGTAAAAGTGAGTGATTCACTCTCAATTGAATCCATGGTAGTAGTAAATCAAAAAAGGGATTCTACTCGTCAAAATAAAAAGGTGTTATCTCCAAGATAAACAATTTCCAACCCTATAAGAATTGAATGCATTCTAATATCTGATAATTAGGAATGTATGGGAATATAGCTCCGATGTGTGGAATTTCATTCATTATGGACAACAAGGATTTATCATATTTTAAATGATGAGAACTTGATGTAGATTTCATAGGAATCAATTATTTTTTAGTATCCTTATCCAACAAAATCTAGACAAAATTAATATCATGTAAATCATCACATTCTATATGGAAGAATCATTTAAACACTTATGAAGGTGATTCAAAAGTTTAAGAAGCTAGACTTAAATTTATATGGAACAAGTATGATAATTTGAGGATGAACCCAAGTTAATATATTGATTCATTCTTTGATTGGTTGAATGAGATTACGGAGTAAATGTTTGGTATAAATGAAAAACTTGATTATGTAAAGATTATAAAATTCAATTTGAGAAGATTATTGACCTTATTAAATATGAAAGTATCTATTCTTGAAGATAAATATCCAAAGAATCTGACTTTGGATAGTTTTCATTATAATCTTTTCACATATGAGATATGAAATTATGATAAGGAGGTTATGGAAATTAAGAAGTATCATGAGATGGAATTCAAGTCCATGAAGAAGAGAATCATAGAAGATGTCTAGGAAGAAGAAAATTTGATGAATTCATATCATTCTTATCCTAAAATCTGTAAAGGGAAAGATGAATATTTAATGGGAAAATTCAATTCAGGTGTTTTTTATATGAAAATGTTGGGAAACTTACATCAAAGCGTCGCAATATGTTTCATGAACATTAAGAGGATAATGAAATTCCCATGAATACATATTTAGATAATGTGGAAGTTAGTAAAGTCGCTAAGAATAATTACTTCTAAAATAAGAAAAATATTTCCTTGGAAAATTAATGTTCATAATTTACTAAGTAAAAATAAAGTGAAGACTACAAAAACGACAAAGAAAATTCCATCTTGAAAGTTTTTGGAAATTTCTAGACAAGGAAAGTGAGTGATGATGATGAAGAATAAGAGGAAGGAATATTTGGTCTCTAAATAAAGAATGTGGCTACTATTGAAGAAATTGATTTTGGGTGAGACAAAACTAATAAATCCAAAAAAAATTATGATTCCAAACTCTATATGTTGAAACAAGAAAAGATATGTTTTAGCTAAAGGAAAATAATTGAGAAGTTAAAATATATAGAAAACTCGTAGAACTTCATTTAGTACAAGATCAAAGTTGAAGAAAAATTAGTTTTATCGATGGTTTGACTAAGATAGTTAAATATTGGGTCAAACATATCAATGAACAAGAGGATGAAGTTTTCATCCTGTGATGAAAAGTGAAAAATCGAGAATGAATTTTAACTCTCAATTTGAAATAAAGAAAGATCATTATAAATGAGATAAAATAGTGAAAGTGGAGCACATAAGTCCAAAAAAATAAGAAAAGTACTATCATCAAAAGAAAAAGTCATATATGAATGAAAAGGATACCACGGTTCATGGTCATAAAACAAAATAAGTAATAGATAATAAACGACTTCTTGCACCCTCTCTAAGGTTGAAGGTTGATTTGGGTATGACTCAATATATTCAGAGTAAAAAACGGACAACTGGTGATACAATAATTACACATAGAAGTTCACCTTGAATTTGTTTTTACCATTTTTGAATGATGGGGGATCCCCAAAAATTTTGTTTCATAAAAAAGAGGTATGGAAGGGTATAAGAGAAATAAAGACAACTTAGCAGAGCTCAATATTAAATAGATAATTTTGATGGTCTCTATTTATATTGTAGAGGAATTTGACATATGGCTAGATATTTCTATTTAAGAATGCAATGGTGTGTATCCAATAATAACCAAAGTGGATATACACAAAAACTCAAGGAACCATCCAATAAGATGAGAATGAAAAATCAATTTACAAAATTTCAAGATGATTTTAGTATTACTCATAATAATAAAAATTATTTCAATTAATATTGAGTTTGAAATCAAATACATGTATCAATAAAGGAAGAGATGATTTGATTGTGGTTATTTATATTATCCTAAAATAATCATTTCAAATTGGTGAATGGACCATTGAAAGTGTATACACCTCCCATGTGATGGAGAATAAGGATCTTATCGTAAGAATTAAGAATTAAAAGGATGTTGTTTTTGAATTTATCAATAATGAAGGCCAAATTTTTATTGTATTTAGGAAAGAAAAATTAGAAGGAAAATATATGAGATGCAGAGATGTCTAGGTTGTTAATGGTCTCAAACAAAACTTTCCTACTATCAGTAAATTTTTTGTCTCAGGGTATGCAATAAAATTTACCAAGAATTTTTTTGTCTTTAAGTAAAATTATGATTTATTAGTGATATATGGTATGAACATTATGGGGAATATCAACATTTTTAGTGGAGAAAATGTTATGTTTTATCTATACAAGTAATAAGAGAACATATTATGGGATGAACATATTGGTCATTTGAGCCATTCATCCTTGAAATATCTAGTGAAATGTTATAGATATAAAGATCTTCCTGAGATATCATGTGATAATACACACAAATGGATCGCTTTCCCACAAGGTAAGATTTCTCCAAAGAGTTACAAAGAAAAATAATGAAAGTTAAAAAGAGTGATGGAATTGGAGAAAATTGATGTGTGTGGACCTATATCACTAAGAGCTATTTATGAGGGGATATATTGTGTTATACTATTTGATAATCACATTAAAATTGAAAGGTTATTTTTCTATACCAACACATTTGAGGTTTTTATTTTCATTACTCAATATTAGTGAGAGTTTTAAATGATACTTGGAAAAAATAAAGTTATAAACTAAAAAATTTAGAGAGTTTACTAATAGCCATGTAGAATATTATTTCAAGAAGAATGGGATAAGGAACCAAATCTCATAAATGAGAACTCCTCATCAAAATGGTTTGGTTGAGTGGAGAAACTAAAACATTAACATAATTTCTAGAACAATTCCCATTGGGAAAGTCATACTTGGTAAGCTTTGGAAAGAAGAAATATTGACATCAGTCTATATATATAATAGAGATTTTTTGTGACTGGGGGTAGAGAGGACTCTATATGTACTGGGGTATGGAATGAATCTAGCAATAATGTATTTCTAATTCTTTATAAGTATGTATTTTATTCTCAATATGGAGAAACATAGGTTGTTTGAATATCAAGGAGGTGAAGGGATATTCCTTATGTACTTAGGAAAAAGATAAGAATATAATTATTTTAATAAGTATCTAGGAATTTTTTTGGATAGGAATGGGGTTGTTCTGGTGAAAAATGAAAATAAAAAAAAAAAATAGTGAAGAGCTTCAGGAAGATGGTGATGATGAAGTGAAAATATCAATGGGATTTAAAGTGCCTAAAAATATTCAGAAGAATAAATTGATGATGATAAAGATAAATTCAGATCTAATAATACACATAATCTATAAGGGGGCCAAAATCAATAGTCAATATATCTTCAGTGATCAAATAGTTCCAGTGATGACTAAGATAATAAATTATTTACAGAAAACACATGTATATTATAAGTATAACCAAAATCATTTGAATAAGCTTCAAAATACGAGAATTGGGTTTAGTTGATGACTGAAAATATTGACAAAATCAAGAAGAATTAGACATTGGAGAATATTTTTATTCCAATACATAATAATTTCATCAATACCAAATGGTTCTTCCAGAACAAAATTGAATAAATACGTTATGGTTATTCAAAAGAAAACATGAGTGGTGTACAAGGAATACTCTCAAATAAATGTAATAAATGTATATTATAAATTTCACTTGTTTCAAGGTTAGAGACGATTTTACTATTCTTAGTCATAGAAGTGAAAATGAAATTAAAATTTTTCTATATGGATTTAATATCCATATTTTTATTGGGGTTCTGTAGTAAGATATATACATCAAATAACCAAATGGTTTTCATATCCACAAAGATGAGAAAAACAATTATCTAAATATTACACTATATGGGTTGAAGCAGGAACCAAGATAATGGTATTCAAGACTAGATAAATATTTTATGTAGCTAAGTTTTCAGTGTGGTAGAGTTTCTTACAATCTATATATCAATAATGAGAGTAATCAGAGGATAATGTTATTAGTGTATGTCATTGAAATAATTTTGGGAGGGTCTCAAAAATAAAAGTGCAAGTAGTTTTAAGAGTTTGAGATGTGAGAGTTTGAAATGTTGATGATTGGTGAACTAACATTTTTTCTTGGTTTATAGTTGTTACAATCAAGGAATGGAACATTTATTTCTCAATAAAAATAAACCAGTTTGGATATGATGAGATTTCAAAAGTAGTATTCCAAGGATAAAATAACTTCATTTGCTTCCTGAATTAAACTGTCTAGGGATGATGAAGGAATAGTGGACAATGTCAAGAAATGAAAGCATATTATTGGAATCCTTTTATTCTTAACAGCAACCGGACCCTATATTATTTTTCATATTCTAGGTGTCATAATTTCAAATTAATACCAATGAAATCCACATAAAGAGAAAATAATAATTTTTTATATGAAAGGAATAATGGATTTTAATTTTTTGTTTATTAAAAATCTTAGTAAGAGTTATTGGTATATACATATGCGAATTGGGATGGTTCAAAAGATTTTGGGAATTTAACATCAGGACGTTTATTCTATCTTGGTGGATTGTGGAGTTCTTATCTTTGAAAGAAATAAGACCTTGTCTCTCTAAAAATCAGTGAAGCTAAATACATTATAGCCACTCAATCATGAATGAAGTTTCTAGGGATGAAGCATAATCTTAAAGATATGGGAATTAAATTCAAGTCTTTAATTGGAATCAATTATGATAATTCAAGTTTTATAAATATAATAAAATATCTATTCAATCACCCGAGGAAAAATAATAGTGAAATAAAATATAAATTTATCAATGAAAAAGTGGAACATAGGATAGTGGAGTTACAGTATATACCTGCTGAAATTTAGGTTACAAACATTGTGACAAAGGTCTTACAAAAGAAATAATTTTAAATAAATATGCTAGATCATTGAGTCCAATTGAACCCCCACAATTAAATAGTGTGGATGTGAAACCCACAATCCTTGAGGTGTGTTGTGTTTTCCCCATGTGGTAATATGTGTTATTTTTCATGATGTTGACAAAAAAGTGACATTTTGGTTCTTTGACAAAGGGGGAGAAATCTTCTTCATGGAAAGGGGGAGAATCAACTAGGGGAAGTAGACAATTGTGAGGTTTTTTTAAAATTTGATAATGCTAAATATGTTTTTTCTATGAAGTTAGGTCAGGAAATATTATCTGATGGGTTTATGATGAAATTAGTTACCTAGTGGGATTAAATAAGTGGTCTTCTATAGATCATTACTCTAGGTGATAATGTTCAAATCATTTTCATTTTAATAATGTATCAGTATCCCATAGACAATTTTCAAAACATGGATATTGAAACAATTATTGTTCATCAACAGAATTTGGCATCAAGAAAGATGTGTGTCATTAATTAAATTTTCATACTATTGTTTTTCTCATGAATCTCATGAATCATGTGATTTTATATTATGTCTTGAGTAAATATATGATCGATGTCAGTAGTTTCAGGATGGAAATTATCATAAAATAAAAAAAGCATCGATTTTTTTCAATGAGTTGGAAATTGATGGGTAAATTTTCTATAAAAGGTGAAGAGCTGTCAAAAAACTCAAAGGGGAAGATTGTTGGAAAAAATAATTCAAGTATATATTGTAGTGTTTTTTCGTTGGTTGTGTTTTCTAATAAATATGGTTGAAAAATCATTTTTGAAGTTCTAGTATAGTTGTTTTCAAAGTAGTTTAACAATTCTCTATGATGGTAGAGGAGTGTACTAGGTCAAAGTATCTATACTGAGGGATAGGTTGAATCTATCCTATAAATATAATAATCGAGTTATTTAATCTCTATAATGTGATCATGAAGTTGTGCAAGTAATGTGGTGGTGTCTTGAAATGTTTGTTAAATTTTATTGGCCCTGAATTTGGAGGAAGGGGAAAATTTTAGTCAAAAGAGGGCTTGTTTAATAACTGAAAATTTAGTGTCAAAGGATGTTAAAGTTTCCTAAGGTTTCATAAAATTGAATATTTAATACTACCTCATGAAAATATAGAAAAGGAAATTGTTTTGAAAATAATCTGAGGTTTCGTGAAAGTGGGAGATGTGTGATTCAGATAGATTTACAGAAACCTATCCAATACATAATTAATTTTTATAAAAGATCTATAGTTCTACGAAAGTGGGAGTTGTGTGATGTAGATAGAGTTTTCCATACCAAGGAATTACATATGGATGTTTTAGGATAGTATTTATTTGGGTGCTAACAGATATTTCAAATCATTGAAGTTTGGAGAACCAAGAAAGTTCATACAAGGTATGTGCTGAAAAAGAAAGTTTCATAATTGGTACGTTATTCCTATAAATATGCCACTACCCCTCATTTAAAGTTTCAACTGCTAAATAATATTGGGAATATAAAATCATGTAATATTTACTTGAATTAATTGTGTAAAGAATTACATAAACATTAGTTTTCTGAAGAAAAGGTATTTTTTCTATATAACCAAATGAGTTCTATGGGAAACTAAAAAGTTACATGAAAGTTTTGAGTTCCATAAAAAATGAAAATTTTCATGAAAGGTTTTATTTCTATGGTAAAATAATTTTTTTCTCTAAATTTAGAGTTCCATGAAAAATTGAAATGTTTTCAATGTTTTGGAAGTTGCGTGAAGGTTGTGAAAAGGTTGTACAATAGTGAAAGTTGTGAAAACTTGAAGGGATTACCCATAAATTATATGGTAAATTTATATTCATCATGTGGATGAAAGAATAAATTCATGGTGTTTCTATTATGGTGTAAACAATATTGATTCAATAAATAAATAGATATCTACTAAAATATAAGTGATTACTCATCAGAAAAGAGAGAAGTGAGATTTCAACTCATGACTCGTAGGAAACCAAGAGGGATAGTGAGTCTTCGCCAAACCTTATAACAACATTGTGTTATGGTGTATTTGGAACATTGGAACATTACTTTTGTATAATCATTATAATATCCTAGTTTAGGGTTAACCAAGTAAAACCAATGTGTCTTGTTCATGTTTTCATTTTAATTTTTAAATTTCTATGGGATGGAGATATAAGAGAGTTTTGTTTAACAATGAAATAAGATCTACTAGGGTAGTTATTTTAATATGCCATTCCCTCATTCACCCACCACCTCCTAGGGTATTTAACCTAGTATGGACAATATATCTCTACCCCACCAATTAACCACACTATCCATGCATGTCTAGGATATGTGATCATCCACCATCCAAATTATCAAATTTGTATAAACATAATGTGAACAACAAGTAAGTGAACATGTTGGGGTGAGTAAAAAACTAACTATTATGGATGTCCCAAGTAGTTATATGTCCCCGTAAACATCTAGTGTATATGTGTATTAGTATAAATTACATTTTCAGCAACCAGATGTGGCCTAACATCATCAGCAGATACATCAACATTCATTTTTATTCTACCCATTTCTCACTTTAATCATTATCACCAAATAACAAAATTTCTCTATAATATATTAGAAATTATATCTCATATCACATTATAGATTTCCCACCAGGTAATTCACCAGGGATGCACTAATAATGATATTTTGGAAGAAATACATGTATCCACCTATCTCATAAGTACTATGGAAAATATACATCTCCATCTATCTCTTAAGTGGTAATGGAAATACACATAACAAAACCTAATAGCATATATATGTTCAAAAACTAGAGTAAATACACATCTCCAAAGATGAATTTGTATAGTGAAATATATGAGTGAATACATATCTATAAGGATCTAGTTGTATATCTAGTACCCCCAGTCCCATAGTATAAGGTAGGAATTATAGATATTATTATCATCATCCACTTTGTCCCCAAAGATTTGGGTGAGGAAGAGTGTTTCCCCTAGGGTAAATTACCATCCATTTCATTCTCATATAGGGGTATCTAGGGGAATCACACATCTCTATCAATCTCATATATAGTGTTATCCTATTGGGGATACATTAAGAATTAATCTTTTTTATATATCCTACTCCAAATATGTTAGAAGAAATACATGTCTCCAATCATCTCCTAGAAATATATTATCTATCTCAACCCATAGTAGTGGGTGAGTAAAAGTATATGCATTTATAAATCATCATCATATTCTATATATATCAATGGGTGTGAAGGAGTATGTTCACTATCATCACTCTCCAAACCTAGACATAAGATGAGTATAAAGGAGATCCACCATTGCAAACCACCACACTCGATACCCATGAATCATATAATGTATCACAACTAAGAGTAGAGGAGTACACATGATCAATCACATCATGTACAATCAAGGGTACACGTATCAATCTTTCAAGACTCCCTGTATATTAATCTAGATATTCCACACTATCCACATCATAATCCCACTATAAAAATAACATATGGGAAATGATAATTTAATAAAATATGAATGTTAATTATTAAATGATACAAGCAGCCACATAACAACACATAAGATAATATTTACCACCTATTCATTGTTAAAATTCCAAAAATCGTCAATGGGTTTCCACATTCTCAACTCATTTCATTTTATTGATAATAATTAAATAATGATAAGTTTTATTATGAAATTTTTCAACTAGAAACATTGGAACACTGTTGATAAGAATTTATTCACTTGTAGGTTCATCTGCATCAACTCTAATGACCAAAGTTACTCCACTACTTTAACTAACCATTATTAATGATCGCCTATAAATTTTTTAGAAAGATTTATCAACTTAAACACAAAGGTCCATGTCATAGTTCATTGTTATGTTTCCATTTATTACAAAAAATTAATTAATCAATTCATGTTCCATTGAAATTGTGTCGCACTATTTTAAGGGATACCATCCTCAGTAATTTATCATTATTTTATTTCTATTATTGACTTATAACATTTATTCCAATAAATATGGATATTCAATTCAATCACATTGTCTACATTAATTATTCTAATAAATTAAATTTAATTCCATGATATAAATGATTACATTTATATCAGCCTATTAACTATACAGAGTCCATTCCTTGAAGACATGGTCAAATAGTTTTACACTTCTTATTAACACCACTTATCTCATTTAAATAATTTTATTGAATAATTCATTCAATATTTTACAACCATCTTTAATTTCCATAATTACTTCACTTTTAAATATATATTTATATCCATAAAAATCATATATAATCAATGTATTGAATTTATTATTTCATAATGAATTCTTAATATCCATAAGAATTGATAAACTAATGCAAAATAATTCATTAGAGTCTAAATGATTCTCCATCCTCTATCATTAATTATAATCTAATACCAATTACACCATTGAAATTTCAATTCATACTAATTTCCACTTCTTATGGTTATAAAATCTATGTAAGCGATTAATTCAAACCCCTTGTTTATCTTCCACAACAAATCACATATTATTATTATTATTATTATTATAAAATAATAATATTTCACAGGGTTAACTTATGAAATAAAGACATATCGATATATGAACTAACATTTTAATTAATGTATTTTCTTAATAACTCAAAACCAGTGATCATATGAGATTATCATATTAACCACTTGGTTTAGAAAATAAAAATAATTATTAATTATTAATAATAATTTTTTCACTCACTTATAAAGTTTTAGATTAACTATATAATAAAACATTTTCAAAATACCCCAAACTTTGGTACATAGGGTCAAATATGTATAGAAGGGTCAAACACAATTATCATAATCAAATTTGAATGATATACAGGCCACCACATGCCTAATAAGACTCCAACCAATCTAAGGTTGCATGTCGAACCCCAAATTCCATGAACATGCTCTTCACCCACACTATCACTAGAATTAATCCTGACTATCTGACATATTGATTGGATGATCATGTCTTCTCTATATCATGTGAACCTCATGTAAACCCTTACACTAACACAACCATCCAATATGGAGACTGAGTGGATAATATATCATGTGAAACAGGGCCCATTCTCTCCCTTCATATGGCTTCATGGCCTCACCCTAATCGTTTTGTTAAACTAATCAAATATTAGTGGGATTTTGATCATGCACCAATGGTCATTTGATATAGGGATAACATAATATATTCCATATTTTTCAGTCATAAGGATCATATAGTCTATTAAATTCATGTCATACAGTTCTATTCACCTCATTGTAGGTCTATGTGGTGTAGATACAGTTATCTGATCATACGTCGGATAGCCTATAGTGACTTGTCATCTCCTCACCACTCACCTCACTGACACTACCACATTACTGACACCCACAATGGTAAATCGAGGGTTGACCACTTCTTATCCCCATAAAAATTCATACCCTTATGATTTTAAACCCCTTGATTCTAGAATGGGATCTATTTTTCAAAATTTGAAATCTAAAATTATTGATTTCTATATAGAAGTTTTTAATGTAAAAAAATTATCTTAAAGATATCTTCTAGTATTAAAATTTTATTAGACTGTTTATAGAGATAATAGATTCATCCCGTTAAGGGATTATGACTGAGTGATATTAAGTTTAGTGATTCAATAAAGGATAATGTTATAAAGTGTTTTTGAAAATTCCACTAGAACTTCTCTTTTAGTTATCTTGAAATCCATTCATTGTATTTTAAAAATACAGATGCAATGGATTATTTGTATAATAGTGAATAACAAAGTAAAATTTCATGGAAAATTAAATGGGAAAATTATATTACAATATAATATTATTTTAGCTTAAAATATACATACCAAAATAAATGAACCATACCAAATTAATGTATATATGATATTATTCGGTTCAGATATTCCTCATCGATGGTTTCCACCATGGTGGATCCTCCAATACATAAACCATAGCCACCCAATTCACCCTATAAATTATTAATATAAAGAGATAGGTGGGTAGGTGAAAGAATTAGTGTATTTAATTATTTATTTTTAATTACTCATTAAAAAACATTCACCATTTTTGTGCATTAATGAAATCACACCTAAAAATTATGCAACATCTACTATAAGGTAGTAACCTTATTATATAATTAATTGCATATTTTATTCTCTAATATAATACTCTGATCAATTTGAATTGAACATTCTTCCTTTCTTAAAAAAATATGTCTAAATATATATTTCATTAGTGATCAATTTAATTCACCTAATTACTAGATTTGATTCAATTTAGTACTAATAATTCCATTAACATGTAATTATTTATCAGAATGAAATCATGGGGAAAATGAATTATTGGGTGTAGACTCATATTTTAACAATTACCCAATCAATTATGGTGATATGTAGTTCTAGTCCCACCCATCATATCATAATAAATTAATAATTTTTGTGCCACATAGAAGACATATATCAAGCATAATCATGTAATAAACCACTGAGAACTAAATGGGTTACATAATAATGTAAAAATGATTAGTTAAATGGAAATTCATCTAGATACGCCAAAAAGAAGAAGGCAATACACCTTTAATATACTCAAAGGATAGAATAAACAAATAATAAATGGTTTTAGTCTATTAATGAAGAAATAATTCCAGAAGTATAACATAAGTATAATTTCAGAAAAGGGTGAAAAAACTTGAAAATATTCCCATATAAGATTCATAGGTTTTGACTTTAGGATACAATAACAAGGGAAACATAATGGAATGCATGTCCTTAGAGAAATAAAGAATAAGTAAACATAAAGGACATAAATTAAAAATATTAGTAATATGAAAATAATATTAAAGGGAGATATAGGTTGACATAGATCATATAATCAAGAATCAGAATGGATAAGAAAGACCTCATACTCTAAGTCTTTACTTTCTTTGAAATGTCCTATAAGATCATTAATAGTCAAGTTAAATTTATTAATTAAATTATTTAAACTTTTTCATATTTGTTTGATCTATTATAGTCGATTTTTTACTATTTATATTCATATGTTAACTTCGTATAATTCACATTGATTGTCTCAGCATTTTATACTTCATAGTTAAAAAATTCCCTTTATGTAATGGTAACAATTGAAGAAAAATATCTAATGATTATATAAGATCTATAAGTATCAAGGTATATGGTTCACATAATTCTATATGTGATGGATTTCAAAAACCATATTTGTGTGTTTATAGAGGGTAACACTGATAAGAGGTAGGTATTCCCTTTAAACCTTGGGAGCATATCAACTCTTAGTGCAGGGTTTATTGAGGTTTGGTTGAGTTGGGATTATGGGGGGTAACTCTAAAAAGAATTAGACGGTCCTTCTAATACTTAATATTATGTGTGTATTCATGGCCATCACATTCATGTGCCTCAGGTTTGGGTTATAAAATCTATGAAGTGATCAGGTGCTTATGTAATTTTGGAATGGTCTTGGGTCAAGCATTTTTAAAGTGATGGAGTGTTACATTCATGAGTTGGAGGTTTTAAAACATCCAAGAACCTATTCCTCTAAAGAGTTCAGTATCAAAAATGAATTAAGGAACCCATAAGTGGTCTTAAGATATTTTGTAAATTATGAATGGCCTAATTTTATCCTTAATAAGTTGGTTTCTGACCTCATAGATGGTGATAACTTTATATAAATGTCGTGGATAATGTCGGACTTTGGTAATTGTATAGAAAGGATATATGAATAGATTTATAACTTCAAAACACCTTGAGTGAGAGGAGTGTGAGGATGGTAATGAGCCTAGTAATCTATTGAATGTCATCACTTGGGATTTTTTTATGATTAGATAGAGGTGTGATAAATCACTCTCTATAAGGGGTTTCTAGTGTTACTTAGTGATGGAAAAGTGGTTCTTGGGATTCTTTGAGTATGGAACTCCCATGGGAGTTGGATTTAAGCATGAGATTACTATGGATAGCTAAAATAAATCCATTTGAGGGTTGATTTAGGATTGGAAGGGGACCAAGAATCTATTGGGATGCCTTAGGGTGTGGTTGGATAATAGATATTTAATAGTGTAATGAGTTGAGGGTCATAAATGTGTATTATAGGATCTAAAAGGTAGTTCATATACTAATTTAGAGTCTTAGTGTTCGGTGTGGATAGGTATGACCTATAGGTTGGGATTTTGAGTTCAGTATATCCTAAGAGAATGAGGGATGTTCAATATTATTTTTATGTAATGTAGATTATGGGAGTGGATAAAGAAGTCGATCAAGGAAAGTGAGGTTGAGATAAATATGTCACCCACTAGTAGAGATATCGGTATGGATATATGTGTTGCTAGATGAAGGTTATGATATATGCTTATCTACTATGTTTTGTTATTTTCTAAATATGTGAAAGAAGCTAATAATGGGTTTTGTATGAGACCTCATCCTAAGTGAGAGTATTCATGTGAAAGACTTAGTAATGGGCCTCACCGTATGTGAGGGGGTTTTGGCATGAGATTCGGCATTAGACCTCACCCTAAGTAAGAGGTTGTAAGTATGATATTGGATAAGATATCGGGACTTGTTACTAGACCTTACTCTGAGTGAGAATATGGTGTTCAAGACTTAGTTATATGAACTAACCCTGCGTGACCAGGTATTGTTCTTGGGTTGCGTTTTTAGATGAATTCTCTTCCATTATTGGTCAAACCAGAGGATTTAAAGTGTTATGTTGTCCTAGTTACCATATTATGGATTGAAATGGTTTATTTTGTGTTTCTTGTTTACTTTTCTATACATGAATACGTTTTATATCCTATAATATATATAAGGAACACATTGTTGGAGCCCTGTAAAGTTATATGTAAACAACCTATATAGGAACCTCTTAGTGTGGGGGGGAGAACCTTATGTTTAGGTTTTTTTTCTTGGTTGAATTCGGGTCAAGGTAGAGTAACCGGATGGAGTTATGAGACTATTCTGAGGAAGGACCTAGGTTTTATAGTTGAATCTCCCCTATATTATTTTCTAGTTTATTTTTTCATGATCATCCTAGTTGGTGATCATTATTTTATAATTATTTTATAATCATGGGTACATATTTTTATAGCATTTGATGTTATTTTTTACTATTGGTTGGCCTTTATTGCTAATTGTATGTGTTTACTCTAATGTTCTCTTATGGTTATGTTATATATCTATTATTAGATGTGATGGTGCCGAGAGTATAGTCTCCCTATATTGGGTATAGACTCTTGATATTGGTTGAAAACCTTTAGAATATAGGGAAGAATGCCTGAGCTCATGTGTTACTCTGGATAAAGTTCTATTCGAGTAATTTTAGTTGGGGAGCTACACACCAAGTTCAAGTCAGTGTTATATCGTTCAATTTTGGTTTATTATTGGTGATTCCCTATTCACCTTGGCTGACTACTATGAGGGTTCATAACTTATTCACTCATGTGTTTTTATCAATTCATGGGAATATTAATCCCATTTTGAAACTAGTTATAGAAAGAATATTTCATGCATCATCGTAACTTCTTGAGTACCCAATGATATAATAAGTTTATTCCATGTGATGTTTATATATTTTCATTGATATGTTACATGTATGAACATACGTTATGGTTATTATTAGGGACATAGTTGGTCTGGTCTAATGAGTTTTATGATAAAACCCCACATGTGCTCCTTTGTGGACATGAATACCTTAAGGTTAACTTGAAATTCATGTTATGGTCCCTAGTACTGGTCAGTGTGCTAGAGGATATTGGTAAGGATATACATATTATTCCCAGGTGAGGCCAAGGACCGATGGATGGATAACATTGTCATTTTCTTTTCTATTTTTTCGTCAATGTTTATGATCATCATGGAAGATGATCTCTATCCAAGAGTATGACTATATGATACAGATGAGTTATAATACATTATATATTCATGTTTGTTTATTTATTTACCATGGATAATTTTTCACTATAATTCCATCTTGTACTCAAATTTTTACATGATTTATGGATATTTATCTTATTTATATATTATTATATGGTATGATATTATGGGTATAGTCTCCTAACATTTATTATGATACCCCTATCACTAATTAGTAGTCTATAGTGTATGGGTAAGCATGTATGAGGTCACATAGCTCTTCAAATATGTCTTGTTTGGGTTGACTAGTTCATTAATGTTACTAGTGTTATTTTTGATGATTGAGTATCCATTATAGATAAGGTTGTGTTCACTGTTGGGTCCCCATTTTAGTGTGTGTATCTTTAAAATCTTTTTTCTCGATTGATTCTTGTGGTGAGGTTGGGAATGGGTTACTATGACGAGGTGGACTTATGATCAATGAATTAGGGAATTTGATAATAGGTTAGACACATGGACAATAACTTATTATACTTTATGTTTGATATAGTTATTATGAACATGAAATATCTAATTTCAAATTATTATGGAAATAAGGGAAATATGGTGAAATGAACACATAAATTTAAATATTTTCGAAAGAATCTCTACATCTGTGGACATATGAAAGAAAATTCAATATTTTTAGGAGAAAAATTATTAGTGTCAAAATGCAGTTATAACCTTAACTCAAACATGCACTCATTAAATAGTATGGTACTATATTTCTCTAAATTTTTATAGTTACAAAATCAACACAATGGTCCACAGTTCTTTGCAAACCCACATCAGTTTGGTCTATTCTTATATCATAACTCATATCAGTACATCCATTCAAATATACTATAGTGTTCACACTTTCTAAAGTAACTCACATCATACTTGGAATCAATAGTCGACCCAATTATTTATCCAATCTTAATCCAATGGATCATGATCCACAGTCCCAATAATATTTCCTTTATTATTGATCCAATAATTGACCTCCTTCAATGCGCATATAGTGGGAATTCCATATTCTTCCTCTCAAGGTATATTCATCATTAAAGTCCAATAATAGAATGGTTATAAATCATATTTTAAATAACCATTGGATTCATTAATATGTTATCTATATTAATAGTTCCTTGAATCTATTGTTGTATCAATAACCCATCTTGTAATAATCACATGATAAAGTGATATTTCAATTGAATGGGCTTTATCCAAGAAAGAAACATTGGGATATTTTAAGATGTATTGAATTATAAATATACCAATATTATAATTTGTCTTCTCTCTTTTTTTCAAATTATCCATTAATTATTTTCATTAATACTATCTCCTTCCCAGATTTTTTTATACCAATACATTTTACCACTATAGTAAATAGTGTCACTGCCTTCCCCAAATGATATAACCAGCTGACAGCATTCCATCACCAAGTAAAAACATAAACTATAGTATACATAATTAGATCAACATATCCTCTATGTTTAGTATCAATGTACCCTAATAAAAGATATCTATTTATAAAAAATAGAGGTACACCCTTATTTTCCTTTAAATGCCTCAATATATCTTTCCTGTATGTAGATGTTGTTTTTCTGGATTAGCCATAATTCAACTCCAAAATATCCCTAGATGCAGAATAGTTGGTTTGGTACATATCATAGAATAAATAAATATTCCAACAAATAATTCATACGTAAATTTTTCTATATACCCAACCACTTTCACTAACATTGGTGATTTATCCTCCGTCAACTTAAATTAGATTTAAAAAGGAAACATGACTCGATTATATTATAATAAATTAAAAATACTTAAAAAAATCAATTTAGTTAACCTAAGATAATATTGAGGTTCCATATCATAAATTTATCTTAATCTTTATCCTTGAAGTCTTTATGGATTCTCCAATATATTTCATCTTGAACTCCTTATCATATATCACTTTTAACCCATCAATCCTTTGCATACATTATAATGAAATAATTATATCATCCATGTATAGAATAAATATTCACTTTATGAATTATAATTTCAAAATATATCCATATTACAATATTTTTATAATTTTTGTTCTCACAAATGCATCAAAATTCTGGTTCCTATACTTGGCTTCCAAATTCAACCTAATTATTTTAGTGTTTTAACATAATGAATTCCTTTTCTAATTAAAAAAATTCACTAAATACTCCGTATATATATAAAGTAATTAAACCTTTACATAAATTTTCTTGATATATAAATCATTTAATGAATAATTGATAAGAACTACTATGATGGAGAAAAGCATCATTATGGGAGATAGAATTTTAGTGAAACCCTTGCCTTACTTATAATAAATTACATCCAATGCACCCCTTACCTTGTATCTAATATTTATATCATTTTCATAATTAACTTTTTATACCCATTTTTTTGTAATTTATTATTTTCATGCAGAAAGGAAGTGAGTTATCATGTATTTTTATCATGATGTTTTTTCTTGTTTGAATATTTCACCTGTATTTATCATTTAAAACATTATGGATCTCCACTATTATTCAAAAGAAAATATTTTAAAGACGGTGAATACCAATGAATAGTATTATCATTTTAGGTGATCACCTAAAATTTAATTGAATTGTATAAACCATTATTTTTATTATCATGTTCTCAATTACACCTTTAAACTAAACTGTCTCCAGGTATCATGATTGCTCATTCCCAATTTTAGTTTAAACTACATGATGATCCATATATATGATAAATTTATTAAATATTACATTCTAACTTCTAATTATATTTTTATTTACATTAATATAGAAGTGATATCCAAACTAATCAACACCATATCTAATAGAGAAACATGATTTGGAATTCGAATTAATTTTTTTCATACATTAGAATTTATATCCATATATTCGAAATTATTGAGGAGTAGTAAATGATATATTATTACATATTTTCTTCACTAAGTTTTCTTGTGTAAATGTTATCTCACTGTATTATATGTATTTCTATATATAGGATATGATTTCATATTTATTTTATCTACCCATAAATTAATAGGTAACCTAGATTGAAACCAGACTCTGAAATATGAATGCCCCCGACATTCCCTGTTAATCATTACTATGATCCTGAAGGCCAACAGAATAGGACTGAAATCTTTTGAAATTATCCCATTCTAATGTATTCAAATAATAGGCTTTCTTTGAAAATACTAATTTCTTCAAAGTAATAGCACTGAAGCCCCGACCCGGCCAGTTAAGGTCAGGAGTGCATCGCCAATAGAAGGGATAGGGAAACCAATACACACCAGGAGGCGGACCGATCAAATACATACCAAGGTCCAACTAAGATATTTTTAACTAAAACAATTTAAATATATTCTATTGGAGCTGGAATTACTATGGCTGATGGAACCAGACTTTCCCTCCAATGGATCCTCATTAAGGAATTTATATTGTACTCCTTACAATTACTAGACACGTTAAAGCCACGTATTGTTATTTTTTGTCAATACCTCCCCATGTCAAGATTGGTTAATTTGCATGCCTACTGCCTTCCTTGGATGTGGTAGCCATTTCTCAGGGTCCTTCTCCAAAATCGAACCCTAATTCTCTGTCACCCATTAACACCATGGTAGGCCACTATCCTACCATCGAAATTTAATAGGGACAAAATATGAAGGATGTGTCACTGGCATGAGGGTCGTGCGATCCAACGATTTATCCTGAGTCATCAGTGCATCGAGCATAGCTCACGTCAACCTTTTATATAATAAATTCTCCCCTTCCAAGAGATGGGATTTTTTGCACGTATTAGCTATAGAATTACTACGGTTATCATGGTTGAAAATACGAACAAACAAACTATAACCAATTTAATGATCCATTCACAGTATCACCATATCAATTAGTTTGTACTTAGACTTGTATGGATTAATCTTTGAGACAATCATATGACTACTGGAAGGATCAACCAAGTAGCGTCACCATCCATATCTACACCGCTTGAGGTAAGATCGAGGAGAGCCCATAAAACCCCAACACAAGCCTGAAATGTCACTCACAACTGTCAATTCCTTGGGAATGGAGGGAAACGTCCCCATTTTCATCCATTGTCATATTTCATATCCAATATAAGCAACAGTGACTTTGTGAACCATGGAACTAACTTTATCTTCTTAACCTGAGTTCCTAGTTCTCAAGGGTTGAGCTACCATCTGCCACATAACACAAAAAGTGTTCTTAGAGAATATCAAACCAAGACAAACCATGTTCCAACATTCACAAGGAAACATGCACAAGGACCAAATGAAAGTGAGGATAAATTAAACCCCCACTTACGGATGAGCGTTCCAAATATACCTACATTCCCTTCCCAAGAAAGGGATACTATCGTATCTTGGAAACCATCCACCACTCCCACACAATCATGTAATCACAAACATCAACCCATGCAACTGACCATGACACCTTTATAGAATCAGCCTGAGAGGAATCACAATGCATCATATGAACGTAGGGAAAGAACATCTATACATGAAATAATGGAAGGATTGTTATACCCAACCCCCGAAAGCTGAAAACCACTTTATATAATGAGTACAATACATCGGGAACCCGGTTCATTGATCCATTATGACTTGGATCTCAGAATCATGCTCCCATGAAATTGAGTTTCATGCCACTTCAATGATCAACTAACATTCTTGAATATCACTGGATATTAGGGTCATACACTAAACACTTAGATCATAACTTGCCACAAGTCTCTGAGCTTGATTGATTTGTTTTTCACTCCATAGTCCACTTTTTATTATTTTATTTAAAACCCACTTTCAGGGTAAGTGGGAACCCCTACACAACCATTCCATCACATCAAATCACACCCACATTACAAAATTCAAAAATCAAAATAGTAAAACAGAACCATGTCACTGTGTCATCCATCTTCACGCACCCAATTTCAAAATTCAAACCATCATCACTACAAATAACGCCAATCCCACAAGCTGACCGATGTGCATCGACTGCATTGAGGAGGGACATGTCCGGTCTACACTTCGTCACCCTCATCCCATCACCTCTCCATCATCACTGACATCCAGCACCAAAAGCTGCAACAAATAACACCAATACAGTCATCACGCAGAAAAATCATCAAGGATGGAGACAACCGATCACCGAAAACCATCATCACCGCTAAGAAAAACCAAAACAGAACACTAAGGAAACATCCAATTAAAACTAAAGCCAAAAAATCAAATCACACCAACTCTGGAATCATCTTGAATCCCTTCAAACGTTGAACCAAAAATCATGAAACCGCGTAGTTTCCATTGCGCCAGATCCAACTAGGAGAGGTGAATAGAAACTTGTGTTCAGAGTAGGTTGAGCATCCATGGAGTTTCAGAACACAACCATTAGCAGGCCCAATGAACCTTAGCTCTATACCTCATTTGACACTCATCCTTATAGAGTGCTGGTTGATTTCACCATAAAAAATCAGAATAAAACCAAAAATCAAAATCAGTCTCTAATCCCACCGATTTCATATTTCAAAAACCTCTACTAAGAAATACCAAAATCCAAATCCAAAAAGGCACCAAAAAACCATTGAGAACATGGTCATCGATCCCTTTGATCTCGAACTCACATCCAAAAGGACCATGAATCCCACCGCACTACTCCGCCTCGGAGAGAATTGAGAAATTTTGGACCCAGAGCAGAGATCAAGTAAACAGAGTCAAGATAAAATGCTGGCTGGAGTTCCTATCAACCACAAGAACACCAAAAACACCAAGAGAGTGACATAAAAGGCCACAAAGACCATAAATTTGAAAGATTCGCTGCCATAGATTGTAGCCAAGGCCATCCATCTGAGACTCTATCCACACCGAAGACCATCTGGATCATAGGAGGAGCATGAAACCACCACCATTTTCATCATAGAACTGTAACCCTCACAGAAAAATAAAACCCATGACCAGATCTATATAATTTCAAACCAGATCCAAAACAAATTAAACTAGATTTGCACCAACCGTAGGGAAGAAGAAGAAGATAGCACCATGGTGATGAATCGAACTCTCCACTTCTGAAAGCTGAAATCCGAACTGAAAGCCAAAATTCCAATAAACCTCGCCGCTGCTGAAAGCTGAAGACTGAGAACCATACACACCACCGTTGCTGAAATCTAAAAGCTAAGTCGAGAACCACCCTTGCCGCTGATGAGTGACATCGTCACCGGAAGAGCTGAGCCGAGTTGAGAAACACCCGCAGTCAAAGAAAGCTACTGAAGCTGAATCCCAGACGCGCGCTGCCTTGGACCCGCCACCATCACTGCTGAATCCCTCCACTTGCAGAGAACCTGTGCCATCCACCTCAACTAACGCCGCCTGAGACCTGACATTCGCACGAGATCACTCAATGCAGCAAAAACCCTAGGCTCTCCCAAGAGAAAATCTCCAGAGAGCGCCTTTCCACAGTCTTCGTATCTTCACCAGTATACCCAATTTCCTTTCAATCATTTTATAAACTCCCAACAGAGTTTTCACTGACCTGATTCATGTGGAATCTAAATGCCCATATGTTTATTTCTTGCTATGTGAGGCTAAACCTTTGGGAAGACACACAAATAAGGAACTACCAAGGGCCACACATCACCCACATCCACTGACATCCCTTGAGTTAATGATGTGGTAGGAAGACACCCTTTCCCAAAACCCCAACACGAGCCACAATCCCCTACGCCTACGATTCAATAGTTTTATAGGATCCCCATTAAGATTCATCGCCTTTTACCGTTGCTCATGAAATAGGATGCTTAATTATAGATAAAAAATATATGATCTTTGGATTCATCCAAACTTGAATGACATGTTATGGGGTCACAACATTCGATCTTCACTCTTCAGTGATAAGAATTTCCATCTCGAGCCCTAATCATCTAGGATATGACTATCCATAGGATCTCCCCATAGAGAGTCATCACTTATCAATGATGCTCAATTAAACCAAGCCAAACAAATAGATACAACTTCCAACACTTCTTTTTTTCCTGTGACATGAATGATCATTGATGAGGTCTCAACATCCATTCCTTTACCTATCTCCAATTAGAATAGTTGAACTGATTCCTTTCCACGAATCTAATGGATCCCTGTAATGAGTCATCACCTATGCATGATGCTCATGTATCTCATAAGAATATTAGATACACACTCTCACGCCACCCTTGTGGACATCATCACCCAAGGCATGAATGATGAATAAGGCACCACAACTTGCCCAATAATGAACCATGGCAACTGTTTCCCTAGTGGTGGGAGTTTCTGAGGACTCGAATAACTCGCATGTGGCCCCAAAAATGTGTTGAGAAAATAACTCCCACCAATCATTTCCCAATGAATCTTGATATGGTTCTCAAGGAATATCTCATAATGGGAAATTTAGGACCACAGTCTCATATCCTGGGGGTACCAATAGTTTCGCCCTAAAACCACTACCAGAATCCAACAATGCTCCAGAGAAGGTGAGGAAAGGGTAAGTACATCAAGGGACGACAAAGGAACTGATTCCCACCATGCCTCCCCCATCCCAACATCTAAAAGAACTCAACCAACGCATGGTAGATTTTAAGCAAAGACCAACCCGCAACGCTCAATGAAATGTGAGGAAAAGGCAGGTACGGAAGGATAGGGGAAAACCCAATCCCACCAATGCCCCCCACATCCCACTGGTGAAAAAGGTGTAGGAACGTTAAGGGATGAGGAGGGAAACCCCCATCCCATTATGCCTCTCACATCCCTCCTTTTGAAGGAACTCAACCGCCATGAGTCATATTTTAAGAAGACAAACCAGCAATGCTAAAGAGACGTCGAGGAAAGGGAGTCATAGTAGGTTCAGGGGTCCTATGTCCCACTATACCTCCCATATCCCACCATCCATCGGATCTCAGAAACTGTGAGGTAGTATTTATGTGCCAATCCCACAATGCTCTAGAGACGGGGAGGAAAGGGCAGGCACATATGGGTATGGGGCAAAGACAAAATCCTGTCACACCTCCCACATCCCACCATCCATAGAAACTCAACCACCATGAGGTAGATTTTAAGCAAGCAAAGACGTACTGCTCTAGAGAAGGTGAGGGAAGGGTAGGAGCATTGAGGGATGACAAAGAAACCCCAACCCACTATGCCTCCCATATCCCACCATCCACATTAACTCCACCACCATTAGGTGTCCATTTAAGCAAGCTTGAACTGCAACACTCCATGAAAGGTGAGGAAAAGGGAAGGCACGACATTGGATGGAGAGTAACCCAATACCTCCAATGCCTCCCACATCCCACCAGTGAGGAAAGGGAAGTATGGAGTCTCACTGCCATGCCTCCCACATCCCACCTTCCAAATAAACTCAACCTCGATGAGGAATATTTTAAGTAGACAAACCAACAATTATCCAAGGACATTGAGGAAAGGAAGTCATGATAGGAACAAAAGACTTATGTCCAGCCGCACCTCCCACATCCCACCATTCAAAAGAACTCAACCAACATTTGGAAAATTTTATCCAAGAACTAGGAAACCAATAATGATCATTGATCATCATCCCATCCAAGTGAGTTTTGTCGAATATCACATCATCTTTTTAGCAAGCCCTTGGAAGACAGAACCACAATTGTGCAAGAGAATTCAACCCAAGCATAGACGGGGCATGTACATCAGAACCCAAAAATTCCACCACCAAAAGGGACAAATCCAAAGGGAAAAGTGAGGGTCTACTATGTGGAGCTCACCCACTTGGGGTTTCATCTCTAGAGGTATAACTGAGGAGAAAGTCATCCCTATCACTAATTTAATGAGCCCTTCACAGTATCCCCATATTTTGATTAGTTTGTCCTTGTACATGAACAACCTGATCTTTATGACAAGAATATGACTACTAGAAATATCATCTTGGTAGAATCAACATCCACATCTGCATAGTTTGAGGTATGACTGAGCTAACCCCTCAGACCCCAACACAAGCCCAAACCGTCTTTCTAAACCATCAATTCCTTAAGGAGGCAAGGCCCCCATTTTACACACCATAGTATTCTGTATCGAATAGAAGTAGTAACTTTGGGAACCCATGGCACTATTATGATCATCTTAATAAGACATACCTATGTCACAAGGGATGTACTATTTGAATAGAAAATGAATACGGAGATAAATTAAACTTCCACTTATGTATGAGGGTGCCAACCATACCTACATTTCCCTTCTCAAGAAAGGGACTCCATCGTATCTTGGAAACCATCCACCACTCCCACACAATCATGTATTCCAAACCACCAACCCATATAACTACCCATGACCCATCCATAGAAAGAGGTATCACGACGCAATAGTAAAAGGAAGCGAAAGGACCGTTATGGATGATACAAGGGAAGGATTAATAAACCCAACCCCCGAGACCCACTGAACCATTTTACCACATTTACGTGGAAGCATATGCACAAGGACCAAATTAAAGCAGAGTTAAATTAAATCCCAACTTGCGAATTAGGGTTCCAATGAGGCCTAAATTCCCTTACAAAGAAATGGATATCGGTGTATATTGGAAACCATCCACCACTCTCACACAACCATGTATACCAAACCATCAACCCACATAACTTCCCATGACCCATCCATAGAGAGAGGCATCACAACGCAGGAGTATAAGGAAGGGAAAGCACTGCTATGCATGACACAAGGGATGAATCAATAAACCCAACCCCCAAGAGCCAATAACACATTGTATCACGAGTACTATCCATCGACCAATTGAGTTGTCGGTCCATTACGACTTCTATCTCATAATCAGGTGCCCACATTAAAGTTTCATGTCAGATGGATGATCAACCGACATTATATATTCTCATAGCTCATTAAGGTCATCCAATAACCATTGGGATCATAGCAAACCATAATTATCCATACCTCCACAAACATCCAAATTTTTAATCATGGTTCGGCATCCTTTAAGCACTCATTTCCATCATTTAATAGACTCCAATCAGGGTAATCATTTTATTGACTCCAACCAGAGTCATTACCGATAGGAGGAGGAGTTTCCAATTCATTCAATCAGGGGAAAACCCATTGAAAACCGTAGGGACGAGGCCATGTCAAGTTAAACTGATTGATTATCATAATATATGCACTCTGATGCATCCTTAATTGATTTCATTGCATTTTAGGCATGATAAATCCACCAATAAAAGACCATGAAGCATCATCCCACTATAATGAAATCATCTATATAGATGATATGGTCAGTCCATGGGACCCGACATATGACAATCCCCATCTTGATGATCAATCAAACAAGTAATATAAATGTCCAAGCATCTATTTTAAACTGATTTCTCTTCTCCTTGGGGACACTGCATTAGACAAGGTAGGCCCAAAGGTGACACACCAAATCATACCAATCAGATAGAATTATCTGTAGCTTATTAAAAACCCAAATTAGCTACAACAAACCCTAGAACAGTGTCATTGCATTTCGAGAGCACTATATCTGACCGGACCCAATTCTCCATCAAATAATCCATCTTGGATGACATTGCCACTGTCAGTCATAAAGACCGGACTCTCTACAAACTCCAGCTCAATTTCATTAATTTTTAGGCACACAACATCTGAAAAGAAAGGTGACATGTTCACTTCATATCATGTCACTTGGAAGGAGTTTTCTATACATGTGATTGTCATTCCATAGGACAAGACACACGACAAACCCCAACTCATTATCATCCCTTTCAATGTGTACTACATCTGACAACAGAAACACCAAGACCACGACAAGTTGTCACACTTGGATGGAATTTTCAATAGGTGATTTTATCTCATAGGACATGTCACTTGTCGGGTCCGGGACATATGACTAGCCCACGTCCAATGGGGGTCTCTGGCGCTCCCCCCCATAAGGAGACATTTATGCATTTCCATATTTCCCGCCAGGAAACATCATCATTGATGAGGAGACATACTAGCGGCTCAAAACAACCCAAATGGAAATACAACACACGAAATACCACACATTATTCCCTGGAAGACCTATGAAAACAGAGGAATAGCCATTGACGTGATCTCTTTAGCCCATAAAGGACACCGAAACATCAAGACATCTGTCCTGCATAGCATCCATCACCGCGGACATGATAGGACCCATGTCCATAGTAGATCCTCATGCATGAATTGTAATTTTTTTAGGTGATTGTCATTACAAACAGGACCCAATAACATATGAAAAACCCCAGCTCAACGCCCTTCCTTTCAAGGTGCACCGCATCAACCAAGACAATCCCTGAGTCCCCTTCAAAACACCGCACCCAGATGGCATTGTATGTATGTGATTGTCAGTCTGTAGGACCTGACATGCGACAAAACCCATCTCATTGTCATCTCTTTTCTGGTGCACTACATCCCACAAGAGACGTCCCAAGCACCAGAAGAATCATCAGGCTTTGATCGCATTCTCTAGTGGCCATTTTTTCATGTCATTGGGCATGTAATTCAGTGTCTTTAGGAACACAGGACAAGATCCACATCCAGGGGAGGTCATAAAACACTCCCCCCCCCTAAAGGGACATTTATGCATTTCCAGCTATCCCACCAGGAAACATTAACATTGAGGAAGATACATACAAAGGGGTTTAGATGACCCAGAGGGAACTGCAGCACATGAAAGACAACATGTGTTTCCCTTGAAGAGATATGAAACCATAGGAATGGCCATCAACATGATCAATTATGCACATGAAGGCCATTGATATGTCATGGAATCCATCCCGTGTATCTTCCATCACTGCAGAAAAGATAGTCCCCATGTCCAAAGTGGGTCCTAATGCATGAAATGAATTATCTTTAGGTGATTGTCATTATATACAGGACCCGAAAACATATGACAACCCCCATCTCCATATATTTGTTGTAGGTTTATTGTAAGCCTCTAGAACTTACAACAAACCCAATACCCATGTCATTGCTTATTGAGGTAGATACTTCTGAAAAACACCAAGCCAGCATCAAATCATCCCACATAGATGGCATTCTCTTTCTTAGCCACTAGGGTTTCACATGATACAAGCCTCGAATCAACATCATTCCTTTCAAGGTGCACAACATCCCCAAAGAAAAGACCCGAGTCCCCTTAAAATCACCTCACTCGGATAGTTTGGTGCGTGAATGACCACATGTGTTTAAACATAAACATTGAAGAGGAAACATAAACACGTCATGATCCCCCTAAAGTTACATTTATCCATTTACAACTATCCCACCAGGAAACATAAACATTGAAGAGGATACATACTCAAGGGTTTAAACATTATAGAGGATAGTTTGGTGCGTGAATGACCACATGTGTTTCCTTGAATGGCCTGTGAAAACATAGGAATGGCCACCGATATGATCCCTTAAGCACATGAAGGCCACCAACACGTCATGGAATTCGTCCCACGTATCTTCCATCACCGCAGACATGACAAGCTCCATGTCCACAATGGTTTCTCACACAAGAATTGAATTTTTGTTAGGTGAGTTTCATTACATAACAGACCAAAAACATATGACAAACCCCATCTCAATGTCCTTCCATAGGTTGATTGTAATCCCATAGAACCTAAAACAAACCCCAGCCTAGTGTCATTTCTTTTTTATGGAGCTACATCTGACAAGAACCAAGCCCCAACTGAATCATCCCATTTTGATGGAATTATCAATCTCAACCACTACGGTTTCCCATGCTATAAACCCTGGCTCAACATCATTCCTTTCAAAGCACACCCTAACCCCAAATATAATACATGATTCCCCTTCAAATAGCCTCACACAAATGGAATTGTTATTTTCCATCCATAGGACCTGACATGCGACAAACACTAGCTCATTTTCATCACTTTTCTGGCGCATTACATTGAACAAGACTAGCCCTAAGAACTGAATGAATCATCATGCTTTGATGGAATTGTCTAGAGGCCATTTTTCATGTCCTTGGGCATATCATTCGGTGGTTCTATTCACGTAGGATAGGACCCACACCCAGGGGGGTTGCTGACCCCTCCCCCCTAAAGATACATTTATCCATTTCCAGCTATCCCACCAGGAAAAATAAACATTGAGGAGGAGACATACTGAGGGGTTCAGACATCCCAAAGGGTAGCGCAGCGCATGAAGAACCACACGTGTTGCCCTGAAAGACCTATGAAAACATAAAAATGGCCATCGATGTGATCCCTTATGCACGGGAAGGCCACCGACATGTCATGGCATCTATCCCGCATATCATCCCTCACTCTGGACATTATAGGCCTCATGTCCCCCATTGGTCCTCATGCATAAATTGAATTTTCTTTATGTGATTCTCATTAAATATGGGACCCGAAAACATATTACAAACACCAACTCAATGTCTTTCCATATTTTTATTGTAAGCCCATAAAACCTACAACAAACCCCATCCCCACGCCATTTATTTTAGTGGGAGCTCTATCTGAAAAGCACCAAGCCTGCACTGAATCATCCCACTTTGATGGAATTACTAATCTCAGCCATTGGGGTCTCACATGATACAAACCCCAACTCAAAGTATTTCCTTTAAAGGAACACTGCTTCCCATAAGATAATCCCCGAGTCCACTTGAAATTGTCCCACTCATATGGAACTGTCTATACGTGATTGTCAGTCTGTAGGACCTTACATTTGAAAACCCACAACTTATTGTCATCGCTTTTCTAGCGCACTACATCCAACAAAACAAGACCCATGCACCGTATGAATCATCAAACTTTGATGGAATTTTCTAGAGGTTGTTTTCCATGTCGTTGGTCATGTCATTTGGTGGATCTGGGCACGCAGGTTAAGACTCACGACCAGGGGGGTCCGCCAACCCCTCCCCCCTATAGAGACATTTATGCATTTCCCACTATCCTACCAGGGGACATCATCATTGATGAGGAGACATACTGAGGGGGTTAAATAGCCCATAGGGCAACACATCACATGAAATACCACACGTGTTGCCCTATAAGACCAATGAAGTCATAGGAATAGCCACCCATGTGATCCATTAAGCAGATAAAATCCACTTGCACTTTGTGGAATTTGTCTCGCATATCGTCCAACTCCGTGGACATGATAGGCCCCACATCCACAGTGGATCCTCACACATTAATTGAATTTTATTTATGTGATTGTCATTACATACGATACCTGACAACATATGACAATCCCCAACTCAATGTATTTCCATAGGTTGATTGTAAGCTCGTAGAACCTACTACAAACCCCATACTAATTTCATTTATTTTTTAGGGATCTATGTTTGATAAAAACCAATCCAACATCGAATCATCCCACTTGGATTACATTATCAATGTCACCCATTAGGGTCTCACATGCTACAGCTCAACATATTTCCCTTCAAGGTGAACTGTGTTCCCAAAGACAGGCCCTGAGTGCCCTTCAAATATTCTCCCTCAAATGGAGTTGTTAGTATGTGATTGTCAGTTCGTAGGACCTGATGTGTGACAAACCCCAGCTCATTTTCATCACTTTTCTGGCACACTACCTCAGAAAATACAATCCCCAAGCACTGGATGAATCATTGAGATTTTATGGCATTGTTTAGAGTCCATTTTTACATGTCATCGGGCATGTCATTCAGTGGATCTAGGAACACAGGACAAGACCCATGCCCAAGGGGGGTCGCCGACCCCTCCCTCCCAAAAGAGGCATTTATACATTTCAAGCTATGCCACCAGGAAATATCAACATTGAATAGGAGACATAAAAGGGGATTTAGACATCCTAGCGGTTATAGAAACACATGAAAGACCACACATGTTGCCCTAAAATACTTATGAAAACATAGGAATGTCCACCAACATGATCCCCTAAGAACATGAAGGCCACTAACATGCCATGGAATCTATCCCACATATGGTCCATCACCGCATACATGACAGGACCCATGTCCATAGTGGGTCCTCGCTCATGAATTTAATTTTATTTTAGTGGTATACATTACATACGGGTCCTAACATATGAGAAACCCATGATCAATGTCTTTCTAAATGTTGATTGTAAGCCTGTAGAACCTACTACAAACCCCAACCCGATGTCATTGCCTTTTGAGGGAGCTATGTCTGACAAGCACCAAGGCCACACCAAATCATCCCACTTGGATGGAACTCTCAATGTCATCCATTAGGGTCTCACATTCTATAAACACCCACTCAACATCTTTCATTTCAAGGAGCACCTCATCCCCAAAGACAATCCCGGAGCCCCCTTCAAATCGCCTCACTCGGATGGCATTTTATGTACGCAATTGTCAGTCCGTCAGAACTGACATGCGACAAACCCCATCTCATTGTCATCACTTTTCTGGAACACTATGTAGAACAAGACAAGACCCAAGCACCAAATTAATCATCAATATTCCATGGCATTGTCAAGATTCCATTTTTCCATTTCATTGGGCTTGTCATTCGAGGGCTCTGAGCCTGCAGGACAAGACCCACGCCTAGGGGGGGTTCGCCAACCCCTCCCCACCTAAAGAGACATTTATGAATTTCTATATATCTCACCAAGAAACATTAACATTGATGAGGAGACATACTGAGGGGTTTAAACAACACAGAGGGCACTACAACACATCAAATCCCACACGTGTTTCCCTAGAAGACATATAAAAACATAGTAATGGACACTGACATGATCTCTTAAGCACAAGAAGGCCACCGACATTTCATGGAATCCATCGCACGTTTCATCCTTCACAACAGACATGATAGGCCCCATTTCCCCAACGGGTCCTCACACATGAATTTAATTTTCATTAGTTGATTTTCATTTCATAGAGGACCCGACAACATATGACAACCCTCATCTCAATGTCTTTCCATAGGTTGAGTGTAATCCCCTAGAACTTACAACAAACCCCAACTTGATGTCATTGCTTCTTGAGGGAGCTACGTCTCACAATAACCAAGTCGGCATCAAATCATCCCACTTGGATGGAATTCTTATTGTTATACACTAGGTTCTCACATGATACAATCATCGGCCTAACGTCTTTCCTTTCTAGGTGCACTGCATCCCAAAAGACAAGCCCTAATTCCCCTTAAAATCCCCTCACTATGATGGCATTTTTTGTATGCGATTTTAATTCTGTAAGACCTAAAATGCGACAAACCCCATCTCATTGTCCCCGATTTTCTATCACACTACATCCGACAAGATAAGCCTCAAGCATCGGATGAATCATCCAGATTTCATGAATTGTATAAAGGCCATTTTTCCATTTCATTGTGAATTTCATTCAGGGGATATGGGCATGCAGGGCAAGACCAATGCCCAGGGTAGGTTGTTGACCCCTCCCCCCTAAAGATACATTTACACATTTGCAGCTATCACATCAAGAATCATCAACATTGACAACGATACATACTGAGGGGTTCAGACGATCCAAATGGAAACACAGTGCATGAAAGACCGCATGTGTTTCCCTAGAAGACCTATGAAAACATAGGAATGGCCACTGACATGATCCCTTAAGCACATGATGCCACTTACACGTCATGGCATCCATCCCGCGTATCGTCCATCATGGTGGACATGGCAGGCCACATGCCCCCAACGGATCCTCATGCATGAATTGAATTTTCTTTAGGTGATTTTCATTACTTACGGGCCTGAAGTCATATGAAAACCCCCAGCTCAATGTGTTTACATAGTTTGATTGTAAGCCCCTAGAACCTACAATAAACCCCAGCTCAATGTCATTTCTTTTTTAGGGGGCTACATCTGAAAAGCACCAAGCCAGCATCAATTCATCCCACTTGGATGAAATTATCATTTTTAGACACCAGGGTCTCACATGATACCAACCCCCAGCCTAACATATTTCCTTTCAAGGCCCACTACGCCCCTCAAGACAAGCCTCGAGTCCCCTTCTAATTTTCTCACTCAGATGGCAATGCCTGTAAGTGATTTTCAGTCTATAGGACCTGACATGCAACCAACCCCAACTCATTGTCATCCCTTTTCTGGCGCACTACATAGGACAAGACAAGCCCCAAGAACCGGATGAATCATCAAGATTTCATGGAATTTTCTAGAGGTCGTTTCTCCCTGTAATTGGGAATGTCATTCAGTAGATCTGGGCATGCGAGGTAAGAACCACTTTCAGGGGGTTCACTAACCCCTCCCCCCTAAAGAGACATTTATAAATTTCCATCTATCCCACAAAAAAACATCAACATTGATGAGGAGACATACTTAGGGGTTCAGAAACCCCATAGGGTAATGCAGTGAATGAAATACCACACATGTGTCCCTCGAAGACCTATGAAAACATAGAAATGGCCACCAACATGATCCCTTAAGCAGATGAAGGCCACTGACACATCATGGCATCTGTCCCGCGTATCATCCATCACGACGAACATGATAGGACCCATGTCCCCAATGGGTCCTCACACATGAATTGAATTTTATTTAGGTGATTGTAATTAAATATGGGACTCGACAACATATGAAAACCTCCAACTCAATTTCATTCTATAGGTTGATTGTAAGCCCATAAAACCTAAAAAAAACCCAGCCTGATGTCATTGCTTCTTGAGGGATCAGCGTGTGAAAATCACCAAGCTCGCATAAAATCATCCCACTTGGATGGAATTATCATTTTCAAACAGTAGGGTTTCACATGCTACAAACCCCAGCCCAATGTCTTCCCTTTCAATAGGCACTGCATCCGTCAATACAATCTCTGAGTCCACTTCAAATCCTCTCACATGGATGGCATTGTCTGTATTTGATTGTGAGGATGTAGGACTTGACAAGTGGCAAACACTAGCTCATTGTCTTTGATTTTCTAGTGCACTACCTCAGACAAGACAATACCCAACCACTGGACAAATCATCAAGCTTTGATGGAATTTTCTGGAGGCCATTTTTACTTGGGCTTGTCATTCAGTGGCTCTGGGCACACAAGAAAAGACCAATTCCTTGGGGGGGTTCGTCAACCCCTTCCCCCTTAAAGTGACATTTAGGCATTTCTAGTTATCCCACCAGGAAACATTGACATTAATGAGGAGATATATTGAGGTGTTTAGACATCCCAGAGGGCAACGCATCACATGAAAGACCACATGTGTTTCCCTAAAAGACCTATGAAAACATAGGAATAGCCACTGACATGACCTCTTAAGAGAATGAAGTCCATCGACACATCATGGAATTCGTCTCGCGTATCATCTATCACCATGGACATGACAGGCCCCATGTCTGCACTGGGTCCTCACGCATGAATTGATTTTTCTTTAGGTGATTTTCATTACATACAGGACTGGACAACATATGATAAACCCCAAATCAATTTCTTTCCATAGGTTGATTGTAAACCCATAGAACCTACAACAAACTGCAGCCCCATGTCATTGCTTTTTGAGGGAGCAGTGTCGGACAAGAACCATGCCCGCACTAAATTATCCCACTTGGATGGCATTTTTAATATTATCCATTAGGTTCTCACATGCTACAAACCCTAACTCCACGTATTTATTTTCAATGTGTATTGCTTCCCAAAAGAGAAGCCTTGAGTCCACTTCAAATAGTATCACTTGGATGGAACTTTCTGCATGTGATTGTCAGTCGGTAGGACCTAACATGCAACAAACCCCAGCTCATTGTCATCCATTTTTTGGCGCACTAAGTCTGACAAGACAAGCCCCATGTACTGGATAAATCATCAAACTGATATGGCATTTTCTAGAGGTTATTTTCCATGCCATTGAGCATGTCATTCAGTGGATCTGGGCATAGTGGACAAGGCCCACACCCTGGGGGTTCGCTAACCCCCCCCCCCCCCCCCCTAAAGAGACATTTATGCATTTCCATATATCCCACCAGGAGACATAAACATTGAAGAGGAGACATACTGATGGGTTTAGATGGCCCAGAGGGAAGCATAGCGCATGAAACACCACTCGTGTCTCCATAGAAGACCTATGAATACATAGCAATGGCCACCCATTTGATCCCTTAAGTAGATAAAAGCCATTGACACATCATGGAATCTGTCCCATGTATCGTATAACACCGCAGACATAACAGGCCCCACGTCCACAATGGATCCTCATGCATGAATTGAATTTTCTTTAAGTTATTTTCATTACATACTGGACCTGAAAACATATAACAAACCCTAACTCAATTTATTTCCATATGTTGATTGTAAGCCCGTAGAACCTAAAACAAACCCCAACCCGATGTCATTGCTTTTTGATGGAGCTATGTCAGAAAAGCACCAAGACAAAATCGAATCATCCCACTTGGATGAGATTCTCAATGTTATACATTAGGTTCTCACATGCTACAGCTAAACCTCTTTCCCTTCGAGGCGCACCGCATCCCCAAAGACAAGCCCCGAGTGCCATTCAAATCCACTCCTTGGATAGCATTGTATGTATGTGATTTTCATTCTGTAGGACCTGATGTGTGACAAACTCCAACTCATTGTCATCGTTTTTCTAGCACACTACCTCAGTAAAGACAATCCCCAAGCACTGGACGAATCATCAATCTTTGATGTCATTGTCTGTAGGCCATTTTTTCATGTCCTTAGGCATGTCATTCTGTGGCTCTGGGCACGTAGGACAAGACCCATGCCCTGGGGGTTCGTCGACCCCTCCCCCTAAAGATAAATTTATGCATTTCTAGTTATCCCACTAAGAGACATCAACATTTACAAGGAGACATACTGAGGGGTTTAGATGGCCCAGAGGGTAGCGCAATGCATGAAAGACCACATGTGTCACCCTGGAAGACCTATAAAAACATAGGAATGGCCAACGACGTGATCGATTAAGCACATGAAGATCACCAACATGTCATGGAATTTTTCCCTTGTATCGTCCAACATGGGGGACATTACAAGCCCCAATGTCCCCAACAAGTCCTCATGCATGAACTGAATTTTATTTAGGTGATTTTCATTAGATACAGGAACCCAAAACATATGAAAACCCCCATCTTAGTGATCGATCATCATCTCATGCATATGTTGAAGAATCTTCCATCAATTTCATTGAATTTGGTCCACGCTACGTCCACTGAGACAAGCCCCAAGCCCTCAATACATCGTCCAACTTTGGCGGCATTGTCTATATATAGGTGATGATGTCTTTGCTCAGGAACCCTATGTCAGATAAGAAAAGACCCAACACCACACTGAATCATCCCACTAAGGTGGAATTCTCTATCAGGGATTGTCAGTCTGTAGGGCTTGCAACAAACCCCAACTCGATGTCATTTCTTTTTTTTAGGAACACTACCCCTGACAAGCCCTAAGTCCCAAAATTAAACCATCCCACTTGGATGGAATTTTCACTGTCAGCCCATGGGATTGGAATGCTGCACACCCCAGATCATTGTCATCCCTTTTCAAGTGCCCTAAATCCAATAGGAAAATCCCCAATTACGGCTTAAATAGTCTCACTTGGTTGACAAGGTCCATAGGTGGTTTTGGGACCATTGGACCCAACATGCGACAAACCATGACTCCTTTTCATCTCTTTATAGGTGTGATATGTCAGACAAGACAAGCCCCAAGTCCACCTCAAAGAGTCTAACATGGATGGAAGTGTGCACGGGGGATGGTCAATCCATTGCACTCGACATGCAACAAACCCCGACTCATTGTCATTACTTTTTGGGTTCCCTACATCTGACAGGACAAGCCCCAAGCCCTAGACGACATCCAACAAGACAATCCCCAAGGCCCGGACGGATCACCACACTTGGATGGCAATGTCTAGAGGTGATTTTCCATGTCACTGGACATGTCATTAGATAGATTAGGGAATGTAGGACAAGATGAACGCCTAGGGGGGGACACCGACCCCTCCCTCCTAAAGATAAATTTATGAATTTCTAGTTATCCCACCAGGAAACATCAACATTCACAAGGAGCCATACTGGGGGGTTCAGATGATGTGGAGGGAAACACCACACATCTATTCCATGGAAATCTGTAGCCTCTTCGGTTATAGATGTATTCAAGCATAACTATCATGGGGAGGGACGAATCAAAGCAACCTAAGGTTGGATCTCAATGGATTGTGGCAGTAAGGCCACTCTTCTTCTTATAATGCCTTGCCACATATTTAAGTTGTCTACAAAGGATTCAACCCACTGCCTGGGTGGAATTGCACTTCAAGGCGTCCAACACAACTCATTTGTCATGTCGGAGCCACCTTTGAAACATGTTGTGAGGGATGCAAGGACCCTTAGTAGGGGTCGAGGGGTAAGCAACATGCACACACATCACTTTTAACCAGGGTTATGAGTTAGAGGCATTCAGTCATAATCCAACACATGGTAGCTTTATGCCACTAGCTTTTCAACCCAACAGGATGACCAATTATGCAAATCAATGGTTACCCTCATACTGGGTTGAATTAATATCTTTATAAAATAATTAGTAGGGTAAAACAAACATGTCTCATGATGGTTTAAACCCATATCATGTTACATATTTGTGGGTGAACAATCCAACACTTGCTGAATTCTGCTTCACAATGATAGGAAGAGCCGACATTGAAGGACCAAAAAGCAACATCGCTATGAACTCTTATCTACCACAAGACAATTATCCCTATGGTAACTTTTATGAAACATCTAGAATCATGTTCTGAAGGTACAAAGGATTGATAGGCCACACTTTAACGGCTCAAATTCATACTGAAAATCTGAATCAAACGAGCTTTTAACCTTTTGTTCCACATGAGATTTTGGTTCTCATTGAGCTCATCTTAGGACACCTATGTTATCTTTTAACAGATGTGCCACCCCATAAAAACTCCCCACCTGACGATGTATCCTACACAGATCGACCCACAAAGTAAGCCTTCTTTCTAAAATAATAGGTGACAAACCCCACTTCCGATTCACGGAATAAGTAAAATAACATTAAAATTAGTGGTATTTCACTTGTTCCATTTAAATCTCCCACTTATCCTACACCTCTAAAGTCATTTCACAATGTCGGACTAGATTCAATATCAACAGGGTCTTCTTTCCCCCACTAATTGTTCCAATCCCATTCCCTTGGTTGTGGTTACACTGGATAGTAGACAAGGATAGTGGGAATCTCGTTAATCCATTTATGCATGTCACTAATTAGATGACAAGGAATTTGGCTAACTTAAGAGAGTAATAATTAATCCAACCATTTACCCATGTTTTGTTGAATTTCTTCACTTTGATAGTCAGAGCAATGGGTAGAAATCACATTGTGTGAGCATCCACTGGGACCATCGCAATGATTTTTTTAATTAAACAGTCAGATTCAACTTGTATGTACCAGTTCTGAGTCAATTGTTCCATTCTCGGGGAAGGTCCTTGAGGGGTACATTCCCAATCCATCCCCTAAACATCATGAAATAACATGCTCTTGCTTTGAAAGCAACTTGAGTAGTCCACCGACAGCCGATGAGTTCAATATTGTGATCCTCGCGCCCATCCCTCATAACCAATCCTTTTCTCGAGGTTATGGATACATTTTTTCAACATCCCTTTACTACATTATTCTGTTGACCATATGTTGTTCCCATTGGAGATAATATGTGTTTATGAGTATGACCAAGAATGGAAGGCACTTGGTCATCCAGATTTTCAAGGGTCACCGAGGGTGCATCATACAACACGCGACATGCGGTGTTGTTCCAGCTGCTGGACCCTACCAATGGCTAAACCGTTTCTAGGGCGGGAAGGATGTTAAATAGAAAAGATAACTCTTCCCAAGGCCCCTAGTGGAGTCTCCTAACTCCCTAATGTTTCCATCAACCTCCACATCCCGGTTCTTGAATTTTAACCTGATTCACTTAGGAAGCTCATGTGATAGGCGCACTATGTGACAGGCTTCCCCTGTCTCTTAAGATCGACTAACCCATGTGCAGGTTTCATTCACATGGAACCTTTCCCCTATTTGGCCTTAAAAGTACTCATTTGAATATTTTCTACTACCACCAATATCTACACCGACAGACGATCCGCCCGAGCTCATGCTCTTAGGTTTTTCGGCATCGGTCGCGCCCTCCTACTCATCGAGGTCTGTCAACCACCTCAATAGATAAGTGTAGGTCATGCGCTTTAGCTCCATCTATTTTTAGGGCTAGTTGATTTGGTAGGTGAGTTTCTAGACACTCCTTAGCAGATTTTGACTTCCATGACCACTGTTCTACTGTCTTAATCGACCAACACCCTTTGTGGGTTCATGGTTAGCATAGAGTTGGGCACCGTAACTCAACATTCGGTTCATCCTACACTTCCAGTTCTACTTACCAAAAACGGACCACTTGAATCTATATATTTTTTCGAGATGGAACAACAAATAATCCACCCCATCCTACCTATTTAAATTTTTAGAATAGGTCGGGGGCGTTATGCCCCTGATGCCTCTAATCATTAGCTTTACCTGATAAAACTCGCAAGCTATCTCCAACTATCCTAATGGAAACATCGGACGGAACTAGCTAATACATGGTTTGATTAGTCTTTTTTCTCTATACCCAAGTCAGATGAACAATTTTCACATCAGTATCCTTGAAGTCCTCCACCAGAGTTTCCTCTGGATTCGCTCTACTCTGTCATAGTTCACCATCTTTCAGGTCCCGATATGCATACTCACACTCGAAACCTTCTCAAAAGATTAGGTTCAGCTAGTGGTGAAACCTGCTTTGGGATCTGACCATGTTATCTTCCATGTGCCTCACGGGTTTTCCCACCCGTCGACTCGCACACATGTCAGAATCCTTAGTCTGTGTTTCAAGACGAGTCGAATGGGGAGCCCACAAATCAAATCCTAGAGCACGCGGGTGGCTAGGAATGTCATTATAACGCATGGTTCCAACCAAGATCAAGGCAACAACATGAACATGATATTTCCTCCAACCCTCAATTTGATTGCCTCCATGGCCCACTTTGATCTGTGCCATGAGCCGACCAGCAGACGAGTTTACAGCCATTCCACATGTGACCAAGTTGCATCATTAACCCCCATTCGATTCCCTCTCGGAAATTTCAAGCACTCTTTGACTCTATTTTCAAATTCTTTCTCATCATTACCATGTGTTACTTGTTCACTATCGGTCTCTTTCCCATATTTAGCCTTGGATGGAACATACCGCTAAATTTGGGTTGCATTCCCAAACAACGCGACTCGTTGACAGCACTTCACGATGCGACTAGGTGTAGGCTCCATGGGGCTCTCACCCTCTCTGGTTCCCTATTATAATGGACTTAAGTCAATTCTGCCAATGAGGTTTCTTCTACAGACTATAATTCGAATGATTGGGTCATTTGATTACCAAGCTGGGCTACTCCCGTTTCTCTCTCCATTACTAAATGAATCTTTATAAGTTTATTTCCCTCTGCTCATTGATATGCTTAAACTCAGTGGGTGCTCCCACATATCCTAGGTTCAGAATTGTTTATCTATCTAAGTGTTGATGAAGCCATGGGACTGCAAGGGTTCTCATATAGACATGGGAAAAACACATTCTTCCGCAACTCTTCGCACCGCATGTGGCCAAGGACTATGAAATTAAGCCAACAACACAATAGGAAATAGGAGTCCACTATCTACACCATATCCCCTCCAATATAAAATCAACCTGATTAGAGGGTATCCTATCTGGGGTGATCCAAGGGCTACACCATGCATGACTCCTAGGAAGGTGTGTCGTCGACCAAAAAACAACCTCGGGCACAGCTTACGTTACAAAACTCAATGATTCACGAGATTCTGAAATTCACACCATGTATCACATTTCTTTTAATTCTTCATTGACAAGGGAGATGAAATATCCATTTCCTAGAGTCATTGTATCGATATTTCTAAAGTCACTTCCATGCATACCTCGAGCACCATGCACAGACGCACACTGCACTGGGTCACGAGGAGATCTTCTAATAATTTTAACTCATAGAACATTTATTCAATGTCTAATCCATCATCTCACCTAAACTATTTTGTTATGGTGAACCTTTAATATTATTATACCATTGAATTCAATTTATATTATAGGATTCCTTACATTATATACCATGATATTATCCAATATTTTAGACCTCAAAAATTTCATCATTACACTGACTCATTATATGATGGAGTATTCTACCTCTAAAACATAGTAGAAATGTCATATATCCTTTTTAGAAAGTAAATACATACTTTCTTATTTGTTTTTTTGATAAATGACACATTATAAAGTGACCCTATAAGGGAACGTTCTAGTGAAGTTTCTAAACATTAGTGTATACTATGTCCAAATTTTTTGGGTTAGTGTGAGCTTGGACATAATGGTCTAATTGGGATAAAGTAGAGTGAGCTAGGAAAATTTAGATAACTCTAATTTAAGGTAGTTGGACCCTAATTTTACCACATTATATATGGTTGAATAAATTATATGATTTTTAAATGATGGTAAGAGGTTGCTAGTGACCCAATATGGATTTTAATGTCAGTTTCTTTATGAGAGGTGGGTATAGTGATATCTCTAGGCTTGTAGTAATTACTATGTGTATTAATCATGAGTGTATTGTCACTGATGGATACATTTCCAGTATAGGATTGTATAAAATGGACTTTAGAGGCCTAGTTCGAATGAAAATAGGGTTCCAATGAGGGTGTATTAGTGAACTAATCTTCTACTAAGGGATTTTTATTGGGGGTTAGAGTATGGGATGGGCTAGTGAAGACCCTCTTTTATTAATTCACCAAATGATGAATGACTAGAGAGATAGTAATAATCCTATTGAATTGGTCGATGATGATATTTCATGGGAATGTATGGTAACCTACCAAATTAGAATATCCATGGCATTCAAAGATGATTTGTCTATACCATGAAATTGAATGCATGGGGAGTATGGGTTATAGATTTGGATAATATATCCACCAAGTGGTGACCACTGTAACAACCCACATCATTAAATTTTTTGAAAATAATATGATATTTAAATTGTTTTCATAGAGAAATATATATTTCAAAAATTAGGATTCAAATTTTATATTTTAGGGTAGGAACATCTCAATGATATTTTTTTAGATATGGATCAAAGCATGAGAGGAGTTTTTGGTGCTCGAGTGGATTTTGGAGTAGGGTTGGAGTGAACCTCTCTCTTTACTAGTTTTTTATGTACATGTTCCATCATGCCATGATGGATGCAGGTCATACCACAATGGCCTATTGTGAGGGGTTTGTGGAATGTAACATGGGGTGAAGTACCATGAGTGGGGAGGTCATGCCTTGGTGGTTTGGTTATTTTCGGGGTGAGACTTGAGACATTTTAACCCATATGGATTTTATAAAAATTATGGTTGTTCAGGGTTGGACCCTCTACTTATAGTTGTCACACTATGAACTCAGAGGGTAACAACATGGCAGAGGTATGCATAGGTTTTATGGCCTTTACTAGGTTTGTTCATGCCAAGATCTAGAGGGGTTACACCATAAATAGGTACCCTTTCTATTTTAAATAGGGTTAGACCAATAATTTATAGGCTCATCCCAAGGGAAAGCCCTATGATCCCATGTACTAGAGAAAAAAGTGGGTCGGGGAAACCCACCACCATTCTCTGTGTCCCTTATACTGAATTGGTCATCTTGGTTCATTACTCCACCTCCATTCCTATGATTGAGCCTCCCAGCACTATCTCCACCCACACCTCCCCCGCTTGGACACCTATTTTACCAGATATCACCAAGTTGCATCATGTTTCCAGTCCTCCTCGTGATCTTTAATGACTTCTACCTCATCACCATTGACCGACATCAGCAATTTCTTGATTTCCTGACTTTTCTTCCCTCACTATGCCTCCAACTCACTTATTGTCATCAATGAGATGATCCTCTATTTCTCACCTATCATCGCCTCCCCAACTTATTCAATACCATCATCTTCATCACCGGTTTGTTCACAGCGACCTTCATGTCCCTTCCCTGCAAAACACAAATTATTATTTTTAATTTTCAATAACAAATATAATTTTTTATATGTGATGTGTCTTTTGAATATATGATTTTTTTAAAGTATCATGTTTTGGATTCAATGGATTGATTTAAAATTATTGATTTTTATTTAATTAATTAAATAAAAGGGAAACATTTTATAGACATGTCTTGGGCAATCAATTTTCTAGGGTCAGCCCTAATCATTTATTGGTCCTCCCTTTTATGATTTTGGTTGGTAGTGGAACATGGTGAGGTCCATTTCATTTAGCTCCTCCCCTGATCTTCATTTATTTGATTCCTCCTTGGATAGGGGAAATTGTTTGTAGTTCTGTAGTAGAATAAGGAATTTTCCTCCCTCTAGAATTCTTCATTTCTATTTCCCTTAATTTCTTTTTGACTTGGAATGATTTTAGGCTAGGGTTTTGGTACCTATTCAACTAGAGCATAGTGGAATAAATAGAGAACAATATGGATTTTACTCAACATGGATAGAGGGGATCAGTAAGATGAATGCATGAGGTTCCATTTAGTTTCATAAATTACTAGTGAGTTTTTAAGTCATTATGTATCATTTAATTAAATTTAATGACTGATAATAATTTTTTATAATTGATTATTTGGATGTTTTGGCTTGATATATGATATCAAGTGGTGGTATGAGCATGTAGGAGGAATATAAGGGCTTGTACAACAGAAACTAGAGATTTTTAAGGGCGATAACTAAATATTTTATAATTTTTTCCCCTTTAATAAAAAACCATATACATGTTTATGAATAAGTATGCATTATATCATGTTTTTTTTTGTATTTAGTTATAATATATAGGGAAAGATATTGTACCAGGTAAAAATAATGGAGTGAATTGATCCTCTTATAGATAGAGAATATTCATATAACCTTGGATAAATTAGGATATTTCGGTGACTCTGACTACATGTGTATAAGGTTCTGGTTGAGTTTATGTGACACATTGTGTGGGTATCAGGAAATAAGATGAGATGTGGATAGCCTAGGAGGGTTTCATTGGGATAGTTTAGAAGGATTTAGTATCATAGGCCATGTCATTTTGAATTATACTATGTTATACCTCACTCATCAGGAGTCACACACACTTAAGGATGGATTAGATGCTTGGTGAGTTCCTTGTTCTGGATTAGTTCTCCATGACTAGCTAAGGTGTGTTAAATAGAGGTTCCTCGAGGAATTAGTTCAAGAAATATCATAATAGAGATGAAAACAGTGCACTGGTATGGGTATGGGTACATATAATAATAACATGAAATTTGGTTTCTAAGGGGCTTAAGGAAAGTTTATTCAGATACTCCCTTGCCTGTGGGGTCAAGTGTGATGCCATTTTTTGATGTGGATTGGACCAGCCTATTATGAAATGGGTTGGGTAGAGCCTATAGGTAGTGAGAACATCATGGGGTTTCTAATATATCTTAGTAGCAATGATTATATACTGAGATGGTATGGAGTGGATTATCCTATGATGATTGATGGAATAATAGGTTTTCATTAAGGTGAAGGGATAGGAATCGAGTGACCAGAACCCTGGGATGAATTAGTGAGCTTATGGGATATTTTTTTTCCTACTTGATATTTCACATGTGTGGTTGGTTGTGTGATTTTGGATTTTTATTAACAGATTATCCTCTAGAGAATAAGGGGTGTATTGTCCCTTATAGAGCACCCTTGCCTAAGGAGGATTTGGATGGGATCTATCAGCATATCCTTCCCCAAGGGGAATGGATTTGGTAATTTAATGTAACCACACCTCTAAGTGTAGGTGGGTTGGGATCAATTTTCTTATTACACTCATATAAGATGATAAGGGTTGTTATATATTAATTATTCCCACTCTAGTAAGAGGAGGAGGGTTGAGAACTGTTCAGTATTCCTACTACCATAAGATGAGGAGTGTTATGATCTATTTAGTGCACCCACTACTATAAGAGGAGGAGGGTTATGTAATTTTAATATTCCTTTCCCTGTTAGGGAATGGTTGTGGTATTTTTAGTTCACCTATCTTCAAGTTGGGATGGGTTGGTATTTATTTAGTGCATTCCTCCTTAAAGGGTTGGCTTGGTCACTATAATTACTGACTTTACCTATGTCTTTGAGTATGGTTTGGGATTGGTGACATGAGATGAATAGATTCTGAAAATGGATAAATATGGTATGTATAGGTTTAATAGTGGCTGAGTTACACATGATGACCTAATGTGTGTGATTGTAGTGTTAGAAGGGGGTGAAATTCTTTGTAAGTCTAAGCAGGTATGGTCGGGTGTCATGGTGACCTAGTTATCCCATGACAAGCTTATGTGAATGTTTATTTTTAGTAATTTATTTTAATCGTGAATACATGTATATGATGGAAGATAATACGGGAACTTGGTGAGACTCTATTGATATGTATTTCTCATACCTTTCATGGGAACTACGGTGCACATACAAACATAATTTTTATTTTATAGGACAGATCATAGGGTGTACAGAGGATCATGTGGGGCAGCTCAATGGGATTAGAGAAAAGGATTAAGGTGAGGCTATGGGATAATAGTAGATCCCCATGTATATTTTTTTTATTTGATTAGATTAGTGGGAGATCATTTGATATATGACTATATTATTTTTCATTCAATTGTTATCGTATTGTTGTGTTATTGATTATGAGCACTCTGATTATTCACTATGGATAATTATGGTTATTTATGTTGTTTTCATTACTATGATTTGAGGTAATATACTATAAAATATATGATTTAGGAAATTTCCACTAGTCAGTAAACACTAGATTATGGGGAGGAATTCAGGAGGCTATGTTTCATTATTAGAGAACACACTAGAGATTAGTAACAATCCAGGTCACGATAAAATGGTATAAAAGTGAATTTTTTATTTTAATTACTATTTATGGTATGTAAGAAAAGTAATTAGAATGTATTAGAGCTTCTGATGGACCTCGGGATGGTGAATCAAAATCACCCTTTATACTGGAAATTCCTAGTTACTAGGGTTATGAGATTGTTGTTCTTGGATTTCATTATTATTGTTGAGATGTTATTTAAATATGATTCATTTTTTGTTTATTTTTATTGTTTTGGATCCTATACCATTGGAAATAGGAATTTATACATGTGATATATTTGGAATGTATGATTAAGAGGACATACATTTTCTTGCTTTTTATTGGATTTTGTTAATGATAAAAGTTTTTATTTTAAATTTAAACAAAAACATATATGAAATTTTCCCATATAAATTATTGGTGATATTTTTACTAAGATGAACCATTTTATTATCCTTATGATGATAGTACATGTAGATATTGTGTATAAAAATTCCTTAGTGATGGATATATACTCTCCTTGTGAAAGGGATGTATAATAAGCCTTGGAGGGTCATTATAAACATTGGATTCTTTATAGATGATCTGAAGCTGAGAATAGGTTTCCTTCAAGATGTTCATACATTAAAGAGGGTTTATGAAAGGTATGCAGGAATTACTTGGGTTATTAAGATGAGAATCATTTAGAGTTATTTTAGTATCGAGGTCATGTGAAGGGGAAGTACTGGTTGAATGCTGGAACCTATTAATTTTTTATATTCTTTTTGTTGGAATAGTGGAAGAATTGGTAGACACATCATGGTTTTGGAATAATTCTCAAGTGGTTGGTGATCATGAAACAGGACATGGCATGAATGAGATTCCATGGGCTAGTTGGAGGGAACCATCAGGGATAATTTTTGTTACAGGATATTAATATGTGAGAAGAGTATAGTTAGTGGGGTAGAATCATTATCCTAGGTTTTAGGGGACATGAATCAGGGGATTGTGAGTCAATTTGTGTGATCGAGTAGTATAGGATCATACATCAATTGGGATTGGATAAGATCAATTTGGATTTTTTTTAGGTACCTATTATTGTCTTCTTAGATGTTTAATCTTCTTAGGAAATATAAAGTGGGTTTCTGTATGTATTTTTATTAAAAGATCTCAATGTGTGAGGGTATGTGTGCAGTGGTTATGCTCAGTGTCCACTCGCTTTTTATATCGATGAATGGTCATGTGTGAGCCGAGGAATAATGTGTTTTGTGAGATTATTATGTGAATTGAATCCCATAATTTCATGGATAATAAGATGTATGCCTCTGTAATGTATGGTGATATCATGGTTGGATTGAGGCACTGTCGTACAGTTGATCTAAGCTTGTTCCATGACATAGGTTATCAGGGATGGGTGAGTGTGGATCAGGAAGAGTGAAATGTGTATGGTTTTGGGATCTATTTTTATCAATTATCAAGTAGTAGTTTAGGGTAATTCCTATATTTTGGAGAGAACCATTGGTTATTAGAGTGTGTGGCCCTTTTAATGGATGAATTTTGGAGAATGTTGGGGATTAAGTTCCCGGTGAACTAGGAACAGAAAGTGATGTTTTTTTTCCATTGGTGCTCAGTTATGAGTGGGATAGTGACATATAGTCATTACATTCAATAATAGATGTATCATGGGTTGTTTATATTTGTTGTTTTATTTTAGTGGGGAAATGATAAGGATACTTCAATGATATGGAGAATCTTATCAGTCATTTGGGAATGACCCTCATGTTGGATGATTTATGAATGTAGTGACACCAGTTAATGGATATTAAATATGACACCTAGATTTTTTTCATTTGGGAAGATAAAATTAAATATATTTCCTTGGTAAATACTCAGTTGAGGGTTCAGTAGTGGATTCAGATGGAGTCTCATTGTTGGAATCGTTCTCAGGATGAAATTCGGTGTGACTTGAGAGTGATCAGATCGAAGAAGAACCAGTTCTCATTGAGATATTAGATATATGGTGTGGGTGGTTGAGGACCCAATTTTTTTTATTAAAATGAGTATATATTTAAAAATTTAGTTTGGGTGTTGAATATTTTTTTATTCCTTTAGTGATTAAGGCATTAGGATCAAGGATGTGATATCACATAGGTGGGTTCAAAGGAACGTTATTTTAAAAAGGTCATATAAAAGAGGAATAATCAGTTTTGTTTCATAGAATTATGTAATTTACCATGTAAACCAATTAAATCATGTTAGTATACCACTTGACATGAATACCATGTTTGATACTCTTATATTGTAGAGCACCATGATCTAGAATCATCCCTTGTGAGTGGATTCTTATAGTGGGGAGAGCCATAAGATCATAGATAAATCATTAGAATATGCCATAGTGTCCTAGGATATATGGGTGTAGTAGAGTGTCTTATCAATTTAGAAATAAAAATGATAATTTAGATCATCTTTTCATAAATAGTCAGCATTTTTAAATTGTAGTACCACAACAAAATCTCATTTTACATTCTGTGGTAGAATGTGAAAACGATGTAGTAAATTCATGATCGATGTAGGTTGGGATCAATGGTTGTAGGTCCACTCTAACTTAATTCGGATAATAAGTATTATGATTGGTATTTTTTTAATTACCCACATCATTATAGATTATTAAATATATATAGAATTTGAGTTTTTTCCCATAGTAGTGGGGTATTTTGAGAATTAGGATTCAAATTCTGAATTCAAGGTTTTGACCATATCAAGGAAATTTATTTATATATGGATCTAGACTTGAGAGGTGTTTTAATTGATTTTGTGAATGGTAGAGTAGGGTTTGGGTGACCACCTCCTTTTACTAGTTTTGGATACAAGTATCCCATCACATTGTAATGGGTGTATGTTGCTCCATGATGTCCTATAACAAAGTGAGTCACAGTGTATAGAATAAGGTGTCATTCTATGAGAGGGGAGACCGGGCCTTGGGGGTTTGGTTGTCTCTTGTATGAGGCACAACACTCAGAAACCCATTGGGATCATACCAAGACCCATATAGGTAATGCTACTATAGTGGTTGGTTGAGGGTTGACCCCTTTTTCTATGGTGATCACACTATGACCCCAGAGGGTCATGTTGAGACATAGGAAAAATGAGTTGTTGGGAACTATTCCTAGTGGAAGTCAAGCCATAACCCATAAGGGTTATTCTGGGACTAGGCGCCAGTACTATTATTTAATAGAGGAAAAACTATCATTTAGTAGTCATTCCCTTCATGATTTGGGTCAAGATTGATGCACGGGGATGGATATTTCGGCCAACTCATCCCCCTTTCTTACCAAATTCAATTGACTATTAGTTAGGGGTTATTTTTAGTTTTTCCATAGTTTATTAAGGCATTTTCCTCAATCTAATTTCCTTTATTTCACTATACCTTCATTTCATTTTGATTTGGTGTGATTTTAGGCTAAGGTTTTAGCACAAATTCTACAAGATCATGGTGGAATTGAGAAATAATGATGGGGATTTTCCTCAATGTTGAATGATAAGGTCTCAAGATGATGAATTCATGATGTTACATGTGGTTTCAATGATATGGAAATTCCCATTTAGTTTTTAATCAATTACGCCTCGTTAAATTAAATTCCATAACTAATAATAATTTTTTAAAATTAATTATTTTGATATTATGGCATGAGATAGTCGCTCGGGCAGTGGTACAATCATTGAAGAGGCATGGATGGGCTTGGATGAGGGTGAGTGGAGCCTAGAGAATATGGTAAATCTATGTTTTAAGTAATTCGTCCCTTTAATACAAAAAAATATTCATGATTATGAATAATTATTCATGCATGCCTATTTTTCTAAATTCATATAGAAGGGATGAGGAATGAGAGTGAACAGGGTAAAGAGATATGATGGAATTGAGTCACTTAGATCTAGATCAAGTGATTATAATAACCTTGGGTAAATTGGGATTACTCAGTGACTATGTCTCCAATGGTTGAAGTTGTTGGTTTAGTTGATAAGATAACTTGTGTAGGTCTCAAGAAGAAAGTTGAGATGTTGATAGTCTATGTGGGCTTCAAAAACATATTTTTGTGAGCATGAGGGTCTTAGGCTTAGTGATGATGGGTAAGACTATTATATGTATCATGCATGAGTATTGACACCCTCTTAAGGTTGTATTAGAGGTTTATAAAGTTCTTTGACTTGAATGAGTCCTCTAGGGATAGATGGGCTATGCCGGAGTGGGGTTTCATTGGGTTATAATTCTAGGTTATAGAGACCAAATGTGATATGGGATTTTAATAAGGATTGGACCGACCACTTAATTCTAGGATTAGGTCAAGCCTGTGAACTATGAAAACATAATGAGGTTTTTAGTATGACTTATTATCAATTAGAAAATATTGAGATGGACTTATGGGTATTGGTCTATGTGGATAGATGGATAACAAGACGTATATAGAGGTTTGGGGATAGGATTCGTGTGTCTAGAACTCTTAGACAAGTCGGTTAGATCGTGGGATGAGATATATTTCCTATTTTTTGTTGAATAAGGGTGTGCAGTTGTTTGATGATGAATATTGATGGATGGTTTCCCATATGGAAGAGGGGATGGATCGGTCCTAATCATGTACCATTTATTAAGGAGGATTAGGATGGTATCTATCAACGAATCCTTCCCTGATGGTAATTTTATGGGTAGTTCCTATGAACCCACTTTTATAAGAGGATAAGGGTTAGGATCAATTCAGTGCACCCAATTCTAAAAGAGGAGTGAAGTTTGGATCTATTCATTATACCCACTCTATAGGAGGAGGAGGTTTGGGATCAATTTAGTTATCTCACTTCTTTAAGAAGAAGATGGTTGGGTAGTTTTGATGGACCCTTACCTATGAGGGAATGGGTTGGGTATTTCAGTTTTCCCTTCCTCGAGAGGGAATGGGTTGATATCTATTTTGGTTGTCCCATCCTAAGAGGCTTAACAAAGGAACTATGATGAGTAACATACCCTTAGTCTTTGGCTATGGGTTGGGATTGTTTAAATAAGGTGATTGGATTTTGAAAATGGTCAAAGTATGTATTTTCAGGTAACATACTGGTCTATTTAGCACATGATGACCTGGTGTGTGTGCATGTGGTTCTTGCATGTGGAAGATTATAGAATAGGATTAAGTGTATATGGTTAGGTGTCATGGTGGTTTAGTTATCACATAAAGACCTAACATTTATATTAATTTTTAGTCATTTATTTTCCACACGCATACTTGTATGTCATGGAATATATTAGAGAAACTTGGTGAGACCCAATTGAGATATATTTCACACACCATACATGGGAACTATGGTGTGTGTGATGACCTTTTTTCTATTTTATATGATAGATAACAAGATTTATAGTGTATAGCTATCATAAAGCTCGATGATAGTAGAGATTGGGATTAATGTGGGGCTCAGTGATGATAGCATAGCCTCTTCTATATTTTGTAATTTATTTTATTTTTTATATGTGATCATCCCAATAAATGATTAGTTAATGTATTATTGTATTATTTTTCATTAATTTGTTATATAATTAGTATTTTATTGATTATACATACTCTAATTATTAATTGGGGATGATTTTGGAAATATTTGTTGTTTTCTTTACAATTATTTGAAAAATAGTCTCCAAAATGTATGATTTTGACCCTCGCCACTAGTTGGTAGCCTTTGGTGTATGGTCAGGTACACCTGATGCCATGTCATGTAACTATTATGGATACTGATGATTGGTATTAGGTAGGGGAATGAAAACCCCCAAAGGGATGGTATAAACTTGAGATGGTAGATACTGTTAAGGGAATTAATTTTAGAAATGAATGTGATTGGATCAGAATTCTTAGTCAAAGGCTTGGAGTGGGTCATATGAGGGCATGTTCTACACAATCTGTGTGGGGTTATAATTTATGGTTATAATTTATAAGGGAGGTTCTATGACTATGTTTTTATTTCATCAAGAAATATTCTTTTTTTGATTTGATGATCAAACCAAGGAATATATCAAGGTCAGTCCTGTTGTTTGGGTGGTTATCAATGTATATGATATGTGAAATCCATCATCAAATGGAGGATGTTATATATTGATATGATGTTATGATGAATAATATCATGTCATAGGAATGATTTAGTTTGTTCACATGGAAAAACTTATCTTGTGATGGTTTGTGATACCTCATTCACTCGAACCTCATTTTATAATTAATGATATATTGTTCACATAGTTTATGGTTTATGATACACTGCTCACCCTTTTCATTGTGTTAGTGACAGATCATTCAACCTTTTTATCATATCAGTGATACGTCAATCACTTGTGGTACATTATATATTGATACATCGTTCACCCATGGTTATTAAGTAATAACATATCATCCACCTAGAGTTATGTATATAGTGATACACAATTCAACTACGGTTATTAGATAGTGATATATCATTCACCTCTAGTTATATATATAGTGATATATTATTTACCCATGGTTATTATATATGGGGATATATTATTCACCCAAAGTTATATATATGGTGATACTTTATTCACTAAAAGTTGTTAGATTGTGATATAGAGTTCACCCGTAGTCAGTTATATGATCATACATCGTTCACCCATATTTTCTAGTGTGGTGATACATTATTCACCCATGGATGTTAAATTGTGATATATTTACCCAGGGTTATGTATATGATTATATGTCATGAAAACATTTTATATAGTATTGTGATGAATCATTCACCCATATTGTTTAGTATGGTGATTTACTATTTAACTAGGTGGACTAGAACTGTTATGTATCATTTAACTAGTGGATTATTATGGTAATACCTCATTTTACCTTGTTTTTTGTGGTGATAACTCATTCAATTGATGATACCTTGATCGTCGTTGTAATTTTTATGGTGATACTTCATTCACCTAGTTTTATATAAGGATATATAACTAACCTATGGTTTACGATTAGTGATGCCTCATTCACATTGGTTGTATATTATGAGAGGTGATAGCTCATTCAATCTCATTTTTCATTTAACCAAGGGTTCTCTTATCCCATTTTGGTATTGGATGAAGCATGTATGAACTGACCAACAAGGTTGATTCTTGATCACCATACGGTATTATAGTGGTATTACATGTGATGTTTTTTGAATTTTTTTCCATATAGTACATGAATTAAAATATATTATAGTTAATATTATATAAATTCTTGGTTGTGGCATATTGGGTTTTATAATCAAACCCTACACATGAACCTTAGGGGATATGAATACCTTATGGTGGGAATGTGATTCAAAGCATGGGCCCTGGTATATGTGAGAGGGAAGGAGGAGATTGGTAGGGATGTGGAGGTTGGTCTTAGGTGAGGCCAATGAATGATGTTTGGGTATCCTTATAATTTTATATTCAGTTTTATTCAACATTATATATGGTCATAACACTGGAAAATATATGTCTAGATGTATGACTATATGATCTACATTGGTTAAATTTTGTTATTTCATGGTGCTTTTTATCATGTGTACATTTCTGCTATAATTATATGTTTTAATTTTAAAATCACCTAATTTATGGAAATTTAAGTTATTTATTAATTAGTTCATACTAGGATACTACGGGTATATCCTACCATATATATTATTAGATCATCACCTATATTCAGAAACTTCAGTCACCTAGGGAGGTATACCTGAGGTCACATAGCCCTTATGCTTGAATTTTTTTTGGATAACCAAAACAGGGATGTTATTAAGTGATATCGATTCCATTTTTTCTTACTTTTTCAGATATATTAGATTCATACAGGTATCATTGAAACATGTGACGAATGCTATATTAATTCATGACCATAATAAGTATGGGTAGAAATACCAGTTTCTAAGGAATTGAGAATATTTTCCTTTCATTTTGTTATTACAGTTTATTTAATCTTAATAAGTATGATGTTCTTTATTATTTATTTTTTTAGTTGTGGGAATAACATAAGTTCTTTATCAGGGCTTATCTAGACTCAAAATTTTTTGAATCCTATAGATCATTCCCATATTATAAAAGATATAAAATTAATGAACAATGAATTTATATAAAGAATATTGAAAAAGAGGGTTGCTAGAACCAAGGGAATATCTTTTCATGTTAAACTTATAGTTAATTTAGATAGATTATAATAAATAATACCAAGATCTTTATATATTTATTTGATGAATATTTTCATCATCCAGTTCCCTTTTTGGTCAACCATAATTGTATTGGTAGTATCCAAGTGTATAATCCCTCTAATAGTGATCCGCAGGTGTTACATTGATCTCTAAACAATGTTGATTAGTTGTTGGTTTCTAGCATGGAGGATCAATCATCATAGGGTGTTCTTCTTGATCACTATGATGATTCCGTTTGTCTGGAAGAATTCCCATTTCAATATAATTATTTATATTATGGAGGAGAAAGGAGAATACCTAGAGCATTATTTGATCTTAAGGGAGATATCTACATTTCATTGTGCACAACAATTCTCAATTTCGATCAACCTCTACACAATAGAAGTAATCATCTATTTATTGAGATATGTTCAGGGTTAAATATTATTTAATTTAATAAAGTCCCTTAAATAATATAATTAACCTTATATGACTTCATTCCATGTAATATTATTAATATTATTTTCTCATGGAGTACGCTAACTAGCATATTGATAAATATTATTTTACTATCTTTTAAATTAATATATATCATTGAAAACCATATTGGTCTTCTAGTCCTCCTTATAATTTGAAGATAAATATTATTTATCAGTGTAATAATTAATTTCCTTATGAATAAATATTTATTTAACTTATGTGATTAATAAATCCAAAATAAAATTATTCCTCATACTTGAGAATAATATTTAATGTAATAATAAAATTCAAATATAATTTAACTAAGATCAATAGAAACACTTAGTGTGTGACCCTATGGGCATATTTCTCATTGTAATTAGGAGGGAATACCTGAATTCTATGATTACCATGTAGAAACATGTTAAGGTACCCCATGAAAAATAAAATAATTCCCCAATGTTGAAAACCATATACGAGTGCTCACTCTGTAATATAATCCCTTTTCATGATATCTCATCAAAAATATTTCTCACTCATTTCATGAACCTATGTTCTTGACACATATTTCTTTTATTGTTTGGAAAAAATCTCATCATTAAACTAATTCAATGGAATTTAATAAGTTAGTTCTATTTCATTCAAAGGTCTGAGATATCAAATTCCATAAATATAAAACTGAAAAATCCTTTATTGGATTATTCATTAATAACATGTAATTCTTGACACACCCAGCATACCCAATATATCTTTGAAACATTTTTATCATGGCTTATGGTAATGCATCTAATTTTGTGAGTATTTTACATGAATTGATAACAATATTAAGGTATAAGGACCATCACACATGCCTATAGATTGGAATATCCATTGGCATATAACATTTCAGATTTCTATTGGTGGTTCTATTCTCAAAACCTCCCATCTTGGAGACTACCAAGTAAGAAATTTATGAGATAAACTCTCATCTGATATGCCATTTTCAGTGTCATAGGTACTATAAGAAATTATTACATTAAATTCCTGAAGAACTTTGAATGATATATAATAAGATATTTTATTTAATATTAACTTATTTGAATATATATATATATATATATTACATCCAAGGTACACATAATTTTTTCTTGGACACCAACTCCAACAGACTCTCACTTATACTAGGTCCAACTATTAACGACTTTCTATCTGCTATATCTAACAAGATGATCATGTTTCTACTGAATTAATAATTTATACAAGTGGTATTTTTTGTTTTATTCCATGGAGACTCTTCTCATTGTGACTTCACCTCTCTTAGATAAATATCTCAAGAGATGATTTTTTTGAAGTGCATGCTTTGTTTGTTTGTACGATCCTGGGACCTTTTCGAGGGCCACCACTACTATATTATCATAATAGAGTGTGATAGGATATTTACTGCTATGTATTATTTCAATATATTGGATGAAGTTTCAAATCCAAACTACTTATTTAGTTTCCCCAAAAGCTGCAATATACTTTCAATCTTCTATAGAATCTAAAATAATAGTCTTCTTTGTGCTCTTCCAGCTCATAGAATCTTCATTGAGAGTGAATATTTACCTTAAAAAGGATTTTAGATCATGTTTATCTATTGTGAAACTAGAATCTACATATCCCTTTATGACTAGTTTCTCATCTTCATCATATAATTGGAACATATACTTTGTTTGGATTAGATTTTTAATGATAATCATTACTATTATCTAATGGTGGTCACCTGGGTTGGATTGATATCTTACAACTACACTTAATGTGTAGGTGAAATCTATAATTGTACAAAACATAATATACATGATTGAACCAATCATAGATACATATGGAATCCTTTCTATCCTCTAACTCTCCTCATGTGTCCAAGGAAACCATTTCTTGTGTAGATAAATTCCATGTGAAACTAGAAACAATCCCCTCTTATATTTTTCATTACTGAATATGTTTAGTATCTTTTCAATATATATACTTTTTCAAGGAATTTTAATCCTTTTATATTTATCATTATGGATCTTTATTCGAATAATTTATGATTATTTTTCTAACTTATTTGTGGAGAATCATGTCTTCAACTAGGATTTGATAGACTATAATATTGGAGTTTATTTTCTAATAAGTAGTATGTCATTGAAATAAACTATTTTGAAAATCATTTCACTCCTAGTAACCCATTTATTTATATAATTCTCACATTCATTCTTTATGAAACTAAATTATTTTATAGATCATGCCAAATCTTCCATTTTCTAGATTCTTACGTTAATCCATAAGCAGATCTCTGCAACTTGAATACCATATTGGAATACATTGGAGTTGCAAACCCTTTGGGTTGTGTCATATAAATATCTTCCTAAATGATTATATTAAGTAAAGATATTATAACATCCAAATTCCATATCTATAAGTCATGGTAAGATACTATTTAAAGTAGAATTTTGATAGATTTTAGTATAGAAATTGGTGAAAATGTTTCACCACAGTCTAAGCCTTGGAAAAAATTGAATGCTTTTGAAACCATTCATGCCTTCTATATACTAACTTTTCCATTCATGTCAACTTTATTCTGGAATACCCATTTACAACCAACATTATTTTCATCCAATAGAGGATTTACCAAAATTTAGACTAATCTTTGGTATTTGAAATCCATATCAAAATTCAAAGCTTCTTTCCATTGGGAAACTTCTGTGCCACATACGTATTTTTGTATGTTAGAGGATTGTTATTATAAATTAATAATGATTCACCATCCTTGCTGACTATAAAACAATATCTTTCAAGTTATTTTATCTCTATTATACTCATATGATGTACTTAGGTCTCCAAAACATATTCTTCAATGGTGGAGGAATATTTTCCTATTCCAAATCTTTCATAACTTGATCTTGGACTTCATATAAGTATTTTCACTTCTATTATCTTCTTGTTTTATGTGATCCCCTTCAATAATGGTGGGATTTATATTAGTGGAATATTTTTTATATGTAGGGTCATATTAGTAATATACTTTAGTTTCCTTAGGATTCCCAATAAATATACTCTTAGTGCCTCAGGGTGAGAGTATTTTACTAGGAATAGACTTAACATACTCTCCACAACTCTACACTCAAATATAAGACAACATGGGACTATTTCAATACAAATTTGTTTATGGAATATCGTTTTCTTTTTTATCTAGCACTCGATTCAGTATATATGACACTTTTTGTAACGGGTATTCCAAAAAGGATAACGAAAGACTCTCATGAATCATCATTGATATCATGATGTCTAATACGGTTTGGTTCCTAATTTCACTTACAATGTTCCATTATGGTATATAAATATGAGTTAGTTTGGATAAAATCAAAAAATCTTGTAAAAAATCAATAATGTATTTATTAACATATTCATTTCGAGAATATAAGTAGAGATTCTTAATATTTTAACCAAGATTGTTCTTAACTTCATTCTTGTATTCTTTGAATTTATCAAAAGCATCTATATTATACCTCATTAATTGTACATATCCATATCTACTAAAATCATCATTAAAAGTTATGAAGTATGAGTACCCAACCCTTCCTTAAATTGGAAATGGTCTATACAAATCACTATGAACTAATTAAAGAAGCTCCTTATCTCTTTCACCTATTCCACTAAATTGGGATTTATTCATTTATCCTTGCAAACTAGTGTGACATATACTAAGTAGTTCTAGTTAAAATAAATCCAAATATTCATCTTCGTGTAATTTGCTCAAATGATTTTCATTTATATGACTTAGTCACTGATTCTGTAGTTCGATTTCAAATAATTCATGTGAAATAGTTTCATTATCGATTTCTATTACTTAATTCATGTAATCCAAAACATAAATAGCATTATTTAAATATTCCTTACCATAAATTATGAATTATTTATATAATAATCATTGTTTATTCCCAAATTTGTAAATAAATCCATTTGTATCAAGTGAGGATAAAGATATAATATTTTTGGTGACTGAAGGAACATAATAAAAATATTTTTAATCTAGGAGCATTCCCATTAAAAATGTGAGGTGGTATTCCCCGATATCCATGTATGAATTCTAGATATTTTAGAAACTCATAGATCTACCTCACCCTAGATAATCTTTTCGAATCTACTTGTTCATGTATTTGAATAAATATGTGATAACCACAACCTATATCTAATAATAAATTTGTAAGAAGAGATAAATAACACTTGATAAAAAATTATCCTGAAGCTTCCACTTACTTCTTTTCTTGGTTGTAGTTTTTATTTCAGTGGACCTTCTTGACACATTTGAAATAGATAGCATTATGTTCCCTTGTTTTTCCCTTTATCCTTCTAGTCTTGGAAAGGAATTGTAAAGAATCTTTAGACTTAGATCTCTTATCCTAAAATTTCCTTTTATTTACCATAAAGATAGAGTTATTTTCATGCTTCATATTCTTGAAAACATGGAAAATTATAGTGAGAATATTAGGGTGGTAATTATCTATGTTATTCTTATTGAAATTATCAAAAACATAGATAAGATCTGAGGGAGTGATGGAGTAATGATATTGGTGAGTAGTTATTTAGGTAGTTTAAATCCTAGAACCTCTAGGAAGTCAATGTAGCTAATGAGTTTGACTGCATGAAGCCCATATGGTGCACCTTATCTGAGTTTTCGTTGAAAGAGTACCTTTGATATCTCAAACCATTATCATTATTATATCTTGTGATAAAAACAATGAAGACACTGGTGCATGATATAAGCATCCATGTCTCTATGAGACTTCCTGAGCTCATTAAATATGGGTCAAAGAATTAAAAATTTAATTTCAACAGTATAACCTAGGTTTTTATCATAGACAGATAACTCCTCATCACTCACCTAATTTACAGGTGGATCAAGCATTAGATACTCCACTACATAAAATTTCTGTTCCTGGTGCAACAATTCCTGTAGGCATCTAAACCATTCCTATAATATACTACCATTAAGAAGAAGTCCTTTCAGCAAAATAGGTTGTAGGGATAATGTGGTTGACGAACCTATCAATATTCTCTAATAATAAAAGATCATATTATTCGTACATTTCTTGATTATAAATTTTGTGAAACATAATAATTTTAATTTTAATCATGTCACCAACTATTTTATCAAGTGTCAATAGCCCTAACAATTAAAATAGGAATGTCCCATCACTTTAAAAATTATATTACCAAGGATCCATATTTCCATAATTACAATCCAAAATAAGTCCATGAAAACCATGAGAAGGTGTTTAGTTTGGGGGTATTTCCAACTATGTGCATGCATCTTCTTATTCTATTGAGTGGACACCCAAATCCTGAAATCCTAACTCGAATTTCCTCCAAAATGGCCTATAAATTTGTATTGAATATACCATGGTCATTAAATTCAATACAAATTTTGTTAATTCATCCCAATATCTTAGTAAATATTCCCTAATAATTAAAAATTCCTCCGACTATGGCCCAAATCAACACTTTAACTATGGTTTATCTTAATTAATATAATGGGAAGAATAAAAAAATAAAATAGACTTGAGGGGTTCTGTTTATTATGTGTAAATATTTCTTATTTTATCATATACATGTCTTCCTAGTTTGATGTGGATTTTACTTTATGGATTAACCATTTCCTGATAAAACATTTACACATTACCTTTTTTTAATTCCATATTTTCATATTAAACCATTTATTTATGTGATAAGGGTCTTGATTCTATAGAATAAATCATGCATAGAAAAAAATAAAATAAATAAATAAATTTTGTGATCATGAGATCATGAGATTATCTAATGGTTGATTTATTGAGACACTATTGGAATGGGAGGTTTTCCCCACAATTATTTACCAACGGTTTGCTTAAACTATTGGTAAAGAAGTGTCAAGACACACTTTACCAAATGTTATAAAGAACCTTTGGTAAAGGGGTGTTTGAATCACCCTTTACCAATGGTTTTTAAAAACTGTTGGTAAAGTTTTACCACAAATACCCTCAGCTTCATCTCTCCCACATTCGTGATAGAACCCTAAATCTGCAGCGCTCGGCTCCTATCACGACTTCCCCCATCCGAACCGCTGAAACTCTATCAGATTCATCTCAAATAAGGTATTTTATTCTTTATACACATAAAATATTTAAGTGGTTCCTTGTTTTTATTGTTATTCATCTAATATTTTAGTTTTAAGTTTTGATTTTTATGTGTATATCATTTTTTTGTGCTTTTATTTAATCTAGACTTTCTCCATTCCAATCCATTTAATTAATTAAATCTTTAACCCTCCATCGAAGAAGAAACATCTCAAATTCATTGCAGTTGGATTCTAGATTTTCTAAGTATGTGTTTTTATGCTTTTTCTTCATCTTGTAATTAATTGTTACTTGGAAATTTATTTATATGTGTTTATTAATTTTTAGCAAAGTTTCTATGAATGTTTTCCTTGAAATTCCTTGTGAAATATTATTTAACCTTATTCTCATTTAATTGAACAAGGTATGAATTTGATGACTATAATTTTGACATCTTTCAAGTATTTATGAATTATTCAATTCCAGGACAATTTATATTTATTTTCAAAGAATATTTAAAGAATGAATTGGTGAAATTGAGTCTTTGTCTCGAGTTTTTATTCAAAGAATTAAATAAATTGATTTTCATGAAATGAGTTGAACTATTTAATGTTTTCTAATTAGTTTTAGATTATTTAATTTTTGAAATGACAATGAACCCTCGTTGAATGATTTTTTTTTGAAATGATATTTCTTTGGTAATTTTAAATTAAATATTTATTCACATGGAAATAGGTTGTAATCCCATGTTTTGAATTAATATTGAGAATTTTTAATTGTAAAACATCCTTTAATGCATTTGGGATGTTTTGAAATAAAGGATTTTTTAAAGGCCTGTTTAGAATTACATGTTAGTTTTTGGAAAGAAGTTGGTATATATAACCTTCCTAATATTGAATTAAATAATGGGTTTTAAATTTAATTGAAGATTTTTTACCACTCAGTCGGAACTTTATGAAGATCCTTGACTGTAATAATTCATTAATGTAACTTGCTCAATTCTTATAATTACAATTAATGGATGTTGAAAATGGGATCATTCACATCGATGGTGATTGGGGTGAGATTTAGATATGATTTGAGGTCTAAATAATATGATTGATATTGATAAGGATCCTCATTGTGATCCTCATAACTTCAGTATCTTACTCACCTCTTTTGACTAGTCATGGTGACTTTGATAGTTAGATGGAATAATCTAGATTTATAATTCACTAGTGGACTCATACCTCATCTAGTGGAATCCACTACAAGAAATCTGGGTTTTCCCAATGCTCATATACCAACGGTTTATCAAGGAGGCCTTTACCAACGGTTTCATAAACCCGTTGGTAAAGGCAGACATAAGTGATTTGAAATGGATTTCAAAAGATAATTCAGAAATGATTTAATCTTGAGGAAAGTGTTTTATTAAAATGTGAATTTTTTAATAAGGCTTGTGTAATGTAATTTGTAGTAGTACACTTGTTATGTGACTATGTCTGGTATTTAGTAACACATGAGATAACTGGTGTGTGAGAATGTCTTGTGAAAGAGATTCCATGGTTGGTTCAAGATTATATTTACGTTTTGAGCCTATTAATGAGTTGTTTTAAAGATATTTTAGATATTTACCTTATGTTTATTGGTGAAAACTGGGAACTGTAGAGGTGGTTCATGATTAAGATATATAATTACTGCTAAACATGTAGATAAACCATGCATAGTAGTGAATTATTGAAATGTTTGATGTTTTTAGTCCTTTTTTATTTGGAGTTTCTTTTGATGCTGATGTTTCTTATTGATACCTTTGATGGGAATTTATTTTAGTTTCTAAATCGGCTAAGACTCCCCCACCATGCACAGTGTATGAAACCTCTACCCTTATTTAATCATTCTATTTACATAGCCTATGCAACCTCTACCCTCATTTAATCAGTGAACTCAAGTCATTAATTCAAGCCTTCATTCTCACTAGCATGTAAGAAATTGAATAATGTATATCCATACTCACATGATTTCTTACCTCATATAGTGTCCAACATATGGAATACGAGATTTTTAATTCATCAGTTAAACAGGATCATATATTCCATTTCCCCCAAGATGAATGTACTAATATAACTTTAGGGTCAATTAAATATTGTTCTCATTGTACGTTGTATATTATGGATCCATCTTGGCCAATACTCACTTTTATAAGGGTGGGGTGATTTTCACTAGCCATGCTAGCATTTGTTGACATCCATAAAAATGTTAGATAAGTCATAAGTTTAATTTAGTAATGTTTTCATCATTGACATACTTTATTCTTAATATCAAATTTAAAAATTAATGTTTTTTTCTATACTTTATGAAATTAAATCTTTTTACAAGCCATGAACAACCTGATAGTGTAGAAGCCTAAAATTTATTCACCCATGGGGTGCGCTTGACTTGGGGAAGTAATTGGGTAATGAAAGGTATGGCCATAGAGGTGTCAATAATGAGGTATTGAACATGATTGAATGATTTGGGATGCCTATAACACATAACGGGACCAGAGGCATGTGCCTCTTATAGATCTAATAAAAATGAATATAAATAAATTTTAATTTAATTTTTGAGTACTTGTTCTTTACATTATTTTAATAGTTCACTACATCGACTAGAAACTTCTTCCTTTATTGTTTAATTAAATGTATTTTCTATTAAAGTTCAATCCTATTGAATTTTTTATGACAAAATAACTTATATAAATTATTTTTACAGAATGGACAGAAGTTGGATGTGTGAAACTGATCGGATCTCAAGTGATTTTCAAAACAATTTGAAGAAATTTATAGATTTTTCATTTCACAATGCTTCAGATAGTGGTCGTATACACTGCCCATGTTCCAATTGTGTTGGTAGACCTTGGTTGAGCCATGAAGAAGTCAGCTACCCCATAACCAAATATGGTTTTCAAGCAAACTACTTTGTGTGGTATCACAATTGGGAGAAAATTAAATCTCAAATTGGTGATGATCGAAATGAAATGACTGGAATGGAGAATTTGTTAGATGGTCAGTTTCCATTTATTCGTCATCAAGAAAAAGAATGTATTTCAACTCAAGAAGACTTCGATATGAGGACAGATGATGCATCTAGTGAAAATGAGGATATTGATATGGTGAAAAAATTGAATGATGCTGCCACGACTCCAGTATATCGACAATGCGATAAAATGAAAAAGCTGGAATTTTTAATCCGATTGTTTCATCGGAAAAATATGTATGGGATTTCTAATATAGCAATCAATTACATTCTTACCCTATTGAAGGATTTACTTCCAGATGATGCAAATATTCCCTCAAACCACTATATGGCATGGAAGTTAGTTGAGGAACATGGATTTTCATGAAATAAAATTCATTCTTTCCTGAAAGATTTCAGTTTATTCTGGGAGGAAACCGCTGAACGAAATGATTGTATAAAATGTGGCGCATCCCGCTGGAAGTTAAATCCGATGGAACACCATACCACCTTCCACATAAAGTAAATTGGAACCTTCTATTGATCCCCATACTCTATAATATTTTTATGTTTGATTACATATCAATAAAAATGAGATGGCATGATACCTAGAGAATGAAGACTAATGATGTTCCGGTTCATCCTATAGATGGATATGCATGGAAGAGATTTGATGCTCCACATCCTAATTTTGCAGCTGATATGCGTAACGTGAGGCTGGGTCTTTCATGTGACGGTTTTAATCCGTTTGGGTAGATTCTTACTTCGCATAGCACATGGCCAGTTTTTATACACATTTATAATATTCCCCCATGGTTTTGTATGAAAAAACCATTCACTTTCATGAGTATACTCACATCTAGTCCTTCTGATCCCATCATTGATATTGATGTATACTTACAACCTTTAATAAAAGAGTTGAAACTTCATTGGGATGTGGGTGTGCGCACATACGATGCCTGTTCGAAAGACATATTTCAGATGCGTGTAGCTCTTATGTGGATGATCAATGATTTTCCATCTTATGAAATGATGTCTGGATGGAGCACGAAGGGAAAACTGTCGTGTCTAGTTTGTATGAAGAATACACGATCCAGAAGACTGAAACATCGCTGTAGTTTCAGTTTTATGGGACATCGACGATTCTTTCCAAAGGATCATACATATAGAATGAATCATTGAAGATTGGATAATACCATAGAGACCGATGATCCACCTCAGCGTATGTATGGAACTGATGTGATTAATGAATTGAAATATTTCAGTTTTCCATTCGGGAAGGGTCAAATGAAATCTGGAAAGAGAAAGAATGTTTCCACTGAAACCTGTTACAATTGGAGGAAGAGGAGTATCTTTTTTGATTTGCGTTATTGTTTAACCAATTTGTTACGTCGTTGCTTAAAAGTAATGCATAATGAAAATAATATATGTGAAATGTTGCTTTCTGTTCTTCTAAATGTCAAGGGGAAGACAAAAGATGATTTATGATCTTGGCGTGACTTGGTGGATTGGGGAATCAGACCAAAATTGCATCCTCTGCATATCAGTGAAAATAAATGGCAACTTCCATGTGCTTATTATGTGATGACACCTATGAAAAAAAACAATTTCTAGAAGTATTAGAGACTAATAGATTTCTTGATGGCTATTCAAGAAAAATATCTAAACGGGTCAACAGAAGAGAGTTGAAGCTAAAATCTTTGAAGACTCATGATTATCACATTCTACTGCATGAGTTGCTTCCAATAGCAATCCGTCATCTTTTGTACAATAATTTAAGGGTTACTGATATTCAGTTGTGCCATTTGTTTAGAGATCTTTGTGTTAAGAATTTGTCAAAGTATTTCTTGCAAAAAATGTTGATAGATGCCCCATTAATTTTGTGTGAGTTAGAGAAATTATTTCCTTCATCATTTTTCGCATGCATACTGCTTCTGACAGTCCATATTCCCACTGAAATACTTCTCAGAGGACCTGTTTCTTTTCGTTGGATGTATCCAAATGAATGAAATATGTACACATTAAAGTCTTATGTCCGAAACAGGAATCATCCTGAAGGTTTTATCGTGAACGGTTACTTGGATCAAGAATGTATGGATTTCTACTCAATGTATTTTTCTGATCTTACTACAAGAATGAACAGACCATTGAGAAATGAAGAAGATTAGTATGAAAAAATTGAACCAAGTTTTCCATCACTTCCTCAAACAAGAGGAATTCCTAGATTATATACATTGAAGACATTAAGCCATGAAGATCAGGAGATGGCACATTGCACAGTTTTTTTTCAACTGTGATTTGTTCGATGACTATATCAGGTAACTAAATTGAATATTTATATCTTACATATATATCTATTAAACTATTCATATTTTTTATCTATAGGGAATATAAAACAATGAAAAATAGAAAGCATATTTCTTTATCTTTGAGAAGGAGAAAGACATTTCATAGCAAAGAGTTTTCTGCTAGATTAAAATTGAAGGTAAAAATATTAGTGTTTAAAATAATTATATCAATATTTAATTAAGTTTAATAGTCTTTTATATTGCAGGTATTGATTTTGTCTGCTGACTCTATCTCTGAGGAAATAAAAGCTTTTGATTTTGGTCCTAATATCGTGGTTCGTGACTGTAAATCAATTGTTATCAATGGGTACAAATTTATTGTCATTGAACGAGAAAATAACATGAGAACACAACATGATGGTGTTATGGTTACTGCCACAACAGATTGTTATGCCAGTGCATCAGATAGTAGACCGCGATTTGAAAATGTGGGTTATTATGGAGTTGTTGATAAAATAATAATATTGGATTATTACTCTCATGGACAAGTCACAATGATGAACTTCAATTAGTTTGATTTGATGACGAGATAGAGAATATTTATTGATGATTGTGGATTTTGAGTAATTAATATGACTCACACTCTTACTACCGAAGAACCAAATGTGTTGGAATCAATGGAAAAAACAAGTTTTTTATGTCAAAGACCAACTTCGACCTGAATTTGGTGTCATAGTTGAAGTAATTCCAAGACATATTTTTGATGATGGTGATGATGGAATTGAAACTTTCCCTAGTTCCATTGGAAATAATCCATTTATTTCTTTTGATGACTCCAACAGCTCAATTGTCAGAGTTGATTGTGAACCTGAAGTTGTGGTTGAAAATATATAGAATCATTCATCCATGTTCTCAATTCTTTTGGTTTACCTCGATTTGGGTTGTTAAGGTTGGTAATATTCAAATTCATATAGTATTGATCACAAATATGTTTTAGCTGACTTGACTGTTATGTGAATTTTCAATGTTTATTGGTTGCAGTTTTATTTGAATTGCATTTTCTAATTTGGAATTGAACTGTATTCAAACCTAGTCAAACAATATTTCTAACATGATGAACATTACAACTTGTATGATTTATTAAATCCATTCAATATCTTGTAAGACAATTGATATCTAAATTACCAATGAATCCCCCTATTCCCTCATATATTTAGTTTTTTGGGTTACACATTAGTTTCCCTTTTCTAATTAATTATATATTTGTTTTTAAAAGCAGGAAATGCAACCAATTGAAGAGAGGCGATACAAACAAATGACGGAGAACAATCGTCGAATGATGCATATGGGCGTTCCACCATTAGTGCATGTAGTGAGTACTTTATTTCAAATATATATATTTAAATAATATATAATTTCATGTGATTAATGTTTTTGTAAAAATTTTTGTAGGATCCACCTATACGTCGATAGTTATTTGACGAGGAGCCTAGTAATGGTCCTAGTACTCAGGTCGGTGGTACGAGGAGGGTTCATACCAGAGGTGGACGAGCAGCTCCGCGTACCCGACTAGACCATGCCCCTCCCATGGACATGTCATCCTTTCTACATTATGATCCCGGTGTGTCGTTAGGGACACATGGGATATTTAGGCCTCCCGTTTTTTCGCCACCTTTTGCATCTTATGGCCCATCTTTTTCATATCCCATGATGATTCCCACTCCCTAGCCAGAATCCGGTCATACAGCTATTCCATCTTCTTTTCCTTCTACTTCTGTCTCTTCGAGCCTCTATATTCTATCTTCTTCAACTCCTGTTCCACCACAGGGTGTTCTATCAATTTCTGTGGATCCAGCGGCGCTCAGTGATCAGACTGGTTTAGGTATATTTATAGAACCCTAACAAATTTTTATAGAAATATTTATTTTCATTATAACATGTTTTGATAAAATATTTGTTTTTATTTCATAACAGATACATCTACTGACAAGAGGTGGGGGCGGGGGCGTACACGAATGTGTGCGGTGTGGAACCACCGCACAAAGGTTATGGTGGATTACAATGAAGAAAACCAGATGGTTGGGAAAACAGGGAAGCAATGTCGGAGTTTTTTTGCGACGCTTGCAGAATACTCTGACATCATTCCCGTAAGACCGCTATCATGGAGACATTTTCCACATGAGGTCAAGGATAGAGCTTTGTCAGAGATATGGGTAAAAAATCTGTTGTATTTAATGCCATGAATTATTTTTGTATTTATATGAATTAATATTTTGATGTCTGGTTCGATTTAATTTTCCCGATGGTGAGGGTGCATGACCGGCACGTCTAAAGGATTTATGTGAGATTTGGAGAGACTAAAAGCATGAGTTGTATATTGGCTGGCGTGTTAGATTTGGCACTGAGTTAGAGGTTGCACCAGTCATGGATGATTTTCCTATAGAGCAGTATCGTCAGATGATTACTCATTGGACGACTACTCAGTTTAAGGTATTAATAACATTTTAGGTATTCAAATAATAACTTTCATGTTTTCAATTAATATTATCTTTTTCATTATCAAATTTTATTTTGGAATCATCTAGAAAAAATAAAAAAACATTGATGCAAAAAAATACCTCCACACACTGGGGCGTACTACGATGCCAGATCATGAGAGGAAGTAGGTATGAAAACTGTTTATAAGTTTTCTTTATGACTTACACTTTATTTTTTTCCTCAATTATTTAATATTTTTCTGAAGTTTTCATATAAATTTAGTTTTCAATGTCATTGTAGAGGAAAATAATGAATATTGAAGGACGTGTGCCTCGAGCAAAACTGTTTTGCTCAAGTAGACGGAAAAAGGATGGAAGTGCCATCAACGAACTGACTCAGCAGTAGATTGTAAGTTTTAATCTGTTGATTTTATATTTTAATATATATTTTTTAACTTAATAATATATTTATATTTGTAATAGGCTGCTTTAGAGGCCCTCGATGCCCAAGAACTAGACAATGTTGGGTAAACTGATCACTTACATCAGGTGTTGGGAGAGGAGCATCCTAGTAGAGTACGTTGCTGACCTAGGATAGCCCTGATGAGGTATTAGCCCTCCTCAGGTATAAGTTTTAGTGCCACCGAGCTGCAGCAAGTAAGGTCACAGGCGGAATAGGCTGACAAAACGGCCATATAGACGGTAGAACAGCTAGGGGAAACAGTGCATTTATGAAATTTATTGAAGTTCTACATCCAACACTTCCACCAGAGGCCAACCCAGCTTTTGATGAATATATATCATCGATACATTATATATATGGTTCACTAGGTGACAGTTCTAGTGGTGTTCAAGATGATGTCCAGCGTGACGATGATGATGGAGAGGAGTCTAATGTGGAAGAGGAGGGAGAGGAGGAGGGAGAGGCGGGTGGCAAGGGAAAGGAGTAGGGTGAGGAGGATGGCATTAAGGAGGGTGAGGAAGATGATGGGGACAATGATGAGGACAAGGACAAGGGTGATGATGATGGTGATGTGGGACAAATCGATCCATTACATTTTTTACTAATATTAATGAGATTTTATGTTTACTCTATTCTAGTTGTTGGTTTTATCTAAACCCGTAGTATAGTATTAGAGTTGAGTTATTTTTATATATTTGCTATTTTCATGGATTTTGATGACTTTTAGTGGTTGTGGTGTATCTTGAGCATGTTTATAGAGTTTTGTGTGTTTGGGAACTCCCTGGATAGCCCCCCTCCTTCTTAGACCCTGGACAACCCCCACAATCCTCCTTGGACCCTGGAAAGCCCCCCACCCTCCTCCCTGGACCCTGAACAGCCCCTCGGACAGCCCCCCAGATAGCCCCCCCCCCCTCCTTTTTGGACCCCAGATAGCCCCCCCAAACACCCCCCGGACAGCCCCCTGCTTAGCCCCCCGGACACCCCCAGGACGGCCCCCCAGAGAGCCCCCTCGGACAGCCCCCCCACCCTCCTCCCTGGAGCCCCAGACAGCCCCCCACCCTCCTCCTTGATTTCACATGCCTTTTTTTATTTCTATGATCATGAAATGTTATTTTGGATTATTCCATTTTTTTATGTCTTGAATTATATGAATTCCTTTGTAAGCTTATTAGATCATGCTCATCAAATGCATGTGATGATATGCTTTAATTTGAATACAAAGCCCTGGTGTACATTCTCAATGTTATGTGAATTATGCCTTGTTTGATTTGGTTTACTTTTCAATTGTTAGGAACAGATATGGGTTATATGTTAAGGACTCATGGATGGACTCGGCATGCTTAGAGAATTTACACTTGAAATTCTAGGATGTATGCTTTGGTTTCTAAGGGAGGTATGCCAGGATGGTTTCTATTACTCATGAGTGATATTGGTTCCTTGAAGATAAAACTAAGACATGTCTATTTTTCAACATGGTAATAACATGCCTCGGGTGTGGCCGACACCACTCAAAATGTCTCAGTTTTATTTGAAATCGACAACATTTTAAGTGAAAAAAACAACTGGAATATGGAAAACCGACCAATACATTCGGATTGTGTTGATAATTTAGGAAAATGATCCATGAGTAATTTGTGACGTGTACGAGTCAGCCCCATCTAGATCTGAGGCACGGTGTGGCCGGTAGCACTCTAACTGTGTCTCTTTTGTTTAAAATGGATGGGATTTTAAGTGAAAAGAACAACTGACATACGAAAAACTGAGCAAACACATTCCGTTACTATTGATACTTTATAAAAATGATCCATGGGTCATATGTGATGTGTACGAGTCAACCCCTGCTCAATTCGAGTCGCGGTGTGGTTGGGATCACTCTAACTATCTCTCTTATGTTTAAAATGGACAACATTTTAAGTACAGACATAAAATCGACCAAAAGGATTCTGATTGTGTTGATACTTTATCACAATGATCCATGGGTCATATGTGATGTTTATGAGTAAACCCCACCTCAATCCGAGGCACGGTGTGGCCGGCACCATTCGAAGTGTCTCACTTTTGTTTGAAATGGATAACATTTTAAGTGAAAAGTAAAACTAACATACGGAAAACTGACCAAACATATTCAGATTGTGTTGATACTTTAGGAAAATTATCCTTGGGTCATTTGTGACGTGTATGAGTCAAACTCACCTCAATCTGAGGCTCGGTGTGGCTGGCACCACTCAAAGTGTCTCAGGTTTATTTGAAATGGACAACATTTTAAGTGAAAATAACAACTAGCATACGGAAAACCAACCAAATGCATTTGGATTGTGTTGATACTTTAGAACAACGATCCATGGGTCATATGTGACGTGTATGAGTCAACCCTGCCTCAATATGAGTCACGGTTTTTCCGACACCACTCAAAGTGTCTTTCTTTAGTTTAAAATGCACATCATTTTAAGTGAAAACAACAACTGACATACGGAAAACTGACCAAATGCATTCAGAATGTTTTGAAACATTAGTACAATGTTCCATGAGTCATTTTTGATGTGTACAAGTCATTCCCGCCTCAATCCGAGACCTAGTGTGGTCGGCACCACTCAAAGTGTCTCAGGTTTATTTGAAATGGACAACATTTTAAGTGAAAATAAAAACTAGCATACAGAAAACCGACCAAACTCTTTCGTATTGTGTTTATACTTCATCACAATGATCCATGAGTCATATTTGACATGTAAGAGTCAACCCCGCCTCAATCCGAGACCCGGTGGGGCCGTCACCACTAAAAGTGTCTCTCTTTTGTTTTTAAAGGACATCATTTTAAGTGAAAACAACAACTGGCATACGGAAAACCGACCAGACACATTTTAAATCCGTTGAAACTTTAGGTAAATGATACATGAGTCATATGTGATGTGTAAGATTAAAACTAGCCTCAATCCTAGAAGCAGTGTGGTCGGAACCACTTGAATTGTCTCTCTATAGTTTAAAATGGACAACATTTTAAGTGAAATCAACAACTGACATACGGAAAACCAACCAAACTCATTTAGATTATGTTGATACGTTAGGAAAACGTTCCATGAGTCATTTTTGACGTTTAAGAGTCAACCCCACCTCAATCTATGGCCCTTTGTGGTCGGCACCACTCAAAGTGTCTCAGGTTTACTTGAAATGGACAACATTTTAAGTGAAAACAACAAGTGACATACGGAAAACCAACTAAACGCATTCGGATTCTGTTGAAACATTAGGACAATGATCCATGGCTCATATGTGACGTGTACATTTCTACCCATCCTCAATACGAGGCATGGAGTGGCGGGAACCACTCGAAGTGTCTCTTTATAGTTTAAAATGGACTTCATTTTAATTGAAAACAACAACTAACATACGGAAAACTGACCAAACACATTCAGATTCTGTTGAAACTTTTGTAAAATGATCCATGGGTCATATTTGACATGTATGAGTCAACCACACCTCAATTCAAGTCACATTGTTGCTGGGATCACTCTAAGTGTCTCTCTTTTGTTTAAAATGGATAATATTTTAAGTACGTGCGGAAAACTGACCAAACGGATTCTGATTGTGTTGATACTTTAGAACAATGATCCAAAGGTCATATATGACTTGCACGAGTCAACCCCACCTCAATAAGAGGTGCGGTATAGCCAGCACCACTCAAAGTGTCTCTCTTTTGTTTTAAATGGAAAGGATTTTAAGTGAAAACAATAACTGACATACCGAAAACTAACCAAATGAATTCGGTTTCTTTTGAAACTTTAGGAAAAAATCCATGGGTCATATGTGTCGTGTAAGAGTCAACCCCGCCTCAATCAGAGGCATGGTGTGGCTGGAACCACTCAAAGTTTCTCTTTTTTGTTTCAAATGGACATCATTTTAAGTGAAAACATCAACTAACATACAGAAAACCAACCTAACACATTCGGATTCTATTGAAACATTAGGAAAACGATACATGGGACATATTTGACGTGTAAGAGTCAACCCCGCCTCAATACGAGGTGTGATTTGGTTGGAACCACTCAATGTTTCACATTTATTTGAAATGGACAACATTTTAATTAAAAACTACAAGCATACAGAAAACTGACCAAATGCATTCGGATTGTGATGATACTTTAGAACAACGATCCATGGGTCATATGTGACGTGTATGAGTCAACCCTACATCAATATTAGGTATGGTGTTGCTGGCACCACTCAAAGTGTCTTTCTTTTGTTTAAAATGGACATCATTTTAAGTGAAAACAACAACTGACATACGTAAAACCGACAAAACGCATTTGGAATGTGTTGAAACTTTAGGAAAACGTTCCATGAGTCATTTGTAATGTGAAAAATTCAACCTCACCTCAATTTGATCCCGTTGTGGCCGTCACCACTCAAAATGTCTCAGGTTTATTTGAAATGAACAACATTTTAAGTGAAAATAACAACTAGCATACGGAAAATTGACCAAATGCATTTAGATTGTGTTGATACTTTAGCACAATGATACATGAGTCATATGTGATGTTTACGAGTCAACCCCGCCTCAATATGAGGATCGGGGTGGCCGGCACCACTAAAAGTGTCTCTCTTTTGTTTCAAAATGACATCATTTTAATTGAAAACAACAACTGACATACGGAAAACCGACCAAACAAATTCAGATTTTGTTGAAACTTTAGGGAAATTATCCATGAGTCATATGTGACGTGTAAGAGTCAACCCAACCTCAATCCGAGGTGCGGTGTGGCTGACACCACTTGAACTGTCTCTCTATAGTATAAAATGGACAACATTTTAAGTGAAAACAACAACTCACATACGGAAAACCTACCAAATGCATTCAAGTTCTGTTGAAACTTTATGAAAACGTTCCATGAGTCATTTTTGACATGTAAAAGTCAACCCCGCCTCAATCCATAGCCCGGTGTTGCCGGAACCACTCAAAGTGTATCAGGTTTTTTTGAAATGGACAACATTTTAAGTGAAAACAACAACTGACATACGGAAAACTGACTAAAAGCATTCGGATTCTGTATAAACTTTAGGACAACAATTCATGGGTCATATGTGACGTTTAGGTGTAAACCTAGACTCAATCTGAGGCGTGGAGTGGCTGGAACCACTCGAAGTGTCTCTCTATAGTGTAAAATGGACTTTATTTTAATTAAAAACAACGACTGACATACTGTAAATTGACCAAACGCATTCAGATTATGTTGAAACATTAGTAAAACTATTCATGGGTCATATGCGATGTGTATGAGTCAACCGCGCCTCAATCTGAGTTGTAGTGTGGCCAGGATCACTCTTAGTGTCTCTCTTTTGTATAAATTAGACAACATTTTATGTACATACGGAAAACCAACCAAACGGATTATGATTGTGTTAATAATTTAGTGCAATGATAAATGGGAATTATATGATGTGAAAGAGTCATCCCCGCCTCAATCCGAGGCGCGGTGTGTCCGAAACCACTCAAAGTTTCTCTCTTTTGTTTAAAATGGACAGGATTTAAAGTGAATATAACAACTGACATACGGAAAACCGACCAAACAAATTTGGTTTCTATTAAAACATTAGTAGAACTATCCACGGGTAATATTTTATGTTTACGAGTCAACCCTGCCTCAATCTGAGGCGCAGTGTGGCCAGAACCACTCAAAGTGTCTCTTTTTTGTTTCAAAAGGACATCATTTTAAGTGAAAACAATAACTAACATACGGAAAACTGACCTAACGCATTCGGATTTTGTTGAAACATTAGAACAACGATCCATGGGTCATATGTGAGGTGTACGATTCAACTTCGCCTTAATTCAAGGCGTGATGTGTCTGAAACCACTCAAAGTGTCACGTTTATTTTAAATGGACAATATTTTAATTAAAAACTACTAGCATACGGAAAATTGACCAAATGCATTTGGAATGTGTTGAACATTAGAACAACTATCAATGAGTCATATGTGATGTGTATGAGTCAAACCCGCATTAATCTGAGTCATGTTGTGGATGGGACTACTCAAAGTGTCTCATTTTTTTTGAAATGAACAACATTTTAAGTGACAATAAATGACATGCAGAAAACTGACCAAATGTTTTCAGAATATGTTGATACTTTTGGACAACAATCCATGGGTCATTTGTGATGTGTACGAGTCAAACTTGCCTCAATCTAAGGCATGGTGTAGCCAAAATCACTCCAAGTGTATGTATTCTGTTTAAAATGGACATCGTTTCTAGAAAAAAACACATTTAAATGTGTATGTTTAAATGAATTATGTAGGTTTATAATTAAGTTATAAATTCTGATTTAATTCCGGATGTGTATAGTTTCAAATGAATTATATGTTAAATGTGTATGAGTTTGTTCTGTATATGTATGTGTTCGTTCCAGTGTATGTTTTGTTTGTTCTTTTATTGCAGGTATAAGGAGATTGGAGAATTACCAGTGCTGTGCAAATTGCAGGCTGCTGTGCAATTTGCACAGCATATCCTATACCAACGGTTTCAAACCATTGGAATAGGATTCATAGAAATTTTTTACCAATGGTTTAAAGGGAACCATTGGTAAAAATACATTCCCAACAGTTTTAGAAACCGTTCGGAACCATGGTAAAATGTTGGTTTTCCTAACGGTTCAGGGGAAACTGTTGGGAAAAACTTTTACCAACGGTTTAGGGAACCGTTGGGGTAGGCTAATTTTTATAACCTATCCCAATGGTTCTATGTAAATTGTTAGGAAAATCTATCCCAACAGCTTACTTACCAACGGTTCTCTAGCCTTTCCCAATGGTTCAGAACTGTTGGTGAATCCCCCTTTTCCAGTAGTGAGAAGATAATAAATCATCTTATGAATCTAGGGTAAAATCCATGTATTGGCGTTGGCATGAGTTACGACATTCCACCTATCAATTCATGTATCACTCGTGTTGGTCTCATCTTGATTCCATCCTCAACTATCTCTATCTCGGCTCCACCTTGAACCAAGATCATGCACCTTTGGATACTTCTTTCTCTAATCCACATTTATATGTGGGGAACTAAATGATTGGTTAAGTGGAATTACATAAAAAAGCTTTGGGTACATAGGTCCTATATAATAAAGGAGCTAGGTAATACCCATTGGGAATAAAAATTAATTTAATAATAATAAACTGAAAAACCATTAAAATTTTAAATTATATAAAACCAACAGGCATGGTTTTGGTCAAGTCACATTATCAGTCATACACATGCAATGATTACACATTTAAAACAACTAGTTAATATTAATTTTAATTCATTATTCAATAAGATAAAATAATATATATTTAATCTAATTAATTGTATTATTATTAAATTAATTCATTTTATATTATTCCATCCAATCATATTAAAATTTCCATCAACTATGAAAATAAAATAAATTTATTTATTTTATTTTAATACAATTGTACAGGGATTTTTACATGGAGGAAACTCGACAAGTACCTGTCTGAACTACTCATTATGGACCTATTTATATATAATCAATTCATACAAAATATTTTGTACATGGAATGTGTCATAATTTCTTAGCATGTACTTCCAAATTAACGCCACATGTAACACATGGATATTACATTACCTGTATAATTTAATGTGTAGAGTCTTTAATATGCAATGATCATACATCAATTGTAGTTTCAAATATTATTTGGAATGAATTAAGAATTTAATATAATATAAAACCTATGATCAGTGTGTAATTTCAATTTAATGTCCCACAAAAAATATGGCTAATGATGTTTAATAGTGTAATTGACTAAATTTAATATTTCCATATAAACAGGTAATGTACGCGGCATCTGAAAGCTGGAAACATTGTGTGTACATCACTTTTTTGGATATTCGTAACACATTCCCAAGGACTCTTCATGTTCTACTTGTAGAAATTTATGAAGTATAAAACATATAAAAAGGTTCCACAATGTGTTCTTCATGTTACATGGCTGGTAGTCTATACATGTTGCGTATTAAATATGGGTGGTGTATTAAATACATGGAACTTCTTTACCTCATGTTTTACACTTTGAAAACATGTACACTACATGGCATGTAGGAAATCTACATAACATGTAGTCTAGAAAATCCTTGTTCCACCTTGGCTCATAAAAATGTAGTGAATTTGAAACACACTTCGTGTAATTATTGCATGAAAACACAGAGTCCATGCGGGAATCTTGGTGAAATTAAAAAAAAAATACACAACATGTGAAAAGGATTACACACTATTTAATTTTTTATTATCCAACCATAATTATTGGTAAATTTGGATGGGTTATTCATATGAATTTTTCATTAATTATTAATTGATCTAGTTTATGTTAGTAAGAAATGTATAGGAGGAAGAATTTATTTTTATGATGAATCTAGAATGAATTAAAACTTGAAATTAAATTTATATTTTTAATTTATAATTATAAATGTTAAATAAATAATTATAAACTTGATCATGGCCACTCTGATACCTATTATTGGTTCAGGACAAAGAGGAAATGTTTATCAGGGTTGATCCTGAATCGGTAATTTTAGAATTCAATGGATCATTCACGTATTGTAAAAGATGTAAACATCATGACCAATGAAATTTTTTCAAATAACATTGACAAAGAGGGTCACCAGAACCAAGAGAATATATTTTTATATTAAATTTATAATTAATTTAAATATATTAGAAGAAATAATATCTCAGTATTTAGATATTTCTTTAGTTAAGTTATTGATCATACTAAACCCTTTTCAATCAATTGTTTTTTTGTATAATCCAAGAGTATAATCCCTTAGGTGATGATAAACATGTTATCCTTTGATCTCTAAATGATGCTGATGGATTTTCAGTTGCTAGCATAATGGATCAATCATAGGATGGTGTTTGTCTTGATCTCTAAAATGGTTCCTTCAGTCTTGAAGAATCATCCTTTCAATTACATTCTTGAGATGAAGGAGTAGTAAGGACAATACTTAGAGAATTATATGGTCTTGATAAAGAGCTCTATATTTTGATGTTCACAAAAATTATCAATTTCAATCAACCTCTACACAATATGCATAATCTTCTATTTATAGATATATGATTGGGGTTAAATATTTTTTAATTACAAAAAACACTTAAATAATATAATAAACCTTACATGACCCCATTCAATGTAATAATGATATTATTATTTTCTCATGTCAAGTTTTAACTTCCATAATGATAAATATTATTTTACCAATTTGAAAATTAATATTTATCATCATACACAGTCTTGTTCTTCTAGTCCTCCTTGGGATTTATAAATAAATATTTCATATCTACATAATAATTAATTACATTATGAATAAATATTTATTTAATTTATGTGATCAATAAATTCTAAAGAAAAATATTCTTTACACTTTTAAATAATATTTATTACAATAATTAAATTCAATTTGAATTTAATTGAGATAAATAGATACACTTACTGTGTAACCCTCAAGGCTTCATTGTTATTGACATTAGGTGGTATTTCCTAGAGTCTAATATTCCTGTCCAGCAATGGGTCAAGGCACCCAAGAGAAAGAATTTAATGTTGCAATTTTGATAACCACATATGAGTTCGTAGTGTATCATATAATCCCTTTGTCATGATAACTCATCAATCGGGTTTCAGATCCATGTCATCAACCTATATTCTTGATACTTATTTCATTTAATATCATAAAAAAACTCTTCATTTCACAATGGATATTTAATTTAATGTGAATGTTTTATTTTAATCAAGTGGATGATATATCAACTTCCATAAATATGGAAATTAAAAATCTTTTCATGACCAATTCATTAATGACACATCATGTTTGATGCACCCAACTTCAACATGAACTGTTTGGTCATGGTTTATGGAAATACATCTAACTTCATGATTCATGAAACTAATTCATAGTAATATTACATTATAATGTACATTAAACATGCTTGTTTATAGGAAAATATAATGACACATAAACCTGATAAATTTCTAATGGCGGGTTTGTTCTCATAATATCATGTCATAGAGATTACTAAGTGTGAACTTCAGGAGATGAAGACTCATCCACTTATGGGTAATTTCACCTGATAGTAAACATAATATATTCCCCATCATATAGTGTTATCTAACCATATAACTTGGATTAATAATATCATCATGGAATTTTAAGGTTCTCATCATATGGGGGAACTAATATGCATTTTAATGTAACAAATACTCTTACACATTATTAAATTAAATTAATATATAACTATGAACGATATATAATCATATATTTTAATAAATATTCACTTCTTTGAATATATGTATACAATCCAAAGTACAAATATTTAGTTATAGGATACTAACTCCAATAGATTAATGGTTTTACTCTGGGCCCATGGTAGTAATAGGCATGCATTCATGCATCATATTTAGAACATAGGCTTACATGACATTCACATTGTTGTATGTCATGATCTTCATCATTATGAGTTGATAAAAATAGAGGATATTTTTTATTTTTTTATTAATTAGTTTTAAGGGTATAAATGGTAATTTTATCTAATATATAATCTCATATTAATCTTTTTAGCACTCCATTGATCCTAGAATAGGGCGTTAACCATAGGGTTTTTTTAGTGGAATTTCTATCCATTTTTATTTTTTTTGAATATTTAATATTAAATTAATAAAATTTAAAATTTATTTTTCATGTTTTTTCAGTGATATGTATTAAATATAATCTAAAATTAAATTTTTTGAATTCATGGTTGATTTTAAAATGGGTGGTTTTACCTAGGAATGTTATAAACTCTCTTGAGGTTCCTGGGCTCAAGTCACGTTCTTTAAGCGGGATTTTCTTTTTCTTTTATTTTATTTTCTTTTCCATTTTCATATTTTCCCTATATCCCCCCCCCCCACATGTGGAATCAGGCATACATGATATCCCCCCCCCTTTATGATCAAATGAGATAGTATAGGGAGAAAGATAGGGGATAATACACTGATGTTTGTCTGAAGTGTGGTGGTTGTGTGGCCAAGATTCGGGCATAAAGATTTTTTTTCACTCCATGGTAAGATATTGGTTTTTTAGCAATAAATCATAATTTAGCTATTGTTATTAATTTTCAAATCCTTATAAGGGTTTTGGGTGTTCCATGAGAGCCTCTTTGGGTTTTTTAAGTGAATCGTGGGTTTTGGGGGATCATTAGGGGTTTTCTATTCAGGAAAATCCAATCACATAGAATATGGTTCAAGAACACATTCCATGGGTTCTCATTTTTTGGTAAATAGTAGAAGAATATGACTACATGGCATGTGTGTTTAGGATACTCCATGTAGATTTTCTTAGAGTTTGGATTGGTACTCATCTAAAAATATTGTTTATTGTTACATTGTCATATAGGTTATATGGATAGACCTTGTGTAAAGTACCCAACAAGATCAAGTGTAGGGTATTTTTCTAGTGGCCATGTGTGGAACACTTCCAGGTACCCCATGTGGGTTACATTCCATGTATGAGGGAGGCACGTTTTGTACTTATGAGGTGCATATCGGGTTGGGATGAGGTATAACCCCTAGGAAGTTGCAGAAGGTACACATTGGGTACATGGGGTACACACTGTGTACTCTCCCTTTAGATGTGTTTCACTTTTTTCCCTTCCTTGGAGTCATAATTAGATTCGTGAATAATACATTGTAATTTTTTATTCTTTTAGAGTGTCATGGTGAATACATCGTGATGTTTAGTGGCTATTGGAAAAAAAATTGGGTTATGTGAGGTTTAACAAGAGGTTTCCCTTCAGGTTTTTGTTTCATAGTTTTACCAAGGAAGTGTAGTTTCAGACCTAGGTGTGGGTCATGGTATTGTTGGATGAATTATATTACAATTATAAGAAGTTTATTTCTTGGTTCTTCAGACAGTTTCCAGAAGGCGGGATTGAGTAGTATCATGGATGGGTTTCTAGACCCGGTTGCTTGAGGTTTGAGTGGTCCAGTTTTTAGACCAATTTCTTATGGTTTAGTTCAGTTTGTGCCTTTAGGTTGGACTTATTTCATTGGGTGTTAGGTATGGATATGTTCTATTTATTAGAGGCCTGAGATAGTCTAGATGGTCCCTTGAGGATGCCCTTGCGGATGTGGTAATGGACATGGATGGGTTGGGTGTCAAATCCTCGAGATGAGGATTATTATATCGAGATTATCTCATGGATTGAGTTGGATGTGATCTAGGGGACCATTTTGGGTGCTTCATGTTTCATTAACCCTATAGACGATTAGTGATCGGTTTCAGTTTTGGAGACTTCGAGTGTCATCGTAGAACCTAGTGATCAATGGAAGAGCCATTGTGGATGTGTTCATGATGGTGGGTTCATGTGTTGGTTGGCCCTTTTAATATCTTAATTTGGGGATGTTTATGGTCTTTATTTCTTAAGTATCATATTTGGGAGGATAAATTTGGGATATCATTGTATTTTTCAAGTTTCTTGAGACTGATTGGATGCTCTCATCTATTTTTTAGAGGTGTTATGTGGGTCTATAGTGCTAATGGGAGATCTGGATGAGTGAACCCCATAAATTTAGGATTATTCTATAACTATGGATCCAGTTTCCATGCTCTCAGACATTGGCATAGCCCAGGAATTTATTGATCTCTATGTTGGTTATCAAACCTAGTTAGTTCTATAGGATTACTAGGATATGGAAAGGTTCACTCCATTTCATCACAAATTTCTTATTAGTTATTAATTGTGTTATTTGAGTCCTAGATCTTGGTGGTGGTCTTTTTAATTTTCTCGAATTCATAGGGAGAGATCCTAAGGTCTATAATTTTTTCATTTTGGTATGTTAGACACCTTGGAGCTCCTTCTTAGTCCAGTATATATTCCTAATACAATGTGGTTGGTTGGGACACATGCACTGGGACTTCTAGATTTGATCGTAAATGGGTAGATCAATCTTAGGTGGAACCTTAGAACAGAATTTTTATTGATGTATGGTTTATTTATTTATTTATTTTTATGTAAATTATTATTTTTTAGCTAGCGTATGCACGTCACATGTTGTATGCACTTATTATGATAGAAGATGATAATAACACCATTGGGGGTGGCCTATAAAGAATTATTTTCTCACCCCATGTGTGTGAACATTGATGCAGGTATAGACCTTATATATTTTTTTAGGTTGAGCATGGGTTTCATGGCCAATATAATCATATGAGCCTCAGCCCAGTTAGTGAGGACTCTTAAGCGCATCTAGGTGACCAGGGATCAAATATAGGCGGAGGCACAATTTCCAGGGTATTGTAGCAGTATTGAAGTAGTACTGTAGTAGGAACTGTGCAGTATTGTAGCAGGTACTATAGCGGGAACTGTGCAGTACTCTAGTAGGTACTGTAGCAAGTGCTGTTTGGCACTGTAGTAGCTGGGAGTTTTCCCCCGTTTGGGGCTTCAGGCCACCAATTTGGTCCTTGAGTCTTTTAAGGCCTTCAGGACACCCAAGCCTTCAGGCCAGTAAGTCCTTCGGATAACCTCAAGGCCATCGGGCCACCTTAATTGTAGATGCAATCTGAATAACCTACAAGGAACAAGCTCTATAGGAGGATGAGCAAGGATATTTCAGCATAGTAGAAGCTATACATATTTCAAGACTGAGAGGGTATGGAACCTACCATTGGTAAAAGCCTGTGCATGTACAAGATAGACTAGCCGAACAACAATGTGAAGGTGGAGAGCTGATTTAACGATGAAGATGCTAGGAAGGAGCAGTTCCAAGTAGTTAGTCAAGTTTGTATGTAATGTTTTAAGCCTGAAGGAAATGAATTCCTCTAAGGCCTACGATCCATGTCATACTTACATCTACAGGCCTTGTAATGGTTCCACCTCACCCCTTGAAAGGTGGATTATCAAAATCAATAAAAAATGAAGACCTTCAGGCCATTGGAGGGATGGTGAATATAACAAAGAAACAGTGGTGCATGGTCAAGAAGGACCAATAGTATAGATTATGTGGATTGGGTTGGAGTATCTCAACATATGTCGAGAGTCTAAATTCTAGGTATGGCTTGGGATGGTAGTGTATCCTTTTGAATTTTAATTAATTTATTTATTTTTTATATTTGATCAGACCAATGGATGATCAGTTGATGTGTTTCTTTATGATCATGATTCTATATGTTGTATTCCATTTGTTATGGAATTATTGTTTATTTATTTATCTTATGTACTCTAGTGTTATGGATTTGTATTCTTTTGGTTATTTTAAATTTTTATTTAACTGTAATATGAGGTTATAATATCCCCATAGTATCTTTTTATACCTTTGACCCTCATCTATAACCTCTACCATATGGGGGCATGATTAAGGCCTTTTCATGATCTATATAAATTGACGTGTGAGGTCAATCTATATCGGTTCATGAAAAAATTATATCAAATCCATCTTTTTTTCCAATATTATTACTCTTGAGGTCATATTTGAGTGGTTTAAGAATATGTCAAAGAATATTATGGACCTCATACTGGTGTATTGTGATCATATTTTTTATGGAAAGTTTATGTTTCCCTGGTGATAGGATTGATATTATTGGTTTCCCCTTGTATGGTTGTATGACTTCACCTTTTGTGATGCACTTGGGTTTTTGGATTAATGATTTATGGTTTTTGGATCCTAGATCCTGGATTACTAGTAATAGGAATATGTAAATTCATTATAGTAAGAATGTGGGATTCACAAGAAATGTTCTTTTTTGTGTGATTTCACTAAAGATGGATTTTTAGTTGTTTAATGTGTACAAAAACCTATATGGAATTATACCATATAGATTTTTTTTAATTATACTCAATTGAACCATGGGTATTTTCTTCTAATGAAATTTCATGTATACCTCATGTAGAGATGTTCTTTGGTGAAGGAAATGAAATAACTTCATCAAGGGATACATGGATACCCTAGTGGGTCGATGTAGGAATTGGATGCCCTAGTGGTGTATTGATGAGGGAAAGGATTCCTAAGAGCTTTTTATATTGGTCTTTAGTTTAAAAAAATTTATGGTTTACCTAATATGTTTTGTGGTTATGAATGTGGATGTATTAGTATTGAGATGTGGGTGATGTGATTTATCTTGGTTTTAGGTTGGTTTGAGACGGAAAGTTGGGTTGCTCTTCTAGCCTGGTTGGTTCTAAGTTCATTTTCAATTGCGTGGTGAGACAATGGGATAACTCTTATGGTTTTTGAAAGATTACTAGGTGGTAGGTGGTAATGGGGTTATCTTTTTCAAAAAAATATGGATCCTTGATTTTTTAATATAATTAAAGATGGTGCAATGGATTTTTAGAGCTAAAATACTAAAGGAGAATGGTCGGTGGTTTGGGAATGTTATACAATGTTTTTAGGACATGTATCATGTGATCATGAGTCTAGTTATGTGATAATGTTTCATGAGAGAGTGAAACCATTGTGTTCAAATGATTATGAGTAGGATGGTGTGTGAGGGTATATGAGAGTTTCTTGGAGAATCAATCTACCTTGATGAGGATAGTGGTGGTTTGCATGGAATTTAGGGAAAAATGTTGTTTTATGAGGGAATTTCTATGATTTTTATGCGTATTATTGTTTGGTTTTTGTATTGGTAGAATTGACCTTTTATGTGGTTCTATTGGATTCATTCAAATCTTGGAAAAACCAAGCATTGTAGCCTTAGTAAAGCTGTTGAGGTCGTAATTTGATTAGTAGTATAAAGGAAACCTTATAGTGGTTAGAAAACCATAGATTGTTGAAGGATATCTTTCCTGGTGAGCTGGGAATAGATGATGGTTTGTGTTTTAGGTTTGTTCTTTGGTGTGGCTGATTTGATCACATCAGTTCATTATGTTCGATAGTGTATGGAGCATGAGCTTTGGATTTTTGTGTTTTGGTTAGGATGAGACAATAATGAATACTCATATGGTGGGGAGTGCCTCATCAGTCATGGATGGATGACCCAATTTTTGGGAGATTCCTAGGATTTACAAGACCAGTAGGCCTATAGTTGGGGTAGTGTCATATGCACAAGTTCTATATGTGAATGCATAGTTGAAAATTTATCCACCTAGGCTTATTGGGGGAAAGAATAACTATGATTTTAATATTGTAATATCCTATGTTGTTATAGGTTAACTAAATCATATAGAATTTGAATTTTTATTCCTAGGTGTTTATAATGGGAAAAATAGTAATTTCCCCTAGTATATAATCTCATAATTATTTTTTGATAGTTTTTTTGGCATCGAAATAGGGTGTTTTCCCTAGGTATGGAGTTTGGTGGAATTATGATTTGTTGTTATTTTCTTAGAATATTTAATTAGTTAAATATTAATTTATTTTTCATTTGTTATATATGATATCACTTAAACAAAGTCTCATATTGATATTTTGACTTCATGGATAAGTATTGAACGTGGGATTTTACCTTAAAATGGTATATACTTCCTTTGAGTTCTAAGGCTCATATTGAGTCATTTAAGCAGGCTTTTCTTTTTTTTCCTTTCCATTTTCACTCATCTTTTCCTCATCCCCATGTTTTTTTGTGCATATGAAAGATCCCCCCCCCATTGCATTTAGCTGAGGGGGAAGTGGGAGAGGGAGAGGGGATCACACACTAGGGTTCTTTTGAGGTGCTAGATCGAGGTGTTGTGGCTACATGGAATGGATTTGGGGTTGAATATTCAAAGAATTATGACCCAAGTTTGGTCATTTTTTAGCTATAAATACTCATTTTGTTCTAATTTTTAAATCTTTATATGGGTTTTTTGGATTTTCATCAGATCCTTAGTGTGTCTATTCACGAATTTTTATATTGAGTGGATTGGGGTGTGGTCAAGTACACAACTAGTTTTGGGGCACATGTTCATCTAGGGCACATGGCCGTACCTCGTGTAAGGTACATTGCATGATCCCGTGTGCGGTATTTTTATGGAGGTTGCCTAAGGCACATGGATAGGTAACCCATGTGGGTTACACTCTATGTATAAGGGAGGAACTCCATGTACTTAGGAAGTACAAGCCAGGTTGGGATGAAGTACATGCCTAGGGAAGATGTTTGAGGTTTATGCCTTGTATATGAGGTACATGTCACGTACTCCCACATTGGGTGTGTTTCACTCATTTTCACACCTTGGAGTCAAAATTATACTTATGATTAGTCTATTCTGAGTTTTTCTTCATATTGGGAGTGATTTTGAGAACATCATGGTGCTTATAGGACATTTCCAAGATGTTTTAGGTTGTTCGAGGTTTGGAGGGTGGTTTCCCTTGAGGTTTTGGTTTGATAGTTCTCCCGAGGAAGATTGGTTTGAGACCAAGGTACAGGTTTTGGTATTGTTTAATGACTTGAATCAGGATTCTAAGGAGTTTATTTTTAGGTTCTTCAAATAGTTATTGGAGGGTATGATCGATTAATATCTTGGATGGGTTTGTAGACCTAGTTCCTTGATGTTTGAGTGGTCAATGTTTTATACCACCTACTTCAGGATTAATTTGATTGGAGCCTTTGGGATGGGTTGACTTCATGGTGTGTTAGGTAAGGTTGTTTACCTTGATAAGAGGTTTGATATGGTTCAGATGAACCATTTAGGATACACTTTTGGGCAAGGAAATGATTGTGGTTGAGTTATATGATGAAGTTTCTAGATAAGGATTATGGTATCAGGCATAGATTGTGGTTTGAGATGTATGGGATCTAGGATACCATTTTGGATACCCCATCTTATATTGACCATGTATAGTTTTTGTGATTTTTTTCATTGTTGGTGACTTTAGGTGTCACTATATAAACCATCGATCAGTGGTGTGAGTCATTTTGGTAGTGCATGTTAGGTTGGATTCTAGAATTGGTCAACCTATGTTTTATATCTTAGTCCAAGGGTGATTTTGGATTATCATTATTTGCTATTTTATGTGAGATTATACCTTTGAGAAATTATTTGATTGTGTGTGGGATCTGATATTTATTATATTCTCTTCTTTTTTGGCAAATAGGTCTTAGGTGGGTCTGGGAAGCTTATGGGTGATCAAGGTGAGTGTAAACCCCCTGGTTTGGATTACTCTGTAAGTAGGGGTTTTCTTTTCATGGTATCATGAATTGGTAGGTCCCGAGGTTGATGTTGAGATCCTGAATGGTTATGGAGCCTGGTTAGTTCTACAATAATTTCGGGATATGGATAGGTTCTCACTATGTTTACACAGAGTTCCTATCTTCAATTAATATCATTCTATTAGTGTCCTTGATCATAGTGGTGATGTGTGTTGTTTTCTTTGATGCCTATGAAGAGATACTAGGGTCCATGATTCGTTCTTCTTAGTGTTTTATACACCTTTGAGATATTTTTTTGTTTTGGTAGATGCACCTAATGCAATTTGGATGGTTGATCCATATGTGTTGAGACTTCTGGGTCTGGCTTGAATGGGTATATCAATCTCATGTGGAACCTTAGAAAATAATGTTTGTTCATATTTTTTTTAATTTATTATTTTTTGTATAGGAAATTCATATCATGGGTATCATTTGTTTTTTATGACAAGATATATTAAAACCAACATTCGGGGTAGACTATAAATAATAATTTTCTCACCCACTGTGTGTTTAATTTGTTGTACATACAAACCATATGTCTAATTTTAGTTTGGGCATAGATTTCATGGTGTATCTACTAAGTCCCAATGTTTCATGATCAAGAAGGACCCCTCATATGGAGTCTGAGGATCAGGCTTGAGTAGCTTGATATATTTCTAGAGACCAAGTTAAAGGTACGGTTCCAGGATGGAAGTATGACATTGTTCTTTTTATTTTAATTATTTATTCTCTATATGTTATTGGAGTATTGGGTTATCATTTTATGTGTTATAGCATGATCATGGGTCTATATGTTTCATTTCATTTATTATGGAATTCTTGTTTGTTTATTTATCTTTTGTACTATGATATTAGGATGTGTATGAGTTTAGTTATTTTCTATTATCATTTCACTATAATATGAGCATATATTCTCCCCCATGGTATCTCTTCATACCTTATCCACATTCATCAACCTATTCCATATGAGGATGTGCACAAAAAGCCTTTCTGGGAGCCAAATCGGGTGATGTGTGAGGTTATCTAGGACCGGTTCATGAAAAACGGGTATCAAATCCATCTCTTTTTTTATTATTAATTAGAAGATGGTAGAAATGTGGTTTATGAATGTGTTTGATCTTTTTATGGACCTTGTATTGGTGATTCATGAACACCTTTTTTGATGGAAAGTATGGGTTACTAGGTGATGTGATTATTTTTCTTGGTTTCCTATTTTACATTTGTATGGTTTCACCTCATGTAATGCACTTGGGTTTGTGGATTTATGATTTTCTATTTTTGTATCTTGGATAGTTAACAAGAGGCCTATGTATATGCATCACACTATTCACATTGGATTTTTAGGAAATTTTCCTTTTTTTTTTTGATTTTATTGATGATGGAGATTTAGTGCTTTAAAGTGTTAACAATATAGTATATGAATTTGTATAATATAGCTTATTATTATGATTATACTGAACTAAACCATACATATTTTATTTTGATTATAGTAAATGTGTATCTGATGGTGAGATGTTATTTGGTGATGGAAATGAATTCATATATTATAGGGATGTGTGGAAACCCTAGTGGATAGATATGGGATTTGGACTCCCTGGTGGTGGCTCAATGATAGAAAGGATGCCTAAGAAATTTTTGGAACAGTCTAAAGTTGAGGTTATGGTTTCCCTTATATTTTGTTTGGATAGGCATGTGTATGCCTTTTTCTTGAGGGGTGGAGCATTGGCATTTATCTTGGTTTCATGGTTGGGTTAACAATGTAGGTTTGGTAAGATTCTTGGACCTATTGTTTCTGGGTATGTTTTTAGTGGTGTAGGAATATGCTCATGGTGTAAGAATGATGATCGGATGGTGGGTGGTCATGTTTTTATCTTTTTATTGAGTGTGTGGTGCCTTAGTTTTTTAGAATATCACCAATGGTGATCCATCTTGTTATAGATAACATGTGAGAGGATCATAGTCACTGGTTTTTGTGCATTAACCTAGGTTTGTTAGGGTGTAACTCATGAAAGTATGAGTCTGATTATGTGATAAGGTTGTGTGAGATTATGTAACTATTTTATTTAGATGATTTTTAGTATGGTAATTAATGATGTACTATGCGAGTTTCTTGTATAATCACTCTGAATTGAGGATTAGAGTGGTGTTTGGTGTGTCTTTTCAGAAATAATCCTTGGTGCCTGAGAGAATGTGGACACTTGTTATGTGTATTGTGAATTGATTGGTGGAATGGACCATGTGTTTGGGTATTTTGGGTTAATTCATATCTTATTAAACCTGAGTTCTATATTTTCAGTGTATATATTGAGATTAATTCTTGATTAGTGGGGCAAGGGAATCCATATGGTGGGGAGTGAACCATAGACCATTAAAGGATTTCATTCCTAGTAAACCGGGAATGGGTGATGATTGATGTTTCTAGTTGGAACTCTAGAGTGAGTGATTTGGTCACATGTATTCATTATATTTGATATTGTATGTAATTTTTTCAATGGGGTTTAATGTTTTGGTTGTGAGGAAATGGTAAGGATAGACTTATGGGGGGGCATATCATCAGTCTCATATGAATGAACCTTGTTTCGGAAAAGTAGTGGGAACTATGGGACCGGTGTATAAATGATTGATATAGCATCATATACACCAATTCTCAGGTTGAAATCATGGTTTTGATTTATCCACTTAGGCTTCTTAGGGGAAAGAAGTTTTTTGGTGGGGAGATTGCAATGACCTGCATTGTTATGGGTTGATAAAATAAAAGAAAATTTCTATTTCTATTTTTGGGTGGTTATAGGGGTAAAATATTAATTTATCCTATGAGATAATATTATAATAATTTTCTGGACACTCTTTTTTCTTGGAATAGAGTGTTTACCATTGGGATATATTTCTATGGAATTTTGCGCCATTAAAATTTTTATGGAATAAAAAATACTTATTTAATTAAATAATAATTGATTTCACATGGTTTTTTTGTGATATATCTTGAACTAGTTATCATATTAAAATTATTACTCCTAGATTAATTCTATAATGGGGTTTCACCTAGGGAAGTTAAAAAACTCTCTCTGGCTTCTGAGACTCAATTCTGGCCATTTCAGCCAACTTTTCTTTTTATTATATTTTATTCCCTTTTATTTTCCCTTTTCTTTATTATTTTCCTCCAACTATAATGGATTTTTTCATATGTGAGAATTAATCTCCCCACTTTGTTATTCTCGATCATGAGATAATAGGTAGAGGGAGAGGTTATCACAAATTGGGGTTCGTTCGAGGATCTAGAACGAGGTGTGGTGCTACATGGAATGGATTTGGGATTCACGATTCGGAATTTTCTTCCCTGAGGTAAGACATTCTATTTATAATAAAAATATCCTTATTTTTTTAAGTTTTAAAACCTTATTTGGGTTTTATGTAGTTCCATGAGAGCAACTTTGGGGAATTTTAGGGAGAATCGGCAATTTTGGGTGATCAAAAGTGGTTTTTTATTCGAGAAAACCCCATCACATGGTGTGTGGTTCAAGAACACATGTTGTGTGTTCTTATTTTAGGGTGAATGTTTGAAGAAGGTTAATAAAATATGGTTTTTGTGTGTTTTTTGTTTAGTATAGGCCATGTAGAGTGGCTTAGGGTGTGGTCGGGTACTCATCCAGACACCCTATGTTAGGGTACATGGATGTGTAGGGTATATGAAAAAACCTCGTATAAAGTACATGACAACTGTCCATGTGAGGTATTTGATCATAGGACATGTGAATCACATGTCCAGGTACCTATTGTGGGTTTCACACCATGTATGATGGGGAATTCCACATACTTGGTGATTATGTTCTAGGTTGGGCTGAGGTACATGCCCATGAAAGTTGTTGGAGGTACACATCCTGTACATAGATACACATCTTATACTCCCCATTTGGATGTGTTTTTCATATTTTATAACCCTAAAGTAAGAATTAGACTTTCGAATAGTGTATTTTGAGTATTTTACCATATAGAACATGATTTATAGGACCCCATGGTGATTAAATGGTGTTAGAAAGATGTCTTAGGTTGGGTGAGGTTTGGTGGGAGGTTTCCCTTGAGGTTTTTGTTTAAGATTTCTTCCGATGAAGTGTGGTTTGAGACCTAGGTGAGGTTTTTGGGGTTATTTTATGACTTGGATTGGGATTCTAAGGAGTTTAGTTTGAATTTGTTTGGATGGTTTCTAAAAGGCGAGATCGTGTTGTATCCTGGATGGGTTTATAGACCCTATTTCTTGAGGTTTGGGTGGTTGAGGTTTTAGACCACCTTCTTACGGTTTAGTTTTATTGGAGACATTAGGTGGGGTTAATGCGTGTTGGGAAAAATTGGGTTCCACTGATTAAATGTTAGATATGGTTGTGAAGGGACCCTTGAGGATTCTCTTCAGGATAGTTAATAGATGTGGATGGGTTGGGTTTTAGAGACACTAGATGAGGTATTTTATGTCAGGCTTGGCCCATATTTTGAGATGGATGTGATTAAATGGACCATTAAGGCTACCATGTGATCTATTGACCCTGTAGAGGGTCATTTCTTGGTTTTAGTGTTGGATAATTAGGGTGTCTCCTTAGAGCTGAGAGACTGGTGGTGTGAGACATTGTGGTTGTGTTCATTATGTTGGGTTCAATTTTTGGATGACTTGTGTTTTACGGATTAGGTAAGGGGTTTTTGAGGATATTGTTTCATAAGTATATGATTTGATAAAACAAATTTGGGATATTATTCGATTAAATGTGTGACTTGATATTGACTAGATGTTCTCCTCTATTGGTTGGTAGGTTTGAGGAGGGTTTATGTAGATAATGGGAGATCTTGGTGAGTGAAACCTCTCTAGTTAGGATTACAGTTTGACTAGGGGTTTTGTTTGCATAGTCCCAAACATTGGTATGGAATGAAGTCACTTTTAATATCCTTGATATTTATGGAGCCTTGTTTTTTATGTTGGACTATCGGGATATGGATAGGGTTCCTCTACGTCAGTATGGAGTTCTTGTCTCCATTTCCAATCATCATGTTGGTGTCATGAATCCTAATAGTAGTGAATATTGTTATCTTTAATTCCTATAGAGATATCCTGGGGTCTAGAATTTTGTTCCATTTTGTGTTTTTTTTCCTTGGAGACTCTTTTTAGTCTAGTGAATATACCTGATGCCATGTGGCTTGGTGATCCATGTGCACTGAGACTTCAAGATCTGGTCAAAATGGGGTAGATAAATCTTGAGTGGTGCCTTAGTTTCCAATGTTTATTGATTTTTTTTGTTTATTTATTTTTTTCTATCAATTATTTTTGTTTATCTAGGATAGGAAGATCATGTGTTTCATTCACTTGTATTAAAAGAAGATGTTAGGACCCCCATTGGTGTGGCCTAATAAAATTTATTTTCCCACCCATGTGCATTCATATTAGTTCTCATGTGAACCTTATGTATGTTTTTCTGGTTTAGCATGGATTGTATAGTCGAATAAAAATAATTCTAGTGTTTCTTGACCAACCATGAATACTCATATAGAATAGAGGACTATACTGTAGCATCACTCCAGATGTCTTGAGATCGGGTTTGGTTTATGGCTCTAGAATGGAAGTAGAGCCTTACGCTTTTTATTTTTTTATTTTTTTATTATATATGGTCATCCGAGTGCGTTATCAATTAATGTTTTCTAACATGATCACGAGTCTATATGTTACGTTCTATTTGTTATATAATTGTTTTTTATTTATTTATATTGTTAACTCTAATATTTTATTTCTGTTTGAGTTTGGTTATTTTCTATTATTATTACACTCTAATACTAAAATATAGTCTCCCCAAGGTATCTCTTTAGACCCTATCCATTATTTGATATCCTTTGGCATTCCAAGAAGCGCGCATGAGGCCTTGTTTCAAGCTAGATCAGGTGACATGTCAGGTTGAGATGGGAAAGTCTGTGACATATTATATGGTTTTGAGATTATTTCTAATGAAAGAAAATATGTAAGTTATTTTGAGTGTCAATAATATCATTTTTGGAACTTTCAAAAATAACTTATTAGTGTTATTATACTGAATAAGTCCATCATTGTAACAACTTTTTCGACATGAATTATCAGATATGATATCATTAAGATATGTATATATGTGATGATGTTGTCTGAAGATTTTCTTTATTGGGAAAAGGGATACTGGATATTAATTATATCCCTAGTATGGGGTGAGGGAACATGACTTTCATTAAACAACTTAGGCTAAGATCATGAGATCTTCTTTATGGGATGTTAAATGTGTCAGTGTATTGTCCAAATTATATGTGAGAGGGACCAGTAGTGATTTGTTTGACACAAGATATTGTTGAGTCTAGTATATTAGTATATAATTAGTGATTTTTCCTATTATACTTGATTCAAGTAGTGAGATATGTGAGAAACCCAAGAGAGTGGGCTTAGCTCAAGTATCGATATTTCTTAAACCTGGGAAGCATTGGTAGATGCATTTTGTGATTAATTGACACATGGGTGATATGTGATCATGAGATATTGGTATGGGCATGTGTTATATTATGGGTGTGTATTGGGAGCATAATCACTTGTGGTGTTTCATTTTATGAATGGAACTAACATGCAAGGGAGGCTTGGTCAATTCATTAATTAGGTGGTATATCCTAGGATTGAAAAGATAAAACTCATGATATCAAGATTTGAGTGTGGAGTAGGGTAGTGTGTACACCTAATTTGATATTATAATCTATAAAAAATAGTGGTATTTAGTAATTATTGAGATAATGGACTGCATACTCTCTTAACATAGGAATAATAGGGGTGTTTTCATACTTCGTGGTACGTAAGTGTGATGGGAAAATCTACTATCCTCCTTGTAATAATGTGATTATTGATCATGTAACCACAATCATTAGGGGGTTTTATGTAATACATGTCAATTGGAGAATGTGGAAGGACATTACATGGCCTTAAGAGACATCCCAAAGATTCCAAAGGCTGGCTGTAAATTCCAAGGGCTTCATTAATAGTTGTGGGAAAATCTTCCCTTTCCAAATAAAACAACCAACTAAACAACACATGACCAAATAAACCACTACATGATGCATGATAACAATGAAATAAAACTAAAACATTTATTTATATCAAAACCAAATAAATAGAGTACCACCAATGGAGACTAAAAAACAACCAAGTACACAGTGGAATACTACAAAGCCAATAAAACTCAATGACAACAACAACTCAAAATCTCCAACCTTCCACATGCTCCACTCCACAAAATATCCCAAGTGTCACTATGCGTCACTAGAAAATTTTGATACTTTTCCTTTTACCATGTCCTGATAAAAGACTTCTATAAAAGCCCTAAGGTTTTAAAGAAAGAGTGAGTAATAAAACTCAATAGGCTTTCCTTGAATGACTTCCCAATTCATTAAACTGGGATAGAATATGTTAGCACATATATATAAAATAGTTTATATAAAATAATTTATAAAATAGTTTATATCAAAATATAAACATGTTCCATAGTAAAATAGTTTTCTCAAATAAACCAAGTTACAAGGGAAGAAATCAAACAATGATCTAAAACCATTGCATAAAATACATTTTATCATAACTTGTTGATTTCCATTTACCCACACATCAAACCATGCCTGAAACTTGGACCTCCTTATACTCACAGGTGGTGAGTAATACTTTAACAAAGTTATCACTTAGTGAACCATTTGATAGGGTAAATCCCTGACCCATATCTATACCACTAATGATGTGGGAGACTTCTACCCTTATCTATCCTGAATACACATGAACACACACAACCATTATGCCAAAAACCAATGTCAAATCAACCTTTTCAAGCCTTTTAATAAAATTGCACTTTTATTGAGAAACTTTCAAATAATCTGTTTCAATAAAACAAACCTTTTATTAAAAACATTTTTCCATGAAATAAAACCAAACAATAATTTTAAAATCATCATTTTAAAATCTAGTTACAAATTTAAATTTCCACAAAAATGCTCAATTTACATAATTCTATAAATTTCCACTAAATAGGGTTTATAACAAGATATTTACAATAATTTCACAACCAATTTCAATCAAAACAATAAATTTGATACTAATCATTCATATTATAATTAAAGGTGTCGAGAGTGAATCCACCTACCTTGGAATACTTGGAAAAATGGAAAATAACATGAAAACGTCCACAAAACTAGGTAAAATATCCAAAAACCCGCATTATATATCTTAACCTAACATAAAAAATCCAAATATAATCATATTTAGCAAAAAACATACCTTTGATATATCCAATTTGGATGTAGATATAAGAAATAAAGAGATAGGTAGAAGTAAATATAACAAAAAACAAGTAAAACCACCATAAACAATGACTTACTATGAGAATATAGCTACAACGCACCAAGGGAAGCCTCTGGATCACCTATTGATCAATGGGAGAAGACTCTTTAGCCATTGAGAGGATGAAATCCTGTGTTACGGTCATTTTAGGGAAAATAGAGGTTAAAGGCTAATCCTGACCTAGATCTAATTTTTGTGGGTCTGATTTTTAACATGTGCATGGTTAGCCACACCGTTAGGAAAACACCATACTAATTGTGCACTAGCCACTGCCTCAACGGGGGACCTCACATGGTTGGATCGCATGGTTAGAAGAACCGTGCACTAACCATGAAAAATATCATTGTCCTGTGTTGCACGGTTTTTCCTTGGTAGCATCATGGTTTGGCTAAACCATGTGCTTTCATGTGTGCCTCCTCCTTACGCCATGCCTAATTGTGCATAGTTTCTTGTAGTTGTTTCATGGTTTCCATGAACCATGAACCCCTATAAAATCCCTAAAAACATTCAAAAATCTTTCAAACATTACCCAAAAACTTTATATACTTAAAAGTCATAAAATAAAGGATACTTACTTCAAATAGAGGGTGATACATTCTCCCCACCATTGTCCTTTATGTCCCCAAAAAGTTGAAAACCACCATTGCTCTGAAAGAGTTATGGAAATTTATCTTTCATTTCCTTCTTGTGTTTCCAAGTATCTTCCTAAATCAGACCATGTTGACACAAAACCCACACTAGAATGATACGTTTTCCACTCAATATATTATCTATTCTATCCAAAGTTTGCATTGGAATGTTCAACATCAAAGAATCCATCTCTTGGTCAATGTGATCCCATCGAATCACATGGTTAGGATCGGGCTGATACTTTTAAAACTGAGATACAAGAAACACATTATGGACAACATTGAACCATGGTGGAAATGACAAATGATATTCCACCTCTCTAACTCATTCATGTATCTCGAAATGTTCTATTTATGGAGGGGGTAACTTTATCTATTCCCCAAAACCTCGATGCCCAAGCCTTTGAGAGATCTTCAAGAACATGTAATCACTCACTATAAATGGCAACGGCCATCAACGATGATCTGCATATGATATTTGACAGCTCTAAGCCATATCCATCTATTTTGTGATAAACTAAATCTTCTCCATTGTTTCTTGGATAAAGCTCAGGACAACTACTGAATTCTCACCAATTTCTACCCAAAAAGTCGAGAATGATAAGGATTACCATAAAATTCTTCAAAAGGATCCATATATTTCGAGTCCTGATAGCTTATATTATATGAGAACTCCAATAATGGAACGTTATCTTACCATGATACACTAAAATCTATCACACCAGCCTTCAACATGACATCTAAGGTTTGTATCATCCTTTCAGATTATTCATACATCTGAGGATGATACCCCATACTCATTATCAATTGATTCCCAAGGGATTTCTGTAAAGATTTACAAAAACAAGACGTAAACCTCATATATCTGTCTGAAACTGTTGAAACTAATATTCCATGCCTCTTTACCACTTCTTGGATATATATTTCTGAAAAGTCCTACACCATATAAGATTCATGAATTGGAATGAAGTGATATGACTTTGTGTGTTGATCCACTATCACCCATATAGAATCATGTTTCAGAACAATTCTTAGGGTACATATTACAAAATCCATAGTTATCTTATCCCATTTTAAAACTATAATAGGTAAATACTGCCACATACTTGCTGGTCACTGATTCTCTACCTTAACTTTCTAATAGGTTAATTATCTGGAAATAAACTCTGCCACCTTTTTTTCATTCCGACCCACCAATACTATGCTTTAAATGGCTTAAACATCTTCTGTATTTAAAGATGAAAAACTCATATTGAATGGTGGTAAGAATAAAGCATTTTTTCCTAACAATCCAAAGGCTTGACCATCTTATTTTTTGAACTAAAAAACTAAACTCTCATGTGAATTCCATCCCTCAATGATCTCCCCACCATTGAGTTTTGAACTCATAGTCACACATTCTGCATTAGATTTTTATGCCTCTTTAACCATGTTCACCAAATCCGGAACAAATGAAACATGAAATAACACCACAACTTCACCTTGGTCTTCACATTCCAAGTGCATTTTTTATAGGTTTAACATCAATTTCCACTCATATAAAGCTTCTATTTCCATCAGAGCATATGGCTTTCTGCTTAATTCATATCCCATCAAATTTCGTTTTCTTGGTGTATACATCAATTCAAATTCAAAAATTTGGAGATAATCTATCCATATTTTTTGTATCATATTGAAATACCTTTTCTATAAAATATTTTTCAAGATCTTGTGATCTATAAACACTCTAAATTTCTCACCAAAGAGGTAATGATGCCATATCTTCAAAGAATGAACTATGTCAGCTAGCTCCAAATCATGGGTTAGGTATTTCTTCTCATGAATCTATAATTTCCATAAGCTGAATGAAACAAAATGATCTCCCTGCATGATATCACGTCCCAACCTGAATCCTAAAGTATCATAATAAACCACATACCCTTGTCCTGAGATTGGAAAAATCAATATTGGTTCTAATGTAAGTCAACCTTTAAGCTTTTTAAAATACTTATGATATAATTCATTCCATTAGAATGGAGAATTATTCATTGTAAAAGATTTCATAGGTGAATATTGTCATGAGAAATCTTGAAAAAAGTGTTGGTAATAACAAGCTAGAATAAGGAAAGTCTTTATCTCGAAGACATTCTTTGGCAGTTGCCAAAAGATAATAGCTTCTATCTTTTCCGGATCCATAGAAACATGGTTTTCAGATATTATATGTCCAAGTAAGCATACCACTTGTATAAAAAATCACACTTTGAAAATTTGTCATACAACCGATGATTCCTCAATATTCCCAACACTATCCCCAAGTGTTGATCATGATCATCCCTTATCCTTGAATACACCAATATTTCATCCACAAACACCACCACAAAAGAATCCAGAAACCAATGAAATATTCAATTCATCAATTACATATATATTTATGGTGTATTCATAAGACCGAAAGGAATTACCACACATTTCTAATATCCATATCTACTCCTGAAATCTAGATTTCAAATATCCTCTTTATTGACTTGTAATTGGTGATATCCGGATCGCAAGTAAATTTCATATAACCATTCATCTCCCCTAAATTGATTGAATAGATCATCAATTTGTAGAATTGGATACATATTCTTTATCATAAATTGGTTAAGCTTATGATAATCTATGCACAACTGAATAGTTCCATATTCTTTTTTGAAAAACAAGACAAGTGTTTCCCATAGAGACATGCTCGGCCAAATGAACAATTTTCTTTCCATCTCTTCTAATTTCACTTTCATAACCCTTAGTTATATTGGTTCAATCTGATAAGATAAAAGGGAAATAAGAATGGTCCCCAGATGGAGATCAATCATAAACTTCACTTCTCTCATAGGTGTACATCCTAATAAATTTTTAAGAAATACATCTGGAAAGTGATTAATTATTTCTAGAAAACTATTACTATAAATCTATTCCACTGATGTCAAATAAAATAATATCAACTAGTATAATATTTTTCCACCTATTGGTGACCACAAGCATGATTCACCTACCTTTACATTTCAGTCTCCTCAATATAAATTTTAAATTACATCTTCATTTGTAAAACTGACCTTTTTGGTAAAATAGTCGATGTGATCCTTGAACACTATCAACTTATCCATACCTAGGACTATATCATAGACATCCATCTGAATCATAGAAAAATCACAAATCATCTCACCTCTATCAACAGTTACAGAACATGCTCTTCATATAATGGCTCGATTCTCTCTTTGACCAAGAGAAGTTTAATGTTTTAACATAGAAGGCATCATCTCAACTTTTAAACTCAGAAAATCCACAGAATGAGAAACAATAAAGGAATGGGATTCACTTATATCAAAAAAAATATTGAATAAGGGTATAATTAAAAATAATCATACTCGCACTGTAGATGGTCCAAATTTATCATCCACAATAACCTTCAGAGCTCCATATAATTTTTTGCACATAGAACTTTGTTCTCTATTTCCTTGTTGATATTGAACTGGCTAAGGAGTCATGGTATTCCTAGAATCACCATGGCTATCTCTATTCTATTTACAAGATTGATTTTTTTCCCATCCCATCAAATCATATGATGCCCGCGACACTTGAAAAGTTTCCCAAACACCTGTCCTTGGAGCACTGCGACAATAGCACTGAATATTCCCCATTTGATTTCATTTTTGACATGATCTTGGTGGTTTTTTACACTGTCAGTTCATGTGGTTGAACTAACAACATTGAAAACATCCATACTGGGTTTTTTGTTTTGAAGGAAGGCTTACCGATTCTGTCATATAATTTTGAACCATCCCACTAACTTGAAAATAGGTATCCCTCTTCCTCTTGATCCTAAAATTATAATTACCACCATTTCCCATGGGTATAAACATGATTCTTCCTCCTGTAGCTCCTGATATATCAATTTCTTCCATTGTTTCTCTACTGATCACCTCTATATAATCTATTATATAGAGCATAGAAATATTCAAGAAGATCTCCTTCCTCAGCCTCGATTCAAAGATATGTTCCTTTAAGGACACATTGGTAGAAACTTTCGGTGAAAATCATAATAAATTAATTAATTTAGCCATGTACTCCATGAAAAAAAAAATTCCTTACTTCAATATGCAGATGTTTTTCATTCTTTAAATTATAAATGTATGAGGATAGAGTTATTTTATAAACAATTATTAAAAATCCTCCCATATAATGCCTTGATCTACTTTATCATACATATCTAAATCCCACCATTGACATGAAAGATCTTACAATAGATATGTCACCAGTTTGGCCTTCATCTCTTCTGGTGTGCTAATGAAATTGAATTTATTATTTATCTTGTTCATCCACACCTCTACCTTTTATAGTTCAGAATCACCCCCAAAATATGGGTGGATTCTACTTCTGAATTAGTTGGAATAATCCACTTTTCATGTCTCATCCATATTGTTCCCATTGTTCATATCCTAAAACACCTGAACAATACTCTAAACCAGCTATTGGTTCACATGTGGCTCAGGTGTGACCAAATTTTCAGCAGTTTCCTCCAGTTGGTTTCTATGATGCCTACAAGGTGCAATTTTCTATACAAATCACAAATACCATAAGTATCACTCTCTATCAACTGAAGGCTTTATATTTTAAATTCTACTATGTCAAAGTTATCACAAATTGTTTTCCCAAAATCAAACTTTTCCATGATCAATCATTTTTGGAAAATCTCAACTAACTCTAAAAATAAAACCATTATAAAAATACCACAACAATTCTCTTTTCAAAATCATAAATTTGAAAACCATTTTAACAATTTTCAAAAATCATCAAATTTCACTAAATCATTACTCAAAAAGAGTTCTGCACTCCAAGTGGGAAGTCATCTCTATAATGAATGTCATGCTCATCTCATTGGTTAAACCCATGACAATGAGATTCCAATTCCTATAAGTGTATCCAAAATACTTATGTACTAAACTTCCTAATAACTTTAAGTTCAAAATAAAAATATAAGCTTTGTCTTTTTATGCGCACAATTTTATGTTCTGAAAATATTACTCCTTTATACCAAACTAACACAAGGAATAGACCATAAAGAATTTCAAATTAAAGACCAATAGAACAAAAAACTACTTGTTTTATAAATATATTTAAAAAAGAAAAAAAAGATATTTAAAAGGACCAAGATTGATACCACTTGTAACATCATGCCCCTCCTTATTGACTTGAGAAGCCATAAGGAAATTATTGGGCCTTAAGAGACATCCCCAAGATATCAAAGGCTTGATATAAATTCCAAGGAATTCATTAATAGGTGGGGGAAAATTTTACATTTTTAAATAAAATAACCAACCAAACAATCCATAACCAAATAAACCACTACATCATACATGATAAAAATTTAATAAAAGTCAAACATTTAATTTATATCAAAACCAATTACAAAGAGTACCACAACAGATGACTAAAAATATCCAACTATATATTGGAAGACTAAAAACCCAATAAAACATAATGATAACCACAACATAAAATCTCCAACATGATCCATGATCCACTCCACATAATAGGTCAAGTATCACTATGAACCACTAGATAAGTGTGATACTTTACCTTTTCCCATTTCCTAATAAATGACATTTTCAATAGAACCAAAGAAAATTGCGGTGAGTAATGAAACTCGGTACGCTTTCCCGAAATTACTTCCCTACTCATTCCACTAGGATAGAATATATTAGCAGATTTATATAAAACATATTATATAAAAAAAATTCTATTATAGTTTATATGATAATATAAACAAGTTCCATAGTAAAACAGTTTTCACAAATAAACTAAGTTCTATGGGAAGTAACCAAACAATGCTCTAAAACCATTTCATAATATCTATTTTGTTATAACTTGTTCATTTCAACTTATCTGCATATCCAACCATGCATGAAACATGTACCTCCCTAAACTCGTGAGTTATGAATCATCCCTTCACTAATACATCACTTAGTGAACCATTTTTATGGGGTAAGGGATTGAACCTTATCCATTTCACTAATTATGTGGTATACTTATAACATTATCCTTCCTGAATGAACATGAACACACACAACCATTATGTCAAAAACCAATGTCAAATCAACCTTTTCAACCATTTCAATGAAACTGTACTTTTATTAAAAACCTCTCAAAAAATTTAAATAAAAAACAAAATTTTATTGAAAATAAAATTCATATAACAAAACCAGAAATTAATTTTAAAATCATCATCTTAAAATCATGTTAAAATTTCACTTACTATAAAAATGCACAATTTCTATAATTATATAAATCATCACTAAAGTGGGTTTCCAACAAGAAATTTAAAAAAAATTACAAAAAAAATCAATGAAAATAATAAATTTGAAACTAAGCGTTAATATTCTAAACATAGAAGTCGAGAGTGAAGCCACCTACCTTGGAAAACATGGTGAAAATAGAAAATGGTATGAAAATGTTGATGGAACTGGGTCTAATCTCTAAAAACCCACCTTATATCTCTTCTCATAACATCAAAAAATAAAAATCTAACCATATTTGGAATAAAATACCTTATATATATATCTACATATAATGTATATATAAGAAATCAAAGGAGAGGGAAAAGTAGATCTATGGAAAACCTAGGAAAACCACCATAAAAGATGACTTACTGTGAGAATTTATCTTCAATTCACTAAGGGAATCCTTAATATCACCTTCATATTGATGGTAGAATCCCATTTAGCCATTTAGAGTAATAATTGTTGGATCGAATATGTAGATGTATATGTATATTAGATGGAACAATACAAGAGGGGGTGAATTGTATGTTTAAAAACATAGAGTTTAAACACTTAAAGATATTAGTTTAAAAGATCGTAAACTAATACAATTAAAACAACCACAATTGTATTGAATAAAAAGGTATGAAGAAATATAATACTATTAGAAAAGTGAAGTAATTGTATTCAAGATGAATACAATGATCAGAGTAATACAAGTGAGAGATTATACCATAAAGCGTATAGAATCTATTAATACAAAATGTAATAGAATAATTGTAATTGAGACAATTACAATTGAAAGTATAATGAAGAAAGGAAACAATAAAAATTCCTTTCTAATACAAACAGCAGCATAAATGTAAAAGTACTATAATTCTTTTGACCCAAAGAGAAGGGTTATCCTTTCACCTAGGATAAGAGGTCTATCTTACCATCACATTGGTATGCCCTCGATACGATGATCGGTTCATCCGTATGCCTATCCCCGGTAGCCCTCGATATGATGATCGGTATGTCTGTCTGCCTATCCTTGGCATCCCACAATACGGTGATCGGCAAGTCTGTCTGCCTATCCCTAGCAGCCCTCAATTTTGTAGGTAATCGGAACCTCTGTCTTTCAATTACTTGAAAGCCCTCGATACAATGATCGGACACACAAATCACAAAGCATGAGAGAAGTCACAGCGTCTCTCTCTAGAACTTGAAAAAAACAAAGTATCTCAATTGTACACACACGTTCATGATTGTTCTAAGTTGTCTGTCTCCCAGCCTCAAATGACCTTCTATTTATAGGCCTCGGGTTCCAATGGTTACATCTCCTCCAACGGTCATATTTCTCCAAAAAACTCGGAGGGGCTTGGACACCTGGCATCATAACGGTCATATTGAAACAGAAAGCACGACATCATTTTGATTAGTTTGTAACTAACTCAACGACATCGTATTGGTTAAAACAAGATATATGAAGATGATAAACAATAGTATGATTAATATGAAACTAGTGTTTTTGACTAAGTACCAAAACATGTAATGAAATTATGAATAGCAGAGTCAGTACAATACAATTGACAGAGTCAGTACTATATGATTGACAGAGTCAGTACGATATGATTGACAAGGTCAGTACGATATGATTGACAAGGTTAGTATGATATGATTGACAGAATCAGTATGATACGTTTGACAGAGTCAGTACGATACGATTGACAGATTCAGTATGATACAATTGACAAGGTCTGTAAGATACAATTGACAAGGTCAGTATGATACTATTGATAAATTTAGTATGATTAAAAAGACATTTGTGATTTCCAAAACAAGATATAGAAGTCAAAAGAGAAATTTTGACTCAACAATATCCCCCTTTTTTGAAATCACAACACATAAAGTAAATATAACAAGAAATACTTTTCTCTCCCTGAGTTATTGGAAACTCTTCTGAATATGAATTTGAATACAACTAACTCCCCCTTAGGTGTATACTTTCCTAAGGATTCTATTCATATATTTTACTTGGTTTCGAAGTATTTGATTAAATCAATCTCCCTTTGTAAAACATTCTCCCCCTTTATAAAAAATTCTCCCCCTTTGTGGTTTACAAAAATAATGGGGTCACTTTGAGTTGCCTAAAAGGGTTAGAGAAAATAATTTGCAGGACAAAAGAAAAGAATCATAAAAGTTATTACCAAACAAAGACAGGTTCCAAAAGAAAACAAAAACAAAAACAACAGTCATTTTTTTCCTCCCTTTTCCTTATTTATGGGCTCATGAAAAACAGCTTTCATCTTCTTTATTTCTTTCTTGTCTTCAGAATTTGAATCACCCTAAGTTCTGAGAAGCTCTTGTTGGTCCGCAAAAATGTGATCTTGATTCTTGATAGTCTCCTCCTGGACTCTGATTACTTCCTCAAGGGTATCAATTCTGTCTTGCAGATTCTTGTTATCTTTGGATAACACAGAATTTTTTCTCTTCAAAAAACAATTTCATCCTTGAAAGATGAAACCTTCAAGAATTCAGACTGAAAATCATTCATTATCTCTTGAAATTCTTTTACTGAAGGAATATCGGCTCCATGAGTTATCTAATTCAGCCTTTCAACGGTTTCTTTTTCAAGCTTATTGAAAGCGATATCAAGATCATTTGAAAACCTCCTTATATCTTCAATTGTTATCTCGTGGTCATTCACCGAGATTTCTGTTTTATATGACCACTTGGTCATCCTGTTGCAAGCTTTCTTATGAGCAGCTGAGGTTTCAGAAAGAAATTTCAAATTGTCTTCAATTGATAAAAATTTCTTTCTCAACTCTGTTACAGAACCAAACTTCTTTTTCTGATTGTCAGTAATGAAATTAATTTTCCCTTCTAGCCTGGGAAAGTAATGAATGGTCTTTTCAACCCTTCTTAAAACATGAATAATATAATCACTCTTCTTGAGAGAGATTGTAAGTTCTGAATCAGTATCCTCATCGTACGAAGGCAATTGATTTGATCGGCTTGAGTCAACAACTGGCTGTTTTCCTTTTGATTATTCTTTCTCTTTTCTTTCTTCTTCAACTTTTTCACTGATTAAAATAACTTTTTCAGTATGAGAATATTGAGCACCTTTCTTTGCTTGAGGGGGTGTTATATCCAGAGTTTCATAAGAAACAAAAGTTGCTTGATCGGCATGAAGGGTTTGTTAAACACCTTCACTCTGCTTTTGAACCGATTCCTCCCTACTCTTCTTCGAACTCTGAAGAAATTCTAAAAGAAAATATCCTTCCTCCTCTTCCACTTATTCTATCTCTTCCATCATTTGTTTTCTTTTTTTCTTTCACATGAAGGCTCTGTATGAGGGGCTCTTGATGCACTTCTGTGGTAAGTTGAGCACTATCTTCATCAACTACTTTCAAGAGATTTGAAGCATCAAATTCCTGTGCTTTTCTTTTCAAAATAACCTTCTTCATCTTTTCATCCTGAATAGTATCATCAACCCTTAATCTCTCAGCAAAGGCTTCGGCTGGATCAAGTCCAAACATTGGATCACCTTTCTTTCTCTGTTCCTTATCCTTTATCCATTTGGCTACAACCTCCTTACTATACTTAGGCTTCTTCTTTGGCTTTGAGCTGGTTTGTGGATTAGACTTTTGAGGAACAATAATAGAAGGAATGTCTTTGGCTGGCATAGGTGACAATTGATTTTGAGCCGATTCAGCTTCTACATCTCTTATAAAAAGTTTTGAATTTGGATCAAAACAAACATTCATCTTTTTCATCGTACTCTTACTAATCCAAGATGGATTCAGATCTATCAGGTTTTCTTTCAAAGGAATGTTGCAAAACTTCATGCTCTCAAGAATAAACTTTGTAAGGATAGATGGATACATAATCATTTGGGACTTAATCCCTCCTTTCTTGACATTCTTAATGGTTTCAGAAACATATCCCATGATATTTACTTTTCTCATATTTACAAGATAGTCAAGCATAAAAATATCAGAAACTTTCAGAGTTTCTCTATCCCCTTTCCTTGGGATAAGAAAACTTTGCATCCATAAAGTCACAAACCGATTGTCTGGAGAAAGATGAGCCACTTTTCTCTTCTCTTCATTTATAACAAACAAATATTTCTCAGCACTTTCTCTATTAAACGTACTGACTTCCTCTGGTAGTTTATGAGATGGACAGAAAGAATTTCCTTCTATTGGGACATTCAAAAAATGAGCCGCTTGTTTCACAGACATAGAAAACTTTCTATTGTACACAACAAAATTGATAGTCATGTCTTTGTCCAAAGACACGGTTTTGTAGAACTGACTGACTTCATCAAAGAGAATCGGAACTTGAGAAACAAGTATTTCGATACATAAATGCTCCCATCCTTGAAACAAAATGATTCTTCTGATTGTGGAATCATACGAATCAAAAATGTCCCGAGAAACTAACCTTTCTCTGAAAAAGCCTTTCTTTGTAAAAGTCTTTGAAGACATTTCGGCAGGAGTATTGGCAGAGGACTGAGACATATAGGTGCTGCCGATGAAATATCGTACGATGACTTAAAAACAGTGGAGCAGAGTTTCGCCTCAAAACTTGAAAATCCAATGTGGGTTTGGGGAGGAGGGGGGCTATTTATAGGCGATATAGGTATGACCATTGATCTTCTACGGTCAAGATTAGAGGAAAAAAATCAATGGTTAGGATTAAAATGAAAGAAAAAAATTTAAAAAATGGAAAGCACATGCCGGAGAACGTAAGGTTATTGTTGGTTTTAGTAGAGTTCAAAAGAAAACACAAATGTACGAAGTAAAAGAATAATATCAATCGTCATACCGATGGAAAACAAAGTCATTACCATTAACTGAAAAGCCTTTGGAAAACAATCTCGTTACCATTAACTGATAAGTCGATGGAAAACAATCTCGTTACCATGAACTGACAAGACAATGGAAAACAATCTCGTTACCATGAACTGACAAGCCGATGGAAAACAATCTCGTTACCATGAACTGACAAGCTGATGGAAAACAATCTTGTTACCATGAACTGACAAGCAGATGGAAAACAATCTTGTTACCATGGACTGACAAGCCGATGGAAAACAATCTTGTTACCATGAACTGACAAGCCGATGGGAAAAAATATCGTTACCATGAACTGACAAGCCGATGGAAAAAAATCATGTTACCATGAACTGACAAGCCGATGGAAAACAATCTTGTTACCATGAACTGACAAGCCGATGGAAAAAAATTGCATTACCATGATCGGTCGATACGATGGAAAAGAAATTCATTACCATGATCGGTCGATACGATGGAGAAGAAATTCATTACCATGATCGGACAATATGATGGAAAAGAAATAATACAATAAAACTATCAATATGATATACAGAAAAACAAAAACACATACCAGAAGAGTAAATAATTAAATATCATAAGAGAAAAAGAAACATAGTAAGAAATGTCCTCCCCCTTTCAAAGGGAGTTGTTTGCTGTAAAGAGAAAAGTAAAACAGGAAGTGGATATGAATGATTATTTTAATGTAATCATTCCTAGATTCTGTTTTATAAACTCAAACCTATTGGAAGGTAATGGTTTTATAAAAATGTTAGCAAGTTGTTCTTGTGTTCCGATAAATTGTAAAATAATATCTCCTTTTTGTGTGTGATCCCTGAGAAAGTGATGCCTAACATCTATGTGTTTTGCACGAGAGTGATGTGTTGGGTTCTTACTAAGATCTATGGCACTAGTATTATCACATAGAATTTGAGTTTTGGAAAAACTCAATCCATTGTTAGTGAGTGTGTGTTGCATCCACAACACTTGAGCACAAAAACTTCTAGCTGCTACATATTCAGCTTCAGCAGTGGAAAGTGCTACTGAGTGTTGTTTCTTACAGGACCAAGAAACCAGAGAATCTCCTAAGAAGTGGCATGTTCCAGATGTACTTTTTCTATCCATTCTACAACTGGCAAAGTCATCATCTGAAAAACATTTTAAAATGAATTCATTTCCAGAAGAATAAAAGAGACCTAGATCCATAGTGCCTTTTAAATACCGAAAGATTCTCTTTACAGCTTTTAAATGAGACTATTTTGGATTAGATTGGTATCTCGCACATAAGCATATAGAAAACATTAAGTCTGGTCAACTAGCTATCAAGTATAGCAAACTTACTATCATACCTCTAAAGATTTTTTGATCTATTGGTTTCCCAGTTTCATCAAGAGCAAGTTTATTTGAGATACCAATTGGAGTTCCAATACTTTTAGTTTTTTCATATCCATACTTTTTGAGTAAGTATTTAATATACTTATGTTGAGATATATATGTTTCGTCTGGTTTTTTGAGAAATTTGAAAACCTAAAAAGAATGATAACTCACCCGTCATGCTCATTTCAAACTCATACTTCATTAAATTTGAAAAAGAATTAGTTAAAGATTTCTGAGTTGATCCAAATATGATTTCATCAACATAGAATTGAACAATCAAAACATTTGTATTTTCCATTTTTATAAAATGGGTTGGATCTGATGTACCTTTTGTATAATTATTTTGTAAAATAAATCATGTAAGTCTATCATACCATGCTCTAGGGGCTTGTTTAAGAACATATAGAGACTTGGTAAGTTTAAAAACATGATCAGGATGATTTAGGTCTTGAAAACCAGGAGGTTGTTCAACAAAAACTTCTTCTTGAACAAAACCAATTAGAAAATCACATTTTACATCCATTTGAAAAATTTTGAAATTAAAGTATGCTTCAAAGGCTAATAGAATACAAATAGATTCAAGTCTAGCTACTAGAGCATATGTTTCTTCATAGTCTATTCCCTCTTGTTGATTATAGCCCTTAGCAACAAGTCTAGCTTTATTTTGAACAATGATTCCATTTTCATCGCATTTGTTTCTGAAAACCCATTTTACACCAATTATAGTTGTTTCTTTAGGTCTTTCAACTAAAGTACAGACTTGATTCCTCTCAAATTCATTTAGTTCATCTTGCATTGCTTTGATCCAATCATCATCACCTAAGGCCTCACTTGGACTTTTAGGTTCAAATTGGGAAAGAAAAGCAATATGTTCTATTTCATTTCATAAGGAATTTCTGGCCCTTATAGGTTAATTTACATCACCAATGATGTTATCACTGGGATGATTCCTAAGAAACAATTGATTTGGGTTTTGTAAAACCTGTTCACAAACATATGGTATAAAATATTCTGTGGTAAATGTTTCATAAGTATCTTCTTGAATATTTTCCATATCAGAAGGATCTTCTATCAAAGGTTGATAATCAATTTTTGAAAACATGTCTGAGGATGTAGGTTGGGATGATTTAAAAACAAACGGATCAGATTCATAAAATTCCACATGTATTGTTTCTTCAACAGCACAAGTGTTTTTATTGAAAACTCTATAAGCCTTAGAAGTTGTGGAGTAACCTAGAAATATCCCTTCATCAGATTTTGGTGTGAATTTGTGTAGATTATCTTTTGTATTTAGAATGAATACTTCGCACCCAAAAACTTTTAAGTATGAAACTTTAGGTTTTCGGCCAGTCCATAACTCATAATGGGTTTTATTAAGAAAATGTCTAGTTAAAACGTGATTTATAGTATAACAGGAAGTACTAACAACTTCAGCCTAGAAGTGCTTAACAATTGAGTATTCACTCAACATGGTTCTAGTCATTTCCTGAAGAATACAATTTCTTCTTTCAACAACACCATTTTGCTAAGGAGTTCTTGGATCTGAGAAATTGTGAGTAATACCTTTCTTACTACAAAAAGTTTCAAATTATGAATTTTGAAATTCACCACCATGATCACTATGAATAGTTATCAATGGTAGGTTTTTCTCATTTTTAACTTGGGCTATAAATGTTTTGAAATAGGAAAAGGCTTCAGATATCTTTGTGAGAAAATAGACCCATGTGAATCTTTTAAAGTCATCAACTAAAACAAATACATAGTATTTGCCTCCAATGCGTCTAGATTGTGAAGGACAAAAAATATCCATGTGCACAAGCTGTAATGCATTAGAAGTTGAAACTTAATTAATTGATTTAAAGCTGGTTTTATGTTGCTTTCCAAATTGACAAGGATCAGAGACTTTTGAAGAATCATATCTAAGGTCCGGTAATCCTTTTACAAGTCTTTTCTTTGAGAGTTTACAAAGGTTTCTTAGATTACAGTTTCTTAATATTATATTCCATAGACATGAATGGTCTTCTATTGCACTTAAGCAGGGAAAATTTTGGATCCTAAGGTCTTCTAAGTTAATAGTGTATTTATTCTCTTGCCTATGGGTAGATATAATGAACTCATCCTTGGAATTTTTTACTAGAAACTTATCATTCCTAAAATTCACAAGGTAAACTTTATCACATAATTGACTTATGCTGATGAGATTGTGCCTAAGACCTTTAACAAACAAAACATTTGAGATAAGAGCTTTTCCATGAAAAACAATATTACCTATACCAACAATCTTTCCTTGAGTATTATCTCCGAAGGAAACTTTTCTACCTTTTGTTTTTATAACCTTTTCAAAGAGATATTTGTTTCCGGTCATGTGACGAGAACAACCACTATCCATGTACCAAATATTTTTGTTGGTACACTTCTCATTTTCCTGAAAAAGAAATAATTAGCTTTTCGGAATCCAAAATTGTTTGGATCCAGAATGGTTAGATAACAAAATTTTAGGAATCCACATTTGTTTTACAAAATGAGCTTTATGAAATCCTAAGGATTGGGTTTTATTGAGAGAACACTCTCTTCTCCAGTTTCCACCACATTGGCACTTAGAACAAAAAGAGGTTTTTTGTGGAACAAAATAGTTATTACTAAAAACAGGTTTGGAATGGGTATAACCAAGACCAGAATGATTTCTCACAGGTCTAATTTGAGAATACATCTTGTCAAAGTTTTCCTTTCCACGAGTAAATTTTTACAAACATTTCTTTAAGGAAAATATTTCTGACTTTATTTTTAAAACTATGTTTTTATTTTCCAAAACATTTGATTTTGAACTAGAGTTAGGCTCTAAAACATTTTTCTTAGAAATCACAGTTTCTAGGTCCTTAGAAAGTTTATCCTTATCAGATTTGACTTTCTCAAGGGTTTTTAAAATACTTTCAAAATCATAAGTTTTCACATCAAATCATTAGAAAGATTTGATACTTCTTTAGTTAAAACTGGAATTCTAGAGTTTGCTTTATCAAGCTTCTTCTTGAGTTTAGAATTTTCATTTTCAAGTAATTTAGAAAATCTATATACTTCTTCAAAAGAAGGTAACGTATCATCTTCTAATGATGAAGATTCATCATTTGAAGATTCATAATATTTATCATCAATATAATTTTTATTTAAGGAGACATTTGAAATAGCTTCATCATTGTGTACCTTAGCCATGAGACAATGATCTTCAATTGGTAATCTGGCTATAAGTCCAATATTACTTTGTCCTGAGGACTCATATTCTGAACACTCATCTGAAAATCACTGCCACTTGCACTCCAAGTATCATTTTCCTTCAATACTTTCTTTGTCTTATATAACCTTTTCTTGTTTATTTCAGAGTGTTTCTCCTTTCTGTCTTTCCTCTTCAGTAAAGGACAATCAGGCCTTATATGTCCTACTTTCTTACATTCATAACAAGTTACCTCTGAATGTTTCTTATCATTCCTATCTTTCTTTTTGAATCTTTATTGGAAGTATTTCTTTCCCACAATCTTTTTCATCCTTCAAGCAAGATTGGATAACTCATTATCTGAGTGATCACTATCACTTGATTCTGATAAAACAACTTTCTTGGCTTTGGATCACGTAAGTCTTTCAGGTGTTTTAGCTTTAGATTTAAAGGCTACACTTCCATTCCCATTCTTATTCTTGTTGAAATCAGCATCTCTTTTCATTCTTGTCTCGTGCTATAGAAGAGTTCCAAAGAGTTCATCAAGAGTAATTTGGGAAACTTTTCTGTTTTTATCAATAGCTGTCCTTTTTTACTCCCATTCATTTGGCATTATATCTATAATCTTATCTAATAGAGCTTCATAATCAAGGCCTTTTTCACCCATATATTGTAAACTATTGACAATTTTCATAAATCGTTGTTGCACTTTACAAACCGGCACTCCATAAGGAAAAAAATCCATGATACTCTGCTCGAAGCATTTCTCTTCTTGTTTCTATAACCTTGGATGTACCAAAATGAGTGACTTATAATTTCTTCCAAATACAGTTGGCTGCTTCACATGAAGATATCTAACTGTATATATTCCTGGTCATAGAGCATAATAAAGTATTTTGTACCTTGTAATTCAGTTGATATTCTTGCTTCTCCTGGTTAGTGAATGTACTGACTTCTTTGTCATGAATTTTGTAACCTCCAGTAAGCATTATAAAATTGTCTACACCAGTATTGATCACAAAAGTCTTCATACGATCTCTCCAGTACTCATAATCATTCCCATCAAATATAGGTGGTCTAGAAGGATTTAGATTTTCTATTGACCCAATATTCATTCCTGCCATCTAATGAAAAAATATCTTTTCCACTCCACACGTTAGTGTAGTAAGTAGTTAAAAAATAGTGATATGAAAGAAATAGAACAAGTAATACAAATCAGTGGAAAACCTCTTCTAATACCAATTGTTGGATCAAATATGTAGATGTATATATATATTAGAGGGAACAATACAAGAGGGGGAGTGAATTGTATGTTTAAAAACTTAGAGTTTAAACACTTAAAGAGATTAGTTTAAAAGATCTTAAACTAATACAATTCAAACAACCACAATTGTATTGAATAAAAAGGTATGAAGAAATGTAATACTATTAAAAATGTGAAGTAATTGTATTCAAGATGAATATAATGATCAGAGTAATACAAGTGAGAGATTCTACCATAAAGTGTATAGAATCTATTAATACAAAATGTAATATAATAATTGTAATTGAAACAATTACAATTGAAAGTATAATGAAGAAAGGAAACAATACAAATTCCTTTCTAATACAAACAGCAGTGGAAATGTCAAAGTATTACAATTATTTTGACCCAAAGAGAAGGGTTATCCTTTCACCTAGGATAAGAGGTCTGTCTTACCACCACCTAGGTAAGCCCTCGATTCGATGATTGGTTTGTCCGTCTGCCTATCCCCAGCAGCCCTCGATACGATGATCGGTATGTTTGTCTGCCTATCCCTGGAAGCCCACGATACGATGATCGGAACGTCTGTCTGCCTATCCCCTGCAGCCCTCGATTTTGTAGGTAATTGGCACCTCTGTCTTTCAATTACTTGAAAGACCTCGATACAATGATCGGACACACAAAGCACAAAGCATGAGAGAAGTCACAGCGTCTCTCTCTAGAACTTGACAGAAACGAAGTATCTCAATTGTACACACACGTTAACGCTTGTTCTCAGTTTTCTGTCTCCCAGCTTCAAATGACCTTATATTTATAGGCCTCGGGTTCTAACGGTCACATCTCCTCCAACGGTCATATTTCTCCAAAAAACTCGGAGGGACTTGGACACCTGGCATCATAACGGTCATATTGAAACAGAAAGAACGACATCGTTTTGATTAGTTTGTAACTAACTCAATGACATCGTATTGGTTAAAACAAGATATATGAAGATGATAAACAATAGTACAATTAATATGAAACAAGTGTTTTTGACTAAGTACCAAAACAAGTAATGAAAGTATGAATAGCAGAGTCAGTACAATACAATTTACAGAGTCAGTACAATACGATTGACAGAGTCAGTACGATACGATTGACAAGGTCAGTACGATACAATTGACAAGGTCAGTACGATACGATTTACAGAATTAGTATGATACGTTTGATAGAGTCAGTACGATACGATTGACAGAGTCAGTATGATACGATTGACAAGGTCAGTACGATACAATTGAAAAGGTCAGTACGATATTATTGATAAAGTCAGTATGATTAAAAAGACATTTGTGATTTCCAAAACAAGATATATAAGTCAAAAGATAACTTTTGACTCAACAATAATTACAATGTTATGATTGGTTTGGGGAAAAATAGAAGTTAAAGGCTAATCTTGACCTATAGCCACTTTTTCTGGATCTAGTTTTTAACCTGTGTATGGTTAGTTGTATGGTTAGAAAAACCATGTGCCAACCACTGCCTCAATAAGGGACATCTCCCTGTTTTTGAATATGGAAATACAAATAATGTGATAGATATGAAAAATATCACTTTCTTGTGTTTCACCATTTCTCTTAGGTGGCCGCACAATTTGGAAAAATTGTGTGCCAGCCCGTGTTCCTCCTCCTTAGCCCTTATCCCATTGTGCATAGTTTCCTATAGGCGTTTCATAGTTTCTAAAAACCGTGCACCAACCATTCACCCTTATAAAATACCCAAAAACATTCCAAACTTATTCCAAACTCTCCCAAACACCACCTGAGCACTTTATATACATAAAATACATAAAATAAGGGTTATTTACTTAAAACCGGGGGTGTTGTATGAGGAATTTTTGTATTTATTCCCCAAATAATTAATGAATGTTAAGGGATTTTGGTGAGACAGGGTGAGTAATCAAAATTTAGGTGTGTTAGTTTGCGAGATAACCTATTAAAATGAGTGAAACACCTTGATTTGGTTTAAAGTAAGATAATTACGCCATACCTTATGATATAATATCATGCATGAGTAAAAGCAGGAACTTCTCTAAGGGTGTTCGGGTGTGGTAGTGAAAAAATCAATGAATCTATTGTTGTATGGTGGTAAAATCACCGAGGGTTCATGAGGATTTTTTGTTATATTGAAATGGTAAGATCATTTGGGTGTTGAGTTGTGATTTTTTGATCAATATGAAATGTGGTGGGGGAATCACTAGGTTCAATGAAAAATTGACAAGCCTAGTGGATTGGTGTGATTGGTCAGGATTTGGAGAGTGTATCAACTATAGGGATTTGGGAACCGATGAGATCATGGTACTACATAAAATTCACCACATCTCCTATACATAATATTATAATGTTTTTTATATAAATATCTATATAATTACCCATGAAACTGATAGGTTCATTAGATTTGGAAATTTAGTAACATAATACATTGATTTTAAAATAAATATATAATCACTATTTTTATCTTAATACATTTCACTTAGATATCACTATATTTCTATCACTACATGGGTTATTGTTTGGACATACATAAAGTAATGGGTGAACCACAAAGCCCATTATGGGTGAAAACTATATGAAACATGGGTAGAGAAAACAAGAGATTCAATAATCATAACATCAGAACAAAAAAATTAATAATCATAAAACATTACATATAAACATGGAATAAGATTCCAGGTTTCATATAATAATGGAAATCATTAGAATAATAATAATGTGGTAGAAATATAAAATCATGTCATCAGTAAAGACTCACTATCACGATGGCATAAAATAACGTGTTAGGCTCACTGCTCGTGCATCATACATTGTATTTCATAGGATAAAAGCATTACCCAATAGATTGAGTGGATATATAGTTATATTCCCACCTATTTAAGTATAATAAATCTTTTATATGTGTGCCACACAGAAAATATAAATCAAGCAGAAACATGTAATAAACCCATGAGAAAGAAATGGATTATGTAATGGTGTTAAAGGGATAACTGAAATGGTAAGTCATGTTGATACCCAAAACAAGAATGTGATATATCATATAAAAAACTAAAAAGTAATAATTAATAAATAATAAAATTATTCACTTTATTAATCAAGTAATAAATGTGGGGAATAACATAAAAATATTTTAGAGAAAAGAATAAGAAGGTATAAAATCTCCAATTATAATATTTGTATGGTTTTACTTTGGAAAAAAAAATAAAAAGGGAAACATAATGGAAATAATATCCCTATAAAAGGGAATAAATATAAATAAGGATGGACATAAATTAATCATATTATAAATATATAAAATTTTTGCAGGGAGATAGAGGTTTATATAGAACATATCATCAATAATAATAATGAATGTGAAATAACCCTTACCTCAATTCCAGATTTTCTTCAAACTCTCCTCTAAAATACTAATTAGCGAATTTGAATATATGAATTACTTGATCCAAATAATTTTTAATATTTATTTATTCCATTATAATCTAATTATGTTCATTTTTTATTCATGTATTAACTTATCATTGTTCATGTCAACCGTTTAGACAATTTTTTAGTTCATGGTTCCAAAATTGCCTTGATGTAATGATAAAAGTTGAAGGGAACAACCCAATGATTCCAAAGGCACCATAAATTTCAAGGTATGTGGTTCATATTATTCTATAATTTATGGAGTCAAAATATGATTAGATAATTACAAATTATGAGAATCTACTTCTTTGTTATTAATTATTATGGCTAAAAAATTCCTTGATCGTTCACATTTAATATCATTATTAAAATAAAAAATATTGAAGACCTATATAAATGATATTATTAGAATATTATTTTACATTAAAACATGTAATCAATTTTCAAAATTTCTCTGAAATGAATTTATGAAAAATAAATCTTCACTATTCACATAGTTGGTGTAAAACAAACAATGGTGAAATGATATTTTAAAGAGAGTTTTAAAAAGAAAAAATTAAATAGTATATATTATATGTTTGAAAAAATATAAATAAATATTCAAGGTTCTATTTAAATTTTACTTTTTTATTACTTATATTGTGGAATAGGAAATAGGAGAATTGAAATGGAAACATAGGTTTTAAACCCATACCTCACACCTTAAGTCATTTCCTTTAGATCAAACCTAAATCCTTTGGAGGAGGGGATATTGATAACACCATGGGCTTAAGGACGTATATAATAGATTATATAGAGGTATTTGGGTATAAATTTTTAAACAAAAATAGTTTTTTTTTCATTTTTCAGAATGGGGTGTTTAAATAGCCAAGATTAATGGTTATTTTAGAAACAAAGTATTGGTAATTTCATTATTTTGGACAAAGACCGTAAATGGAATTGATTCTTATGAATTTTATTTTTTAGGATTAAAAAATACAGGTTTATTTTACATTTCAACACTTTAAAAACTAAACTTCATCTTGGAAATATTTTATGCAATATAAATAATTAAAAATAGTTTTTTATTAGAATAAAATATAATTTTTGAAATTAAAATTTAAAACATTGGTTTATAAATTAAATATATTATATTGAAGTTAATTATTTAACACCTTAAATACATTTTAAATCACACAAAAAAATTATATATTTTTGAGTCATATTTATATAATGATTATGTCATAAATCATATGGTATTTTGTAAAAAATATTTTTTTTTGTTCACCAAAAAAAACTTTCTTATAAAGATTCATAAAATCCACCCTAATATAATTTAAATGTGGTGATTTGAAAAATTAATTCCATTTTATAAAATTAAAATTCTAAATGTTAGATATTTAATATTTAAATAAATTCATGTAATACATAGAAAAACAATATTATTTCAAATCAATAATATTTCTTTTGTTTTATGTGATCATGTTATTATTCTTTATTATTTAGAAAATTATTATATTATTTTTAATTAATTATAATATATATTTTAACTAAAACAAGTTTCAATATTATTTAATTCTAATATTTAAATAAAAAATCAATATTTTACTAAATAAGTTGAAACATACCCTATTAAAATATATAAATTTTATACTTAAAATAAAATAATTTGATAAAAAATTTATAAGGTTCTATATTTAAAATTAACTATTTTAAATTTTTAGATATATAAATTTTATAAAGTTCATCTTCTAATTAAGTGAAATTTATCATTTAAATAAATATTCTTGAAAATTGATTTCTTACATTAAACATTATACATTATAGTTAGAATAATATATCAATGACCATATTACTTTTATAATGACTACCCTATCCAAATATAGTGTCTATTTTATGATAATAAAACACTATATAGATGAGGAATTAATATTTCAAATGAATATAAAAAATAATTGAGAATTTTATTTCTATGTAAAATACATTGCTCATCCTTTTTAAGTGGAAATTTTTAAAGTGTTAAAAATCCATAGAGAATACGCTAACAATAATTTACACATTCAATTATTCAGAAAAATTATATATGTTTATGCCTCATAAAATATTATTTTATTATTTATTTTATCATTTTATACACATAAAATCCCATATGGCTTTAAAATTTATTATGTTATTTTCTATGGTTATATGTTAATATTATATACCTATTAAATCATATATAGTACTTTATTAAAAATTACATTCCAATTACTTCATTACAATTAATATGACTATATGAAAAAAAACTATTAATAAGAATAATGTAGTTATCCAATAAAACTTCATGCATAAAAATAATTAAAAGATATTTTATCAAACCATTTTTCATAAAATCTAACTACTTCTTCTATTTAATAATTATATATCGTAATTATGTCATTTATAAGGATGAATTAATATTTATAGCATGTACAAAATGGTTTTATATATCAATTACATAACAATAAAGACTGTTTAACAAATGGTTACATAAAAACATAGAACCTATATACCATAATATAACAATGTTAAAATATTTTTTCTCATTTATTCCTTGCCATATTATTTGTATCATGATTCTTATATGTATATTTTTCACTATAATTTATGAAATATTTATGTATATTCATTATATATATTGTTATTATATGAAAATATAATATATTTTCCTAGGTTTTGTAATATTTTAATATAACTTAACAAATCCATGCTTATAATGTTATGAATGTGAAGAAATGTTTATTCTATATATAATATTACAAATAATTATCTCTTTAATTATTATAGATAATTAGGATCCACGGAATCTATATCACTTGGTTATGATAATTATTAGACATATTGAGTGTATAAATTATATTTAGTTTTATTTTAACCAATTATATGAAATAATGGTTATCTTATTTTTATTTATTAAAATATAAAATTCACCTATAATGATATTATTTAATTTAAATGGATTTAAAATAATACTAATCATGTTTTGTATAAATTTTAAAATAAAAGAGAAATTATAAAAACAATTTATACACCTAAAATATTTGTTCTTATGTTCTTCCCCAATTAAATAAATTATGTGCCCACAATTTTAATTTATTATCATTAGTGAAAAATAGGTCAATGTGTTATTAAAATATACTTAACTATATATATGTGTTATATAGATTACTTAACATTTTCTTTAAAGTTAAGGTCAAGAAAAATTATCATTTCCCCCAAAAAACATTTTTTCAGAATCCTATTAGTCTCATACATTTTTTCAAATTATGATTGATTATAAAGAACCAAGAGTTTCTAAAGATTTTTAATTCACTACATAATTTTAATGATCCACTTATAAGGTTTTTATTTCATAATCTCTCTCCATATTACCTATATTTGATGGTTCTGAACATTGACTTTCCTTATTAACTATTTTTTTGTGAATTTGTTTGAAGATTTCCCCAATGCATTAAATTTTAAACAATGATGTGTTAGTTGTGCCTTTGGAATAAATTATCTTTTATTTATGTTATCAACTAAACTCTTAATGTCTCTCAGGAAATTTTGTGTTCGGTGGCCTTCTTTACCACATTTAAAACATCTTATAGTTCTATTTTGATAATTTCCTAAGTGTTTCTTAACATATTTTAACATGAAAGTAGTTGGATATTATTTTCTCTATAATATTTAGAATTCAAACATCCATGAAAATATTTTTTTTTATTTTTCTATTCTTTTGGAAGTTTGATATGATTTGGGTTATTGATCATAAGTTGAGATAGTTGGATTACAATAAGATTTTCCATATTGGCTCACATCCCATTTAGTAGTTTGATGGAACATTTTTTTCATTTCCCATAATATCATTACTAATATGATTCATCCTATTTATAGATAGTTACTAAAATAAAATAATTCAAGGGATGATAATTTTAAATAAATAATCACATAAAAGTAAAACTATGAACATAGAAACAATAACTCATAAAACACTTGTAAATCCTAACTTATGACATTATAAATTTTAATCTAGGTTATTTAGGGAGTATTCCCTGTTACGATATCAATCAAAATCCATACAACTAAATAGAATTTCTTTGATAAAATCTATAACAACCCATATCTCTTATAAAAAAATAGTATATCATTTTTATATACATATTCATAAAAAAATTCCCAAAAATAAAGAGTACTAGTGTTTTTGGGAAATTAGGAAAATAATAAAATACTTTTTAAATGAAATACATAATATTTTTTACAACTTTATATTTTTATCCTAGATCTTAGTGAATTATAATATTTTTATGGGGTATATTGGTGACATACATAAAATAATGGGTGGTCCATAAAGACCAATAAGGGTGAAAAACAAGATAAATATGGGGTGAGATAACAATAGAGTCAATAATCATAAAATATAATAAAAATTAAGGATTGTAATTAATCAAAAATAAACATGGAGTGAGAGTCAATGTTTCATATGAGAATAGTATTCATTATAATCAAAATAATGTGAAACAAACATAAATATTATCATAATTCATAACTCAATGTCAACAAGGCATAACATAATGTACTATACTCACGACCCACACATCATACATAATATCTCATGAGATTAAAGAATCACTATCACATCCCAGATCACTGGTAAATGAACTCCCCATGTCTACCTCTACTTGGCCTAGGTATTCACATGAAATGGAATTCATTACCTCTAAATCAACCAGAATACTATTATCAAACATCAACATCCTCTATGAAATTCATGAAATATAAAACAGAACAAGCTAACATATGAATAGGTATATCAAAACCTCCAGGATACAATTTGAAATAATATAAATTGTACCATCATTAAAAAAACATCACTTATCAAATAGATATTATCATTACATTGATGATATAAGGGTGATTTTCCAAGAAATATATCCACTCCACCTGCTATCGACATTAGTAGTACACCTTCAAGCTCTATGACCATCCATTATCTTCATAAACTGATTTGTATGAACACAAGGAAGAAAACATGCAAGCAAAAATGCATAGGTGAGTATAAAAGTACCCATTATAGTAATCCTTAGAATTGAGTCTTCCCCATATTCATCCAGTGTCTATGAAAATAAATAAAAATTAATGCTTAGACCACCCAATGTCACTTAACATCATCAACCGACCTATCAACATTCTTGATCAGTCTACCCATGAATCACTTTTATAATAATTAATAAATTAAAATATTTCTTCATAATGGAGTATAAATTTTATCTCACATCCCTTATTTAATTCTTTGATATATTTAAAAGGAAACTATGTTCAATGTCATATATGACACGCAACACCATGCCTAAATGAACAATGAAATATTATTATTTAAAAATGAACATTATAACCAAGATTCTGGATTGAAAGTAATGAATAATATTAACTAATTCATGAAATATATATATATATATATATATAATGATCAATATAAATTTATTGATTAATTCTTAATAAATAAGTACTCAATTTTTAATATTTTATTCTCTCAAATAATGTGTTTCCTTCAAAAGTGATTTTTATTATGAGAAAATATTATAATTACTTTTTTAAAATTTTAAAAATATTATTTATGAAATCAAAATAGTTTTTATATTATAATATTTATAATAAATTAGGGTCAAATTTATGAATTTTCAAGAAAATATTGACTTTTTAGTGAATAGGAAAAATACCAATTTTTTTGTAAAATTTTCATTTATTTTTAATAAATTAATTAATTTTAAAGAATTGTTATTATTTTAATTTTATTTAAAATTAAAATAATTATTATCTATTTATATTTAATCCAATTAATAACATTTATATTATCATTATACTATATTTTAGTATAATTTTATTCTGATGCTTAAAAGTTCTTTTTTCTAAAAAATGATTTAAAGTGCATAATGTTTATTCATTTTAATTAACTAAAATAAATATTAATTATAAATGATTTAAATGAATTTTAGGGATTATATATATATATATATTGAATATAAATTCATATAATGATTATTTATATTCATATATTTAATTTAATATCATCTTTTCCTTGAAAATGCATTTTTTGGAAAACTGCTTTTTGTCGCGCTTGTGAGTTTTATTTGAAATTAAATTATACTAATTATGTAAATTGAATTTGGTAAAATTTATTACATATTTTTAATTATAATAATTAATATTATATAATAATTACAACTTATTATTTGGTCATAATAAATAGTAAAATAGCAATAAACGGTTACCACAGTTAATGTTAAAACTGATTTATCAAGGGTTAAACTAAAAAGGTGAAGGAATTGGCATGTTTAAAACATGTTTATTTATAATTTAGGAGGTTATTATTGAACATATCACCCATAAAATCCATTATTTATCAATTTTTTAGGCACTTGTCTTGAGAGTGACTTTCCATTACTGAATAGTTTTTGGAATTTACAAAAATAACACCACACCTCAATTATAAAAGGTTACCCCCTCCCCTCACTTATTCATACATATCAAGACATTTTTTTCCGAAAAACCATACCGAAATATATACCCAACACCCTTATCCACATTATAGATATTTTTGTCTTCCTAAAAGACAACATTTAGGGTCTTTAGTAAGAGATACAAATGAGGTTCTTCTAAGAAAAGGTAATAATTTTAAGAGTTCCATCATTTTTATTATTCTTTTTACACATTAAACTATGAATTAAAAGTTAAAATATAATAACACCATTATATCCTGTACTAATATGTTATTTTTTTTATATAATAATATTAATCCATCTCCTCTTCTGTCAAATTGTAAACAAAATCATCGTTCATGTGTATAGAAAACTACCACCTCACGAACTGATGTAATTTGTTTTCCATCATCGCCTCTCTTAGATGTTCATGATGATGAATTTAATGTTTATATATTATATTCATTACATATTAATCATTATTTAAAATTAATTTATCATAAACATTTTACCTTACCATCCATGTAAAAATGATAACGGTGTTCATGTGTACGATGGACTATCGATTTGCGAAATAATATGATTTCGTTTTTTTATTACCTCATCACATGGATGGAATATGTAAGTTTATTTAAATAAATAATATTATATTTTTATATTATTACTATTTTTTAAATATAAGATAACTCTAACCATATTTCCATCATGATAGTTAGAAAATGGAAATGCTACACATGCATACGTATAACAAATCGTCCCCTTGATTATAACATAGTTCATTTTTCTTAACCATAATTCATGGTTATCTTTAAAAGTAAAATTTATGTATAAAATTGATAATTATTTAATTATTTTTATTCTTGATATTATGTAACGATTGTCCCTTTTGACCATGGTAAACACACCGATGTTGTTTTGAAAATATAATCTGATCATCCATAAAACACCTGGCGTGGTCATAACTGATTAAGTAATTAAAAATGTCATTAAAATAAGTTAAGTAAATAGTTTAGGTATAATTTATTAAAACTAAAACTTTTTTTAAGAAAAAAAATAATTGATATAGTTTTATTATATAGGATATAAAATACATACATGACAAAGTCTGGAATTGAGGTATGGGTTTCGTCTCAAAACATCATTCTTTGACACACATGTTCCTTTATGAAAATAATTTCTTTTAAATGGTGTATATACTATATCTTTGCATATTATATCTTTAATACTATATAATTTATGATATTTTATGTTATGATTCAGCTATTTTATTCATGGGATGTTATTATTCAAAAGTTACTAAAGCAGAAAGGGTTTATGTCTCAATATTATTTTAATTGGGATTGTTTATAATTGAATTTCTATTATAGGAAATTATTTGATCATTGAAAAAAAAATTCATTTAATTTTATTATCCTACAATTATTCTAGAAATTTTCAAGTAATATCTAAATTTTCTTATCTTTGGTACATAAAAATATTGAGAAAATGTTTTTAAGAAAATCTGGCACCATTTCTCTCTTCGGTCGAAATTTTTCTTCCTCCAATATAAATGTTTTCAAAATAATATTTTAAATAATATTTTTTAAAATTCCATAAAAATTTATTATTGAATTTTTTACCCATTTTATAATTTTAAAAAACTGGTTTGAATGGAATCTTCTTCTTTTTCTGAAAGAGGCACTTTTTAACCTTTTTACAACAGTGTAAAAAGAATTTTTCTTTTAACTTATATGATATGTAGATAATTAACCACTATCATGACCACTCAAATTTTTGATGATTCCTTTATAATATTCCATTATAATTTTTAAATTAAAATATTTCTATAATTTTTTATAATTTTTTATATTTTTAATATGGTATTTCAAAGTATAAAGGGTATTTTTTCTCAAGAGGTTTTCCATATAATATTTTAAATAAATTTTCATTAATGATGACAACCTTTGATATTATAGATTTATTAAAAATTATATATATGTATCTCACATATATAACTATCTTATGATCCCTCTCTTCGATGGGGTAATACATGTCGTATTTTCATCTCTCAAATGCATTATTTATTGAATTTATTTTTATCATGATATGATACAAAATTATGAAACCAATTTTATATCCATGGGTAAATATTATGTTAGGCCTTATGATTGATTTAATTTTTGTGGAACACATAAATCATAAACATGTTATGATAGATGTTCTGAGATAGTGTCAAGTGATCTCAATATTGATTATATGATGGGTGTTCCCAAATAGTGCTTTAATGGATTGGGTAATGTTTTTAGTCTCATGAGATGTCATGTATGGGAATAGGGACTAAACCTCATCCATTATGGGACTTTTTCTCTCATGTGATATTGTCTATCCAATTAACCTTAACTCATGTTTATGTCACATTATATGTTGCTTCCACATTTCCTATGATGTCATGATCTTATGATACCATTTTCTTTATGTTGTGATCCCATGCGACTAACCTTGAGCATTTTATTTTATGATATCATGATATAACTTTTACTTATATATTATTTTTCCTTATCATGTTTATTTCCTTACTGGGATTTTTAGAACACCCCTTTTGTCTATGTATTTACCAGGTTATCCCATGAAATTCTAGGATCTCAACAGAATTTAAGATATCATTATAAAGAAAAAAATAAATAAGTTTTATTTTAGCCTTACTGTGATGTATTATGAACTTAATCTTCTAAAGACACTAGGACTCATTGTATTTGGGTTGTAATTATTAGATTTTATGTTAAAAATTTAATGAAATGTGTAAAACACTCACTATAGTAGGTATGAGAGAAAGGTCTAGTAATTTCTGGGGATTATGACTAAAACAATTTTTTGATAACCATATATATAAATATAAGTATAAGTCTAAGTATGGGAAAATATTCTATAATTTTTGTGTAATTTAGAGTGAGAAATTCCTAATAAATTACATCTGGGTCTGGATACTACAAGTGGATGCATCTCTAGAATAGTTTTACCTAGGGGTAATAACTCTGTAAAGTGAGCATTGGGATTTTAATCAATCGTCACCTAGCATAGGACAATGGGCCTTTCTACACATTAGGTTTGACACTCCTAGGGGATATATTTTGGAAATTCATAGGCTATTAAAGAACCATCATGAAGGACATTAATGGATGATAATAATGGATAGCCTAGGATAAACCTAAAGTGTCTTGGGTTGATAATTATATGTTTGATCATATGTTTAAATACATAAATACCCCCCTTTATGTTTTTAACTTATGGATTTATAATATTATTTAGAGTATTTTGGGAGACATTTATGGTAATATAGCCCTTGGGTTCAGCATGGGATTTAGAAAAAATGTTATTTGAGGAAGAATGCATTTATATATCATGGAAATAAGTTTAAATCTATTATTAACCTGTAGGTTTTATCCAATATTTTGTGTTAATGTAATAATATTCAATTAAGACTATTTTATTTTATAGGAAAATAAGTTATATAGAAAACCTTAGTGGTTACAAACTGGTTTATTGATTAATTTTATTTTGAGGATTTTCATCGTATTTTTTTGAAATTTTATGGGAATTATTTTAATATAGTTTTATAAAAAAGACAATCCACATGTCCGGAAATATCTCATCAAATTTGGTGGCGTCTTATATCTTGAACCCACAACTGAAGGGAGATAAGGGTGTAGTGCCTACCACATGCATATATAATGTAATCGTTAGTATGATAATGTTCATTCTCAAATGATTATATGGATAAATTTCAAGTTGATTCTAGGGAAAATATTAAAGTACAAAATATTATTTAGATTTTATTATTTTGAGGTGATTAATTATATTTTGTGTTAAAATATATATATAATATTTATATTTAAAGTAAAACATTATTAGGGAATAATGATATTATGTTTTTAGAGATGTAAGATTAAGGTTATGAGATAACTTATGAGGATAAAATATAAGGACCCAGCCTTATTACATACATAATATTGAATTTATTCAAGAAAAACTTTCCTTTTACATTGAGCATCTTTTCATGTTTTGAGATTTAGAGAATTGGGACATATTACATTAATAACATTACACATTGTTACAGAGTGGATACCATAAAAACAGTCTCCATTTTTTTCAAAATTGAAACATTAAAACTTAAAACATGATTCCTTGAAAATTATTCAACATTTAACATGGATTAATTCTTTCAATTACACATCCATTAAATAGTAAAAATCATTTAAAAACTTGGGATGAGCATAAAAACTCATTAAGGGATATAAAAATAAGGAAAGAACACATTAATCCATAAATACTTGTAACGTATGAAATCATTTTCAAAATACATACTTGTCACCTGTATGTATATATATATATATATACTTACCTTGTGAAACATGAGATTTCCACAAATAAATAAGAACATAAGCAGAATAATAAAGTTATCTTGGGGAATTACTTACATAATCTTGTAACCCTCATGGCTACCTTATAATTTGTAACCCTCACAGCTACCTTATAATTTGTGTAACCATCGCAGTTACACTTGGAGTAACCATACGGCCAACCTCCAACTTACACATAAACAATGTATTTTAGGGAGATATAGGTCCCACCCTTCATCATAAATAATTCCCAAGAACCAAAAAATAATCATACATAATGAATAATTTCATAAAAACATTGCTTTGGAATTTTGTAAAACCGGATTTTAAAAAGAGGATTTTTAAAGAAAATCCCCTTATGAATATCATACAATTGAGGAGATACTTAATAGAGTGGATGGAGTATTTATATATACTATAAATACACATAATAAAACATAATATAAATTGAACCCATCACACAAACATTTTAAATATCACATAAATAATGAAGTAGAAGGTTAACCCAAAGAATGGAAATCGGGTTAAGAATTCCCTTACCTCGGGTTTTTCTTACATAAAACTTGTTTAAACCTCTTGTATAATGGTTAAAAGAGTGTTATTAATATCTTATAGAAACATTTTCATGTTTATAACATCTTATATGATCATTAAATAACCTCATTTTACCCCTTAATTGTTAGTATTTTGTTCCTTGCACTGTTTTGGGTGAGTTCCTAACATGATTTCCATGATTGGTTCATGATGGATGTTCTTGTCGATTGGAAGTAAAACTCCGGGAATGAAATGGTATTTAAATATTTCTAGTACCATAAATTATACCATTTATCATTTTGATGTTTTATATGAGGATGATTCATATGTTTAAACATTAATGATGTTCGTTTAGATCATTTTAGTGGTTCATCAATAACAACAACCTCATTTTGTTTTATAATTTAGAACCATGAGTAAAAAATAATTCCAGAACCATGGATGAGACATAATACATATATTATAACCTGGTTCAACCATAAAAATGGTTTGATGACCAGACTTGAAGGAATTAATTCAAATTGAAATCACATCATCCACGATGTCGGTATTTCGACACATCACATACAATATTTTTAATTCCTTGAATAAGTGGGGGAGGAGAAAAATAATGATGATGAATTTTCCATGAACATGAGAGCATCCATAATATACAATATTCTAGATCTTTCATGCCTCTTGGTTAATAGGAGGTGAGGAATGAAGAAGAAAAGAAAGGAATCTTAAAATAAAAGAAAACATGATAAATTTCTCACGAAAATTCGGCAGCCTAACGACGTCTCTTAAAATTTCATAAAAACGGTTTGATGAGAGGAATGGGATATCTCATAATTCATACATAATATGGACAGTAAGGGGGGGATATTTAATGAAATATCCCAACATAATCCAAAGGGAAAGGAAAAGAATAACATAAAATGAAAGAAAAAGAAAGAAAATAAAAGAGGATGTTTACCTCTTGATCTCTTCTCCATGAGATCCTCCTAAAGGGATTTAGTTTTGGTATTTTGGTGATACCAGCAGCTCTAGGACGTGGGTAAGAATATTGGGGAGGTAATTTGGTAGAATTAGACAATGATCAAGTCTTGAAAGGTGTGGGAGGAAGAGGGGAGTGAGGGTGGTATTTATAGTGGAGGAGAGGGGGTATTTTTCATTATTTTAATCATTATTATAAACTTTTTGCTCAAGACTATGAATAATCTCAATTATTGTGACCCCAAATAGTAATAATGGCATGTTATTTCGAACCAAGTGGGCTTACATCATCCTTTCATCACCTATGATGTAGTAAATCAAGTATTTATCATTTATCATATTTTATCGTATTTTACTATTCATAAAAAACTCTTGAATTTCAAAAAAATCCCAAAACTTTACGACGTGTATAATTCAAAAATGAAGTCCATTTTTGAAAAATTATTTTATAAATATCATTAATTTAGTTTTTAAATAAAATCATATTTAATTGAAAAATTAACAGTTCTAATTCTACCACTACTTCTTAAACGCAATAAAAAATTAACCAAGATGTTATTATCTTATAGCCTTAAGAAAATAAAATAATAAATAAATTTACTATTCATTAGGGTCATATTACTATTCCTATTACTATTCATAATGGTATGTTACTATTCAACAAAAAAACAAGTTGGTTCCAATAGACTCCAAATAACATACTGAACACAATTTTAGATGACAGTTTCTTGAAATTAAAAATATAGAAGTGGAAGAGTTATGTTTTAAAGGCTAGTTATAAATATCTACTTAAAACAAAGTTCTATGCGTTTCAATTTATTTTTGGAAAACCTTGGGGTGTTACATTATCCCCACCTTCTGTAAATTGTGTCCTCGCAATTTTATTTACATATTAAACAAGTGAGGGTACCTTTACCTCATAGCATTTTCAGACTCCCATGTTGCTTATTCAACCATGTGGTTTCTCTAAAAAACCTTTACCTAGTGGATTACCTTATTCTGCAATACATGTTCCCTTCGATCAAGATTCTGAACTGGTTTCTCTTCATAAGAAAGGTTCTCTTCTAGCTGAAATGCTTCTGGGATCAAGACATGTGATGAATCTGGAACATACTTTCTCAACATCAAAACATGAAAAACATTGTTTACCTGAAACAAACTCGGTGGAAAAGCTACATGGTATGCAACTATTCCAACATTCTCCAAGATTTCAAAAGGACCGATGAACTGAGGACTTAGCTTCCCTTTATTACCGAAATGCATCACACTTTTCTGAGGAGAGATTTTAAGGAAAACATGGACACCTACCTTGAAAGAGAAGTCTTTCCTTCTGTTATCTACATAACTTTTCTTCCTGCTCTGAGCTATCCTCATGTGTTGTTGGATCATCCTCACTTTCTCAACCACTTCTTCTACTAATTCTAGCCTCATCAACTTTATTTCACTAACTTCATCCCAAAACTCTAGAGTCTAACACCGCTTCTCATACAAAGCCCCAAAAGGTTCCATCTGAATACTGGAATGAAAATTGTTATTATAAGAATACTCAACTAAAGAAATATATTGATCCCAACTTCCCCGATAGTCAATTGAATAAGCTCGAAGCATATCCTCCAATGTATGAGTCGTCTGTTCTGACTGTCCATCTGATTGAGGATGAAAAGATGTACTAAAATTTAACTTTGTGCCCAACGACTTCGGAAGTCCCTTCCAAAAGTTAGAAGTGAATATGGGATCCTGATCAGATACAATAGACAGAGGAACTCCATGTAACCTAACAATCTTCTTGAGGTACAATCAAGAAAGATGATCCAAAGACATTGTATCTCGAATAGAAAGAAAATGTGCAGATTTTGTCAGCTGATCAACAATAACCCAAATTGCATTGTTACCTAGAGAATTATTTGGTAGTCCCACCACAAAGTACATGGATACATTCTCCCTTTTCCACTCTAGCACTGGAAAAGGCTGAAGCATCCCCTTTGGTAACTGCCACTCTACTTTAACCTGCTGACATGTCAAACATTTTAAAGTAAAATCAGCAACATCCCTTTTCATTCCATCCCACCAGTAATACTCCCGAAGTTCTCTATAAATCTTAGTACTTCCAGGATGAACCGAAAATGGATAACTATGAGCTTCACACAACAAATATTTCTTCAACTTAGAATCACTAGGTAAACACAACCTTTTTTCAAATCTTAAAACATAATCTTTATCAAGGTTAAATTCTGGAAACTTAGCCACTTTAACCAATTCAACCTTTTTTTGTAGCTCATAGTCTTCCTTCTATGCTCGCTTAATTCTGTCTGACAACAAAGACTGCACTAAAACCTGAAACAAAATAGATGTGTTCCCTACAGCAACAACTTCTATGCCAAAATTCATCAAATTAATAATCAAGGGATCATGTTCCAAACATAGCATGGTTAATGATGCATGATGTTTCTGACTTAAGGAATCTGCCACTTTGTTTGATTTCCTAGGATAGTAATTGATCGTGCAGTCATAATATTTTATCTATTCTAGCCATCTTATCTACCTCATGTATAATTCCTGCTAAGTGAATATATACTTCAGACTTTTATGGTCAGTATATATTTGAAATCTGGTTATGTATAAATGATGCCTCCAAATTTCCAAAGCCAAAACCACAGCTTCCAATGCCAAATCATGAGTGGGATAATTTAGCTCATGAGGTTTTAGTTGTCTCGAAGCATAGGAAATTACCTGATCACTCTGCATCAAAACACAACCAAGTCCCTTCAAAGAAGCATCACAATAGATGACAAACTCACCATTTCAGAAAGGTATGGCCAAAAATGGAGCATTCACCAATCTCTTCTTCAGTTCCTGAAAACAAACATCACATTCTTCTGTCCAAACAAATTTAACCCCTTTTCGTGTTAACTTAGTTATTGGGCTAGATAACCATGCAATGTTCTTAACAAACTGTCAGTAATAACCTGATAACCCAAAAAAACTATGAATCTCTGTAACATTTGTGGGTCTTGGCCATTCATCAACTACTTTTGTTTTGGTAGGATCAACTGCTATTCCATCCTTATTTACAATGTGCCTAAGAAAAGAAATTTGTTGCAACCAAAAATCACACTTATTGAATTTTGTATATAGTTTCCTTTCTTTTAATGTTTTCAAAACAACCCTTAGATGTTTTTCATGCTCCTCTTTATTTTTAGAAAATACGAGACTGTAATCAATAAATAAAACCACAAACTTATCCAAGAACTAATGAAATACTCAATTCATAATATTAATGAATAAAGCAGGTGCATTAGTTAATCCAAACGGCATAACAAAAAATTCATAATGCCCATATCTAGTACGAAAGGTTGTTTTCTATATTTCATCATCCTTCACCTTCAGCTGATGGAATCCAGATCTCATGTCAATCTTGGAAAAGTACTGAGCTACCTGGAGCTGATCAAATAAGTCATCTATGTGAGGCAAAGGGTACTTGTTTATAATAGTGATGTTATTCAAAACACTATAATCAATTCAAAGTCTCATGGAACCATATTTCTTTTTAACAAACAAAACAAGAGCTCCCCATGGTGAAGTTCTAGGATGAATTAAGCCTTTATCTAGCAAATCCTACAACTAAATTTTAAATTCAAGATGTTCTATTTGAGCCATACGATAAGGGGGTTTTGAAAATGGCTTAGAATCTAGAACTAAGTCAATTGTGAACTCGACTTCTCGATCAGGTATGACACCAGGTAACTCATTAGGAAAAAAATCAAGTTATTCATTTACCATTGGCACATCATTAATCTAAACAGTTCCCTTATTTTCAACAATTTGAGAAAGATAATTTTCATTTCCACATTTCAATAGTTCTTCAACTTCCTGATATGTTATCAATGGTATTGGTTCTTTATTGTATAGAAACCAAAAATCTTTCTAAAAAACAACTTATTTAGCTCTTCAATCGATCTTTTCATGATAATTAGAAATCCAATCCTTCCCCAGTATAACATCAAAATCAACTTAGGTTAAAACAACAAGGTTTGCAGGTAAATTCTTTCCACAGACCACAATATAAGGATTATTATAATTTCCCATTTGATATAACATTTCCCCCTGGTGTTTTAACAATAACTTCAGGTCTCATTTGTTGAGGTGATATTTCCAAATTACCTGAAAATTTCTCAGAGATGAAGGAATGTGAAGACCCCGTATCAAATAAAACTTTAGCAAAATCTGGGTGAACAAAAAAAGTACCTGATACAACTTAATTGGATGGCCAGACATCTGCTGATGTAGTCGCAAAGGATCTCACTACACCTTTCTGCTTGTAGTCGGACTTCTTTGCATCATTCAGATCTCTCTTTGGGTAGGCATTTGCAAAATGACCTATATCACCACAATTAAAACACTTTACAGTCTTCTTATCAGGATTAGTCTTTGGATTATTTTCGTTACAATCTCGGGGAATATGTCCAAATTTACCACATTTAAAACACTTCCCAATTTTTCTAAGACATTCCCCAGGGTGTTTCTTGCCACACTTTTCACAAACTAGAAATTGGATTTTCTTACCATCAGATTTATTTGGTTGATTCTTACCCATTTCTTTCCAACTGGACCTCTTCTTCTCTTTGTTTCCAAAATGCACGTGATCATCAGAAAACTCCATCTCTACCCTCTCAGCACATCGGACAAGTTTCTCATAACTTTTGAATTCACGGGATTCCAACACCCTTTAATACCTTGGCTTCAATCCTGAGTAAAAGCTATTGATTTTCCTATCAAGATCCAGAATAAGATTTGGATCATACCTCACCAGTCGGGTGAAGTTTTCTTCATACACAGCCACTGAATATTTCTCCTTCTTTTTCAATTCAAGGTATTTCTTCTCCATTCTATGTCACACCACCTTAGGAAAATATTTTTCAAGGAAAAGACTTTTAAATTCTTCCCATTCTAAGGCATTAAAATTTTCTCTACCCCTGATATTCCTTACCATTTACCACCACTGATCAGCTTCCCCTTTAAAAAGATAAATGGAAAGAGTTGCCTTTTGATTGTCTGAACATCCCATAACATCAAATATCTTTTCAAGGGCTTTGATCCATCCTTCAGCTGCTACTGGATCATAAGATCCATTTAATTGAGGAGGATGTCATCTCATAAAAGGTTCCACTACTGTCATGTTCTGTTGTGTTACTTCTATTAGTTCTCTTGCATGGATGCCACCGCTATTTATTACCTGCATTAGCTGAGCCATTACTATCACAAACTGCTCGGTTCCAATCCATACCATTCCGGGCTGTAGTTCTTGAAGGATGTCATTATGTCGGTGCCTCTCTTCTTCAGCATCCCTGTTCCTTCTACAGAAAACCATTCTGAACAAACATGTCTTAGATGAAGAAATATGGTAATATTTAAATGCTATAACATTTCAAATTAAACATAGAGTTAAAATCATTTATGGTATTCTTTTAACATCACTCTAACACCTAGAGTTATCTAAACCACCCTCTGATACCAACTATAAGGACCCAGCCTTATTACATACATAATATTGAATTTAGTCAAGAAAAAAATTCCTTTTAGATTGAGGATCTTCTCAAGTTTAGAGATTTAGATAATTGGGACATATTACATTAATAACATTACACATTGTTATATAGTGGATACCATAAAAACAGTCTCCATTTTTTCCAAAATTGAAACATTAAAACTTAAAACACAATTCCTTGACAATTCTTCAACATTTAACATGACGTCATTCTTTGAATTACACATCCATTAAACTTTGAAAATCATTTAAAAACTTGGGATGAGCATAAAAACTCAGTAAGGGATATAAAAAGAAGGAAAGAACACATTATTCCACGAATACTTGTAACGTATGAAATCATTTTCAAAAGACTTACTTGTCACCTGTATATATATATATACTTACCTTATGAAACATGATATTTCCAAAAATACATAAGAAAATAAGAATAACAATAAAGTTATCTTGGGTAATTACTTACATAATATATTAACTCTCGCGGCTACCTTATAATTTTTAACCCTCACGGCTACCTTACAATTTGTGTAACCATCGCAGTTACACTTAGAGTGACCATACAGTCGACCTCCAACTTACACATACCCAATGAATTGGAGGGAGATATAGGTTCCAACCTTCATCATAAATAATTCCAAAGAGCCAAAACATAATCATACATCATTAATAATTCCATAAAAACATTCCTTGGAATTTCGTAAAACCAAATTTTAAAAAGAGGATTTTTAAAGAAAAGCCCCTTATGAATATCATAAAATTGAAGAGAGACTTAATAGAGTGGATGGAGTACGTATATATAATTCAAATACAGATAATAAAACATAATATAAATATAACCCATCACAAAAACAATTTAAATAGAACATAAATAATGAAGTAGAAGGTTAACCTAAAGAATGGAAATCAGGTTAAGAATTCCCTTACCTTGGGCTTGTCTTACTTCAAACTTGTTTAAAACTCATGTATAATGGTTAAAAGAGTGTTATTAATATCTTATAGAAACATTTTCATGTTTATAATATTTTATATGATCGTTAAATAACCTCATTTCACCCCTTAATTGTTAGTATTTTGTTCCTTGCACTATTTTGGGTGAGTTCATTACATGATTTCCATGATTGGTTCATTATGGATGTTCTTGTCGATTGGAAGTGAAACTTCAGAATTATAATAAAATGTTATTTACATATTCCCAATACCATAAATTATACCATTTATAATTTTTGATGTTTTATATGAGGATGATTCATAAGTTTAAACATTAATGTTGTTCGTTTAGATCATTTTAGTTGTTCTTCGATAACAACAACCTCATTTTGTCTTATAATTTAGAACCATGAATAAAAAATAATTCCCGAACCATGGATGAGACATAATACATATATTATAACCTTTTTCAACCATAAAAATGGTTTGATGACCAAAATTCAAGTAATTAATGCAAATTGAAATCACATCATACACGATGTTAGTAATTCGACACATCATGGACAATATTTTTAATTCCTTGAATAAGGGGGGGAGGAGAAAAATAATGATGATTAGTTTTCCAGGAACATGATAGAATCTATAAAATAAAATATTCTGGAGCTTTCATGCCTCTTGGTTAATAGGAGATGAGGAAAGAAGAAGAAAATAAAGGAATCTTAAAATAAAATAAAACTTGGTAAATTTCTCACGAAAATTCGGCAGCCTAACAGTGTCTCTTAAAATTTCATAAAAATAGTTTGATGAGAGGAAGAAGATATATCGTCATTAATACATAATATGGATAGTAATGGGGAATATTTAATAAAATATCCCAACATAATCCAAAGTTAATGGAAGATTATAACATAAAATGAAAGAAAAAGAAAGAAAATAAAAGAGGATGTTTACCTCTTGATCTCTTCTCCTTGAGATCCTCTTTAGGGCTTTGGTTTTGGTCTTTTGGTGAGACCAGCAGCTCTAGGATGTGGGGAATAAGATTGGGGAGGTAATTTGGAAGAAATTATAAAATTATCAAGGCTTGAGAGGTGTGGTAGGAAGAGGAGAGTGAGGGTGGTATTTATAGTGTAGGATAGGGGGTATTTTTCATTATTTTAATCATTATTATAATATTTTTTCTCAAGACTATGAATAATCTAAATTATTTTTACCCAGAATAGTAATGATGGAATGTGAGTTTGAACCAAGTGGGCTTACATCATCCTTGCATCACCTATGATGCAGTAAATCAAGTATTTAACATTTATCATATTTTATCATATTTTACTATTCATAAAAAATTCTTGAATTTCATAAAAATCACAAAACTTTACCCTAACCATTTTTCAACGTGTAGAATTCAGAAATGATGTCCATTTTTGAAAAATAATTTTTTAAATATCATTAATTTAGTTTTTAATAAAAATCATACTTAATTCAAAAATTAACAGTTCTAATTATACCACTACTTCTTAATCACAGTGAAAAATTAACCAAGATTTTATTATATTTTAGCCTTAAGAAAATAAAATAATAATTAAATTTACTATTCATTAGGGTCATATTACTATTCATAAGGGTATATTACTATGCACCAAAAAAACAATTTGGTACCAATAGACTCCAAATAACATACTGAACATAATTGTAGATAACAGCTTCTTGAAATTCAAAATATAGAAGTGGAAAAGTTATGTTTTAAAGGCTAGTTATAAATATCAACTTAAAACAAAGTTCCATGAATTTCAATTTATTTTTAGAAAACCTTGTGGTGTTACATAAAACCTTCTTTCATGTTGAGGTTTTTGAGGTTGTTTGGGATATAAATTTATTTTTTTATTGAATATTTATGTTAAACCTTCGGTTTTATTGTTTTATTTTGGAGATTGATGTATTTATATTCATTTTGGTTATTATCTTACTTTTCTATAACAATTTTTATTTTAATAAAGATAGTAGCTATATATTATTAATATTTTATAGATATTACCTTATGTTAAAAGTTAATTTTAGTGATTTAAGCATAAAAATATTATACTAGATACTTATTCCTTAGAGTAAAAGCTGAAGTAGAAATTGATCAAAGCACAATGAAAGGACGAAATTATTTTTATTAAATAAAAATATATCAAGTAAGTATATTTTATGGTTTCCTCTATATTTTTAGTAAAATTATCCATCAACTCTAGGAAAAATATCTTGAAATAAAAAATGTATCCTATTACCTTCATATTTTATGAATTAATGGTCTTTTAAGACATAAATTTATAGTTTTTTTGGTTTTAATTTTCTCTTGATCATTCAATTTCTTATGATCAATGATCTCTATCACTCTCCATAATTATTTATTCTTTTATTACATGTCTATAATTTCAGTTCCTACCAATTTTCTCCTACTTGGAAACCTAGTCGTGTGTTATTCAAGATAACCTTCGTATTTCTTTATCCCTCTTTTAAGATTATCTTTTAATAACCCTTTTAATGATGTGGGTTTTCAAAAAAGGTATTTTTAAATTTCAAACCCTTTATTATCAAGATCAAGATAAAATTTAAAGGATTAAATTTATTTAAGGGGGTATAATGTAACACCCTTAGATTTTTTAAATGAAACTATGTTTGGTAGTGTATACAACATGCAACTCCAAGCTTAAACGAAGCATCAAATATTAATATTTATACATGACTATTATAACCTTACCACTAAATTGGAGGGTATGAATAGTATTAAATAATTTATGAAATATATATAAAGTTCCTAATAAATATAAATTTATTGATAAATTTTTAATAAATAATCACTCATCATTTAATATTTTATTCTTCAAAAAAATATATTTCTTTCAAAAGTAAATTTTATTGTGAAAAAAATATTATAATTAATTTTTTGATGATTTAGAGATGTTATTTTATAGAATTAAAATAATTTTTTAAATCATCATATCAAAATTAACTTAGGATTAATTTTTATTGTTTTTTGGAAAATATTAATTTCTCATTGAATATTGAAAAATACCGACTTTTTATAGAACTATCAATTTTTTTAAAAATTAAAAAATTTAAAAGTATCATTATTATTTTAATTTGATTTATAATTAACATAAGTATTATTTATTTATATTTAATAAAATTAATTACATTTAAATCAAATTTATACAATATTTTAGTATAAGTTTATTATTAGAATTTAAAACAATTTTTTTTTCTGAAAACTCTTTTAAAGTGCATAATGTTTATTAATGTTAATTATTTAAAATTAACACTAATGAGGAATGATTTAAATTATATTTATAGATTATATACATATATTGGTGAATTTAAATTCATATAATTATTATTTCTATTCATATATTTAATATAAGATTATAATTTTCTTCGAAAAATGCATTTTTTCAGAAAACTGCTTTCCATAATGTTTGTGGGTTTTATGTTAAATTAAGTTCCACCACTTCTGAGAATTGAATTTTATAAAATAGATTAAATATTTTTAATCATAATAATTAATATTATTTAATAATCTGAACTTAAATTTTTGTCATAATAAATAGTAAAAACATTAAAAAAATTACCATTGTTAATGTTAAAACTGTTTTACCAGGGGTTAAACTAAAGAAGTAATGGAAGTAACATGTTTAAAAAAATGTTTATTTTAAATTTTTTATATTTTTATCGAGAATATCACCCATACACTCCATCATTTATCAATTTTTGAGTCACTTTTCTTGAGATTTACTTTCCATTATTTAATAGTTTTGGGTATTCACCGAAATGTCACTCTTAAATTATAAAAGGGAAGTGTATCCCCAAACTTATTCACAAATATCAATACATTTTTCTAGGAAACCCCTAATAAAATATCTACTTAACACTATTGGACACATTCTAGATCTTATTTTCTTCCTAAAATACCAACCTTAGGGTCCTCAATGAGAGATCCAAAGGAGGTTCTTCTAAGAGAAGGTAATCATCTTCACCGAGCTCCTTGTTTTTTCTTCTTATTTTTCCATATTTAATTATGTATTAAAAATTAAAATATAATAAAAAAAGTATCTACTATATAAATATATATTATTATGTTGATTTAATAATATTCGTACATCTCCTCTTCCATCAAATGGGAAACAAACCCATCATTTGTGTGTACGGTGAACTACCATCATGAAAACTGATATAATCCTTTTTTCATCATAGCCTACCATTACTATTAATGATTATGGATTTAATGTTTACATTTGATATTAATTAAATATTAATGATTATATAAAATTAATATATCATATATCTTCTGACATTACCATCTATGAAAAATGATAATGTTGTTCCTGTGTACAGCAGACTACCGCCTCACAAAGAGATATGATTAATTTTTTTATTTTCAAATCACATGGGTGGTATGTGAAAGTTTATATAAATAAATAATATTTTATTAATGATATTATGGTTATTATTTAAATAAAAATTAATAATTACCTTCTTCCCATCATGGTCATTGAAAAATAGAAATGTTACACATGAAAACGTACAACTTACCGTATCCATGATTATAAGAAGGTTCATTTTACATAACCATATTTCATGCTATTTTAAAAATTATAATTTATGTATAAAAATGATTATTATTTAATGATTATTATTCATAAGATGATGGAATAATGATACATTTTGACTATGTTCAGCACACCAATGTCATTTTGAAATTATGAACTGATCATCCTCAAAAACCCCAATGTAGACATAACTGATTAAGTAATTAAATACATCAGTAAAATAAATGAATTAAACTATTAAAGTAAAATGTAATAAACCTTGAAAATTTCCATTAGAAAAAAATAATTTATATAAGTTTATTATATATAAGATAAGATACATAGATGATAAATTCCAGACTCAAGGTAAGGGTTCCGTCTCAAAACTTCCTTATTTGAGACACATGTTCTTTTATGCTCATAACTTATTTTACATGGTGTATATACTACCTCCTTAAATATTATATCATTAATCCTTCATAATTCATGATATTTTAAGTTATAATTTATCTACATCATTCATGGGAAGTTATGATTCAAATTTTAACAAAGCGGTAAATATTTATGTTTACATTTCATTTTAATTGGGATTGTTTATTCCTGAATTTCCATTGTAAGAAAATTTTTATCATTGTATAATATAAAACTATAATTTTATTATCCTATATTTATTCATGAAATTTTCAAGTAATAATACCATTTCCCTCTATTTTTCACTTAAATTACTGAGAAATTTTTTTAAGAAAGGTTGACTTCATTTCTCTCTTCGGTCAAAAATCATTTTTCTTTCATATTTATGATTTCTAAAAATATTTTGGTGAATATCTTTTCACATTATCCAAAAGATTTATTAAATAATATTTTACCCTTGTTTTAAATTTTACAAAATAGTTTTAAAGGAATATTCTTTTCATTTTCCAAATGAGGAATTTAAACCTTTTTACAACTGTGTGATAGGAATGCTTCTTTTAAATTATACAAAATTTACGGAATTACCTACCGTCTTGAACACTCGAATCCTATAAGAGTCATTTATAATTTTCCATTATTACTTTTAAATAAAAAAATTTCTATAATATTTTGTAATTTTTTTGATTTTGAGGAAGTGATTTCAATGTGAAAATGATATTTTTTCTCAATAAGTATTCCATGTAATATTTTAAAGACATTTTCATCAACAATGATAGCCTTTGATATTATAAATTTATTATAAATTATTTATATATGTGATAAGACCCAAAAATTAACATTTTAAATTTTAGGGTTGGATAAATAACCAAATCATATGTATTATTTTCTCTATAATGTAAATAAAGGAGCAGTATATCTATATAGAGATTAATTATCTCAAGAACACAAGTCATGTGACCTTCAATAGGAATCACAATTTTATGACCCAAGTAGAATCATGATGAAGGTTTATTCACATCATGTGATCTATCAATTGATCATGCAAAAGTCATCTAATAAGCCCTCTTAATCTCTGAAGGCTTCCAGATGAGCCCTGATGGTCATGCAAAGCCCCTTGGGTGAGTCCTTCTAATCATGTGACATGTTAATTGAAAAACTCAAGAAAATTTACCAAGAGGATCATGTATAAAAAATATTAACATGTTGTAATCCTTATGAGAATGGAGTTATGATGTTTTTCATGTAAAGGGGTTATGTTCTTCGCATGATGAGTTCATTGATCATGAAAAATTTCTTAGACATGAAACATGATCTTTTGAATACCCTTATACATGTCATATAGATATTTTGAAGGCCCCTTGAAAAATCAAATCAGTCATGTGAAGTCATCTAGTTGATTCCTTCTAATCTTGCAACATTTTTATTGAAAAACATATGAAAATCTCCCAAGTGGATCATATGTCAAAAACTTAAAAAATGAAAGCATCCTTATGCAAAGGGAGTTATGATGTTTTCATGTGAAGGGATTATGAGATTTGCATGATCAGTTCATTAATAATGTGAAATCCCTTTGACATGTATCTTGATCTCATGAAGAACTATAGACATGTCATCTTGATCTTACGAGGGCCCCTTGGTATTCCAACTCAATCATGTAAAGGATTTAAGGTGATTCCTTATGATCATGTGAAATTTTAATTGTAAATTTTCTAAAAATCCCTGAGAGGATCATATGATAAAAAGCTATAATTTATGGGATCCTTATGTGAAGGGGGTTATGTTGAATTTCATTCAAAGGTATTATTTGATTCTCATTATTAGTTCATTTATCATGTTAAATCCCTTTGAAATGTGGCATGATCTCACAAATACCTCTATACATGTCATCTTGATCCTGAAAATACCCTTCAGCATGTCAAATCAATCATGAGAAGGCTATTGGAAATATGTATTTGATTATGTGAAAGTCGTTTTGGGATCTAGGATTTATCATGTGAAATCTATTAGGCAAACCATTTTATAAAGAATCCTGGTAATGATGGAGTGATCAAACGATCTCTATTTATCATGTGACACAAAGATGACATCATTGATGATAAGTGAGGATATCATTCAAAGCTTGTGATACCTTATGTGAATGTTACCTCCACTGACAGACCTTGGACATGTCATCTAGTTTTACACAAATGTCCCTATACATGTCAATGTCAATTATACCAAGCACTTTGTACATGTTGGAATTTTCAGGTGAAGGCCCCCTGACATGCTAGATTTGGTCATGAGAAGGTGCTTGGATGTGTTAGATTTGATCACATGAATACCCCTAGACATGTCAACCATGTGAGTAATAGGGATTTACAAAGATCATGAAACTAAAATAATAAAATTTCCTAATCAGGGAAACCTCTATGTATATTCCCCATTAAATAACATGATACAAACTCCTCCTTACATGGGAATCCACCTTAGCAAAGGTCTATAAGGCAATCCATATTGATAAATTATGGAAAAATAACCCTCATGTGTATTAATTATCTATCCTAACCCATTGGTGGGTTGAGGATATCCTGAACTATGAATTCTATGATTAAAGTTACATGTAGGAAACATAGGACACATTTTGAAGGCTCGGGCTCAATACCTAATTCCTAAATCCCTTCATATATATTCTAATTACATGATGTTAAATTTCATAGATTAGTGCAAAAAAAACTATGTGTTATTTTATTCTTGTTCTCACATGATACATAAGATGCCTCTTTGAGGTTTAATACCATTCTCAAAACACCAATCACCTTCCTGGATAGTAGTAAACTCTAGAGTGCCTAGCTATTTAGATTCCAAAAACAAGCAGTCTCCCTTTTCTAAATAATTATGATAACTTGATAGAGAACCTCTGATAAATATAGAGGGTCTCATTAATAGAACACTCTCTAGCATATACATAGATTCAACACCTAATTGTTTTATTAGGGTAAACAATCTAGTATTGCGATTTGGGAAATATTAACAAGCATATATTAAATCTATAAGAGAGTCTCATAGAAGGAATTAAGTCCCCCAAAAGGGTGTGATGTTCCCCCCTCCCATCCTCTTAACCAATTTGAGTTTCTAAGTGCCATTGTTTTTGAAACTCCAAATGATCGTATGCCTTTGGAAAGTAGGCATGTAACTTGTTATGAATGTGGGGGTGTTGGAAGAATCCATAGGAAATAAAAATAGTGAACCCAATATAAACCTAGAAACAACAAAAGAAAAAGGGTCTACAGATATTGGAACATTTTTCTCAACCTTTTACAGAAACACAAATGGTGAACCAAACATGAACCTTGAAACAATAAAAGAAAAAGGGATTATGAATTTTGGACTATTTTAGTCCACCGTTGATGGAAAAAATGGTGAAACAAATGTGAACCTTTAAAAAATAAAATAAATAGGGTTTACACATGTTGGGTTATTTTTCTCGACCTTTGGCAGAAAGAAAAATATTGAACCTGACGTGAACCTTGTAATAATAAAATAAAAATAGTTTACGCACATTGGGTCATTTTTCTCAACCTTTGATGGAAACAAAAATGTTGAACTAGATGTGAACCTTACAAAAATAAAAGAAAAAGGGTTTATAGATGTTGGTCTATTTCATTCCACCTTTTATGGAAAAAAAAATACTGAACCTGACATGAACCTTGCAATAATACAAGAAAATGGGTTTACACATGTTGGTCCATTTTTATCCACCTTTGAAGGAAACAATATGGCTCTCATATATACGCCTAGCTTATTCTCCCTTACTTTAAAGGGGTGATACATTACATATGTTCATATCCAAAATGCCTTATTATAAAATTTCTTTTGATTATTATATGAGACAGGATTATGCAACCAATTTTCTTTCCATGGGAAATTATTATGTTATACCTTATGATTGGTTTTTTTTTGCGGCACACATAAATCATAAACATGTTATGATGGATGTGCCCAGATAGCATTGGGTGAGCCCAATATTTCTTATACAATTGATGATCCTATATAGTGGTCCAATACATTGGGTAATGTTTTTAGTCTCGTGAGATGTCATGTATGGGATTAGGAAGTGCACATAATCCCTTATGGTAATTTTTCCACCATGTGTTATTATATAGGTAGTTATCCTTGACTCAGGTTTATGTCATGTTATATGTTGTTGCCACATTTCCTATGATGCCATGATCTTATGATACCATATTACTTTTGTAATAATCTCATGTGATTTCCTTTGATCCTTATATTTTATGATATTAGGTTATACTTTTGGCTCACACGTTATGTTTCATTGTCATGTTTATTACCTTACTAGGATTTTTTTCTCACCCCTTTTGTCTATGTATTCCCTAGGTTATCTCATACTGTTTTAGGAGCATGAAAGGATTTAAGAGATCATTATGGAAAAAAAAGATGTTTTATTTTAGCATCACTTTTATATATTATGAACTCAATATTCTAAATACACAATGCCTTATAATCATTATGATGTAATTAATTGTTTTTTATATTAAAAAACATGTAATAATATGTAAAAGGTCTTGGGTCGCTATACCTTCATAGATTTCCTGCCTAGAAATTCACCATGGATGTGCTAATCAGGAGATGTTGTAAGAAATAAATATCTCCACCTTTATCATAAGTACTAGAGGAAATACTTATCTTTATTTGTCTCTGAAGTGATACATATCCATCTAGAAGAAATACACATCTCTAAAGCTAGAAATGTTTTCATGTCAGGATACCAAAAAAATACACATATCTAAGCCTAAAGCTTTATACTATAATATTTGAAGAAATACACATATATAGGGTTGAAACTATATATATGGCACTCCCACTCTCATTGAAGATGGTAAGAAGTAGACATAGTATTAGGTGCATCATCGTCCACCATGGCCCCATAGTTGTGTGTGCATAAAATAATTTCCACTTATGTTTAATAAGTTTCTTCACATTCTCATATTCTGGATGATGGAGGAATTACCCATATCCACTTATCTCATCCATCATGTTCTTATATCAGGGATACTGGAGGAATTATCAGTCTTTATATATTCTACACCAGCGATATTGAATGAAATACATATCTCTAATCATCTCCTTGGAATATATATTATATCTAAACCCAGAGTTATGGGTGAGTAGAATTAGATGGATGTATAAATCATCATTATCCTCTATACATATCAATGGGTGAGAAGCATTGTGGTCACTTTCAACTCACTCCAACCCTAGACTAAGGGTTAGTACAAAGGATATCCACTATTGTATCATGTTTCCAAACTATGCTAAAATAAGCATTTAGCGGCATTTTTTTCATTTAGCGGTGGTTTAAACTATTGCTAAATCATTCTATGGCAATTTTGGAAAATCGCTGCTAAATCATGTGTTGGCGTTCATTTAGTGGTGATTTTTCAAAAACACCGTAAAACGATATAGCAGTAGTTTTTCAAAACCATTGTAGAATAATTCAGCGATGCTTTTTTAAAATTGAGAAAATCATTTCGTGGTGGTTTAAACTGCGGCTAAATCAATTGAACATCGTTTTTTTATTTGTTAAATTTTGTTAAATTTTCATAATTAACTTTTGAAATTTTTCTAATTTTTTTTTAATGTTCATAATTAATCTTTGTTATTATTTTATTATTTTCTTATTTTCTTATTATTTTATTTTTATTATTTTTAATTTTTTAATTCTTGTGATTAATTTATTATTATTATTTATTATTGATTATTTATTATCTATTATTCTCATAATTCTTTTATTATTTTTTAATTATTTTTTATTTTAAATCCTCATAATTAATTTATTTTTTATTTGTTACCATGCACATGTACATGCATGCATATACAATATATAGAAATTCTGCATTGGTTGATATTTGAACTCTTACCTCTTGTCTATTCTCCAAATACTTTACCACTCTAGAAGGCTCTTTAAGTGGTGACTAAATAGAATTTAATATACTTATTTATATATTGATTGAAAAAATAAATAATATATAACAAATAGATACAAACTAAATAATTAATAATTTTAAATTAATAAATAATAATTAATAGTTACTACTTACTAATTACTAATTAATAATTTAAAATTAATGATTTAAAATTAATAACTAATAATTATTAATTACAAATTTAAGATTAATAATTAATAATTTGAAATTTATAATTAATAATTAATAAGTAAACATTAATAATTACTAATTACAAATTAATAAAAAATATATAAATGAAGAATATATATATATATATATATATATATATATGGTAATAAGTGGAAAATAATAAATAATAATTAATAAACAGAAAATAATAGATAATAAATAATAAATAATAAATAATAAATAATAAATAATGAATAATGAATAATAAAGAATAAAAAAATTTAAAAAAATATTTAATGTATAAACAATAAATAATAAATAAATAAATAAGTAATAAATAGAAAAATAATAATGAGAAATAAATCAATAAAAACTAAATTATAAATAAATAATAAACAAATAATAAATAAGAGGTTGATAATAAATTAATAATAAAATGCTAGTAAATTAATAATAAAATAATTTTAACTTAATAACATAATAATAAAAAAAATTAAAAAATTAAAAAATTAATAATTAATGTATACACAATACCAAAATAATAAATAAATAAATAATAAACAAATAATTAATATATAGATAATAAAATCATTAAATCATTAAATCATAAAATCATAAAATAATGAAATAATGAAATAATAATGAAAAATAAGTAAATAATAGATAAATAATTAATAATATATAATAAGTAAATAATAAATAATAAATTAGTAATACATAAATCATAAATCAAAAATCATAAATCATAAATAAATCATAAATAATTAATAATTTATAATTCTAAATAATTAGTAAATAATGAATAAATAAATAATATATAAACAATAAATAAATATTAAATAAATAATAAATATTAATAAATAATAAATAAATAATTAAATATTAAATAAAAATGATAAATGGTTATTTAAGAGTAATTTTTTAATAAAAGTAAATGAATAAATAATAAATCAATAAGAAATAAATATTGAATATTAAATAATAGATAATAATTAATAATTAGTACTTAATAATTGGATAAATAATAAATAATAAAATAATAAATGGATATAAATATCTATAATTATATTTTTACATATAACAAAATTTACATAAATATATGTAAACACATATTTATATTACATAAATATATATAAACACGCTAAGATATATAATTATACATGAATATTAATATATATATATATATAAGTAAATACAAATATCTCTCTATATATATTTACACATATATGATATAAAAATATGTAAACATAAATATGTATAAATATTTGAAAATATATTTAATTATATGAAAATATTCAAAAATTCATATAAATAGATATATAACTGTTAATAAATTACAAAAATAGGGTAAAATACAATAATTACAACACCATAAAATCAAAAGGAATGTATATCAATCGAATAAAATCATAAATGACATAAAAGGTATATGAAGACACTCTTAAATGAAGATGGAATCTCATCAAATGTGTATGATATATATATACATAAATTTATTTCAATGTATTATATTTTAATATTTATTTACATATATTAGAATATAAATTCAAATATATTTCTATTTATTAATACACATGCATATGTATATATTAACATTGTTTCTATATGTGTGTATATATTCATATTATTTTACTATAAATTTATTTATATACTATATTTAATGATAATGATATATTCACATAAAAATACATTTATATATGATGTATACACACAATATTATTGACAGGACAGTACATATTTATATTTCTCAAATACACACACAAATATTTACATATATATGTATTTATTTACATATATTAGAATATACACATAAATATTTTTTTTATTGACACACATGTTTATATATAAACATTACATGTATAGGTATATATATAAATTAATTCATTTTTATAAGGTAAAAAATTGATAATTATTTAGTTTAAAAGAAATGAATAAAAAAATATTTATTTTCATATGTTTTTTATGTTTAAAAATACATTTTTATAGAAGTATGTACTTTTACAAGTGATTTATTATAAGTAAATATAAGAAAATAAGAATATATTTAATTATAAATAAAACTACATTATGAAATATGGTAATTCTCCAAAACCATAATATCAATATGAATGTAATCCATGGGAATAAATTCAATCCCCATCAACAAAAATATAATAATACATCATTAAATGAGTCTAAAATTATATTTAATGATAAAAAATCGGTATACTCTAACTAAAAACTCAGCTTTGGAGGACTTATGTGCATTTTCCTGCCTCAAAAAATGTGATCGGGTTTATCCCAAGTCATCATGGTGTAGATCATGTCGCATGCTTCAATTTGAAATGTGTTAGAGCCTAAAAAAACACCCGGATCAAAAGTTATGGTCATTTGAATTCAAGTTCAATTTACAACTATTATTTAATCTATAATAAATTTTATTCTTTTAATTATTACACAATGTAAATATAATATTATTTTAGTTCATTTTTTAAGCTTTAATTTCACTAATTATGGAGCTAAAATGGAATCTCCGATCAAAAGTTGTGATCAATTGATATGGAAGTATGATTTTCAACTTATTAAATATTAGTTTTAAATTTAAAATTATTATTAAATAATAATTATAAATATTTATTAATTAACACATTATAATTAATTAGAATTAAAAACAATAAACTATGTATGATACTAAATAATAAATCATAAATCATAATTAAATGTTTTATTTTTTAATATTTTTTCCTCTAATTTAGCGGTGGTTTTGTAAAACTACTGCTATTTTCAAACAGTTTTTAAAAAACTGCCCCTAAAAATAAATTTATTTTTTATTTTAAAAAAAATCAAAAATGTAAAAAAAAATATTTAAAAACATGTAGCGAGATATTTTAAAACTGTCACTAAATTTTTTCCTAAAAACATTTAGCGATGATTTTCAAAACCGCAATTAAATCAGTTTTTTCTTATAGTGTCATCGAGATCCATTTATCCTATATTACATCATATCTCTAAGTAGATGAGTAATCACAATCAATCACCTCATACAAAATCAAGGATCCCATTATCGGTCTCACAAGACGCCCTATATAGAAATCTATAGCCACCACACTATCCTCATCTAACTTCTATTCACCAATTTATATAAGAAAAATGATATTTCAATAACAAATTAATGTTAGTTAAGGAATTATCCTACTAGACATGTCAGAACCCAAGATAATACTTACCGCTTGTTCATTGTTGGATGTCCTAACATCCCCAATGGGTTTCCATAATCTCAACTTGGTGTATACTATCAATAATAATTCAATAATGATATGTGTTATTATTTCATTGTTCAACAAGACACATCATACCTTTTTTTATATAACTTTCTTCTCTTGGATTTTCATCCACATCATCTCAGGTGACAAAATTTACTCCATTACATTATCTAACTATTTTCTAATTTCACTTTGATATTTTCTAGAAATATTCTTCTAACTAAGCCCTTAAGGGTCAAGTCATCATCCATTATTATCTTTTAATCGATTATAGGAAATTCATTAAGCACTTCAAAATCAATTGAAATTGTATCACATCATTTGAATGGATACCCATCCTTAGTAATATATTATTTTTTCAATTCAATTATTGTGTAATACCCCAAAATTTGATGATTTTTTTTAAATTAAATTGGATTTTTTTGAGACCAGGTTCTGAGACGCACGTAATTACGAGCCCCGGAGTGGACAAAACATATTTTTGAATGATTTTTAAGGTTCATTAAATAAACCTACAAGTGGGTTTTCTCTAACTTTTAAATTTTTGACTGTATCCAAAATCTAATGGCGTCGTTGAACTCAAAGCATCTGGATTCTCCTAGAAAGAAGCTAACATTGGCCAACGCGAGCCAACAGTGGAAAGTAGTTTTTAGCCGTAAATAAAATAATTAAGTCACAGTTATTTTATTTTCAAATCCTTATAACTCCTATATGGTAACTCAGATAAGAAATAAGAGAGTACTGTTGATCTCTTGAGGGTGTTTTTATTTTAGGTGGAGCTTAACCTCGACCAGTGTTGATCAAGGGTGAAAGATGGTTTTCAGAATTTTTAAGAAGAATTAGAATAAATTATACTTGATTATTTCATTTTTATTTTTTAACTTTTGAAAATGTTTCAGTGAAATGGAATTGTAATGAAATGAATCCAAAATGTTTTTTCATAAATGAAACAGCGTAACATTACTCCAACATAGCGGTAACCGAAAATATTTTCATCCTTTAATGATTTAACTGGGGGTGCATCATTAACAGGTTGGGAGAAATACTCTGAATCTTCAGAGGATCATTGTTGATGAACGATGATCGCCAACGACATTGAGAAATCCACCTCCTCTTTAAGGGATCCCTTCCTCATTGATGGATCAAAGACCTTCACGTATAGATCGCCTTCAGCGATGAATTCTTCCTATGATTGAACTCCAACCAGGTACATGTTTAAATTATTAGTGAATTTGTTTCCCCACTCTCCCCCTATAAATGAAGTATGTAGACCAACTCTCTAAAAAGATGATCCATGGATGGATTTTCCTTGCGGGGTTGAGAAATATAATTGTGGGTTGATATCGGGATTAAATCTTGGTGATTTATAATTTATACGTCATGATATCACTAACGGGAACAATAGTGGACCAACATGAACAAAGGTTGGTTGTCCATTTTGGTGTTATTTCTAATCGCCTCCATATCTCCCTCTCCCCGTTCTTCGTGGTGTAATAGACGATGGTGCATCAGCTATAGATTCACCCGGAAAAGCACAACAGCCAGGCGGGCTGTGGAATAGGCGAGAGATTGTGGTGTGAGGCTGCGACGATAGTAGGAGGTCGAAGAACCCAGCCGCAGCCCGACACGAGGACACGACACCCTGACTGCGTGGGTAGGCGAGAGGTGGCATGCTGGCAGCCCGTCGTGGTGGTGACATAAGCCACCATCATGGATACAGGCGGTTAGAAGCTGGCGAATGTGGCCACCTATTCGCATGGGAGGCGCACGCAATGTAGAGCCATGGTCTTCAGACTACAGCGGTGAGATGGACCCATGGGGGAAACCGGTCCGCATGATGGGACTGGTGCGTGAGGGCGGCACCGCTAGGGAACTACGTTGGAGGAGCGGCCCATGTCGGCTGGTCATGATAGGTTTCTATCATGCGATCCCCATAGACCGCATGTGGAAGGGATGCGGCTGGCCGCATGCGGCATGAACCAGACGCCCAATGGGCATCCGAGCAGGGGGGAGACCAGCCCACTATGTGGGTCAGCTGGGGGGGCACGAACTGGGCCAATGGGCGGCCCAAGTTAGATAAGATTAGGCCCACTGATGTAGGTTGTACTGATAGAAAAAAATGGGCCCCTGTGTGGCCTGGTATGGGAAAGAACTGGCTCGCCAGTTGCGGGCTGACCCGAATGAAAATGGGTCACTCGGCATCCCGACAGATAGGACCCACGGCCGAACTGGGCTGGGTCCAGAAAGGTCCAATGGGCTAGGACCGGTGGCTAGGCTAGAATGAGCCAGCCCAAACCCCACCTGGTTGGGTCGGGTTGGACGAACCCTATCAGGTCATGTGGCAGTCCCGGGCCCAGTTGGTCGGGTGGGTCTGACCAAGTCTGACCAGGCCCGGACACAACTGACCCCTGTTTACTTAAACGCCAACATATTTCAGACCAGGTATCTGATTGATGCGTTGTCTACATAGTTTAAACCCTTGCGACTAGATGGTTCTCTAGGAATACTACAAGTGAGAGGAAATAGAGATATTATTGTTGGAATGAGGACTAGATTCTCTCAGAATAAAGCGTGTCGATGAGCTGGTCTTAGTGATCCAGCTATCCGAGAGATAAGCAGGTCTTAGTGATCCAACTAGACAAGAGATAAGCGGGTATTAGTGATCCATTTGGCCAAGAGATGAGAGGTTATTAGTGATCCATCTATTCAAGAGATAATCAGGATTTAGTGATCCAACTGGACAAGGGATAAGTGGGTCTTACTGATCCAGATATCTAATAAATAAGCGGCTCTAAGTGATCTAGATGGACTAGAGACGAGAGGGTCTAAGTGACCAAGTTGGGCCAAGAGACAAGTGGGTCTCATTATTCCAGCTGGCTTAGGTTATGAGAAGGCCTAGATGATGTATCCCTCAGTAGTATGAATGGTCATCTTTATGACTGATAATTCTATTTTATATACTTTGATTTATATCTTGTGTGAGATATCTTTTCTTTCTAGTCTTTCTTTTGGGGTTTGGGGTCCCTAATGATTATTGTGTTACTCACCCCTACATGGGCTTTTCCCACACGTTTCATTTCCCATGCAGGTGATAAATGCCTTGACGGAGACCTTGGTGGACCGGGACGAGGTGGTGCCCGGTGATACAGGATGGATGGGACATACTTATATGGATACCAATAGATATCCTCCATCTACCCATCAGGAAGGGCTTGAGAAGAAAGACCTTGGAAGCTATAATTTTATTTATGGTTTTGGTCTTTTATTTTGGACCCTTTTACTTTTTATTTTTACTGTACTTTTATTATTTTTCTCAGTGGCATTTTTGGTTTACTTCGTGTTTACCTTTATGCAGTTTGATCATTGTGCATGAGTACATGTTTAAAGGAAAATTAGTTCCCTTTTGGGATATTCTTATTTGGTGCTAGTCACCATCCCCTGGCCTATGGAAGGTGGGCTTGGGGTAGTCACAGCACAGGCCCCGAGGGATGGGTCATGACAAGTGGTATCAAAAGGATGTTGGTTTTACCAGAAGAACTAAGAGTCTATAAATTTTGATGGTGGAAACAATGTTAAGGGTTATAAGTTTGGATTTTAGGTTAAGGATTCCAATGTTGGTGCAGTGGCTAACGTATCCATACACCATGACCCTGAATTATTTTTTCTAGACCGGTACATTAAAACACTAGTTTCATGCATCTTTGAGTGTTTTCTCGTGATCTTTTTGAGTCAGAGTTATCTCACCATGTTTAATATATTGATTGTGGTTCATCTTGATCTTTTTCAGGATGTCCCCACACAAACAGACCGCTAGGATTCCAGTGTGTTTCCATGAGGATGGTGCATAGAGCGATGAGGCTTTGGTACGGGGGCCATTTCTCAAGATGGAACCATCAGGAGGTGTCCCGGCGATACCACGGCTCGTTAGACAACAGTTACTATCGGTGCTACCGATAGAGGACGCACGTAGGCTCAATGCCTTACATGAGTTTCAGGGATATAGACCTCCCAGGTTCAAGGGAGAGATAGATCCTTATGTCATTGAGTATTTCTTGGAGGCAGTGATGTGAGTCTTCCGCTTAGTGAGGATTCCAATTGACCAGATGGTGGTTCTAGCAGTGAACCTTATGTAGGGATAGGTAGAGATATGGTGGAGTTTGACCATCCAAACTCACGAGGAGGTGGCCCTCACCTGGTCTAACTTCGAGCGAATTTTTAGGGAGGAGTTCTCCCCCAAGACTTTTAGCTCAGTGTGCATAGAGGAGCTAGTTCATTTACAACAATGCAACCTGACAGTGGCTTAATACACTACGAGGTTCACAAACCACTCTCATTACTCTATAGATATGGTGAGGGACCCTTTCTTTAGGGCCCAAACCTCTGAGTTGGGACTCCAATGGGAAATCATGTAATCAATGATTTCCCTCAATATCCCTACATAGGTTGGGGTGCTGGAGTGAGCTCTACTAGTGGAGAGATTCCTCGCTGAGCAGACACCGACAGTGGGAGCCAACACCGGGCGACATGTGGTCGAGTCATCCGTGGCGGGTAGCAGACAGATGACGCAAAGGTTCAAGTGGGCCAAACTATCTGTAGGATGACCCTAGGACTTAGGGTTAATGGTACGAATCCACTAGAGTAGTGAGAGTCAACAGGGGAGTAGGGTGTGCCACTCGTGTGGTGGAGAAGGACACATGGCTTGTGACTGTCCGACCCTCCACACAGACGATCAATGGATAGTCGAATGTCCATCGAGTTAGCGGAAGAGGTTTGAGAGAGGTGGTCCATAGGGTGTTGGACATGGCAAGTTAGTGGGAAGAGTGGTAGGTGGTGGATGATGTTTTGAGGTGCTACCACCACCACCCCCACGTGGACCACCACGAGCTCTAGGAGCTCGTGGATAGGGGTGAGGCTAGATTCTGGTGATGGAGTCCTAGGACCATGATTCTCCAGAGATTATTTTAGGTATGATATTTTTCTTCTCCACATTAGATTCAGTTCTTATAAACATATGTGTCAGTCTCTCGTTCCTTGACACAGACCTTGTTCAGAGCTTGGAGATTCTGATCGAGCTATTGTCTTGGTCCTTATGGTTAGAGACTCCTACTGAAGAGGATTCAATAATTACACACTGGTTCCAGTAGTGTGAGATTACTATTGGAGATGAGAGCTTTGGATGGGATCGCCTAGTACCAGCATCGAGGCATTACAATGTCATCTTGGGTATGGACCGGTTATGAACATTCCCTGCTCAGATCGGCTATTTTAGGAGCACGGTGTGGTATGTATGTGGATATGGGAACTTTTTTTCCTTTTTCAGCAAGAAAGAAAATGGAGCAGTGCGTGATGGACTCGCACATTGGAGGGTGCAGCCGATCACTCATAAGTTGTCTAGCATAACCCTCAGTGTAGTATATAAGATGAGTCCACAGTTTCCCAAAGTGGTGGACGAGTACGAGGATGTATTTCCAAAGTATATTCCAGGACTACCTCCTCATTGCGAGGTACACTTCTACATTGATATGTACCCTAGGATCGCACCGTTATCTACAGATGCATATCAGATGGCTCCCACAGATCTCTAAGAGCTGAGGGTATAGTTGGACGACTTGCAGAGGAAGGGGTTCGTAAGGCCCAGCGTTTCACCATGGGCAGCCCCAGTGTTTTTCACCAAGAAGGAAGACATATGATTGAGGCTATGTGTGGAATTCTAACACTTGAACCAGTTGATCGTGATTAACAAGTATCCTCTACCAAGGATTGATGATCTCTTCTATCAGCTGAAGGGGGCGAGATGGTTCTCGAAGATAGACCTCGAATCATGCTATCACCAGCTTCAAGTGAGAGATGAGGACATATCAAAGATGGATTTCAAATGTCGCTACAACCACTACAAGTACAAAGTGATTCAGTTTGGAATGAAAAACACCCCAGTAGTGTTCATGGGACTCATGAACATAATCTTACAGTCATACGTAGACCAATTTGTAGTGGTCTTCATTGATGACATCTTAGTGTAATTAATATCTGAGGAGGAGCATGTGATACACTAGAGGATGGTTCCGGACACACTCTGAGAGCACCAGCTTTATGGAAAGCTCTCAAAGTGTGAGTTCTGTATACAAATGGTCAAATTCATGGGACATTTCATTTAAGAGTCTAGATTTGCAGTGGATCTAGAAAATATCAAGGTGGTGCTTGCTTAGGAGCAACCCAAGAGTGTTACCTAGGTACGGAGTTTCCTTAGGTTGGTTGGGTACTATCGAAGATTTGTACCTGACTTCTCCTGAGTGGAAGCACCCATGATGGCTTTGAAAAAGAATGGAAAACGCTTCGTGTGGATAGAAGTATGTCAGCAGAGCTTTCAGTAATTGAGGTAGATCTTGATGATTGCTCTTATCTTGAGGTTTCCAGAGGAGGGAACCGACTACGTGGTGTACTATGATGCATCAGGAACCGGTCTTGGTTGTGTCCAAATGCAAGGTCAAGGGGTGATTGCTTATGTATCACAATCATTTAGACCACATGAGTAGAACTATGTGACTTGTGCACTTGAGTTGGTAGAGGTAGTATTCATACTGAATAAGTGGAGGCACTACCTTATGGGATAATGATTTATTGTCTACTCTGACCACATGAGCCTCAAGTATATCTTTTCTCAAAAGGATCTGAATCTGAGACAACAACGTTGGATAGATTTCCTCTGGGACTATGAATTCGAGATAGTCTATACTTTTGGGAAGGGGGACATGGTGGCAGACGCTCTCAGTAAGAGATAAAGTTCATAACTACTGAACGAGGTCATAGAGTACTTGGCCTCGCTTCAGATATGCTTTGTGGATAGAGATGAGGTAGCTTATCTTCTGTCTATTATAGTTTCCCCTCAACTCTTACAGGGATTCAAGGAGGCACAACTTGTAGATTCCAACTGCGAGACAACACATTACCAGATGTCCATAGTTCATGTCCCTATTGTATATTTGAAAGGTGGGGAGCACATTATCCTTTTTAGAGGATTCACCGTAGTACCAGTGGCATTGTGGGAGGAGGTGTTGAGGGAGTTCCATACATACCCTTTGGCGATACATCCAGGTGTAGAGAAGATGTACTAGGACCTTCAACATCAAAACTGGTGTCCAGGGATAAAGAATAAAGTAGGATAGTTTTTCTCAAGATGCCTCATGGTTCAGTAAATGAAGGTTAGGCACCAAGTTCCATCATGTTTGACGCAACCCCTCAAGGTACCGAAGTGGAAGTGGGATGGAATATCTATGGACTTAGTGATGGGCTTACCATGTATGTCCAGGGGGAAAGATACCATTTGGGTGATCGTAGACCGAATCACTAAGTCAGACCACTTCCTAGCCATTTGAGAGCAGGGTTCAGTAGAGAGCTTGGGATGCCTCTACATGCAAGAGATAGTTCAACTCCATGGATTCCCATATACGATAGTCTCATATTGTGATGCATGATTTACATCTCGATTGTGGAAGGGATTTTTTGATGATTTTGGGTCTCATCTACACTTGATCACATCCTTTCACCCATAGACTAATTGTCAGATGGAGCAAACCATACATACCTTGGAGGTCATGTTTCATACTTGAGTCCTTGATTTTGGTTGTAGTTGGGAGGACCACCTACCACTGGTGGAGTTTTCCTACAATAGTAGCTACCACTCCACCATCGGTATGGCACCATTTGAGGCACTCTACGGATGATCATGCAGGTCACTGTTATGTTGGATATACCTAGAAGAGTCAGAACTCATGGGTCCAAAGATGGTACAGGCTACCACTGAGAAGGTGCAGGTCATCTGAGAGTAGATGAAGACTGCACAGATCTAACAGAATTCATATGATGATAGGTGATAATGACCCTTGGATTTCAAGGAGGGAGAACACGTATTAATACGAGTCTCTCCTCAATGAGGTATACCGATATTTGTTCGGGGTGGAAATTTATCTTTGAGGTTCGTCAGACCTTTCCTGATACTACATAGAGTTGGAGAGGTGGCATACTTCTTGGCTCTACCACTGTAGTTAGAGAGGGTGCATGATGTCTTCCACGTATCCCAGTTGAGGATATATGTGCCCGACCCTTCTCACATCATCGACCATGGCGAGTTAGAGATTAACGATGGGGTGACATTTGCAGAGTACCCAATGGAGATAGAGGTTCAAGAGGAGAGGATCCTTCATGGATGGTCAATTACTATAGTGTGTGTTAGTTGGAAGTACAAGAATATCTAGGGGAACAAGTGGGAGAGGGAGGCTTAGATTCATGCTCAGTACCCCCATTTATTTAATTAGCCCTTATTTTGGATTACGAGGATGTAAATCCCTAAAAGGGGGGAGTAATTTAATAACCTATAATTCCATTAATTTTTTTTAAATTAAATGGGATTATTTCTAAACTAGGCTCTAATACGGAACATAATTACAAGGCCCAGAGTGGCCGGAAATTATTTTTGAATGATTTTTAAGGTTCATTAAATAAACATATGAGCGGATTTTTCTAACTTTTAAACTGGTACCCAAATAAAAAATATGAGGGCACTGTTAAACACTGAGCATCGGGATTCTCCTAGAATGGGCCTAACATTGGCATGTGTGGGCCATTAGTGGGAATTAGTTTTTGGCCGTAAATAAAATAACTAACAATTATTTTATTTTCAAATCCTTATAACTCCTAAATGGTTACTTGAGTAGGAAAAATGAGATTATTGTTGAGCTTGTGAGGGCATCTTTCCCTTAGGTGGATCTTAACCTTGACCGGCATGGGACAAGGGTGAATGATTGTTTTCGGAAATTTTAAGAAAAATTAGAATAAAATAAACTTGATTATTTTATTTTTAGCTTTGAACATTCAAAATTGTTGCAGCGAAATGGCATTGTAATGAAACAAAACTAAAATGTTGTTTCATAAATGAAATATTGTAACGGCACTACAACTCATCAGTAATGGAAAAGTGTTTCCTCCTTTAATGATTTAATCGAGGGTGCATCATTGACACATTGGTAGTAGCACTCTGAATATCTGGAGGATCCCCGTTAATGAACGAAGAACAATGATTGCCAACGATATTGAGCACTCCCCATCCTCTTCGAGAAATCCCTTCCCCAATGATGGATCAAATACATTTGTGGACGGATCGCCTTCAGCGATGGATTCTTCCAGCGATCGAACTCCAACTAAGTAGGGGTTTAAATTATTAGTGAATTCCCCCCCCCCCCCACCTCTAAATGAAGAATTAAGATTAACTCTCTAAAAAGATGATCCGCAGATGGATATTTCTAGTGGGTATGGGAAATATAATTGAGGGTTGATATCAGGATTAAATATTGGGGATTTATAATTTATATGTCATGATCCTGATAACATGAACAATTTTAGAACAACTCAAAAAAGGTTGGTTTTTCATTTGTTTGTTATTTTTGATCCCCTCCATCTATCTCTCCCCCTATTCTTCATGGTGTAACGGATGACGGTGCATCAGCTATAGAAGCACCAGGAATAAGGGTCACGACAAGGCGGGAAGTGGAACTGTTGAGAGACCGCGGTGAGAGGCTGCTTTACCCAACCGCAGTGGCAGGTAGGAGGTGGCACATAGGCAGCATGCCACGGCGACAATAGGAGCCACTGTCATGGAGGCTAGTGGCTAGTAGCAGGCGGATGAGGCCACCTGGATAAATTGGATGCGCATGTGGTGTAGATCCATGGTCCGCAGACTGCGGAGGCGAGCTAGACCCATGAAAAAACCATGGGCCACATGGGGGAAACTGATCAGTGTGAGGGGAACTGTGTAAAAGGGTGGAACTGCTAGGGCACTGCTTTGGAGGAGGGTCCCACGTCGGCGGGTCGTGGCAGGTGGCTGGCATGTGGTCCCTACGGGAGAACATCTGGAGGGGATGTAGCCAACTGCGTGTGGCATGAACTGGATGCCCATTAGCCATCCAAGAAGTGGGAGGACGTGCCTACCATGCGGGCTGGACTGGGTGGCATGAATCGGGTCGTTAGGTAGACTGGGCTAGAGAAGAGACGGCATGTCGATTCGGGCTAGGCCTATGGGACAAATCATGTCGTTGGGTGGCCTGAGTCGGATGAAACCAAGTCACCGGGCGTCCTGGCGGACTAGACCCACGGCCGAACTGGGTCGAGTTCAGTAAGGCCTAATGGGCCTGGCCCAGCGGCCAGGCAGGACCGACCCAGCCCAGACCCCTCCATGTCGGGTCGGGTTAGCTGAACTGAGTTGGGTCAAGTGGGACCTTCGAGACATGTTGGTTAGGTTGGTCTAGCCAGGTCGGACTAGGCCCAGACACAACCAACCCCTGTTTACTAAATTTCCAATATCTTTCAAACCGGGCATCCGATTGATGTGACGTCTGAGGTGTTGGGACACTTGCAATGAGACGGTCCTTTGGGAACACTATGAGTGAGAATTTTTAGATCCCTATATATTACCAATGTCTTGACTAATTGATTCTACCAAAATCAAGCGATCCAACGAGTGGGTCTTAGTGATCTAGCTGGCCAAGAGTTAAGTGGGTATTAATGATCCAGTTGGATAGGAGATAAGTGGGTCTTAGTGATCCAGCTGGCCAAGATATGTGTGGGTCTTATGGATCCATCTATCCAAGATATAAGTGTTTCTTTTTGATCTAGATGTCTAAGAGATAAGTGGGTCTTAGTGATCCAGCTGGGCAAGAGATAAGTGGGTCTAAGTGATCTAGTTGTCCTAGAGGTGAGCGAGCCTAAGTGATCTAGTTGGCCCCAAAGACGAGTGGGTCTCAGTGATCTAGCTGGCCCAGGTTATGATTGGGCCCAGATGATGAATCCCTCAGTAGTACTAACGTTCAGTTTTACGACGGGTAATTCTACTTTCTATACTTTGAGTTATACCTGGTGTGAGCTGTCTTTTTTTATGGTCTTTTCTTTGTGTTTTTAGGTCCCTACTGAGTATTGTGTTACTCACCCCTTTACGGGATTCGCTCACATGTTTCATGTTCCTTACAGGTGATTTAAACCTTGATGGAGACCTTGGTGGACCGGGACTAGGTGTTTCCCAGTGAGATGGGACATACAGGACATACTTATATGACTACTGACAATTTTCCTCCATCTACCTTTCAGGTAGGGCTTGAGTAGACAGATCTTGGTAGATTTACTTTTATTTTTTGTTTTGGGATTGGATTCTTGTCTCTTGAACTTTTTAGTTATAATATAATTTCTGTAGTTTTCTTAGTAACAGTTGTGGTTTAATTCATGTTTAACTTTCTACAGTCTAAGCTTTGTGAATGTGTATTGGTTTAAAGGAAAATACCTTCCCATTTTGGGATATGACTATTTGGTACTAGTCTCTAGCCCTTGGCATATGGAAGGCGGGCTTGGGGTAGTAACGACACAGGTCCTGGGGGACAGGTCGTGACAATTCACTGACAAAATTTACCACCATCACACCCTATTTCAAATCAATAACTTTTCCTATGTTTTTTATTTTAATAAATGTTATTCACTTACCTGATGTAAATGATTATATTTAAATTATACATCCAACTCCATATATCTTAATTTTTTAAAACACATTTGAAGGAGGTACTAATTATTATTAACAATACTTCCCTCATTTAAGTGGTCAGACTACATTATTTATTTTATATTTTACACTTTTCTTTATTTTGTATAATTCATTTCATTCTATTTCTATATTCCCATACATCATGATCATGATCAACATCTTTAATTCATTATTTTATAATGAATTCAAAATCTTAATAATCATTATTAACTAGATAGGAGATAGTTCATTATAAAGTTTAAATGATTCTCTTTTCTCTATCATCAAGTAGAATCTAATAACTATCTCCCCATTGAATAGTCAACATAGACTAGTTACCACATCCTATGGTCAGGAAATCCATCCAAGAGAATAATTCAAGATCCTAGTTTAGGTTTCATAAAACTCATCAATTATTATTATTATTCGTATTATTATTATTATTATTATCATTATTATCAAATAATTATATTTTTTGTATTTAACTCTTGAAATCTAGTCATTTCGGTATAGGCACTTAGATTTCAATGAAATCATTTTCTTTTTAACTCAAACCCAAGTGATCATAATTTATTGTAAACTTAAAAACTTGTAATAACTAAATAAAATTATTATTATTTATTAATAATAGATTCTCACATTCGCTTAAACAATTTAAACTTAATACTCCTATAAATGTTTTTCAAAATACTCCAAACCTAGTTCTACAGGATCTGAGATGCTGATATGGGCGTAAGTTAATTTTTTTAATCTAATTTGAAGCATCGACACACCCCCACATTCCCCATGATTCCTCTACAAATACATGGTTTCCACAGGGCCCCACCATGTGCCCCATATATTCTCCCTACCCATTACATCAATTAAATCAATATCTGTTATTAAATCTATTAATAAAATTTCCCAGCCTTTGTCTCATCATGCAACCTTTCATGATTTAGTAGACTCATCTCATTGATGGATTTACAATAATATATGGTGGGTTTAATGATTTAATAAAACCAAAATGTTTTGAAAAGTTTTTAAAAAATACCCTGTGAATATATCTCTTGGTTATCTTGAAATATGTACATCAAATTTAAACAAATCCAAAGGTAGTGTATTTTTTATAAAAAAGGAATAATATACTCAAATTTATTGACTAGAAACAGTGAACAAAAAATATATTAAGTGTAAATAACTTTAAACTAAAATGGAAATGTCGTAATTAAATAACCAAACCTTATTTGTGTATATCTAACATTCCCCAGTCAAGATCCTTCTTTCTAGTTTCTTACTCAATGGTGGATCCTATATTCCATAAACCTTATCCACTCAATTCTCCCTCTTAATTATAAATATAATAGGAAGCATTGATAGAAAAAATAGTGAGAGGAATTTTTTTTTAATTATTCATTAAGAATACTTTGCCATTATTTTGAATCAATGAGAACACACCTAAAAATTACACAATACTTACCCTACGGTAAAAAAATATTCCAAACTCAAAATCACATTCCCTTTTCCAATTATATAATCCAATCAAGTTAAATTTACCATTCTACCCTTTTTCATTAAAATTCAATATTTATCAATAGATCTTCCCATGGAGATCAATCCAAGCCACTTATACACTTAATTTGATTCAAATGAGTGATAATAAATCTATCTAAAGTAATTGGTCATTAAGATACAATCACAGGAAAAGGTATTCCCAAAGTGAAGACTCGTACTATTACATCCTCCCCACTTAAAAACTTTTAATCCTAAAAAATAATCTATAGGGAACTCGATCAATACATAAATTAACAAAACCTTCCATCATAAAAGAAGTAATATTCCAAAAATATCATCATACAATAAATGGAATTCTATGGGAAACCCATAAGTCAACTACAAATATTAAAAAACATTCTATAATATTAGGAAAATATATTAAAATGTTTCACTTATCACTAAAATTACCAGTTCAAGGATTATCTTTAAGAAAAATTTGGTTTTCCAATTAAACTTGAAATGAGAACCACATTTTAAAAAACTTTCTTTACAATGAACTATATCCATCACAATGATCAAAACATCATTACCACCACAACTGAATGAAATTAGATGTTGTAAAACTACATGAAAATTAGAATTTAAGATATATAAGACATTATTTCCCATTGGTGTGTGAATTTATAAACACATACCCTCTGATTACATCAATGTTAAATATTCATACTAGGAATATCCTCAAGGTTGAAAACTTTAATGAATGGTTCATAGTTCCCATGTAAATGTATTAAATCTCCTCATCAACCATTCTAAACAAGTTAACACAAGACTAAAGGACTATAAACACTCAATGATGACTAGTTTTATGTATAAATATAGGTCCCACCACATAATGGCTCATAGACCAACCAACAATCCCACCTAAAAATCCATCCATGAGTGGTCAAACCAACAACCAATTTAACTTTCCTAAGATCCTAGTAATATATCATTACAATCTTGATATACCTTTGAAGTATCATGTTAAAATTTAATTCTCCACAAAAATCTTAGTCTATGGGTATCCAAGGGTTCCCCCAAGGGTTTCAAGGTTAAACCATGAAAAAAACATGATTACAACACACCATTGCAATGAAACTAATTATTAAATGTAAACCAAAACCATATAATAATTCAATTTCAAATGGTGGGGATTAAAAGTATAATTTACATATATTCACTTGTCTATTTCATCACCACTTCCTTACTCAACGAAAGTAATCTCTCACCGCATATATTTTTACACAATCCAACAAAAACATTTACAAAACTGTAGCTTAAATACATGAGACATCAGCAAACCACTTTGAGATATCCCATCACACTAGGATAATTCATACCCTTATAAATAATTACAAACTTTTAATTACATGAACTTATGCTCTTGGATATAGTTCTCATATACAACCACATTACATACTCGAATTTATTTCATCTATAAAATCATGGTTATAACCATTAATATTTTCATAATTAATAATGAATATTGTATCTCTTATATCTAAAGGATATTTTTAGGTTTATAGAATTAGAGAATTATGGAATATCACAAACTAATAAATACCATGTATTTCTAAACTAATGTACATTTTTTACCATATAATAAACTACTTAGTTCATGATAAGTCTTCAACATCTCCAAAAATTCTTTCACATGTACTATCCTTCAAATCACATCATGTGTACTTATTTTATTCATAAATTAGGAAAATTGAAACATAAAAAAGGTGTGAGTTAAAATGATAAATAATGGAAAATATAAAATTGAATTAATCATGGAATATAAATTCTATAAATATTATGTTAGGAAATAGTTAAACAACATGAAGCCATAATCAACTTGAAACAGGTAGTGAGTTATATCCATGATAATAAATAAAAACATGGATATCAATAATACTAACGCCATAATAATGAAATGTATATTGTATGACATAAAAAACCTGATTGTATGGCTTTGTTACAAGACATTTACTTGCCATAGAGATCACAATCAATACATCTTGCTAAATTGGGGGGGGGGGTATAAACCAAATACCCAAACCTATTTTGTTTCATGAGACTTGTCGATACACCACCAGTAACATGGTTAATTCTAATTAATTCACCATAAGAGTCAATATTAATTTTTTTACCATTACATGAGGAAACTATTAGTTAATAAAAACATGGATATCTTTATAATTAAAAATATATAATATCAATACATGATCAACCTACATTAATAGTCAATTAAAGAATGTCAATAATTTTCCCCATGTCAATAAAATGGATAACATGATCATAAACCATCCTAATAAATAAGTTATATGGTCCAAAAGTACTTGCTCAGTCAACTTTCCAACAATCATCCATAATTAAAAATTAATATAAGGTATAACGATACTTTTCCACATGTTAATGGAATAACATTCTTTCTAAGTGAACATCATCCAATAAAAAATATGTAAAATTAAATACTGTAGTAACATGATAATAATTCATCCATGATGGATTAAAAAGAAAAATAACCCCAATGAAATAATAAAACATATAAGGGTGTTATAATAAATGAAAAATAACCCTTATAAAGATAATGTGTTGAACATTATCAAAAAATAAGGGATCAAGAATTGAATTTTTTAATACCTCAATTTCAATCCCACAATTGATAATATATATATATATCCATATATTAGAGAATAAATCATGAAACATATACCCTGTTATGGTAAATCCTTTTGAAAATGAAATGGGAAATAGAAGAGAAAACTTAAAATAACTTTTAGAAAACGTTTTTAGCATTGACATAAAATTGGCAATTATGGGCGACTTCCAAAAGACTTTTTCAAAAGGTGAAGTGAAAAATCATTGAAACTTTTTACATTTAAAATTATATCTAATAATGGAACCTTGGAAATTAAATAATTTTTTTATTGGAAATGTGGATCCAAAACATTTTATTATGAAAGTGTCATTTTTAATACTTGAAACAACATTTATTAAAAATACACATTGTAAAAAGAGTAATAAAACCTTATTTTTATTAGAAAAAAATTTTCCCAAAGAGGATTATAAAATACCATATAATAAAATATTATGGTGTGTGAACCCAAGAATGGGAGAATAATATTAAATATAAAAAATTATAACTCAAAGAAGGATATTTGAGTTGCCATTATCCCTTATAGGAAACATATCTCAAAAAATAGGAAATAATTGTAAATGGATTTTTTATGGTAATATTGTGTATACATGGAAAACAATGAAATAATAACATGTAATATAATCAAAGGGTGTAGTTTTATAAACTTATAAGTTCACAAGAATAATCATAACTCAATGAACGAAAGTTGAGTTACCGGAAATCCTTATTATTGGGGAAAAACTAATTCAATAGCCACGTGAATAATGGAATATTATTTTCATATTAAATCCCATAAAATAAAATTATTATGATAAAAAATATCCATGGTAATTTAATGAACCATACAAAGGAAACATGATTCATAAAATGTTACATGCCTCAAATAATTATAATTGAGACCAATAAAACCCTCGTTACTTAAGTAACACTTTAATCAAAACCCCTTAAAATAAATGGCTTGTAATTGAACTTAAAATAACATGATTAAAAGATAATTCATGATATTATATATCAAATAGGTAGTATATACCCCAAAAAATGTAATTAAGTGCACAATACAAAATATGTCTTAAAGAGATAAATTTTAGATGAGAACCCATACCACTTTGGTAACTTTTAGATTAACAACCCATGAGAGTTAAAAAATTGAAATTTATATTTGTATACCATGAAATAAAATGGATTCATGATATAATATCAAAAATTATAAGTATACACACCTTTAAAATAAAATTTGGTTTATAAATGCAATACTTGTCTTACTAAAAGGAAATTCAGAAGAAAACCCTTACCTATTGTCCTAACCATCATGGACATAATTTAACATCCAATATCACAAAAATAGATATATTAATAAAATAATTCATAAACTTACTCATCTATTTTCATTTATAATTTTCATAAATATTCATTCTCTATATTAATTCTTCTAATTTCCCACATCGGCTACTTATGGTCTTGATTGTTTGTACAAGTTTCATATTAGCGGTGTCATTATTTTTACAAAGTGAATCATTAATAGATTATTAATGTTGATATTAGTGATGATGTATAATAATTTATGATGTTTTAAATTCTTTTTATGAGTATTTTAGTCTTTATCATTGAAAATGAAATCTATAACAAGCATGTTTCAGTGATTCTTATCGATCGAAGGGTGTTTTCATAATTGATTGATTAAATGTTGATATAACCTTACCTGAAAAAAAAAATATTTACATATTTATATAATATTAAAATATTAAATAATTTATCATATTCATCCTTGACATAAATTTATATTATTGTTCAAGTAGGTGGTTAAACCGACCCAAATATAAACCTATCTTGATTAAAGGATGATTATGAGATGGTTTAGTTATAATAAATTTATAAAAAATAATGATATTATTTATAGTTTATTAGTGTTGTATATCATAATTTTAAGTAATTAAAAAGATATAATAATTTATATAAATTCATTACATATAAAAGAGATCATTTACCTCTAAGTTTGATCATTTTAAATGATAGAATTAATGATAATCATTTTTCGATCATATAATTAATAGATTATTAAATTTTTCATACCTAAAACTTAATGATATTATGAAAATAATATTTATTTTTTAATCACATCCTTACATCCAACCTTTTATGTTATTTAATGTAAGAGAAACATATTACGTAGTAGAGGTGGTATTACACACAACAAATGAACAATAGTTTTGTTTTTCTTAATGGATTAGGTATACTAATAAAAGATGATAATACCCATAATATTGTAACATTAAAGTATATAAATGATACTAATATAATTAAATTAGTGTGCCTATAATAAATTTTAAAAAAATAATTAAGTTGAAAACTAAGTAGTTGATAATACTCATGTTGGGGCTTGGAATTTCCTTGGAAGTCTCCTTGAATTTGAATGGAATAGGTAAACTATGAGTGAATAAAGGATTATGTTATTGGGAGATGGTTATAGATTGAGTAAAATATTATAATTTAAAAGGATTAATTTTAAGTTTATGTCTATCATTTAAGCGTGTAAGTGTTATGATTTTATAAGTGAAAATAAATACTATTTTAGAAACAACTTTATGTTTTTCAATAATCCAAGGTCCTTTTCAAGGTCACAAGGATCCAAAATGGAAAAAATTGGTGGATAAAGATTTATTTCTTGATAAAAATACAAAAAAATTCAATTCAATTAATTTTTTATAAATTTTTTAGTATTGTTACTCTAGGTTAAAATCAATTTACCCCCTTTTACGTTTATCGTGAAAATTAATTTTCAAACTTTGTGGTTGATTTTATAAAAAAAATAATAAAATTTCCATTATTAAATTTTTGAATATTATTATTTAAAATTTTAAAATAATTTATCAAATAAAATTTCTAATGTTATAAAATTTTAATTTTGATGTAAAAACACTTAAATGCATAAAAGAGTTTTTTGAAATATAATGTTATTAAGATTTAAATTTTATATATATGATAAAATAATCATGTACACTAGTTTTAGAGCCATAAATTTATTTATTATGAATGGAATAAAATTTATTAGGATTCTAATTCAAGAAATAATATGATCTCACCTTGAAAATACTTGATTTAAAGATAATACCAAAAATAGTTTTTATAATAAGGTAACATTTTACTTTAGTTTTAAAAAAATTTGATAGGATTTATATATAAAATTAATAATTGAAAATAAATAATTTCATTACTTAATTTCATATTTTATAACTTTAATTAATTTGAATTATTATAGGATATCCTTACATAGTGATAAAAACACGGAAATTATAATTTTCATAAATCCCATATTTTTCGACTAAAAGTCAACCTTTTTAAGAGATAATCAAAATTAAACACTATGTAAATTTTTATATGAGTAGTTAAAAACTGATGTTCATTTTAATAATTTAAAATTAAAAAATTTATAGATTTAAATTTTTTAATAAAATCCTAAAATATAGTGAAAAATTTTATTTTTGGGAAAATGACATTTTCATATATTAACAATTGTTATTATTATTTAATAATATTTACCAAATAAATTGGTATTAAAAATAATTAATTTAAATCATAATTTATCATTAATTTTATTTTTCTTGAAATAGTAATTCATATCGCATAAATAAGAAACAAAATTAGAAAAATAATTTTCTAAACAATAAATTGTCTTTTTGTAATTTTAGGTGAACTAATTGAATTTTACTCATATTAGAATTAGTATTTATTTTATTTATAAATATATATATCATAAATCAGTTACTATAATTCATTTTGGATAATTCAATGGCTATTTTTTAATGATCTTACTTAAATATTTATATTTTATCTAAATCTGTCACGGTTTCATTTATGTTTGGTGTCGCATGTGGAGAAAGCTATAAAAAAATAACTCATTTAAAGGTAATAATATATTATAATTTTAGTGTGTTATATCACCCCTAAATAAATTTCTTCCTTGCAATTTGACTCATGATATTACAGTAATTTCCAAAGGGAAATCCTAATTAACCATACACTGCTAGATGATCATGGTCTTATTTAGTATGTAGAATGAGATTTATCAATATGAAAAATCATTATAAGTGATTCATAAATAAAGCGGACTCATTCTTAATTTCAAATATAATTTTACTAAGATCTATATTCCTATTGAATAACTTCCCACAAACCTTGAAAAATATTTATATGATAATCATACCACTATGAGTTTTTATTTATAACTCATCATTTTGTAGTTAGTGAAAACTTACATGACATAACACTCAAGAAAATTTAGAGTGAAAACTCACTATCTGGTTCATTATTAGTAGTTTTGTAGTATTTTACTTGTTTTAATGGTTATCAGTGACTATCTCCCTTGATTTCCCTTAGATTGGTATGTTGAGTCACATAATTACCATAACTCTTGTGAATAAAGAAATTACTTTTTTTTAGTTTATCTCCTTTCCTTACACTCTTCAGTTTGATGACCTTTAACTCCACACTTATTGTATTTACCCATCCCTTTAAGTAAATTTCCTCCATATTTTTTCCACCTTTTTTATATATAGAAAATTGAATATTTTTTCCTTCATCATATTTGTCAATTTATCTTTCATGAGACATTACATTTCTATTCCTTGCTGTGTTTTGAACATCTAATATGTTCACATTTTTAATCATACTTTATGATAGATGCTTTCTCATAATCACATGGTTTCTTACTTCAATTCTTATTTCATTAGGTTGTTCTTTGAGGTATTCTCTACATTTTCCCACATACCCAAAGTTACTTTTAGTTCCATCCATTACTAAAACCAAAAGAGTTAACATGAGTTGATATCATTATAATTGAATTATTATGAATAAAAATTGTAAAATTTAGCATCAATATGTATCACGTTATAACACTAATATGTTATCCTATAGTTCTTATAACTCAACTTGTATAATACTTTTCTCAACCTATATCACTCTTAGTTTAACATATATCATTCTTGGATCAATCTATATTACATTAAGATGGGTTCTCTCATACTAATTAACCTAATCCTAAAAATAGAGATCCCAAAATAAAATTAACTTTATTACAATATTTTAATCCAAATAATCATTGAAATAAATGCTCTCAAAATTAAACTTATTCTTCCTCAAACAACATTATTAATTCCTAAAATCATATACTCTTAATAAAATACATTTAATAAAACCTATTTGAATCCCAATACATTAAACCATAATGGGATTATATATTCCTACAAAAATTAACTTTGTTTTTAACCCAAAAAAGGGTATTAACCACTAGTTCCTAAGATCACACACTAGTTACTATATATTATAATCCAAAAAATGATATGAGCTTCAATAAAAATATCATTAATCAATTATCAATACCAAGGTTACAAATACCATCTAACTTAATTATTAAAATAAACCCACCCTTTATTATCTCAACATTATATTCATATTGAACTTAAAAATTATGCATACCTTAATCAAGTGTTCTCAAATATTTATCCCCAAAAATATAAACTTGTCATAAAATTAATTTTCAAGTTTATTAATATAATTTAATATATGTTTCTATGCCTTTAATTTACAAATAATGAAGAAAAATCTTTATATGTTTCACATAATCTTCATAACTTTTACAATGTGCTAGAATATCAGCAATGAATATCACTCAATAATGAGAATACTTAGGAGTTTGAAGATTTAATTTATATTATAAAATCAACCTCACTACAATAGTTAATACTAGGAAACTAATAATTTCTATCATAATAGTCATATACTAAAATTCTTAATCACTTATGTATGATCCTTTTTTCAGTTATAAGACATAGTGGTTTCAAGGTACATACCTTTCATTGTATCATCTTCATAATCTCGTTTCAACCAAAAGATAAAACCAAAATGGTTATGATAATTTCTAAAATATGTCTATGAAAAAAAAAATCTAAATAATAATTCCTTTATGACCCCTTTTTTTAATACATGATGCTTTCAGATCAACATATAACTCTCTTTGTTCAATCCTTATGTACCAAGTGTCATTTTTATATTGTTTTCACCCACCTAGTCACCTAACATTATTATTAAAAACATCATAACGGTTCATAAAGAGATTTTGATTGACCAAAGAATGTCCCCTGAGAGTATCAGACCAGGCGCATAGTTAGGCCTCTTTTTCATACACCAGGTGATGATCAAGTTAAAACATGATACACCCTTTTCGGGGTTATTACCCCTAGGTGAATCTGTTTTAAATCCTTCAAACACTTGTGGTATCTTTATAAGGATGTAATTACTAGTAAAATCACATAATCTATTATTTTCAAAAACTTCAAGATGTTATCCTATACTTAGAATTATCCTTGGTATCTTCACCGAAATCATCTTATCCTAATCCCAAAATAAAATTTTTATTATTACCTTAACATTAAATCATATAATTAGACCAGAGTTTTATCTATACTTTTGAACTTATGATCAATCATAACTTATCAACACTTAAATTCTACTAAAAATATCATATTCTAAAAAGTTATCTAAATAATTCCTTTGATACCATATCTGATGCCTTGGACCTGTGCTCTTAGATTTAGTGCTTAAAGACACATACTTTATATACTCAATTTGATACCAGCTATAAAATTCTTGATATAACCATAAATAATTAAAAAATTAATAATTAATATTGAAACTCTTACATCTTAATGACATTTTTACGTTTAGGGATTTAGAGAATTAGGGAACATCACAAATTAAAAAAAATCCCAGGAATCTATAAACTAATTGACCTTTTTCACTATATAAGAAACTACTTAATTAATGATATTTTCTAAAAATATCCCATAAATTCTTCCACACATGGTATCCTTCTAAAAATTTCACTTGTACTACTTTTCCACATAAACTGCGGAAATGGAAACCCAAGAAGGGGTGAACCCAAAAAAATAGTAATGGGGAATATAAAACTGAAGTAGACATGGAATAAACATGGAATAAATATTATGGAATTAAATAGGTAATCAATATGAATATATAATCAACATGAAACTGAGATCATGTTGTATCCATGAAAATAAATAAAAATACGGATATCAATAATATTGTTCTCATACTGATGGAATTAATAATTTTGGACATAAAAACCTGTTATCAAAACCCTATTCCAAGACATTTACTTTTTGTCAAGACCGTAGTCAAGACATCTTGATGAATTAGTAAGGCATACACCAAATACCCAAACCTATTTTTTCTCATGAGATTTATCAAAGTATTGAGGGGATATATAATTTTTATCCCCACCAATCACATTATTAAGTCCAATTCATCACCATAAATGTCAACAATACTTTTGATATTATTCCCTAAAGAACCTCTTACTAAATAAAAACATGACTTTCCATATAATGAAAAATATGAAACACCAAAACATGATCAAACTATGTTAGTATTAAATAATCATCAATAATTTCAATACTTATCTCCATGTCAATACAAGGAATAACATGATCATAAACCATCCTGATAAAGAAGGTGGATGGTCAAATAATAATTATTCAACATTCCCACAATCATCTATATTTGAAAAAATATATATGGTACTCCAATTATTTTTTACATGTTAATATAATCATATTATTTATAGGTGAAAATAATCCAATCTAAATTATATAAAAAATTTTGTTCACACCATATAGACAAATGGGCATATGTCTAAGTCAATACTATAATAACATTAAAATAATACATTCAAAAAAAGAAGGTGTATGGATGAAAAATAACATAACCCCAGTATAATAATGAAACATATAAGGGTGATGTTATAAATGAAAAACATCCTTACAAAAAAATACCTTAAATGGGATCACAAAAGAAGGGAGCAGGAATCTGATTGTCTGATATTATGAGATCAATCACCAAATGATATCATATATACATTAGAGGATAAATCATGGAACATAAACCCTATTAGGGTAAACCCTTTTTAAAATAAAAAGGTAAATGGAAGTGAAAACTTAAATTATCCTTTAGAAAAAAATTAACATTGACGTAAAAGAGGAAGTTGTTGGTCACTTCCAAAATTATTTTCCAAATTATGATGTGAAAACTCATTGAAACATTAATTTTAAAATAATCTCTAATAATGGATCCTTGAAAATGAAATAAATTTTTCTATAGGAAATATGGATAAAAAAATGGATTATTAAAGGGGTATTTTTTTAATACTTGAAATTACTTTTGTTGAAAATCTACAGTTTAAAAATGTAATAAACAAATTTTTGAATTAAAACTTTATTTTCCTAGAAATGATTATAAAATAAAATATAATAAAATACTAGTCTGGGGGAACCCAGGAATGGTAGGACAATTTCCAAGATAAAATTTTTTAACTCAAATAAAGAGATTTAAGATACCAATATCCCTTATGAGAAACATATCTTAATAAATGATAAATAAGTATCAATGGTTTTATGTGGTAAGAACATATATCCTTATAAAAAATAATATAATACCAAATAATACGATCAAATATAATAATGTTACAAACTTATACGTTCAAAAGAAAGATCACAACTCAATGAAAAAAATGAGTTACAAAAAATCCATACTATTAGGGAAACAACTAATTCAATAACTACATGAATAAGGGAGAATTATTTGGATATAATATCCCATTAAATATAAGAAGTGTGATAAAAATATATCCATGTTTAGTGAATACACCATACAAAGGAAACATAATGTACATAATTTATTATGTATCAAGGAATATAAATTAATATAAAGAAAAAAATATACTGATTTAGTAACACATTAATTGAAATCCTTTGAATTATAATTATTTTAATTAAACTTTAAATTCCATGATTAAAATATAATTCTTGATATGATTTCACAAAGAGAGGAATTTGATATGAAAACCCTTACCACTTTGGTTAATTTTTAGATTAGAAACCCTTGAGAATTACAAAAATAAAATTTTTATTTATATACCCTAAAATAAAATATATTCTTGATAGAATATGTCAAATTTTTAGTATACACACCTTGAAATTGAAAATAGGTGCGCAAATAAAATACTTGTCTGAATGAATGGAAATTGAGATGAAAACCATTAACTCTTGTCCTCAACTCAAAAAAATTACTTTAACCTATTATATCACAAACATATATATCTTAATCACTTAATTCAGAACCTTACTCGTATCCATTTTCATTTATACGTTTCATAAATAAACATTCTCTACCTGAATTGTTACGATTTCTTGCATCGGGTGTTTACGGTCTTGATCATTTGTACTATTTTCATAATAATAGTGTTTGTATTAATTATTCCTATGAATTTATTCATTACTAGGTCATTAATTTAATTTTATTTATTATTTATAATAATTCATGATGTTTCAATTTCCTTTTATGAGTGTTTTAGTCTTTATCCTTGAATATGAAATTGAAAACAAGCATGTTTTGGTGATTCTTGTCAATCAAAGGGTGTTTTATTAATTGATGAATTAAATGTTGATATAACATTAAAAGAAAAAATATATTTATATCATATTACACGAGTAAATAATTTTTGATATTCATATATTACATAAATGTATATTATTGTTCAAGTGGGTGGTTAAAGTGACCCAAACATGAACCTACCATGATTAATGGATGATTATGAGATTTTTTTAGTTATAAGATGATTATAGAAGAATAATAATGATATTATTTAGTATTTTTTAGTGTAATATATCATAATTATTTATAATTATAAAGATAATATTATTTATAAAAATCAATTAGTTTGAAAAAGAGAACATTTTCCTCTTACTTTTTTTATTTTAAATGATTGAATTAATAACAATCATATGTTGATCATATCATTAATATATTCTTAAAATATTCATACTTAAACCATAATAATATAATAAAAATAATATTTTCATTTAATCACATCCTTATATCCAACCTTGTAAGGAGGTTAAGGAAAACTAAACATGTTACATCGTGGAAACGGTAGTCTGAACAACACGCGATTGGCAGTTTGTTTCTTAATGGATGGGGTATATAAATATAAAATGATAGTACCCTTAATATAGTAACATTGTAGTATATAAGTGATAATAATATCATTATATTATTGTAGTGAGAATAAATTTTAATGTGGATAATTAAGAATAAAACTGAGTAGTTGGTAATACTCACGTCGAAGGCTTGAATTTTCCTTGGAAGTATCCTTCAATTTGAATGGTTTAGACAAACTATGACTGATAGAGAGACTATTTTCATGAGATAATGTTCTATTTATATTAAAATATAATATTTTTAATGATTGATTCTATGTTCAAGTGTATTTTTGAAGCGTCAAAGTTGTATGTTTTTATAAGTGAATGTGGAGGATCTTTTGGAAGCACCTTTACCATTTCAATAATGCAATGTACTTTTCAAGGTAACCAGGATAAAACAATGGACATAATTTTAGGTAAAACATTTATTTTTATATAAAATATCAAAAAATCAATTCAATACATGTTTTTTAAATGTTTTTTTTCGACTTTTACACTATGTTAAACACAATTTATTCCTTTAACTTTTCCCGGGAAAATTAATTTTCAACCTCATAAATTAGTTTGAAGAAAAAAATTAGAATTAACCTTATTTCGTACATTTAATATTATGATTTAAATTTTTAAAACCATTTTAAAAAATAAAATTTCTATGGGTATGAAAAGTTATTTTTAAAATAAAAACACTTAAACACATAAAAGGGTTTTTTGAAAAATAACATTATTATGATTTTAAATTTATATATATGATAAAATTATCATGTTTACTGATTTAAAATACATAACTTAATTTATAATGAATTTAATAAATTGTATGAGGCTTAAAATTCAATCCAAAACTAAACCTAACCTTGAAGAAACTTGATTTAAAGTGAAGTCCAAAACAGTTTTTATATTAATGTGACATTCTACTTTAGTTCTAAAGATATTTGGAATGGGTTTTCTAATTACAAAGAATATTTCAAAATTAATAATGTTATTCCTTAATTTCATATTTTATTACTTTAATGGTTTTGAAATATTCTATTTTATGCTTACATAGTGACAAAATCATGGAAATTATAATTTTTATAAATCCCACATTTTTTACTAAAAACAAACCATATTATAAAAAAACATAGTAATTCCTTTTTGATGTGAGAAATTAAAAAATGATATTTATTATATTAATTATAAATAAAGAACTATAAATTAAAATTTATTAATAAAATAAAAAAAATTATAATGAAAACTCATTTTTTAAATGACATTTTCATTTATCAACTATTATTGTTATTATATAATATTTTTTACTAACTATATTGGTGTTAAAAAATTATTAATGTTAATCATGTTTTATTATTAATCATATTTTTCTTGGAATAGAAATTTAGGTCGCATAAAAAGTAATTTTTTTAAAAATATACTTTTTAAAACAATAAATGATCTTATAATTAATTTTATGTAATATAATTTAATTTAATTCATATTAGAAGAAGTATTTATTTTATTTATACATATACATCATAAAGAGGTAACTCATATTAATTCCCTCTAATTCAATTGATAGATTTTAGTAGAAATTCTTAAATATTTATATTTTATATAAATGTATTTTTGTTTTGTTTAAGTTTGATGTTGTGCACAAAGAATGTTATCGAACAAATTGAATTATTTGATGGTAATGATATATTATAATTTTAATTTGTTGCACAACTAATGATAAACACTCAAGGTTATAATATGAATTCAACACTTATCAAAGGGAAATAATTCCCTTTAATTACTAGTATTCATTAAATAACTAGGAAAATTGATCAAACATGCCTTCACATTTCCATCAAAGAGAAAACACCAACTACCCTTTCTATTTACTGTTGTCAATATAACACTGATGAACATGATATTTCTATCAAATTATTCATTCTATATTTTTATAGTATATATTCACCACCTAACATGAACATTATATATTTTCCCAATACCCAAATAATTTTTCCAACCCACACTCTAGCATAGCACTCGACAAGAGAAGAGTGACACTAATGATGATAGAAAAATAATCAACATAAATGTTTCTTCCATGCTCACATGAATCACTATTGATCATTCCTAACATATACATATAACTCAAACCAATAGATAATGTCAACCTGAATGAGAAGGATTATAGTTAATCTTCATGTGTATCCCCCTCGTCTAAAAATTGGGAATAAATTCGTTGTTTACTTAACTTTATAGAATTATACAAGCATTTTATCTAAAATAATTCTTATTCTTGAAATAATAATTCACAAGTTCATCCATAACTACTATAAATATCTTAGAACAAACAATGATTCCACTTCTATACTTTGATAACAATGATCCAAAAACATCAAACACCCACTGGGGGCACTCTAATCGGTGGAAAATCAATGGTCGAGCCCTCAAATTCACAAAGAAGGCCATAGAGTTTCAAATACCGCTCAAGTAAGAATTAAAACTTTTAACCAACTTATAACACCAAAGTGATAAATTTAGAAAAAAATTAATAAATCTTTATATAATCTCACCAGGAATTGACGCCACCACATAGAAAGACTACTATCTGAGTTTGTTTAGGCCCTTGAGTATTTATTATCCATAACCATGTCATAATGTACCATAAATTGACACAATCTCAGATCTCTATTACATCCATTTATGCACAATAAAACATCAAAATCTTATTAATACTATATTATTATCTCCTAGATAACATCTCAACCTCAAACTCATTGAAAATAGTAAGGAATTAAAGAACTCTTCCACTAGTCTAGACCACAAAATTTATTTGTGGATACAATCAAATCACATGAGAAATCACAAAAACCATGTCCTAGATATATACGATATATAACTCTCCCTTTAAATTTAAAATTCAAATACTAAGGTCTCACTCATGTGTTGTTAATAAGATCCATTCTCAGGAATACATTGGCCATTATATCCATTACGAAGCCCTCCGTTATGACTAGATGTACCAGATATCCCTAGTAAGGCTTAGTTTAAACAATATTAACCGATATTCACATGTTCCTAACTCCGTAATCTATCCTATAATTTTGATACCAATCTATCACATCCTAGATTTCTAGTAGGTGAACTATTGTATCCTACCACCAATATGCCAGGGGATAATGACAAGTACGATGATATACACTGAACATGGAAGGAATTGCCTTTAAATAAAATTTTAAAAAGATATTATACCTCAAAATATACTTTTAAATAAATGAAATATAAAATGGAACATGGTAAAATATGCATAAATACAAAACAAAATTGGATAAAATGTGAAATAATACAAATGTAATCACTAGGTATAACTACCATATCCCAAACATATTTCATTCTATCACTGATGAAAGAATGGTGGTTGTCATAATGATAACTCCAATACACACACTATCTATATATTTATTCATCATCTAGGATCTATCATATTCCATCATCCATATCATCTAACATTAATGAACACAAAGAGAAAAATGTGTAAGTGCACATGTAGGGGTGATTATAACAATACCTAGTATGGACATCCCAAACAGTGAGTCAAACCCATAAAAATTTAGTATATACAAACATTAATATAAAGTATAGTGTTTATAACCTAATTTCACATGAAATCATCATCAGACATATCAATATTCATGATCATCCTACCCATTGATCACTTTCATCACACTCTCTAAATAATAATATTTCTTCATAATGGATTAGAAATCAGATCTCACATCCCTTCATATATTTCCTTCCTGATAATTTTACCTAAGTGCACTAATTATGGGATTATAAATTAATCTCAAATATCCAAAAAACTTATAGGGACTAGAGGAAATGAAAATTCAATATATCATGGAATTCCTGAAGGAAATTCAAATCTCCAAAACTAGTAGTGTATACATTTACAGACTTGAGAAGAAATACACATTTCTAGGGATAAATATATATAATTTGATAATATATTAAATACACATATCTAAGTTTATATCTATGTATATGATAACCCTAATCCCATATTGGTGGGTAAGGAGTATAGATATTTATCAGGTGTATCATCATTCACCTCATCCCTAAAGTCATGGGTGAGGAAGTGTGTTTCCACTCAATTGAATTACATTCCGTCACATTCTCATATTATAGATGTTAGAGTAATTTCCCATATCTACCTATCCCAGCCATTTTTTCTCCCATCTAGGTTACTGTAGGAATTAGCTACCTCCATTTACCCTATACTTGAGATATTGGAGGAAATACTCATCTCCGATCATTTCTTGGAAATATCTAACCTATCTCAACCTAGAGTTTTGGGTGAGTAAAATTATATGCATGTATGAATTGTTGAGAAAGTGTTGTTTTCAACAATACATAATATTTTTATTAAAAAGGGGGAGATTGTTGAGAACAATACTCTATCTCTTTATGATGATTTTGATGCCCACAAATACCCTTAATTGTTTTATCATGATTTTACTTTAAGTATATTTCAGGAATTAAATATTTTATATATTATTATTTTTGGAAGAGTATTCAAGTATTTATATAGCATGGAACAAGTGTTAAAGAGTTCGGAAATCAATTCAAAGTATTCTGAAAACATTGTTCATATCCTACATTTGTGAGCATATTGTAACGAAAGGAACCCACTGTTTACTTTACAAGTTATCAAAAAAGTAAGGTTAAACAACCATACATTATCGGAAAAGTATAGAAGAAGAACCCTACGTTAGGAAGGAACCCTACGTTTGGGTTATTGGAAAAGTATGGAAGAAGAACCTTATGTATGTTTTAACCGTTACGTTTTTTATCAAAAGTATGGTTCATCAACCTTACTTTTGTGAACAACCTTATGTTTCATATAAAAGTATAGATAATGTACCTTATGTTTGGAAGCTTATAAAAGTATGGATCATTTATCATTCATTTGAATGTTGAAAAGAAAAGTATGGATGATCAACCCTATGTTTGTATTCAACCTTACATTTGAAGGATGTGTCATCAAACTTACATTTTGTAACCTACCTTATGTTTAGAAGATGCATGCTATACAGTTCAACTTTACGTTTAGCATCGAAGAATTAAAGATGATATTATTATGCAATAGTCTACAAGTGAATTATTAGGCTGATTTAAAACTGGATTAAAAGATGATTTTAAAGCACGTATTTGACGAGTTCACAACCTCTTATTTATGATTCAAATGATCGAGATTAAAGGAGATTTTCATGGAAAATTTCAAGGGGAGTTCTGACTGCTCTGTTAATTCAAATTTTTGAATATCGCGAGTCAGAAGGTGACTTTTTTGGATCTGACATTGCAAAGAAAATGATCGATATATCTGTGCTATTTTGAAATTCAATATAACACACAATGTACAAGGTCTGGAACAAGAACATGAGGTAATATACTCTTATGATATAGAAAATCTTCTACACGACAATGTTTATACATAATATATAAATAGAACCAAATCAAGATCTACAAATCTGCTAATTATGAAGAGAAAAACAGCTCTGTTTATTGAGGAAGAAGAAACACAACTGAAGAATCACCCATTCGACATCAAAGATCTATTGTGAATCTACTGCTGCTGAAGTTACTAATTATATTTATATATCTACTATAACTGGATCAACTCAGAACGACCCTTACTTAAAGATAATTATCTTTGAAGATGAAGATCCATCTACTGTCAATTGCATTCTGTTGCAATTATGAAGAACAACTGGGAAAGTATTTTCAACGATCAAATACTCTTTTATCTTGAGTGATCAGCTTCTCGTACTAAGCTGTGTATTAGGTTCTACATTTGAACCAAAAGGCTCTATTTAGCCTTAAGATTGTAAAGGTGTCAACTGCCTCTACTTAGTTGTGGGGTGGTCTATTGATAAGAGGACAAGATAGTGAAAATCACTAAGCTCATGGAGTAGAGCATTAGTGGAGTGGACTAGGGGCCTTATGTTCCCCAAACCACTATACATCATGTGTCTTGTGTTGTTTATATTTCCCCTACTGAATATTTGATATAAAGATAAAAGGAAAAATCATGATCATTCTTAGAAATTGAAAAAGTCACAATTCACACCCCTCTTATGCATATCTAGTATAACCCAATCCAACAATTAGTATTAGGGGAGGAGCTTTCTGATAGAGCTTTAACAAGTTTAAAGTGATTAAGGATTATATACAGATCAAGATGACTGATACAAGGGAGGGAATTTCTATGGTCAGAACATCGTACTTAAATGGACAAAATTATGGATGCATGAAGTCAAGAATGATAATTTATCTGAAAAACCTTGGATGTAAATTATATTCTAAGATTCTGACTCCATATAAAATACTAGAGAAACCTAAAACATGGAGTTCATCTGTAGAAGCTGGGTATGACATGAATTCAAAGGAAATGAATGAAATTTTATGTGGACTAGGACCTGATTAATTCAAAAGAGTATCTCAATTCCTGAAAGCATATTAGATGTGAAAAACTATTGTTGTTGCTTATGAAGGAACTGACAATGTCAGGAAAATGAGATATGCTATTGGTAAGCTTAAATCTGATACATTTATAATGTTTAAAGGTGAAAGCATTACTCAAATGAATAGAATATTGACAAAAAAATTCAAAAATATAACTTTTTTGGGAGACCCAATCGAACAAGACGATAAAGATTTGAAAGTACTGAGAGTACCACCTACTAAATGGAATGGAATATCTGTTTCAATCAGACAGTCAACACCTGTCAAAGACTTAAACATGAGAGAGATTATTGAAACACTTATGATGTATGAAGCTGAGATGCAAGATTAAACAAATGAGTATAAGGTTTTTATCAAGAAAGATGACACACCCTTAAAAGTGTCATCACAAATTAAAAGCGGAAAGATAAAGAAAAAGTAAGTAAAGGTAAAATTAGAAATTTCTAATTCATAAAATTTGGATGTAGAACTGGCTCAGCTAGCCAGAACGTTTAGTAAATTCTACATAATGAAGACAGTCTTCAGAAAAACTTTCAAAAAGGATGAAAAGGAAGTTAGATGATATGAGTGAAAGAATATGGGTCATATCAGACCTGACTGTCCTCAATTAAAGGAAGACAAGAAGAAGAAATTCTTCAAGAGAAATGATGATGAGAAAAAAGAGAAGGAAATGAAATCTACATGGAGTGTATCTAAAGTCTTCAGCAGCTCATTAAAGTTTGATTCAGAAAAGAAGAAATCTAATTTGAAAGAAAATATGTGCTTTATAGCAGAAACTGATGAGGTACAATCCTATTACTCTACTGACTCTAACTATGAATCAAGCTATAAAAATGATAAATTTTCAGCTTACTGCAATATGATTGAAAAGAAATATGATTCTTTATTTAATAAACACAAGTCTTTAAAGAATATTCATAATGTTGTTTAAGTATAAAGAGATACTTTTCTAAAACAACATCGAGAATTACTGGAAAAATTTAATTTGATAAATACAAACAATACAGATCATGAAGCTAAAATAGAAACACTAAAAACTAAAGTAGAAACATATAAAAGTGCAGCTCTTATTTTTACAAAAGGAGAAAATACACTAAATGATCTTTTTGGAAATAATGTGATTAAAAAGGGAAGATAAGGAATATGTAGTAAAGGTGAAAAGCCTAAACTATACAAAAATTACTTTATGCTAAGTACTAGAAAGGTAATCTGTAACTATTATGGTGAAAAAGGACATTTGTCTAAGAATTATTATATAATTCAACCCTAGATAAGTGGAATAAACAAAGCCTTTATCTTAAAAACTTTATATGATTCTATTGATTTTAGAAAAACAATGCAAGTCTGGATTCCCAGATCTTTGCTCGCTAACAAAACTGGACCCAATAGAATATGGGTACCAAAAAAATCTGTTTAAATGCATTTCAGGAAGTAGGTCACATGAGAAAAAAGACCATATGGTATATGGACAGTGGTTGTTCTAGGTGTATGAGTGGAAACTCATCAAATTTCAGAACTCTAAATCAAAAGGATGGTAGTCTATTCAAATTTAGTGACAATGCCAAAGGCAAGAAAATTGGAATTAGAACAGTTAGAGATCCATAAGTTGTCTTAATAAATAAAGTAATCTATGTATAAGGATTGAAACACAACCTGATAAGTATCTCTCAACTCTATGATGGTGGTAATGTTGTTGATTTTTCTAATAATTTTTGTTCTGTTTTCAAAAATAAGTTACTAAAATTTAGAGCACCTAGAACTGATAATGTGTATACTCTGGATTTAAATCCCTTGTGTACAAAACAAGTAAACTGATTAACTGCTAAGATAAATGAATCCTGGATCTGGCATAGAAGACTTATACATTTAAATATATATTCTTTACATAAGTTATCTAAGAAACAATTAGTTTCTGATTTGCCTAGTCTCAAGTTTGAAAGTGATAGATTTTCAGATGCATGTCAACTTTTAAAGCAGCACAAATCATATTTTAAATTAGTTAACAAAATTTCTATAACTAAACCCTTAGAACTCATCCATATGGATCTGTTTGGACCCTCAAGGGTAGAATGTTTGGCTAGTAAATTATATGTATATGTTTTAGTTGATGACTATTCTAGATTTAAATGGATTTTCTTTTAAAATTTAAAAATGAATCTTTTACATTATTTGAAAGTTTTTGAAAAGTGGTTCAAAATGAAAAAGATTTTAGAATAATTTCATTAAGAAGTGATCATTGTGGAGAATTTAAGAATCTGGAATTCAATTATTTTTGCTCAAATATGGGTATTAAACACACCTTCTATGCACCAAGAACACCTCAAAAAAATGGAATTGTTGAAAGAAGAAATATGAATATTGATGAAATGGCTAGGACTATGCTAAATGAATACAGTCTTCCTACCCATTTTTGGGCAGAAGCTGTAAGTACATCCTGTTATATAATGAATAGAGTTTTAATTAGACCGATTTTTAGAAAGACACCCTAGGAACTCTGGAATAACAGAAAACCTAAAGTAAATTACTTTAAAGTTTTTGGATGCAAGATTTACACCTTAAACGTCAAGGATAATCTTGGTAAGTTTGATCCAAAATCTGATAAAGGCATTTTCTTAGGATATTCTGCAACTTCAAAAGCTTATAGAGTTTTTAATAAAAAGTCAAGGATTGTTGAAGAAACAATTCATGTGAAATTTGATGAATCTGATTCCTTTGAGAAAAGGAAAGACCAAATTAATGAATCTGATTCTAATGATAACATGAGACTTGAGAACATGAAAAAAAAAATTGAAAAAGATATAAGTGAAATTCATTCTGTTCCAGAAGAACATGATACTGAAGAACCTATAAGTGTACTACTTATATAGTAAATAACCCTAAAGAATTACTCTTTAGAAGCTGTAATAAGAGACTTAGACACAGAAATAAAAACTAGAAGGAACATAGGAAATCTTGTTGAGCTTTCTTTCTTTTTATCCCAATCAGAACCCAAAACTATAGAAGAAGCCTTAGCTGATGAAAGTTGGATGATAGTAATGAAAGAAGAACTAAACCAGCTCAAAATAAAAGAAGTTTGGAACTTATTTGAAAGACCTCAGAACTATCCAGTTATAATAATGAAATGGGTCTTTAGAAATAAACAAGATGATCAAATAATAATAACTAGGAATAAAGAAAGACTAGTATTTAAAGGATATAATCAAGAAGAAGGTATAGATTATTATGAGACCTTATGTTTAGAAACCTCCTAGTTTTGAAAATTCACAAAAACCAGATTTTAAACTTACTAAAGCTCTTTATGGCCTTAAACAAGCACCTAGAGCTTGGTATAAATGATTAAGCTCTTTTATTTTGAAAATGATTTTACTGTTGGAATGGATGATCCAACACTATTTAAGAAAACTATCAATTCTAATATTTTATTAGTTCAAATTTATGTTGATGGTGTAATTTTTGGATCAACTAATAAATCTCTTTGTCAAAAGTTTTCAAATTTAATGCAAAAAAAATTGAAATGAGTATGATGGGAGAATTAAATTTCTTTCTAGGTCTTCAAATTTTTCAACAATATTTTGTAAATGTTTTGAATCAAAGAAAAAACATTACTAATTTACTAATGAAATTTGGATTTTAAAACATCAAGACATATACAACTCCTATGTGTACTAATATAAAACTTGATTTGGATGAAATTGGAAAATCAATTAACAATAAGTTATATAGAGGTATGATTGGTAGTTTATTATATCTTACTACTAGTAGGCCAGATATAATGTATTCAGTATTCCATTGTGCAAGACTTCAATCAAATCCTAAAGAATCTCATTTAACTGTTGTTAAAATAATTTTTAGATATTCAAAAAGAACAATTTTTCAATCTCTTGTTTATCCCAAAACGCCTGATTTTAATTTAATTTCATATTCAGATGCAGACTTTGGAAGTTTTAGATTAGATAGAAAAATCACCTCCGGAACTTGTCACTTTTTAGGAAAATCATTAGTGTCATGGTCAAGTAAGAAACAACACTCAGTTTCCTTGTCAACAGCCAAGGCAGAATATGTATCTGCTGCCAGTTGTTGTGCACAAGTGTTGTGGATAAAAACACTCTTATTGATTTTGGACTAAGTTTTAATAGTACGCCTATTTTATGTGATATTACTAGAGCTATAAATATTTCAAAAAATCCTGTTAATCATTCTAGGACAAAGAATATTGATATCAGACATCATTTTCTAAGAGACCATCTTTTTAAAAAGGATATATTCTTAGAATTTGTAAGTACTGAAATTCAATTAGTTGATATTTTTACTAAACCACTTACCACTACAGGGTTTGATTTTATTAAGGAGGAGTTAGGTTTATTTAATTTTAAGTAAGTTCTTTTTAAATGGTTTAGTTACTATTTTTTCAAATTATTCAATTTTTTTTATTTCTGGGTTTATATTTTTTTCTTTGTCACGTGTGATTTTAATTTGTTTTAAAATTTATGAAATAATTAGTATGTACGTAATGACACGGGAATCAAGGATGTCAAAAACCTCTTCAAATTCCAAACCCATTCAAAACCCTTTGAAACCTCGAAAACTTTTATTGCTCTTCTCTTCCAAACCTGAACCTTTGAAACCCTAGTCCTTTCAAACCTTCAAAGATTTATGACAGAAATGTCCAAAACCAAAAAAATAGATGAGGATGAGACCAGCACTTCTAAGAGGCAGTGCTCAGCAGGAAGGAAAATTTTTCAAGGAAAGGTCATAGATCTAGAATGGTTATATTAGACAAACCTATTGCTGAAGTAATCTCTTGCTTTTCAAAACCTCGAACATACTTTTAATGGTGAGAAAGATGAGCTTTTATATGAGGTGTAGCTTCGTTATTTATTCAAATATATTTAGTTTAGTCTAGGGGAAGATGAATATTTCATGATAGCAAAAATAGAAGATAGATATTTTTCAATCTCATTGGTAGAAATTTCTTGAATTCTTAACTTCCCTCATGAGGGGGATTTTAATTTTGATTTAAAGAATATTATTGATTATGTGCATAATTCAGAAGATATTTTGTCCTTTTTGTTTGGTAATATATCTATAAGGAAGATTTTTGTGAAGGATTTGGAACGGATCAGAAAATATTGATTAAGTTTGTGAAAACTGGTATTGCACCTAGAATGTCTGAGATGTAAAAGATTCTATATCCAGATATGTATGTTATGTTTCTTATAATTAGAGATATCAAGTTAAATTTTACTAGGTAAATGGTAAGGTACATGCATTACTGTTTCCAACTAGAAGAAAGAATGAATTTTTATCCTTTTAGAAGGTTCATCTCGAAAATTCTGTTTAAGATAGGTATGGTGAGATTGGTGGATGCTCAGGTGAAATGACACCATAGTAACATCTTCAATGCCAGTACATTGAGAAAATTTGTATTTTTCTAGAGCACTATCAAAGGCAAGCTACTGCATGTTGGAGCTGAAGAGGATGCAGAAAGTGCTAAGGCCCAACCAGCAACATCAAATGAAGGACAAGTTGAATCAGGAATCAATGTTGTATCCGGAAGACTCGGGTTTGAGGCTTTGGAAGTATCTGAAGAAATAAGTCAAGAAGGAATTTAGTTTAAAAGGACTAGGTTTCCTAATCCTATTAAAGAGACTATTGTAACTTCACATGTTTTAACATCTGGTGATATCTTAAGCTATAAGTTTGTGAGAGAAGCTACAGTTTAAGAGATGCTAGAGGGATAATTTTCTCAAGATAAGGTGCCTCATCTAGTAGAGCAAGTGTTGGTCGGAGTGGACACTCAAGTGGGGGGTGAATTGAGTTCCAATTAAAATTTCTCTTTTAAAAACTTTGTCTTAAAATCCCCCAAATAAAACACAGAATTAAACTATAGTGAATTTATATCAAAATAAAGGTTATGTTAGGTTCTCAAAGGATTGATTATTTCCCAGTTAATCAAATCAGAAGAATTGATTAACTTTTGAAACTATCTTACTGATTTACAACTAATATAAACACTTCCGAGTTTAATTATCAAAGTGACTTTAAAACAGTTTTGTTTTTAAAGTAATTAGCAGCGTAATAAAAGAATAACTTTGAAAGATATAGCACAGCAGATATAACCAAGAGGTTCAGTCTCAAGCTGAGACTTAGTCCTCTCAACAATTTGTATAAAATTGATCCACACCCTGGATCAGGGATTACAACAGTATACAACTATCCAGGTCCAAGACCTCTACCACTATTATTCGTGGGAAACAGAACAACAGCAACCATCTCTCCAGGTCATGAACAACCTCTACTACTATCCCAATGGGAAATAAAAGATGCAATAGTTTGAGTGAGGATTTACAGATCCTCCAGTTAAAGTACAAGAGACAGTGTGTGTGTAAAATACAGCAGAAAACACACACTGCTCAATATGTGAAAAAGATAAATCACAAAGAAGATTTAGAGTTTAGAAATGGCTCTAGTGATTGCAGTGCAGCTCTGGACTTCTTTGGATTGAACATAATTGGTTCTGAGTCCTCTTCTGGTTTCATTAGGGAAAATAGAGTGTCGTCTGCTTCCTTGACTTTCAGGTTCAGAGATAGAGAAAAAGTAGTCGATGAAGTTCTTGTGTTATTTTCTCGTTCTCAGCTCTTCACTGGTAAGTAGTGATGAATGAGTTCCTCATGTAAGTTGTCTCTTTGCATTCACACTCTATTGTTCTTCAGGCACACCTTGTGGTATGTATATCTCTTTGTATTCGTCTATACATACTTCTTTGTAGTAGCACATCCTTCCTTTATTTAAAGCACGTGCTCCGGCAAAATATGATTTACTTTTTGCAGGTACGAGGTACGGTTCCCTGACATCCAACAGCACACATTAAATAAATTTCATTGTATTAAAATATACCTAATATGACCGTTGGTTAGATTAAACAAAGATAAAGAATTTAAAGTAGTGTCGGGTTCTGTCTCTGGAACGGTAGCTCTTGATAACGGTAGACTTGTATCGGTAGTTGCAACAGTAGACTTGATCGCATCAGTAGCGGTGGACTTGTAACGGTAGCTGTGGCTCAACCTTGTATCGGTAACAGTAAGTCCCTATCAGTAGCTTCCTTGATGTATCGGTAGACTTTGCGTATCGGTGGACTTCAGCATATCGGTAGCTCTGTATCGGTAGCTGTCGACTTCGATGTAGCAGTAGACTTGAGTATATCGGTGATCTTGTAACTATAACTCTATCGGTATACTTGATGTACCGTATCGGTAGACTTTGATGTAGCGGTGAACTTTGAGTACCGGTGAACTTGATGTATCGGTGAACTCCGTATCGGTAGCTCTATTCGATATCAGTAGCTCTAATCCATAACGGTGGTATCGGTAGCTCTATTTGATATCAGTAGCTCTAATCCATAATGGTGTCTACTATTCTGTATCGGTAGCTATAAACTGTTTAAGCATTCTATTGGAAGAATGAGTTAGTTCAGAGTACATATATCCAAAAGACTTATATTAAGCATAATTGAAAGTAACAACATATAATAAAGCATATTGGAGATGTATCGACCATAATTTAAGATATAAATAAAATATAGTTTGGGATTATCAAAATATAATAAAGCAACTCAATTTCCAGAGGGTTCAACAATCTCCCCCTTTTTGATAATCACAACTTATTCCAAGAGAATGGAAAGTGGAAAAGAAATTAGAATCAGAGGAAAAGGTTCTTTTGTTTTGTTCAGAACAAAACTCCCTTATTCCTCCCCCTTTCAATTGTACTGTAAGATTCTCTCTTAAGTCTGTTTCACAAGTCACAGTTTCTCACTCCCCCTTTGTTAACTCTTAGGTCTCATTTCTTATTTGATCTCATTGGCTCATTAGCTCTTATTGGCTCATTGGCTCTCTCCCCCTTTGTGATTAACAGAAAGAAGGGTAGTAGAGAAGAGATAAAGATTAGCAGAGAATAAATGACAATGTAATAGAAACACAGTGAAGTAGATAATGAAAAAGAATTTCATTAATATACAAAAGATACACTGATAAAATCAGAACAACAAAACAAACAAAAAATTGAATCCTATCAAAAAGATCTAGAAACACTCAATCCTCCTCCTGAAAATATGTCTTTCCCTTAGGATCAGCAGAGGTTTCAGATGCAGGGTTAGCAGAGGGATTCGCAATGGCTGATGGCACAACTGGTGGTTCAGCTACAGTAATTGTACCGGATCTGAAATTTGTGCTCCTCTGAGTGATCATCGGTGTCAATCACCTGATGGCTTGAACTGGAGTCAATTGAGGAGTACTCCCAGAGGCAGAAGCAGGAAGTGCAGGAGGTATAATCACTGGTCTGTCATCCACATGCAGGAAGGGAAGCAACAGGTTTCGGAAATCCATTATAATGCTTCCTCCTCTCTCCATTGTAGACACAAAATCATCCCTATTTTCAATGAACTTATCTAAAGCAGGAGTAAGCTCCCTGAGCTTACTAACTTGTTCCCTGAAGGCTTGGGTAACTGGAGGTAACTTCATATTCTCAATCAAAATCTTGAAATGGTTTGTCATTTGGTGCTTGGTATAAAACTTTTCAAAATAAGCATCCACCTTATTTTTGATTGCCTCTTGAGAAGCAGTAGTTGCCCGCAGGTGATCACGAACAAAACTACCAACTTCCCTAGTGGTAGAAAGAATCTGAGTATCTGATGCACCACTGGGACTGGCCTTAGCCAATTCTTCCTGAACAATTGTGCGGATCTGGTCAAGGTTCATGCTGGAGCTAGTTAAGGGAAGAGGTTTCATTGAGAAGGCCATTGTCTCCTTAAAAGATTGAGTCAGACTACTAACTACCTTCTGAACAAGTTCATCCTGGCTATTCAGATGTTCTTTGACTGACTTCTTAAAGGCCTCAAAAACTTCCACAAACTGTTTGACCACTTATTTGATATAACGAATGTCAGTTTGCACTTGGGTTTGAGAACTGTTCAAGGCAGTCAATGAAGAAATTGATTGTCTAAGAGCAACTACAGCTCCAGTCCAACTCTCAATCTGAGTGTGGCACACCTTAAGTTCATCCATCATTTCTTTCATAGGACTAGACACACCGCATCCAATGGATAACTCAAGGGATTTCTCCATGCTTTTCAGCTCTTCAACTATACTTTTCTTCATATCTGTCACCGATTCTCTTATTTCTTATTTAAATTCAACTTTTAAGGACTCAAGGTCCTCCTTGGTTGCCACATTTTCAGCCACAGTGGGTAAGGTAACTGATTCCTTTTGGGGTTGGTCTTCCTCATCCAAATATCCATAAGAAAGTCCAAGAATCATATATCCGGGATCTGATGTCCAACCTTCAATGTCATATAACACTGATACTGAGCCAAGATTCTCCCCCTCACTTGGAACATTATCCTGAGGTATCTCTTCCAACTGTTATTCCTAAGGTAATTCTGTAATTTCCTCTACAATTGTAGAAGATTCAATAGCCATTTGTTCTGATTCATTAATGACTCTCTCATCAACAGGTGCTGCTGCTATTTATTCCTGATTAGCCACTATCCTGACTGTACTGACTATTAAAGGACTCAAACTAAGCTCTTTTTCAACATTTTCCTCATCATCTTCTTCACTATCAGCCTCCTTTTCTTCATTGACATCATGATCAGATTCGGTTTTCTCATCCTCCTCAGAGGTGTCCTTGATAACATACTGGCATTCTTCTTCTCCTTCTTCTGTAGTCTCTGTATCATTGTCCTTCAAGACAGTTTCTCTCTTTGGTAGTTCTTTTGGAGGGCTAGCTGCTCCATAAGAAATAACTCGATGCACATGACTAGGGGGTAAGTCTGGGTCTCCTCCTTCCTCTACTGATGTCTCTTCCTCCTCAGCTTCATCATCACTATAGACCGGTTCTGGCTCATCTGGTCCAAGACTAGGATCTCTCACATCCTTTGGTCTAGAAGGATGATCCACAGGAGTGAACTTGTCATAAATTTTTCCATAAACATTCACCCATGATTTCTTCTAAGGATTCCAGGTGACTTTCATGTATTTAAAGACAGTTCTTGTAATACAGAAGTTGTCCTTAACCACTTCCAGCTCATCCTGAGGTCCAGCAACCTCTTTCACTTTTAGCATCACAGAAATCAGCTTTGAGAAAAACAGTGCATTTGATTTGGACTTCGGTCTAGTAATATCTTCCACTTGAACCATAATCAATCTACATAGATTGATTCATACACTGTGCTTCAGCAAGTATAACAGATATATGTCTTGCAATCTCAAAGTGGCAAAGTCTCCCCTTCTCGGACTAACAACATGCTGAATAAATTTAAACAATAGCTTATCTTCTCCTACCATCTCTACAGCAATCACCTTTCTAGGGGTCCCATCCCCTGTGAGCTCCATCAAAGCATCTTCATATTGAAACACATCACTGGTCGAAGGTACAGACTTTGAGTAGAACGCATAATCTCCTTCATGTGGAACTCTTAAGTTCCTAGCCCATTCCACTGAAGTAAAAGATACTTCCTGACCATTTACCACAGAAATCATTCTGTTTTCTTCTTCAAACTTTTCAAAAAGAACGAATTCGTAGATCTGTTTCACCATTCCTGGATAATAAGGTCTGTTGTTGTTCGCGAAACATTCTAGCCAACCTTGTTCTTCTAACACTCTAATAAACAAGGACTTGCTCTCCATAAGCCATTTTGCATACACCTCTTTTTCAACAACAATCTCTCTCCTTGAGAGATGCGGGTTTACTAGATTTCTTCGAGCTACACTTCCACTTCCACTGGTACTAGCATTCAATACTTTCTGTCATTTCTCTTGTAGCTCATCACTCCCATCTGTGACTTGTGGTCTCTTGACGCAGGCCATTACAGATTCGAGGTTTAGGGTTTTGCGGCTTGAGAGGGTTAGGTTGGAGGGAGTCGATCAGACGAGTTCGTAGTGAGACTGAGTGAAATCTAGACTTGGTTTATATCATTTAGGATCCACAAATAAAATATATCATATATAAAAAAACTTGATGTCTCGGCTTTAAAGAAGTTTAAAACAGCGCGAGATGTACCGGTAAAGTCTCCTAATGCTGAGGTCTTCTAGTGGTGAGGATTTTCTAACGGTGAGGATTCTCTAACGGTGAGGTTTCTCTAACGGTGAGGATTCTCTAATGGTGAGGATTTTCTAACGGTGAGTATTTTCTAACAGTGAGGATTTTCTAACGGTTTAAGGGTAAGTTATCATTCCTAATTCGTGTCTAATGAAACTTAATCTTTCTGAACTTAAAGGCTTACTGAAAATATCAGCTAAATGAAGTTCAGTGCCTATAAATTCAAGTGTTATATCACCTCTTTGATAATGATCTCTTAAAAAGTGGTGTCTAACATCAATGTGTTTGGTTCTAGAGTGAGACACAGGATTCTTAGAGATGTTGATCGCACTAGTGTTGTCAGAATTGATTGAAACATGTTTAAAATTAAATCCATAGTCAAGTAAAGTGTGTTTCATCCATAGAATATGTGCACAGCAACTACCAGCAGCTAAATACTCTGCTTCAGCAGTAGACAATGCAACTGAGTTCTGTTTCTTACTACACCATGATACTAGGGACTTTCCAAATAAATGACATGTTCCAGATGTGCTCTTCCAACCTAACTTACATCCAGTAAAGTCATCATCTGAATAACTAGTTAGGTCAAATGATTTTCCTTTTGGATAAAACAAACCTAAATTCATAGTACACTTAAGATATTTAAAAATCCTTTTAACATCCAGTAAGTGTGATTCTTTATGATTAGCTTGAAATCTAGCACACATACACACACTAAACATAATATCTGATCGACTAGAAGTAAGATAAAGTAAACTCCCAATCATACCTTTATAATTAGTTTGATCTACTGGTTTACCAGTTTCATCAATATCCAATTTACAGGTGGTACTCATAGGTATATCACTTTCCTTAATACTATCCAAACCAAAATGTTTTAATAAATCCTTAGTATATTTACTTTGATTTAAAATGATTCCATCTTTGGTTTGAAAAATTTGAAATCCAAGAAAATACTTAAGCTCTCCCATTAAGCTCATTTCAAATTCATTTTTCATAACCTTTGAAAAATCAGTACATAAAGAATTTTTCGAAGATCCAAAAATAATATCATCAACATATATTTGTACTATTAATACATCTTTTGAAATTATTTTTATAAAATGAGTGGGATCAGCAATTCCTTTTGAAAATCTTTTTGAAATAAGAAAGTTTGAAAGCCTTTCATACCAAGCTCTTGGAGATTGTTTTAAACCATATAAAGCTTTAGAAAGTTTAAAAACATGATTTTGAAAATGAGGATTTAAAAAACCAGGTGGTTGTTCTACAAAAACATATTCAACAATAAAACCATTTAAAAAAGCACTTTTCACATCCATTTGATATAACATGAAATTCAGGTGTGATGCATAGGCAAGTAAGATCCTAATAGCCTTTAATCTAGCTACAGGTGCAAAGGTTTCCTCATAGTCAATTCCTTCTTCTTGATTGTAACCTTGTGCAACTAGCCTAGCTTTGTTTCTAATGATGTTTCTAGATTCATCAACTTTGTTTCTAAACACCCATTTTGTGCCTATGGTTATAGTGTCCTTAGGTCTTTCTACTAATTTCCAGACTTTGTTTCTTTCAAATTGATTTAGTTCTTCTTGCATAGCTATTACCCAAAATTCATCATTGATAGTATCATTTTCATTTTTAGGTTCTAAATGTGAAAGAAAAGCTTGATGTTCAACCTGATTTCTTAGAGAAGCTCTAGTCTATGTTCCTCTATCTAAATTACCTACAACAGCATCTAAAGGATGGTTCTTTAGAATCCTAGTTGGTCTTGAAAAGGTAGGACTCGAGATTTCAGGTTCATCTACAGGTTGAGGTTCAACAGAAGCAGGTTCTGGGAAATTTCCAGAACTAGATGTTTTAACTACAGGTCCACTGTCTTTATCATTAAGGTTCAAAACAGAGAGATCATCTTCAAGATTTTCAAGAGAGGTCTTAGTTTCATGTGGATCAGTTTCATAAAATTTGATGTGAACAGATTCTTCCACACATTTGGTTCTCTTATTGAAAACTCTATATGATTTACTAGAAATAGAGTAACCTAGGAAAATTCCTTCATCAGTCTTGGATAAAAACTTGTCAATATTATATTTAGTATTAAGAATAAAGACTTTACAGCCAAAAACTTTGAAGTAGTTAACCTTAGGTTTCCTATGGTTCCACAACTCATAAGGGGTCCTCTTAAGAACAGGTCTGATCAAGACTCTATTAATAACATAACAAGTTGTATTTACAGCTTCAACCCAAAAATAAACGGGTAGGTTATACTCATTAAGCATAGTCCTAGAAATTTCTTGTAGGGTTCTATTCCTTCTTTCTACTACACCATTATGTTGAGGTGTCCTAGGGGCAGAGAAATTGTGACTATAGCCATTGTGTGAGCAGTAAGATTCAAACTCATGATTTTCAAACTCACGACCATGATCACTTCTCAGGGTTTTAATCTTAAGTCCACTAAGGTTCTCTACAGACTTGGAATATTTAACAAAGTAAGAACAAGCTTCACTTTTGTGAGCTAGAAAATATACCCATGTATATCTAGAATAGTCATCTACAAGAACATAGACATAATGCTTCCCATTTAAACTAGAAACTCTAGAAGGTCCAAATAAATCCATGTGAACCAACTCGAGAGGTTGAGAAGTTGACACTTCTTTCTTTGATTTAAAATAATCTTTATGTTGCTTTCCCTTTTGACAGGGATTAAAAACTTTGTCTGCTGGAAATTCAAGTTTGGGTAGGTCTCTAACTAAGTTCTTCCTAGCAAGTTTTCTAAGTGAATTCACATTGCAGTGTCCTAATCTTATGTGCCAAAGCCAAGACTCTTTATGAAAATCATTTAAACAAGTAATATTTTTCTTAGCTAAGTAATTTAAATCAATAGCATAAACATTTTCATTTCTCAAAGCTTCAAACACTAAAACATTTTTAGAATTAAAAACATTGCAAGAATCATTTTCAAATTTAACATAAAAACCATCATCACATAACTGAGAAATACTTAACAAATTTTATTTAAGTCCATCAACAAATAAAACCTTAGAAATTAATATTGAGTTAGTGTTACCAATCTGGCCTAAGCCGATGATTTTTCCTTTTGAGTTATCACCAAAAGTGACAAAACCTCCATCAACTCTGACTAAGATTTTAAAGCATCAGAAGTCTCTTGACATATGTCTTGAACATCCACTGTCCAAGTACCAGGTCTTTTTACAGGAGCTTTTTAAGCATGTTTCCTAAAAAACAGATTTAAACAGGAAATGATTTTGGTACCCAGATGTTCTTGGGTCCAGAAAGGTTAGCCAATAACACTTTAGGTACCCATATTTGTCTAATGGGTCTCATAAACTTTGTAGAATCAACAGATTTTGAAAGGTAAAGCTTATTAGATCCATAACTATGAATATAACTAGTTGAAGCATATGAAGTTCCAGAGCTAGCTACATTATGTCCAAATTTAGGAATGAATCTAGTTTTGGTAATTTTCCTTTGTCCAGGTTGGTATCCTATACCAGTAGTGTATATAGGTGTTATTTGATTACCTAGAATTTGAGTAAGAGTATCTTTACCATTGGTAAATTTCTCTAAGTCTTTCTTGAGTTGTTCATTAGATAATTTCAGTTTAGTATTCTCTTTAAGAAACTGAGCATTCTTTTCTACTTCAATATTAAGATCAGATTTATGTTTAACAGTTAAAGCATACTATTTCTTTAAACCTTTGTATTTGTCTTTCATCTCATTACAGGTTTCTTCTAACATATCACAATATTCAAATAGTTCAGATTTTGACATGTTATCAGAGTTATAATTATCTCCAGAATAATACGAATCTAAAGCAGGAGTTTCTGATGTTACCTCAGATGTGTTTGTTATAAAACACATGTTTACCTTATTTCTGTGTTCAGTTTCAGAAACTTCAGATTCAGTAGAGCTGTCCTCAGAAGCACTCCAAGTATCCTTCATGGATTTTTTTAAACTTATTTTCCTTGTATTCATACTTCTTCTTGTATTTCACCTTTGGACAGTCTGATTTTATATGTCCTTTTCTTTTGAACTCATAGCAGACAACCTCATCTGTTTTGTCAGATGTCTTCCAATCCTTTTTCCAATGACCCTTGTTGTCATACTTATTTTTGTAATTCTATTTTCTGAAAAACTTCTTCTTAATATAAAACTTTTTAAATCTTCTAGCAATGTGATCCATCTCAGCATCACTATCAGAAACACTTTCACTATCTTCACATCTTGAACTTTCATTTATAACGTGAAGCTTTAATTTATCCTTGTTCTTTGAAGTTGTAGTTTCGAAAGAAACAGACTTCCTTCTTGGTTCATCTTCTTCTTCTTTGTTCATCTTGAGTTCCTCTTCATACATCATCAGTTTGCCAATTAATTCTTTGACTGGCAGTTCTCCAATGTCACATGATTCTCTAATTGAGACAGAAGTTCCTCTCCATCTTTCAGGTAGAAATCTCATAATTCTCATGATTTGTTCTTTGCTGGAACATCCTTTCCCAGAGAAGTCATTGTGTTGAAAATTTCGTTGAACCTGAGATACATGTCAGAAATGGGTTCATCAGGCTTCATCTTAAAATTATCATACTTAATAGTATAGGTGTTCAATCTCATTTCCTTAACATTAGTTGTTCCTTCATGAGAAACAGCTAAGGTATCCCAAATTTCATATGCAGTTTGATAAGCAGAGATTCTATTAAATTCCTCATCTCCTAAAGCACAGTACAAAGCATTCATAGCTTTACAATTATTATTGTAGGCTGTCTTAGTAGCTTCATTCCAAGTAGATCTAACAGTTGTAGGAATTTTATATTCTAATTCTATAGCAGTCCAAATATCAAAACCCATGCTCTCTAAATGAATTTTCATCTTGATTTTCCACTGAGCATAGTTGGTGCCATTAAAAAATGGGGGTCTATTGGTAGAAACACCTTCAAGTCTATTATCCATGATAGATTACTTAAAGCAAAGATTTTAAAGAGATAAAAATTTAGAAATAACAGAAATTTTAATAACTTTAAAATACAACTAAAATCACAGTTGAAAAACAGAGTACTTTTAGAAAATATTTAAACAACCTCTGATACCAAATGTTGGTCGGAGTGGAAACTCAAGAGGGGGGTGAATTGAGTTCCAATTAAAATTTCTATTTTAAAAACTTTGTCTTATAATCCCCCAAATAAAACACAGAATTAAACTGTAGTGAATTTATATCAAAATAAAGGTTCTGTTAGGTTCTCAAAGGATTGATTATTTCACAGTTAATCAAATCAGAAGAATTGATTTACTTTTGAAACTAACTTACTGATTTACAACTAATATAAACACTTGCGAGTTTAATTATCAAAGTGAATTTAAAACATTTTTGGTTTTAAAGTAATTAGCATCGGAATAAAAGAATAACTTTGAAATATATAGTACAGTAGATATAACCAAGAGGTTCAGTCTCAATCCGAGACTTAGTCCTCTCAAAAAAATTTATAAAATTGATCCACACCCTGGATCGTGGATTACAACAGTATACAACTGTCCAGGTCCAAGACCTCTACCACTATTATTCGTGGGAAACAGAAAAACAGCAACCAGCTGTCCAGGTCATGCACAACCTCTACCACTATCCTAGTGGGAAATAAAAGATGCAAGAATTTTAGTGAAGATTTACCGATCCTCCAGTTAAAGTACAAGAGACAGAGTGTGTGTAAAATATAGCAGAAAACACACACTGCTCAATATGTAAAAAGATAGATCACAGAGAAGATTTAGAGTTTAGAAATGGATCTAGTGATTTCAGTGCAGCTCTATACTACTTTGGATTGATCAGAATTGGTTCTGATTCCTCTTCTGGTTTCAGTCTGGAAAACAGAGTGTCGTCTGCTTCCTTGACTTTCAGGTTCAGAGATAGAGAAAAAGTAGTCGATCAAGTTCTTGTGTTATGTTCTCGTTCTCAGCTCTTCACTGGTAAGTAGTGATGAATGAGTTCCTCGTGTAAGTCGTCTCTTTGCATTCACACTCTATTGTTCTTCAGGAACACCTTGTGGTATGTATATCTCTTTGTATTCGTCTATACATACTTCTTTGTAGTAACACATCCTTCCTTTATTTAAAGCACGTGCTCCGGCAAAAGATGATTTACTTTTTGCAGGTACGAGGTACGGTTCCCTGACATCCAACAGCACACATTAAATAAATGTCAGTGTATTAAAATATACCTGATATGACCGTTGGTTAGATTAAGAAAAGATAAATAAATTAAATCAGTGTTGGGTTCTGTCTCTAGAACGGTAGCTCTTGATAATGGTAGACTTGTATCGGTAGCTGCAACAATAGACTTGATCGCATCAGTAGCGGTGGACTTGTAACGGTAGCTGTGGCTCTGCCTTGTATCGGTAGCAGTAAGTCCCTATCGGTAGCTTCCTTGATGTATCGGTAGACTTTGCATATCGGTGGACTTCAGCATATCGGTAGCTCTGTATCGGTAGCTATCGACTTCGATGTAGTGGTATACTTGAGTATATCGGTGATCTTGTAACTATAACTCTATCAGTAGACTTGATGTACCGTATCTGTAGACTTTGATGTAGCGGTGAACTTTGAGTACCGGTGAACTTGATGTATCGGTGAACTCCGTAACGGTAGCTCTATTCGATATCAGTAGCTCTAATCCATAACGGTGGTATCGTTAGATCTATTTGATATCGGTAGCTCTAATCCATAACGGTGGTATCGGTAGCTCTATTTGATATCGGTAGCTCTAATCCATAACGGTGGCTACTGTTCTCTATCAGTAGCTATAAACTGTTTAAGCGTTCTATTGGAAGAATGAGTTAGGTCAGAGTACATATATCCAAAAGAATTATATTAAGCATAATTGAAAGTAACAACATATAATAAACCATATTGGAGATGTATCAACCATAATTTAAGATATAAATAAAATATAGTTTGGGATTATCAAAATATAATAAAGCAACTCAATTTCCAGAGGGTTCAACAGCAAGATAGTTTGTCTCAGGAAGTGGTAGAACCAGAAGTTCAAACTGAAAATATAATTGAGACAGTGTCTGGTGAAGGAGAAGCAGTGGCCCAAACTCAAATTTATCAAGTCGAGTTTAATCAAGAAAATATTGTTTTGGAAAATCCGGTGATATAGGAAGACCATGCAGATGATGCTCATGAAGAGAAACCACTTGCACTTGGCAACCAGGAAGAGAATTATTCTAAGATTCATACTGAGGTTTTGAATGAGAATTTTTCTGTGGATGAGTCTGGGAAAGTCTCGGAGGAAAAATCTGTTGAGAAACCAGTACAGGGAGGAAATGATGAAAAATAAGATGCTAAATCCTTTCCATTAGTGTTGTTTCATCAAGTTGACACTGAAAATGAGAATAAAGCACAGGGTGCCTCTAATTCAGTAAATACAAATATGGAAGAACTGAACAAAAAGTTAACTGAAGCTGAAAAGAAGAATGCTTCTCTATGGAGAGCATTAGAAAAGAAAATTTTAAATTTTCAAAGGCTAAAATCAAGTACTTTTTCTAAACAAGAAGATGAAAGTTCTAAGAAAGACATGTTAAATGAAGTTTTGAAGTTGAAATCGGAGATGGTTATGAAGACAGATTTAATGGAATTTAGATCATTCATGGATAAACTATTTTCATCTGTCAGAACCAATGAGGCCAGTGAATCAGGTACTTCACCTGATTTAATTAGAATATTTCAGCCTATTATAGTGCTCATAGAGAATATGAATGCTATATTGTAGGAAATCCAATGAAATAGTTCCCCTTTGTCAGTACTGTTAGATAATCAGAAGTTTCTGGTTGACTAGTTGACCTCAAGTGAACCAAGTATTAGAACTATACTGAACCAGTTCACAGAGAAGTTGACTCTGTTTATGGAGAAGGAAGAAAGTCTGTATGAGTTTTTCAGAGTAAATTTGATAGAAGATATTCATATGTATTAGGAGACTAGAGATCTTATTACAAGCTGGGAGATGGCATTATGAGAAGGCTGAGTGAACAGTTGACAGAAATCAAGGCAGTAGTTCAGAAGTGATAGACCCTATCTCATACCCTTACCACACCTTGATTCCTATGTTCATCATGATTGTAACTGTTACATATTTTCAATGAAATTTTGTTTCATTCTATATTTGTGAGTTTTTATTAGTTTTACTATCTTTGTTTTGATATGCCAGTAATCTAGATTCACATATTGATAAACAGTTTATTATATCATTTCCTTAAGTTCAAGTGATAAATTAAAATGTGTTTTATTCCATATTCTATCATTCTTTTTTATATCACAAAAATGGGGAGAAATTTTGATAAACACAACATTTTATTTTAACTATTTCACATTTTACTTTAAATGTTCTAAATATTTATTTTAAATTTATTCGAGAATTTTTTTAAAACTTTAATATTGTTTCTAAAAAAACTCTTTTTATTGAGGGAGAAATTTGGATAATTTTTTTTTATTTAAATTTTTTTTTTACTTCATAAAAAGGGGGAGAAATTTATTTTTATGATTATTGATAATAAATAAATTTATAATCTTGTTAAAATTAAATATTATTTTATCTAAGAAAAATTCTAAACTATATGTAATTAATTTTGGAAGTTAATTTCATTTATTATTTTATGGGTTTTCTAATCATCAAAAGGGGGTGGATTGATGAGCAAGTGTTGTTTTCAACAATACATAATATTTTTATTAAAAAGGGGGAGATTGTTGAGAATAATACTCTATCTCGTTATGATGATTTTGATGATCACAAATAAACTTAATTGTTTGCTAATGATTTTACTTTAATTATATTTCAAGAATAAAATATTTTATATATTCTTATTTTTGGAAGAGTATTCAAGTATTTATACAGCATGGAACAAGTGTTAAAGATTTCGGAAATCAATTCAAAGTATTCTGGAAACACTGTTTATATCCTACGTTTGGGAGCGTAGCGTAAAGAAAGGAACCCGTTGTTTACTTTACAAGTTATCAAAAAAGTATGGTTAAACAACCATACATTATCGGAAAAGTATGGAAGAAGAACCCTATGTTAGGAAGGAACCCTACGTTTGGGTTATTGGAAAAGTATGGAAGAAGAACCGTACGTAAGTTTTAAACATTATGTTTGTTTCTCAAAAGTATGGTTCATCAACCCTACTTTTGTGAACAACCTTACGTTTCATATAAAATTATGGATCATGTACCTTACGTTTGGAAGCTTATAAAAGTACGGATCATTTATCATTTGTTTGAATGTTGAAAAGAAAAGTATGGATGGTCAACCGTATGTTTGTATTCAACCTTATGTTTGACGGATGCATCATCAACCTTACATTTTTTGACCTACCTTACGTTTAGAAGATGCATGCTATACAGTTCAACCTTACATTTGGCATCGGAGAATTAAAGATGATATTATTATGCAACATCCTACAAGCAAATTATTAGTCTGATTTCAAACCGGATTAAAAGCTAATTTTAAAGCGCGTCTTTGATGAGTTTACAGCCGCTTATTTATGATTCAAAGGATCGACATTAAAGGATCTTTTCATAGTGAATTTCAAGGGGAGTTACGAATGCTCTGTTAATTCAAATGTTTGAATATCATGAGTCATAAGGCGACTTTTGTGGATCTGACTTTGCAGATTAAGTGGTTGATATATCTGTTCTATTTTTAAATTCAATAAAACACACAATTTACAAGGTCTAGAACAAGAACATTAGAGTAGATACTTTTACTATATACAGAATCTGATGTACAACAACATTGATACATAAGAGATAAATAGAGATAAATCAAGATCTATAGATATGCTGATTACGAAGAGTGAAAAAGCTCTGTTTATTGAAGAAGAGGAAACAAGACAGAAGATTCACCCATTAGACATCAAAGAGCTATTGTGAATCTACTAATTTTGATGTTGCTAATTATATTCCTATATCTACTACAACTAGATCGACTCAGAACAACTCTTACTTGAAGATCATTATCTCAAAAGACGACGATCCATCTACTGTCAATTTCATTCTGTTACGATTGTGAAGAACAACTGGGAAAGTATTTTCAATGATCAATTACTATTTTATATTGAGTGATTATCTTCTCATACTTAGTTGTGTATTAGGTTTTTCATTTGAACCAAAAGGATTTGTTTAGCCTTAAGTTTGTAAAGGTGTTAACTGCCTATACTCAATTGTCGAGTGGTCTGTGGATAAGAGGACCAGATAGTGAAAATCACCAAACTCGTGGAGTATAGCATTGGGGGAGTGGACTAGGGTCCTTCTGTTCCCCGAACCACTATACATCATGTGTCCTATGCTATTTATATTTTCACTGCTGAATCTTTGATATAAAGATAAAAGGACAAATCGCAATCATTCAAAGAAAGTGAAAAATGCACAATTCACCCCCCCCCCTCTTGTGCATATCTAGTATAACCCGATCGAACATTAATAACTATCATCATCTACCTAGATCAATGGATGATAATGATTTTGTTCACATTCATCTCACTCCAACCCTATATAGAGAGTGAATGTAAAGGAGATCCACCATTGCTTCTCATCACTATTGATATCTAGCCATTGTATGCAACATCACATCTCAAAGTATAGGATTAATCGTAATCAATAAACTCATAAAAAATCAAGGATCGCTCTATTAGTATTTCAAGACTCCCGATATAGAAACCTATAGATTCTAAAATATACTAATCAAACTCCCACTATCCAACTTATATAAGGCTCATGATAATTCAATAACAGATGAATGTTAGTTATTGAATTATATTGTTATCCACATCACAAAATAGAATATAATAATTACCACCTAGTCATCACTATATTTCCTAAAATACTCAATGGGTTTATATATTCTAAAATCATTATATGTTATTTATAATAATTAAATAATGATAGGTGTTATTATTGAAATATTCAATTGGAAACATCAAAACTTTGTGGATATGAATTTATTCACTTGGAACTTCATATGAATAAACTATTATAACCTAATTTACTCTACTAATTAATCCAACCATTATCAAAGTTCACTTAGATCTTTACTAGAAAGATCTCTCTAACATGACCCATAATGTTCATGTCACTGTTCATTGTTATCTTTTTTATGATTATATAAAATTCATTAATAACTAATAATTACATTGAAATTAAGTCACACCATATGAGTGGATACCCATACTTAGTAGTTTATCATTATTTTATTCCTATTATTAACTTAAAATATTTACTAGAATAATAACTTCTTCTTTATTCAATCACATTGTCGATATTTATTATTATAAAAAATTCAATTTTTTCCATTCCATAAATGATAAATTTATATAATCTAACCAAATTTATAGAGTTCCATACTTAGAAACACATTAAAAGTGGAAACTTCTTTTTATTAATACCACATCCCTCATTTAGGTTGTAATACCATGTTATTCATTCTATATTTGATAGCCCTCTTTAATTTCAAAAATTATTATTTTTCAATTTCTATATTCTCATCCATACTGATCAAATATCATAAATGTATTGAATTAATTATTTCATAATGAATTAAAAATATCAATGAGTGTTTTAAAACTGATAGAAAATAATTCATTATAAACTTTAAATGATTCTCTTTCCCATATCATCAATGAGAATTTGATAACTATCATACCATTGAATTGTCAAAATATATTGATTACCACTTCTTGTTGTCAAAAGGTCCATCCAACAGAATAATTCAATATCCCCATTCAGGTTCCACAATAACTAACTAAATATTATTATTATTATCAAATAGTAATATTGTGTGTAGTTAACTCTTTCAATATAGACATCTTTATATTGGAACTTACATTTCAATGAAATTGTTCTCTTCATAACTCAAACCCCAGTGATCATAGATGATTATCAACATAACCACTTGGTTTAACTAATATAATTTATTATTATTTATTAGTAAACAAATTCACATTCAATTCAACACATTTAACATAATTATTCAATCAAACAATTTCAAAATACCTAAAACATAGTTCCACAGGGTTTGTGATATTGAGAGGTAACATGATTTTTTGCATCCAATTTGAATAATACACATTCCCTCACACACATCATGAGTCTTATTTAAATATAGGGGTACCACATGAGGCCCACAAACACCTCACACATGCTCCCCACCAACACCATTACTCGAATTAATATCATCTATATAATATTTTAATTTAACTATTAGGTCTCTATCATGTCGTATGACCCCCATGTTGACCCCTCAGCTCACACATCCATCCAATTAGGTGATCGACTATCCATGATCCCATGTGGAACATGAAATTTTCTCTACCTTGTGTGTCTATATATCCTCTTTCCCATTATTAGATTGAATTGATCAAATGGTTATGTGGTTTAAATCATGCACCACCATTTGTGTCAGTAAGAGATAATGAAATAGCTTATCAATCATGTAATCAAAGGGATCAGAAAATCTATTTCCTTTACACAACATAGTGACTTACACCTAATAGTAGGTATATGTAGTGAAAATATGTCTATCTTATCACATATTAGGTGGCCCATAGTAATTCATCATCACCTCACAGATCACCTTACCGACATCGATGCATTTATACCACCCACAGTGGTTGGCCAAAGTTTGACCAACTTTCTACCTCACCAAAATTCACACCCTTAAAATTTTTGACCACTTGATTCAAAATATAGCCTTGATTTTCCAAAATTCAAACCCTAAATAGTAAAATTATTGAGAGAATTTTGTAATGTTAGAAACTTCTCTCTAAGATATCTTTTAGTATTCAAATATTATTTCATTGATTCTAATAGTAGTAGACTAGTCTCACTAAGGGGTTTCCAATGAGGAATAGTGGGTTTAGTTATTTAATAAATGAAAATTTTATCAATGGTTTTTCAAAAATAAGCTTAGATATTCTCTCTATGTTATATAAAAATCCATTCATTAGATTTTGATGAATCCAAAGGCTGTGGATTCATTATGAAACTGAGAATTACATATTTATATTACATTTCTAGATTTCATGAGAAAAATATAGTAGGGAAGTTTATGCTGAAAATTGAGCCATTGGAATCAAAGAACCATACTGTATTTCTGTAGATCTGGCATTCTCCAACCAAGATCTTTCTACACTGTGGTTACCACCATGGTGGCTTCTTCATTCCAAAAATCTTAGCCTCTTAATTCCACCTCTAAAGTAAGAAAATTAAGTTAGGGGTTTCTAGGTAAAACTATTAGAAGATTTAGGATTTATTTTTAATTACTCATTTCTAACAATTCAATATAGCTATGTATCAAGACCATCACACTTGAAAATTACCCAACATCTACCCTAGTGTCAGAGCATTATTTCAAACTCAATGACACTATCTGTTTTCAAATATGATACTATGGTTAAGTTGAATGTAATATTATTAAATTTCATCAAAAATTAGTATCTCTAAATATAATATACCATGAATATCAATACAATTCACATAATAACTTGATTTGAATCAAATTACTACTAATAAATACATCTATATTGAATCAGTCATCATAATATGATCATTGTAAAAGAAATCTCTGGGTACAGACTCATATTATTATAATTACACAATATGTTATGGGGATATATAATTTTGGTCCTAAACATCACATCCTAATATATATTTCATATGTGTTCCACATGAAAAACAAATATCAATCACAAATATGTAATAAACCTATGGGAAAGAAATGGATTATATAATGGTGTCAAAAGGCTTAGTAGGATGGTAAGTCATGTAGATTCCCAAAAAAAGATATAAATTAATTATATAATATAATAAAAGGTCAATATAAATATATAATAAAATGTTTTAGTCCATGAAGGAATGAATAAATATGGAGAATAACATAAGAAGAATTTTAGAAAAGAGGAAGAAACTAGAAAGTCTTGCCTTCTAAGCTTCATAATTTTTCAATAAATGAAACAATAAACTGGGACAATAATGGAATTAATATCCATATAATAAGTAATAAATAGGAATAATAAAGTAAATAAGTAATGATATTATAAATTTAGAGAGATGAGGAGATGGATATAGAGTAATATAGAGAATATATAATCAAAACAAGATTGATTGGGAAAGAACCCGTGCCTCAAGTTTTGACTTGCTTCGGAAGATCCTCTCAAATTATAAATAGTCAGTTAAAATTTATTAATTACTTTATTTGGGACCTTTTTCATATTTATTTTATCCTTTATAATCAATTTTTTATCATTTTTTATTTGGTTATTAACTTAATATTTTTCATGTCAACTGTTTTTATGTTTTTTCAGTTCATAGTTCAAAAACTACCTTGATGCAATAGTAACAGTTATAGGAAACTATGAAATGGTTACATAAGATCCTTAAGTGTCAAGATATATGGTTTATGAAATTTCATAAGTTATGGGGTCCAATATATTTTTAGATATTAACAAATTCTAATAAAATTCCTTAGTAAGATTATTTTTAATGTTAAAAATGACTATGACTGTTTACATTTAATATCATTATTACTAACAGAGATATTCACTAAATACATATACATTTGATTTGTATTTGATTATAACATATGGTATCATATGGGTGTATCATAAATCATGATATATTATATCATTATACTACCTTTTCTAGTTGTATTGTATGAAGTAGAAAATCATAGGGCATAGTGAATCATATTGTACGGCTTGTATTACACCTTTAAATTGATCTATTAAAAATGAATATTAATGATTTAGTATTCATCTATTCACCATTTAAGCTACCATTTATGTTTCATCAGATAAAATCCATGGGATATTTATCATATCCAAATGTTTATAAGGATCTTTACCCGACATTCCATTTACTCATATGTTATAAATATATGAGTAAAGTTATGAACACTAGGGGGTGTCACAATGTCTATATAAAGGGGTAACACCCACTTTGATAAGGTTTTTTAAGGTCTCTCTAGGTTTCTTTTTATTCTCCCTCTACTCTTATATATATTATTATCCTTCATTATCTTTTAAGGGATACTAGAATATCATTGACTTGATAGGAATCCCTCACAAACATCTAGTGATTCATTCATTCCATGGATACACCACAAATTATGAATTAATTTGGATGCCTCTCAGTGATCCATATCAAACACTAATTGATGAAAGTATAAGAGGCTCATAATTGGAAGGTAAAATTATTTTCATTTAGTTTATACATGGTTTTGATTTTTCATAACATGGTGATCATGGAAATCTGTGGTTTTTATTATATTATGATGTAAAGAACAGGTGTTATTTGATCTATAGAAAACCATAAATGGTGTTAGAGCCATTCCATATTTTCCTAATTCTAAAAATCATGTGGTAGTTAAATAAAAATATATATCATATTTGATTCCATTTTTGATATTATTAAAAATGATATAGAAAATACCTTATGGCTTATCATAAAAAAATAGATATCATAAAATATGATAGGGTCTCTCTATATGATATTCGATATCATAAAATTCTATTCAACATAATCCTTCAGTTTTTCATTAGCTCATAGATTATAATATCATAACTGTAACCTAAAACAGTTATGGTCTAATATTACATATATTAGAAAAATGGAGTATTGTATTGCTCTTTTGATACACTAGATATAATAAAATATGAAACCCTAAGTGTCAAGGGATGTGTTGTAGATGAAGGTTATCTATCATAAAATATGATAAATAACAAATTATTTTAATGCTTATGAAATATTTGATATCATTAAATACAATGTCAAGAAAAAATTTATTTTTCTTTTTTTTAATTTTAAACTAAATAATAGAATTTTTAAAATATTTATAAATTATAAAAAATGTATTGTCGTATATTTATTTAATTTATAAATGTTTTATAAATTATTTAATTATAAAATATTTATAATTAATTAATAAAATTTTTATGAAACATTTATAAAACTTAAATCCATAATAGTAACTAGTAATATTAAATTCATTTTCAATTTTTATGGCATTACTTAAAATTTGGATAAAAAGTGTTTCTATAGAATTTATAAGTGTAATTTAAAAAATATACAAATTATTAGTGTAATTTATAAATTGTTTATAAATTCAAAATAAGAAAATATATAAAATATTTTACATTTAAAATTATGAATTCTTCATAATTACTTAATTTGAATTGTTCAAATTAAAAGACCTTATTTGAGAAATTATTTAACCCATATTAAATTGAGTTTTGATAATTTATATGATCACAACTTAAATAGTATTAAATATGTGATATCAAGATTGTGTTGTTTACATAAATGGAATATAATGTTTTCCTATTTAATTTAATATCATGTATTTAAAGAAAATTATGTATAAAAGAGAATATGAAAGAGTTTATATTAAGAATAAGTACAGTTTTTTTATTTATTTAATTATGGAATTTCCATAATTCATGGCTAAGTTATGAAGGTTTTATAATTTCTTTATATATGAATTGTTCATTAATTTTATATTTCATGTTTAAATTTCTGAGTTGTTCATTTATTTATTTTATACACTATTTTTCTCATAGATGTAATTGTTTTATTATTATTATGTGTATACTTTAAGTTTATAAGATAAATTGGCTCTATAAATTTTCATACATGTATATAAGGAGTTACATGCTTGGCATGATAATTTATATAGTTTTATTCTACCTTAACTTTGGATTATATTGAGTTATGAGATTGAAATTAAAGTTTTATTATAGTTTATACATAATAGGTGTTATAATCATGATATAATTGTGGTCTCTATTAAGTAAAGTAACCTTGGGTAGAAGGAAATTGGGTTCGGCTTCTCATTATCCTAGAGGCTTATGCCTTGTTTAGAAAATTTTGGTTTACTATTTTTCACTCCAATATTACTCTTGTTGGGATTTTTGATATTATATGATTCTAATCATTTACATCAAAGTTTTATATATAACTTATTCATGAGATGAATTTGTATATGTATGAATAATGTAGGATTACAAACTAAAGAATTGAATGCATTCATGTAAATAGAATAAATAAGATAAGATGGTGAGATGAAATTAGATTTAAAAGAAGTGTTAGATTCCTTATAAGGATATTTGTTTCAATACCTCAATCATCCAATTATTTAGTTCATTCCAAATTTGGGTGCCCCTAGATTATCTAATGTAAGGAAAGAAAGCAATGATGTGACCCTAACAATTAGGTGCCTTATTTTTACAATTTTCTTTGGGTTATACTTAGTAGGGAAACCTTAAAAATTAGTATACCAAAGGAATACTATTGTGTGAGTCCATATAAAGGATTAGGGTAAATAATTGTCCACTCATATATCTAATAGTTATATATAATAATATTTAAAAGACTGTATACGAGATATATACATGAATTATTTACATGATTATTTTGTGTAATCCATTATGAAATATGGATCTTGGCCTACTAATTTATATGATGGGTTTGAAAGGGGTCATCATTTTAGTGGGGGAACATTTAACAAAATTCATTATTAAATGAATTTAAAACATGATATTCAACTAATAAAATATTATGTTGTAGATTAATTTCATTGTCATCGTCATACATTACTTTGAGATCAATCCCAAATAAGGGTAATAATGTAAAAAATCGTAGGCTAGAAGAGAAACTTACGAATAATTATTAAGAAAGTAGAATATTTTATGTGTTAAAATACACCTTCTTGAGTAACCAACTATTGAATTTGTTCAATAAGTAAATCTAGATGCTTATAAGAATCATATATAAATTAACATGAGGTTTCAAAGGCGTTTGATGTAGGGTGACTGATGGAACTCTAGTATCCACCCATGTTCTCAATATTATTGGTTGTTAATGACTTTGAGAGACTATAGGTTTCCTTTAAGGATTTATCTAGCTAATAAATTATATATATGATAATTTAAAAAAATTGAAAATGTAAATGATTTCAAGAAACTTTTTGTCCATTTTCACAATGTGTTGAGGATAGATAAACTGGGCATGAGATGTTCAGAATCTAGTCATGTGTAGACATCACTAAAGGGTAATATTTTAAGACAGAAAGAGAATGTCATATTTTTTCACTAGTTAACCGTAGTTATTGAGATAAAAATATAGTTTCGGGAAGGAAGTATATTTTTTCAATATGGTGGAATTTTCTAAAGTGAATTTAGGGGTCTTAAAAACATTGAGGAAATTCTACACCATGTATTAGTGTTATAGAAGTAAAATATTTGATTTTTAAGGATACATGATATCAAACATAGTTTTTAAAAATTTTATAAATATACATGAGTTCAAAATAATGTAAATATTAGATAGATCCTATAGTATGTATTCATATGAGGAAAAAAAGGGTTGTGGATTCATAAAATTTAATAAAAAGTCATATATCAAGATCAGTATGTCTATATAAAGTATGTTTATAGTTATCTTATTTCAATTACATGACAACAAAAGTTTTTTGTTAATAATGTTTTGTCATGAATTGTAACACTCCATACATTATTAAGGAATGAACTTGTTTAATTGTCTTCCAAACCTCATGTGGTTTTCAATTTTATAAATGTTTTAGATCTTGAAGTGGGACCAAGGAGTTTTCTGGGATTTTTCTTAGGGATTTTGTTTTAAAACATCATTTGGTGGCTGGAAATTACTATAGAGGTGTAATCACAATGTTATGGGTAGGTGTTACTCCATAAAAAGTTCTAGTACAGAAATTGTTTCCATAATTAAAGATATTCCACATTATATCATAGGTTATAATGTCATGGTGAGTGGAACATGTAATTATAACCCTTGATAATAAGAGTAAATTTAGTGGGGAGGTGAGGTTTATTTCATGGTAGAGGAAATCATGTCATTATTTTTATTATTATATTAAAAAAAATTGTGTTTATTTTAAAAAATATTATAAATCCCCTAGGAAAACCATACATGTTTTCAATGTAAACTTTTCACAAGGAATTTTGTTTATTTCATGAAGCTTAGGTTTAGGTCATGATAGGGTTCATAGTGAGTTTTTTGTGTTATGGGGTTGAGATCCACTCTATAAATGCTTGGATAAGGGAGTTCCAGTTTGGGCTAGAAATGTGTTTCATACCATGACTATAGGGGTTATGTAGAGAAAATTTTCCCAAGTGGAAGGTCATGTCATGAAAAAAGAGGGACATGTCATAATGAACTAGGTATGGGATTTGGTGGATATAAACATTAGAGGTGTTCCAGGTTGTATCAAAGGGAAGCCGCACTGTCGAGGGAATTCTGGAGGGCTATCATAAAATTAATGATATGGTCATACTGTAATGCATGAAATAGAAAAAAAATTAATAAAATTAATATAATAAGTGTTTTAGTGTTAAAAACGTAATTAGTGGGGATTCATCATTCATAGAGAACATGTATATTTCTTCAACCTACAACTCAAACTTTTCACTCCCATAAGAAGATTTAATTTGTTCCTAAATAGTTTCAAGAACCATATAATATGGGATATAACTAAAGGTAATTCTATCAATCCTCTTCGAGTTCTTCTTGGTTTCTCTTACTATTTAGCAGCCTTATACTAGTTATGTCCATTTTTTCCATATTTCATGTTTTTCATCTGATTATTTAATTTATTAAATTTTATATTATATTATTGTTTGATATTAATTGAGTAATTTCCTTGAAGAATAAGTAAAATGGACCCCACTTTATCCTTAAAGTCTTAGACCTTTTTCATATTTGTGTGATTTTTGGTCGCACCAACCTAATGCACACTTAACCAAATTTTTAGTTCAATAATATATTATTATATTTCATATTAAAATAATGTTATATATTCTAGAAGTATTCCATTAGAAATGGAAATACCAAACTTTTTTCATGAAGTGAGATGTGCTTATTTTTAGAGAAAACATTAATTTTGGAACACAACATGAGAGGTTACTTAAATTATATTATAACATAATAAATTAAATATAGATGAACTAGGATAATTCTTAGGATTATAATAATTATAAATGTGGTTGTGTTAAATGATAAAATGTAAATGAGTTGGTTCTAGTGTGGGGTGTTATTCCCCTGAGGAATATAGTGAGTTGGAGTGGGGTATGCCTCCATTCCCCCTGTAGTATATGGTGAGTTAGAATAAGGTGGGGTTCTATTCCCCCCTAAGATATATGGTGATATAGAGTAGGGTGGTGAATTTTTTCCCCTTTTTGGTACATGGTGAGCTACATTAGGGTCAAGTATTATCCCCCCATGAAGTATATTATGGACTAAATAAGGGTGGAGAACCATTCACCCCTGGTGTACTATGATGGGAAGACCTCTTTATGGGGATCCCCCCCTCCCCCCCCCCCCCCTCCTAGGGTGGTTAAGATGTGATTCCAGAGTGGGGTTACATTCCCCTTGATGATTATTTATTTATTCTATTTAAAGACATTAAAAATTGGTTGAAGTAAGTATGGTTGATCCTAAGTGTCACCTTAACTCCCAAGGATTAATGCTGATTTATTTATTATGATTTTATTTATTATAGCATGTTTGTATGAAATTTATTCAAAATGGAAAAGTTTATGGAACCGTTGGTGGTGGAATATTGATATATACTCACACCATGATTAGTTGATTATGGGTACTTGATTAGACTTCATGTATGTAGGAAATGATAAGGGTAAAGGATTTATGATTAATGGTTGATCGGGATTTCTAGGATGTATCATATGAGATGGAACCAAGCTAGAACTTTGGTCCAATTTTTTTGATTTTCCCAGTTTTCTTTATTTATTTTTTTGTTTATTATGTATATGATCTTGTTGTGGGGGTATTTATTATGTTTTTAACACTTGTATAGTATTAATTTTGATTTAGCAAAGGTTTTGTATATTTTTTATTATCACTTTTATAATTTCTATTAACTCTTATTTATTTATATGACTATTATTATTTTCATTATTTCCCCTATTATTACTCTACTTTAATATGATGGTATAGTATTCTCAGGGTATTACCATTGACCCTTATTGATGAGAACCATGTCGAAGGCACCAAGTCATTTGCGCGGGAGGAAGATTTGGATTTGCAAGGCCCAATGACGCGAGGGAGATTAAAGAGGCTCAATGATATAATGGGCACACATATTGCTTCATTAAAGGCCCAATGGATATTTCCTTACATGGATGGAGAAAATGGGCCTATAATATCACTTATTCAAGCCCAAAATTGATGTTTAAATCTTGGCCCACATGGTTGAACGAATTTGGATGCCTTTCCCACATGGAGGATTCTAGAAATGGCATCTTTGGACACCAAATTCAAATCTGGTGGGCTATACACTCAAAGTCAAATCTGGTGGGCTATGTTGGAAATTTGTGTGATACTTTTCCAAAAGTCTTTTTTGGCTTTTATCTTTTTGACTTTTAAGGGGAAAATGTAGGTTTAGACTTTATGACTTTAGGGTATTAGACCCTTGACCATTGTATTACCCCCTTGGCAATAAATAGCCACCCCATGGAATTGTATTGGCATCCAAGAATTAATTTAGAGCTTATGATTTGTTTCTCTCCGTTGTGTGAGAATTGTTCCGAGTTTCCCCTTGATCTTTTGCATTCTTGCCTTGTCAATCTAAAAGTTAGATTGGTGATCCAAGATCACAAATCCCCCAATTCTGTGCCTCAACCCAAGTGCATTTTTGTGTGGATTGGATATCACATCCCTCCATTGAGTGTGTTGTCTAAGTAGTAGGTCGCGCTCCTTATAGCTTTTATTGACTACTTGCATCCGCTATCCATACCCATCATCCTCCACTTAGCCACAAACTGCATCTTACATCTGCCGCCCTACACCGTGAAGATCGGGCCACCCCGTGCATCTCACATCAGTTGGTATCAGAGCTCCGGTTAACATGGTAGGCATCTATACCTTAATTTAATTTAATTATGTCTATTACCCTCCTTATCTTTCCATATTATTCACCCATTCAATAAAAAAAATCCCTTTTCTTGAAAGCCTCCCGAATTGGCCTAGTTTGTGCAAGCTTGGATTATTATAAATTGAGCCAAATTTTCTTTCATCTTCTTTTCTCATTTAATTCTCTATATGTGATTTGTATTCGGCAAAAAAAATTCTCTCAACTCAACATTTTGTGCTTTTTAAAATTAAGCACATCCTTTATTTGAGATATTTTGAAAAAAAAAGAAAAAAAATTGTCTTACTCTCTGTTCAATCATCTTGTGATTTAAAACTCCAAGCACAACACTTTTTGGGGAGAATTGACAAAAAAAGAGCAAAAAAGAAAAAAAAAAGCGGATACAATTACTCCTTTGTGCTTTACCTTATTAGCACTTTCCATTTCCATATATAAATTTTTCCATCATTTTACTTCATCCCCATTTTGTATTTGGCTCATATTGTTATTCATTTATCTTATCTTGCACAATCGGGCAAAACCCAAATACCACATTTCTACCCCCTTTTCCATCCACCCTTTATCCATTTTCTACCCTCTTTTCACCCTTTACCCTTTACCACTCAAGTGGTTTGTGGTAAACTAGCCCCCAACACGATCTTGATTGGGGAAGGATTGGTGGAAAGTGATCACCCAAAACAAGGTATTGTATTTCATAAGATCTTGGGATTCAAATTCAGTTTTGAGAGTGGAGAGAAATAAGCAAAAAAATATATCTTGTGTGTGTGAGTGTGTGCATCTTGTCTTGTGTGTGTGTGTACATCTTGTGTGTGTTAGTGTGTATATCTTGCGTGCGTGAGTGTGTATCCTTGTGTGTGTGAGTGTGTACATCTTGTGTGTGTGTCTGTGTGTGCATCTCGTGTGTGTGAGTGAGTGTGTATCATTGTGTGTGTTTGCCCCCCCCCCCCCGGTGTGTGTTTGTGTTTGCATAACATATCATGACAGAAGATCGTGGGAAGAAAATTGCTCATGTTAGCGATGAAGGAAGTCGAAGTAGATCTCCCGCACCCGAAGCTACGCAATTCCAAATGCAAGATTTGGTGAGCCACTTTGAGAAGCTTCTTGATCGGAAGTTGGAGGTGTTACATGAGAGGATTGATGAATTTGAGAATAAACCAAGCCCAAGGATGTTCCATGATAACCCACGGTGAGCTCCGGCACCACGTCGCCCCCACATCATGGAGGAGGAGATGGCAAACTTTGATGATGATCTTGATGATGTCCCACAAAGGAGGAGGTTGTACCAACAACCGAGAGGAGGACAAAGGAGACAACATGATGACGACCTACTTGGTGGAATCAAGGTGATGGTCCCCTCTTTTCAAGGGAAAAGCGACCCGGAAGCATACTTGGAGTGGGAGATGTAGATCGAGCAAGTATTTTCATGCCTTGCGTATTCCGAGGAGAAAAAGGTCAAACTTGCTTCCCTTGAATTTTATGATTATGAATTAATATGGTGGGATCAAGTTTAAAAGGATAGGGCTAGATATAGTGGATGTCCCATCAACACTTGGGAAGACATGAAGTTCTCCATGCGGAAGCGTTTTGTTCTCACACATTACCACAGAGATCTCCACAACAAACTTCAATGCCTCACCCAAGGAAGTAAGAGTGTAGAAGACTACTACAAGGAGACGCAAATTGCCATGATTCGGGCAAACTTTGAGGAGGATCTAGAGGCAACCATGGCACGGTTTTTACATGGGCTCAATCGGGAGATTGCTGATCAAGTGGAGATGTATCACCATGTGTAAATACAAGATATGATCCATCAAGACACCAAGATCGAGCTAAAAATCAAAAGGAGTAGAAACATGAGGAAACCCAGTACCCCTTTCACACCGTAGAGAAATCCGAGTAAGGAGATTGGAGAACCATCAAAGGCAAAAGAGGTGGTTGATCGCAAAGGTGACAAGGTAATTCTTCCACCTAAGAAACCTACTTTGAGGCTAACCAAACCAGGAATAGGGATATTCGGTGTTTCAAATGTTAAGGAAGGGGTCACATTCCTAGTGAGTGCCCAAACCGGCGCACCATGACCATCAACAAGTATAGAGAATGGGAGACCGATGGAGAGATCTTGGAAGAGGAGGAGGAAGAATCTCCAGAAATTGATAATGGGGAATTTGCGGAAGACGGAGAGATTCTTGTCACTAGGAGAGTTTTAAGTACACAAATGACTGTTGGAGAAAAGGAGCAGCGAGATAACCTTTTCCATACACGATGCAAGACCAATGGGAAGGTATGTAGTGTTATTATTGATGGAGGAAGCTGTAGTAATGTTTTGAGCACCGAGTTAGTAGAGAAGTTGGGACTTCCTACTTTGAAGCATCGACATCCATATCGGCTTCAGTGGTTGAATGATTGCGGGGAGCTGAAGGTCACCAAGCAAGTGAAGGTACTGTTCACCATCGGGAAGTACAAAGATGAGGTCTTGTGCGATTTTGTTCCTATGAAGGCCTGCCATTTGTTGTTGGGACGACCATGGCAGTATGATCGGTGTGTTACCCATGACGGTTTCTTGAATCATCATTATTTTGTACTCCGAGGGGAACCTATAACCCTCAATCCCATGTCCCTGAAACAAATTCTGGATGATCACATTCTGAGAGAAAAGAAAAAAAAGAGTGATGATGAAAAAAAGAGTGAAAATGAAAAAGGAGAGAATGAGGGAAAGAGAGAAAATGAGAGAAGAAAAGAAATAGAGAGCGAAGAAAAATCAAGTGGAAAAAAGAATTTGAGAGAGGATAAAAGCGTGATGTTGGCAAAAAAGAGTGAGGTTATGGAATCTTTGTTTTCACAGCAAACCCTCCTAGTACTCATGTACAAAGATGTGTTGCTAAATACTAACGACTTACCCTATTTTCCAAATGTTGTTGAGTCATTGTTGCAGGAGTATGTTGATGTCTTTCCTGAAGAGGTACCACCAGGTTTGCCACCCATTAGAGGTATTGAGCATCAAATTGACCTCATACCTGGAGCATCACTACCGAACCGCCCTGCATATCGCACCAATCCGGAAGAGACAAAAGAAATTCAAAGGCAAGTTCAAGAGCTGTTAGATGTGGGATACGTGAGAGAGAGCCTTAGTCCTTGTGCGGTACCAATGCTTCTAGTACCAAATAAGGATGGAACATGGAGAATGTTCATTGACTGTAGATCCATCAACAACATCACGGTCAGGTATCGTCATACTATCCCTAGGTTAGATGATATGCTACATGAATTAAATGGTTCAACTATTTTCTCAAAAATTGATTTAAGAAGTGGCTACCATCAAATTAGGATGAAAGAATGAGATGAGTGGAAAACTGCATTTAAGACAAAACATGGACTTTATGAATGGTTAGTCATGCCCTTTGGTCTCACCAATGCACCTAGCACATTTATGAGGTTAATGAATCATTTATTACGTGCATATATTGGAAAATTTGTGGTAGTTTACTTTGATGATATTTCGGTGTATGGTAGGACTTTTCATGAACATGTAGATCACTTGAGAAAAGTCCTAGAGGTATTAAGGAAAGAAAAACTATTTGGAAACATAAATGAGTGTGATTTTTTTCTCGATAAGATTGTTTTCCTTGGATTTTTTGTGAGTGGCCATAGAGTTTAAGTGGACACCGAGAAGATCAAAGCAATGCAAGAATGGCCAACTCCAACCTCTGTTGGAAAGGTAAGAATTTTTCATGGTCTTGCTAGTTTTTACAGGAGATTTTTGAAAGAATTCATCACACTAGCAGCACCATTGAATTAATTGACAAAGAAGAATGTTCCTTTCAAATGGGGGACAACTCAAGAAAAATCCTTCAGTGCGCTAAGGAGAGACTCACCCACTCCCCTCTACTTTCACTTTCGTACTTCGGCAAGACCTTTGAAATTGAATGTGATGTAAGAGGAATTGGCATAGGAGGAGTACTCATGCAAGAAGGTAAGGCTATTGCTTATTTTAGTGAGAAGTTAAATTTCCCAACTCTAAACTATGCTACATATGATAAAGAGTTGTATGCATTGTTTAGAGTACTAGAAACATGGAAACACTATCTTTGGACTAAAGAATTTGTGATCCATTTTGATCAAGAGGCTCTTAAATACCTTAGGAGCCAACATAAACTAAATAGGAGACATGCTAGATGGCTGGAATTCATTGAATAATTTCCATATTTCATCAAGTATAAAAAGGGTAAAGAAAATACTGTGCTCGATGCACTTTCACGTAGATATTCTCTTTTGTCCTTGTTGGATTCAAAACTTCTTGGTTTTGAATACATTAAGGATTTATATGCCACTGATAGTGATTTTATAGAACCTTATGAACATTTTAAACCTAGAGTTAGTTGGGAAAAGTTCTATTTACATGATGGATTCTTATTTCGGATTGATAAGCTTTGCATTCGTAATTTCTCTATCCATTTACTTTTACTAAAGGAGTCACATTTAGGTGGGTTAATGGGGCATTTTGGTGTTTCAAAAACTCTAAGTGTTCTTAGTGAGAATTTTTATTGGCCTAGGATATCTAGAGATGTTGAGAAATTTGTGGGAAAGTTCATTATTTTCCATAAATCCAAATCGAAACTGAACCCACATGGACTATATCTTCCTCTCCCAATTCCCAACACCCCTTGGGAGGACATATCAATGGACTTTATCGTGGGGTTACCACGGACCAAGAGGGGGAGAGATTCCATTTTTGTTGTGGTGGATCGGTTTTCAAAAATGGCACATTTTATTCCTTGTCACAAAACTGATGATTCCACTAACATTGCAACACTTTTCTTTCATGAAGTAGTCAAACATCATGGAATGCCAAGGACCATTGTGTCGGATTGAGACACAAAATTTCTTACCTAATTTTGGAAGACCTTGTGGAGAAAACTGGGTACAAAGTTACTCTTTTCCACTAGTTTTCATCCACCAACCGATGGGAAAACAGAGGTGGTGAATCGGACATTATCATCCCTTCTGCGAACAATTGTCAAGAAGAATATCAAGAATTGGGAGGAGTGTCTTCCACATGTGGAATTTGCATATAATAGGTCCAAGCACTCCACTACTCAATATTATCCATTAGAAATTGTTTATGGTTTTAACCCTCTTTCCCCTATTGATCTAGTTCCTTTGCCTTTGCAGGAAGCAACTAATATGGATGCGAAAGGGCGCGCGGAATTCATCAAAAAACTCCATGAAAAGGCAAGGAAAAATATCGAGCAGATGACTCAAAAATATGTTGATCATGCAAACAAGGGTTGCAAACAAGTGTTTTTCGAGCCTGGGGACTTGGTCTGGATTCATATGCGAAAGTAGAGATTTCCTAACAAGCAGAAATCAAAACTCATGCCACAAGGAGATGGACTTTTCCGAGGGCTCAAGAAGATTAACAAAAATTCTTACAAGATAGATTTTCCAGGTGAGTATGGTGTAAGTGCCACCTTCAATGTTTCTGATCTTTCTCCATTTTTGGGTGCAGAGGATGAAGAGTCGAGGACGATACCTTTTCAAGAGGGGGAAGATGATGAGAACCATGTCGAAGGCACCAAGTCGTTTGCGCGGGAGGAAGAGTTGGATTTGCAAGGCCCAATGATGCGAGGGAGATTAAATAGGATCAATGCTACAATGAGCACACATATTGCTTCATTAAAGGCCCAATGCATCTTTCCTTGCATGGATGGAGAAAATAGGCCTATAATATCACTTATTCAAGCCCAAAATTGATGTTTAAAGCTTGGCCCACATGGTTGAACAAATTTGGATGCCTTGCCCACATGGAGGATTCTAGAAATGGCATCTTTGGACACCAAAGTCAAATCTAGTGGGCTATGCACTCAAATTCAAATCCGGTGGGCTATGTTGGAAAGTTGTGTGCTACTTTTCCAAAAGTATTTTTTGGATTTTATCTTTTTGACTTTTAAGGGGACAAGGTGGGTTTAGACTTTATGACTTTAGGGTATTAGACCCTTGACCATTGTATCACCCCCTTGGCTATAAATATCCACCCCATGGCATTGTATTGGAATCCAAGAATTAATTGAGAGCTTATGCTTTGCTTCTCTCCACTGTGTGAGAATTGTTCTGAGTTTCCCCTTGCTCTTGTGCATTCTTTCCTTGTCAATCTAAAAGTTAGATTGGTGATCCAAGATCACAAAGCCCCCAATTTTGTGCCTCAACCCAAGTGCGTTGTTGTATGGATTGGCTATCACATCCCTCCATTGAGTGTGTTGTCTAAGTAGTAGGCCGCGCTCCTTATAGCGTTGATTGACTACTGGCATCCGCTACCCATACCCATCATCCGCCACTTAGCCACAAACTGCATCTTACATCCGCCGCCCTACGCTGTGAAGATCTGGCCACCCCGTGCGTCTCACATCACTTATTACTATTTTAAAACCTCTAGCATGTGGAGAGGTATGCCTAAGGTCGCATAGCTCTTCAGTCTATCTTCTATGGAGTGAGTTAGACTGGGTTGTTATAAAGTGGTATAAAATATTTATTTCCTCTTATTCTAAATTACTATTTTTTCATGGTAAACATGAGATAGGATGTTTTTTGAACTTGATATAGATCTGATTCCTAGGAATAGCTAACTCACATATGAATTAAGTCCATGTTAAAAGGGATAGGATTATTTTTTTTGCTTTTTTCTTTTATGGTTGAGTTACTTCATCGACAGTGATGCTCCTTTATTTTATATTTCTGATTTATGATATTTATATATGGTACCAGAGTGGTGAGATCATGTGTTTTAATGCATGATATTAGAAATTTAGTATTCATATGTCATTCATGTTCCTGTCTTTGATTAGTGGCCTTCATTGTGAAATAAGGGTTAGTTATTTAAAGAGTCTGAAACAACTTATAGTGGAATATTATTTAAATAATTATTTATATTATTTTATTATTAATTAATATTATTGAATTTTATTTCTCATAAATGGTGTTATTTAAATAAAATTAAAATAGAAACTTATGATTTTCATTTCTCTATAACTTGTTATTGATATTTCATTTAACTAAACAATAGATATGATAAAATTGTTAAAATTACAATAGAAAATAATAATTAGAAAATAGTGATTTGAATAATATATATATGATCATGAGTTTGAGTATTGGTATATGGGGATATATAGGGCACCTATTTTTTTATAATTCTTGTGATACAAGATGTAGACAATAGTGGGATTTCATTCATGATATTGCATTAAATAAATTATGATATAGAAAATCATAATATAAATTTTATATAAGGTGTTCATTTGTAATTATGGAGATATTAATTAATATTAACCTCAATTGGAGCTATAAGAAGAAAGTATAGAGCGTAACACCCTAAACTTTAAAGTATATTTCTTTTATAATAAATTTAATTTCGTCAATAGCTTGCGATGCACACTGGGTTTGAATAAAACACCTTTAAGTCACTGTTTGCAAACTTAATTTAAAATAAAAATTTAAAAATTTTAGAAAATTTATTTGAAAAAATAAACTTCATTTTTTAAATCAAAATATATAAATTATCTTAGGGTGAATTTTTAATATTTTTCTGAGAAGTGTCATTTTTTTATGAATAGTAAAAAAATACTAAATTTTAATTCAAAACTTCCTTTTCATTTAAATAATTCATAATGTTAAATTATATTTTGAATTGGTTGTAAAGTAAAATTAGTAAAATTTTAAATCAATTAATTCAATTAAGGTCATTGGAATAATTTTCATATTTATTTTTGATATAGAAACATTGTAAAGTTTTGAATATTTTCACTTTAAAAATCTGTTTTCTCGTTACATCTGCAGGATTAATTTTAAATTAAATTCTGACACTCCTATAAGATGAATTTTTAAAAATAAATTACATATTTGGAATCAGATTAATTAATATTATATAATAAGGTCGTCTTAATTTTAATCATAATGATTGGTGAAAATAGTTGAAATTAATTATTGCGAGTAAGGTTAAAACCGGATTTTGCGAATTACTTGAATTTTTATTAAAAATAACTTTACACACATATAGTATTTTTATTTAATATATTAGATTTTATATTAATAATAAGTACGTATAAATTATATAATAAATATTATTTTAATTTTAATATTAAAGGTTGAATTACCTAGGTAAATAAATATATACAAGTTACAATGGAAAAAGGTGTAAATTTAAGTAAACTTAAAGACTAAGGAATTACATCATAAAAGTGTATTTATTTTTGTGTTTTGGAGGATTTATCAACCACATAAACCCTACCCTATATTATTATTCAATTTTGGAGCCATGTGACATGAGGGATGCCTCCCAATAATTATGTACAAGAATGCTACTCCTCCTCAAATATAAAAGGTCACTCACTCTCCCCCCTTACTCACACTTTCAAACCAATTTGGTTCACCAAATACCTACCCAAATAAATTTCCAAATTACCTCCCATCATACTATAATCCATATTTTTGTCATAAATCCAACATGTTAATTCTTTATTGCAAACCTAAGGAGGATACCCAAATAAGAGGAAATGTTATTCAATGAGCATATTTATTTTATTTATTTCTCCACATCACTAAAATACTATTATACCATTCCAATATAACCTTAGTGTATTAAGTATAATTAGATTTTTTTATGTTAAGGGTATGACCTAAAACCATACACACTTATATCAAATAGGTTACGAATTCATCATTCATGTGTATGGTGGACTACCATCTTACGAACCAATGTCGTTCATTTTTCCACTACCACCTCTCAAGTTTGGACATAATGATGGATCTAAATTTTATATATGATATTAGTAACATATTTATAACTATGGATTAATTATATCATATATATATATATTTTACTTTCCATTCCATAGAGGATATGTGTAACTTTCCAACCCCAGTGCCACACACCAGTGCCCCGAGCCGGTCGGTCACATGACCTCAAGAACACCTCTCTATACACCAAAGGTTTTTGACTAGTGGTGACCGTCCAATATCAATCATGGTGAGACTATATCCTCTTAATAAAAGTAGTAAAATAGTTAAGATAAATAATAATAAGCAAATTATATAACCAGTAACCAAACAAAACCAGTATCACATGATGAACAAAACATAAAATACAATATCCAAAACTAACAATAGATATGTCATTCCAAATACATATAAAGTTTAATATGAAAAAACCCAAAATAAATAAAGACATTGAAACCTCCTATGTAGGTCCAAAATCACTTATGGTTCCCTCATCCATTCTCCATCCAAACTCATCTATCTAATATAGGATTCTTTCCCTTATCCTATCCTGTAAACCTAATGTTTATTCGGGTACTAATCAGGACGCCCAAGTAGGGTGTGTGTATAACTCACTAGGCCACCACCAATATCATATAAAACAATATATAGAAAATAATATTTTTTGAGGTTTTATAATGAATAAAATATACTCATTAAAGTAAATATTTTACAAATATTCAATTATTCTTTATTTAACCACATAAACCCCTGATATCCTAAGACACCTGAACCCTCAATAACAGCTTTGTCCCATGTCAGTTTATGAACCATATCAAAAAGTGAGTATAAAAAATTCATTATAATTATGTTATCTCATTATCCATTCAATAATAATTCATATCATGGATGATTGGAACCATAGTTCAACGCCAAAATTTTAGGTCTAAAACACCATGTCTAGAAACCCAGGGGTATTTGAAGAATTATTTCATGTCCCATAACCCATTTATCAATATGGGATTTTGAATCATCAGTCCATGTCCCACACACATATATTAGTCAGTCATATATGGTATTTTGAAGCATCCTTATACGTCCCACACATGTTTACCAATCAATCACAAAAGTGGGATTTTGAAGATGTAGTTTTTTTCCCACACTCATATATCAATTAAACACATATATAACATTTATCCCAATTAACCATCATTAAACCATTAAAAAAATTCACATCATGGTATACCATTAAAACTATCAAAACAAAACATTATTCAATACTTTAGTCACATGGAATAATATGAACAATTCGCCATTAAACCATTTTGAAATATTTGATCACATATAACCCATTAAACCATTAAGGCTATGTCAACCATCTCATAATTCTCATTTTGAATTAATTAATAATAACATTAACTAAAAATATTTAAAATACTAATATCCCATTAATTTTACAATCAAAATATTACATTAATTAATTAATCCAATTCCACCCATTTCAATTACCCCAATTTAACCTAGATCATTATAACATGGAAATTAAATTTAAGGAATTCAATAATAAATGAAATTGACCAATAATGGAAATTGAAATTTCACAATTATATACACATAATTAAATCAAGACTATGGGATTTGAAATTTAGACCCCTTACCACAAGATTGATGATGAATGCTCACCAAAAGGAATCCTCCATTGAAGCAAAACAACCAAGATAATGATGAAGAATGATATAGAGAATATAAACCTATATCTAGGATCAAAATCATAAATATACATCAAAAAAATATCTAAAAACAACACCAATAAAGTAAAACTGTCAAATTTTATCTAGAAATAGGGACAAGATAGAGATGAAACCACACAGGATGAGAATCTCTTAGCAGGGAAGGTTCAGACCCATCAAAGGATCTTTGATTTGTTACGAATGGAGGTTGTATGGTTGTAGAATTCATCATGGAGCATCAAAAAACAAGTGAAATTATTTTAGGGTTGAGTTATGGGGATTAGGGATATAAGGCGGGGGGTTGGGAAATTTTTAATTAATTTTTGTGGAATTAAATTTCTGCTCACATAGTTTCATGTAAGGGGCACACATTTTTCCCCAAACATGTGAATAAATGTGTGCTTCCTACTAGGGGGTTCATGGTTACTAATAAGAGGGTGCATGGTTTCCCAAACCATGCTCCAATTGTGTAATACCCCTCTTCCTAGGGTTATACGGTTTGATGAGGCAAGACACACGATTTGGTAAAACTATGTGCCAAGCGTGTACTCTTCAAAACCCTTCTAGAAACTTTCAAATCTCACCTAAACTCACCCAAGATAAAACACAAAAAAATTATACTAAAAACAAGTCAAAATAAATACTTGAAAAAAAGATCTAGACATGTCCAAAATAGTTCAATATTTTACAATATGTGCACCTTATAATAACTCATCCTCGGTTTATACTCCCAATAATCTCTGAGATTCTAAGTCAAAAAGATTAGGCCACTAACCCCACATATTTTCTTCTCTCTACCTATTTTCTCCTGAACACAGCTATGTTTCCACAAAACATGAACTATCAGCATAACATTTCCCCCACAACACTTTATTAATAAGATCCAACACACGTATTGGAAGCTCCTTAAAGGATGCATCAGTATCAATCTCAACATCATCCACATAAATCACATGAGAAAGGTCAGGGAGATACTACTTATGTTATGAAACATGAAAGGCATCATTCATAGTGATATACCTCTATGTAAGATCCAATCGGTACACTGTCAGACCGATTTTATCCACAACCTCAATCGGTCCAACAAACCTGGGCACTAGCTTTCCCTGTTTCCATATCCTTTGGTGACCTAATATAGGTGACACCCAAATGAATACACGATCACCCACAGTAAACTCAAGGGGTTTACAAATTCAATCACCATACCATATCTATCTACTCTGATCCACAGCCATATGTTTCGGAATTCTTTGAACCTTATCCAATGTCTCCTTCATGAGACTAGGTCCTCACAAATCTGACTCACCTACCTCCATCTAGTATACATGTGATCTGTATAGACTACCATAAAGTTACTCATATGGTTCCATCTGTATAGTTTCATGATAATTTTTGTTACAGGAAAACTCTACCAAAGCTAGTTTCTTCTAACCAGAACCACAAAATTCTATAACACATGCCTGAAGCATATCCTCAAGCATATGTATAGTACATTCCAGCTGCACTTCTTTCTGTGGGTAGAAATTCGTACTCAATTGAACCTATGTAACAAGTAGATTCTGTAAACCCTATGATAAGCACAAAGTAAAACATGAGTCACACTATCAAAACATACTTCATAGAACCCTGTGTAGACAGACTATCTCTTGAATGTACAAGTCTCTCAACTAATCCACTAAGAAAATATCTCATATAGGACATAAATGTGCTACTTTCATCAGTCAATCCATAACCACCCAAATATCGTTATTCTTCCAAGGTGTCCTTGGGAGACTAACCACAAAGTCTATAGTAACATCATCCCACTTCTATTCTAGAATGGGTTATGGTTATAGTACACCAATGGGTTATTGATGCTCATCCTTCACCTATTGATAGGTGTATCATTATGTTACAAACCCTACTATATCCTTTTTCATGACCATCCACCAAAAACATTTATGTAGGTCATGGTACATTTTGGTCAAACCCGGATGTACAGCCCACTTCAAGGCATGAAACTATTGTATTAGCTCCTACCATATAATCATAGTCACAAAAACACGATTCTTGACATAGATTACCTCATCATTATCTGTGGTCAAAATGGAAGGTGACTCTCTACATTCAAGGATTTACCTCATGGCTAACCATTCTGGATCCTCATACTTTTTCTCTAATCATTTTCAAAAGTTTAGACTCCACTAAAACTACTATAAGATTCATCTACTCCTGGCCCTCCTAAACCACAACATGAATCTAATCTAGTAACATTATATCCCTTCCTAGACATATATTCTAGATTAAATTATAATGACTACATATACTCAACCCATATCTACTATTATAGATTCATTTTTCACTGTGAAAAGATATAATTTAAGCTCTTGTGGTCAGTATACACAGTAAAATTTTCCCCCAAAAGATAATTCCACTAACACTTCAAGGCATAAACAACTATTTCCAAATTGAGTTCAATTGTAGGGTAGTTCCATTCATGTGGGCTCAACTACCGAGACTCATACACCACAACTCGATCTCCCAACATCAACACCACTCCAAGTCCTATCCCGGAAGCATCATAAAACACTATATAATCCTCACCTAGCTTGAGTAGGATCAAGATTGGTGTCTTATTCATGTTTTTTTTAACACTTGGAAGTCAGTCTCATGTAATCCAGACCATTCAACCTTCACTCCCTTATTATTCAAGACTTAATGTGGTGCTTCCAAATTGTAAAATTCTAGAATGAACCTCTAATAATAGCCCGGTAAACCCAAAAAAATGTGGATATAGAAAACATTCTTGGGATACTCCCAAGAAACCACTTCCTATAATTTTTATGGGTCCACTAATATACCCTCCTTTGATATTATCTGAACTAATAAATTTACTCGATCAATCAAAAACTAACAATTAGTTATATTGGAATATAGTTGATGCTCTCTCAATGTACTCAGGACTATGTCAAGATTTTGGGAATGATCTTCACGAGTCTTGGAGTACACCAAGATTTCATCCACAAAATGATCTAGGTATGGGTGGAAGATTCTTTTCATCAATTCCATAAACACTTTCAGTGTGTTTGTTATCCCAAATGTCAATATGAAGTACTCATATAGGTCAAAAATTCTTTTAAATGCAGTTTAAGATATTTAAGAAGGTTGTACTCTCAATTGATGATGCCCTTATATCAAGTAAGTCTTAGGGAAACAGAAGCTTCTCTCAACTAGTCAAATATATCATTGATATATAGAAGAGGATATCGGTTCTTCAAGATCATCCGGTTCAAGTGAATATAATAAACACGTAAGTGTAGAGTACCATCAACCTTCTTAGAAAACAAAACTAGAGAACCCCAAGGATATGTAATTGGGAAAATAAACCCCTTATCCATAAACTCTTTTAGTTGAGTCTTAAACTCTAGAAGCTATGTTGGTGTCATTCTCAAGGGAATAATTGATACTACCTCAACCCCTGGCAGGAGTTCAACAATAAACTCTAAGCCTCTCTTAGGTGGAAACCCTGATAAGTATCCAAGAAACACATCAAGTAACCAGTCTACCATGGGTGGAAAGACATCATTATTTACACCTCCATCACCTAGAAACATACTAGAAAACTAGGTGGTGATCTCCCCCAGCTACTGATGAATTGTCCCTGCTCGGCCTAATTAGATACCCCACTCTCCATAGTGAATGTATTGTCACCCTGAGGAGATATAAACATCACTCTCTTATTGTAACAATCTATGTGGTATGCTACTAACCAGTTAACACCCATAATTAGGTCAAAGCCTATCATATCAAGGATTTAGGTATCCCAACTAAAACGACACCCCCCAATCTATAGGGAACACCCTTTGAACAAATAGATGTCTCTCGATTATACTCCAAATGGTGTATCTATAATCATAAACCCTCTCACAAACTTTTCCTGTAACGCCCCGACCCCAGCTACCCAGAGCCGGTGCATTACTTCGTAACATTGGCATGATCATAAAAGATCAAGTCTCGAAAGACCGATTAGTTTAGTAGCCTTGGAAACACTAGATACATTCATAAGTCTTACATTACATCATAAAGTGAAAAACTAATAAAAAAGTATTCATAGTCCACACTCATATCCTCTTCTGACTATCCCTACAGGACATTCATAAAATACTTATTCACATCCTGGAAAATATTAAAACATTGAAAGGGGTGAGCTCAGATGCTCAGTAAGGATAACAATATTGCGGAAGCTTTCATAAATAAACATAAAAATTTAAGGCAATGTATAACTAAAACAAAATCCTTTTAAACTTGAACATCAATATAAATGGCAAAAGTAAAATGAGATAATGCCATTCACTTCTTCACATGGATATTCTACTGGTCGAATAATAACATGAAATATCAATAACCACTTTCATAATGAGGGAATGTATAATGCCAGACATTCTGAAACACTTTGTCAAGGCCTCGGCCAAGACGTCTAAAATGATTAAGGCCTCGGCCAAAACCATAAATCAAATTGGGAAAGGGCCTCAGCCAATTCCACGTCTAGTTGTCTCATGAGACCTACCGATGCATCGAGGAGCTATAGCGGGCTCCACCCATCACTTATTAAGTCCAATACATTCCTCATATGAATAGGTTTAAACATATCATAAACCATAACATAATCGTATCACATAAAACATGCATAAAGGAAACATAACATTTCCACATTTCAATCACAAGATATCAATACAACACATTGATATAATAAAAACTCTTTAAAAACCATTTTCAATACCAAAATAAAAGAAAGTTAAAACTTTGTATTTATTTTTCATAAAAAAAAGATGGCTTGTAGAGGAAGCCGAAACTCAAGTAATGGTCACGGCGGCGGAGAAGTCGTTGTCGCCGCATATGTACGGAAAGAAAAACATTCCCTTTTTTTCATTTAGTAAAACGATTCGTATAAAAAATATTCCTTTTGAATAAACGTAAAAGTCAAAGGGGTTTATACACCGTATAAAAGAAAGCTTTGTATAAAACCAAATATGCCTCAATGAAAGGGGATTGAGACGAAGTCCTTAAAAGGATCATTTTTTTATAAAGTAGGTCTATTATGTGTATTAACTATAAGTACACATAAATAATGTAAAAATAAAAGATAGTACATAATAATATCATGACATAATTTGAAAGTAGGAGATTAACCCAAAGAATAGAAATTGGGTTAAGAAGTTCCCTTACCTCGTGTCTGACTTGACTCAACCGTTCTTTAACCTCCTAAATAATAAACTAGAGTTAATATATACCTTATTAAGAACCATTTTCAATTTCATTATCTTTTTTATATCACTTATTACAATGTTATGAACATTATGTAATTATTTAAGTTAATAACGGTCGTTTTGTCGATCTTTGGTACTTGAGTCAACAATAAACTTCTTATAATTACAAGTTGTTTATGTGGTAGAATATCCATTATCTCCAGAATTATATTCATGATTTAGATTTCATATATATATTATATATCCATTATATACATTCATTTATAATATTACGTAACATTTAGAGGTAAGAAATGAAATGCACCGTTCATGGAGACGGTAAGTCGTACGTACGCATGAACGCTACTTTCATTTCAATTTCATATTTAATGGAACGAAATCATAATGATATAAATGTATAATATAATTCCAGTATAATATAGTGTATAATACCATTTACTCCATCCTTTATACATCCCACATATGGCATTAACGATTCAAATCACTTTGAGGGGGCGGTAGTCCGCACTTCCTAAAATGAAATTATCGCGTTTTACCCATAATGAAAATCATAAATTATGACATAAATGAGAAATACAGAAGCATAAGTAAAACATAAACATATTATATATCATATATAAAAATAGTTACATCTTAATGGCCACCTTTGAAGGTGTTATATGAGTGTTGAACAATCATCGTTTCGTGAGGCAGAAATTCGCCATCCACAGAAACCGTATGTTCTTTAACCATTAGATGTAGGTGTGTGTAAGTGTAGATCGAATCCATATTATAACAACTTCCTATTATATTGAGGATACTGTTGTTGTTACAAAATAAATGAATAAAAATAGTTTAGGGAGTTGGAGAAGAAAATCAAAACAAAACAACATTAGAGAAGACATTACCTCAAAATCGGGTAACTCTTTTTGATTTGAGCCAAAGGCTTCCTTGAGAAGAGTTCTGCCCAAAGTGAGGCTTCTAGGAGTAAGAGGGGGAAGTTGGGAGAGTATTTGGGCAGAGGTTGTCCGAGACAAATGGATTGAAGGTGTGAATAAGGTGGGAGAGTTGGGGGCCTTTTATAAGTGGAGAGGAGGGGCTCTTTTGGAAAGATTGAAATGTTACATTATTATACAATGATTTTCGGATTCTAAAGGTCCCACACTTATATAATTCGTGGATAAGGTGATAAGGGTTCGAAATCTCTTCATCCAATAGGCTTTGGACAAGTGTAAGCCTTGGATTTTTCATTATCTTCTCATTTTATTTAAATCGTTAAATAATGAGGTCATCGCCGCATCATAATGATGTCATAAATAATTTATTTTATTTAATGTCTAAAAATTATAAAAAAATACTATGATGTAGTAAATCTTTTTATCTTTCTAATTAATATTTATAATCAAAATTTGGACTTTTGTAACCCCACTTAAAAACTATTTTAGTAAAACAACTCATGTTTGTGTCAATTTAATTTTAACATTAAATAAATATATATTAATGTCATTTTCCAACTAAAGTGGCTCCATGGGGTCCCCAAGTTGACCCATGGGTTGTCTTGGTCGGCCATGACTCATCCAATATTAGTAGGACAAGTTTCATGCTCATCTCATATTATTAAAACATTATTTGTACCTTAAACTACACTAATTACCTCTAATCGCGATTAAGAACTTAAAAGTTACTATTCACCAAAAATTATTTTAATCTCATTGAACCACATTTTACTTCTTAATGACAAACATGTATGTATGATTTTTTAAAATAAAATCACAGAAGTGGTAATATTTCATTTAAATGAAAAATCAGTTATTTAACTACCACTTAGTGGTTTCACTATTCATCAAAAATTGAAGTTTTTCAGAACAAAGCCAAAATTTCACCCTAAGCTATAATTGATATTATGAATTCAAAAATGATGTCTATTTTACAAAATTCCAAACATATAAGTTGCATTAATTAATTTTATAATTAATTCCCGCTGTTACAACAAATAGCGTGTTTTTAAGAAACAATTTATATCAAAAGATTGGCAATTGTTTATGTCCAATTTCAATGTTAAATTAATTCTAATGACCACCATTGGATAAAATGGTAAAAATATATTCTAATTATACTTTAAAACCACTAAATAGTATAATTTATCAGTATAAATTATTTTGATTAAAAAAGTTGTTTTTAAGTAATTTTCACTATTCATAAAAAATTAGAAGTTCTCAGAAAAATACCAAAAATTCAACATAGGCTAATTTCGATATTACGAATACAAAAATGAAGTCCATTTTGAAATATAAAATTTCTATAATTTTAAAAAGTGGTTATTACTATTCATAACGGCTACTTTGATTAGTCGCGGTGTTTTAGAACTCGAACTTGCGTACAATGTAAGCTATTGCATTATTGAAAGAGAGGCGTATCGTGGAAGCTCGGGGTGTTACATTCTCCCATCCTTCAATAAATTGCGTCCTCGCAATTTGATATTTTCTTTGAAAATAAGAGGTTGAAAATAGAAAATACCTTTGTGGAAAACCCACATCGGAAATAAGGTTAATAAAATTTAGCCTTAATAAGAGGGAAAGGGAAATGAAAAAGTCACCACCCAATTATGATCTCGATTAGGAGAACATTGGTGGAAATTAGAGACATATAATTGGAGGAAAAATGTAAATATTCGTAGGGATTGATTGAGGTCATCAATCACAATCAACTGTCAAATTGAGGGCCTCAAAGCCTTCAATCTATGTTGATTTAAAATATCATCAGTTCAACAAGACATAAGGTATTAGGATAACGCATTTTTTTGTTTTAATATCCCTTTACTAAAGTTTAAGAATTAATTTATTCATTGAATAACAGATAGGTATATATATATTTATGCCTGACAATTAGAGTTTCAACCTTCAACTCACCTTTCACTCAAAAAGATAATAGAACCCAAAAATATTATACTTTTCCTAATTGTATAAGGTTCCAAATGTTAACACATACAATTTAGATTAGTAAAATTATTTTGTAATAACCAGGGACTTCCTGTAGGCTAGTGGTAGGAAATAAAGGCCTGTCGCACTATGGTTGTGGGTTCGATTCCTTCAGCTTTGTCCGACGCGACGGGTTATGCCCCACCCTACAGGTTGTCCTTTTCCTAAAAATATAGTACTATAATATTCCAAAAATAATCTTCATAAATGTTTTAACCTTAAACAATACTATCCAAAGATCAACTTAATCCATTCCAACCTTTATAGTTATCCAAAATACCTCCATCCAGACTTTCTCTAAAGGGTCGTTAAATTCCAAAATCAATTGTAACCTCAGATTCCCCAAAAAAAGTAAAGTTTCTCTTATTTTCACATACTAAAAATATGATTACCTTCATCATATTAAATCCTTAATGAAAACAACATGTACTACAGTACAATCCTTATATATATCACATTATTCTTATAACCATAATCTAGTTCTTGAGTCCAAAAACACAAATACAATAATTATTCCACTTCAACTGTAGTCATAGCATAAGATTGGCCTTGATCCCTTGGCCTTTTCTGAGGTATGTTTCCTTGAAGCTTAGGACATTCATTTTCATAATGACACATTTCTCTACAATTTTAGCATTCAACATTGATAGCCTCTTTCTTTCCCTTGCAATCATGCGCCTGGTGACCTTTTTCTCCACATTTATAACAAACTCCCATTCCTTTTAGGCAAGCACCGGGGTGATTCTTCCCACAACTATCACATAATGGAAAATCCTTCTTTCCCTTTTTCCCTTTATCCATTTCTTGTTCCACCATTCTCTTCTTCTCTTGCTTTACTTTGTTGTCATAAGACTTAGAGAATTCCTTTTCTGTCTTGATAGCACATGAGACAATATCTTCGTATGATGAGAAGGTTTGTGATACTAAAGCTCGACGGAGAAATGGTTTTAACCCATCAAAAAAACGATCAATCTTACTTCTTGGGTTACGTATATAATTAGAAGCATGCCTCTCTAACCTTGTAAAGTTAGCCTCATACTTTGCGACATTCTCATCCTCCTTCTGCCTCAGACTCAGAAATTGCCTTTCCATATCTGCTCGATGGTCACGAGGAAAGTATTTTTCTAAGAAAAGCTCTTTGAACTCCCTCCATTCCATATTCGATACTTCATCATCTTCCTTCATGTTTTGAATCAATGACCACCATTGATCAGCATCTCCAGTGAGGTGGTAAACTGCCATGATAACTTTTTCCCTTTCACTGCTCCCCAAAGCCTGAAATATTTTCTCTAGGGAATTTATCCATTGCTCGGCTACTAAGGGATTTTTACTCCCATTGAACGTTGGTGGTTGTTGCCTCATGAATCGATCTAACATTGATCCTCCACGTTGCGGATCAGGGTGCTCCATACGAGTAAGGTTATTATTCATAACCTGAGTGAGTTGTCCCAGTATGGTATTAAGTTGATCTGCACCAGTTGTATCTCCAGATCCACAATAATTATCTTGAGCAAGACGGCAATCCCTACACGGAGTTCGTGCATTGATACGGTTTCCATTTCTTCCACTAGGGGCCATTTCTAAACAATTGCATAAACTAGATCAGTTTATGAATCAAAATACATAATTCCATACTTGTAAAATACTTAACATAAATTGAACTATTTATGGATATAATCCATAATCATAAAAAGGTTTTATTTGAGGAAGTATATACTCATAACCTTTCATAGTGGTTTGTAAAGAAAATGGGAATTATCCTAAGCATATCCCCCGGGAGTGTCATAACCAAGAGTGCAGCAAGGCCCGTTGTCGTGCACCAGTTCCCGTTCGAGTCTAGCTCAAAGCGGTGTTTTCGGGTTTTACCCCTAGGTACATCTGTGCCAGAGCCGCCTCTACTTACTCGTATCCAGACAGGGATGTATTGCTCGGAAAACTCAAAAAATCTCTACAATAACAAAATTCTAGGAAGTTCTTCTATACTAATCCTCAAAGTCTATCTTTGGGCTATGTGCTCTAATCAGAGTTTATCTAAATCTAGCTTCCAAGGTTAGTACTAAACTGCCTCTGATACCAACTGTAACGCCCCGACCCCAGCTACCCAGAGCCGGTGCATTACTTCGTAACATTGGCATGATCATAAAAGATCAAGTCTCGAAAGACCGATTAGTTTAGTAGCCTTGGAAACACTAGATACATTCATAAGTCTTACATTACATCATAAAGTGAAAAACTAATAACAAAGTATTCATAGTCAAAACTCATATCCTCTTCTGACTATCCCTGCAGAACATTCATAAAATACTTCTTCACATCCTGGAAAATATTAAAACATTGAAAGGGGTGAGCTCAGATGCTCAGTAAGGATAACAATATTGCGGAAGCTTTCATAAATAAACATAAAAATTTAAGGCAATGTATAACTAAAACAAAAGCCTTTTAAAATTGAACATCAACATAATATGGCAAAATTAAAATGAGATAATGCCATTCACTTCTTCACATGGATATTCTACTGGTCGAATAATCACATGAAATATCAATAACCACTTTCATAATGAGGGAATATATAATGCCAGACATTCTGAAACACTTTGTCAAGGCCTCGACCAAGACGTCTAAAATGATTAAGGCCTCGGCCAAAACCATAAATCAAATTGGGAAAGGGCCTCATCCAATTCCACGTCTAGTTGTCTCATGATACCTACCGATGCATCGAGGAGCTATAGCGGGCTCCACCCATCACTTATTAAGTCCAATACATTCCTCATATGAATAGGTTTAAACATATCATAAACCATAACATAATCGTATCACATAAAACATGCATAAAGGAAACATAAAATTTCCACATTTCAATCACAAGATATCAATACAACACATTGATATAATAAAAACTCTTTAAAAACCATTTTCAATACCAAAATAAAAGAAAGTTAAAACTTTGTATTTATTTTTCATAAAAAAAAGATGGCTTGTAGAGGAAGCCGAAACTCAAGTAATGGTCACGGCGGCGGAGAAGTCATTGTCGCCGCATATGTACGGAAAGAAAAACATTCCCTTTTTGTCGTTTAGTAAAATGCTTAGTATAAAAAAGATTCCTTTTGAATAAACGTAAAAGTCAAAGGGGTTTATACACCGTATAAAAGAAAGCTGTGTATAAAACCAAATATGCCTCAATGAAAGGGGATTGAGATGAAGTCCTTAACAAGATCATTTTTTTTATAAAGTAGGTCTATTATGTGTATTCACTATAAGTACACATAAATAATGTAAAAATAAAAGATAGGACATAATAATATCATGACATAATTTGAAAGTAGGAGATTAACCCAAAGAATAGAATTTGGGTTAAGAAGTTCTCTTACCTCGTGTCTGACTTGACTCAACCATTATTTAACCTTTTGAATATTAAAATAGAGTTAATATATACCTTATTAAGAACCATTTTCAATTTCATTATCCTTTTTATATCACTTATTACAATGTTATGAACATTATGTAATTATTTAAGTTAATAACGGTCGTTTTGTCGATCTTTGGTACTTGAGTCAACAATAAACTTCTTATAATTACAAGTTGTTTATGTGGTAGAATATCCATTATATCCAGAATTATATTCATGATTTAGATGTCATATATATCTTATATATCCAGTATATACATTCATTTATAATATTACATAACATTTAGAGGTAAGAAATGAAATGCACCGTTCATGGAGACGGTAAGCCGTACGTACGCATGAACGCTACTTTCATTTCAATTTCATATTTAATGGAACGAAATCATAATGATATAAATGTATAATATAATTCCAGTATAATATAGTGTATAATACCATTTACTCCATCCTTTATACATCCCACATATGGCATTAACGATTCAAATCACTTTGAGGGGGCGGTAGTCCGCACTTCCTAAAATGAAATTATCGCGTTTTACCCATAATGAAAATCATAAAGTATGCCATAAATGAGAAATACAGAAGAATAAGTAAAACATAAACATATTATATATCATATATAAAAATAGTGACATCTTAATGGCCACCTTTGAAGGTGTTATATGAGTGTTGAACAATCATCGTTTCGTGAGGCAGAAATTCTCCATCCACAGAAACCGTATGTTCTTTAACCATTAGATGTAGGTGTGTGTAAGTGTAGCTAGAATCCATATTATAAAAACATCCTAGTATATTGAGGATACTTGTGTTGTTACAAAATAAATGAATAAAAAGAGTTTAGGGGGTTGGAGAAGAAAATCAAAACAAAACAACATTAGAGAAGACATTACCTCAAAATCGGGTAACTCTTTTTGATTTGAGCCAAAGGCTTCCTTGAGAAGAGTTCTGCCCAAAGTGAGGCTTCTAGGAGTAAGAGGGGGAAGTTGGGAGAGTATTTGGGCAGAGGTTGGCCGATCCAAATGGCTTGAAGGTGTAAATAAGGTGGGAGAGGTGGGGGCCTTTTATAAGTGGAGAGGAGGGGCTCTTTTGGAAAGATTGAAATGTTACATTATTATACAATGCTTTTCTGATTCTAAAGGTCCCACACTTTTATAATTCGTGGATAAGGTGATAAGGGTTCGAAATCTCTTCATCCAATAGGCTTTGGACAAGTGTAAGCCTTGGATTTTGCATTATCATCTCATTTTATTTAAATCGTTAAATAATGAGGTCATCGCCGCATCATAATGATGTCATAAATAATTTATTTTATTTAATGTCTAAAAATTATAAAAAAATACTATGATGTAGGAAATCTTTTTATCTTTCTAATTAATATTTATAATCAAAATTTGGACTTGTGTAACCCCACTTAAAAACTGTTTTAGTAAAACAACTCATGTTTGTGTCAATTTAATTTTAACATTAAATAAATATATATTAATGTCATTTTCCAACTAAAGTGGCTCCATGGGGTCCCCAAGTTGACCCATGGGTTGTCTTGGTCGGCCATGACTCATCCAATAGGATTAGGATAAGTTTCATGCTCATCTCATATTATTAAAACATTATTTGTACCTTAAACTACACTAATTACCTCTAATCGCGATTAAAAACTTAAAAGTTACTATTCACCAAAAATTATTTTAATCTCATTGAACCACATTTTACTTCTTAATGACAACCATGTATGTCGGATTTTTGAAAATCAAATCATAGAAGTGGTAATATTTCATTTAAATGAAAAATCAGTTATTTAACTACCACTTAGTGGTTTCACTATTCATCAAAAATTGAAGTTTTTCAGAACAAAGCCAAAATTTCACCCTAAGCTATAATTGATATTCCAAATTCAAAAATAATGTCTATTTTACAAAATTACAAACATATAAGTTGCATTAATTAATTTTATAATTAATTCCCGCTGTTACAACAAATAGCGTGTTTTTTAGAAATAATTTATATCAAAAGATTGGCAATTGTTTATGTCCAATTTCAATGTTAAATTAATTCTAATGACCACCATTGGATAAAATGGTAAAAATATATTCTAATTATACTTTAAAACCACTAAATAGTATAATTTATCAGTATAAATTATTTTGATTAAAAAAGTTGTTTTTAAGTAATTTTCACTATTCATAAAAAATTAGAAGTTCTCAGAAAAATACCAAAAATTCAACATAGGCTAATTTCGATATTACGAATACAAAAATGAAGTCCATTTTGAAATATAAAATTTCTATAATTTTAAAAAGTGGTTATTACTATTCATAATGGCTACTTTGATTAGTCGCGGTGTTTTAGAACTCGAACTTGCGTACAATGCAAGCTATTGCATTATTGAAAGAGAGGCGTATCGTGGAAGCTCGGGGTGTTACATTTCCACCAAGCTCAAACAATTCAAAAAATTTATAGATATAAAATAATGAGAGGCACCAATATCAAATAATTCAATAGATAGAATAGAATCTATAATTATAGTACCTATAACTACTAATGGTCCAACTTCATTATCCGTAAGTGTAGGATGAACTAAATTCAATTGTCCCACCCATATTCCCTATGATGTAGTCTGAGTCCCTTGAGCAGCACTAATCTACTGATACGGGTGCTCTTTCCTAGAATCACCATGTACACTGCCTCTACCACCATGGATAGTAGAACTCTAGCTACCATACTGATATGGTGAAGAAGATCCCCTTTCCGCACTCTGATTTTTCCTAGCTGGTCCATCATTACTCATCTTTCATGGGTTCTTACAAAACCTTTGTATATGTCCCATCTTTTCACAAGGTCAAAACTCTACTGGTATTCGAGCGCACTATCTATGAAAGTGGCCCATCCTACCAGAATGGTGATAGTTCACCCGATTAAGGTCCTATGTAACTGATCATTTCCCCTAGACATTATGATTTCCAATGTTCTGGTCAACATTCTCAAAATAAATCTTCCTTATCTTTGAATTTTTTACATAATGATCATCCATTAGAAACCACCTATTCTATCTTGGAATCCTTCTTTAGGTTCCCCTAAAAAATTAGATCCTGATTCACCACTATAGAAAACTTCTTCAGCCTAAATATATTTAATTAGGACTTAATTTCAGATTTAATACTATCCTAAAACCATATTTTGTAGTAGCCTCATCTCCCTCCAATGTTGGAACAAAGCATTACAAGTCTGTAAAGTGACCAGCATAGTATATCATGAACATATTCACCTACTCAACCTCAAAAAGTCAGTTTCTCTTCCCTGCCTAAGAGTCTCTAGGTAAAAGTGCTCCAAGAATTTTCCTAAAATTCCTTCCATTAGATTCTATATTGTCGTTAATCCTGATTCTAGTTGACCCACCAATTATTTTCTTGACCAAGTTACATATAAGTATCTAATTTTACTCTCTTCTCATCAGGAGTCTAAAGGTGGTCATATATTGTCTAGATAGACTCAATCCAGAACTCTACTACCTCAAGTCCACCCTCTCTGGTAAATATAAAGGGGTGATACAACTAGAAATATCATGTTAGGTCATACATTCTCTTCACAACACACTTTGGGAATCTTTCCATAAACTGCATGAAGTGAGCAAAGTTCTCTTGAAACTTATCTCCAACTTCCTCACCCGGCACTATTGGTGCCTCAGGTTCCACTACTAGATAATCATTTCCATCTATAACATATTTTATTCCTCTCATAAAGTATTTTCATTGAGTCATATCTCTACAATTCCAAATAGTTGTATTAGAAAACATAATAAAACTTTAACACATTTAACAAAAAAGGGTTTCCCAAAATCCATCACAATTCATTCCCCCAAACCCCACCACACGGTCAAAACTGAGGCGCTATGACTACTCTTAACCATCCTACATTTACGTAATGGTTATTAAGGTTAAACGCATTCTCATTATTCAAGTTTCTCATTATACATCCATTTATTCACATATTTCATAATTTTACAACATTCAATTCATATTAGGTACCTTCTTCAGTTTAATTACACTAGCAATAAAAAAAATTTCAAAACCAATAACTTTCCCAAAAACCTATTTTTCCCATGCAAGCCTAAAAATGATGCATTTCACAATAATTCATGAGTTCCTAGAATGATGTATACATACTCAACTCTCATTCCATACCAGTACATGATTCAAAACTCAAATAATCTCATAAACAATAATCACATCACACAACAAGTGCATCGCTCAAGGTGAAATAACATCCAACTGTAGAAATACACATCAATAACAATAATCCCTACCTGGGTACTTGGATTTTACCCTCATACATGGGTTAGATACTCCCATTCATGAGCTCTTAACCAAGGACTAACTCATCTTATTCTTATTTTTTACCTTTCCCAAATAGTATTACAAAATAAAAGAAAAATAAAACCTCCTTTGATACCAGTTTGTAATGTCCTGACCCGGGTGCCACACACTGATTCCCCGAGTCGGTTAGTCACATGACCTCAACCGCACCTCCCCATATGCCAAAGTCTTTTAACTAGTGTAAAGGGTCTAATATAGATCATGGGAATACTATACCCTCTTTATTTAAGTATCACAATAGAAAAAATTAATAAGAATAACTAAATGATATAACCAATAACCAAACAAAACCAGTATCAAATGATGACCAAAAAAGGAAATACAATATCCAAAACTAATAGTAGATATGTAATTAAAAATACATGTTAAGTGTAAATATGAAAAAACCCAAAATAAATAATGACATTAAAAACTATCAATTGTATCTAGAATCACTTCTGGTTCCCTCATCCATACTCCATCCCAACTTATCCATATAACATATGACTCTTTCCCTTGTCCTGTCATGCAAACATAAAGACTATTTGGGTAACAATAAGGCTACTCGAGTAGGGTGTGAGTGAAACTTAGTAGGCCACCACCAATGGATTCTAAAATAATATCCAATCAATAATAGTTTATGCAGTTCTATAAAGAATAAAATACAAAAAATAAAGTAAATATTTTACATATATTCAATTATCCTTTATTTAACCACATATACCCCCAGGTTCCTGAGGAAACCCAAACCCTGAATACCTCCTTCAGCCCATGTTGGAGTCTAAATTATATGATATAAGGAATATAAAAATTAATTATAATTATGGTCTTTCATTATCCATTCAATTCCAATTCATATCATGGCTGATTGGAACCATAGTCCAATTCCAGCATTTTGTGTCTAGAACACCACGTCTGACACCTCATGGGTATTTGAAGCATCAATCTATGTCTTAAAACCCATTTATCACTATTGAATTTGGAATCATCAGTCCAAGTCACACACAGGTATATAAGTCAATCATATATGGTATTTTGAAGCATCAGTCCATATCCCACACACATTAATCAATTAATCACACAAATGGGATTTTGAAGTAGTAGTCTGTGTTCCACACTCATATATCAATTAAGAACATATAACACATTTATCCTAGAAAACCATCATTAACCCATTCACCAACATTTCACATCATGGTATACCATTATAGCTATCAAAACAAAACATGGTTCAACATAATAATCACATGGAATAATATGACCAATTCACCATTAAACCATTTTGAAATATTTTATCACATATAGCATATTAACCCCTTCAGTTAAAGTCAACCATATGATAATCCTCATTGTAAATTAATTCATAATCACATTAATTGACCAATTTCACAATCCCAATATCCCATCAATTTCACAATCACAATATTCCATTAATTAATTAACCAATTAATTAATCGAACTCAACCAATTTCAATTGCCCCAATTTAACCCAAATCATTATCACATGGAAACTAAATTAAATTAATTTAATCATCAATAAAATTTTTTAGTCATGGAAATTGAAATTTTTCAACTACATACACATAATTAAATCAAGACTATGGGATTTTCAATATATACCACCTATGTCAAGATCAATGATGAATGCTCGCCAACAGATATCCCCAATTGAAGTGGAACAACCGAGATCATGATGAATAACAAGATCTATAATTGAAACCTAGATCCAAGATCAAAATAATAAAGACTCATAAAACCTATATCTAAACCCAAAACCAATAGAGAAAACCAACCCCTTTTATTTGGAAAGAGGTACAGGAGATGGAGTAAACAACATGAGATGAGAATCTCTTACTGGGGGAGGTGCATATCCATAAAGGGATCTTTAATTCATCAAGAATGGAGGTTGCAGGGCATTGGAATTTATCCAGGAGCATCCACAGAAAATAGAAATTGTTTTAGGGTTGAGTTACGGGGTTTGGAGATATATTATGGGGGTTCAAAAAAATTAATTAATTTTCAGGGGATTAAATTTCTATATGATCAGTTTTCGATATGAGGTTCATGTTTTCACTAATTGTGCACCAAATACTATACCTCCTCCCAAGGGGTGCGTGGTTAATACTAAGAGAGTTATGGTTTTCCAAACTATGCACCAACCATGTAGTCCCCCTCTACTTGAGGTTTCGCTATTTGATGGGGTGGGGAACACAGTTTGGGAAAACTGTGTGCCAGCTGTGTACTGCCCAAAACCCTTCCAAACACAATCAAATTTCACTCAAATTCACCAAAGATAAAACCCAAAAAAAATATTACTCAAAAAAAGAGAAATAAATACCTCAAAAATCTCAATAAATCTCTAGAAAAGTTCGGGATCTTACAATATGATAATGTTAATCATGTGTATGGGGGACTACCGCCTCACAGAGTGATGTGATTTGTCATTCACTAATGATTTAAATGGAAATTTCTAATGATAAAGTTAATGATATGCATGAAATAATTATGATATTAAATACAAGCTTATTATTTTATAAATATATATATATATATATATATATATATATTCTTTCATTCTTTTTCACTCAAATAAAGATGATAACATCGTTCGTGTACATATGTGCTACCGCCTTCACAAAGTGATGTGAGTTTATGTCATCACCACACCAAATGGATGAAATATATAAGTTTATTTAAATAAATAATATGATAATTATGTCATGATTATTATTTATTTGATATAAATATATAATATGTGCAAGAACTATAACTTCCATGACAAAACACACATACGAAAACAAGGAAAATTAAGACTCGAATCAGTGAAAATAATGAAAGATTATTAATGAATGGATGATAAGATGTTATAAAATGATAATATGTGATATTATATGTATTAATATGGTTATATTATAAGTTAATGAAACATTTAAATCCACTATACATGAGGATAAATCACATTTAAAAAAATGAAGTGTGGGGTAAGGGATTTCATCTCAACTTACATTCCATTTAGATTTATTTGTTATCATGCACCAATTCACATTTATGTGGTATATTTACTTCACATTTTACATGTAATATCATGATTCATTCATAATTCATGGTATTTTAAGTCCAAATTTTAATTATTCCATCCAAGGTTATTTGGATTGAAAATTACCAAGTGTTAAAAGTTATTATTAAATATCACATTCATTTGTGATTGTTAACTTTCTCTTAAAACAATAAAATTTTAATAATCATTTTTATTGTAAATTGTGTTTTTCTTAAATTATAATATTCTTATATGAGGGATATGATAATTTTATAAACCATATACCATTTTCACATAAGGTGTTTACTTTGAAATTTATTTGATGAACTAGGCAAATTTTGATAAATATGTATCTTTTACTCAATATGAATATTTGATGATAAGGAATATTTATTCATGAAATAAATAGATTATTTAATATATGAGGAATGATTTGATCTTGAATTGATGGGTGGGGACCTATATTATATATCCCCTTGATGCATCGGTAGATCTCATGAGACAAATCGATTGGTCAAATTTATTAGGTTTTTCCCTATAGTTTAAACTGTCTTGTGAAAGGTTTTGAGGGCAGAGTTATCATGTGCCTGAGACATGACATCTAATAATTAATAATTTTCCTTTATTTATAATTAAATTATTATTATCCATGAAACTTTTACAATTATATTATATATGGATTAATTTCATTCTCAGTTTATTGATTAAATGGCATGAGTTTTTAGTTATATACATTTTCATATTGATTGTGCCTTATCTATACACATAGTCAATTTTTTTAAATGGAATGTGTGTTCAATTATTCACCTTTACATATTTTTTATGCTTATTTATTTATGATAGATTCTGTTATACTTAATCCTTACTAAGAATTTGGTTTCACCCTTATTTTTTTTCTTTTCCCCAGGTTATGAAGAAGATATATTTGAATGAGTTTTCAAGGATTCATTTTATTTTATATTATTATGTATTGTGTTTTATTTTCTATTAAAAATGTAAAATGGGTATCATGTATGTATCTAGTTTTCCAAAAATACTAAATTGACTGACCTTTGGGGATTTTACCCATTGTATCTATACTAATATAATAAAGTAAGTCACCGGCTCTAGGATAATGGGGTTGAGGTCGATATAGTTGGTATAAGAGGAAGTTTAGTAGAAACCATGGGAAATAGATTTTGGAAAATATAGATTAGGAAACATAACCCAATAATAGAATTTGAGGATGAGTATAGAAGAACATATTAAAGTTTTGGTAAGGAAGATATTATGTGGGTATTCCCAGAAATACATCCCTTTCTCAATAATATATGTAGATGTGGTTTTGGAATAGAGGTACCAGGGGGTAATAACTCCGAAAAAGGCACATCAGGCTTGACTCGAGCATTACCCAATACCCAAAAAAATCCTTAATATGCACCTAATTTTACACTTCATGGGATATTCTTAGGATAATTCAAAATTTATTTACAAACCATTATGAAGGATTTAAAAGTAAACATATTAGAAAAGAAACTAAAGTTTATGATTCTAAGATTAAAAATGCATAAATTTTTAATTTATGTTAAGCATTACACCATATTTGGAATTATCCATTTTGATTTAAAATTCATAATTTTATGAGAAAATTGAGTATATTCCATTGATTAAAAATGGTTCCTGGAAGAAAGGAAGGTATCAATACTCATAGTCAATAGAGATATTTCCTTAATGATAAAGATAATATAACTAGTATTAGAACTGAGAATATTATGGATATATTGGCGAAGCTTAATTAGGTTATGAAAAATAACCATTCACAAATGTATCAACCTATTTCACAAAAATAATCTTTTATGTTGGATCAATTTATACAAGAGAATCCCCCATCGTTTAGTGGGACTACTAATCCAATTATAGTTAAGAAATGGATTAAGTCTCTAGAGAAGATATTTATGGCCTTGTGATGTTGTGAAAAGGAAAATCTTACAATTATGATGTATTATCTCAAAGTCAATATCGATCAATAGTGGTAGTTGAACCAGAATACTAGGGAGGAAGAAGAAATATAACTCATGGAATAGAAATATTTTAAAGACACATTCTTCAATAAATATTTTCCTCATGAGAAATAAATTAAAATGAATATAAAGTTCCTTATATTAGCGCAAAAGGAAGAAGAAATTTTCATAGATTATAAGTATAACTTTAGAATTTTATCAAGGTATTCTATGAATTATATACACAACATAGAGTTTAATATTATACATTTCCCTTAATGTACTTACAATAAGTCTCCGAAGGGCCTAGGTCTCTCAAAAAAAATATATGATTAAATAGTTTTATGTTCCATCAAAATGGAGAAATAATTTTCTAGATCCAATATATTAAAAGGGAATTAAGTGAAGAATATTTCATCTAAGAACTAATACAAAGGGAATGTATAAAAAAGAATACAGGGATCGATCAATTTCTATAATGTGAAAATTATAAAAGGAAGCATCCTAAGAATTTTCTGAAAGTCATGGGGGTCTATTACAAGTACATAGATAAGGGGAATCTACCTCATGAATGTAAGGAGAAGAAAAAAATCAATGATTTCTAGTGATTTAACTATAGATAAATGGGGCATTATTAACAATCATGTACCAAGAACCAAGGTAGTCCACTATTGAGTAATCCAAGGAGAGAAGACCAATCTCATGTAATCACTATAGCCGAGGTTTAAGTACCCAATGATTTGGTGGTAGGTTATTTGATCCTATATTAAAATATAACTAATGATTTATTTCATTTTAAATACTCGCACTATTTTATATATACCTAGTTTCCCAAGAAAATTAAACATTTCCTATTTAATTTAATAATGGAGTTGTTAGATAAAACTTCTAAGGGAAGTTTCATTAAAACAAGGATGTTTTAGGTAGTCCCCATTATGACACACAAATATGATTTATTTTCTAGCCTTGTGATCATACCTATATTTGGATTAAATATAATCCTTGGTATGTAATAGATTTCAAAATATGATACAAAAATCAATTTCAGGAAGAATGAAATTACGATTTATAATGAAGATATAGAATTATCTATATTTAAATAAAATAAATCATCATATGAGTCATATCTATATCAACACCTAATAGATATTTTGAATTATATTCTTAGAGAATAAGAAAAAAAAATACAGGGATGAAGAGGGTAATATTCAAATTGAAGATGTACATATTTTATAAGAATACAATGATGTATTTTTTGAGGAATTACCAATACATCCCCAAGAGCATGAAGTTTATTTTATATTTATTTAATCCTTGATGTAATACCAATGTCAAATAATTTCTATATAATGTACACATTGAAATTATATAAATTGAAGAAACAACTAAAGGAGTTGGGTGATAAGAGATTTATTCACCTCCATGTTTCACTATTGGTAGCATATGTTATCTTTATTACAAAGAAATATGTATCCATATGACTATAAATTGATTATAGGGAAATAAATTCTTTTATAATAAATAATGAGTATCCTCTACCTCTCATTGATGACTTATTTGATCAACCTCATAGATCCTAATATTTTTCAAATAATGACCTTCATTCTAGGTATCATAAATTTCAATTAAATAATGAATACATTTCAAAAAATATCTTTTCGAACTAGGTATATACATTATGTGTTTATAGTAATTCCATTTTTATTGACTAATGGACCCTCTATTATTATGGATATAATGAATATAGTATTCAAGGAATATATTAATGTTTTTTTGTGGTATTAATTGATGATATTTTGGTTTTTTCTAAAAGATATTAGGACAATGAGAATCACTTACGGATCATTCTTGAGACTCTTATAAGGAAAGAGTTATGTGGTAAATTTATTAATTGTGATTTTGGGATTTAAGAAGTTTTTTTTATTGGATATATTGTATCCAATAACGAAATCTCAGTGGATCCTGCAAAGGCAAAGGCGGACATAGAATGGCTTACACCAAGGAACATAACTGATATACATAGTTTCATTGGTATGGCAGGTTACTATCGGTGATTTGTTCATAATTTCACCTGATTTGATAACTCGTTGACCAATATTACACAAAAATGGGTTAAGTTAGTTTAGATAAATGAATTTGAGTAATTTTTTGATGAACTAAATAGGATATTGGTTAATGATCTGATTTTGAATCTGCCACCTAGAAGTGATGTGTTTGTGATATATAGTGAAGCATAGAACAAGGTACTTTGTTGTATACAAAGGAAAAATGATAAAGTTATTGCATATGTATCAAGGAAATTGAAGACTCGTTAACAGAACTATCCAATCCATGATCTTGAGTTGGAAATTAGAATATTTTCTTTGAATATATGGAGACATTATCTCTATGGTAAAATATGTGAGATATGACTAGATCATAAAATCTGAAAATATATCTCTTCAAAAAAAATAACACAACATGAGGCAAAGGAGATGTCTCGAGCTACTCAAGTATTCTGATTGATCAATACACTACCACCCAGGGAAATAAAATAAGGTAGTGGGTGCATTGAGTAGGAATTATCATGGAGTTGTGACCCAAATGAGGATTGAGTGGGATCCTATGTTTATGGATCTAGTAATGATGGATATGGAATTTATTAAGGAAGGTAAGGTTTCAATAATTTTTTAAATGATTTCGAAACCATATTAATTATAAATTATAAAAACTTCTCAATCCAATGATGAGAACATTCAAAAGAAAATTAAAGATGTGAATGATGGGAAGTTAGAAGATTTTGTTTTTGGATATGGTATTTTAAATTTTGGAAATATATTATGTGTTCCATATATACCTGAGATAAAAAGGTAAAAATTGAATGACTCTGATAGCTCAAATTTCTCTATGCACCCTGGTAGCACAAAGATGTATAGGGATTTGAGGGAATGTTTTTTGTGGGATAACATGAAGTGGGAAATATATGATTGTGTGTCCAGATTTAAGTTTTTTCAATAAGTTAAAGTTGTGTGGAAGCACCCTAGAGGATTCATGAAACCTCTTACTATTCCTGTGTGGAAATAGGATGACATTACTATGGAATTTTTCAAAGTACTACCAAAGACTCCTTGAAAGAATGATGAAATATTTGTTATCATTGATCACCTAACCGAAACTTCACATTTCCTCTCTATAAGATAATATTGGATACTTGATCACCTTTAAAATATCTATATTAATGAAGTTGTAAGACTTTATGGCACACCTCTATCAATTATGTCTAATCGTGATCCCCATTTTGCATGGAAATTATGTAAAATTCTTCAGATAGATCTTGATAGTGAGATTCATTTAAGAATTTTCTACCATACTCAAACTGATGGATAGTCCAAAAGAACAATTCAAACCATGGAAGATGTGTTTAGTTAATGATTACTCGACTTTTGAGGTATGTGGGATCAGTATCTACCTTTGGTATAGTTTTACTATAATAATAATTTTCATTCAAGTATTCAAATGGCATTGTATTAAGAATTATATGAAAAATAGATTTCATACTTAAATTTTTTGGGATGAAGTTATTGAAAGGAAAATCATAGTCCCATAACTTTTTTAATAGACAAAAAACAATGGAAAAGGCTATTTGGGCTCACATTAAAGTAGCTTAAAGTATAAAAATATTTATCCTGATAATCATAAGAAATATTTTGAATTCTAAGTGGATATCATGTTTTCTTAAAAGTAACTCCATGTAAGGGTGTTATAAGGTTCATTAAGAAATGAAAATTGATCCTCAAGTACATAACAATCTTTTAAATCCTTAAAATAATTGTATTTTTTTCTTATTATTTTGGAAATGTCGCCAAATATTTCAAAAGTACATGATGTGTTTCATATATCGTTTTTATGGAAGTACATGCTAGAACCAATGCATGTGCTCACCTTTGATGAAATAGAATCGTAACATGATCCATCTTACTATGAAGAAACTATCCAGACTCTCGATACTAGAGAGAAAGTATTGAAGAATTGGATGACTCATCTGGTAATGGTACTTTGGATAAATCACATAATGGAGGAAGCAACGTGGGAATTAAAGGATATTATGAAGAAGAACAACCCACATCTATTTAGAAGGTAATATCCATTAAATTTCAAGGATTAAATTTTTTTAGGATGGAATAATATAACACCACAATACTTTAAAATATATTTCTTTTAGCATAAATTTAATTTCATTGATATCTTGCGATGCACACCGGGTTTCAACAAAACACTGTCAAGTCATGCTTTTCATGCCTAATTTAAATTAAAATTTTAAAAATTTGAGAAACATTATTTGAAAAAATAAAATTCATTTTTTAAATAATCATATTAAAATTATCTTAGTGTTATTTTTGGTATTTTTTTTATAAGTTTAATTTTTTGATAAATAGTGAAAAATATGAATTTTTAATTGAAAAGTGCCTTTTTGTTTAAATAATTCATAATGTTGAATTTTATTTTGAATTAGTTTTAAAGTAACATTAGTAAACTTTTATATAAATTAATAAAATTTAGGTCATTGGAATAATTTTTATATTTAATTTTGATATAAAAACATTGTAAAATTTTGAATATTTTCACATTAAAAACCCACTTTCTAGTTGGGTCTATGGGATTAATTTTAAATTAAATTATTTCAATCCTATGAATTTAATTTTGTAAAAATGGATTCCATATTTTAAATCGTAATTATTTATATTATATAATATGTTCAACTTTATTTTAACCATATTGATTAGTGGAAACAGTTAAAATTAGTTACTGTGATTAAGGCTAAAACAGGGTTTTGCATATTAGATTTGTTTGTATTAAAACTAGATTTACAGACACATAATATTTTTATTTAATAAATTTTATTTCATATTAATATTAATTATTTATTAATTATATAATAAATTTAGTTTTAATTTTGCTATTATAGGATGAGTTTCCTAGGTAAATGAAAATATACATGTTACCATGGTAAAAACTAAAAGGGTAAAATTGAGTAAACTTAAATAATAAGAAATAAAATTATAAAAATGGATTTATTTTTATGTGGTGGAGGTTTTTATTGACCAAATAAACCATATTCTCAATTATTATTCAATTTTTGATCCACATGAGGTAAGAGAGACCTCCTAATAGTGAATACTTTTGAGTATTTAGAAGAATGTCACTCCTCCTCAACTATAAAAGGGCACTCACTCTCCCTCATTCATCACACTTTCAAACCACATTATTTCAGAAATTTCGTACCCAAATCACTTCCCAAATTCCCACATATCATCTTAGAATAATTATTTTTGTTTTAAATCCAACCTTTGAAGGCTTTGGTGAAAACTTAAGGAGAATACCCAAAGAAGAGGTAATGTTCTTCAATACGAAACTTTATTTTATTTCTTTCTCCACCTCTTTCAATTCCTATTATTATATGATTATATAATAACCAAAATATATTAAATACACTAAGATGTATTTAGGTTATGTTTATTACCTAAAACCACACACTTCTGTCAAATGGGTTATGAAATCATCGTCCGTGTGTACGGTGAACTACCGCCTCGTGAACTGATGTTGTTCATTTTTCCATTACCACCTCTCTAGGTTGGACATTATGACGAATATAAATTTTATATATGAAATTTATAAAATAATTATACCTATGTAGTTATTTTTTCATATATATATATATATAATTGTTTACCTTCCATTCTATAGGGGTACAATAATGTCGCTCGTGTGTACGGCGGACTACTGTCTCGTGAAGTGGTGTGATTTTTCATTCGCTAAATCTTTGCATGTAAAGTGATTAAGATAACGTTAATGATATAAAAGAAATAATTATGATATTTATTACATAATTATTATTCTAGAAAGATAATATATATATATATATATATATATCATTTTTATTCTTTCCTTTTCACTCGCGTAAAGATGATCACATCGTTCTTGTATGTGTGGGATGCCACCTCCACAAAGCGATGTGACTCTCTTTCATCACCCCACAAAATGGATAATATATATATAATTATATTTAAATAAATCACATGATAATTATTTCATTATTATTCTGTATATGATAGAACTATATAATATTCTCAAGAAACAAAACTTCCATGATAAAAAACACATAAGAAAATAAGGCAAATTAACACCTCAATCAACGAAAATAATGGAAGATTATTAAATAACAGGTGATAAGATGTTTAAAAAGGATCATGTGTGATATTATAAGTATTAATATGGTTTCCTAATAATTTAATGAAAATTTTTAAACCAATATATATGAAGATAAATCACTTTCAACCCAAAGGAAGCATGAGATAAGGGATTTCATCTCAATTTACAGTACATAGAGAATTATTTGTTATTATGAACCAATTAAATTATATATGGTGTATATACTTCCAATTTGACATATAATATCATTATTAATTCATAATTCATGGTATTTTAATTCCCAATTTGAAATTTTATATCCAAGGGTATTTGACTTGAAAATTACCAAGTGGTAAAAGTTTTTTTGAAATCTAACTTTTTTTTATGATTGTTAACTTTCTCTGGAAATAATCACATTATTGTGATACTTTTTAGTGGGAATTAAATTTATATTAAATATATATATTCTTATATGATGAATATTATTATTTACTAAATCATATTCCATTTTTATATATGATGTTTACTTTGAAAGTTATTTAATTAACTAAGGAAATACTGATAAATCTATATCTTTTACACAATACAGATATTTGATGATAATGAATATTGATTCATGTATTGAATAGATTATTTGATATATGAGTAATTCCTTATAATGGAAGTTATAGGTGGGTATCGACATTATATATCCCCTCAATTCATTAGTAAGGATTATGAGAAAAATCAGTTGGCCAAATTAAATGGGTTTTTACCTATAGTTTAAAATGCCTTATGAATGGTCTTGGGTAGAGGTATCATGTGTTAGAGACATTATGTCCAATAATTATGCATTAATTTCATTTATAATTTTTTAATTATTATTCATGATATTTTTTCTATGATATTATATATGGATTCATTTCATTCTTAGTTTATTGATTAAATGGAATGTGTTTTTTATTACTTAACTTGCCATATTGATTATGCCTTATCTATTGATGCCTTAAAGATATTTAAATGTAATATATGTTCTTTTATTTAACAAACCATATTATTTACTCTAATTTATTCATGATATCTTCCACCATACTTAACCCTTACAGTGCATTTGAGATCACTGTTATTTTTTTCCTTTCCTCAGGTTATGAAGAATAGAACTTTGAATGAGTTTTCAAGGATGAAATTTATTATATTTTTTATGAATTATGATTTATTTTAAATTACCAATGTGAAATGGGTATCATGTATGTATATAGTTTTAAAAAACTACTAAATTGATCATTTTTCATGGTTTGACCTGTTGTATCTATACCAATGTAATAAAGGCACTAACTCTGGGTTATCGGGGTCGGGTTCATTACAATAAGTATTCAATACCAATGGTTGAGCCATAGAATCATGTTTCATCTACATTGATGGTATAAAATAGACTCTGAGATATATTTCTATGAGTCATGTAGATTTTATAAAGGTAGTCCTTGTGGACTTAAAATTCTATATCAAATCTAACATAAGAGTTCCAAATGTAGCACCCAACATTATTTATTGGCGAGGGTGGATACCAGGAAGTTGAGAACTATGTAGAGTCCATTTAAGGTATACTTGAACACCTAAGATACCCCCTATAATTTGGGTGAGGTTGGAATTTTATATTATATGATGATTATCTAAGAGATGGTGGGAGATTTTGGTCTAGGAATACCAACACATTGGGTTATCCTAAAGGGACTTTTAGACTCATTTCTATGATCAGTTCTTCCCAGAGACTCTGAAAGAAAATAGAGACCAAGAATTTATGAACCTCACTCATGGATTTATTTCATTCATAGACACTTTATATATTTATAGTGGTTTTCCAAATTTTTATTGGAGATGAGATATATAGAGAGATGTGTTTTGAGGATGGTATCAGAAATGTGATATGAGTACAAGTGAATATTTTTCACCTGGATACCTTTTAAGGGGTTTTAAATTATTACATTATCATATAAAGTAACATTGATAAGGGTAAAATGTCATTATAGTTGAATTAAATCAAGGGGACCAATAGAGAATCCTAAAGTAGCGGGAAGTGGTGGTTTAATGTATAATCAAGGGTGATGGTGGACTGAGTAATCATTGTGGTATCTCATTTCATACACCTATGGAAGGAGGTTTCCTAGTATGTTATTAGTGTGTTAAAGTTAGTCACCTTTGTATTTAGTGTGATTTATATTCATTAAACTTCCAATCATTTTAAAATATGGGTCAAATGTATTGATTTTGTAGGGATGTGTAGTTAGTAGATCATGTCATGGGATTCAGTCTTGCCTAGGATTCAAAACATGGATATGGTATGCCTTAGCAGGATAGTTTTTGGAGTTCTTCTAGTCATTTATATAGGGTGTGGAGGATAGGATTCATATTGATAGGAGAAACAAGATAATAGTGTGGGTTTTTTAAGGGATTTAGGAAGCAGAACAAGGTCGGGGTTTAGGCTAGTTACATGTCATTGAGACTACTCCCACTGATCAAAGAACAAGTCTATCTAATGTTCATGGTATGAATTTAGTGGCCAATGCTTTATAATATAATTTATTTGATTTGGGTTTATCTAAATCCTTCATATCCATTCAGTTTATTGGTGTATTGGGGAAATCCATATCAAATCATCATGAGGTGATGTTGATTGATACACCCTTAAGGGCACAATTTAATGGTATTATAAGATTTAGGTACTATTCCATGGTTATTATCAGTTACAAAAATCTCTTTAAAATCCTCATGAAAAAAATTAGAAGAATTAATATGGTGTTTTAGATGTATTGATTGACTTGATTTCAAGCCCACATTGATGGTTATCATCAGAAAGTATCATTTATGGTTGTTGAGGGCGATGAGTCTGTCTATATTGGAGAGTGAGATATGTATGAAGGTAATGTGGAACTAGACCAATAGTAGTTGGGTGGGATCGCAAACTAAATTTTTAACCTTGTTTTTATAATGGGGAGATAAATATGGTAGTGTATCCTCCTATGTTGGACCATTTTTAGGATGTTTTTCCTGAAGATTTCTCATAATTTCCAATCAAGAGTGGGATTATGTTTAAATTAAGATCTTACTAGGTATGATGCCCATATATATACCACACTAAAGGAATAATTTTTTAGAGATGCAATATTTGAATTAATAGTTGGAGTACTTAGAGAAAAATGGGTTTATACATCCAAGTACATCCCCTTAGGGTGACCTTGTTTTGTTTTCCAAGAATTCATAAAAATATTTTTGATTATCTGTGGACTATCAGAAGTTTAACTAGATGATGGTCAAGAACTGATTTCTAGACCTATGTATTAATTATTTATTTTATTATATTAGAGGTTATAAATTAATATATAATATTTAGATAATATCATTATATCCTTATTTTAGAGTGAGTCCATCTAATATATGTCGTACTGCATTTAGGAGAAGTTATGGCCTATATGAGAACTTAGTGATGCCATTCACGTTTGAAAAAAATCTCTAGTAGTATTTATGAACCTGGTGAATTGGGTCTTATATCCTTATTTATATACTTTTATAGTCATATTTTTTGATGATATCCTCATGTAATCTTAGTCAATGGAGGAGTGTGGTAGACATCTAGAGATCATTTTAAGAAAACATAGTGTAAGAACCTGGTTTTTAACTCAGGTATGGATCCTTTAACTTTCATTCTAATTTTTTATTTTGAACCTAATATGGATGCCTAATGAGTTTTCAATGTTTATAGGGGTGTCTGAGGCATTTTCAGAGCCTGGGACCCATATTTTTGGGAAATTTTCCATGTCACACGATTGCCGCACGGTTTGCGCATGGTATTCCTAACCATGCGGATGGTCTATTTTCTAGAAGAACCATATCACATGATTAGTGAAAGGCCATGTGAACTAACCATGTGAGTGACCCTTATTCCTAGGTTCTCGTTCATGGTTGGCATGGTTTTTCAAATCGTACGCAGGCAAATATCTCAGTAATTTTACTATTTTTCCCTTAACAGTATAATTAAGCCACCCCTTCTTCCCCAAATTAGGATCAAATGGGAGAACCTCAATTTTATCTCAATTTTGAGCTTTTTAAAGACCTACAGTAGGTATCAAGAGATATATTTCATCCTAGATCTGATCAAGCTTCTTTTTATCATATTGGATGCACAATGGTAAGTACTCAAGTCCTTTTTAGTTGTTCTTCTCTTCTCTTGCTCTCTGCCTAGTTATCGAGGTGTGAGTGTTTCTTCATTTTTATCCAATTTACTCCATTATAAGCTAAATTAGAGGCCAATATTGTAGAATAAGGATCGTACAACCCTAATGTGTGTGGTCCATAACTCATCCCTCAAGTTCATCTATTTTGTAATTTTCATGTCGGGTTGACCAATTTTATCAAATGTCTCTTATTGAATTTATATGTCATGCTTATAATCATTAGATCTATATTATTATGATATTTCCATATATGTTATTATTATTTTGTGGTTACGCCCACAAAACTATCCATCCTATGTCAGATGAAATTCTAGAATTGAGTTTTTTAGTGTTTTGACACTTTTAATCCAGTGTTCGGATATGCTCGAGCATGACCACACTAATTGTAGGACTTCATATCATAAATGCTCATTGTATCATGTAATGGTGAATGGAAAGTACCATGTCACTTACAATTGATCCTCCTAAGGTAAGTTCATCAAATTGATTATTAAATGTGAAAGGAAAATTGGAAAGTATACTAAGTATATGACTTGACCATATTAAATGTGAATGAAATATAGGTTTGCATGTCCGTAACACCCCTTACCACATTAACAGAATGTAGAGACCTTAATTATTGAATATTCCTAACATAAAATTAAGAAATTTTTCATGATGCTTGTCATTATCACACTAATGAAAGGCGGGGCTTGAACAAAATGAAATATTACATGACTTCATAACTAAACATGAGTGGCCTGACTCGAGGTCGCCTTGTATTCTTATCCGGGAATTACATGAGAACTTAGGAACCCCATTTTGATTAAAGGATTAGACTTACTTAGGTTGAGACCCACCTAGGTCCTGATCCTTGTCTATTCTTGGATTCCTGGTATGACACCATAGGATCCCTCACATAGTATTAAAGGATTCCTTGGATACACTCCATGGATCCAGCATTGACAAGTAGGTTCCATGGTTACAAACCATAGGGCCTTATCTCTACTTAGCCCTATTTTACCATTTAAAATCACCTTGGATTTGGTATTCATATTATTATGGAATTCCATGGAATATTATCCTTGGATTATACTCTTACCCTTATCCAGGCTACAATTATTACTAAGTTGGTGACCCTTGAGGTCTACGTTGCCTTGGTTATTACCTTGGAACTTCATTATTAAATTTCATTATAGGTTGCCTTGTCACAACTTGGAACCTTCACTATTGTTAACATGTGACTCATTTATAAATTGGTAATAATAAATTAGTGGACTAGTTAAGTTCAAACGCCAGCCGAGGGCTGAAGCAGGTACTTGGTATTTAGTTAAATTGTGATGTTTTACTTTATATATGCATTCTTGAACACTATTACATTTCCATTACATGGGCCAGATGTTATAGACACCGTTGGTGGTGGCCCAATAAGATTTTTGTCACATCCTCTTTGGGAGCTTTTTGGTACCCGGAGTACATTACATGAATGCAGGTGTTGAAAAAGAGAAGAATACGACTTCAAACACTTGATTTCATGCTGTTTAGGATGGAGCTTGATATAAGATGACAAACCTGAAGCTCGATATTCTTAGTATAGTCTTGGATTTCCTTTATACTTTGTGATGTACATTCCTAGCCCAATAGAATCGTAGGATGGGCATGTAACCAACTTTGCTAATTTCCATAATCAATGATTAATCTGGGATCAATAGGATGATGAACACCAATATCCACATAATTGAATCAAAGATAAAATAAAAAGGAGGGAACCTAGAATCGATAAGAGAAGATCAACATATTTTGGTTATAATTAATTTAATTAAATTATAGAATTACCTCAAAGTTGATTCTTTCTTCGTTGATGCTTCTGACCATAGGTCCGAGGAGAGGCATCATTTTGATGTAGAATCCAAGGATATGAATCCTATAGTGGTGATCCACACATGCTCCACGTATCTCTAAAAGTTTCTGAAGAATTCTCTGAGTACTAGAATAGAAGATCCTTGTGCTTTTGATATCCTCCTTTGATCACCTTGATAATCACTTCCAAAGTGTTCTCCTAGATCTGGTGGAGGAGGATATCTCTCATTATTGAGAGCATTATTGGATAGGGAAGAGTTATCTAGGACTGAGAGATTTTCTATAAGTATGTTTTTCACACAAATATTGGTTATCCGGTGGAATGAACACTTGGATTATATAGAGAATAATAACATAATAGGGAATTCCATTCATTAGGTAATAATAAATAATTATCACAAGTGCCATTAACTTTCACATTATATTTAAATATTATTTTACCAAATAATATTTAATATTATTTCCCACCAAACCCATAACATGGTCCGCCAATAATCCTCAATATTTATCAGGCCTTGAATAATGACTATTTAACTAAGATACTAGATACACTTAGTGTGTGACCATTTAGGTCTCTTTCTCATTGGCATTAGGCGGGCTTGCCTAAAGTCCAAGATTACTATCTAGAAATTGGTCAAGGAGCCCAAGATAAAGAAATTGATGTCACGACGAAATGTCACCTCATACTAACACTTACCGTGTAATATAATCCCCTTGTCTAGATATCTCTAATCAATCTGGATGCATGGAAGTTCCATCAACCCATGTGCTCGATTTATCATTCTTTGAATTCCCATAATTGAACTTTCCTAGTGAACACCATGGCCATGGATTTAGTTAGGCTATATCATTTCCATCAAAGGGCCTTAATATCTACTTCTATAGAAGTGAAAAATCCTTTCCTTAATTATTCATTAATGCAGTATTACTCATGACGCACCCAACATACCCTACCTCACACGAAACATCTATCATCATAGTTGTCATCAATACATCTAAGTGCACGATTCATAATACCCATTAATAATAATATTAAAGTCTAATGACCAATGCACATATCCATAGATTGGAATATCCAATGACACTTATGAATGTGGATTTCCTACTAGTGAGTCTTGTTCTCATAATATCCTCCTAGATATTACAAAGGACACATATCATGAGAAGGTGCCTCAAAGTTTCATGAGTCCCCACCCCTGATAGCCTATATCATTTGTGTCCCTTCAAATGATATAATCCAGCCATAGAACATATATTCAAGAATAGTTTCATGGAACTTTTGGGTTCTAATCGTAGTAGGGATCTTCTATGACCTTTTAGTGCGACATGTATTCTTAGGAAATTATCACATGCTATGTAACACAGAATAACAATCATGATGTGGTAAGTAGTTTATTAATATTCATCCAATGAATACAGGTTCATAATAAAGTACAAAGAAGTTGGTTTCTTGAGAACCAACTCCAACATGTAAAACATGTTATGTTTATTGTCTTGTATCCATGTTTTCCAATTTTCTATTGACATGACATATCATCATCATTTGTTGTATGCTTGTATGTTATTTTGTTTATTTATGTTATTGTTACTGTTGTCTATATTTTCCATTGTGCCTTTCATTTACATGTATTGATTCTGTTATTTACCTCTGTTTCTATTTATCTGATGCTCTACACTCTAGTAATGAGGGAATAGTCTTCACATGGACACACCCTAGGCCCTCGCTATTAGTCGGTAGCCTCTAGATTTTGGGGAGATGCACTTGAGTCCATGTAGACCATCGGGCTCAGGGAACCTATTAAGTGGCATCCGTGTCTGGGATGTCACAAAGTGGTATAAGAGGGGTTTCCTTTCTTACTTTTCTATTTGGAGATTATATATTGGAGATTAGGAATGTTGGGAACTTGGTCATAAGCTATGATTGGGTGTCACGAACCCATGATCGGTGTAAAATCCAAGTTTCCTAAATTATAATTGTTCTTTTATTTTTCCTATTACAGTTGACATTTTTTCACCATTGGGTGACGTAAATGTTGTGTGGTGTTATTTATTGTTACTCTTTTTGAGGATTTTCTTTTATCCTTGGCCCAATGATAGGAGGGAAAGGAGCAGTGTCACATGAATCATTATAGGCACCTAGAATTTACATTTCCTGTATATTATCATGCCATATAGGTGCATTTCATTTTTTATCATACATGATATGCCTGTGATTTTTGAGTGATGATGGGATAGTTATCATATTCATTTATTATTGTTGGTCATGATTGATTGATTGTCTATCTCAATTCATGAGGTGTATTGGCCCTCATGGGTTGGGATGAGTAATTTATCAAGTCGATCCATTATGTTATAAATAAATTTGTGTTGTTTCTAGTGATAAGTTGTATGGGTATTGATTCACTAGGAATGGATATTCATTATAAGTGAATCATGAAATCTAAAAAGAATTGGTTTTGTATCCTTATCCCACCTTTTCATGTTTATGAAAGGTAAAGGAGTGAACTTGGAAATTAAATGAAACTTATACTTGATTACTTACTAGTACCAGTCCATATAAGTGGGTATTTAGGGTAGTATGTCATGGGTAGTGAGTTTTATTACATTCATCTTCTTCTAGTGTCACTATATTTATGATTTTAAGATTTTTATGAGGCGTGTTCTTGGAAAGTTTAGACCAATTCCTCCATGAAGTCCTTGTATCGTGCTCCAAGCAGGTGGTCATGATCATGCTCTAGAAGCGGTGGGCGTTGAGCCGCCAATCGTACCTCCAGAAGTGCCACTTGATGCACCGCCTGATGTACCTGATTTGGGCACTAACTCCCAAGTTCATAATATTTTTCTATGTCTGATGCAGTTCATTCATGGTGCTCCATAGCTTTCACCTATGATGGCTGATCTGACTCGTGAGTTCCAGTGGTAGCATCCTCCTACCTTTTCAAGGGATGGAGGTCCATATGTTAATGAGTCTTGGCTATAATCCACCCTATCTATCTTTGAGCATATAGAGATGCCTCCAGATCTGAGGTTCAATATTTCTATATAAATGCTTTGGGATTCGGTCAAGCACTGGTGAGATGTGTTTACCCAGGTCAGCCATCATCAGTGCATGTTATGGGTTGATTTCCAAACAGCCTTCTATAATTAGTTCTTTCCTCAGACGCTGAGAGATAATAGAGCTAGAGAATTCATGCATCTCGAGCAAGGTTCTATGTCAGTTATGGAGTATTCAGAGTGTTTTACTGAGTTACAGTGCTTTTCACCGCTTCTAGATGGTGATGATATTTTTCATGCTAGATGCTTCAAGGATGGGCTTGTGTACAACATCCATACATCGGTGATTATATTTCACCTTCCTAACTTTCTTGAAATATTCAATCAGGAACTTATCACTGAGTGTAACCTAAGGGAAGTCAATAGTATTGGGTATAAAAGATCATTGATGCGTCAGGTGAGAAGTTGGAGTAGCACCAGAACGTCTGGTCGAGGAGGAGGTCATAGTTGTGGTAGCTAGACCCCTGCTCACCAGTAGTTCCAGGAGAGGAATTATGATCATGGTAGTCCATCTATTTAACAGGTCCATGGATATGGTTAGTTTCATGCACTATAGTTGATACCCAAGGATTAGGCTATGGGGCCATCTACAGTATGAGGTATTATTCGTGTGGAATCTACTATAGTATCTATTTTATTTGATATAGGTGCTTCGTACTCATTTATCTTTGTATCTATCGTCAAAAGTCTCAGACTAAATACACAATATTATTATGGTGTAATGATTCTATATACACTATTAGGGGTATGAATAGAAGGAATAATTTAGTGTAGGGATTTTCCCCTTCAGGTATGCAGTTACCCATTCTTATAGAACCTCTTTTTTCTCAAGATGATGGGCTTCGATGTCATACTCAGAATGGACTGGTTGGTTCACTGTCTTTCTTTTATAGATTATTATCACTGTATGGTATCTCTTACATCACTAGAAGGTATAAATTATTTATATAAGGGTGAGTGTGATATCTAGGTTGGGAGAGCTAGACTAGAGAATCATGGGCTAAGTGGAGTGACCTCTCATATCATAAATATCTTCATGGAGGATCAAGTCTTACATAAAGTTGATTTCCATCCAATAGTGTATCATTGTGTGGATGTATTCCCTAATGATTTTTATAGCTTACCTCCTCAAAGGAAGGTAGATTTTTTAATCAATATTGTTCCAGGAGCATCTCTAGTGTCTATTCCTCCATATAGGATGGCACCTATAGAGCTTAAGGAGCTCAATAGGTAGTTAGAGTATTTAGATGCCAAAGGTATTATACGGCCCATTACATCCTATTTGGGCTCTTCGGTTCATTTTACCAAGAAGGTGGATGGGACCTTACATCTGTGTGTGTATTAGAAAAGGTTGAACCAGATTATTCTCAAGAACCGATATCCACTGCCTTGAATAGATGATTTCTTTGACCAGTTCTGAGGAGCTAGGGTCTTCTCTAATATCAACCTGAGATTGAGTTATCATTAGGTGTGAGTAAGGACATCAGACATACCTCGTATATCTTTTCATAGTAGTTATGGTCTATATGAGTACCTAGTTATGTCATTCAGTCTTAAGAACACACCTGTCATTTTCATGGCTCTGATGAATAGGGTATCCCACCCATATTTGGATTCTTTTTTCATAATCTTTTGGGATGACATCCTGGTGTATTCTCATACTCATAGTGACCATGCCAATCATCTTGAGATCATTATGAGAACCCTGAGATAGGCTCATCTTTATTCCAATCTTGCTAAGTTCCACTTCTAGATCGACAAAGCTAACTTATTTGGTCATATTATCTTAGAATAAGGCATATCTGTTGACCTAGAAAAGGTTAGTGCTGTAGTTTCCTGGGAGAGTCCCAAGAACGTGTTTGACATACAGAGTTTCTTAGGGATGTATGGATATTAAAGGTGTTTCATAAAGGATTTATCAAGCCTTTCTTCACCTCTCACTATCCTTACAAAGAAGGGTTTCGAGTTCCTTTGGTCAGAAGCATGTGAGAAATCCTTTCAAGAGCTAAAGGGGATGCTTGTCTCAGCACATATTCTAACTCTTTTCAAGCCATGTGTAGGTTATACCATCTTATATGATAAATTAAGCATAGTCCTAGGAGAAATACTATTTTAGGAATATAGATTCATTGCATACGGATCTTGGAAGTAAAGGCCTCATGAGAGAAACTACTCAACACACGACCTTGAGCTATCAGCAATTGTCCATTCCTTATGTTTCTAGATAAACTATCTTTTGGGTGAGTGATTTGTGGTGTACACAGACCACAAGAGCCTCAAAAATATCTTTACTCAGTGTGCCTTGAACCTCAGATAATGGATATGGTTCAAATGTCTACAATCCTTTGATTTTGAGTTTAACTATACACCCGGGAAGGGAAATGTGGTTACATATGCACTGAGTCAGAAAAATAAGGCACAATCAGTACGAGAAGCTGGTGATGAATTGAAGTTAATGTCCCTATTCTTTGAGATGTACCTAGAGTTTCTTGTTAGTCATGAGCAGTCTTATCTCTCATCTTTTCCAGTTACCTATTCCCTCCTTGAAAAGTTTAAGGGTAGACAATTTTCAGATCCTGAAGGCTTGGTACCCTATGAGATTATATCAGGAGATAACCCACCTCAAAATTGGTCTATAGATAGAGAAAACATCATGTGTATTCATGGACATGTTTGGGTCCCTAAATATATGAGAGAGGAGTTGATGAAAGAGTCCCATGCCTCTTGTGGGTAGTTCATCCAGGAATCTTAAAGATGTATTGAGACATTAAATTCCAGTATTGGTGGCCTGGGATGAAATGGTAGATAACAGACTTTATCACTAGGTTTTCCATTTTTTAGTAGGTGAAGATGGAGACCAGAGACCTATAGGCTTGTTACAGCCACTTCTGGTCCTGGAATAAAAATGGGAAGATTTTTCCATGGATTTTGTGGTCGGCTTACTTAGGTCGTCAAGGGGTAGCAATGTTATATGGGTAGTCATTAACAGCCTAATGAGATCATCCCACTTAATTTCTATTCAAGAAACTTTATCAGTTGATGAGTTGGGAAAAATGTATGTATGTGAAATCATAAGACTCCACGGGGTTCCCTGTACCATCATTTCAATTAGAGATGCTCGTTTCACATCATGGTTCTGGCAGTTATTTCAAAAGGATATGGGAACATAAGCTCTTCTAATCCCATCTTTTCACCCTCAAACCGATGGATAATTGGAATGGATGATACATGTTATAGAGGATATGCTCTGAGCATGTGTCCTTGATTTTAGTGGTTCATTGGAGAAACATATCTCTCTCATTGAGTTCACCTGTAATAATAGATTTCAAGAAACAATTCAGATGGATCATTTTGAGGGATTATATGGTAGGTTGTGTCATTCACCTCTATGCTAACTGAAGGTAGGTGAGACAGCCCTACATGGTCCTCATCTCATTCAAGAGACTTTAGAGTAGGTCCAGCTGATCAGAAAGCACATGACTACTTCCCAGTCTAGACAAAAATCTTATGATGCTCACCATTTATGACCTCTAGGTTCAAGTTCGGGGATCGTTTCCTTCTTCAAGTATCACCCAGGCAAGGGCATAGATAGTTACAGAAGCCCGGGAAGTTTTCACCTCATTACAGAGGTCTGTTTGAGATCCTAGAGAGAGTCGGGTCGATAGCCTATCAGTTTCTATTATCTCAAAGGTATTGTGCCATTCATGATGTCTTCCATGTTTTATATCTTCACCAGTATCATGCAAACCCATCTCATATATTTGATCTCAAGGAAGTTTATTTAGATGTTGATGCTACCATTTAGGAGTATCCAGTATGCATCGTCAACTAGAGCTTGAGGGTTCTCTGAGGCTGGTTTTTTCATCTATTAAGGGTGATATGGTAGCATGGCCATGTGCTGGATGAGACTTGGGAGTGGGAGGATAACATATGTGCTCAGTGGCAAAAATTGTACTCAAACAGTGTTTTGCCACCCTTGGAAGGTGAACTCGGGGATGACTTATTTTAAGGGGGGAAGACTTTAAGAACTCGTTTTTTCACTTAGGTATGGATCCTTTAAATTTCAGTCTAATTATTTATTTTCGACCTAATATAGATGCCTAATGAGTTATAAAAGTTCTTAGGGGTGTTTGGGGCTTGTTCGGAGCTCAGAACCCATATTTTTGGGAAACTGACCATATTTCCGGTTGGCGCATGGTTTTCCTAACCATATGGATGGTCTATTGTTAGGTGGAACCATATCGCATGGTTGGCACACAACTGTGTGACCTACCCATGATAGTTCCCCTTCTTATCAGTTACCCATGAATGTTTTTCGCACATTTTTTTAAACCATGTGGACAAACTGTGCACAGGAAAATTTCAGGGTAATTTTACTATTTTGACCTTAATGATATAATTATTCCACCCCTTCTTCCCCAACTCATGATCTAGAAGGAGAACATCCATTTTCTCTCAATTTGGATATTTTTTAATACCTAAGGTAGGGATCAATAGATCTTCTTCATACGGGGACTGATCGAGCTTCTATTCATCATGTTGGATGTGCAACGGTAAGTACTCAAGTCCTTTTTAGCTATTCTTATCTTCTCTTTCTCTCGACCTAGTTATCATGGTGTGAGTGTTTTTCCATTTTTATAAGATATACACTTTTCTATAGAAAATTAGAGGCTGGTATTGAAAAAGAAGGATCATACAATCCTATGGTGGGTGTTCTATAATTAATCCCTCAAGTTTGTTGATTTTGGAATTATCATGTAGGGTCCACTGATTTCATCGGGTGTCATTTATTGAATTTTTATTTCATGCTTATAATCATTATAATAGTATGATTATTATATTTCTATATATGTGATTAGTTTTTGGTGGTTACGCCCACAAATCCATCCATCCCATGTAGGATGATATTCCATAATTGAGTTTTTAGTGTTTTGACACTTTTGAGCCATTGCTCAGATGTGCTTGAGCTTGACCACACTAATCGTAGACCTCCTTATCATAAATGATTGTTGTATCATGTAATGGTGAATGGAAATTACCATGTCACGTTCACTTGACCTGCCTAAGGTAAGTGCATCAAATTGATAATTAAATGTGAAAGGAAAATTGTAAAGTATATTAAGTATATTACGTGACCATATTAAATGTGAATGAAATATAGCTTGCATGTTTGTAGCACCCCTTAACACATTAAGGAAGGTAGTAGAATGAACCTTGATTATTGAATATGCCTCAAATGGAATTAATAAAGGTTGAATGCTACTTGACCTTATCACACTAATGAAAGGAAAGGATTTAACCTAATGAAATTTTACATGACTTCATAATTAAATAGGAGTGGCCTAACTCGAGAACGCATTGGATTCTTATTAGGGAATTCCATGAGTACTCAGGGACCCCATTCTGAATCAAGGATTCGGCTTTCTTAGGCTGATACCCACACAGATCCTGATCCTTATCTATTCTTGGATACCTGGTATGACACCGTAGGATCCCTCACATAGTATTAAAGCATTCCTTGGATACAAACCTTGGATCCAGCATTGACAAGTAGGTTCCATGGTTACAGCCCATAGGGCCCTATCTCCACTTATCCTCATTTTAGCTTGGACGATGACCTTGGATTCTATATCCATATTATTGTAGAATTCCTTGGAATATGATCCTTGTATTACACTCTTACCCTTATTCAGGATACAGTTATTACTTATTTGGAAACTCTTGAGGTATATGTTTCCTTGGTTATTACTTTGTAACTTCATGATTAAATGTCATTACATATTTCCTTGTCAAAAATTTAAACCTTTACTATTGTTAACATGTGACACATTTATAAAATGGTAATAATAAATTAATGGAAAAGTTTTGTTCAGACACCAACTGAGGGCTGAAGAAGGTACTTGGGGATTTAGTTACATTATGTTTCTTTACTTTATATATTCATGATTATACATTGTTACATTTCCATTACATAGGATGGATTTTATAGAAATAATTAGTGGTGGACAACTAAGATTTATCTCACACCCTCTCCAGGCATCGTTTGGTACCCAGAGTAGTTTACATGAATAAAAGTGCTGATAAAGGGAAGCATATGGCTTCAAACACTTGATTTCTTTCTGTTTAGGATAGAGCTTAATAGTAGATGACCCACCCGAAGATCAGGATGCTTGTGATAGTCTTTGATTTCCTTTATACTTTGTGAAACATGTTATTCCTAGTGTCTTGTATCCATGTTTTCTATTTTTCTAGTGACATTGAATATCGTCATCAGTTGTTGTATGCTTGTATGGTATTCCAGTTATTTCAATTTTTGTTATTGTTGTCTCTATTTTCCATTGTGCCTTATGTTTACTTATATTGCTTCTGCTATTTACCTCTATTTCTATTTATCCATTGCACTACACTCTATTAATGAGGTAATAGTCTCCCCATAAACACACCCTAGGCCCTTTATTCTAGTTGGTAGCCTCTGGAATTTGGAGAAATGTTCTTGAGGTCATGTGGCCCACCAGGATTGGGGAACCTGTTAAGTAGCTTCCGAGCCTGGGATGTCACACATAGGTAGAATCATCTATTTACTAATCTATCAATGTGTTAATTTAGTATCAATCTTGTGTGCTTCTTAGGGAATTTAATATCAAAGGGTGGCATATTAATAAACCCTAAGAAGGTTGAGGCATTACTTTCTTAGGAGATTACCAAGAATGTTTTTTAGATCTTTATCTTTTTTGGATTGGTGGTTGGTTATTACCAAAGAATCATTTAGGAATTATTCTACCTAGTAGTGGAAATGTCATTTATGAACAAGTGATGGTGTTGTTTTTTTGGAAAATATTCTTATGTTGGATAGCATTATAATTTAAATGGTAGGTTGATTTCAACACTAATCCTAAACTTATCTTAGTCGGGTAAGAAGTATGCTTTATACTATGATGCATATAGGGTCGAACTGGAATTAATTCTGACATAGGATGGTCATGTAGTCAATTATGGGTCTAAGAAACTAAGGTCACATAATATGAACTACAAAAATACATGATTGACATTGTAGTTCATTCTATAAATTGTTATAAACACTCTCTTTTGAGTGAGAGGTTCATGATACATACTGATATAAGAGTTTGTGGTACATTTTATCAGAGAGGGAACTAAACATTCACCAATTAATATGGGTCTTTTATATATAGAATTTTTATTTTTATTTTTTATATACTCCTATATAGGGTAATGTCATTATTTATGCACTAAGAAGTAAGAATCAGGCACAAGTGGTACAAGATTCCAGTTGCAAGTTGTTATATATAACTATTTTTACTAAGGTGCATTTGTATTTCTAGTAGTATAAATAATGATAGACCTTTAAATATATAGTTATTACCTTTTCAATCCACTATAGAGTGAAGAGGAGTCATATATTAAATATATATTGTCTAGTCATGAGGGAAAACATATATGGTGTGGAACTACCAACAGATTGTTCTCTTGACACTAACTAAATTCTTTATGTATGAGGTCATGTTGTAGTTCTCAAAATATTGAGAGAAGAGATGAATAGAGACTAACATTATCATAGGTGTTTCCTACATCTATGTTTTACAAAGATGTTTCATGATATACACAAGCAGTATTAGTGTCCTAGGATAAAGAGGGATAATGTGGGTTTTGTTACATGGTGCTCTGCTTTTTAGTTGGTGAAGGTTGAGCACCAGTGGCCCACTAGTACTCTTCAAATTTTACTCATTCCTAAGTTTAATTGGGATACCATGACTTTTTAATTCATGTGGGGTTTCTAAGTACACCATTAAGTAGTTCTATAGTGTGGGTTACTGTGGATCAGTTGACTAAGGTTGCTCATTTCCTTCCAATCTGAGAGTCTTTATCTGTTGTAGAGTTAGAAATATTGTATGTCTAATATATATTAAATTTTAATAGAGTAACTTGTAGAATTTTATTATACATATACTACTTATTTACTTCAATATTATGGAGAGTGTTACAAAAGTTTTTTGGTATGTAGGTGCATCTGAACACTAATTATCACCAGTAGATAAATGAGTAATTTGATCATACTATCCAGATATTGGAGGACATATTGAGAGTGTGTGTCTTATATTTTTAAGGTTTTTGGGAGAACAAATTTATACTTTCACATTTTTTCTACTATAATATCAATAATTCATCAATTCGTATGGATCCCTTCAAGGTGGTGGGCCTTTCCATTCACCTCTATATTAGTTATAAGATGGAAAGTTGATGATTGTTGGAAAAAATATTGTTCAAGAGACATAAGATCATATATAGTTGATAAATAATAGGCTAGTGATATCTTGTATAAGTAATAGGTTATACGATAACTAGTGACACCATCCTCCAGATTTTAAGGTGGGAGACTGAGTATTTTTACGATTTTCTTCTCAACTAGGGGATCAATGTATTTGAAGGTAGGGGATATTACCACCTAGGTACATGAAGATATTTGAGATAATGGATAGAATCAATACATTGTTCTATTTATTGGTTATTACTTATATTTTAGTGATATGAAAAAGTTATTTCATGTATCATAGCTTTAGTGATATTATCTCAATATTGATAATATTGTGTTTGAGGATGATGTATAGTTTAAAGAACATCTAGTCCAAATAGTGGATTATAGTGGTAATACTCTATGATGGAAGATGATTCATCTAGTGTGATTATAGTTGAGTGATGAGAAAATATAGGAGGATATGTGGGATAGATATTTCTATATGCGGTCCGAGTAGATAAAGTTATTTTTCAATGTGGCCTGGTGAAGTTAGAGAATGAAACTGAATGAGGTTGTGACGCCCCATACCTTATTGAGGTATAAACCTATTTAAATATATTACAAAATTAGTAATTTTAATCATTATGATTGTTTTAATTGTTTTTGTGGGACTTGGAATTGTTTTTGAGGTTTTTCTCAGGGATTGGGGCTGAAAACTACCACAAGTGGCTCGAAGATATAATAGAGGGGCCATCATAAAATTATGGGTGGGCTCACACCATGAAGAGTGGTTGTTTGGAAATTACTTTCCTAACTCAAGAAAGTTCACACTATAGATTGGGATTATTTGTTTGCTGATTGGTATGTAAAAGTAAAATCCTCTATAATAAGAGTAAATTCTTTGAGCTGATAAGGGTCACACCATAGAAGAGGGTGTCACGCTATGGTGTTGACTCTTATATTAAAAACCTTAAATTACTTTATAAAAATATTAAAAATGCCTAGGAAAACCTTAAGTGTTTATTTTTTAAAATAAATTCATATAATTATGGTCATTCCATAAACCTTGGGGTCACTATGTGAGGAGGGTAGCAATGTGTTGTAATGTGCTGAAGAGCTAAGATCAATTCCATAAAGGCATGACTATGGGTTTTCTAGTTAAATCCAGAATTGTGTGTCATTTCATGGCCAAATGTGTCTCTTTGAAATTTATTCCCAAATAGAAAGGTCACACCGTGAAGAAGGGGGTCATTTCATGATGTTTATGGTGGGGGATGGCTCTTCCTTGAATATTGAATCAAGTCATGTCCAAGGGAAGCCACACCATAGAGTGGATTCCATAGGGTTATCAATGTATGACCAGTATGGTAACACCTTGATGCAAGACCTGGGTAGTTTTTTTAATAAAATTAATTTAATAAATGTTTTAATTTTAAAAGGTAATTAGTTGGGATTCCCCATTCTTATAGTGTGTGCGCCTTCCTTCACCCTACCTATTGAGCCTTTCTCTTCTGATGGGATACCTTCTAAGTTATTCTTTGTTTCTCCTACTATTTAGTGACTTTATTCTGGTTATGTTGATTTATAACCAATTTTATATTTTTCATCAAATTCTTTGATTTCCATCATTTAAGATCATACTTGTGGTTGGTATTTATTGATTAAATACCTTCCAGATTAAGTTAGTTGGTCCCTAAGTTATCCCTAATGTCTTTTCTATTTTCTATATGCATGTGATATGTGGTTTTTCTGGACTAATGTGTACTTGAACAAAATTTTAGTTAAAACATTATGATTCTTTCCATTTTAGACTCATTTTATTCATTTTACAGGTGGTATATGATGAAATATAAATCCAAACCTTTGGTTTCTAAGTTATTTGTTCTTATTTTTTGGGGGAAATGGTAATTTAATAAGGAAATGAAAGGGGTGTCTTAAATGAAATGATAACCTGTTAAATTGACAATAGATACCCAAGAATGATTCCTATGAATGGAACCATTATATATATAGTTTCATTAAATGATAAAATGTAAATGAGTTGATTCTAGGGTGTAGTAACATTCCCCCATAAGTTATATGGTGAGATAGAGTAGGGTGGTGCATCATTCCCACCAGAGTTATATGGTGAGATAAAGTAGGGTGGGGCACCATTCCCCCTCCCCCTAAGGTATATGATGAGATGGAGCAGGCTGGAGCAACATTCCCACCTAAGGTATATGGTGAGCTAGAGAAGGGGGGGAGTTACTCCCCCTAAGGTATATGGTAAGAGGGAGAAAAGTGGATCACCATTCCCCTTAGACCTATTATGATAAGATGATCCCAAGGTGGGGCTCAATTCCCCACTAAGGTGGTTAACATGTGATTCTAGATTGGGGTTTCATTCCCCCCTTATGGTTGCTTATGATTTCTTTTTGGAGATATTTGGCACTATCCAAAGTAGGTATGGTTGATCATGGCTGTCACCATAGAAACTGAGGACTGATCATGATTTATTTATCATGTTTTTATTTATTTAATATAGCACGTAAACATGTACATTATTCAAAATAGATATATTTATGGACACTATTTTTGGTGGTTTATTGAGTTGTACTCACACCCTTCTTGGGTTATCATCGGTACTTGAGTAGAAATCATGGTTGTATGATATGAATATGGAAAATTCCCTATGATTGATGGTTGATCTGACTTTCTTGAATGGATCATGGGATATGGGACCAATATAGGACTCAGGATCAATTTTTAAACTTTTAGGAGTTTTTTTATTATTAGTTTTGATGTATTTAATCCACCCATGGGGTATCTTGATTAGGTATATATGGGTTGTATAGCATTCATATTGATATTTCATGGGTTATTTATGTATTTTATTGGTTCTTATTGTGGGTCATGCTAGATCTTATTTAAATGGATGATTTTTATTGTTCTCACTATTCAATTGTTATTACTTTACTCTAATATGAGGGAATAGTATTCCCATAATATTACCATAGACCCTCACTACTAGTCGTCTACCTCTAGAATACCTGTAGTCACACTTAAGGTCATGCGTATCTCCTTTTCTGGCTACTATCGAGTGATTTGGGCTGGTGGGTTACATGAATAATACCATATGGCGGTTTTAATACGCATGGTTTATGATTCATCAAAATCTAAAAAATATTTGAGAAAAAAATAAATATAAAAGGTGTTTTATCCAATATAAATGAGATTATCCAGATGTTTGTTAAATTATAAGGGATGTGATCCCACCACCCATCAGTGGTATATTTTAAATAATAAATTCTTATTTTCATAATAATATTTTAAGCATATAAAATACCATATATCATATAGATAATTAGTTTATTTTTTAAACATTTACAATAATTGGAAATATGTTTTATTTCTTGAGTATAAAGTATTTTGGGTGTCTTATCATGAAATTTTTAAGATAATATAGTTTCTAATAGATTTATTAGAGTTTTTTGGACTTAGAGAATTTCAATGTTAATATATAAAGGATTGTACCAATAAAAATTTAAAGTGAGTTTCACTTAATATCCTAAAAGATTTTATGGTATGTAGATAAATAGAGATGTAAAAAAGTTAAATTTAGTTACCATAACAAAGTGAATATTACTTTATATCAAAAAGAAGTTTAGGGTGTTTTGGTAAATAAATAATATAGAGAGATATATATTGTTACCAAAATGATCTAATGGAAAACAAATTCAGGATGTATTCCAATAATAATGATGATGGTGAACATAAAAGGGTTCTGAGTAGATAATATATTTCATTAACATCATAATATTGAATTTTTTGAATTAAAGGAGTTTGAATACTTATTCAATGAGTTGAAAATTAATAATATGTTTCCTAAGTCTCCCCATTATACAAACTAGATTTCTAAATAGATGCTACCCACTAAAAAATTTAGTTGAAGGTTTTTATCCGATGGTTACATAAATATATGATAGTAATTACATAAATATGTAATAAGTTTAAGAAAACCTAAAAATGAAGGAAACATGTGACCTCTTTGGAGGACTATCAGATTTGATTTGATTATATGGGGGAATATTTATGGTTTTTTTAGTATTCTTAAAATAATTCTAAGTATATAAAATATGTCATGTTATACAAAAGTAAATATCCACTTTGTCATTATTTTATTTTGGATTCATATACTCATGAAGTGAAATGAATGTTAACCTCTAAAAGTATGACTTTGAGTTATCTCTAACTGATTTTTTTTATAAAGTGTTATTATTTTTGAATAAATGGTTATCATGGGTAGGATTTTATATTTAGGCATAAAATATTCTCATATGTTACAAACAAGGTTTTGTGTATTGGATGACCCCCCCCCCCCCCAATTATACCACATAGTGTGTCATACACTATATATTTGGTATACTAGGGGTGCATATTTTATATTCTGATTTCCCCATACCTAAGTTTTCTAAGGTACCTAGAATGAGAATATTAATACTTTTATGGATTTTATGTAAGTCTTTAGTCCTAGTTAATCTGGGGTAGTTGGGTATATTGTTGATCGTGTCATCGATTGAGGCTTAACCAAGATGGGATTTTCCCTCTCATATTATGAGTATGGCATATTGGCCCTTGAATGAGATAGAATAAAAGAATTTATGGTCATAAATAGATAATACATATGATATTATTATATATTAGATGAGGGTCATGTGATGTTCCCATATATAAGGGTGAATTAAATGTGATGTATTCAATGACCTGGTCAGTCTATACTTAGAGAATTGAGAACATGTGAGTAGTTATATGGGATTGACATAATTTTTATATTATGGTTACTCAATATCTTGGAAAATGAGATCATATGAAAATAAATTCTTTTATATGATACAAATAGTGGAAATATGTAAAGAGATACATGTATTTGATGGAGATTATTCCAAATCTCGTTGTATCTTGAGTAGCATTGATGCCTTTTTAGAGGATACACTTTGATTAAATTTTTTAATTTAGGAAATTATATCTGTTATCAATGATTAAAAGGAATGTGGGGTCACACTTTGTGGTTAAGTGAATGGGTATTGAGGTTTACAAAACTTAGAGTGTTAATCTAAAAATGTTTTAGAGTTTATCCAAAAGGATTTTTGGGTGGATATTCATAAAGAATTGTATATGATGTGATACATGGTGAAGTTGATGATAGCATTCCATGTTTTTTGGAAGATATATAAAAATATATTTTGATATGGTTTCCCAAGTTATTGTAAATGATACAATATAAGCTGAAATGGATCAATAGTTTGAGAGGATTTACTAAAACTAGAAGATTGATAGAGATATTCTTTAAAGAATTATACATTTGATATGTATTTTTATATATCATATACTATGATATTATTGTATCATAAGGCATGATATATGATATCATGCTACCACCTTTTCTATACATGATTTATGATATAGAAAAATCATAAGTCTTAGTTAATTGTATTGTATGACTCATATTTCACCATATGGTTGATCAAGGTAAATTGAATGTTGATGAGTTCACATTCAAATCTCTAGCATGTAATCTATCATTTATGTTTCATAAGATGAAATGCATGGGAGAGTAGGCATGTCTCTATAAGTAGTTGTAACCAACATTCTATTTAATCATATGTTATTAATGTACAAGTAAATTCTTTAATACTTAGGGGTGTCTTTAGGGATATATAAAGAGGTAGTACACATTATGATGGGGTATTATGAACTATTCCATGGTTATTACTAACTATATATCTCCTTACAACTCTCTTATTATCCTTCATTATCATAAAAGTGATACTAGCATATTATAGATGTGAAAGGAATCCTATCTAAATGTAAAATGATTCAGTTGATCCATCAATAGACCATAGAGGTGGGAGTCCATTGGATACCTATCAGTGGTCTTCATCAAACACTAATTAAAGATGGATTAATAGACTTATCAAAACAAGATGCAATTTTCTTAATTTATTTTATACATGGTTTTAGTTTTTCATAGCATAGTGATCTTGTGAATTTGATGTTTATATTATATTTCACTGCAATGAATAAGCATTGTTAGGACCTTAGATTACCAACAATTATCATGCTTGTTATTTCATTACAAAATAAAAGAAATGATATTATTTGATTATTATGTTATATTCAATCATGAAATAATTTTTTAAGAATTTTCTTGTAAGTAAAAAGTGAAAAATAAAACATTACTATCCACTTATATAATGTGAAACAACTATGAGTGAAACGTTTTTTAAGATAGTTTTAAAAAATAATAGGCAAAATAGTAAATATTATATGTTTATACAATGATACATTTCCATTGAAAACCCATTTTTAAACCATTTTAACACACTTTTTATAAATAATAAATCATCAAATATGATTTACATTTTTAAAATGAATACTAGTTTTATCATTCATAATCAAATACCGTAATAAAATCTTAAATAATAAACTTTCCCATAAAAATAATAACTAAGATAAAATCAAATAATATTTCACATTAGTGAGTCTTATTTATAATTTTTAAAGAAAACCAAATGTATTTAGAATTGTGGAAATAAAATATACATACCCAACTAATAAAATATTCACAACATAAACACTTCATAGGGATCAAACTATCGAAAAATTAGACTATAAACCCCCAATAAATTATGTCCCAATTAGGAAAAAACATTTAACCTAAGATATATAGTAGTTTACTGACTATTAAATTGGGTAGATACCCATCCCTATTTATGGAATATTAATAAAAATAATATAAAATCATAATAACAACAATCATTAAATCGTTTCTAAACAAATAAAAATCAAAGGCCACATGACACAAATCATAATAATTAACAATCATTAACAAATATACATATATAAAATGATCCCTATATGTGTATATAATGCATGAGGCATTGGAAGACCATATTTTCCAAATTATGGGTCAATATAGCTCACCATGGTAAATTATAAAATAAATAAAAATGATAAACCTTTCAAAGGTATCCCAACAACACTCTCACTTTGACATCCTCAGTTAACTCGAGGATCGTCACCAAAGATGTTGGTCTGACATGTTTGGTTGTCACAAAACAACCCAGGTCAACCTGATATGTTACATGGTTTAGACCACAACAAGGCTTGATGGACATTCCTAATCACCCTGGGATGGAAATTAGTATTAAGGAATCAAAAATAATCATGTGGGAATTATTTCATCCTTAAGATATCAATAAATAAGCAGTGGAATTATCATCATAAATCCTTCATGTTGCGACCATCACATGGGACACCATTCACAATAAAATAAGTAGTTTCAAATATAAACAGAAACCAAAAAAGTAATAACCACTAAAAATGAAAAAAAAACATCTAAAAATAAACAGAAATCAAGATAAAAAATAGGTATGTCTATAGAAGAGGCCAAAAAAACAAATAGATAAGGTGATCACTACAAAAACTATCCAAGATGAACCACTAAATATGAATTATTAAGAAATTATCACCATATGGTGTAGGGTCACCTCTATATCCCAAGACATCCAATAATTAGTAAAAAGGAGCATTCTCTCTACATTATGACATGACCTATGAATCTAAAAAATACATATAACTACATACACACCGAGGTATGTATGTAGGATGTGATCTATACTTTGCTAGTAGTTTTGACCAATAAAAGATTCTATGAAATTTATTTCATAATCCAGTTCACCAATTCTATTTTACAATACATTGTATGAAAATAATCCTTTTATAATTTATGAAATAAAAAAACATTTACATACCACTTTTCCTCTATTTATAAATTAGTACCACACATTGAAATATGTGAATTAGTTTAGGATATTTTTTTAAATCCTTTTACTATAAGGAATTAAGGGGATAGCATCATTTCATGGGAGGATAATAACTGAGTTTCATTACCCAATATTTACCCTTTTATTTTCCCAACCATTTCAAAACTGAGTTTAAATCAATAATTGAATGAAATTTAAACCGAAAACACAAAGTAATCATATTTATGGAATAACGTAAATAATAAAAATATAAAACCACACAACAAGGGGATAATATGTTAACTAAACATGAATATAATGATTAAAAAAAATAAATTGATTTAATCATTATAATTAAATTAATAGTGTGATAAAAAAATTATTACAAAAATGGACATTAAATATTGAAACCAAAGTTAAGTGATATACTTTATTCTTTGGAATGATTTAAACATGAATGAAAACCATATAGAAAACATCTCAGTCAAGTATAAGAAATAAATATCTAAACATAAATGGAAGTAACATCACAAAAAAAATAAAAAAAATAAAATTAAATTAAAACAAGGGAGTAGCGATAGGGAAACTAAGGTTGAGGAAACCTAGAACCATGTACTATCTTGATTGTTAAAAAATAATATCTAAATACACTCAATCTTATAGGAAGAGTAGTCTCAATGACTATCAGAAATAGTTTTCTATAGAATGTGACACCCAAAACAAACTATAATAATGTTCAGTTGGTTTTGTGTCATAGTCCTAGGCTAGGTATGATATCCTATTCCTATAATCACTTCTCCTAGTGTTCCTTACCTAATCTCTCTGGGTCCCATGACTAACCAAGTGTAGGTGAGAAAATATATCTATGAAATTAGACATATTAAATCTCAATGACATATATAAACATAGATAAATAATAAATCAATCCAATATCTCACCTCCCTGCACACTTTGATAATAAACCCCCTTTTATATACATATGAATTTCACCACAATAAAATTCATCTAAATATATACACTAATTGATTTAAAACATAATTAAGTTAAGATAAAACTAAGGGTGTCAAATTTTCTATGAAATATTTAAATACAAGGTTCCAAATAGGCCTTTAGTTTTAATTAATTCCTTAAAAAAATTGTAAACCACAACTAAAAAAAATTGAAATCATCTTTGAAGTTCACATTGAAACCATGTTTTTACTGTGAATATAAATTAACTCAAATAAGAGAATAAACATTGAATAAACATGAAAAATATTCCCTAATAGTTATTAAACATAAACTAAAATTGACATAAGTAATACAAAAAAATCAACATGTATGAAATCAAGGAATATGTAAAATAAAATCCATGAACTAAATAATAAATAAAATTCAATCCAAACAACCTCTTGAACCTTGTAAACATATCTGAAACCCAAAAAATATCACATGATAAATAATTTGGAAATATAAACTCCACATTATTTATCAATTTATATGAAAATATCCTCTTAGAAATATTTTCAAACACATAGAGTGTACTTAAATTTATTCTAAGTGAATATAACTTAAAAATATTGAAAACACATTTATATATCAAGCTTGGAGAACACAGTCATAAAAAACCAATTAAAATCCATTAATAATAGAATTTTTATGTATATTTTAATTTAAATATGGATTTAGAAATCCCTAACATGCATGGAATGACAAATAAATGAAGTTTCATAGTACCACCAACCTTAATCTGGTGGAATCATGTTGTCTTCAATGAACAACACCAGATTAGGTGTAACATCCCAGGTATTTATAGAATAATACATTTTCATATATAGTAATATTTATGAATAATATATTAATTTTACGTTAAGGTTATGTTTTTTTCGATAGCATACTCAACACAAAACAACAGGTTTCACTGAAATCTAATGTTGCACACAACATTGAGTTATACCGAAAAATAATAAAATATTATTATTATGTTTTTAAATGGTAGTTAATTTCTAGACATTTTATTGGCGAGAATGAACAGAACTAACTATAATATGATTACACGTATTTTTTAAATGTTTTTTTATTTATCTAATAAATTTTAGAGGATTAAAATGAGAATGAATCCAATTTTAAGCATAAAATACTCTAATATTTTTTTAAAGGTCGTTTTACCACCTTTTGATGTTGAACCATTTTTAAATATTGTTTTTTTTCTTTTATATATTATATTTAAAACACTAAACTTTTTATTTATAATTGGGACATCAAAATTTACTTTGGTTTAATTTTGGTATTTTTATGATAAAATTTATTTTTTAATGAATAGTGAAAAATACTGCGTTTTAATTCAAAACTGCCTTTTCGTATCATTTATTTATATAGTTATATTATCTTTTTAATTGTTTTTAAAGGTTAATTGTATTATTTTTTTATAATTTAATCCAATTTTGGTTATTGGAACTAATTTCACATTTAAATTGGACATAAACACTTATAAATCTTTTAATAGTTTCTACTTCTTAAAAACTCATTTTCTAGTTTTGAAAATGGGAATTAATTTTAAATTAATTACTAAAAATTTTGTGTTGTGAATTGGGAAAAATAAATTACATGTTTTTAATCATAACTTTCAAATTGTGTGAATAGGTACCTTTTATTTTTGGACATTGAATAGTAACTTCAGTAATTATTTCTATTTACCACATTTAACGGTTAAATTAGGTAAAAAAGGTAAAAATAATATTATAATAATATAAAACTACCCTAACACATGTCATAATATTATTGGATGAGTAATGGGAGACCAAAAAAATCCTTAGGCTAAACGTTTGGCATTTGGGAACCACCTGGGTGTAATAATGACATGTTATAATAATTAATTTAAAGTAAACAGAAATATAAAATAAACATGTATCTTCTTAATAAAACAATTTTAAGGTATGATTATATAATTGATCTCTTTGACTATAAAAATTAATTATAAAGATAAAATAATATCATACATCATTGTATTTTATTTATAATTTTTATACATTAAATAAATAATTCATTTATGACACAATGATGATGTAGTGATTACCTTATTAATAATTGATTCAAATAAGTGATATTAGAAATATTAAAATAAATGTTATTTGAAAATTTTGATTCAATCCACGAATTTTCTGGATTATTATGACATGATATATTTTATTTAATTTAGTTTTTTCAAATGAATCTAGTTTTTATGACTTTAACAAAAATAAATTACTAAATAGTGTCTAAATTGACATAAATGAGTTTTTAAAAAATTACTATTTTATTAAATGATATAATTTTCATAAAAATATAATACTCATCCAAATGAATTATATAATACTAAAAATTTTATTAAATATCCACTTTAGGTTCTCTTGTCATTTTATAGTAACTATATTAACCATGTAGTGTAAAAATACAAGAAGACATGGTAAGAGTTAATTTAATTAACTAAGGGTTAAAGCCAAAAGATAAGTTTAAATTTGTGACCTAAACTTGTCTAAAACCAATTTTTTTAGAATATTTCGACCCATTATTATCTTATCCTAGAAATATATCACTTTGTTCTATTATAATTTGAAAATCAATTTATAATAAAATAATATTTCAAGACTTTCCTAAACTGCCCCTCCTCCCTCTTATAAAAGGCCACCACCTCTACCCACTTACTCGCACCTATAAACCCCTTGTATCGCCCAAATTATGATCAAATAAGATCCCCAAATCCTTCAATTCCTCCTATAATCATTACCTTGGATAGAAGGAAACTCAAGGAAGCCTCTTGTCTCAAATCAAAAGGAGTTACCCGATTTAGAGGTAACGGCTTCTCTCAAGCTCCTTTCATTTATTTTCCTTCTCCAACCTCATAAACTCTATTTATTCCATTATTTTATAATAAAAATAGTATAATAACTATACTAGTATGTTTTTATGATAAATTGTTTAACTACACTTACACAAACCTCTATCTAATGGATATAGAACATATTGTTTCTGTGTACGGAGAACTACTGCCTCATGAAAGAATGATTGTTCAATTTTTTCCTACCACCTATAATGGTGGCCATTATGATGAATATATATTTATATATGATATATATAATATTTATATTGTCTCTATTCTTCTATAATTTTTATTTACAATATACCTTTATGCTTTCTGTAATGTGTAAATATGATAATTTCATATTAGGAAATGTGGACTACCGCCCCCTCGAAGTGATATGACTTATTCATGCCATACATGGAACGTATAAAGGATAGTGTTAATGAAATTATATAATATATATATAACATAAATATAACATAAATATTATACTATAATTATAATATACCTATGTATCATTTAGTTTTCATTCCTTTAATATGACAAACAAATGAAAGTAGCGTTTATGCATACGTACGGCCTACCATATCCATGAATGGTACCTTTCATTTCTTATCTCCAAATGTTATGGAATATTATAAATGTATATATATTGGATATATATGATATTTAAATCATGAATATCATTTATTAGATAATGTACTTATGACCACATGGAAAATTTTTGTCAAAACACTTTAATTTTTTACTCAAGTACCGAACATTGAAAAAACATCCAATGTGAACTCAAATAATTAACTAGTTGTTATAACATGGTAATAAGTGATATAAAATTAATTATAAACTTAAATGAGGTTATTAAGTGAGTATAAAAGTAAGTTTATTATTTAGGAAATTAAAGAATGAACGAGACATGTTGAACTCAAGGTAAGGGACTTCATCTCAATCTCCTTTCATTGAGGCATATTTTGATAATATACACCACCTTATTTTATACAGTTTATAATAAACCCTTTTACATTTACATAAAAGGGAATATTTTTTCTATGAATCATTTTACTAAATGACAAAATGTAATTTTCTTAACATATGTGGTGACAATGACTTCTCTGTTGTCGTAATCGTTGTTCGATATTTAGCTTCCTCTATAAGTATTAATATTTTTTAAAATGAAAAACAAATACCTTATTCCCTTTTTGGGTATTCTGTTATCATAAATGGTTTTTAAATTGTATTGACTATTTCAATATCTTGAAATCATTTCTTGTGATTAAAAATGAAATTTTATGATTGAAATGTTCATAATTGAAATCTTTTATGTGATATGGTTATATAATGGTACTTGGACATTTGATGAGTGGTTACATGATAAACCAAAGATGGGTGGCTATGTGATAAACCAAAGAGGTAGGTTTCTTGATAAACCAAGGATGGGAGGTTACATTATAACCTCTAATGCATTGGGTATTTAAGTCAGTTGTATGTCTATTCCATTTGTAAAAATGATTTGTGAAAGCCAATCGTATGGTTATTCCATTTAAGTATGATTATGTCCTAAGTTACCTTTTATATGTTATGTGTGATTTATATGGGTTTTATGGTAATATTTTTGTAACAAAAGTGTGATCAATGAGCTTATATTTAGGGAATAGTATTTACTACTTCCTAAAGGTAAAAATTATTACTTTATGATAAAGTATTGATGGTTTACATGTTTTCACAAGGCTAATAGTTTTCCTTCTTTATCTATCTCTTACTAAGAATTTTATGCACATCCTATATTTTGAAAACAAATTCACAAGACTTAAAGAAGAATGGAGTAAAGTATGGGATCAAGGAAAAGTTATGCTATTTAAACATGAAATAAACCATGATTATTTTTAAAAAGTTTTTGTTTAATAGAAAAATTGGATAGTGAGTATAATTGTCTACTTGTAATATTTATTTTGGTATGTATGAGTTATGACCTAATTATTTAAATCTCTAAACCTTAAAATATCCTATATGTTAATTAAATTAAAATTGTTGTCTTATCTCAAGATTATGTAATGTTTAAAGTCAGGGCCTTATAGTTGGTATCAGATGTCTGTTTAGATAAATTTAAGATTTATAATATTGTTAGTAGAATATCCATAAAATATTTTTACTTTATGGTAAAATTGAAATGATATAGAAGAAATAGGGTAGTTGTGCTGGGAAGACATACATAGGTAAATAACCTTCAAAATCAATATCCTGAGATGGTAGAAATCGTAACTGAATAGTTTTTTGTTGTGACGGATCATTTAACTCAAGAAATAAATGGTGGTGGTGTCCATGCACGAGATCAACCAGACCAACCACAGAGGAATATATCGATAGTGGATCATTTCATGAGGCAACATCCACCATCATTTAGAGGATCATCGGACCCTATGCAAACTGAAGGGTGGATTAAAGCACCAGAAATTATTTTTGATGTAATGAAGTATTCAGAAAATTAAATGTTTAGTCTTTATTTTTATCATTTTGAAGGTGAAGTCGATCAGTGGTGGTCAATGATTAAAAATATCAGAGGAAGTGAAGAGATTTACGCCAAGGAATGGGATGAATTTACAAATATATTCCTTCAGAAATATTTTCCTAAGGATGTTCAAGTTAGGATAGAAAATAAATTATTGGAATTAAAGCAAAAGGTGGAATATTATGTTGTTGCATATTAAGAAAATTTCACCCATTTTTCATGGTACATCCCAATTTTTATCTAAGATATTGATAGTAAGATAAATCATCTTTACTTATCATTAAAGCTGAAATATCGAAGGGCCTTAGCTTACCATGAGTTCAAAATCTATGAGAAACTTGTCTGATGTGATAAGAAGGTATAAATAGAGTTTTTTTATGATCATGTGTTCCATGTGAGAAAAAAAAGGAAGTGATCTTATTGGCAAGAAATGGGAAATAATTCATCAAAGAAGCCTTGAGGTAAGAAAACTAAATTTTCAACTTGTGATAACTGTGGTAAAAAGCATCCTAGAAAATGTATCTCAAAGTCCAGTAAGTGATTCCAATGTGGTTGGACTGGTCATATTGCTCATAACTATAAAGAAGATGACCAGGCATGCAATAAAAAACTAGAGGTAAGATGTTTCAATTGTAATTAGTTAAGAAATTATGCCAATGTGTGTCCAAAGTTGATTACCCAAGGTGGAAACCAGTAGTATAGAAAATATAAGGGCATGGAAACATCATTTTTTACTACTACGGTTGATGTGGTACTGTCAAATGAAGTGGTGACATAAATGATGAATTTTTTATCTATAGTGATGCAACATTTAAAGGACCCTATTGTGTCCTAATAAAAAATGATCAGGTAATTTCTTATATTATACGTCATTTGAAACCTCATGAGTTAAATTACCCTACACATGATTTGTAATTAACTGCTATTTTTTTCTTTAAATATTTGAAGGCATCATTTTTATGGCATAAAGTGTGAAATATATATTGATCACAAAAGTTTGAACTATATATTCACTCCAAAATAATTAAACATGAGGCAGAAGATATGGATGTAATTAATAAAGGATTATGATTTCACAATTCATTAACATCTAGGAAAGGAAAATAAAGTGGTTGACACTTTGAGTCGAAAGAGTAATGCTACATTAATCATGATACGTTTTGGAATGAGATCCTTTGGTTATTGATTTGATGAATTTTGGATTAGAAGTTGTTGGTTCAGGGAATTAATATATTTTGTTTTAGGTGGTAATGAAATCATCTCTATCATATTTAATTAATAAAGCATAGAAAGAAGATAGTGAGTTCTGGAAAAATATATAATTTGTTCAGAATGGTAAGTTACCTGAATTTAACACTGATAAAGATTGTTTTTTGAGGTTTGGAAAGAGATTATGTGAGCTTTGTGATTCACAATTGAAGAAAGAGTTGTTATGTGAAGCTCATAGTTCTCCATTTTCAATTCATCCTAAAATTACAAAGATGTATAGAGATATTTGGGAGTATTACATGTGGGATAGAATGAAAAGAGATATTGTAGACTTTATTGTGAAGTGTTTTATTTGTCAGTAGGTTAAAGAAGAATAGCAGTTACCGAAAGGGATTCTTCAACATTTTCTAGTGCTGGAGAAAAAATGGGAAAATATATCCATGGATTTCATAGTGGGTATACTTATAACTTTTGGAAAATCCTTCAGAAGTCGTTGGGAACTGAATTAAATTTTAGTACATCTTTTCATCCTCAATTAGATGGGAAGACATAATGAAAAATTCGGAATTTGGATGATATGCTACGTGCTTGTTTAGTGTATTACCAAGGAATTTGGGATTAACATATTTATTTAGTTAAGTTTTATTATAATAATATTTTTCATTTCAATATACAAATGGAACCATTTGAAAAATTATATGGAAATCGTTATCAAACTCCATATTTTTGGGATGAAGTAGGTGAAAGAAAGTTGATGGGACTAGAATTGGTAGAAGAGATGGTAGAAAAAGTTCAGTTGATTAAGAAGCACATTTGGACATCTCAGAAAAGGAAGAAAAGTTATACCGATAACCAGAGGAAGGATCTTTATTTTGAGGTAGGTGATCACGTTTTTCTCAAAGTTTCACTATGGAAGAGTGTGATGCATTTTGGTAAGAAAGGGAAACTAAGTCCGCAGTTCATTGGACCCTATGAAATTATGATGAAATTTGGATCATTTTTATATAGAGTGGATTTACCTCCGATTTTATCTCAGGTACACAATGTTTTTATTGTTTCAATATTAATAAATTATATTCCAGATCCATCTCATGTTTTGAGTCCAAAGATAGTTCAGTTGAAAGAAAATATTTCTTATAATAAAACTGCAGGTACAGAATCTTGAACCTAGAGAAAACGTGTTGTATAATAAGTTGATTCATCAGGTAAAGGTTTTGTGGAAAAATCATATGGTTGAAAAGGCAACATGGGAATCTGAAAATGCTATGAGGGAGAAATACCCTCACTTATTTGATAAGTAAATAAAATTGCAGAGGGGGGGAGGATTCAACTTCCCAGGTATTTATAGAATAATACATTATCAAATATATTAATATTTATTAATAATCTATTAATTTTATGTTAAGGGGAATCTTTTTCTGATAGTGTAATCGACACGCAACAACGGTTTTCTCTGAAATCTTTCATTTCACAAAATATTGAGTTATACTGAAAAATAATACAATAACATTATTATTATTTTAAATGGTTGTTAACACCTAGACATTATATTGGAAGGAATGAATAGAACTAGATATAATATGATTACACAAGTTTTTTAAATGTTTTTAAATTTATCCAAAAAAAAATTAGAGTCTTAAAATGAGAATGAATCCAATTTTAAGCATAAAATACACTAATATTTTTTAAAAGGTCATTTTACCGTCTTTTGATTGCATACCCTTTTAAATATATCTTTCTTCACTTTTATATAATATATTTGAAAAACTAAACTTATTATTTGAAAGGGGGACATAAAAATTTACTTTGGTTTAATTTTTTTATTTTTATGATAAAATTCATTTTTTAATGAATAGTGAAAAATACTACATTTTAATTCAAAATTGTCTTTTCGTCTCATTTATTTATATTGTTATATTATCTTTTTAATTCACTTTAAATTATAATTGGATTATTTTTTTATCATTTAATCCAATTTTGGTCATTGGATGTAATTTTACATTTAAATTGGACATAAACACATGTCAATCTTTTGATAGTTTTTACTTCTTAAAAACCTTCTTTCTAGTTTTGACAATGGGAATTAATTTTAAATTAATTAATAAAATTTATGTATTCTGAAATTGGAAAATTGGATTCAATATTTGGAATCATAAGGTCCAAATTTTGTAAATAGGTACCTTTTATTTTTGGACATTATGAATATTAAATTCAGTAATTATTTTTATTTACCACAGTTAAAGGGTAAATTAGGTAAATAAGGATAAAAATAATATTATAATAATATAAAACTACCCTAAAAAATTTCCTAATGTTATTTTATGAGTTTTGGTGACCAAAAAAATCCTTAGGATGAACTTTTTCCATTTGGTAACCACTTGGGTGTGATAATGACATGTTATAATAATAAATTTAATGTAAAGAGAAATAAAACATAAACATGTATCTTTTTACTAAAACAATTTTAAGTTAGGTTATATAATTGATATATTTTACTATAAATATTCATTATAAAGATAAAAATATTTCATACATCATGGTATTTTATTTATAATTTTTATACATTAAATAAATTTATTTATTTTTGATACAATGACGATGTAGTGATTACCTTATTAATAAATGATTCAAATAAATGATATCATAAATATTAAAATAAATTTAATTCTAAAATTTTGATGTCATGCACGAATTTTTTGGATTATTATGACATGTAATAATTTATTTAATGTAGTTTTTCTAAATGAATCAATTTTTTCTGACTTTAACAAAAATCAATTACTAAATAGTGTCAAAATTGACAAAAATGAGTTTTTAAAACAAATACTTTTTGACTAAATGATATAATAGTAATAAAAATATAATATTCTTTAAAATGAATTATATAATGATAAAATTTTCATTAATTATCCACATGAGGTTCTCTTGAAATTTTATAGTAACTACATTAACCATATAGTGTAAAAATATAAGAAGACGTGATAAAAGTTAATTTATTTAACTAAGGGTTAAAGCCAAAAGATAAGGATAAATTTGTGACCTAAACTTGTTTAAAATCAATTATTTGAGAGAATTTCAACCCATCCTCTTCTTATCCTATAAATATATCACTTTGGATCTATTATAATTCGAAAATCAATTTATAATAAAATAATATTTCAAGAGTTTCCTAAAGTGACCCTCCTCCCTCTTATAAAAGGCCACCACCTCTACCCACATACTCACACATCTCAATACCATTGGATTACCAAAATTATGCTAAAATAAGCTTCTAACATCCCTAAATTCCTCCTATAATCCTTACCTTTGGCAGAAGGTAACTCAAATAGGGCTTTTGGCTCAAATCAACAGGAGTTACCCTATTTAGAGGTAACAGCTTCTCTCAAGATCCTTTCATTTATTTTCACTCTCCAACCCCCTAACCTCTATTTATTCCATTATTTTGTAAAAAAACAAGTATACTAAATTTAAAAAGATTTTGTTATTATAAGGGTTCTACCTACACTTATACACACCTCTATCTAATAGATATAGAACATATTGTTTCTGTGTACGGCAAACTATTGCCTTACGAAATGGTGATTGTTCAATTTTCTCTTACCACCTCTCATACTAGCCAATATGATGGAACTGTATTTTTATATTATATATATTATATAAATATTGTCTCTGTGCTTCTGTAACTTTTATTTACAACATACCTTTATTTTTTCCATAATGTGTAAATATGATAATTTCATTTGAGAAGTGCGGACTACTGCCCCTCAAAGTGATATGACTCGTTCATGCCATACATGGAACGTATAAAGGATGGGGTTAATGAACTTATATAACATATATAACATATATATATTATACTGGAATTATAATATAACTATGTATAATTTATTTTTCATTCTTTTAATATGACAAAGAAATTAAAGTAGCACTCACCTGTACGTACGGCCTACCGTCTCCATGAATGGTGCTTTTAATTTCTTATCTCCAAATGTTTTGGACTATTATAAATACATATATATTGGATATATATATATGATATTTAAATCTGGAATATCATTCTATTGATAATCTAATTATGACCACACGGACAATTTTCATAAAAACACTTTCATTTTTTCTCAAGTACCGAACATCGACAAAACATTTGATATGAACTCAAATAATTAACTAATTGTTATAAAATAGTAATAAGTGATATAAAATGTATTATAAACTTGAAAAATATTTTGAATCAACTATAAATTAACTTAAGTTTATTAGTCATGAAATTAAAGAATAAATTAGACAAGTCGGACTCAATATAAGGGAATTCATCTCAATCTCATTTCATTGAGTCGTATTAGGTTAATATACACCACATTCTTTTATAAAGTGTATAGTAAACCCATTTGACTTTTAATTCAATGGGAATATTTTTTCAACAGATCATTTTACTAAACAAAAAAAAGGAATGTTTTTAACATTTTTGGGGACAACAACTTCTCTGTCGTCATAACCGTTATTTGATATTTGGATTCCTCTATAAGACTTAATATTTTTTTAAATGAAAATGAAATATGTTATTCCCTTTTTTGGGTATTTTGGTATGGAAAATGGTTTTCAAAGTGGATTGAATATTTCAATATTTTGAAATGATTTCTTGTGATTGAAAATGAAATTCTATGAGTGAAATGTTCATAATTGCAATCTTTTATGTGTTATAGTTATATAATGGTACTTGGACATTTGACGGGTGGATACATAATAAACCAAAGATGGGTGGTTACATGATAAACCAAATATGGGTGGTTTTGTGATAAATCAAGTTTGGGTGGTTACGTTATAACCTTCAATACATCGGGTATGTGTAACAACCCGATATTTTATGAGAATTATTCTTTTTAATTTCATTGATGTCTTGTGTTGTACGCTAAACCAAATTTATCTTGTTCTATACACAACACCGTATTAGCTTGCAGTATACGCAACACTATTCTTGGCTCGTGTTACATACAATTTCAAGTTCGTTTTGTAGAAATTATTCTATGCAACATTAAGTATATATTTTGTTTAATGTATAAATGAAATAAGTTTTGATTATGTTATATGCAACAACAAAGGGAGCTTTCACTACACGCAACCTTGACTTAGCTTGCGTTACACGCAATCGCGACCTTTCTCGATAGTGTGTGTAGTACGCAATACCAGGTTTCACTAAACAATGATATATTGTAATAATATTATTATGTACCAGCCATTATTAATAGTATTAACTAAATTTTGAATTTTATAACATTATTATTCATCTTACACATTTTCTAGAACATCGTATGAGAACAAAATAATTTTTTCGGGTAAAATAAGTATTTTTAAAAAAATGTAGTTTTTCCGCCTTTTGATGGCACACCCACTTTAAATCTAGTTTTTGACATGTTTATAAGTTCAATTTGACAAAATAAAATTCTTCTTTGGAATCAGGATATAAAAATTTACTTTGGAAAAAAAATTCATATTATTCTGATAACTTTCATATTTTAATGAATAGTAAAAACACGCTATATTTTAATTAAAAAAAACTTTTTTCATCATAATAATTTATGTGGTTAAATTATAATATTTAATGGTATAAGAGTATAAATAGAATATATTTTTACCATTTAATATAATTTATGTCATTAGCATTGATTTTACATTTAATTCATAGGTAAAATCATTTCAATCTTTTGCAATGTTTCACTACTGGAAAACTAACCTATACCAACGGTTTGGAACCGTTGGTATAGGACTCCAAACCATTGGTATAGCCTATACCAATGGTTTGGAGAACCATTTCCAAGTAAGTCGTTGGGATAGGTCTATACCAACAATTTTGGGAAAAACCTTGGTATATACCTATACCAACGGTTTCCAAACCGTTGTAACAATTAATATGAAAATGTATACCAACGGTTATGGAACCATTGGTATATGTATTTAAAAAAAAAAAATCCACGAGGATTTGATCCCAGGACCCCTACTTTATCATTGAATTACCTAACCACTAACCTAACATAACTTTTGTGAACATAATTACATAAATATATATATGTATTCGCATAATTATTTTAAATTTTGATATATATAATGTTCTCGGTAAGAAGATCTGATAAAAAATAAAAGGACTTATCCCAACGGTTGTCAAAACCATTGGGATAGGTCCTCTGATTCTGGGGTGATGTTGGTTTATTGGGTGACCTTTCCCAACGATTTGGCCAAACCGTTGGGATAGGTATACCCTTTCCTAACGGTATGGCCAAACCCTTGGGAAAATTCCTCTCAAAGTGGGATTTCCCAATGGTTTGGCCAAAAAATTGGGAAAGGGGACCTATACCAACAGTTTTTACAAACCATTGGTATAGAAGCATTGGGAAAGGTCAGATTTCCAGTAGTGTTTTAACTTTTAAAACTCGTTTTCTTAACAACGGGATTAATTTTAAATTAATTTCTACAACTTCTGTGATTTGAATTAGAAAAAATGGATTCCATATTTGGAATCATTAGGTCCAAATTTTTTTAATTGGCTACTTTTTATTTTTGGGCACTATGAATAGTAACTACGGTAAATTTTATTTACCATAGTTAAAGGTAAATCGGCTAATTGAGGATACATATAATATTATAAAATTACCCTAAAACTTGTCTTAATATAATTGGATGATTATATTTTTTCCTATGGCATATTTTTGAAGAAATGGAATCCATTGGAACCCACTTGGATGTTATTAAGACCTTTAATTTATTTTATTTAAAAAAAGTGAAATATGTCTCACTCAAACTTTAATAATTAAACTATTTTTAATATAAAGTTATACAGAATATAAATTCGGTTATAAATACTCATTTTAAAGCTAAAATGTTTTTATTTATCATGGTAATTTATTTGTAATTTTTAAGAATTATTTATTTACCTTATTAGCTTATACATTAATGATGCAGAAATTATTTATTTAGTGAAAAATCAATAATATTGTTTTTATTGAAAACATAATACACATAAAAAAGGCACAAAAACCTAAACAATACTAATTTGTAGTTTATATATAAACTATAAGCATCTGGTGGCCTAATTGGTGACCATTTGGACCCTTATAAATAATATTATGACACTTATATTATTTTATTTTAAATGATTCCAAAGTTGTCACCTTCATAATTTGATAAATATAACAATGTACATGTTGTTATTTTAAGATGATAAATTCTAGTAAAAGTATTATTATAAAATCTATGAGATTTATCTTCATCATTGTATTTTATTTTTAATTTTTATACAACAAATAAGTATATTAAATAATTATACAAAAAATTTGTACTAATTATTTTATTAAGAGATATACCAAATAAATGGTTTTAAAAATATTACAATAAATATTATATGAACTATTTAATGTGCTCCAAGAATTTTCTAGATATATTTGACATGTTAGGAATCTATTTAATATTTTTTTTAGAATATATCTTCTGTGTGGGTTTTATTTAAATTAAAATAAAGGAATAATGTCAAAATTGACACTATAGTTATTTTATAAAAGTAACATATTATAAAATTGTTTAAAAATCACAAAAATATTTAAAAATTATAAATTAAAATTTATATGGTCTAAAATGTCAAAACAAATTAAATTATGGACAATTAAAAACACATAAGTAATTATTTATAATAATTTAAAAATTAGAATCTTATTACCACAAATAAAATTAAATAGATTAAATAAGGATAAATCAAGTTGATAATGTTTAAAATAAATTCCCAACATGTCTAAATTTTATTTTTTTTATGAGATTACAATCCTATCTCATCTAATATTTGTATTTGAGTCATTTTTGGAAGTTTTTAAGTGAGGTTTAATTTATTATAAATTAATATTTCTTATGTTACCAAAGGTGCCCCTCTCCTCCCTTATAAAAAGGGCACCCCTTCCCTCTTCTCTTCACACCCTTCTGAGCCTTTAAGCTCAGCCAACCCCTACCAATTCCTCTTATCAACCTATTTATTTATATCATAGAGGTTAGGTTCTTCTCAAAATACCAACTTTAGTGCCCTAAGAAGATGTTTAAAGGAGGTGCGTTGAGGAAGAGGTAATCTCTTCTACCGACTCTTTCAAGTTTCTTTCTTCTTCTACTTCCTCTTAATTAGTTGTTTCATTATAAAGTAATAACATAAGTATTAATTATATAATGATATGTTATTATAAATATGAAACAACCCTATTTAACCTTCTATCCATCCTAAGAAAAATGAAATCACCGCATGTGTGTACGTACGGAATACCGTCTCCACGCCGTGGTGTAATCTATTTTTCCACCACCACCTTACTTTGATGGGTATAATGGTGTAAAGAATTACTATATATGGTTAATATAACATCATACGGATTCTTAGATATTATATCATCCACTCCAATTCAATTCAATAATTATGGGAACGATATCATCGCTCATGCGTACGTACAGATTAGCATCTCCACGATGCGATGAGATTCATTCTCCATGTTAACCACTCAAGAATGATTATAAAGTATATATAATGAATAATAATGAAAAATATGAAATGATAAATCTAATAGATTTATTTATATATATATATATATATCATCTACTTACTTCCATTCAAGTAAATAAGGAAAGGAAAACATCGTTCATGCGTACGTACGGCCTATGGTCTCCATGAACAGTGTATTTCATTTCATTTATCTATCTATTATATATATATATATATACTGAATATATATGATATATAAATCATGATTTACATTCTTTAAGTAATTAAATAATGATATAAGTAATAATAATATCAATAACAACAAGTCCAAACATGTACGATAAATAAAACGATTTTACCCAAATCGCTACTTTAACATGGAATTTACAAAATAATGGGCAATATGAAGTCATAAGTGAACCATATATGATATCATAACAATGAATATGATTCTGTAATAATTCAATGACATTATATAAATCATTATACAGGAGTTTTGGATACGTACGAAGCATATCAGACCTAAGGTAAGGGATAATTATTCCAATCTCGTTCTTATCTGAGATTTATTATTCATAAGTAGTTACTGGGGTTATATTTTTCATACATGTCCATAAACTGTTTTTCATAAATTGTTTAATATTCTTCCATGTATTTTTAAATTCATGTTTACCCTTCTTTGACTTTTACTTTGTGTAATGGATGGAATCTTTCTTTTGTTTACCAAACGTGGTACTTTTTGACTTTTCCATTAAAAGTACGATGAGAATGTTTTTTTAACTTAGATGGCGTGAACGGAATTTTAAGTTTTCATAACTCCTTATTTTCATGAAGCTCACTCTACAATATTTCATGATTATTTTCAACAAAATTCTTTTATTTTAAAATATTATGGTATTTTTTAAAAGAAAATGATTTTTAAGAAGAAAGGATATTTTCCTCAAGAATTTGTTTCACGTGTTTTATCAAAACTATTTTCCATCTAAGATGACATTATTTAGCATGTTTATGTTTCAAGTAAAATATGTCTATTATTTACATGGTTTTATTATTCTTATGATGAAATGATATCTATTTTTTTATATGCATTATGTTATGATGGAATGATGTTTATGAAACCCATTTTATTCTTTGGGTTATGATGAATGATTTATGTTAATTTTGTGGCACAAGTAAGAATTATTTCATTATGAGATGGGTGGGACCTATATCTCCCTCTAATTCATTAGGTAAAGATTTATATCACATGAGAAAGACATGGCTCGAACAGTAAGTTAATTTGGTTCAGTGTTATAGGACCGGAACGAGGAGTGAACTCGATTCATAAAGGGACTTTGTCCACTAAGATGGTCTTGGAAGCAATACCTTGGCTACTATGGAAATAATATCATGTGATTAATGGTTTTCCAGAATTACATGTTTTATTTCCATGATATTTTATCATGATTGATGATCCATTATGATCTATGCCCTACGTACTGCCATTTTTCATGTCATTGCTCAAGATTTTGATGTTTAAATATTATGTTCATGTTTTTAAGTTCAAATGTATATGGTTTGTTTTATTTTCTCCATGCTTAAACTTACTGATCATTTGAGCTCACCCTTTATATGTTTTCTTTTACCTAGGTTATAAATAAAGGATTTAGGTAAGAAAACAAAAGTGGAAGATCTTTATGGGAGATGTTGAAGATCTTTCACCATGATTAGAAGATTATGTTCCGAGTTTCCAAAGACACTAAACTATTACAGTCCTTGAGTGTTGGTTTTTGTTATGTATTAAGTATTCCTCAAAATTAATGTAATGTCTATGTACATAAAACTTGGGTCTCTACAGTTTGTATCAGAGGAAAAGGAGGTAGGAATGAATTCGATCCTTGGGAACTCTCACATGTGAGCGTTGGACGAAGCATGGATCTCCACCCAAGGGATTCTTGAGGAAATGGCTGCCACTGGGGATAGTGTTGTGTCCCGTCCAGGGGGTGTAGCCACCCATGGAGTTCCCTAATAGGTATCAATTGTAGTCCACTGTAAGTAATTCCAGACCGCTACAGTTGGTATCAGACGAAAGGTTTAGTTAACCTTTGGAAACTAGGATTCAAAAAACTTTAGTGATATCCCTAGATATATTTCTAAGGAATGTCTAAGGATGTCCCTATGGTTTAGTATAACTATAGTTTACAGTCCTAAAATTATTTTTACAATCTAGGGTGAACCTAAGATGTCATGGATTAAATAATGCGTGATAAGTTAGACGTCCCATAAGTGAATTTTTATGATTATGTGGTTCCTCATTATCTTAAATGTTTCTTACACAATGGTTTTTGGTTTTAGTCAATGAAGGGAACTAGAAGGAATGGGGTAAACATTAAATATAATGGAAAAATTAGTGACTATGAGCAACAAAATTGCATAATGCCTAGAAAGAAAGATTTTTTGATTATGCCGAATCAGTCATCGTGATATATGATTAACAAGGTGAACTTTAGTGGTATTCCTAATTCATCAAATAAGTGGAAGATGAACTTTTATGCATGTTCGCATGTTGTGGAGCATAGAGAATGGAATATTGATATTTCTAAATAAGTGAAGAAGAACCTTGATGAATACATAAAATGGAGGGGAAGATGTTATGTGTGTGGAGAAAAGGGTCATAGAGTGACAGACTGTTATGGAGTTCAATGTCTTATCTGTGGAGAACATGGGCATTACCCAACTCAGTGCCCTGACCTAAGAGGTTACTTCTAAATCAAGGATGGACGTATTCCATGACAATCAATGAAGAGGATGGATTGAAGTGTTTATGTATTGGTATTCAAGAATAATGTTGTTGAGGTACTTTTATGGTATATTGAAATATCTATGTATTGGTTAATTGTGGTTTTTCATAAGAATATGGCATCTGTAACCATGAAAAGTGATTGAAATATTTTTGGAAAGCAGATGATACGCGCATAATGAAGGGATAAAGAGAAAATAGTATGTTTGATAGTATTCATGAGCTCATGGCTAATATAAGGAAAAAGTGATATCATGGTTTGAGTATAATGAATTTTTGTGATTTTGATATGTGGAAAGAGATCACTTTTGACAGAATTCATGTTTTCACTAAGGTTCAATGGGTATTCATTTTTCAAGAAAATACAACATTAAGTTATTCACATGTTTGGAATGCGATCAACAAGATATATCTTGTGATATATGAGGGATAAATGATGGTATTCATGTACTTGTTATATGAACTTTTTTGTAATCGTTCTCTTTATACTATGAATTTGGAAAGAAGTATTTTGGATCATCCTAAAGATTGGAATGGATTATGTTGAACATAAGTTAGTATTGTTTAAGGCTAGAACTTTTTCGATATTATTGATGGGATGCTATAATAATGTAGTTTTAGAAAAGGACAACCTGCAGGATGGGCGACAACTCGTCGCATCGGACAAGGATGCGGGAATCGAACCCACAACCGAGGTGAGACAAGAATTTATCGCATACCACGGGCCTACAGGAAGTCACTGGTTAGTAGAAACTAGTTTTATTTTATTAATCGGTATGATAGATGAAGTATAAGTCCATTTTTGGAATCATATACGATTAATCTCAGCATAGATGGACTTATGTATATTTAATAAATTGTGCTAAACTTTTTGCGATAGAAACAGATGTAATTACCTATCATTCTATCGCATGATCTGCTAACACTTCACTAATGACAAATTCAACTTCATTTCTTTAAGAGATGAAGTGTAAATTGTTCAAGGCACGAACAACAGTGAGATTTTACCAAAATCAAGTAAGTATTCAACAATTTTTCAACATTAGGGAAATGATCTTGAGAAATAAAAACGTTGTCCTAGTGTCCTTATATCCGATGAATCAGATGGTACCTTAAATCATCACAAATTTATGGCTTTGTGATTATTGTATTTTCATATTCATGTCCTCTACCACTCTCTATCAGAACTTGATGCTAAGATTTTTCTTCCATATCCATATTTCCACCTATGTTCTCCTTTGTGGAAACTCAGTGATGTGTTAATTTGGGTAACCATTATGTTTCATACTTCACTTTTTAAAATTAAGTTTTAGTATTCCTTTTTACGATGTGGGTTTTATGAAATAAACTTTCAAGTAGTAAACCATTTACAACCCCGACAAATTTTGAGGGTGAAATTCATTTTAAGGGGGGTAGAATGTAACAACCCAAGATTTTATGAGAATTATTCTTTTCAATTTCATTGATGTCTTGTTTTGTGTGCTACACCAAATTTATCTTGTCCTATAGGCAACACCGTATTAGCTTACAGTATACGCAACAGTGTTCTTGGCTCGTGTTACACACAATTTCAAGTTTGTTTTGTAGAAATTATTCTACGCAACATTAAGTATAGATTTTGTTTAATGTATAAATGAAATAAGTTTTTATTATGTTATACGCAACAACAAAGGGAGCTTTCACTACGCGCAACCTTTACTTGGCTTGCGTTACACGCAATCACGACTTTCCTCGATAGCGTTTGTAGTACGCAATACCGGGTTTCACTAAACAATGATATATTGTAATAATATTATTATGGACTAGACATTATGAATAGTATTAACTAAATTTTGAATTTTATAACATTATTATTCATCTTACAAATTTTCTAGAACATTGTATGAGAACAAAATAAATGTTTTAGGTAAAATAAGTATTTTTAAAAAAATACAATTTTGCAGCCTTTTGATGGCGCACCCACTTTAAATCTAGTTTTTGACATTTTTATAAGTTCAATTTGACAAAATAAAATTATTCTTTTGAATCAAGATATAAAAATTTACTTTGGCTAAATTTTTCATATTATTCTGATAACTTTCATATTTTAATGAATAGTAAAAACACGCTATATTTTAATTAAAAACAACTTTTTTCATTGTTATAATTTATATAGCTAATTTATAATATTGAATGGTTTTAAAGTATAAATAGAATAAATTTTTACCACTTAATATAACTTATGTCATTAGCATTGATTTTACATTGAATTCATAGGTAAAATCATTTCAATCTTTTCCAATGTTTTAACTTTTAAAACCTGTTTTCTTAACAACGGGATTAATTTTAAATTAATTTCTGAAACTTCTGTGATTTGAATTAGGTAAAATGGATTCCATATTTGGAATCATTAGGTCCAAATTTTGTTAATAGGATACTTTTTATTTTTGTGCACTATGAATAGTAACTATGGTAAATTTTATTTACCATAGTTAAAGGTAAATCGGGTAATTGAAGGTAAATATAATATTATAAAATTTTCCTAAAACTTGTCTTAATATAATTGGATGATTATATTTCTTCCTATTCCATATTTTTGTCTAAATGGAATCCATTGGAACCCACTTGGATGTGATTAAGACATTTAATTTATTTTATTTAAAAGAAAGTGAAATATGTCTCACTCAAACTTTAATAATTAATCTATTTTTAATATATGGTTATACAGAATATAAATTCGGTTATAAATACTCATTTGAAAGATAAAATGTTTTATTACATGTTGTGATTTTAAGATGATAAATTCGATTAAAAGTATTATTATAAAATCTATGAGATTTATCATCATCAGAGGATTTTATTTTTAATTTTTATTCAATAAATAAGTATATTAAATAATTATACAAAAATGTTTTACTAATTATTTTATTAAGAGATATACCAAATAAATGGTTTTAAAAATATTAAAATAAATAATATATTAACTATTTAATGTGATACACGAATTTTCTAGAAACATTTGACATGTTAGGAATATATTAAATATTTTTTTAGAATATATCATCTGTGTGGATTTTATTTAAATTAAAATAAATGAATAATTTCAAAATTGACACTATTGTTATTTTATAAAACTAACATAGTATAAAGTTGTTTAAAAATCACAAAAATATTTAAAAATTATAAATTGAAATTTATATGGTCGAAAATTTCATAACTTATCCAATTATGGACAATTCACAACACAAAAGTAATTATTTATAACAATTTAAAAATTAGAATCTTATTACCACGAATACAATTAAATAGATTAAATAAGGATAAATCAAGTTGATAATGTTTAAAATAAATTCCCAAAATGTCTAAATTTTATTGATTGATGATATTACAACCCTATATCATCTAATATTCGGATTTGAGTCATTTTTGGAGGTTTTTAAGTGAGGTTGAATTTATTATAAATTAATATTTCTTATGTTACCAAAGGTGCCCCTATCCTCCCTTATAAAAAGGGCACCCCTTCCCTCTTCTCTTCACACCCTTTTAAGCCTTGAAGCTCATCCAACCCCTGACAATTACTCTTATAAACCTCTATATTTATATCATAGAGGTTTTGGTTTTCTCAAAAGACCAACTCTAGTGCCCTAAGAATAATTTTTAAGGAGGTGCGTCGAGGAAGAGGTAATCTCTTCTGCCGACTCTTTCAAGATTTTTTCTTCTTCTACTTCCTCTTCTTTAGTTGTTTAATTATAAATTAATAACATAAGTATTAATTATATACAGATATGTTATTATAAATATTAAACATCCCTATTTCACATTCTATCCATCCTATAGAAAATGAAATCATCGTGCGTGCGTACGTGCGAAATACCGTCTCCACGGTGTGGTGTAATCTGTTTTTCCACCACCACCTTACTTGGATGGGTATAATGGTGTAAAGAATAACTATATATGGTTAATATAACATCATACTGATTCTGAGATATTATATCATCCACTCCAATTCAATTCAATAAGTATGGGAACGATATCATTTCTCGTGCGTACTTACGGATTACCGTCACCACGACGCGATGAGATTCATTCCCCATGTTAACCACTCAAGAATGATTATAAAGTATATATAATGAATAATAATGAAATATATGACATGATAAAGCTACTGGATTTATTTATGTATATATATATCATCTACTTACATCTATTCAAATAAATAAGGAAAGGAAAACATCGTTCATGCTTACGTACAGCCTACCGTCTCCATGACCAGTGTATTTCATTTCATTTATCTATCTATTATATATTAATATATATATATATATTCTGAATATATATGATATATAAATCATGATTTACATTCTAGAAGTAATTAAATCATGATATAAGTAATAATAATATCAAGAACAACAAGTCCAAACACGTACGATAAATAAAACGATTTTACCCAAAACGCTGCTTTAACATGGAATTTACAAAATAATGCATAATATAAAGTCATAAGTAAACCATATATGATATCATAACAATGAATATTATTATTTAATAATTAAATGACATTATTTAAATCATTATACAGGAGGTTCAGATACGTACGAAGCATATCAGACCTAAGGTAAGGGATAATAATTCCAATCTCGTTCTTATCCGAGATTGTTTATTCGTAAGTATTTACTAGGGCTATATTTTTCATCCATGTCCATAAAATGTTTTTCATAAAGTTTTTAATATTCTTCCATGTACATTTAAGTTCATGTTTACCCTTCTTTGACTTTTAATTTGTGTTATGGATGGAATCTTTCTTTTGTTTACCATACGTGGTACTTTTTGACTTTTCCGTTAAAAGTATGATGAGAATGTTTTTTTAACTTATACGGCGTGAACGGATTTTTACGGTTTCATAACTCCTTATTTTCATGAAGATTAATCTAAAAGATTTCATTATTATTTTCAACAAAATACTTTTATTTTAAAATAGAATGGCATTTTTTTAAAGAAATTGATTTTTAAGAAGAAAGGATATTTTCCTCAAGAATTTGTTTTAGGTGTTTTATCAAAACTATTTTCCATATAAGATGAAATTATTTAGCATGTTTATGTTTCAAGTATAATGTATCTATTATTTATATGTTTTTATTATTATTTATGATGAAATGATATCCATTTGTTTTATATGGATTATGTTATGATGGGATGATGTTTATGAAACCCATTTTATTCTTTGGGTTATGATGAATTATTTATGTTTATTTTGTGGCACAAGTAAGAATGATTTAATTATGAGATTGGTGGGACCTATATCTCCCTTCAATTAATTGGGTAAATATTTATATCTCATGAGATAGACATGGATGGAAGGGTAAGTTAATCCGGATCAGTGTTACAGGACTGGAACGAGGAGTGAACTCGATTCATAAAAGGACTTTATCCACTAAGATGGTCTCAGAAGCAATGCCTTGGCTACTATGGAAATAATATCATGTGTGTAATGGTTTTACACAATTACATGTTTTATTCTCATGCTATTTTATCATTATTGATGATCCATTATGATCTATGCCCTACTTACTTCCATGTTTCATGTCATTGCTCAAGATTTTGAAGTTTAAATATTATGTTCATGTTTTCAAGTTCAAATATATATGGTTTGTTTTATTTTATCCATGATTACCCTTAATGAGCATTTGAGCTCACCCTTTATATGTTTTATTTTCCCCAGGATATAAAGAAAGGTTTTAGGTAAGAAAGCAAAAGGGGAAGATCTTTAGGGGAGATGTTGAAGATCTTTCACCATTATTGGAAGATTATGTTCCGAGTTTCCAAAGACACTAAACTATTACGGTCCTTGAGTGTTGGTTTTTTTTATGTATTAAGTATTCCGCAAAATTAATGTAATGTATATGTACATCAATCTTGGGTCTCTACAGTTGGTATCAGAGGAAAAGGAGGTAGGAATGAATCTGATCCTTGGGAACTCTCACATGTGAGCGGTGGACGAAGCATGGATCTCCGCCCAAGGGATTCTTGAGGAAATGGCTGCCACTAGGGATGGTGGTGTGTCTCACCCAGGGGGTGTATGCATCAATAGAGTGCCCTGATAGATATCAATTTTAGTCCACTGGAAGTAATTCCAGACTAATACAGTTGGTATCAGAGGAAAGGTTTAGTTTACCTTTGGAAACTAGGATGTGAAAACTTTAGTGATATCCCTAGATATATTTCTAAGGTATGTATAAGGATGTCCCTAAGGTTTAGTATAACTACAGGTTACAGTCCTAAAATTATTTTTACAACCTAGGGTAAACCTAATATGTCATTTATTAAAGAATGTGTGATAAGGTAGACATCCCATAAGTGACTTTTTATGATTATGTGGTTCCTCATTATCTTAATTGTTTCTTACACAGTGGTTTTTGGTTTTAGTCAATAAAGGAAACCAGAAGGAATTGGGTAAACATTAAATCAAATGGACAAATTGGTGACTATAAGCAACAAAATTGCATAATTCCTAGAAAGAAAGATTTTGTGATTATGCCAAATCAGTCATCGCGATATATGACTAACAAGGTGAACTTTAGTGGTATTCCTAATTCATCAAATAAGAGGAAGATGGACTTTTATGCATGTTCGCATGTTGAGGAGCATAGAGAAAGGAATATTGAGATTTCTAAATAAGGGAAGAAGAACCTTGATGAATACATGAAATGGAGGGGAAGATGTTATCTGTGTGGAGAAAACGTTCATAGAGTGACAGACTGTTATGGAGTTCAATGTCTTATCTGTGGAGAACATTGCAATTACCCAACTCAGTGCCCTGACCTAAGAGGTTACTTCTAAATCAAGGACGGACTTATTCCATGATAATCATTGAGGAGGATGGATTTAAGTGTTTATGTATTGGTATTCAAGAATAATGTTGTTGAGGTGCTTTTATGGTATATTGTAATATCCATGTATTGGTCCATTGTGGTTTTCCCTAAGAATATGGCATTGGTAACCATGAAAATTGATTGAAATATTTTTAGAAAGCAGATGATATGCGCATAATGAAGGGATAAAGAAAAAATAATATGTTTGATAGTATTCATGAGCTCATGACTAATATAAGGACAAAGTGATATCATGGTTTGAGTATGAAGAATTTTTGGGATTTTGGTATGTGGAAAGAGATCACTTTTGACAGCATTCATGTTTTCACTAAGGTTTAATGGGTATTCATTTTTCAAGATAATACAAGATTAATTTATTCACATGTTTGGAATGGGATCAACAAGATATATCTTGTGATATATGAGGGATAAATGATGGTATTCATGTGCTTGTTATATGACCTTTTTAGTAATCGTTCTCTTTATACTATGAGATTATAAAGAAGTATTTTGGATAAGCCTAAAGATTGGAATGGATTATGTTGAACATAAGTTAGTATTGTTTAAGGCTAGAACTTTTTTCGATATTATTGATGGAATGTTATAATAATGTATTTTTAGAAAAAGGACAACATGCAGGACGGGCGACAACCCGTCGCATCGGACAAGGATGCGTGAATCGAACCCACAACTGAAGTGTGACAGGACTTTAGGGAAGTGATATTGAGAACTAAAAACATTTTCCTAGTGTCCTTATATATGATGAATCAGATGGTACCTTAAATCATCACAAATTTATGGCTTTATGATTATTGGCTTTTCATAGCCATGTCCTCTACCACTCTCCATCAGAACTTGATGGTTAGATTTTTCTTCCATATCCATATTTCCACCTATGTTCTCCTTTGTGGAAACCCAGTGATGAGTTAATTTGGGTAACCATTATGTTTTATAGTTCACTGTTTAAAATTAAGTTTTAGTATTCCTTTTTACGATGTGGGTTTTATGAAAGAAACTTTCAAGTAGTAAACCATTTACAACCCCAATAAATTTTGAGGGTGAAATTCATTTTAAGGGGGGTAGAATATAACAACCCCAGATTTTATGAGAATTATTATTTTTAATTTCATTGATGTCTTGTGTTTTAGGCTACACCAAATTTAGCTTGTGTTATAGGAAACACTGTATTAGCTTCCAGTATACGCAACAGTGTTCCTGGCTCGTGTTGCACACAATTTCATGTTTGTTTTGTAGAAATTATTATACGCAACATTAAGTATAGATTTTGTTTAATGTATAAATGAAATAAGTTTTGATTATGGTATATGCAACAACAAAGGAGCTTTCACTATACACAACCTTGACTTGGCTTGCGTTACACGCAATCGTGACCTTCCTCGATAACGTGTGTAGTACGCAATATCGGGTTTCACTAAACAATGATATATTGTAATAATATTTTATGGACTTTCCATTATGAATATTATTAACTAAATTTTTAATTTTATAACATTATTAATCATCTTACACATTTTCTAGAACATCGTATGAGAACAAAATAAATTTTTCGGGTAAAATAAATATTTTTAAAAAAAATGCAGTTTTGTCGCCTTTTGATGGAGCACCCACTTTAAATCTAGTTTTTGACATGTTTATAAGTTAAATTTGAAAAAATAAAATTATTCTTTGGAATCATGATATAAAAATTTACTTTGAATAAATTTTTCATATTATTCTGATAACTTTTATATTTTAATAAATAGTAAAAACACGCTATGTTTTAATTAAAAACAACTTTTTTCATAATAATAATTTATATGTTTAATTCAAAATATTTTATGGTTTTAAAGTATAAATAGAATATATTTTTACCATTTAATATAATTTATGTCATTATCATTGATTTTACATTGAATTCATAGGTAAAATCATTTCAATCTTTTGCAATGTTTTAACTTTTAAAACCCATTTTCTTAACAAAGGGATTAATTTTAAATTAATTTATGCAACTTCTGTGATTTGAATTAGGAAAAATGGATTCCATATTTGGAATCAGTTGGTCCAAATTTCGTTAAAAGGCTACTTTTTATTTTTGGGCACTATGAATAGTAACTACAGTAAATTTTATTTACCATAGTTAAAGGTAAATCGGTTAATTCAGGGTAAGTATAATATTATAAAATCACCCTAACACTTGTCTTAATATAATTGGATGATTATATTTCATCCTATGGCATATTGTTGTCTAAATGGAATCCATTGGAACCCAGTTGGATGTTATTAAGACCTTTAATTTATTTTATTTAAAAGAAAGTGAAATATGTCTCACTCAAAATTTAATAATTAAACTATTTTTAATATAAGGTTATACATAATATAAATTCAGTTATAAATACTCATTTGAAAGATAAAATTTTTTCTTTATCATTGTAATTTATTTTTAATTTTTAAGAATTTTTTATCTACATTATTATCTTATACATTAATGATGCATAAATTATTTATTTAGTAAAAAATCAATAATATAGTTTTTATTGAAATAATAATACAAATCAAAAGGCAGAAAAACCTGACCAGAACATATTGGTAGTGTATATATAAACCCTAATCATACAATGGCTGAATTGATGACCATTTATACCCTTATAAAGAAGATTATGACACTTATATTATTATATTTTAAATGATTCCAAAGTTGTCACCTTCATAATTTAATAAATATAACAATTTACATGTTGTGATTTTAAGATGAAAAAATCGAGTAAAAGTTTTAATATAAAATATATGAGATTTATCTTCATCATAGGATTTTATTTTTAATTTTTATGCAACAAATAAGTATATTAAATAATTATACAAAAATGTTGTACTAGTTATTTTATTAAGAGATATACCAAATAAATGGTTTTAAAAATATTAAAATAAATATTATATGAATTATTTAATGTGATACAAGAATTTTATAGACAAATTTGACATGTTAGGAATCTATTGAATATTTTTTTAGAATATATCCTCTTTTTGGAGTTTTTTTAAATTAAAAAAATGAATAGTTTCAAAATTGACACTATTGTTATTTTATAAAACTAACATATTATAAAATTGTTTAAAAATCACAAAAATATTGAAAAATTATAAATTGAAATTTATATGGTCGAAAATGTCATAAAGTATCCAATTATGGAAAATTCACAACACATAGGTAATTGTTTATAACAATTTAAAAATTAGAATCTTATTACCATAAATAAAATTAAATAGATTAAATAAGGATAAATCAAGTTGATAATGTTTAAAATAAATTCCCAACAAGTATAAATTTTATTTTTTGATGATATTACAACCCTATCTCTTCTAATATTCGGATTTGAGTCATTTTTGGAGGTTTTTAAGTGAGGTTGAATTTTTTATAAATTAATATTTCTTATGTTACCAAAGGTGCTCCTCTCCTCCCTTATAAAAAGGGAACCACTTTTATCTTCTCTTCACACCCTTTTGAGCCTTGAATCTCGGACAAACCCTTCCAATTCCTCTTCTAAACCTCCCTATTTATATCATAGTGGTTCTGGTCTTCTTAAAAGACCAACTCTAGTGCCCTAAGAAGAAGTTTAAAGGAGGTGCGTCGAGGAAGAGGTAATCTCTTCTACCAACTCTTTCAAGTTTCTTTCTTCTTCTACTTCATATTCTTTAGTTCTTTCATTATAAAGTAATAACATCAGTATTAATTATATACTGATATGTTATTATAAATATTAAACAAACCTATTTAAACTTTTATCCATCCTACGGAAAACGAAATCACCGCGCGTGCGTACGTACGAAATACCGTCTCCACGTCGTGGTGTAATCTGTTTTTCCACCACCACCTTACTTGGATGGGTATAATGGTGTAAATAATTACTATATATGGTTAATATAACATGATAATTATTTTGAAATATTATATCATACACTCCAATTCAATTCAATAATTATGGGAACGATATCATCACTCGTGCGTACGTACGGATTACTGTCTCCACGACGCGATGAGATTCATTCTCCATGTTAACCACTCAAGAATTATTATAAAGTATATATAATGAATAATAATTAAATATATGACATGATAAAGCTACTAGATTTATGTATATGTATATCATCTACTTACTTCCATTCAAGTAAATAAGGAAAGGAAAACATCGTTCATGCGTACGTACGGCCTACCGTCTCCATGAACTGTGTATTTCATTACATTTATCTATCTATAATATATATATATATATATACACATATATATACTGAATATATATGATATATAAACAATTACTTACATTCTGTAAGTAATTAAAACATGATATAAGTAATAATAATATCAAGAACAACAAGTCCAAACACGTACGATAAATAAAATGATTTTACCCAAAAAGCTGCTTTAACATGGAATTTACCAAATAATGGGTAATATAAAGTCATAATTGAACCATATATGATATCATAAAAATGAATATGATTCTTTAATAATTCAATGACATTATTTAAATCATTATAGGGGAGGTTCGGATACGTACGAAGCATATTGGACCTAAGGTAAAGGATAATTATTCTAATCTCGTTCTTATCCAAGATTGTTTATTCGTAAGTATTTACTAGGGTTATATTTTTCATCCATGTCCATAAAATGTTTTTCATAAAGTGTTTAATATTCTTCCATTTATGTTTAAATTCATGTTTACCCTTCTTTTACTTTTACATTGTGTTATGGATGGAATATTTCTTTTGTTTCCCATACTTCGTACTTTTTGACTTTTCCATTAGAAGTACGATGAGAATGTTTTTTTAACTTATACGGCGTGAACGGATTTTTACAGTTTCATGACTTTTTATTTTCATGAATCTTACTCTACAAGATTTCATGATTATTTTCAACAAAATACTTTTCTTTTAAAATAGAATCGCATTTTTTTAAAGAAAATGATTTTTAAGAAGAAAGGATATTTTCCTCAAGAATTCTTTTCAGGTGTTTTATCAAAACTATTTTCCATCTAAGATGACATTATTTAGAATGTTTATGTTTCAACTATAATGTCTCTATTATTTACATGGTTTTATTATTCTTATGATGAAATGATATCCATTTGTTTTATATGGATTATTTTATGATGAGGTGATGTTTATGAAACCCATTTTATTCTTTGGGTTATGATGAATTATTTATGTTTATTTTGTGGAACAAGTAAGATTGATTTCATTATGAGATGGGTGGGACCTATATCTCCCTTCAATGCATTGGGTCAAGATTTATATCTCATGAGATAGACATGGCTGGAATGGTAAGTTAATCCGGATCAGTGCTACAGGACTGGAATGAGGAGTGAAATCGATTCATAAAGGGACTTTGTCCATTAAGATGGTCTCGGCAGCAATGCTTTGGCTACTATGGAAATCATATCATGTGCTTAATAGTTTTCCATAATTACATGTTTTATTCCCATGCTATTTTATCATGATTGATGATCCATAATGATCTATTCCCTACGTACTGCCATGTTTCATGTCATTGCTCATGATTTTGATGTTTAAATATTATGTTCATGTTTTGAAGTTCAAATATATATGGTTTGTTTTATTTTCTCCATGATTACCCATACTGAACATTTGAGCTCACCCTTTATATGTTTTCTTTTCCCCAGGATATAAATAAAGGTTTTAGGTAACAAAACAAAAGGGGAAGATCTTTATGGGAGATGTTGAAGATCTTTCACCATGATTAGAAGATTATGTTCCGAGTTTCCAAATACACTAAACTATTACAGTCCTTGAGTGTTGGTTTTTTTTATGTATTAAGTATTCTGAAAAATTAATGTAATTTTTATGTATGTCAATCTTGGGTCTCTACAGTTGGTATCATAAGAAAAGGAGGTAGAAATAAATCTGATCCTTGGGAACTCTCACATGTGAGCGTTGGATGAAGGATGGCTCTCCTTCCAAGGGCTTCTTGAGGAAATGGATGCCACTGGGGATGGTGGTGCGTCCCACCCAGGGGGTGTAGCCGCCCATGGAGTGACCTGATAGGTATCAACTGTAGTCTACTGGAAGTAATTCTAGACCGCTACAGTTGGTATCAGAGGAAAGGTTTAGTTAACCTTTGGAAACTAGGATGCGAAAACTTTAGTGATATCCCTAGATATATTTCTAAGGTATGTCTAAGGATGTCCCTACGGTTTAGTATAAATATAGGTTACAGTCCTAAAATTATTTTTACAACCTAGGGTGAACCTAAGATTTCATGGATTAAGGAATGTGTGATAATTTAGACATCCCATAAGTGACTTTTTATGATTATGTGGTTCCTCATTATCTTAACTCTTTCTTATACAGTGGATTTTGGTTTTAGTCAATGAAGGGAACCAGAAGGAATTGGGTAAACATTAAATCCAATGGACAAATTGGTGACTATGAGCAATGAAATTTCATAATTCCTAGAAAGACCGATTTTGTGATTATGCTGAATTAGTCATCGCGATATATGATTAACAAGGTGAACTTCAGTGGTATTCCTAATTCATCAAATAAGAGGAAGATGGACTTTTATGCATGTTTTCATGTTGAGGAGCATAGAGAAATGAATATTAATATTTCTAAATTAGGGAAGAATAACCTTGATGAATATATCAAATGGAGGGGAAGATGTTATCTGTGTGGAGAAAAGGGTCATAGAGTGACAGACTATTATGGAGTTCAATGTCATGTCTGTGGAGAACATGGGCATTACCCAACTTAGTGCCCAGACCTAAGAGGTTACTTCTAAATCATGGACGGACTTATTCCATGACAATCAATGAAGAGGATGGATTGAAGTGTTTATGTATTGGTATTCAAGAATAATGTTGTTGATGTATTTTTATGGTATATTGGAATATCTCTGTATTGGTCCATTGTAGTTTTCCATAAGAATATGGCATCGGTAACCATGAAAAGTGATTGAAATATTTTTGGAAAGCAGATGATATGCGTATAATGAAGGGATAAAGAGAAAATAATATGTTTGATAGTATTCATGAGCTCATGACTAATATAAGGACAAAGTGATATCATGGTTTGAGTATAAATAATTTTGGGGATATTGGTATGTGGAAAAAGATCACTTTTGACAGCATTCATGTTTTCACTAAGGTTCAATGGGTATTAATTTTTCAAGAGAATACAAGATTAATTTATTCACATGTTTGGAATGCGATCAACAATATATATCTTGTGATATATGAGGGATAAATGATGGTATTCATGTGCTTGTTATATGGCCTTTTTAGTAATCGTTCTCTTTATACTATGAGTTTGGAAAGAAGTATTTTAGATTAGCCTAAAGATTGGAATTGATTATGTTGAACATAAGTTAGTATTATTTAATTCTAGAACTTTTTTTGATATTATTGATGGGATGTTATAATAATGTAGTTTTAGAAAAAGGACAACCTGCAGGACAAGCGACAACCCATCGCATCGGACAAGGATGCGGGAATCAAACCCACAATCAAAGTACAACAGGACTTTATCGCATACCACGGGCCTACAGGAAGTCCCTGGTTAGTAGAAACTAGTTTTATTTTATTAAGCGGTATGATAGATTAAGTATAAGTCCATTTTTGGAATCATAGATGATTAATCTCAGCATAGATGGACTTATGTATATTTAATAAATTGTGTTAAACTTTTTGCGATAGAAATAGATGGAATTACCTATCATTCTATCTCATGATCTGCTAACACTTCACTAATGAAAAATTCAACTTCTTTTATTTAAGAGATGAAGTGGACATTGTTCAAGGCCCTAACAACGGTGATATTGTACCAAAATCAAGTAAGTATTCAACAATTTTTCAACATTAGGGAAATGATCTTTAGAACTAAAAATGTTGTACTAGTGTACTTATATCCGATGAATCAGATGGTACCTTAAATCATCACAAATTTATGGCTTTGTAATTGTTGGCTTTTCATAACCATGTCCTCTACCACTCTCCATCAGAATATGATGGTTAGATTTTTCTTCCATATCTATATTTCCACCTATGTTCTCCTTTGTGGAAACCCAGTGATGAGTTAATTTGGGTAACCATTATGTTTCATACTTCACTTTTTAAAATTAAGTTTTAGTATTCCTTTTTACGATGTGGGTTTTATGAAAGAAACTTTCAAGTAGTAAACCATTTACAACCCCAACAAATTTCGAGGGCGAAATTCATTTTAAGGGGGGTAGAATGTAACAACCCGAGATTTTATGAGAATTATTATTTTTAATTTCATTGATGTCTTGTGTTGTACGCTACAACAAATTTATCTTGTGCTATAGGCAACACCGTATTAGCTTGCAGTATATGCAACAGTGTTCTTGGCTCGTGTTACACACAATTTCAAGTTTGTTTTGTAGAAATTATTCTACGCAACATTAAGTATAGATTTTGTTTAATGTATAAATGAAATAAGTTTTGATTATGTTATACGCAACAACAAAGGGAGATTTCACTACACGTAACCTTGACTTGGCTTGTGTTACACACAATCGTGACCTTCCTCGATAGCATGTGTAGTACGCAATACCGGTTTTCACTAAACAATGATATATTGTAATAATATTATTATGGATTATCCATTATGAATAGTATTAACTAAATTTTGAATTTTATAACATTATTATTCATCTTACACATTTTCTAGAACATCGTATGAGAACAAAATAAATTTTTCGGGTAAAATAATTATTTTTAAAAAAATCCAGTTTTGTCGCCTTTTGATGGAGCACCCACATTAAATCTAGTTTTTTACATGTTTATAAGTTCAATTTGACAAAATAAAATTATTCTTTGGAATCAGTATATAAAAATTTACTTTGGATAAATTTTTCATATTATTTTGATAACTTTCATATTTTAATGAATAGTAAAAACACTCTATATTTTAATTAAAAACAAATTTTTTCATATTAATAATTTATATGGTTAATTTATAATATTTAATGTTTTTAAAGTATAAATATAATATATTTTTACAATTTAATATAACGTATGTCATTAGCATTGATTTTACATTGAATTCATAGGTAAAATCATTTCAATCTTTTGCAATGTTTTAACTTTTAAAACCCATTTTCTTAACAACGGGATTAATTTTAAATTAATTTCTGAAACTTCTGTGATTTGAATTAGGAAAAATGGATTCCATATTTGGAATCATTATGTCCAAATTTTGTTAATAGGCTACTTTTTATTTTTGGGCACTATGAATAGTAACTACGGAAAATTTTATTTACCATAGTTAAAGGTAAATCGGGTAATTGAGGGTAAATATAATATTATAAAATTACCCTAACACTTGTCTTTATATAATTGGATGATTATATTTCATCCTATGGAATATTTGTTTCTAAATTTAATCCATTGGAACCCGATTGGATGTGATTAAGACCTTTAATTTATTTTATTTAAAAGAAAGTGAAATATGTCTCACTCAAACTTTAATAATTAAACTATTTTTAATATAAGGTTATACAGAATATAAATTTGGTTACAAATACTCATTTGAAAGATAATTTTTTTTATTTATCATGGTGATTTATTTGTAATTTTTAAGAATTATTTATTTACATTATTATCTTATACATTAATGATGTAGAAATTATTTATTTAGTAAAAAAATCAATAATATAGTTTTTATTGAAATAATAATACACATCAAAAGGCACAAAAAGCTGAACAAGACTTATTGGTAGTTTATATATAAACCCTAATCATCCAATGTCCTAATTTGTGACCATTTTGACCCTTATAAATAAGATTATGACACTTATATTATTTTATTTCAAATGATTCCAAAGTTGTCACCTCCATAATTTAATAAATATAACAATTTACATGTGGTTATTTTAAGATGATAAATTAGATTAAAAGTATTATTATAAAATATATGAGATTTATCTTTATCATAGGATTTTATTTTTAATTTTTATGCAACAAATAAGTATATTAAATAATTATACAAAAATGTTGTACTAATTATTTTATTAAGAGATATACCAAATAAATGGTTTTAAAAATATTAAAATAAATAATATATGAACTATTTAATGTGATCCACGAATTTTCTAGACAAATTTGACATGTTATGAATCTATTAAATATTTTTTTAGAGTATATCCTCTGTGAGGATTTTAGTTAAATTAAAATAAATTAATAATGCCAAAATTGACACTATTGTTATTTTATAAAACTAACATATTATAAAATTGTTTAAAAATCACAAAAATATTTACAAATTATAAATTAAAATATATATGGTCTAAAATGTCATAAATTATCCAATTATGGACAATTAAAAACACATAAGTAATTATTTATAACAATTTAAAAATTAGAATCTTATTACCACAAATAAAATTAAATAGATTAAATAAGGATAAATCAAGTTGATAATGTTTAAAATAAATTCCCAACATGTTTAAATTTTATTTGTTGATTATATTACAACCCTATATCTTATAATATTAATATTTGAGTCATTTTTTTAGGTTTTTAAGTGAGGTTGAATTTATTATAAATTAATATTTCTTATGTTACCAAAGGTGCCCCTCTCCTCCCTTATAAAAAGGGCACCCTTTCCCTCTTCTCTTCACACCCTTTTGAGCCTTGAAGCTCGTCCAAACCCTGTCAATTACTCTTCTCAACCTCTCTATTTATATCATAGAGGTTCTGATCTTCTCAAAAGACCAACTCTAGTGCCCTAAGAAGAATTTTAAAGGAGGTACATCGAGGAAGAGGTAATCTCTTCTACCGACTCTTTCATGTTTCTTTCTTATTCTACTTCCTCTTTTTATTTATTTAATTATAAAGTAATAACATAAGTATTAATTATATACTGATATGTTATTATAAATATTAAACAACCCTATTTCACCTTCTATCTATCCTATGGAAAACGAAATAACTGTGTGTGCGTACGTACAGAATACCGTCTCCACGCCGTGGTGTAATCTGTTTTTCTACCACCACCTTACTTGGATGGGTATCATGGTGTATGGAATAACTATATATGGTTAATATAACATCATAATGATTCTAAGATATTATATCATCCAATCCAATTCAATTCAATAATTATGGGAATGATATCATCGCTCGTGCGTACGTACGGATTATCATCTCCACGACGCGATGAGATTAATTCTCCATGTTAACCACTCAAGAATGATTATAAAGTATATATAATGAATAATAATGAAATATATGACATTATAAAGCTACTGTATTTATGTATAAATATATATCATCTACTTACTTCCATTTAAGTTAATAAGGAAAGGAAAACAGCGTTCATGCGTATGTACGGCCTACCATCTCCATGAACGGTGTATTTCATTTCATTTATCTATATTATATATATATATATACTGAATATATATGATATATAAATCATGATTTAAATTATGGAAGTAATTAAATCATGATATAAGTAATAATAATATCAATAACAACAAGTCCAAACACGTACGATAAATAAAACGATTTTACCCAAAATGTTTCTTTAACATGGATTTACAAAATAACGGGTAATATAAAGTCATAAGTGAACCATATATGATATCATAACAATGAATATTATTCTTTAATAATTCAATGACATTATTTAAATCATTATACAGTAGGTTCGGATACGTACGAATCATATCGGACCTAAGGTAAGGGATAATTATTCCAATCTCATTCTTATCCGAGATTGTTTATTCGTAAGTATTTAATGGGGTTATATTTTTCATCCATGTCCATAAAATGTTTTTCATAAAGTGTTTAATATTCTTCCATGTATGTTTAAATTCATATTTACCCTTATTTGACTTTTACTTTGTGTTATGGATGGAATATTTCTTTTGTTTACCATATGTGGTGCTTTTTGACTTTTCCATTAAAAGTACAATGAGAATGTTTTTTTAACTTATACGGAATGAAGGGATTTTTATGGTTTCATAACTCCTTATTTTCATGAAGATAACTCTACAAGATTTCATGATTATTTTCAACAAAATACTTTTCTTTTAAAATAGAATGGAATTTTTTTAAAGAAAATGATTTTTAAGAATAAAAGATGTTTTCCTCAAGAATTCGTTTCAGGTGTTCTATCAAAACTATTTTCCATCTAAGATGACATTATTTAGCATGTTTATGTTTCAAGTATAATTTCTCTATTATTTACATGGTTTTATTATTCTTATGATTAAATGATATCCATTTGTTTTATATGGATTATGTTATGATGGGATGATGTTTATGAAACCCATTTTATTCTTTGGGTTATGATGAATGATTTATGTTTATTTTGTGACACAAGTAAGAATGATTTCATTATGAGATGGGTGGGACCTATATCTCCCTCCAATTCATTGGGTAAAGATTTATATCTCATGAGATAGACATGGCTGGAATGTAAAGTTCATCTGGTTTAGTGTTACTGGACTAGAACGAGGAGTGAACTCGATTCATTAAGGGGCTTTGTCCACTAAGATGGTCTTGGAAGCAATGCCTTGGTTATTATGGAAATCATATCATGTGATTAATGGTTTTCCACAATTACAGGTTTTATTCCCATGCTATTTTATAATGATTGATGATCCATTATGATCTATGCCCTATGTACTGCCATGTTTCATGTCATTGCTCAAGATTTTGATGTTTAAATATTATGTTCATGTTTTGAAGTTCAAATCTATATGGATTGTTTTATTTTCTCCATGAATAACCTTACTGAGCATTTGAGCTCACCCTTTATATTTTTTCTTTTCCCCGGGATATAAATAAAGGTTTTAGGTAAGAAAACAACAGGGGAAGATCTTTATGGGAGATGTTGAAGATCTTTCACCATGATTAGAAGATTATGTTCCAAGTTTCCATAGACACTAAACTATTACGATCCTTGAGTGTTGGTTTTTGTTATGTATTAAGTATTCTACAAAATTAATGTAATGTCTATGTACGTCAAGCTTGGGTCTCTACAGTTTGTATCAGAGGAAAAGGAAGTAGGAATGAATCTGATCCTTGGGAACTCTCACATGTGAGTGTTGGACGAAGCATGACTCTCTGCCCAAGGGTTTCTTGAAGAAATGGCTGCCACTGGGGATGGTGGTGTGTCCCACCCATGGGGTGTAGCCACCAATGGAGTGCCCTGATAGGTATCAATTGTAGTCCAATGGAAGTAATTCCAAACCGCTACAGTTGTTATCAGAGGAAAGGTTTAGTTAACCTTTGGAAACTAGGATGTGAAAACTTTAGTGATATCCCTAGATATATTTCTAAGGTTTGTCTAAGGATGTCCCTAAGGTTTAGTATAACTATAGGTTACAGTCCTAAAATTATTTTTAGAACCTAGGGTGAACCTAAGATGTCATGGATTAAACAATGTGTGATAAGTTAGACATCCCATAAGTGACTTTTTATGATTATGTGGTTCCTCATTATCTTAACTATTTCTTACACAGTGGTTTTTGGTATTAGTCAATGAAGGGAACTAGAAGGAATTAGGTAAACATTAAATCCAATGGAAAAATTGGTGACTATGAGCAAAGAAATTGCATAATGCATAGATAGAAATATTTTGTGATTATGCTGAATCAGTCATCATGATATATGATTAACAAGGTGAACTTTAGTGGTATTCCTAATTCATCAAATAAGAGGAAGATGAAATTTTATGCATGTTCGCATGTTGAGGAGCATAGAGAAAGGAATATTGAGATTTATAAATAATGGAAGAAGAACCTTGATGAATACTTCAAATGGAGGGGAAGATGTTATCTGTGTGGAGAAAAGGGTCATAGAGTGACAGACTGTTATGGAGTTCAATGTCTTATCTGTGGAGAACATGGGAATTACCCAACACAGTGCCCTGACCTAAGAGGATACTTCTAAATCAAGGAGTGACTTATTCCATTACAATCAATGAAGAGGATGGATTGAAGTGTTTATGTATTGGTATTCAAGAATAATGTTGTTGAGGTGCTTTTATAGTATATTGGAATATCTATGTATTGGTCCATTGTGATTTTCCATAAGAATATGGCATCGGTAACCATGAAAAGTGATTGATATATTTTGGAAAGAAGATTATATGTGCATAATGAAGGTATAAAGAGAAAAGACTATGTTTGATAGTATTCATGAGCTCATGACTAATATAAGGACAAAGTGATATCATGGTTTGAGTATAAAGAATTTTTTGGATTTTGTTATGTGGAAAGAGATCACTTTTGACAGCATTTATGTTTTCACTAAGGTTCAATGGGTATTCATTTTTAAAGAGAATAAATGATAAAGTTATTCATATGTTTGGAATGTGATCCACAAGATATATCTTGTGATATATGAGGGATAAATGATGGTATTCATGTGCTTGTTATATGACCTTTTTAGTAATCGTTCTCTTTATACTATGAGTTTGGAAAGAAGTATTTTGGATAAGCCTAAAGATTGGAATGGATTATGTTGAACATAAGTTAGTATTGTTTAAGGCTAGAACTTTTTCGATATTATTTATGGGATGTTATAATAATGTAGTTTTAGAAAAAGGACAACCTGCAGGACGGGTGACAACCCGTCGCATCTAACAAGGATGCAGGAATCGAACCCACAACCGAAGTGCGATAGGACTTTATCACATACCACGGGCCTACAGGAAGTCCCTGGTTAGTAGAAACTAGTTTTTTTTATTAAGCGGTATGATAGATGAACTATAAGTCCATTTTTGGAATCAGACATGATTAATTTCAGCATAGATGGACTTATGTATATTTAATAAATTGTGCAAAACTTTTTGCAATAGAAACAGATGGAATGACCTATCATTCTATCGCATGATCTGCTAAGAGTTCACTAATGAAAAATTCAACATCATTTCTTTAAGAGATGAAGTGGAAATTGTTCAAGGCACGAACAATGGTGAGATTGTACCAAAATCAAGTAAGTATTCAACAATTTTTCAACATTAGGGAAATGATCTTGAGAACTAAAAACGTTTTCCTAGTGTCCCTATATCTGATGAATCAGATAGTACCTTAAATCATCACAAATTTATGGCTTTGTTATTGTTGGATTTCAATATCCATGTCCTCTACCACTCTGCATCATAACTTGATGGTTAGATTTTTCTTCCATACCCATATTTCCACCTATGTTCTCCTTTGTGGAAACCCAGTGATAAGTTAATTTGGGTAACCATTATGTTTCATACTTCACTTTTTAAAATTAATTTTTAGTATTCCTTTTTAAGATGTGGGTTTTATGAAAGAAACTTTCAAGTAGTAAACCATTTACAACCCCGACAAATTTCGAGGGCGAAATTCATTTTAAGGGGGGTAGAATGTAACAACCTGAGATTTTATAAGAATTATTCTTTTTAATTTCATTGATGTCTTATGTTGTATGCTACACCAAATTTATCTTGTGATATAGGCAACACCGTATTAGCTTGCAGTATACACAACACTGTTCTTGGCTCTTATTACACACAATTTCAAGTTCGTTTTGTAGAAATTATTCTACGCAACATTAAGTATAGATTTTCTTTAATGTATAAATGAAATAAGTTTTGATTATGTTATACACAACAACAATGGGAGCCTTTACTACACGCAACCTTGACTTGGCTTGTGTTACACGCTATCGCGACCTTCCTCGATAGCGTGTGTAGTACGCAATACCGAGTTTCACTAAACAATGATATATTGTAATAATATTATTATGGACTATCCATTATGAATATTATTAACTAAATTTTGAATTTTATAACATTATTATTTATCTTACACATTTTCTAGAACATCGTATGAGAACAAAATATATTTTTCAGGTAAAATAAGTATTTTTAAAAAAAATGCAGTTTTGCCGCCTTTTGATGGCACAGCCACTTTAAATCTAGTTTTTGACATTTTTATAAGTTCAATTTGACAAAATAAAATTATTATTTGTAATCAGGAGATAAAAATTTACTTTGGATAAATTTTTCATATTATTCTGATAACTTTCATATTTTAATGAATAGTAAAAAAACGCTATATTTTAATTAAAAACAAGTTTTTCATCATAATAATTTATATGGTTAAATTATAATATTGAATGGTTTTAAAGTATAAATAGAATATATCTTTACCATTTAATATAACTTATGTCATTAGCATTGATTTTACATTGAATTCATAGGTAAAATCATTTCAATCTTTTGCAATGTTTTAACTTTTAAAACCTGTTTTCTTTACAACGGGATTAATTTTAAATTAATTTCTGCAACTTCTGTGATTTGAACTAGGAAAAATGGATTCCATATTTGTAATCATTAGGTCCAAATTTTGTTAATAGGCTACTTTTTATTTTTGGGTACTATGAATAGTAACTACGGTAAATTTTATTTACTATAGTTAAAGGTAAATCGGGTAATTGAGGGTAAATATAATATTATAAAATTACCCTAACACTTGTCTTAATATAATTGGATGATTAAATTTCGTCCTATTGCATATTTCTGTCTAAATGGAATCCATTGGAACCCACTTGGATGTGATTAAGACCTTTAATTTATTTTATTTAAAAGAAAGTTAAATATGTCTCACTCAATCTTTAATAATTAAACTATTTTTAATATAAAGTTATACCGAATAAATATTCGGTTATAAATAATCAATTGAAATATAAAATGTTTTTATTTATCATGGTAATTTATTTATAATTTTTAAGAATTATTTATTTACCTTATTAGCTTATACATTAATGATGCAGAAATTATTTATTTAGTTAAAAATCAATAATATAGTTTTTATTGAAATAATAATACACATCAATAGGCACAAAAACCTGACAAAGACTTATTGGTAGTTTATATATAAACCCTAATCATCCAATGGCCGAATTGGTGACCATTTAGACCCTTATAAAGAAGATTATGACACTTATATTATTTTATTTTAAATGATTTCAAAGTTACCACCTTCATAATTTAATAAATATAATAATTTACATGTTGTGATTTTAAGATGATAAATATAGTACAAGTATTATTATAAAATCTATGAGATTTATCTTCATCATATGATTTTATTTTTAATTTTTATGCAACAAATAAGTATATTAAATAATTATACAAAAATGTTGTACTAATTATTTTATTAAGAGATATACCAAATAAATGGTTTTAAAAATATTAAACTAAATATTATATGAACTATTTAATGTGATCCACGAATTTTCTAGACAAATTAGACATTTTAGGAATCTATTAAATTTTTTTTAGAATATATCCTATGTGTGGATTTTATTTATATTAAAATAAATTAATAATGTCAAAATTGACACTATTGTTATTTTATAAAACTAACATATCATAAAATTGTTTAAAAATCACAAAAATATTTAAAAATTATAAATTGAAATTTATATGGTCTAAAATGTCATAAATTATCTAATTATGGACAATTCACAACACATAAGTAATTATTTATGACAATTTAAAAATTAGAATCTTATTACCACAAATAAAATTAAATAGATTAAATAAGGATAAATCAAGTTGATAATGTTTAAAATAAATTCTAAACATGTCTAAATTTTATTTTTTGATGATATTAAAACCCTATATCATCTAATATTCGGAGTTGAGTAATTTTTAGAGGTTTTTAAGTGAGGTTTAAATTATTATAAATTAATATTTCTTATGTTACCAAAGGTGCCCCTCTCCTCCCGTATAAAAATGGCACCCCTTCCCTCTTCTCTTCACCTCATTTTGAACCTTGAATCTCGTCCAACCCCTTCCAATTCCTCTTCTCAACCTCTATATTTATACCATAGAGTTTATGGTCTTCTCAAAAGGCCAACTCTAGTGCCCTAAGAAGAAGTTTAAAGGAGGTGTGTCGAGGAAGAGGTAATCTCACTACCGGCTCTTTCAAGTTTCTCTCTTCTTCTACTTCATCTTCTTTAGTTTTTTCATTAAAAATTAATAACATAAGTATTAATTATATACTGATATTTTATTATAAAAATTAAACAACCCGATTTCACCTTCTATCCATCCTACGGAAAATGAAATTACTGCGCGTGCGTACGTACGGAATACCATCTCCACGCTGTGGTGTAATCTGTTTTTCCACCACCACCATACTTGGATGGGTATAATGGTGTAAAGAATAAATATATATGGTTAATATAACATCATACTTATTCTGATTTATTATATCATTCACTCCAATTCAATTCAATAATTATGGGAACATATCATCGCTCGTGCGTACGTACGGATTACCGTCTCCACGACGCGATGAGATTCATTCTCCATGTTAACCACTGAAGAATGATTATAAAGTAAATATAATGAATAATAATGAAATATATGACATGATAAAGCTACTGTATTTATATATATATATATATATATATCATCTACTTACTTCCATTCAAGAAAATAAGGAAAGGAAAACAGCGTTCATGCGTACGTACAGCCTACCGTCTCTATAAACGGTGTATTTAATTTCATTTATCTATCTATTATATATATATATACTAAATATATATAATATATAAATCATGATTTAAACTCTAGATGTAATTAAATCATGATATAAGTAATAATAATATCAAGAACAACAAGTCCAAACACATACGATAAATAAAACGATTTTACCCAAAACGCTGCTTTAACATGTAATTTACAAAAATAACTGGTAATATAAAGTCATAAGTGAACCATATATGATATAATAACAATTAAAATGATTCTTTAATAATTAAATGACATTATTTAAATTATTATACAAGAGGTTTGGATACGTACGAAGCATATCAGACCTAAGGTAAGGGATAATTATTCCAATCTCGTTCTTATCCGAGATTGTTTATTCAAAAGTATTTACTGGGGTTATATTTTTCATCCATGTCCATAAAATGTTTTTCATAAAGTGTTTAATATTATTTCATGTATGTTTAAATTCATTTTTACCTTTATTTGACTTTTACTTTGTGTTATGGATGGAATCTTTCTTTTGTTTAGCATACGTGGTGCTTTTTGACTTTTCCGTTAAAAGTACGATGAGAATGTTTTCTAACTTATACGGCGTGACCGGATTTTTACAGTTTCATAACTCCTTATTTTCATGAAGCTTACTCTACAATATTTCATGATTATTTTCAACAAAATACTTTTCTTTTATAATAGAATGGTATTTTTTAAAGAAAATGATTTTTAAGAAGAAAGGATATTTTCCTCAAGAATTCGTTTTAAGTGTTTTATCAAAACTATTTTCCATATAAGATGACATTATTTAGAATGTTTATGTTTCAAGTATAATGTCGCTATTATTTACATGGTTTTTTTATTCTTATGATGAAATTATATCCATTTGTTTTATATGGATTATGTTATGATGGGATGATGTGTATGAAATCCATTTTATTCTTTGGGTTATGATGAATGATTTATGTTTATTTTGTGGAACAAGTAAGAATGATTTCATTATGAGATGGGTGGGACCTATATCTCCCTCCAATGAATTGGGTAAATATTTATATCTCATGATATAGACATGACTGGAATGGTAAGTTAATCTGGTTCAGTGTTACAGGACTGGAACGAGGAGTGAACTCAATTCAGAAAGGGACTTTGTCCACTAAGATGGTCTTGGCAGCTATGCCTTGGCTACTATGGAAATCATATCACGTGATTAATGGTTTTCCACAATTACATGTTTTATTCCCATGCTATTTTATCATGATTGATGATCTATTATGATCTATTATCTACGTACTTCCATGTTTCATGTCAGTGCTCATGATTTTGATGTTTAAATATTATGTTCATGTTTTGAAGTTCAAATGTATATGGTTTGTTTTATTTTCTCCATGGTTACCCTTACTGAGCATTTTATATCACCCTTTATATGTTTTATTTTCCCCATGATATAAATAAAGTTTTTTGGTAATAAAACAAAAGGGGAAGATCTTTATGGGAGATGTTGAAGATATTTCACCATGATTAGAAGATTATGTTCCGAGTTTCCAAATACACTAAACTATTACAATCATTGAGTGTTGGTTTTTGTTATGTATTAAGTATTCCGAAAAATTAATGTAAGTTCTATGTTCGTCAAGATTGGGTCTCTACAGTATGAGATTCAGTCGTATGGTTATTCCATTTGTAATAATGATTTGTGGAAGTCGACCGTATGGTTATTCCATTTAAGTATGACAATATCCTAAGTTACCTTTTATATGTTATGTGTTCTTTCTTTGGGTTTTGTGGTAATATTTTGGTTAAAAAAGGGTAAGAAATGATCTTATATTTAGTGAAGAGTATTTACTACTTCTAAAATATGAAAATTATTACTTTATGATAAAGTATTCATGGTTTACATGTTTTCTCAAGGCTAACAGTTTCCCTTATTTATGTATCCTTTACTGAGCTTTTTATTCTCATCCCATGTTTTGAAAAAATTTTCATAGGACTTAAAGCATAATAGAGTCAAGGATGGAATCAAGGAAAATTCATTCTGTTTAAACATGAAACGAACCATATTTCTTTTTAAATTTTTTGTATTATGAAAAAAATAGATAGTGAGTAGAAGTGTATAATTATAATATTTAAGTTGTTATGTATGAGTTATGACCTAATTATCAGAATATATAAACCTTAAAATATCCTCAATGTGAATTAAAGTCAAATTTTTGACTTCTCTCAAAATTATGTAACGGTTTAGGTTGGGGCCTTATATTAGGTCTCAAGAGAAGCTTCACATGCCCTAAATATCAAAATACTCATGTTTAGGCCAATCCTGAGAATTAGGTCCAACCAACATGGACATTTTTGGTAATGAATAATAATAAATAATGAGGAAATGTAAGGAGTGAGAATAATAAAGTAATAATAAGAAAAATTTGGATGTTTACCTTGAGAATCCATGAAAAAATCTATGCTAAACTCATGAATCTTGTCCAAGTGGCCCCTGGAATGTCCCATTTAAATGAAGGAAGATAAAGGGTAAAGAACCAATTAAAAATCACTTTAAAATTCCAAAATATCCACATTCAAGTTGGTTACATGATTTAACCATGAGATTTTCCAAACCATGTGAAATCCACATAAACTCTACTGGATTCAAATCTTCCTCAATCTACACACTTTTCCAATATAGTTTAAAAACACATTTAGAAACTATACAGCTTCTAATAATTTCCCACAAATCAAAATCTCTATCCTCAAACACTTCAAATCAAGGAAACTTATAATATAATAAGTATGAATACATAAAATTTTCTTTAGGATGCTAAATTTCTCCCTACCATGCCACTCTCTAACCCTAGAAAATCATTATTGAATTTTATGGGGGAAAATAGAACTTAAGGGAAAATAATAAAATGGATTAATGAAGGTTAAATAATATAAGATTCAGAGTTTCCAAAATCCACAATACCACTAAAGGATATCCTAGGGTTAGACTATATTAAAAAACCAAAATTGAGATAATTCATCTGATTCATCATTCAAATTATATAAAATATTAAATGAAGATTAATATCATAAGATAAATATATTTTACCTTTACAAAGGATATGAAGAACTAATTTCAATGGATTCACACTCAACCCACACCACCTAAGGCAACACTTTTTGGTTCATTACCAAGAAGGGTGAGACCAGCTATAGGTATACCCACTATGAAAGGTTTCACCTTAATATGGTGAAACAAATGAGGTTACACCACAATGGGATAATAATTTAAAGATTAATAACTCCAAAGGAATATGAAATATGGAACCATCATCAAAGAAAATGATATCATTAAAGTTCATCCAAGAAAGGACACTTCTAAATTGAGGTCTGAGCAAGGACTTCTTTCAAGGGTTTGTTTCCCTAATGAGTCCTTAATACCTGACTCTAAATAAAAGAACAGGGTATTAAAATGAGTTTCCTCAACCAATATATTCTTAGTTTGGGATAATTTCATGAACATAAAGGACTCAATAAGATTATATAAATAACCATGCTATAAGGAAACTCTCAATAAAATCTTTCCACACTCCACTGTCTCCTTTCTAGGGGACACAATTTAGATTAAAAAACAAAACTCAGGTATTCACATCTTAATGTTCAAATAACACAATACAATTAAAATCCAAAAATATCAAAACAAGAACAAAAATCCTATAAAAAGGTATCACACACATTTTAAAACCACTACATTATTTAAAAAAAATTAATTTAATTAGACAAATCAATTTAATCCATTTCAAAACATTATCACAAGTTGAAAATCAAATTCCCCCTACTAAGAAATTCAAAACATTTTCCCCTGACTTTCAAAGTTGCTATTTTTTTAAAACACTTTTGCAATTCTATTTGAAACTAACCAATTTGAATATATTTCATGATTATCAAAATTCCCTTTCATATACATCATAAGAATTGGTTTTTATAAAAAAATTCAATCTACAAAATACCCTTTTCAATAGGTTAACCAATTTTATAAAACATAAATCCAATTTTCAAAAGAAAATATTAAGAATCAATGCATATAAAAAAACCAAATACAGACCCAATAATATTAATTCACAATAAAATATCTTCTAATTAACCTCACCCCAATGGGAAACACCATTGGAACTAATTTGGAAAGTAATTGAGGCAAAAAAAATTGGGGAAAATGCAATGTTGGGCACAGTTTTTCCACATGGTTTACAAAACTGTGTTCCAAACATGTAACAACATCTAAGAAAAGTTATATATCCAATTTCATGGGCTCATAATGGTTTTAAAAAATGTTTTACCTAACCATGTAGTTATAATTCTTCCTCTATTTCCACCCAAAAGCTAGTAAATTTTCAAAATAACCCTTATAACATAAGTATAAAATTAAATAACATTAATTCAAATAAAAATATATCAAGAATAAACAAATATGAAACTCAATTTCAAGTTTTAAATTCTGAATACCCATAAAAATTCAAGTTTCATCAAAAAAGGTTGTGATTAGGAACCTACTCATTATCTACCTCCTAAGGTATAAAAATATTATCTCTTATCTACCAAAATTTCATATATATCAAGCGGTACTTTGATGCCATTTTTTATGGATTGACCTCCCTGGGTCATGAACTTGGTCATCTGAACCCATGGATCTCCAGTAATATCTTGGTTTATTTCCCATCACACCACATGTTATTACCCACCAGGGTCACTTATCAAACTAATGACAATACCCATAGACCAAAACATGTTCTTTTATTATGATTTTTCCATACTCACACGCACCCTGGGAAACTTCCCATGAGGTCACCCATCCTAACACTACTCTAGACCAAACATGATTAATTATGGAGTTATAACCTAGTAGGTGACACTATATCTATCATGAGGTGTGGAAGAGAGAAATTATTTCCTAGTTTAAATGTAGTAGTGGTGGTGGTAACCCTCGGTTTTTCTCTATAGAAGAGTGCTCAAAAATTATTTTTCACTAAAAAATGGTGTTTTTTTAATTAAATTGTTGTAGAGGAATGAAATAATAAAAAAAATAGGGATATTTAAAGAAATATTATGATAAAAGTGATGGGTATGGGGTTGTATTTATATTTGTAATACTTCCATAGTCTTTAAAACATTTTTACTTCTCTTACTATTAATTGATACATGAAGGATTACTAAATTATTTCATAAAACACTTGAGGTTTATATTTATTGGGGAGAATAATCTAATAGATATAACAACATGGTTATTCCCCCTTCCTTTGAATATGAAAATTTATTAAACCAATCCTGAATAACCAAGGCAATACCCAAATTAGTTTTAGTGCTTCTAGGTAGCTCATAAGTAACTCACTACCTCCACACACATGCCAACAATTACTAGACACTCATCACCTTATACAGTCTAGTCCATTGAGACAAGATATACAAGATATAGGGAGATTATAAATTTTCAACCTTAGTATCAAACAAAAAATAAGTTCAAAACCATAAAAAATTATATTAAAATTATCAAACATCCACTGAAAACCAAAATCAGTCAATAGAAGATAGTTTTATTCATTATGTGTAGGACACAAGAATTAAAATGGATATCATTCCCTTACCCAATCACTCAAAACTTTTCCAACTATTCGAAGGGTAACATAGATTAATTATGAAGGATAAGTTATTAAAAAGCTAAGGAAAGTGTAAAATAAATTAGAAATAGTAAGTAGGAGTAGCAAGTTCAACATGAGCAGTCCATGAGCCAAATCTATTTATACCTTCAGAATTTTATTATTTATATAGATATATTGTTCCATTATGTATTGGATAGGAAAATACCTTGATATCACTTCTCCTTTTAAAATTATAATTCCTCCCTTTTATTCCCCATGGAATTATTTATAATCTGAAATATGGTCTTACACAAAATCTACAGCTTTTCTTCCATGTTTCTTAATAAAAATATTGTTAATATTAAGATCAATGTGCCCACATCTTATTGGTTTCCTACATGCTAAATTGGAACCATAAAATCTTAGCTTGAAGTTCATATTATTCCTCCAAAGTCTTCTTGTGATCATTCTTTAGCAAATTTTTACAAAGTCATGACACATACATTGTGAAAATGACAAATACACAACCCAGAATGACTCATATGTAGGTGGAGAATGAACCATATGAAGAGTCAATCAACACATACACAAGTTTGAAATGAAACATACACATATTTAATTACTCATATGGATGTAAAAATGACACATACACAAATCTAGAATGACTCATATGCACTCATGAATTTTCTAATTTCTAGTCTTTAGAACTATAATTCATGAAAAACATAATTAAGTGTAGGTTTATCAATATTATTATAGGTTTTTATTAAAATAATAAAATAAATGTTTGAATCCTATTAAAAATTGTATTCTATGTTGAAAAATTAATATATGGATTTTCCAATAAATTCCAAAATGAATAAATACACTAAAAATATAGTTTAAATTTATTTAACAATTAAATTCTGGATTTCTCTTAAAACTAATAAATTTGATATTTATATAAGAATTTATTAAATTAGTTTTATTAAAATCATGAATATAAAAGTGAAATATATTAAAATATTTTCTCTATAAACACACCTATATTTAAACCTTGGACTCCCAGACAAGTGGCATTTAAAAAGTTTTCCAAAGCAAAATTCAAGCACTAGACAATATAAATTCACTTTTTTAATACTATGGTTCACATATTTATCATGCCTAATTAATTTTATCAATTTAATATTATTAATTAAGTTCATTCAATTATTTTCCACTTTTTTTATCTTCTCATTCATACTTATACCTTTATTCCTGAGATTATTTCACTCAACACTCATGTGTGAATTTCAAGAAAAGTTTTCTCATTCCAAGTTCATAAAATTTTCACCATAGGCTTGATAAATTAATTTATATAAATCAAATGAGTTAAGAATTTGTGCAAATCATGATGTATTTTCAAGTTTGTTCTATGGTTTAAGGTTTTTATTTACTATTGAAAAAAATCATGCTGATTAAGAGTTTTAGATCTATGTTGAAGAACAATGCATGATTTTCAGTTTACTTCTAGAATGGCTTCTCCATTTTATTAAAATTTAATTGATATATCTTCAATCCTTATAATTATTTTAATATAATTACATGCCCTTATAATTTCAATAGTATCAAGCATTCTTCTCTTTATTTACTTAATCTGGTTAAACATTTATTTGATTTTTATGTTATGTTATTGAAGGAAGAGAGGGACTTTGGATTTTATTTAGTGGGTGTGAGATTTGTTTCACTCCAGATGAAGAGTTATTTTCCTTCAATTATTTTGTGCCTTAGAGAATTCCTTCAAATAAATTTAGTCATATTTTCTCACAACTCCCCTTGAACAGTCTTTACAAATTTTAAAATTTTCAAGTAGATACAACTCTTTTTCAATTCCAGTTTCCCTCCAAAATCTTATTTTGCTTCTTAGGTTGTCCACCTTTAAGATAATTCAATAAAATAAACTATATTTTACCTTCTTTATCTCCTTTTTATCCATTCTAACCAAATATTTTTAGATTTTGAATTCAAGACATATTATGGATTTATAGAGAAAGGGGGGTACTTTTCACTTCAAAATAGTGGAATAATTCTATTCCCATATTTTTATAACATATAAATATATTCAAATTCTTTGAAGATTGATTTTTCTCATAAAAAAATATATCATGCAAAAAATCCTTTATTTATCTCAAGAAGATTTTTCAAAACTACATCTTCCATCTCACTCTCCCTTTTCCGACACATGTGAATTCAACCAAAAGAATGAATCAGCTTCTATATCAAGGTAGATAGGGATTATTGGATTTTAATGTGACTTAATATTAAGTATATTCATGGTTATTAAGGTACACATGTGTTAAATGACATGGTATTCATGAAAATATATTTCATTATAAATGGGTCTTTAAACATAAAAATAATGCCTCAATCATTTATAGAACAAAGTCCTCAGTTCTCTAAAGTTTTGACTAGATTATTTAATAATTTATGATTATTAAAACATTATTTGGTACTCTCAAGAAAAATGGAGTTGTAAAAAGATTAAAAAATTGGTTTAGAATCCTCTCAAGTAAATCATTAAAAATTTAAGATAGTATTTCATGGAATGGGTTTCAAAAATCTAGGCTCCTTGCATGAATTTACCTCACTTAGAATTTGAAGATAAGTTTATTTTATTATTTATATATGGTGAGTAAATCAGTAAAATATATTTCTAAAAATTCTAATGTATTTAAAATCTGTAAGGTCATTCAAATTAATCTCAATGTGTTTCAAAAATTTACTAAAATTGAAAAATAAATACACAAATATTTGAAAAAGGCACAAAAATTTAAAAAGAATAATATAATTTAAAAAAATTAAACTAAAAAGGTTACCAAATTACCCCACACATAAATAATTAAATTTTCTTAATGAATTCAATCATATTAAACATATAATTATATTTTAAATAGATTAAAAACAATCAAATAAATTTCAAGGAGAGGCACAACCTGATGGTTTTCATAAATAGATTGGTTGGAGGATTTTGAGATCCTCCACTAGTTCTTGAGGAAAGTTTCAATATAATTTCATTATATTGTGTCCATTAATATTTAATGTTGTCTTTTTTACTTCTTTGGTGATCCACACAAAACTTAAGGGATATAAATTTGTAATTATAAATGGAGATTCCCTTTTTTGAATTAAGTTTACCTTGCATCAACTTAAGCCTTGAGTTATATAATAATTCTTGGTCTCATGGAAGGAAGTATTTTTATTGGATTAACTTTTCATGATCCACTATAGTCCTTAAATTTTAATTTCTTATGTTCTAAAAATCTTCTCTTTTAATTTCCTCTAAATCCTATAGCTAAAGTTTCCTCTCTCTTATATCAAAATCCAACACCAGATTTAATTCTCTCATAGCCCTATATATTTTTTATTATACTTATATAAGAAGGTGATAACTCTTTTCATAAATAATAAAATATAGAATCATTATAATGGGGTTTTTTAGGAAATCCTTTTGGCCCATAATATGTTTTTCAACTTTTGACTCCTGCATTTTTGGTCTGTTTTAATAATTTTCTTTAAAATCTATTTGATCTTCCAGTTGGACACTTCTTCTTGGACATTTTATTGTGTGTGTTAGGGTATTAATGTATTATAATTCACTCTATAATTCCTCATGAAATACTCTATTTCTATTATATAAGTGTTTCCCTTGATCATTGATGATGTCTCTTGGAATTATAAACCTACAAAATATGTTAGTCTGGAAAAAATCACACACAAAATTTTAATCATCAGTTTTGGTGGCCTTAGATTCCACCCATTTGAAACATAGTCTACAAAAATAATTATATAATAATTATAAAATGACATGGGAAATGGTCCAATTAAATTTATTACCCATATTCCAACAATTTCACAAAATCTTATTGGTTTTGGGGGAATTTCTTATCTCTTTGAAATGTTTCCAATGAATTCATATTTTTAAAAAAAATCATATGTATATTTAAATAAGGTGGGACAATAAATTCTTTATTTTAAAACTTTTATTATTTTATTTTGAGGTATATAATGGAATACATGGACTATAGTATGAAAAATGTTAAAAATAGTGTGAATTTCACTCTAGATAATAATTTTATTATCACATTATCATTATAGTTTTTTCACGTGTAAGGATCTTCCCAAATATAACATTTTGATTTAGATTTAATCCTAAGGATTTGTCATGGGTTTAGGATATATGGGACTTGAGATGTTATCAAATAGTGGACCATTTTATCATACTAAGGCACTTCTCCTTCAACCAAGTAAATGTGATCCCCTTGAATTTAGTCATTTAATGGGTATTAGACTAGAATTTCAACTTTAGCTATATTGGGTGGACTTCTCAAGTGATCAACCACTTGGTTCTCAATTCCTTTCAATTATAGACAAAGAATCATATAACTACATTGATAATAGAGGGGAAAATATACACTAAACTTTATGCACTATACTCTCTTCTTCTTCTCAATCTATATATTTCTCACACGTCATTTAATTTATTTCTCAATAAGTATATTTTTAAACACAGCATATCTTTATTATAGAAATAAATTTTTTGGTCACACGGTGCATTAAATCTACACACCTTTTTCATATAACCAAATTGGTGTATGATACGATGTCTCAAGTATACCAAAAGAAAGCACCATGAGTATTTGAGTATTTTTAGCTTCATTGATTTTAATTCTAAAGACACGTTAAGATTTTACACATTGGTATACTATCCCATGGTCTCATAGAAACACCATAACTACCCTTTTCTTATTCCTTAAACAAAAAAATGGATTTTTCTACTTTAATTCAGGCCTGTCATATTTATCATTCATCATCTACCTTCTCATAGCATGTATAAGTATGATTGGATTTTACTAATTATATTTTGTTCTACCCACTTGTTCCATGAAGGAAATACTCATTTTTGACCATCATTTAAATCTAATATTAATAAAATATCTTCAATATTCAAAAAAATAATCTTGAATCACTGTGTATATTTCTCATGATCATAGTAACTAAGTATCAGAAAAGCATCATAAAATTTATATATGAATTATTCTTGAAAAAATAATTAGTACACTTCATCATGATTTCATCTCATATTATTGATTTCATGTAAGAACTTTTTATTCACAGAATATAATAAATAATTTTCCATTGTTCTTGAATCAAATTCGAAATGTTATTTTTTTATCATTTAAAATCAGTACATGCATCATCATGTTCATTTTATTCAAAATATTCAATTTCTAGAAACTTTATTTTCCACCCATCAAAAACTCAAAATTCTTGTAAGTTTCGAATACATAGGTTTGGAAATAAAAGGTTTATTCTCAGTTAAGTCTTAAAATGAAAGTATTATTCTAACTCAAAGGCTTATGTTCAGTACTTCCAAGACTTACGCTTACAGACTTAAAGTATTATGATTCACAAAGGCTTAAGGTGAGAACTTAATGGCTTATAATGATGCTCAAAGCCATACATTGGTTCTAAAATGACATATTCTCAAACCAAAGACATACGATGAGGAATTTATATGATCTACATAAAAGTATTATGATGGAATCTAATGATAATAAAGTTATATTCCCATATATCCTTACACTCAATTCATTTTCTATTTTTCTTACCTTAGCTTGAAGTCAAATAATGTTGAAGTCCTATAATGGTCTTTAGAAATTCCAGATGACCTTGAACACTCACATAACTTCTTTAAAAAACTTTATCCTTGTTCAACCATCTCAAAAAAAATCCATTCAACTAAAACATCATCTAATAATCCTCTAATATATCTCAATAATGAATGGTAAAAAATTCAAAAATTAAACAAATTCATCAATAAATCCAAGTCCATAAAAATATACCTCTTTTATATTTGTTGGTATAAAATTAAAATCTTTCTCATAATATCATGATAATCATCATGTAACATCCTTAATTGTGTAAGAAGATTCTTTCACCACACTATCATAAATGGTAATGTTTTTAATATAATTTCGTCCCTTGGTTATAATAAAGTGTTCCCAAGTGACTTAGATAAACGTCCCCTAAATTAACATACCCTTTGACCAAAAGGTGTGTCACTTTTTCTCTCCATTTGTAAATATAATACAAACTCTTGTGGGGAGGGTTCTATTAAGTATTTTTAGGTTAACGGGGAAGGATGAACATGAATTTTCAAACACAACTCATGAAATTTCTCTTTTGGTAATTCATTAGTAAAAATTTCTATAACTAGGTCCTTGGTAACAATAAATTCAAGTAATAAATAACTATTTTCTACCTTTTCATTATTAGTGCGATAAATATGATAAATTTGTTTAGATATTGAGTGTTGAACCATATTCTTTGAAATATCTATAACACATTTATTATCATAAGAAATATATATTATTTGGTCAGTATCAACTCTCAAATCATCCATCCAAACCTACATTTAAATAATTTGTGTACATGCCTATATAGAGACAATGTACTTGGATTTGACTATTCTTAATTCCACTAAACTATTATTATTATTATTCCATACCACACAACTCTCACTAGGGAAAAATCTTCCACCTGAGGTGGATTTCCTATCAACGCAGTCACCAACCCAATCAAATTAGTAAAACCTAAAAAGGTTAAGTCTAAAATGGATCTATAAAAAAGAATGAAACTCAATGTATTTATGATATAACTATGGATTAACTTTTATGTAAGTATGTGGGAATCTTTGTAATCACTCTTAAATCTAGTAAAAAAAATATAATGAACACAGTTTCAAATGTGGAAGTCGTATGGTAGATAAGGATACCAATCAATTTTTTTATATTCCCTTTAATTTACACTCATACTCACATCATCCTTAGTAATTTTAGCTCTATAACTCATAAGAGTGGATATCCTTTTTTTAGGCAAAGGGATTTTTTTTGTTGAGCCTCTGAGTGGCGGGACTCTTTATCTCTCTTGTGGGCTAGGGTTTCGCCTTCGGAGTCTCTTCCTTCCCTCCAGCATTCGACCGGCTCGTTGTTGGCTCCTCCGCCTCAGCGTTGGCTTCCTCTAACTCGGCATCAGCGTCCTTCGTCTTGGCATGACATGGCTTGTTGTGGACACTTCCCGCTTTGTCGACTCAGGAGAAGAGTCTTCTTCTCAGAGGGTGAAGGCCCCGGCCGGCGAACTCCTCAGATTTGTTGTGGATGATCCCGGCTTTGTTGACTTAGAAGAGGTTTCGTCTTCACATCTGGTGAAGTAATCGGCCGGTGAATTCCTCAGATTTTTCGGGGACGCTTCTAGCTTTTTCGGCTCAAGCGAGGTGTCGTCTGCATCGCGTCTCATCATGTGAAGGCCTCGGCCGGAATTCTTCGCGAATCTAATAGGCGGAGGTGCCTATGAGCTGTCTCTTGGCCCTGCATCTGAGGGTCAAGGATTGTTCCGGATCTGATTCGGTGTGGCTATACGTCAACCCCGGTGTTGTGCAGAGGGTAGGGTCTTTTGGTTCGTGATTCTAGTGGCCCTGCGATCATATTGCAGGTCTGCTATGGGCGATTCCTATTTCTTTTACTGATTGTGTCATGGTGGTGGTTTTGCTGGTGTGCGGCGTTGGTCATCATAATATGGAGGTTGTTTCAAGATGCTCCATGGTCTGTGATACATGGTCTCAATTGCTACTGGATAGGTCTTATAACCCCTTGATTTACAGATGTAGCTGGACTTATTCACAAGGACCGGGCCCCATTGGATGATTCAGAGCAGGCGGTTCGCCTATGTATTGTTTTTTGGATTTGGATGTATGAGAGGGTATGGAGGTAGCCATCAAATTGGGCTTGTTCTTTGACATAGGACATTGGTAGCTGAACAAAAATGCATAGGTGGAGAGCTTCATCATGTTTTTTACACTGGGTAGGGGAAGCTCCCTGTGATCAGTCTGGTTTTGGTTCTCTAAGACCCTTAGGTCGAGTTATTTTTTTAGTTCATGAAGACTGTTAGGGTTCCCCCTTCTTCCCTTGAAAGGGGTTTTATCTTTATAATAAAAATTTAAGGCCCTCGGGCCATTGGATGGATGATATCCTTTTTAATTCTTCCATTCCAAACCACATTAACAATTCTCAGAGTACTTCTCTTGAGATAGAAAAATATGTTCATCTCCTTGTATGAATTGTAAATCCATTATGTAGGATATCTCTCCCAATATAGAAATTTAAAACGTATTTTCATATTTTCAACAAATTCCACACAAAGAGACTATTTTTCACTTGAAAAAATGATTTTATAGAAATATACTATGACAATACAAGTACCTATGGGTATTAACTTTACATAAATATTACTATCAATTTTTCCTTTTGAAAAATCCATCCTTACAAAGAATGTAACAATACTGAAATATTAGGATCATGGTTAATTCTTAAAAATGTATAAACCCTTATTGAAATTTTATACCATGATCTCATATATATCACAAATAAATATTTTGGGTTCTTTAATGAACACCTCTTATTCTAAATAATCATTTATAAATGAAGATTTTATATCCATTTAATAGATCTTATTACTTTTGTGTGATACCATTACCAAAAACATAATGATGGTCTCAAGTTGTTCTTGGGTGGAAAGTATTATTTTAATTAAAATCCTTATATCTGATAGAAAACTTTACACACCAATATTTTTTATTTCTTGTGAATTCTCCTCTCTCATTTGGCTTCTTTTAGAAAACACACTTAATTCCAAGGATATTCTTGTTTGTGGGTCTTTTTATAATCTCCAAAGTGTATTTTTTCTATATTTGATTGATATTTTATTTCATTAAAGAAATAAACTCATTGTGTTATACTACCTCAACAATCATGTGAGGTTAAAAATGCGAAATAAGTGAAATTTGGTTTTCTAACTTCAGACTTTTTCATGTTCGGATTGGTGCATCCTGCTGGCCAATAATATTCTCAGAGTCAACATGTTTCCTATGGATATGATTCATCTAACCATAATTCTCAATACCTAATTCCTCCCTAGTAACATTTTAATTAATATCAATCATAACCTACTCTGTTACATCTTGGTCACCAATCAATTTTTCATAATTCTATAGGTTTTCAGCACAGGAAGATTCATCATCAGGCTTAATAAGAACATATATTTTGTGATTATTTTTAATTATTTTAACATCTAAACATTCCATAATAGTATAATAGTTTTTATCTAGTATTTTTAATCAGAACCATTTGAAATATAACTTATAAAGGTTCCTTATCAAGTCTTTTCTTCAAAATTCCCCAGATTTCTATTCTTTGTCTTTTTATAATGAGGGATTCTAATTATTTTTAAGTATTTTATAGTTAATTTTTTATTGTAACACATCACATATATATTTTTTATGAGTTTAATATCTTAAAAACCTTCTATTTTGGATATGTACAATGGTCCATAAAACATCTCTTCAAAAAAACTTTATTATCTTATGATCATCTAGCATGGTTATTCCAATTTCTATAATACTTTTATTTTTTCTTTTAGCCACACCATTCAATTGAGGAGGGTATGGTGTGCTATATTAATGTTTTATCCCATTATTTTTTAAGAATATCTAAAAATAATTGGTCATGTATTCTTTTATATTGTCTAAACTTATTCATTTTATGTAAATACCATGTTCTTTGTTCACTTGTATTCTGAAAACATTGAACATTTCAATAGTCTATGATATGTGTTTCATGAGGTAGATATCACCATTTTATAGCTTATTCCTTATGGTACTACACACATCTAAATATATCTATTCCAAATGTTGGATAGATTGTATACCCATATTCTTGTGAGTATTATGAGTCATATTTCCCTTTGACATGTCTCCTAAATAGCCTCTCTTTATCTCTTCAATTTGGGAACATATCCCCATATTTCATTCATAGAGTCTTGCTCATATTTTCTTGTCTAAGCTGATTAATTTTCCTATTACATATGTTATTTTAATATTTGGTACTTATCTATAATGGTTTGGATAGGTCACCAATCTGAAACAACTTTCCACTTGTTCTTTCACGTCTTCTAATAATTCTTCCATCTTTAAAATTTTTTAAAACATATGAGTTATTTTGAAAGAAACTTAATTTCCATTATCTCATAGTTATATAACACTTGGAAATTTTTGTTCTAACCCTTCCATAAAGAATATATATTTTCACTTGAGTCCTTCAGACTAAATATTATTAGTTCCAAAAACTTGTATCTTTACTGAGTAAAAATTATCTAAAATAATTTATCCTCCTTCATTTTTTTTCAATTCCTTTCAAGAATTTAGTTTCTACAGTCACATTTGAAGAGCACCCACTGTTAAGTATCCAAGGTATTCCTTTATCATTTTACTTCAAGGAAACCTCTATAAAGAATGATTTCTCATCTTCATTTTTATTCTAAACTTATTTACACTTTTTATAGAAGGAAATCTATTCAAGAAATTTTTTCATACATTATTCATCATAATTTCATAACTTCTCACATCTACTACACATTTCCTTCAAACTTTTTGAAACCTATTATGAGTGGACATATTTTATGTGACCTAGTTCATTTATTTGTTTTGTGGTGAATCTCTTATTTTTCATCCCAGAGTTACTTACCCTTGCATCTTAACTTCTCCTAGGTAGATACATGTTGTACCAGTATATATAGGCCTTATGACCATTATCCCACAACACTAATGGTATCCACATAATTTGAACAACTTGTTATAACTGTAACCATATTCTGAAAAATGAATTTCATAATTCTATCTTTTCTATCTCTATATACCTTGATATTTCTGTTTCTTTAATAGGATGTATTTTATTTTCATTCTCATTTATTCTATATATATAGGAGAGTGTTTTTCATCATCTCTTTTAGACTTACCTTTTCAAAATTTTGAATTTGATCTTGCATGGTTAGGAAAAACAAATTCACCTTTTAGAGAAGTTTTCAATACTAATTTAACTTGAAGTGACATATTGGCCTTTTAAACCGTTAAAGGTGTATTAACATTAAATTAAATGGATTTATTGAAGTCATATTTTAGTCTTTTCAACTCATTTTTAGTTTGAATATATTTTTGATTCTATCTTGTTCAGTTCCTCTTCCCCAGTGACCAATTTTGCTTCAAGATCACTCAAAAAAATTTATTCTCATATAGTTATAAATTATATTTTTTGATTCCTTCAATGGGTTTAGTTTATTTCTTTATAAAATCTTCAGTTTATTCAACCTTATTTCCATATTACTTCTTAAAATCTTTAACTTCCCTCTTGGGATTTTTTATTTACTCATGAAAAGCTTACAACTCAAATTTTTACATGTGCTATATATATATATATATATATTTCCTCATAACCATATTATTCACTAATTGAGGATCATTATTCCTTATCTATATATTCCATAATGTTTTTGAACATTACATGCCCTTTATCCTTAGATTTACTGATGGATAAAGTTTCTCCATCTTCTTTATTACTTATTAAGCTTTTTAATTTTCTTCTTAGAAACTTCTTCATTAAATCACCAAAATTATTTTAAACCATGGTGTTCTTTAACCAATTATTATTCTTGGTATTTTTATCATTGTAATATTCCTCATATCCTGGATTACTTTTATTTAGAACATTCATAGAAAAATTTCCAATGCCACCACAGTTGAAGCACTTTAAGGGAAATTTACTCGTATACTTACCTTTTTGTTTTATAAATTTTTTAGAGATTAGAGACATGATTATATTTCCATTTTTATCTATCTCATAATTACCTTCCAGTCCACTATATTATTAAATCTATTATTGTTTTATATTTAATTTTATCATGGATTCAAAATCCATCTCATCTTTAAGTTTCTTCTCAAAAAAATAGGTTTTTTTATTATTTCATATGAAATAAGAATATTATGAAACTCACAATAGAAATATATTCTTTATCTTCTAATGTATGCATTTTGGGATTAAACCTATCTGAGAAATTCCTCAGGAGTTTCTTCATAATGAAATCATCATCTATATTTTCACTAAATCCTCTAATGTTACTCACAATTTCATTAACTCTAGTGATGTAATCATTAATTAATTCCTTCTCATACATTTTATATCTTAAAAAATTCTTCTCTATATGTGTATATTTTCACCTTTGACTTTAAAATTCCCTTCATAGATACTTTCTATCTTGTATCATACTTCCTTGGTAATTTTTAGACTCATCATCTTGGTGAACACTTCATTAGAAAGAGAAATGAGAATTGCATTCCTTTATCATCCATTAACTACATGATTTCTCATATTAGTGAAGTTCATATGATCGCCTCTTAGAATTGGTGGAAAATAACTATAGTTTCATCAATAACCTAAATCCCATGTGAAAAAAATAATGCAACATCCTATTTTTCTAGCCATGGATGTTCTTTCCATAAAATATTGTCACTCCTCTACTATTTACAAAGTTTATATTATACATCATTCAATCCAATTAGAGAGACTAAACAAGGTAAAGTCACTATGATAAAATTTAATAGAGCCAAATGATTTTATAAATATACTAAGAGGGGCTGAATTAGTGTAGACTTTTATTTTTTACTACTTCTTGTTATTCTTGAAATAAACCTCTGTTGGTGGCTGGAGCATGAATATCTCATAATAATATTATTCTCCCACCCCTGTACGATGATACATAAAATAAATAGATTAAGTAATACATGTATTTTTACAACTTCTTTCCATATTATGTGAGTCTACTCATTACTATGTTTATTAATCACTCAAGCTATATATTTTACACTATAAGACAATCACTAATATATAATGGGTAGAGAAGAATAAACATTCACCTACAGTTTCATAGAAACACACAACTACAATTATAAAGTATCCCGTTGGTGATAATCAACATCCATATAATTATAATAATTCAAAAAAAAATATCACTTGAATCATCAAGTTTCTCAGTAATATGATGAAGATATTCACCATGATCCTTCAAAATATTCAAGACATCACACTATCTTATCATAGTATCTAATGTGGATTCTGTCCACTATTATCAATAACAAATCCCATTTCTTAGTTTCTTGCAATCAATAATATGTTTATGATAATATATATACTTCACACACTATACTCTCTTCTTCTTCTCAATATTTATTTTTCTCACACATTATAACATTGTTTCTCAACATGTATCTTTTTAACCACAAAATATATTTCCTCAAGAAATCACTTTCATGGTCAAATGGAATATTAAATACACACATCATTTTAATATACCCAAATTTTTATATGATAAGTTTTATTGAACCTCTAAAAATAAATCTCCATGAGTATTTTACTATTTTGAGCTTCCTCGGTCATCCTTCCCAAGTCTCATTAAGATTTGTCATGTGGGTCGGCTTCCCCATGTTCTCATCGAGATACCATAACTACTCTTATCTTATTACTTAGTAAAGAAGCACAATCAGATTCATCTACTTCAATATAATCCATTACTATTTTTAATTCATCATCCACCTACTCACAACATGCCTAATTATAATTATTTTTCACTAATTATATTTTTTTCTACCCTCTTACGGTGTGAAGGAAATAATCATTGGGTAACCAATCTTCAAATAATAGCTCAATAAAATATCGTTAACATTAAAAACTCTCATATTTAATCACTACAAATATTTCTAATGATTATAGTAAATAAGTATCAATAAAGAATCACTAAACTTATATCCTCATTATTCTTGAAAATATAATAAATTCATGTCATCTTGATTTCATCTCATCCTGTTAATTTCATGTAAGAACTTATTCTTCATGGATGAGGATCACATAATTTTCATTGTAATTAAATAACATTATAAATGTGAGTTTTTTTATCATTGATGATTAATACATGCATCTTCAAGTTCATTTTCATCATAATATTCAATTTCTCAATACTTGGTTTTTCACTCCGTAGAGACTCAAAATTCCTAGAAGTGTTGATGACTTATGTTGGGAATCAAAGTTTTATACTCATAAAAGGATTGTGATTAAATTTTTATTTCAAATAAAATAATTTCATTTGGAATTTATAAGTATTATGCTCAAAAACTTCAATTATTAAGATTCACAAAGACTTATGTCCGACGAAGTCTTGTGATAATAGCTCAAAGGCTTACGCTGAAGCTAAAAGGCTTACGATGGTTCTCAAATAACATACACTCCAACACAATATATATGATTATGAATTCATATAATATAAATCAAATTATTATGATGGAATCAAATTCTAATAAAGTTATATGTTTAGATCTTGAGCCTTAGGCTCAATTCCCTTTCCATTTTTCTTTCCTTGGCTCAAAGTCATACTATGTGGAAGTCTTAAGATGGTCTTCAAAAATTACAGATGACTTTTAATAGTCATAAAACTTCTTCCATATAACTTTGACCATATTAAAATAGTCAAAAACATTCCAATTAACTTAAACATCAACTCTTCATCCTAAAATGATTCTAAAAAATGGTTGGAAACCAATGAAAACCTTTAACAACTTCATCAACAAATCTAAGTTTATAAAACCTTATTCCCTTTTATCTATAGGTTTAACTCATGAAGAAGTAAAATCCATCTAATAATGTTCATATTTTATTTAGTTTTCTTCAAAAATTATCTAAGGGATTTATAATTAGAAAATATTTTAACTTTATTTCAAATCAAGTAATATTTGAATTTGTTCGGTACAAATACAACTACTATAAATTATTTTTTGGTGGTTTTGTAGTTGAGATGGGTAGAATATAATGTTATAAAGAAATAGGTAATGAATTAAGGTCTATCTTCATTTATTTTGGATAGGACTAATTCCATGGCTTGGTTGGAAGCTTCACAAAGTATCTTAAAGGGTTAGTCCTAGTTTAGTGATTTTATCACTAATGATGTGATCAATATCTTCTTCAACTAATCAAAGGATTCTATACACTCAAAATTAAAATTAAAATAATCTTCTTTCAATAGTACCCTATAAATAGGGAGAGTAATATTAATAAATTCCATGATTAATCTTCTATGAATTCATACATGTCATCAAAAGGATCTAACATGTTTCATACAAGTCAGGTATGGAAATGAATTTATGACTTGAATTTTTTATTTATCCACCTCAATGCCTTTTTTTTAAATGATATGACTTAAGACTATTCCTCTATCCACCATAAAATTTCACTTTTCAAAATTATTAACAAGGATATTTTCAATGAAAGTTTTCAAAAAAAATCTAAGTTTTTAAGAAGTGATCAAAGAATCTCCAAAAATAGTAAAGTCATCCAAAAATACCTCCAGGTTGTCTTCAATGTTATTAGAAAAGATACATATCATAAACATTTGAAATTTAACTAGGTAATTACACAATACAAATAAAATACTTTTTTAATTAAATGTCCCAAAGGGACAAGTAAATGTAGTTTTCTCCTGATCCTCATGTACAATGGGTACCTGTAAGTATCCTAAAAAGACAACTAAAAATAATAATGATTGTGGCCTATTAAACTACCTAACAACTAATCAATAAAAGTATTAGGAAAGTAAAAAATTCATAGTGACCTAATTCAACTTCCTATACACTATAAAAACTCTCCAACTATTTTGAATACTCAGAGGAATTAACTCATTTTTCACTCCTCACAATGGTCAGTCGAGTTTTTGTGAGAGAAATGTTAATGGGGATGGCCCATTATAAGTCTAAAATGGGGTATATTATTTAAACTTCAATTAAACTCTCTATTATATAATTTACTACCTTAATAATGGTTGGATTTAGCCTCATTTGAGACTTCCTAATAGGTGTTTAATTCTCCTCAAGTAAAATTTAGTACATGCAAGTTTTAGATTTTATGACTAGGATATCTCCTAAACTCCTGCCTATTTCTTGTATATTTTCTTTCAAAATTTCATTTAATTTATGTTCTTGGGTCTTTTATAGGTTATTATCAAGGATAACTGGTATTTTTTATCCTTTCATAAATTACACATACTTTAAATCAGTGGGTAGTGGTTTTAATTCTAGATTTGGGTGTTGTTTTAAAGATAAAATTAATTGGTGTTACTCACTAACATAGATTTTATTTCATGCACACAAAAAGACATATAAGTTTACTCATTATTAAATAAACTTTAAAATGAATCAAATAATTTAATCATTACCTATTCCTAAAAAATATAAATAGATTCTCCATATTTTTCATCATCTTCCCTCTCCATAGAGTTTTTAATCATTAAGTGCTTCCCTAGAGATAAAAATTTGGGAAAGATACATGGATCATCACTATATTCAACCTCTTCAATGTGGGAAAGTGTAATAATAGAATGATATCACACCATGTCCTCTCCTTCCTCTATTATTTTATTTATTTATTATTTTCCTTTTTTTTTCTCTCTTATAAGGCTATTTTTTCTTGAATTTAGGTGTGTTTGGGTGTGAAGTGCATATCGCATAGTTAAGGTACAAAATTTGTACTAATCATGCAAAAACTATGTGACTGGCCTATCATATTTAATAGATAAAAATTTCATGGTTGTAATATGGTTAGTCTAACCATCCATCCTGCATGTGTTTAGTACTACAGGTGACCATTAGAAGGTGTGTTGTTTGGCCAACTGTGTGTCCAAATTACGCATAGTTCTCAGGTCAATAAAAAGTTCAAATTACCACTTTCCTTTCAAATTTTTAACTAAGATTTCTCCCTCTCTTCCCCAATTTGGCTAGTAAAACCCCCATTTATTCTTCCCATTTATTTTATCCTATAACTTGGTGGATTATTATTTTTCTTCAAGTTTGAAGTAGAATCTTCAAGTTAAATCATTCCTAGCCCCTTCTTCCTTCTTTAAACCCCCTTTTCCCCATCTCTTCTTTCCCTATTAAGGTTATAGATACCTAGGGTTCCATGTGGATCAATTTTTAATAGTGAATTTCATTTTTTAAGATACTTATTAGTAATTTTATCCCTCTTAAGTATCTTTGAGGTAATTTATCACCATCAGTGGTGAAGGTGGTGTGATTTATGGTAGGTGGTCCCTTTTATGGCTCATTAAATTTATAATTATGGTTTTTTATTGGTTTTAATGAATTTTTTTGTGTTTTAAAGATGATATCAATGATAATTAATTGGATTTATTAAAATAAGGTTATTTATATTGAGTATTAATCAAATGTGAATGATATTTTATGTTTTTAAAAAATATAAAATCTATTTTGGAAATCCTTTCACACCAAGTGTTCACCAAATTTTCTTTGTTGGATAATTTAAATTGATATTTGGATTGGAAAGGATGTTTTAGTCTTCAAAATAAAATAAAGGAATTAAACTCATAATAATTTATATGATTATCCTTTTAAAATGGGTTTTAAGTCACTCTAATAGTCTTGGTTTTAATTAAGTTCTTGTGTTTCAGTTTTTAAATCGTGTTTTGTAACTTGATTTTATAATGAATGTTCATGAGGCCTACTTAGAACTTTTGAAATAAAATTTTCTGAAAGTAAAACCCCTTAAGAAATTCCCCATGTATTTTTAAATTTAATATTTATTGATTCTATGTATGTAAAGGTTTTCAATGAAGGGGATTGTATATTTTTTATAAATTTTCTTAATGGAATTGGGCTTGTTTCTTATAAGGGTGTCATAGGTAAGGGTATGACTTGTTCTGATTTATATATATATATTTATGAAATTATTATTGACTCTCCACTATTTTTGATTCATGGGTAACCCTGGGTGTTTATGTGGTAATTCTTGGTACACATATTGCACTAGTTTATATTCATTCTCCAACTAGTGACCCTGAGATAGGTTTCATTCTGCTGGTATGATTTGTCACTCGGTTAGGTAAATAAGGGAAACACTGGGAGTTAGGGTAGGTTATTTTTTTCCATAAATGTTATTATTTAGTATTTGTATATACCTATCCAATATTATCCCCATAAATCCTAGGATCCCATCTTGATTGATTTTATGTGTGTTATATTTTTATTATATTGGTATGACTATTTTCAGATAGGCTTAGTGGTATACTTCCCTTTTCTTAAAATTATTTTCATGTCATCTCATATTTATTTTATTTAAAATGTTTCATAATATTTTTTCTTTAAAAATTTTTTAATTCAATTAGGAATGAGAAAATATTTTTTCAAAGACTTTATCCTGATACTTATTTTGGAAGTAAATAGAAAAACTACTTTTTATATCTACTTTCAATCAATCATGAAATGTTTTTACTTTTAAAGGGTATGCATGGATAAATGGTTGGTCTCTTAATGGGTTGTATAGATCATTTTTATCATCATTAAAAGTTATCATGTTCATCTAACATAGAGTGGAAAACCATTAGACTTCATTTTAAGTATGAGTTGGTGGATATTGAATGTGTTTCACTCAATGCATTGAGATAGTGGTTGAGGCTTTGGTTCATTTTTTTATTTTAATATCTTTATTATATTTGCCTTTCCAAATTTCTAAATGAACTCTATATTAGGTATTATTTTATATTTTTTGTTGATGTTGGACTATGTTGTTTCTATTTTATGAATTTGGTTATTGTTGTGTGAGATATTTACTCCTCTCTTGGCTTATTTTGGTTTTTCATATATGTTGTGTCTGATTATTTTTTTGGGATGGAACTCCAATAAATGGAGTGATCATGCTGAATTTTTTAGTGGAATTCCCAATATTAATATTTTTTATTTGAGTGGGACCATTCTCAAAGTACTCATATGTATTTCATGGGGTGGATGTGGTGCCCAAATCAGGAGAAAACTGTAGTTAGTTCATGAAAAAAATGGTGTTATAAACTAGGTTATTAAGATGTTCTAGGTTTCTGAGTTGCTCTTGTTATTTGGGTTTCCTAGTATATTAGAGGTATGACATCAAAGTTAGAGAGGTTGGTCATTAATAGGGTTCCTGATCACCAACTCTTAGGACAACTCTTAAGTTACTATGGAATTATGGGATGTGTATGTCTCAAAATAAAAGTTTGTTCATTAGTTTTTTTGAATATTTTTTGTATTTATTTGGTTTTTCCTTTATGTTATTGGGAATTCATGAGTTATTTTTATAATATCCATCATTTGACTGAAATTTGGAAGGAATTCAGGGGGTGAATGCTTACTGTTCATGGTCTGAAAAACTATTCCAAACCTTATAGATCCATTTCAAATGCTTCTAGTGAGATTCTCATAGTTGGAGAATAGTTTGTAAAAATGTGTAGCCAAACCATGAACAGTCATTAATTCTTCTAGATTTTTATATTTTTTATTGATTTTATATTTTGTTATGAATTATAAATTATATTTTGGTTCATTTAAATTTTAATTCTAAAATAAAAAACATATATTATTTGAAAATGAGTTGAATTTAAAAAAAATACTATAATATTGTGTCAATTATTTTATGAATTAAAATGAAAAAGGGGTTTTATAAGGGTTAATTTCATAAAGAAAAATTTTATTAAATTGGTTATAATATTGTAATAGTGTTTATATGAAATATCATAATAAATTATCCCCTATTATTTTGAAAAATATTTGAATTGAAAATGTTTAAGAAGTGGGTTGAGAAATACTTAATAAAAATCTTCAAGGAATATTTGATTTTTTGAATTCAATAGTGTTTTTAAAAGGATTGAACAAATCGATTTTCTAAGAAACATAACTGATTTAAATATTTCCTTAAGTTTTGATTAATGAGTATTAGTTTGATACCTCTTTTGATGACTTATGGTATATTCTTTTTTTTTTGTATTTTGTTTTGACGTATTTAGGTATTTGAGAGTTGTTGAAATGGTATTTTTAGTTTGAATTACAAATTTGTATTTGATTTTTGGAAGTTTGAATATATAGTGTGTATTGATGGTGTTTTGTGTTTCCTCCCTATAGATTATATCCCCATCCAATCCTAATGGATTCACAATAGGGGGTTATGGGTGTTTCACTGCAATTAGATCCTCCAATTGATCAATCCTTTTTTGTGTCTTTTCCTATATCTTCCCCAATTATGGAGGGTATTAGTCTTCCTCTATTGTCCCTATAATAACCTGGTATTTTACTATATATTATCCTTAAATAGATATTTTCTTAATAACATGTTTCACAAAAAAAACTAAACTAAAATGAAAAACCTTGATATATTTTGAAGATTAAATATTATCGTTAAAATATAACCTTTAAATTAGCTGGTACATATTGAAGTAATCATGTCACAAAATAAATAAAAAATTATGTAGAAATTAAATCTAGAATAATAAATATTCCTTATGAAGACCATTTTTTCAAACTTGGAATGTAGGTAGCTTATCTAGGGTTTTCCCTTGACCAATCCCAATCCAAACCCATATAATTATAGTTTAATAAAAATAATATATAGGAGAAGTTCATGCTCATGAAGATTTCCACAAAATCTATACTAGCTAAATCACCACCTGAAACTATAAATAAATATTATCTAATGCTTAGGTTTTACATATATATCATAAGGGTTTATGTAAGTATAAATTAGTATTATATTAAAAATGTAATAAAATATTTATATGTATAAATATCTCATGAATTTATATAATTTTTAAAAAGGCATTTTTTATAAATTAACTTTATAATAAAAAATATATGTAGTGACTTGGATTTTAAATGTATTATTTTTTGATATTTTATGGAGTGTTTTCAATACCATATTCTAAGACGGCATGTGATTTTGAGGCCCGATGTGGCCAAAATAAATGTTTGAAATATATTAAATATATTAATAGCACACACACACACATTTTTTTGAAAAAATAGAATAACTCATGAATGAGATCCCATATTAGATATCCAAGGTCACTGTTGAGTTTAGAATATAGTTTTTACCATAGACTTGATATTACCTTGGAACACATCGGGCATTCGGGTTGAGGAGTAGTCACGGGAGAATGCTTAAAATAAATTAATGAAATAATTTATTTATTTAAATTTTTACTTGACCTAATGAAATTATTTAATAAAGGGTTATGGAAAATTTTTAAGGTTATATTGAAAACCCTAAAAATCGATGAGAAACATTGTAGAGTGTTGGTGGAACTCTGTTGGTGAACGATAATCGGATCGAGGATCATCAATCAGTGTGAAATAGGATTCAAGGATCTCGGCAATGAAAATGATGTGGATTCATTCTTCATTAGTGATCAATAAAAATTGAGATGGGTTGTTTTTTTCTTAGATTTATTCTTTTTATGATTCCTATGATGAATTTGAATCAATCAACTAATGAATTGATTCACAGATCATGCGTAATTATGGGTACGGGTAAGATTCATTCAGATTCTGGAGGAATATATTTTTGATTATTAATTTATCTATTCATTCTTCATTATAATGGAAAGAGTTCAAGTCAAACATGAACATTGGTTGAGGTTTTTTCCTTATGTTTGTGGTTGTTCTTTTCTTCATCGATTCTTCATTTATCGTAGTAAAATATCATGGCCCGCAGTTTAACAAATAATGAGAAATAAAAGGTTGTGCGTCCATTTATTGGTACAAGGATTCAATATCATAGTTATGGAATTATATCTATGATAATATCAAGCTACAACAAAAGTAGCAATGAATCAGTTTGGATTTTAGATCACTGATTGCAGTTTCGAAGTGTAGCAACAGAGCGGTTCAACGTCAGAGTTCTCCCAAACGAAATGGATGGTTGGATTCCATTGAATGGAAACCAAAAGGGTCATCAGTACTAGATCCACCATATTTTGAATGATTCATATCCAGATTTGGTGATGAAGGAGTGGATGACACCATGGTAGGAATAATGAGGATTCTCGAAATTTCTGATACACACAATGTGTATTTTGGGAACGCATACATGTGGGACCCCTGGTGTGGTGATTAGGGTTTCTGTGTGAAGTAAAATATCACACTGTGTGTGACTCAGTCACATGATGTGTGACTTGACCTAGAAAGATATGTGTATACCTTATAGGGTACACAGACATGGCTATAATTACACAGGCAGAACACACCATGCACTTCGACACGGACACACCCAGATTAGGTGTACACGGGAAGATCCATGTACCTAGACATGTGCAGAATTACATGGGAATATACATGCCATATACTTTGACACATATATGGACACAGGTTGTTTACATAGGTAAAACATGATGTTGAAGGTGTACACTTCCTTCAAGAAGTCTTAGATTCTGTGTCCACTATATCTTGAACATTTTCATTAGGGTTCATTCCCTTGATCCATTACCTTAGGGTTAGTAAATAATTTCATCCTACACATAGTATAGTGATCTATTCAATAGTAATTCTTGGATATAGTTGTTGGAATCCATTCATGAGGCCCAGAGTGAGATCCTCTGTCATATTCTTTCCCTAAGTGGAGTTCTTAGTTTTGGTATGATGATAACTATATGGGATCTAATCCTCTACTTAGCAGGTTCATCCAGATTGAGTTGTTGGTATACCCCATGGCCTTGGGTGTTATCTTCATATGTGTATCATATCTGTTCATAATTCCAGCATACACTTACTATGGATGGACCCAATGAGCATGACCTATTGGAAGGAAGTCATCAGTTATATATGACTCATGGAGTGTTTTCTCCCGAATGATTGCTATGTGGAACCTTCAAGTATGAATCCTTGGATGGAATTATGGTTGTGACTTTACCTTGATATTGTGTGTTTTTATTGAGAATATCTAGATATTATTGTTATATGTGTTGTAAAAATATACATGTATAGAGATTATTGTTATTCTTATTGATATATTCCTAGTGTTTTAGGGGGGTCCTAATGGGTATTGTTATACTCACCCCTACACGGGATTTGCATGCACATGTCGTGTCTTGTGCTGATGATCAACCTTTTGATGGATTCCTAGAGAGACTAGGACCCGGTGCTTTTTAGTGATCTAGATAGACCAAGGTGTGTGCCTATGGTTATCTTTACAGTTTTCCCCTTCTATACTTTCATATTGGACTTATTTTCTGACTCTTTTTTGTCATCTATTATTTTTCCCTATATACTTTCCATTACTTTTTTTTATAACCTAGTTGTGGGATTTAGATGTATGCATGCAAATTTTAACATTTGTTTGAAATTTAATAATTTTATGGGCTTGGAGTTGTGTGCGTGTGTTTGGGTACTTAAGGCTAAGGCCTCCCATGTTAGTGATATACCTAGTCGGTGCTAATCACCATCCCCTAGACTATAGGTGGTGGGCTTGGGGTGTCACAACATGGGCCCCATTTGGATAAGTCATGAAAGAGTAGAATCAAAGTATTTGGTTCTACTTTGGGATCATAGTCTGTGAGATTGGTTTGGGGAAATAGTGTTAAGTGTTTCAAGTTCAAGTTTCAGTCTAGGGACTCCAGTGTTGGTGTGATGACTAGCGTATCCATACACCATAACTCTGATCACCTATTTTTAAACTTGATACATGTAGAAACTGGTTGCAGGGAAAATAATGGTATATACATCGTATAGGGATGGGTTGTGGTTTTCATGTCCTTCTTGAGTTATCTCTCTAGATATACTAATTGACCATAGTAGATCTTACTTATTTTAGGATGCCACCATGATGTATGGTAAATAGGATTAAGTATTCAGATCATGAGGATAATCCCCTCAGTGATAAGCATCGATATAGATTCATCTTCTAGAGATGTTATCTCCAGGTGGTGAACTAGAAATACCAACACCTATAGAGCAGCAAATGGTACCAACAGTACTAATAGATGAGGTACTCAGGATGAGTTCACTTAAAAAGTTTTAGTAGCTGAGACCCCTCAGATTTTAAGGTGAGCCAGACTCATATGCGACTGAGGACTAGCTTGAGGTAGTGATGTGAGTTTTCCATATTTTCAAGACACTAGGAGATCGGATGGTGGTTCTCACAGTGAGCCTTCTTTATGGTTCAGTATGATGATGGTGGGGTTTAGTGACCTAGTCATATGATGAGGTGACTCTAGCATGGTCAAAGTTTGAGAACCTTTTTAGAGAGCAGTTCTATCGAGATACTATAAGAATTGTATGCATCTAGGAGATTCTAAATATTTATAAAGGTAGTAAGAAAGTATCTGAGTATTCATCAATGTTCACCGACCACTCCAGATACTCTATAGATATGGTACAGGATCATTTCTTTTAGGATCATACCTTTGAGAAAGGATTTTGTAGAGACATTTAATCCAGTGTTATACCTCTATTAATTCCTACCTAAGTTTAGGTTCTAGAGTGAGTTTTGGTTGTTGAGAGTTTTCTTGCTAAGTGGGCGTAGATAGTGGTTGTCAGCAGTGGTCACTCATGAGTAGAGACTTTAAAAATAGGGAGTCTACATCAGTCTCAGGGACCTAGATGTGTGAGGAATTTTATAAGGAGGTCCCTTGATAGAGGTTATATAGTTTAAGGCTTGTGGGATGGGTCTAGTCAGCCCAGGGAGAAGCATTGTTACTCATGTGACGGTATGGGTCATCTTGGATGAGATTGTCTGACCTGTTATATAGATGAAAAAGAGATAGTGGATGGTCCACCAAGGTAGAGGAAGTGGTAGTAGAAGACGTTTCTGAGGGTTAAAGGACATGGAAGATGGTCTGGGAGAGTAGCTAGAGGTGGTAGATGCTTCGCTTGTTACCACCACCACCCCCAAGTGGTCCATGCTAGGATTAGAGAGATGGATGGTAGGGGTATGGGCAGTGGTAGGTGGTTAAGACATATGGCTTAGAGACTCTGGGAATGATAAAAGGTATGATCTATGTCTTTTATACATTATCTACAATACGTAGGACCCTTGAACACCCTGATAAGAGAGGGGTGAATCAGGGTGTCAAAATTTTCTTTTAAAGTGATGGATCTTGTTACCACATTGGTAGGAACTTGTTAAAAATATCTGATAGAATCATGCAGTAATTAAAAATTCACATGTAGAGAGACAAAAAAATAGTTTTACTTGGTTCACCATTAAGGGGTAGTATAAGGAAAATATTATGACAGTGTTTCAGTTGTACCTAAATCAACTAATCTTCAATAGTTTTGGAATACATAATTTTGGACACAATAACATTGTTCCAAGAACACTACCTTCACAAAATTTTAGAGCTAACACACCGCCTCCCTTAGAACACTTCCTTCAACTCCCATTAGCTCACTTATTTGGGTGAAGTCTTACTCAGTTTAATTACTTGAAGGTCACTTCAGAAGACTGAAATCTAAGTCTTTTTCACTTACTAGTATGAGACACTTCTTACACCATAGTCCTGAGTTGATGCACTTGAAAGCACTATTCACTTAAAACATATTTCCAACACTACTTTTCACCAAGCTCCTTCATAATGAAAATTACCTTCATGGAACACTAGGTCATTGAAAAATAACCATTAAATGTGAAACTCCTTTTTCCAGTATACCTAAGCATTGGTCAAGACTAAGACAGTCTTTTTGCAGTTCTCAGGATCACAATGAATACCTGATTCATGAACCTTTTAGCCTTTATGAATTCAGAGATATCTAGCCTTTTCTCTAATTATTGTCATGTAAAATTAAGTGGACATATCTACCAATTTATAGGAATAACCCTTTGTGAATACCCCACACTTCCTTCATAATTTTCATAAACCTCCAAAATCATGTTCATGAAGCTCCTACATTCACGAATCTCTAGTGAAATTTCACCCATTCGTGAACATTTTTGTAATCACAAAGAATCACTATCAACTCATCACCCACTCGCGATGCTTTATTATAGTCACAGAGAATCACCATCTTTCCATCACGCATTCACAATGCTCCATATCTTCACAAATCTCAATATTCGCGAAATACAGGCTTCGAAAAACTCAGGACTTTAACATATTTGAGAAGAGTCAATCCCAGAAAACTACAATTTTAAAATATTACTACATCCTCATAATTTTGAGCCTGAAATTTTGGAAAACACTAGGAAATGACACAAACTTTAACATAGTAATCATCTTTTACTATAAGATCACTTTCCTTTAAAACTCCCGGATCAACCTAATGTGTATTGAAAAAAACAAAAACTAAACTCTATCTCTACCAATGAAATTCCTTGGTTACAATAATATATCCCTTTAGGTTTGTTGTAAATCTGTAGAAAAATTCAACAAATCCACATCCTCTATCAAAACCTAAAAGGTGATAAATTACTCATCCAACACTCTAAGTCTATATGAGAAAATATCAATGTATAAAATAAGAGGGTAATCATGAATTAGGTTATTAAGCTTTGTAATGCTTAAATATGTCCAAGATAAGCTCTTAAAAATGAATTGTTTCCCCATAAAACCTAATTCTCATCCTATCACAAAAGCATTGCATGGTTTTTCAAAATCATGCAAGAAAAAAACATTTAAAACATTAAACTTCTACATTCTACCCATTTGTAAATAAACACAAATAATGTGTATTTTCACTTGTAGTTCTCAAAAAAACCCTTGAATATTATCTCCCAAAAAAAACTTGCATCACTTCCACAAAAATATTAATTCAGTTAACAAAAATGAGGAGAGGGGGCCAATTATAACCTCCTCATGCACTAGGAGGTGGATGAACATTGAGGTTCAATTAATGTTTCTTGAACACATATACTACCAATGACTTAGTCAAAATGTCATCCACTTTATCATCAGTTACAACATGATTCATTTTAAACACACCTTGTTCAAATTTTTTCTTGATGAAATGATACCTAATTTCAATATGTTTTGTACAAAAGTGTTGAACCAAATTATTCATAAGATCGATCTCACTCTTGTTGTCACAGTGAATCACCATCGTCTATTTCACCTCATCATAAATATCTATCAGTTATTTCTTCATCCACAATAGCTGAGTGCAAGACATTGTTTTAGAGATATACTCTACTTTATCCATACTAAGAGAAGTGCTTTATTTTTTCTTTATCAACTATCCTGCACATTTATTTCCAATGAAGAATGATCTGCCGTTTGTATATTTTCTATCCACCACGTCTCTATCCCAATCATCATCAAAAATGTTAATAATTCATTAACAATTCCATCAATAAAGTATAATCCAAAATTGATAGTACCTTGAATATATCTCCTGATTCTTTTTACTACTTCCAAATGTTATTCCTTTAGATTACATTGAAATCAGGACACTAAGCATGTTGTAATGAAAATATCTAGTCATGTTGCAGTTAAGTATAATAGGATTCCAATGACATTATTATACAGGGGTGGATCCACAGAAGTCTCATCCTCATGATTTCCAAGTTTTGTCTCAATCATAATTAGAGTCGATGTTTGTTGGGATTCATTCACGTTGAATTTATTTATAATCTCTATTGCATATTTTTTCTAATAAATGAAGGTATAATTCTTATCTTTAACCACCTACAGTAAAAAAAAGTATTTGAGATAACAAATCATGGACATTTAAATTTTGGGTTTCATGTGATTAGAAAATTCTTCCCCTGATCCCTGTCTACTTCTGCCAAATATAATATCATCCACATACATAGGTTCCATAAATTTATCTTCCTATGAATTCTTCACATAGATATTATGATTGTAACCTCCTCTTTAGGATTGAAGCTACTTCAGAAAAGCATGAAGTTTAGAATACCATGCTCATGGTATCATCTTTAGACCATAGAAATCCTTCTTTAATCTAAAAACCTTTTCTTCATCATTTCCAATTAGAAATACCAATAGTTTTTCAATGTAGACTTCTTCTTTAAGAACTATATTTAAGAATTCCATTTTGACATCCATCTGATAAAAATTTTATTCTCTTTGAATTTCCATATCAAGTAAAATCATGATCGACTCCATTCAGGCTACTATATAAAACTTTTCTTAAATATCAATGCCTTAAATCTATTCATAGACTTTACACACTAAGTATGCCTTGTTTCTAATAACATTTCCATGATCAGAAATTTTTTTAAAAATATCCACTTTGTTCTAATGACATTGTGATTTTCAGGCCTCTTAACAAGATCCCATGTCTGGTTCTTGTCAATATGATCTAGTTCATGGACTTAACCCATGATTCATCCTTCACTGCTTCTTTAAATGAGGTTGGTTCAACAATTGATAGGATGGAAGAATGTGCTTCATTCCTCATTCTCCTTGTCTGTGTGGGTCTGGTCCTATCCCCAATGATGCTAGATTGATCAATGTTTTCTCTTATATTTCTTTTATGAGGTTATGATGATGTTTCTTCATCCATTGTTTCCTCTTATGATTCTTCTTATGAATCATCGTTTTTTATGAGATCGAAATTTTTTTCAAGCCTTCCATTATTTCTTCATTTTAATTTGTCCCTTTTCCACTTTCTTATTCATATTATATCATATTAGCATATGAACTCCTCAAGGTATTTATAGTTTTATCTTCAATGATCTTAACATAACTTATTTCCAAAATTCTTCCAAGATTATTATTGTAATATTTGCAGGATTTACTCTTCGTTGAATATCCAAGGAATATTCCCTCATATGCTACATCATCATACTTTACTTTATTTCCTTATTTATTTTATATGAAACATATACTTCCAAAAACACGAAAAAACTTAAGATAGGGTTTCCTTCCATACCATAACTCCTATGGTGTCTTTGTTTCTCCAATAAAAATCCATGTTTGATTTGGAGCATACACTACTACTTGAAGATCCTCTTTCTGGTAATGACAATAAATACAACCCTCAATCATCATAGTTATAACCATATTGTTCTCCTATCAATTTATGCATTCAAAAAATCCATTTTTATGTAGGGTTATCACTACAAACACATCATTCTTTATTCTATTTCTTTAGGTAGTTTTCAAATTAAATGGATGCATATTATCCTCCATTTTCAGATCATAGAATCTTGATTATACGACCGGTTTCATTCTTAGAAATTCAATGATAAATGTTTATGCAATCAAGCACTTTTTGTTTCCTATGTGTAATGATTACATGGTCCATTCTACTATAATAATAAATAAATAAAATTAATTACCTCTCTCCATATGTGATAGCCACATTTATTGGACCACATAAATCTGTGTGGATGAGATCAATAAGATTTGATACCCTTTTATTCTTCGGTCGATATGAACTCTCAATCATATTTCCCCACATACAATCATCACATGTATTTTATCATTCATGTTTCATATTGGGAATATCAATGAATATATTAAGATTATATATTTTTTATATGCTATTTTTATTAATGCGACCCAACCTCCAATGCCACAATTTTGTTCTTCTTCAACTGTTTAGTACCAAATGTTCTCTTTACTATCAACCTGGTAGAAATTTCCATTTGTTCTGCATCTTTTCATGAGATAATTACCGGTATTTCCTTTGATAGTTTACCCATTTTGATTAAATGTCACAATCAGTCTTTATTCCTAGAGTTGACTCAAACTCAATAGATTATAACAAAAATTGTCCATGTAGAGAACTTTATTTTTCCTAATCTCGTTATTTTACTTCTACTTATTTTGATCCTTAAATCACCATCATTATCAAAACTCACTGTTCCATCAAACCTTTTCTTAAAATTCTTCAATAAATCTTCATTTCTCATCATATGGGATGAGAATATTCTATTAATATTCTAGGTGATACTATTCTTTGTAGCTTTGAGAGCTATTTCTATAAGGTTGGATTTCTAGATTTTATCCTTTTCTTTTCATGAGATACTTAATTGAGTAGAGAATAAAGATTGACTTTCCAATATCATTTCCATATGAATGGTTTCATCATAATCATATTGTTATTCCGTATGATAATACCTATTTTCAAGAGTAACTCCTCCTGGTTAGTAGGTATTGACTTTTCTCTAAGTTATGTAGGTAATGTTCCTGCCTTTCTTTTTCCTAAAATGGATAGATTTATGGCCATAGTTAGAACAGTGAAAAAAATATCCATAGAAACAATTTCTTATATATGATAAAGGATGTGTTCTCATTCTCCTTTGTTTACTTCCAAGTTCTTGCCCATTAAGATAGATACTTTCCTCTTCATAGTATGACATGATATGGCCCAAACAGCCACCGAATTGACATTTCATAAGAAGAAATGTCATCTCACTCCCATTCTTCCTCATGTCCCCTTATTTAGTAAAAGTATTTGACTAGCGATAATCTTTATATACTTAAAGATAATTTTTATCTCTCTTTTCTATTTGATTTTAGGCTTTCTTTATTAGGACATCAGGTGACTTTATGATATGTCAAACTTTTTTCTTCCCTTTATTTTGACTCATTTAATTTATAGCCTTTAATGTTTTATCATCAAATATAATTTCAATTTTTCCCATACATGTGGATATCAAATAATTCATGGCCTCCTCTACTCCTTCAAAACCATGTTTATCTCTTTCTAGTCACTTTGTATTTTAGAATCTTACAAACAGTAATTTATTCCTTATTTCCCTTAATTTTGATTCTATTTCTAGTATACTCCCTAGAGTAACAACTTCTTCTTAAAGTCCCCCAACTATATTAGCTTTCTCCTTCAGTATGGATATAAGATCATTGGTGAATTTTTTCTACTCTTCAATATTGAGTTTAAATTTCATAACTTCTTCTAAGTTTCAAGAGTTGTTAAATGTTCTTCAACCCCTACTTCCAATAGATCAATTTCTACTTTGATCTTATAAGAATACTCTGATGAATCTTTCATATGGTCTCTCATATTTATATTTTTATTTCTTTTTCTTTGAATGTCAATCTTATCAAGTTCAAACTCAAGTTCCACCTTGAGATCAATAACACCAATCAATTTTTTATATTTATCTTCGAAAGGCTCTACCTTTTCAACTTTAGCCATCATGGATGCTTGGGTTTCATATTTAAACTCTAGTTATTTATTCAAAAAAAATTAATTATTATTACTTATATATGAAACTCTTTCTCTATAATTTCTTTCCTGATTTGAATTATCCCTTTTGGGGGAAACTTTTCTGAGGTTTATACATGATTCTTTCTTCACTTTCTTCATCATCGGGATTCCTTGAGCACTGAGAGGAAATGTTCATAACTCTACCACATTGAAAACAATCTATAGGAAGATTAACTTCAAATATACCTTTTCATCTCTTGAATTTCTTGGAAAAAAGGTAAATAATTTTTTCTCACTCATTATCTTCATCAATACTATCACTAAAAACCTCAAGTTTTTTCCATTGATCTAAATGTAATTTCCTTGCTTACTCGAGTTTTTTCATCTTCTGGTTTCACTCTCATTTCATAAGCCACCAAAATTCTTAGAATATCATCAAGAGAAATTTTATACATATCCATTTCTTTAAGGGATGAAACTTTTGGATTATATAGTGATAGAAGCATTCTCATGATTTTCTTCACGATGTAAATATATTTAATTTATTTACAAAGTCCTAAAATTTCTCCAAAAACTTTATTAATTTGATTAAAAAAAGGTATCTGCATTTTCATTAGGATGTATTTTCATATCATCAAACCTATTGTGCAGAATATTAAGTTTAGTTGCCTTCACTTTGTTATCACCTTCGTATATATTTTCCAGTTTTTCCCATATATACTTGGCTAAAGTGAAACTCATCACCTTCATATAAATTTGATCAGATAGAGCTTAATTAAGGGAATTTTGGGCTTTGGAATCTGTATCAAGAATTTTCCTATCTATTTCAATCATAGCAAGACCCATTGCATTAGTGACCTTAATCCCCTATACAGTGGAAAAAATAATCTCCATCTAAATATATCTCATATGAGATGTCATAATATTCTTCCAAATCTATATGTTTCTTCCATAAAATATGGGGACTCCCCTAACATTCACTAGAGTTACCATGAAAAAATAGATGACATATTTAACTCCAACAACCTGTACACTATGATTCCACTTGTAGGACCCCAAAACATCTTGAGAGTGGAGAGGGAATCGGGGTGTCAACTTTTTATTTTAAATGGATGGATATTATTCCCACATTAGAAGTAAATTATTAAACCTAATTTATGAAATCATTCATAATCAAACATTCACATAAAGATACAACACAGCAGTTTTACTTGGTTCACCACTAAGGGATAGTCTAAGGAGCAAACATCGATAGTGAGTATATCATACCTAAATCCACTAATCTTCATTATTTGTGGAATAAATAAGTTCATACATAGTCACTCTATTCTAGGAACACTACCTTTAAAATATTTTAGGGATAGAATACTGCCTCCCTTGGAACACTTCTATCGAATCCCCCTATCTCACTTCTTTGGGTGAATTATTACTCAGTTTAATGACTTGAAGGTTACTTCAGTAGAGTGGAATTTAAGTATTTTTCCCTTACTATCATGAGACTCTTCTTGCACCATATTCTTGAGTTGATTAACTCAAAATAATTGTTCACTTAGACCAAATGTTTAACACTATTGTTGGTGAAGCTCCTTCGTGAATATCCTTCACAAAGATCATAACCTTTCTGAATGAATCTACATTCATAGAACACTAAGTTATTGTGGAATAACCAGTTATCACAAAACTCCTTTTTCTAATAGACATAAGTATTGTTCAAGACTAAGATAGTATTTTCACAATTCATAGGCTCACAATTAATAACAACTTTGTAAAGCTATCATCCTTCAAGAATTCAGAGCGATTTAACTTTTTCTTGAATTGTTTTTATGTAAAAATGAAGTGGGGGTAGCCGCATATTTATAAGCATATCCCTTCATTAAGATCCCATGCCTCCGTTATATTTTTTCGAACCTCCAAAATAATGTTCTTGAATCTCCTAAATTTTCATAACTCTGGTGACATTTCACCCATTTGCAGACATTCTCATATTCACAAAGAATCATCGTCAACTTGTGATTCACTCATGATACTTTTTTATAGTTGTGAAGAATCATCATCTTTACATAGTGCATTTGTGAAGATCATTTGAAATGGTATATATCTTCACAAATCATAAACTTTACGAAACATAGGATTTTCAAAACTCATGCCTTTACCATATTTGAGTAGATTCAATCCAAAAAAACTACCTTTCGTGAAGCTTTCTCCATCGTCCTAATTTTGATCCCAAAATTTTGGAAAACATTGGAAAATGATGCCACCTTCTTCATTGTAGTCATCTTATAATGTACGATCACTTTCCATGAAAACTCCCTAATCAACCCAATGTGTATTTATAGTAAACACAAACTAGACTCCATTTTTAGCCATTAAAATATTTGGTTTCAACACATTACTCATAGACACAGGTTCTAGTCATTTCTTTATTTTCATTAATCTGGTTCGAGACTTAGATATTTTTTTGATCCTTAGATCAAACCTTATTCTTGGAGACTCCTACTAAAGATGTCTTATTGATCAAACACATTTGTTGATAGTGTGACCTGAATCTTAGTGTAAATAGTTTTTATTGGGATATCTTTGTAGGAGAGATGGGGCCTTATGACATCTATTTGTTATGGAATATTTATCTATAGTTCATTCCCAAATACACTATTTTAGGAATAGGATGTGATGTGTCCATAGTTATGAGGTTAGAATTTTATTTGTGGTTGAAAATTAAACCTAGGAAGCACAAGATGGACTCATGCATAGGATGGTGCAATAGATTACTCCTCAGATGGCTAGAATGACCCTTGGTGAAATAAATATTATGATTTTTTAGTTCCCTACAGTGGTCATAGAGTATGAGGATGTATTTCCTAAGGATTTTATTGGTTTAACTCCCTTCCAAGAGATTTAATTATAAATTTATCTAATCCATGAGATTACCTTGATATCTACTCAAGCATATCGGATGGCTCCTATAGAGCTTCATGAGCTGAGGGTGTAGTTGGAGGACTTGTAGAGTAAGATATTGGTTAGATTGGGTGTTTCATCATGGGAAGCCCCATTTTTTGTTCACCAAGAAGGTGGAAGAGGGTTTGAGGTTATGTTTGGAATACCTTCACTTAAACTGGGTGACCGTAAATAACAAGTATCTACTACAAAATATTTATAACCTATTTAATTAGTTGAGAGGGAAAAGATGGTTCTTAAAGATTAACCTTAGATCGGGTTATCACCATTTGTGAGTGTGGGATAAGAATATACCAAATATTTCATTCAATTGCAGCTATGGTCATTATGAGTACTTGGTGATTCCATTTGTCATGACGAATTCCCTAGTAATGTTCATGGGACTCGTGAACCGGATCTTTCATCCTTTCTTAGACTGGTTAATGGTAGTCTTTATTGATGATATCCTTGTGTACTCGGCATCTGAGGAGGAGCACCGAAGACACTTGAAGATAGTTTTGGACATGCTTTGATAGAACCATATTTACAGGAAGTTCTCAAAGTTCAAATTCTGGATTCAAGAGGTCCACTTTCTGGGACATGTTATCTCAGTAGATGGTGTGTTAGTGGACCAGAAAAAGGTCAAGGTAATGTTATCTTGGGAGCAACCCAAGATCGTGATGAAGGTATGGATATTCCTTGGGTTGGAAGGATATTACTAGAGATTCATATATGATTTCTCTAGGATATCAGCTACCATGACATCTTTGACCTAAAAGGGGAATCCTTTCAGGTGGATGGAGAGGTTCTTGTAGGATTTTCAAGAGTTGAGGTAGATATTGATGAGCACTCCCATTATGAGATTGCTAGATTAGGATTTCGAGTAAATATTTTTATGTGATGCGTCAAGAACTAGGATTGGTTGGGTTTTAATTCAGAGATGTGCTATGATTTCCTATGGTTCACATCAATTGAGACCACATGGGAAGAACTACGTGACACATGATCTTGAGTTAGTAGTGTTATTATTCAAACTGAATATGTGGTGACACTACCTGATGGGTGAGCGGTTTATCATCTATTTTTACCATAAGATTCTCAAGTATATATTCTATCAAAAGTATCTTAACTTTAGATAGAGGTGATGTATAAGTATCCTCTAGGATTATAAATTCAAAATTCTTTATACTCTTAGGAAGGGGAAAGTGGTAGAAAATGCTCTAAGTAGAAGATCTTGTTCATAGTTTCTGAATGAGGAATCAGTGTAGTTGGCCTCATTACAGTTATCCTTTATAGATGGGGATAAAGAAGCTTACCTACAGTCGATGGTTGTTACCCCTCTACTTTTAAATTGATTCAGGGAGGTACATCTTGGTGATTCTAACTGTGAGACCCTATGTACTCATATATCCATTGGACATGATTCTGAAGGATTTTCTGAAGGTGGAGAGTATGTCATTCCTTTTAGAGGACATACGATGGTACTAGTTACATTGTGGGAGGAGTTTCTAAGAGAGATTTATAAATATTTTTTAGTGGTACATCCAGGAGTGGAAAAGATGTACCAGGGCCTCCGATGTTAGTTTTCATGTCCAAGGATGAAGAATGGAGTTGCATAGTTTGCCTCTCGATGACTTACTTATCGGTAAGTGAAGTTTTAACACCAAGTTCCAATGGGTTTAGCTCTACCACTTTTGGTTCCATAGTGTAAATGAGATGGTATATTCATAGTATCCATGATGGTTTTATCACATACATCTAAGCAACATGATTCTATTTGGGTGATCATAGACCAACTCACCAAGTCTGCCCACTTCCTACCTATCTCAGATTAGAGTTTAGTAGAGATCTTGGGACACCTTTATATGCAGGAGATAGTCCAACTCCATGTATTTCCTTCGACGATCATTTTTTACCATGATTATCACTTGATATCTCTATTATGAAAGGTATTTTAGGAGGATTCTAGGACTTAACTATGTTTGAGCATAGATTTTCACCCCCAAACTGATGGCCAAACTGAGCGGACCATTCAAGTCCTGGAGGACATACTGTAAGCTTACATGTTGAATTTTGTTCATGGTTGAGAGGATCACCTACCATTGGTGAAGTTTTTATACATAAATAGATACCATTACACAATTGGTAGGGCACCATTCAAGGCCTTGTATAATTGACCCTATAGGTCACCACTTTGTTGGACCGACCCAGGAGAGTTAGCACTTATGGACGAGAGTTTGTTTGAACCACTACTGAGAAGGTGCAGGTCATCTAGGATAATATGAGGACTACACATATCCATCATAAGTCCTATTAAAATAAATTATATAGTGTTTTAGAGTTCAATTAGGGATACCATGTGTTCAAACGGGTTTCACCTTGACATGGATTAGGGGGATTCACTTGGGGAGGCAATATATCTCTAAGAATCTTTGGCCCATTACATATACTACATAGATTTAGAGAGGTGGAATACCTATTAGCTCTACTGCCATAGTTATACTGGGCACATTATGTATTACACTTGTTGAAGATGAGGATGTATGTGCAAGATCTGTTGTACATTATCAACTGGGGTGAGCTGAACATCGAGGATAGATCTAACATTACTGAGTACCTGATAGAGATCGAGGATTGGCAGGAGAGGATCCTTCATTGTTGATTGATTCCTTTAGTGAGATTCTGGTGGCATCACATGAATATTTAAGAGAGAACCTAAGAGAGGGAATCTTAGATGCATGCTGAGTACCCATATCTTTTTTTATAGCAACTTTTTTTGGATTTTCGAGATGTAAATCCCCAAGGCATGGAGAATTTAGTGACTTGGATTTTACATGTGTTATTTTTGTATATTTTGTGGATTGTTTTCGAGACAAGGCATTAAGAAAAAATTTGATTCTGAGGCCCAGTGTGCCCAGAATAAATGTTTGAAATATATTAAATATATTAATAGCATGCACATGCAGTTTTCCTAAAAAATGGAATAACTCTTGAATGGGGGCCTAAATAAGAAATATAAGGGCACCGTTGAGTTCATAATTCAGGTTTTACCTTATGTGCAATATAACATTAGAACGCTTCAGGCATTTGGGTTGAGGTTCTGTCATGGGTGAATGTTTAAAACAAATTAATGAAATAATTTACTTATTTAAATGTTTACCTGACCTAATGAAATTATTTAAATACACACTTATGAAAAAATTTCAATGTTACCTGCATAACTCTATAAATCGATGAGATCCATTGGAGATCATTGGAGGAAATCTATTGGAAAACAACAACCATATTGAGGATCATCGATCGGTGCACAACAGGATTCAAGGATCCTTCCAATGACAATGTCATAGATTTTTTCTTCATTAGTGATCAATACAAATTGAGGTAAGATGTTGTTTCTATTGGACTTATCCCTGTTTTATGATTCCTAATATAAATTTTAATTAATCAACTAAAAAATTGATTCATGGATCATGTTTAATTACGGGTACGGATTAGATTCATATAGATCTTGGGGTAATTTCTTTATAATTATTTATTTATGTCTTTATTTTTTAATCTAAAGTTAATGAATCAAAGACAACATGAACATTAGATGAGGTTCATTCCCCATGCCTATGGTTTTTTTATTCCTATATTCTTTGTTCATTGTGGTCAAATCTCTTGGTTGATAGTTCGACATATACCAATAAATTGAATGTTTCTCACCTGTTTCTTGGGAAAATGGTTTTATAGATCCATGGTTGGATAGATAATTGGATCAATCTATGATAGATTCTACGATTAATCGGTTCATATTTGAGATCAGCTGTTGTGGTCTCAACATGAGGCAGTGGATCAGTTCAATTTCTAAGTTTTATTGAATGAAACGAATGGCTAGATTCCATCGAATGGTGACCAAAAGGGTTGGAAAGATCAGATCCACCATCTTCAGTGTGATTCATGGATGGATTTGGTGTCATAGGAGTGGATGACACCGCAGGAAGAAGAACGAGGATTCTGGAAAATCCTGATACACACTGCATGTATTTCGGTAACACACACCATGTGGGATCCCTGGTGTAGTGGATATAATTTTCATGTGAATTTAAATATTTCACGGTATGTGACTAAATCACATGCCGAGTGACTTGACCTCGAAAGATAGGCATGTACCTCAGAGGGTACATGGACATGTCCAAAATTACATGAGCATGAACATGACATGTACTTTGAAACGGACATGTATAGACTAGGAATACACAAATAGATTCATATATTTGGACACAAGCATATTTACATGGCCATAGACAAACTGTGTAATTTTACATGGATGCGAACACAATCTGTTTACATGGGTAGAACTCGGTGTTGAAGGGACATGTTTTTTACTACTAATACATGTCTTTTACTTCCTTCAAGAAGGATTGGATTCCCTTTCCTATGTATCTTGAACAAGTTTTGTTAGGGTGTGTTCCCTTGATTCATTCCCTGAGGGTTAGTATGGAATCACATCCTACACATATGATATGATCCCTTCAACAAGACTTCTTACATAGAGTTGTTAGAATCATTTCATGAGTCCCGGAGTGAGATACTCTATCATCTTCTTTTTCTAGGTGGAGTTCTTTGCATCATCATGACTAATACAGTGCGGGCATCGATCCTCTACTTAGAAGGTTATTCCAAATTGAGTTGTTGTAATACCCAATGGCCTTGGGTGTGATCCTAATATGGGTATCGTATCTCTTCATAATTCCAACATACACTTCCTATAATGAGATTCAATGAGCTAGACCTCTATAATAAATGTCATTAATGATATATGACTCATGTAGTTTGTTCTCCTAGATGATTTATATGTGGAACTTTCGAGCAAGAATCCTAGGCTGGCATTATGGTTGTAACATTACCTTGAGACTATGTGTCTTTGTTGAGTATATCTAGATATTATTATTATATGTTTTTTAGACATATACCTGTGTAGAGCTAATTGTTATTATTTTTGATATATTCTTAGTGTTTTCGGGGTGTCCTACTAGATATTGTAATACTCACACCTACATGAGTTTTTCCCATACTTATCATTTCTTTTCTAGATGATTGACCTTTTGATGGAGTCCTAGAGGATCTAGTACCAAGTGTTACTTAGTGATCCCAAAAAGCTGAGGTGTGTTCATGCAGTTATCTTGAAATTAGTCCCCATATATACTTTTAAGTTCTACTTGTTTTCAGACTCATTATGGTGGGATTGTATTTGGCCCTGTTTACTTTCCATTACTAGTTGTCATACTCTGGTAGTGGTATTTAGATGTATGCATGCATGGTTTATAAGTTGTTTTATATTTTATCATTGTATGGGATTCGACATGTGTGAGTATGTACAGATACTTTAGGTTGAAGCCTCCCATTTTAGTGATATGCCTACTCAGCGCTAGTCGTCAGCCCCTAGCCTATTAGAGGTGGGTTTGGGAATTCATGACGTGAGCCACATTTGGACGGGCCGTGATAATATATTTTTCAGAAATTGGAATTTTATTTCAAGTAACTAAGTTTATTTTTATTAAATAATAATATGATATATTAACATTAGTTTAATTAGTAATTTATAATTAAAAAAGAAAAGTATATATAACAAAAGTCATTTTTCTATAAAAAAAGTTTTTCAATATGCTTTATACTTTTAATTAAAAAAATTATAAATTTATGATGTGAATTTAAAAAATTTAACATAATTTTTTGATTTATCATATCCATATTAGCTTAAGATCAATTTTTTGAAATTTTCTAAAAAGTATTGATTTTAATATATATAACAGAAAATACTATTTTTACAAATAACATGATTTAATGCAATATTAGTATATAAGTATGAATTAAAAATTTATGAAAACTTTTTATAATACTAGATATTTATTTTATAATTGAATTTATAATTTAAAAAAAATTATAAAATTATATTTTATATTTCATAATTTAAGTGGTATTTTTCAAGAAAAATGTTTATAATACATTATACATTTAGTATTTTAAAATTAATTTTTATTACTTTTAAAATTTTAATCAAAAAAATATATTTAAAATTTTTATTCATTATATAAAAATTATATAATAAGTACCATTTTATTTTTGTCCATAAAGAATAAATTACCTAGATAAAGACTAGTAACCATGGTGAAAATAAGAATGGTAAAAATGAGTAACCTTAGAGATAAAGGGACTGACATGTTAAAACATATTATAATTTATTTTTGGAGGTGTTTCAAGATCTTATCGCTTATTCTCTCCATTATTTCTAAATTTTTGAGCCAATTTATTTGATATTGACTTCCCATTATTGAAAGGTTTTGGGTATTTTCAAAAGTGCCACTCATTTTCACAAATAAAAGGGGCTCTCCTCTCCCCATGTCCCCTCACACAAATACCCCTTTATTTTGGAAAAAAATTATCCAAAACTCTCTTAAACACTCCTAGACACATTAATGAGTTTATGGTATTCTCAAAAACCACCCGTCAAAGTCTTAATTTCCTTCGCAAAGAAGATAATCCAAAAAGAGAGGTATAAGTTCCTAATCTCTCACTCTTTTCTATTTCGTTATGAGATTTTATCCTTCCTAAAATTTCATTTAACCATATTAAAATGGTAAAATAGGTATCATTATTATACTAGTTTTTATTATAATGATGGAAAAATCATTAACCACTCTTTCATTTTCCATTAAGAAAAACAAAAAAGTGAGTCATGTGTTGTGCGGACTACCACCTCTATGACACAGCAAGTTTCGTTTTCCTTCACCAACTTACAAGGTTGGACATAATAGAGAATTTAATATATATAACTATGATATTCATGAAATATTATATATTCTAAAATGATAAATCATATTACTCCTCGTATTATCTCAAGATTTTAAATGGAAAGATTAATCATCAATAGCATACAAGGTACACAACACCGAGCTTAAATGAACAATGAAATATTATTATATGGCTGTTATATACTAGGAATTAAATTGGTAGGTATGAATATTAATAACTAATTTGTGTAATATATAATTATTATACACATTTATAATGTATTGATTAATTATTTATAAATAAATACTCTATTTTTAGTAAAATCATTTAATTCTTCATAAATATATTTTCTTTAAAAATATTATTTATTGATTTTTGTGAGAAAATAATATAATTAATTTACTAAAATTTATTTCATAAAATTAAAATCATAATTTCAAAATTATCTCAAAATGAATTTTTGAGAAAATTTTCAAAGATCAATTTTTCAATGAATAGTGGAAAATGTGGATTTTTATTGAAAACTGTATTTTTCTTTTTAAAGTATTTAAAAATTAAAATTATATTTTTCATTTGTAATAAAATATAATAAGTTAATTTTTATTTAAAATAATTTAATTGTGGTTTTTGAAATGAATTTTATACTTTAATTTAGCATAAAAACATTTTATATTTTAAAAAGGGGATTTCACTACAAGACTATTTTTCATCACACTTTTCCTATTTAATTTTTAATTAAATTCTACCACTTCTATGTTTTAAATTTTGAAAAAACAGATTCTTTATTTTAAATATATATTTCTAATTTTATTAAATATGTCCCTTTTATTTTTTTCAATATGAATAGTAACATTAGTAATTTGTCTTATCATGGTAAAGGGTAAATCAGATAATTAAAGTAAAAAAAATAAAATTATAATAACTTTAAAATAACCCTAACACTTGAATAACATTGATTTTAGGATTTATTTCAATCCATACCCATCCAATATTCTATTTTATGTCATTTTATGGACATTTGGATAAGATTATAATATTTATTGTATTTTATTTCAAGAAAAGTCGAACATGTCTCACTCTTGTTTTTCATAATAATAAAATTTTTAATTTAGGTGTATATAGAGGATATGTTTGAATATATATAGAATTTTAAAAGATAAAATATTTATATCCATCATGTTAATTTATTTTTAATTTTTATTGAATAAATAATTACTTTAAATACTTGTACAAATGTTGACGTCGTAATAATTTAATTAATGGTAAAATCAAATAAATGATATTAAAAATATTAAAATTAATATATTTTGAAATATTTAATATAATTAAATATATATATATTACCATGAAATTTTAGGGATAAACTAAAATATTGTTTTTGAATCATAACTGTTATTTTGGTATCATTAAAGTCAAAGTAATGAATAGTTCTAAAAATTGGCATTATTGATATTTTATAATAAATAATATTTTATTAAATGATATAAAATTACTAAAAATATTATATTAATAAAATGGATTATTATATGGTTTATAATGTCAAACATGTTCCATTCATGGGTCTTTTTTCCATCTATAGTAACTATATTGAACCTCAAATAGTAAAAATGTATGTTGTAGTGGTAAGTTTTAAAAGGGTTAACAAGGGGTTAAAACCAAATGAAAGGGGTAAAATGTGAACTAAACTTTTAAAAAAAATATTTTATGAAATTATTTTGACCGATTATCATTATATATTCTAAATAAATGAGTTTTTTTATACATTTTTAATTAAATACTAATTTATATTAATTTAATATTTTGAGACATTCCAAGAGTGTCCATCCCCTATCTTATAAAAGGGAACATCTTATTATAAATCCTTAACACTTAATAACCCACTCGGTTCAGAAAATAACTTCCTAGAATCCATACCCTCCTTATATAGGTATTTATTTTGGTAGAATACTAATTTTATAGGTCTTAAGGTGTTAAAAAAAGAAGGTTTCCCAAAGAAGAGGTATCATTTTTAATCAAGTGTTTTTATTTTATTTCTTCTTACACCTCATTAAAATATTATTCAACTATAAAAAATAAAAATAAAAGTATCCTCCATATAATTATATGTTATTATGTTAATTTAATAACATATATCTATCTCCTCTTTCATAAAATGGGAAACAAAATTCCATTCATGTGTACGGTGGACTATCGCCCCACGAACTGATATAATTCATTTTCCATCACCAACTCTCATGACTGGTTATAATGATAGAATTAATATTTATATATTATATTCATGAATCATTTATCATTATAAAAGGATAATTCATCATTTTATTTCTTATCATTCCATGCACTGCAAATTGATAATGTCATTAATGCGTACGTGTGGACTATCACCTTCACAAAGGCATGAGATTCATTTTTCATCACCACATCTCATGGATGACATATATAATTATACTTAAAGAATTAATATTATATATTATATATATATTATATTATAATCATTTTTTAAATATAAAAAAATATATATCATCTTTCCAAAATGATCATTGAAAAATGGGAACATAAATCATGCGTACGCATGGCCTGTCATCTCCATGATTGTAACGTAGCTCATTTTTCTTAACCATATTTAACGTTTGGATTTATAATTATAATTTATACATAAAATTATAATTATTTCATGATTATTATTCTTTATATGATGGTATAATGACCTTTTGACTATAGTCATCCAGGCGAAGTCATTTTGGATTTATGTACCAAATATCACTAAAACATCGAACATGAACATAAATGATTAAGTAATTGTTATAACATAGTAATAAGTGTAATAAAAGTAATATTAAAAATTAAATATGTTTTTAATAAATTAAATAATTAATACAAGTTTATTATTTAGGAATAAAAAACATACATGATGAGTTGAACTCGAGGTAAAGGTTTCTCATCTCACTTTTACATTTGTATGACATGTGTCATATTCACCACTTATTTTTTTAATATGGTGTATATAATATCCCTTTGGTATATTATATCATAAATATATTTTTATTCATGGTATTTAAAGTTTCATTTCAAGTTTCTTATTTCATGGGGCTTATAATTCAAAAGATACAAAGTGGTGAGGGTTTATTTCACAATCCCATCTTTATTTGAGATTTCTTATGTTTAAGTATTCATTGGTAAATATTTATATTACCTATCCATGTTTTCTAAAAAATCTTTCAAATATGTTTTTAATATTCTCATACAATTGTTTGAATCATTTTTACCCATGGTTTACTTTTTAAAAAAATAGTTTGAAAGAAATCTTTTTGTCATTTTTCAAATGAGGTACTTTCATACTTTTCTAACAAAAATATGGAAGGAGTGTTTTTTAAATTATATAGAATGAGAGGATTTTAATATTTTCACATTAACTAAATTATTTTAATCTTACTTTACAATATTACAAGGTTACTTTCAAAGAAAATTTTCTCCTTTATAAGTGCGCATCTTTTTAAAAACTATTTCAAAATAGAAAGGTTGTTTTCTCAAGAATTATTCCATGTGATATTTCAAAATAATTTTTCCATACAATATTACATTATTTCATGTTACTTATTCTTTACTATGGATATATTCCAAGGATTATATTCTTATTATTTCTTTGTATTTTTTATGTTTATGATGAAAATATGTTTATGAAACTTGTTTCTTTTCTATAGGTTATGCTATGATGAAATGTTTATGAAACCCATTTATTTTAATGGGTACTGATATGATGAATAATTTATGTTATTTTGGCACACATATTTATGATTTTAATTATTTTATAGGTGATACCTATATCTCTCTCCAATTCATTGGGTAAATATTGATATCTCATGATATAAAAAGGACTGGAATGGGCAGTGAACTCAATTCAGTAAGGAATATTTTCCACTTAGATAGTCTTGGGAGTGAAACACAACTACTATGATGGTGTGGGAAGTGAACTCATTCCACTATGATAGTATTGAAAAATATCCTTTACTACTAAGTAAATTATTTTCTATGCTTATTTTCATTTTACAATTCCATGACTATGATAATGATATGCTCTCATTGCTCATGTTCTTTGATTCATTTATGATTCGTATCTTATAAACTGCCAAGATTTATTCCATGAATTAGTATTTTGATCTATGATATGAAAGGTATAATTTTCAAATGTTATTTTCTTTTTCTTATGCCCTTATTATCATGTTATTCTTATTTAATCATTGATATCTCCTTCTTTTACCCTTACTGAGCATTTAAGATAACTCTTTTCTTTTCTTTCCTTTCCCCATGTTATGAAGAATGGTTTTAATTATGGTATGTCTATGAAGGGTTCTAGACATAAATAAATTTTGGGGGGTGATATAGATTTTTATAAACCATTTGTTTGTTTCTTCCAGGATAAGTTAGAGTTTTTCCTAATTCTCAAAAACTCTAAACATAAAAGGTCCTTTAGTATGAATTTGATCCAATATTTCATTTGATTTTTCATGTTTTGGATAGTTGAAATTGGGTCACATTTATTAGTATCAAAGACATAAATGTAAATATTGTTTTTTTAGCATCGGATCTAGGGGTGTGGTTTTTGGGATGTTATAGTTGGTATTAGAGGTCAGTTTAGACAACTTTGGATATTAGGATGTTTTCATGAAAATATATCTTAAGATTTATGGATACCATCATGGGTATATAGGTTTGATAATGACAATAAGTTCAGATTATTAGACACCCCTTTTTTGGTTTTAAGCGATAGAATTTTAAGGAGGATAATGATATTTTGGGATAGGTATATGTAACACTTATATTTAACATAAAGTATTATTTGAGGAATAATTCCTTTAATTTTGGTGGAAATATGTTTAAAGATATTAGTAGCCTTTAAGGTTTATAAGATCTCCGATTTTGAGGTAATTATGGTTTATTACATTTTTGAGTATATTCATCATATTTAGGGAATATTATTGGAATTATATTAATATATTTTTAGTAAAATGAAAACCTATAGATCGGGTAACAACTCATCACATCTGGAAAGGCTGCGATGATTGAACCCAAAACTGAAGGGTGATAAGTTCACATCATCTACCACTATCCTACATGATGTTCTAGTTAGTATGAAATTATTTTTATTTATTTAAACTATCTAGAAGGTAATATTTATGTTAATTTTTGGGACATATGTTTTATTATATAGATAACCAAGTGATTGGAAATTGATTTGGTGTCCAGTGATTAATGTTATTTCAGAAGACATTCACTATTTCAGGAACCCAATATGATTAAGGTAAATAGAATATTGTGTAATTTTATTTGAGTAATAAAGGTTGAATTTTATCTTGGAGAAATATATGATTTTATTTTTTAGTTATGGTGATTTAGGTTATTTTTGTAAATGGTTAGCGTGTCTTAGAGATAATATGTTTAGGGAGTGTATATTTTGGGAGATAAATAATAAATTTATCTTGGAAGATGATATGATCAAATCAATTTGAATTTTGGGATTCAGTCTTAGTCTAAATATTTTGATGAATTTTAAAGATAGTTATTTTTTGAATGATCTAAGATGAACTTTGGGTATTGCTATTCTATTTTGGAGATTAAAGTAGTTTTCCTCGTATGAAGTTTTATTATTTTTGGGAATCTTCTTTTCATGTGCTAACCATTTTGTTTTCGTTGATTCCTAAATATGAGAGTAATTGATTTTTATTCTTTTTTGGATTATGGAATCCATTAGAATTTTATTTTAGTGCTTCAGTATTCAAATTTCATCTTAAATACTCATCATCTAGATAAAATATGAGATTTTGGTAAAATTAATGAATGTTTGAAACTTTACTTGTTAGGTAAGTATATTTAATCATGTTCTTAGACTAGGTAGTAAAGTAATTCCATGCCTCGGGAAAATTTTCTTAAAATAAAAACATTATCCATTTATTTTTCTTACTGTGAAATTAATGGCCTTTTAACCCTTTATAGAATTATAGTTTTTTATGGTTAAATTTTTCATGATCATATTCTATATCAATCTATATCCATCCATTCAAATTAGATTTTTATTAAATATAAAGTTCAACAAGGGCACACCAGGATTAGGGGGGTCTAATGTAATGCAATCTGAGGGTATCCCCTGATCAAATTAACACCCTCAGGCTTAAAACAATTGAAATGGAGGAGGCAAGTAGAGATAGAACTCCGATCAGCCAAAGAATCTAGGTGATTGGAAACCTTATTTCCCTCATGCCACGTGTAGGTCACTTGGATACTGTTGGAAAGGATGGATCTACATTGCCTAAAAATTTAATAAATGGACCATGGGGTGGAGTCTTTTTCAAGTAAGTAATTGTAAAGGGTCATAGAGTTGGTTTCCACCAATAAGATGTCAAGGTTCTCCTGAGTACAAATGGTTATACTAGAGAGAATCACTTTGGACTTAGTAAGGAGTGGGTTTCCATTTTCATAGGAAGAAGAGAATCCAAGAATCACATTCCCCTCAGGCCCATGGAACACTCCTCCTCCTCCCATATTGCCCGAAATATAGGAACCGTCCATGTTCAGTTTGAAGCCCGAGGAAAGAGGTTGACAACTGGCCCATCTCCACTACGGGTTAGCTAGGAAGGGATGAGTTGTGGAGGAACTAAACTGAATAAGATGCAGGGAAGGTGCCTCATTCTAGTCTTTGATGATCGACACCAATTCTGACAACAGGAATTGAGTTTACACAATAATGGACCACACCGTGGGGATAGAACCTTCATATATAGCCTGATTCCTTACTTTCCACAAGAACTAGCACCTTGCACTCATGATAAATGATCGAGCCTGCCATTCCATCCCTGATTCTTCTATCCTAAGAAACCATTTTTCCAGGAATGAAGCCTCACCCTACTCATGATAAGAAAAAAACTGTGAAGCCCCCAAAGAAAGTCCAAACCGCCTGGGCCCAATCGCCTCAAAGAAGAGGTTGTTAGTGATCTCTTCTCACATGTTGCAGAAAAAATGGAAACCTGAAGTGAGTCTTATCCCCATCCTCTTGATATTATCATCCATGGAGATAGAAAGGTTTCAGATGCACCAGATAAGAAATTTGTATTTTTTTTGGGATCCTCTTACACCACAACAAATCATTCCAACTATCCTGGGGGGCTTGCGGATGGGTCATGTTACGAAACTCCCTGGATGAGAAGACACCCGAAGAGGAGGGGGTGAAAACACATCTATCAGGTTCGTCATTGAACACAATGGAGTCAAGGAAATACTTATTTTCCTTGTCCAGTACAACTTTCGTAATCCTGGGATGAAGGGTGGCTTCCTTAATCATGATCATGGGAGCAGGACATCTAGGAAAGCCAATAACAGAGCCTCTATAGTTATGGAACCAGAACCTGATATTCCCTTCCCCAAAAATCCACTGATAACTTTGGTGGAGAATATGGATAAGAGGGAGAATATTTAGCTAAAGGGGGGAAGCAAGGCCATGAGAAGAATCCTCACAACCCTCAACCAAATGAACCAAATACTTACCCCATAACGTACGTTCCTCAAGAACTTCCCACGTGAGCTTGGCATGCATGCAATGAAATGTGTTCTGCAAACTCCTCACATTAATCCCCCCATCGTGAATGGGTCTATATAACCTTCCCTATGATGCCCAGTGCCTCTTTCCTTATGACATAGCATCCCAAATAAAACTGATCAAGACTTTATCAACATTTTTTATGACACCTTACAGGACGTTTATTGAATCCAAATTGTGGATAGGGATTACAGATAAAACACTATTAACCAAATAAATACATCCCCCAAATGATAATAATTAGTTATTCCAGTTAATAATTCATCAAGTAATCTTGCTAACAATGTGATCAAATTCTCTAATACTCAGCCTACCTGAATAAATCGAATTACCCTGATATTCCATGGGGAAGGAACCACGCTGCATGTTAAGATGGCTGAACAGAGACTCAACCCGACTAGAAGCACTCTTATTAGAAATGTAGATAGTAATTTTGGAATTACTGATGACTTTCCCACTCCACAGGCAGTATTCTTCAAGGATTTTCTTGATACCCAGAACAGACCCCCAACCTCCATTGGTAAAAATGATAGTGTCATCGTTGAACATTAGGTGGGAGATGGTAGAGAGGTTCTATTTCCTTCTGAAATGAAGAACCATTCCGTTATACAGGCCTTGAGTAATGTGATGACTGAGGGAATCTAGCGCGAGGATGAAAATGATAAAATATATCGGTTCACCCTGACGGAGACCTCAGGTTTACATGAAGAAACCATGATTCCTTCCCATAAAAGAAACTTCCAACCATGTCGAGTTGAAGTAATGAAAAATAAGATCTACAACCTTAGACGAGAAACCAATAACTAAAAGAACTTTTTTGATAAATCTTCATTCAATCCTATCAAAATCCTTATTCATATCCAGTTTAATATCCACATTGGAGCCATGGGTTTTGAAGTTAATATCCTTAACCACCTTCTATTCCAGAGAAATTGCACCCTAGATAAAGCAGCCTCTCACAAATTTGTGCTGCTCAATAGAGATCCCCCGGGGTAAGAGCCTGGATAGCCTCTAGTTTATAATACTTGAAAGGATCTTATATGGAAAGTTACACAAGATTATAGGTCTATAATGCATGATAGGTGAAGGGTCCTTAACCTTGGGAATGAGAACCAGTGTAGAAGAACATGTCACCCGAGGGAGGCTCCCTCCACGAAAAAGTCCTGAATAGCCTCGATGACATCTCCCTTGACCACATTCCAAACCCCCCTGTAAAACGAGCCCAGGAAACCATTAGGTCCAGGAGCACTATCAGGTTTGAGGTTCCTCATAGCTGCATGAATCTCTTCCTCCTTCGGTATCTCCACCACATATTTGTTCTCCTGGTTGGAAACCAAGGAGGTAATCACATCCCGAATGCCTAATGTGCTGCTAGGATACCCAGTGGACATCCTTGGATTAGGGCTAGCGAGGAGATCTTTGAAAAACATATACACCATGCTCCCTACAATGTCTCTTTCATCCGTGTAAGTGTCATCCTTAAGTAATATATTGGGTTTGATCTGAAACTTCTTTTCTCTTATACAAGCATGAAAGTATGAAGTTTTCTTGTCACCATCACTAACCATTTCACACAGGATCATTCCCACACCATAAGATCTTATTTTATAATCAGCTCCGCCCAGCAGTTCTTCTTGTCAAGTAACTCTTCAAAAGTCGTATCACTCCACACCTCCTCCAGGGTGGATTCCTTGAGAGTTTTTTTTCTTTTCCATATCTAATTTTTTACTTCCCACCAATGTTTTTCTATATGGAAACCTAGTATGTATTATTCTAGATAACCTTCATACTTTTATTTCTCTCTTTCCAAGTGGATGTTTTTTTGACACTTTTTACAATGTGGGGTTTCAATAAAGGTATTTTAAAAAGTAAAACCCTAGTTACCAATTCCAAGTTCAAATTTTGAGGACTCAATTTATTAAAGGGGTGAGAATGTAATATCCTGATATTTTAAAATGATATAATATGTTTGATGGCATATAAGGTACATAAAATTGAGCTTAAAAACAACGAAATGTTATTATGTGACTATTATATCCTAGTTATTAAATTGGTGGGTATGAATAGGAATAACTATTTTATGAAATATATAATGGTTCCACTCATTTATAATTTATTAATTAATTATTTATAAATAAGCACTTGATTTTTAGTAGAGTAATTTAATTTTTCATAAATAAATTTTCGTTCAAAATTATTTTTACTGCTTTTTGTGACAAAATATTATAATTAATTTATAAAAATATATTTTATAAAATTAAATTCATTTTTTAAATCAAAATTTCAAAATTATATTAAAATGAATTTTTGATAATTTTCTGACAATATTGATTTTTATTAAAAACTATATTTTTTAAAGCATTTAAAAAATAATTTATATTTTTTATTAGTGTTAAATTTTAATTTTATAATTTTATTTAAAATAATTCAATTATGGTTTTTTAAATGGATTTTATACTTTAATTTAGCATAAAAACATTTTATATTATAAAAAGGTAATTTTTTTGAAAAGCTATTTTTCATCGCGTTTTTTCAGGTTTAATTTTAAATTAAATTATATGACTTATATGTTTTTAATTTTGGAAAAAGGGTTCCATATTTTTAATCAAGAGGTAAATTTTTAATAAATATTTCCCTTTTATTTTTTCTCAATATGAATAGTAACATTAGTAATTTTTGATACCGCGGTAAAAGGTTAATTTGGTAAATAAAGTTAAAATTAAAATAATAAGGATTATAAAATGACCCTATAACTTTTTTAAAAGTTATTTTATAAGTTATTTTCGTTCATAATCATCAAAAATATGTTTATATAGAATTTTATTTTCATTTGGATGAAATTGTGAAATTTATAGTATTTTATTTCAAGAAAAGTCAAACATGTCACACTCTTGTTTTTAAAAACAATAATATTTTTAATATAGGTTTATCCAAAGTATATTTTTTACTATATGTATTATTTTTAAATATAAATTATTTATCTTCATTGAGGTAATTTATTTTTAATTTTTAATAAATAAATAATTACATTAATTACTTGCATAAACGTTAATGCGGTGATTATTTAATTAATGGAAAAATAAAATAAATGATATTAAATATATAAAAAGTAATATAATTTTAGATAATTAATGTAATACACAAATTTTATAGATTACCGTAACATTTTAGGGATATAATAAAATATTTTTTTAAATAATTAGTGTTATATTGATATCATTAAAGTTAAATTAATGAATAGTTCTAAAAATTGATATTATTGATATTTTATAATAAATAATATTTTATTAAATAATATAAAATTCATAAAAAAATTATATTCATCAAATTTATTATTTTATTATTTATAATTTCAAACATGGTCTGCGAATTTTTCTCATTTATAGTAACTATACTGACCCTAAGATAGTAAAAATGCATGTTGTCACGGTGAGTTTTAAAAGGGTTAACGATGGGTTAAAACCAAGTGATAAGAGTAAAAATGTGACCTAAAATTGTCCAAAAATATTATTTTATTTTATTTTGACCCATTATCATAATATATTCTAAATAAATTAGTTTTAATTCATTTTTAATTTAATATTAATTTATATTAATTTAATATTTGGATATATTCCAAGATTGTCCCTCCCCTCTCTCATAAAAGGGTCCCTCTTATTCTCAATCCTTCACACTTAAAAACCCATTTGGTTCATAAAATATCTTCCCAAATACCTTCCTATAATCTATCCCCATATTCTAGAGGTCTTTTTATTGTCATAATACAAATTTTAGATGTCTTAAGGTGTTAAGAAAATGAGGTTTTCCAAAGAAGAGGTATCATTTTTAATCAAGTGTTTCTGTTTTATTTCTTCTTCCATGTAACGCCCTCACCCTAGTTACCTAGAGTCGATGAATTATTACATAAAATTGGAATTATCACAAGATATGAAGTCTTGAAAGAACAATTAGTTTAGTAGCCTTGGAAGTACTAGATACGTACATAAGTTTTACATTACATCATAAAAAAACAACAACAATGTGTCCCATTTAAACACACTCATATCCCTTAACCTATCCCTGCAGGTCAAGAATAATATACTTCTTCACATCCTAGGAAGATAAAACATAAGAAATGGGTGAGCTTAGATGCTCAGTAAGGATAAAAATATAGCGGAAGCTATCATAAATAAGCATAAACATTTAAGGTAGTGTATAAGACTAAAACACAAGCCTTTAAACTTAAACTTCAGCATAATATGGAAAATATAAATCAAATAGTGCCATTTACTTATTCACATGGATATTCTAATAGTCTAATAATCACATGTAATATCAATAGATAATTTTATAATGATGGAATTCATAATGTCGTACATCATAACCACGTAGTCAAGGCATCTTACCAAGACTATAGATAAGATTTTGTGAAGGCCTTCTGTCAAGACACTAGTTTGTCTCATGAGACCTATCGGTGCATAAAGGAGCTATAGAGGGCTCCATCCATCACTTACTAAGTCCAATACATTCCTCATATGAAAAGGTTGAAACATAATCTAAATATTCGTATCAAAATTAGCATACGAAATGTCAATATTTTAACCACAACCCATGAATGGTATAAAAATAGCACATACACATTCAAACATAACTCATTAAATACAATATGGAATATTGTATTATATTAAATCAACCTCAATCAATAATAATGAAGGATATTAACATAGATGAAAATAATCAGTAAAACTATTTGAGAGAAATATCCTCTTTTTCTTGAAAACATTTAAAAGTATCACTATTTATCAAGAGACTGTTAAAAATAGATTTTAGATTCAAAGTGTACCATACCACTTTGAAACTTTTAAAAGTAATTTTAATTTTAAAACATTCATGTCCATATAAATAAATCCTTAACACCATTTTTAAAACATGGACATTAATGAGAAATATTTAGAAGAATAAATCTTTAAAACATTTAAAATGATATTTTAGTTTGAGTTCCCAACCAAATGAGGGATGATTGAATATAGATAATTTTGGTAATAAAAATTTTTGTAATATCATGATAATAAAGGGATTCATGATATAATATTTCAAAGTACAGTATGTACACCATATAAAAGTGAATTTGCGCACAACAACAAAGAAGTCTCAATGAAATGTAAATTGAGATGAAATCCATTATAAAGACTATATCCTTAGGTTAAGGATAAATCAATGAAATAATTATGTGTGAAAAATATAAATACACTCAAAATGATTTTATATTCAATGAAAATCAATCAAAGTACATTCAAACCTATTCTTGTAAAAACAACACCAATAACTTGGATGTTTAACTCAATGAATAGAAATTTAGTTAAGATTACTCTTATCAAGTTTATATCGATGACTTGAGAATTTACCAATGGAGTGATTATGTGTATAAAAAGTATATCCACAAAAAGGAGAGTGTAAATTACTAAATAAATAAATAAATAGTTATTTCACACATAATCTTGGAGTAAAACAATTGATGAAGTTTGCATAAAACCCAATGAGTGGAAATTGAAATTAGAAATTCCCTTACTGATTTGGTAAATTACAAAACATACACAACATGAAATAAGTATCATACAATTAAGATGTAAATACCCATAAATTGAAGTATATTACACAAATAATACAATCATGGGCATTACATACACCACACAAAAGGAAATAGTGGCAATATAGCATGAATCTCACGAGAATAAGAAGTGGGATGAAAACCCCTTACCTTGTAATTTTCCTTAGTAGAGGATAGGTTAAAGTCTTGTATAATAGTGAAATCATTGATATTAAATTATACAATAACCACATACATAAAAATGATATCATATATGATCTTCTAATATCTCTTTGTTAATGATATTTCAGTAGTATCATTGTTTTGGGTGTTAACTGATTCGTTTTCCTTTATATGTTTTGTTACGTAAGTCATGTTTGTTATGGATATGATGTATTTTATTCATATCCAGAATGATATTAAGTTCTTAAAAATTACTTGTAATCATCAAATGAAAATTATTCATGAATGGTTATGATGAGGAACGAAATCTCATCGCGTCGTGGAGACGGAAAGTCATAAGTACGTATGAGCAACAATATCATTCTATTAGTGGTGAAATTGTATGTAATTGGATGTTATATTATAAATAAATAATCATTAAAATGTTATATTTATTATTTAAATCAGTTATACTCATGATTATAACCATCCAAATAATGAAGTTTTGAATAACAAACTACACCACGACATAGAGACGGTAAGCCGTACGTACGCACGTATGGTGAATTTGTCATTCATAAGATGGATAGAATAATTAATATGGTTGTACCATATTTATAATAACATCACAGTATGTAGAATTTATTGGAGTTATTATTTTGGTGTGGAAACAACAATAAAAGAGGAAGTGGAAGAAGAAAAGAACTTTGAAAGAGGTGATAAAATTATTACCTCTTCTTCAGGTGCTTCCTTTTGATTTGATCAAAATGGATCCTTAGGTTGGATTTTTTATCAAATTAAGGCCTATAGGTTAAAGTGAGGGTAGTTGGGAAGATATTTGAGTAGGTTTTGGCCAAGAAAAATGGCTATGGAGGTATTATTTTGAGAGAAGGGGAAGTACCCTTTTATAAGAGAGGTGAGGGTCACTTTAGGAAAAGCTTGAAATATTAATTTATTATACAATAATATTCGGTTTATAATGGCTCCAAAATGATCTATTTCGAGGATAATGTGGGTATAGTTCAATAATATCTCAACTAATAGGTTTTATAAAGGTTTAGGTCATCATATTAACCTTATTTTTTAGATTTAACTCTTAGTTAAATAGTTTAACTTTTACCATTTATTATTGTATTATTATAATAAATGGTTAATAAACTTACTATAAAAAACCAAGAAAATCCCAAGTGGTTCAATAATGACATAGATATCATTATATGATTCCTTTTTCCAAACCTCAGATTTTTAGTAATATCATAAAATTTAATAATATAGTATTTGTTTTAAAAACTCATTTATGTCAATTTTGACACTATTTACTATTTGGTTTTTCTGGAAATCAAAAATACTTGATTACTTCGAAAAAAATAAATTAAATCAATACTAACATGTAATATTAACCTATAAAATTAGTTTAATTCATCAAAAGCCTAAATTTACATTTATTTGGATATTTCTAATATCAATTATTTTAATCCTTCATTAATAAGGTAATTACTACATCATCATTGTGTCATAAATAAATTTAATTATTTAATGTATAAAAATAGTAAATAAAATACCATTATGTAAGAAATATTTTTATCTTTCTAATTGATATTTATAGTCGAATTTATCTTATGTATAACTCTATATTAAAAATGTTTTAGTTATTAAACTTTGAATTTAACACTTTTAACTCTTCTTTAAATAAAATAATAATAAATATATTAATCTAATCCAAGAGGATCAAAAGGATAATATTTTATTCCTAAGGTTTATTTTGTTCTAAATACACTTATCCAATAGAATTAGGACATGTGTTAGGGTAATTATAATATCATTCTTACCTTTAATTACCCTATTTAATTTTAACTGTGGTAAATAAAATTGAAAAGTTATTATTCACCCAAAATTATTTTCATCCTATTGAACCAAATTTTACCTACTAATGTCAACTGTGTCTCTTGGATTTCTGAAATTCAATTCACATAAGTGGTAAAATTATGTTTTATGAAAATTTTCAAATGTGCCTAGAAGGTGGGTAAAAGACGTTAAAAAGTTCAATAAAATTTTATGCATCTAATTTTATTATAAAATGTCTCCAATGAATTAAATTGAACTTATATTGGTATTATGTATCTATTTTGACTTAAAATAAATTTAAGTAAAATAAATAATTATTTAAATAAAAATTAGGTTTTAAACAATAACATAGTGTTTTTCATTATTCATCAAATATTGAAGTTTTTAGAAAAATACCAAAAATTCACCCAAAGATAATTTTGATATTAAAAATTCAAAAATTCTGTCTGTTTTACCAAATTTAAACCATATAAGTTTTATTAATTAATTTAAAATATATATTCCCATTGTCAAAACCAGAAAGTGGGTTTTTTAGGAGTTAAAACTTTCAAAAGATTGATATGTGTTTATGTCCAATTCAAATGTAAAATTACTTATAATGACTAACATTGGATTAAATGATAAAAATATAATATAATTATACTTAAAAACCATTCAAATGTATAATTTAACACTCTAAATTATTTTTATTAAAAAATTTGCTTTCAATTAAAATTTAATATTTTTCACTATTCATCAAAATATGAAAGTTATCAGAATAGCACTGAAAATTTATCCAAAATAAATTTTTATGTACCAATTCTAAAGAAGAATTTTATTTTTTCAAATTTAATATATAAAAGTGTCAAATATTGGATTTAAAAAGGGTTCTCCATTAAAAGGTGGTAAAATTGCATTTTTTTTTGAAAAATGCTTCTTTTATCTGAAAAATTGAATTTGTTCTTATATTATGTCTAATAAACACATAATATGGATGTTAAAATTATATAGAGTATACAAAATTCAAAATTCTGTTAATACTATTCATAACTGTTTTTTGAACGGCTAGTTTGGTAAGTCGTGGTGCGCTCGAACTCGGTGTTGCGTGTAGCACAAGCTATTGAATTACTTTAAAGAAAATAACTTACTATAATATCTTGTATTGTTACATTCTTCCCCCATTTTGGAAATTGCATCCTCGTAATTTTCAAATTGGGCTTGGGAACTCCATTTAATGTCCCATATCGGAAAAAGAGTCAATAAAACTATCACTTTAAAATAAAGGGAAGTACAAAGGTCACCTAAGATAACCCATACTATGATTCCTTGTAGGAAAACATGGATATTGAAGATAAACTAAGTGTCAAGTTCTAATGGAGAGTGATAGAAAACATGATCAGGAGAAAGTTAACAATAAGAAAACCACTAACTTGTGATGGGTTAAATGGTCATTAGTTTCCCAGTAGGAAAAGTAAACAGACAACTTTTTTTGTTTTAAGTTACATTTCAAAATGTTGAGTAATTTATTTATGAGATTTACTAATAACATAAAGAGATATACTTACTTTTTAAGTATAGTTTCATCCTTTAATAAATTCCTACCACTAACTCATCTTTTCTCTTAAACGATGAGTATTCAAGATGACTTGGTCACACCTGAAGTGTTATAATCAACTTCTAGAGAATCACGTAATCCACAAAGGATGAACTATATATTTTCCTTTTCTTTAGAGATTAAAAAAAACCAAATGGTTAGTACAAGATCATATGATCCCTGAAATGGATAATCCTTTATTAAAATAAATATTAATCTTAATTTCCAAAATTAAACAAAAAATACCCAAAGTTCAATAAATACCATTAAATAAACAATTTTCCTTAAAATCCTTCAATATAATCCAAACTAAGATTGAAACCCAAAACTAAGAAGAATTTAATCACATTTTCTTTCATAGTAAATCTAAATATTTATCTCCAAATAACATCAACTACTCTTAAAGTCTCATACAAAAGTGTAATTAACCAAATCACATATTATCTATGATAAGTTAATCATTTCCATTATTAACCTGAATCTCTATAAAAAACATAGATTCTTCCAAAAAAAAAAATCAACCATTACTCCTCAAATGAAATCCCATTGTATTCTATTTTCCTTAGGCATATAGTGTTCCGAAAAGAGAAAACGTCTTCCAAAATAACATTTATCACTTAATCTCCAAATCATTTTCCTATATTAAGGATATTCATTTGATAAAACAAAATATACCAAATCAACTTATTATTGATCAATAAAATCATTTAAGTAAAAATATTTAGTCACACTAACCAGGGACTTCATGTAGTTCGATAGTAGGTGATAAATCCCAGTCACACTGTGGTTGTGGGTTTGATTCCCTCAGATTTTTTCGATATGACGGGTTGTCACATGGTCTGTTTGTTGTACTTTTTCAAAAAATATATTTTATAACATTCCCAAAATGAGATAAATTCCTCAAAATTACAATAACATAATTTAACCACAAATGTTATCTCATACCGCGCATTTTCATCCAAAAAATTAATAACCTATAATTGCCTTAAATTCAAGGATCATATAAACCCAAATAGTTATTTATAATTATATCCACAAAAGAAAAGATAATTCTTCCTCAAATAGAATTTTCACACAACAGACTGCAGGGTTACACATACAAGAGAAAAGTCTTCCAAATTAATCTCACAAACAAAGATCATTAATACTTTTAAATATTTCTCCATCAATTAATTTCCACATATGTTATTCTCTAACCTAGTGGTTATTCTATAGAATATTTCATTGACTCAGGTAATGCCCAGGTCCCCTACATTTACGGAAAATGACTTTAAAGGGATTCTTAGGATCATTTTTATTTTCTTCTATAATACTCTTTATTTTACCTTGGAAATTATTTACTTTATGTCCTTATTTCCCACACATGAACCATTTCTTTGTTCCATTGATACACTTTCCTGGGTGTCTCTTTCCACATTTCTTTCAAGATAGAAATTGAGCTTTCTTTTCTCCATGGTCTCTACTGCTGGAGTTCTTATCATTATCCACCTTTCCCTTCTTTGTTGAGTTCGGGATTTGGTTAATGTATATGTTTTTTATCATATTTTTGGAAAATTTATTTTCCATGAACATGATATCTTTTATTCCTATCAACATTCCATTCTTTTTCTCATTTCCACCATCGTTCTCACCTTGTACATCATGTTCAATATTACCATGACTTCCTTGGAATTCAGCCATTAACTAAAACCAAAAATCAGAGTGTGAGTAACAATATTTATAAAATAATTTAGAGAATATCATGACACCTTATTTTCAATCTAAAACACCATAGGATTAATCAAGGTTATTTATTCTGATCTTATATTAAAATCCTTCAAATTGGTTTGTAAAGAAAATTTTAATTATCTTAATCATATCCCCCAGGAGTGTCGTAACCAAGAGTACAGCAAGGCCCATTGTTGTGCACCAGTTCCCGTTTGAATCTAGATCAAAGCGGTGTTTTTGGGTTTTACCCCTAGGTACATCAATGCCAGAGCCACCTCTACCTGCTCATATCTAGACGGGGATATATTTCTTGAAAAACTCACATAATATTTACATTACCAAAATTTTTGGATGTTCTTCTATACTAATCCTCAAAGCCTATCTTAGGGTAGTGTTTTCTAATTAGATTTTTTATAAATCTATCTTCCAAGGTTTGTACTAAACTTCCTCTTATACCAACTATAATGCCCTGAACCTAGTTACCTAGAGTTGATACATTGTTATATAACATTGGCATGATCATAACAGAACAAGTCTCAAAATACCTATTATTTTAGTAGCCCTGTAAGTACTAGACACATATATAAGTTTTACATTACATCATAAAAAAACAACAACAATGTGTCCCCTTTTAACACACTCATATCCCTTAACCAATCCCTGTAGGTCAAGCATAATATACTTCTTCACATCTTGGGAAAAAGAAAACATAAGAAAGGGGTGATCTCAGATGCTCAGTAAGGATAAAAATATAGCATAAACTATCATAAATAAGCATAAACATTTAAGGAAATGTATAAGACTAAAACACAAGCCTTTTAAACTTAAAATTCAGGATAATATGGAAAAGATAAATCAAATAGTGCCATTTAATTACTCACATGGATATTATACTAGTCGAATAATCACATGTAATATCAATAGTTAATTTCATAATGATGGAATGCATAATGTCGGACATCATAACCACATAGTCAAGGCCTCGTGCCAAGACTACAAATAAGATTTTGTTAAGGTCTTATTCCAAGACACTAGTTTGCCTCATGAGACCTAATAATGCATCGAGGATCTATAGTGGATTCCACCTGTCACTTACTAAGTCCAATGAATTCCTCATATGAAAAGGTTGAAACATAATCTAAACATTTATATTAAAACTAGCATATGAAATGTCAATATTTTAACCAAAAACCATGAATGGTATAAAAATAGAACATACACATTCAAACATAACTCATTAAATACAATATGGAAGATTTTATTATATTAAATCAACATCAATCAAGAATAATGAAGGATATCGACATAGATGAAAATAATTAGTAAAACTATTTGAGATAAATATCCCCTTTTCTTGAAAACATTTAAAAGTATCACTATTTTTCAAGAGACCCTTAAAATAGATTTTTGAATCAAAGTGTCCCATATAACTTTGAAACTTTTAAAAGTAATTTTAATTTTAAAACATTCATGTCCATATAAATAAATCCTTAACACCATTTTTAAAACATGGACATTAATAAGAAATATTTAGAAGAATAAATCTTTAAAACATTTAAAATGATATTTTTGTTAGAGTTCCTAACCAAATGTGAGATGCTTGAATACAGATAATTGAGGTAACAAAGGATTTATAATATTATGAGAATAAATGGATTCATGATATATTATTTCAAAGCACAATATGTACATCATATAAAAGTGAATTGGTCCATAACAACAAATAAGTCTCAATAGAATGTAAATTGAGATGAAATCCCTTATAAAGACCATATCCTTAGGTTAAGGATAAGTCAATGACATAATTATGTGTGAAAAATATAAATACACTCAATATGATTGGATATTCAGTTTAAATCAATCATAGGACATTCATATGTATTCTTGTAAAAACAACACCAATGACTTGGATGTTTACCTCAATGAATGGACATTGAGTTAAGATTACTCTTATCAAGTTCATATCGATGACTTGAGGATTTATCAATGGAGTGATTATGTGTATCAAAAGTATATACACACAAAGGGTAGTAGAAATTACTATATAAATAAATAAATAGTGATTTCACACATAATCTTGGAGTAAAACAATCAATAAAGTTTGCGTAAAACCCAATGAGTGGAAATCGAAATAAGAAGTTCCCTTACCGATTTGGTAACTTACGAAACGTACACCATATGAAAGAATGATCATACAATGAAGATTTAAATACCAATAAATTAAAGTATATTACACAAAGAATACAATCATGGGTATTATATAAACCACACAAAAGGAAATAGTGGAAATATAGCATGAATGTCACGAGAATAAGAAGTGAAATGAAAACCCCTTACCTTGTAATTTTCATTAGTAGAGGGTAGTTTCACCTCCTGTATAATAGTAAAATAATTTTTATTAAATTATAAAAGAACCATTTACATAAATATGATATCATATATGATCTTCTAATATTTCTTTGTTAATGATATTTCAATAGTATCATTGTTTTGGGTGTAAACTGATTCGTTTTCCTTTATATGTTTTGTTAAGTAAGTCATGTTTGTTATGGATAAGATGTATTTTATTCATATAAATAATGATATTACATTCTTAAAAATTATTTTCAATCATCAAATGAAAATTATTCACGAATGGTTATGATGGGGAACAAGATCTCATCGCGTCGTGGAGAAGGTAAGTCGTACGTACGCACAAGCGACAATATCATTCTATTAGTCATGAAATAGTATGTAATTGGATGGTATATTATATATAAATAATAATTATCATGTTATATTTATTATTTAAATTAGTTATACTCATTATTATACCCATCAAAATAATGAAGTTTTGAATAACAAACTACACCACGACATGGAGACGGTAAGTCGTACGTATGCACGTATGGTGACTTTGTCATTCATAGGATGGATAGAATAATGAATATGGTTGTACCATATTTATAATAACATAATAGTATGTAGAAGTTACTGGAGTTATTATTTTGTTATGGAAAAAATAATGAAAGAGGAAGTGGAAGAAGAAAAGAACTTTGAAAGAGGTGATGAAATTATTACCTCTTCTTCATGTGCTTCCTTTTGATTTGATCAAAAGGGATCCTTAGGTTGGATTTCTGATCAAAGTATGGAATCTAGGTTCAAGTTATGGTAGTTGGGAAGATATTTGATCAGGCTTTGTCTGAGACAAATGGCTTTGGAGGTGTGATTTTGAGAGAAGAGGAAGTACCCTTTTATAAGAGAGGTGAGGGTCACTTTTGGAAAAGATTGAAATGTTAATTTATTATACAATAATATTCAGTTTATAATGGATCCAAAAGGATTTATTTATAGGATAAGGTGGGTATGGTTTTAAAACCTCTCAACCAATAGGTTTTATATAGGTTTAGGTTACCATATTAACCTTATTTGTTTATTTAACTCTTAGTTAAATAGTTTAACTTTTACCATGTATTCTTGTATTATTATAATAAATGGTTAATAAACTTAATATAAAAAGCCAAGAGAAACCAAAGTGGTTCATTAATGAAATTTATATCATTATATAAGTCCTTTTATCGAACCTTATATTTTTAGAAATATTATAACATTTAATAATATAGTATTTGTTTTAAAAACTCATTTATGTCAATTTTGACACTATTTAGTATTTGGTTTTTGTGAAAGTAAACAAAACTAGATTACTTTGAAAAAAAATAAATTAAATCAATCCTAAAATTTCATATTAACCTATAAAATTAGTTTAATGCATCAAAAGTCTCAATTTAAATTTATTTGGATATTTGTAATATCAATTATTTTAATCTTTCATTAATAAGGTAATTACTGGATCATCATTGTGTCATAAATAATTTTAATTATTTAATGTATAAATATTAAAAATAAAATACCATTATGTAGTAAATATTTTTATATTTCTAGTGAATATTTATAGTCTAATTTATCTTATGTATAACCCTATATTAAAAATGTTTTAGTTATTAAACTTTGAATTTAACACTTTTAACTCTTCTTTAAATAAAATAATAATAAATTCCCTAATCTAATCCAAGTGGATCAAAAGGATTGTATTTTATTCTTACGGTTTATTTTTTTCAAAATAAACTTATTCAATATAATTAGAATATGTGTTAGGGTGATTATAATATCACTTTTACCTTTAATTAACCAATTTACTTTTAACCATGGTTAATAAAATTGAAAAGTTACTATTCACTGAAAATAATTTTTATCCTATTGAACCAAATTTTACTTACTGATGTCAACCGTGTCTCTCAGATTTTTGAAATTAAATTCATAACAAGCGGTAAATTTACGTTTTATGCAAATTTAAAGATGTGCCTAGAAGGTGCGTAAAAGACGTTAAAAGGTTCAATAAAATTTTACACGTCTAATTTTATTATAAAATGACTCCAATGAATTAAATTAAACTTATATTGGTATTATGTAACTATTTTGACTTAAAATAAATTTAAATAAAATAAATAATTATTTAAATAAAAAGTAGGTTTTAAACGATAACGTAATGTTTTTCACTATTCATCAAAAAATTGAAAGTTTTCAGAAAAATACTAAAAATTCACCCAAAGCTAATTTTGATATTCCAAATTCATAAATTTTGTCTATTTTACTGAATTAAAAACATATAATTTCTATTAATTAATTTAAAAAAATATTCCCGTTGTCAAAACCAGAAAGCGGGTTTTTTAAGAGTAAAAAATATCAAAAGATCTGTATGTGTTTATATCCAATTCAAATGTAAAATTACTTCTAATGACAAACATTGGATTAAATAATAAAAATATAATCTAATTATACTTTAAAACCATTCTAATGTATAATTTAACACTCTAAATTATTTTGATTAAAAAAGTTGTTTTCAATTAAAATTTATTATTTTTCACTATTCATCAAAATATGAAAGTTATCAAAAAAGCACCGAAAATTTATCCAAAATAAATTTTTATGAATTTATTCAAAATAATAATTTTATTTTGTCAAATTTAATATATAAAAGTTTCAAATATTGGATTTAAAAAGGGTTCTCCATTAAAAGGCGGTAAAATTGCAATTTTTGAAAAATACTTATTTTATCTGAAAAATTGAATTTGTTCCTATATTATGTCTAATAAACACATAATATAGATGTTAAAATTATATGGAGTATATAAAATTCAAAATTCAGTTAATACTATTCATAACCATTTTTTGAAGGGTTAGTTTAGTAAGTCGTGGTGCGCTCGAACTCTATGTTGCGTGTAGTGCAAGCTATTGAATTACTTTAAAGAAAATAACTTACTATGAATTCTTGGGGTGTTAAATTACACCTACTTAAAATATTATTCAACCATGATAAAATAATAACACCAATATCCTCAATATACTGAGATGTTATTATGTTGATGGAATAACCTATATCCATCTCCTCTTCCATTAAATTGGAAATGAAATAATCATTCATGTGTACAGTGGACTATCGCCTCGTGAACTGATATAATTTTTTTCTATCAATGTCTCTCATGACTAGTTATAACGATGGATTTAATGTTTATATATTATATTCATGAAAAAATTATCATTTTCTTTCTTACAAATCCATGCACTAAAAAATGATAATGTCATTCATGTGTACGTGTGGATTACCACCTCCATGAAGCAATGTGATTTATTTTTCATCACCACATATCATGGATGATATATGTAAGTGTATTTAAAGAATTAATATTATATATATTTTATTCTTATAATTCTAGAAATACAAAATAATACATATCTTCTTTCCATAATGATCGTTGAAAAATGGAAATGTTACTCATGCATACGTATAGCCTACCATCTCTATAGTTATAAAGTAGTTCATTTTTCTTAAACATATTTAATGGTGGGATTTAAAAGTATAATTTATGTATGAAATTGATAATTATGTCATTATAATTATTCTTTATATAATATAATAATAACGTCTATGACCATAGTCATCCTACTAAATTCATTTTGTACTTATGTACCAAATATCACTAAAATGCCCAATGTGAACATAAATGATTAAGTAATTTTTATAACATGGTAATAAGTGATATAAAAAGGAAAAATAAAAATTAAAAAGGTTATTAATGAATTAAATAATTAACCTAATTTTATTATTAATGAACAAAAATAATGCATGTGATGAGTCGGTCTCAATGTAAGGGTTTCTCATCTCACTTTTACTTTTGTGAGACATATGTCATATTCATCACTTATTTTTTTTTTATTTGGTGTATATAATACCCCTTTGATATATTATATCATTAATCACTTTATATTAATGGTATTTAAAGTTACATTTAAAGATTATTTTTTTATAAATGGATCTAAAATCATGGTTTCTGGGTTGTTACACTTCTTTTACCTTTATATAGAAAATTAAATCATTTTCCATGTCTACATATGGACTACCACCTCCATTGAATGATCGATTTACATTTTTGATTTCATATATTCCATGAATTTATGGTAATTAGGATGTTTTTAAAGGATAAATATGATTTTTATGATATTATTGAGCTGATGATATGGAAAATTATAGAACCTATTCATGATATGAGCAATAAATGATTATCATTAATTTAATCGTTTAAAACAAGTGTATTAAGAGAAATATATTTAATTAAAATTAGGTATGATTATCATATCAATTACTTATTATTATTTATACTTTATAATTATGATTTATCACACTAATAAAAACTAAATTATATCATCATGCTACTGGTTTAATGATATTTCAACTAAATTATCTCATAAACATTCATTAATCATGGTATGTTCATGTCTGGGTTAGTTTGACCACTAATTTGAAGAATGCTATGAAATTATATTATGTATTATTATGAAAACTTAATTACAAGTATAATATGATATTAATATGTAAATAATTATTTTTTATTTCAATAAATCATAAATCAATATTTAACTCATTAATTAAGAAAACACCATTCATAAGTTGAAAATAGTTGAAAAATGTTCGTTGTTTATTTCATCTTCTAGGATAAAGAATAAATTACTCATGAAAGTAAATTTAAAATTTATAAATCATTATAATTAATACATTATAGTAATATTAATGAACTTTTAATGATGAAATTTTGTAGAATAATGAATAATAACGCCGCTATTACAAAACTAGTTCAAAACGATCAAGATTACCCACACCCAATATCCAAAATATATAATAACAAACAAATATAAATGCAGATAATAATTATAAATAAAGTTTATAAAATATTATGTATATTAAAAAGTTTCATAAATATTTCATTAAGAAGTTTATGTTTTCTATACTAGAGCTTGGAGTACATTTGACTAAGTGGGGAAACAAGGTAATGGTTTTTCATGTCGCATATCTCTTCCTTAGTCCATAATCACTCTTATTTGTCTATTATATTTCAAGATTGATATATTATAAACTATGATGATTTTATAATTTTTTTAATCCATATTTTCTAAGTAAATCATGTTTCATGCTAAAGTATTCTTCCATTATGATTTCATCACTTTGATAAAATGTATTTTTGTTATGAATAATTCCCATTTATTTAAATGAATTTTTCCTCTGTGAATTTGTTTTTCATTCACACCAATGTTATCCTTTATTTTTGGGAAAAATAATATATATTATATTATATTATTCTCATAATTATATTTAACCTTTTTTTAAAGGAAATTTTAATACTCTTTTTAACGATTTGGGTTTTCAGACAATGGTATTTCAAAAGGTAAAAAAAGGGTTTTTCATCATTTCAAAAAATAAAATATATTATCTTACACTCAACATTTTTTAAATAAACCTTATTTATTTTCAAAGATATTTAATTTATATCTATTTATACTAACTAAAAAGGAATTTTTTTATATTAATTTACACTTTATCTTTTATAATAATATTTAAAAGGTTTTGTAATAACTTTTTTATTTTTAATTCTATTTTTTCTCCAAGTTTTATCTATTGTGAAGTGATTTTTTGATAATAATATATATGATATTATGTTTTGAAAACTTTTTTAAAATGATATTTTTATATCCTATGATTTATTAAGTTCATGTTTTGTAATAAGTTTATGAAACCCATTATTTTCTATGGGTACATTAAGATATATTTATGATTAATTTTAATTGGCACACATATATATGGATGATGATGGGTGGGGTATTATATCACCCTCAAATTCATTAGTTTATTTTTATATCTTATGATATAGTTAGGAATGGTTATAATTAGTTTTTTTACGCCAGCATGGATATGATGTGGTTTCTCACATTTTCAGGCATGGACATTATGAGGTTGTTCACATAGGCATGGTAATAATGAGTTTTCTCAGAAAGGTTTTCCTATTCTTATGGTTGTTCCATATTTCCAAGTTTTTTTCCATGATATTTTATATTTGTATGCCTATAATTATGCTTATGTTATTCTCTCATGTTTCATGTTTATTAATTCACTCTTTCTATGCATATATTATTTTATGTTCAATATTTGTGCCATGATTTATGGCATCAGATTTATTGGGTATGATTTTCTTATGTATCTTGATTATAACCACATGCTCATATTATTATCACTTATAATCATTGATTGTTATCACTTATTTTTACCCTTACTGAACATTTGAGCTTACCTATTAATTATGTTTCTATTTAACTCAGTTATAAAGGAAATAAATACATAATATGTGTTTATAAGGGTATCTTATGAGGATACTTTTTGGGAAATATTAAATAATTTTCATGGATTAATAAGTTGTTTATATAGTGAGAAAATATCCATGATTTTTGTTAGTTAATTTTTTATCCTAATTCTCTAAAACTCTAAACCTAAAAGGTCTTGGCATTGTGTTGTAATGAAATATTTCCTTAAGTAATTTAATTAAAAAATTATTAATTTTGGGTCATTATAATATCATCCTTGATATTTTTTTAGAGAATTCAAAAATTTAAATCCTCTTTATTTCCTTAGGAAAACATATCCCAAAAAATCAAATGAATCATTGTAGATTATTAAAGGGATATTTATCTATCTTGATCTTATAGAGTATATCAAGATTAATTTTGTAACCTTTATGCTCAAGGGATCAATATGGGAGTGATTTTAGTCTATTATTCGTACCAAACCACTTAGGGACCTTTCCTGGGAAGTCTTTAAGGCATAGTTCATCCAGCATTACTTTCCAAAGGATGTGACAATATCAAAGAAAATGGGATTATATTTCCTCAAGCAATGTGGTAGGATTATGTTGGACTATGCCTATTGTTTTTATAATCTAATTCCATACCTTTCTCCTCAATCTATGCATAAATTTTTGAGTGTTCAATATTTTGAAAGAGTCCTTTGATCGTATATTCTATCAGAGGTGTCTCTGTTATCCTTAGCACTAATGAATATGTATTAAAGTAAACCATGGTAATTGAAGTAGATTTGGTAGAAATTACAGTAGAGATCGATGTGTTACCTATTACAAGGAATGGTATAGGAATCTCTAGAAAAGAAAAGGTGTACCGAGGCAATTCTAAGTAGTATGGTAGTGGTATCGAATTACCACCCAATTTCTTTACAACAGACTCTTCTAGGAGAAAGTATCGGGTGTGTCACTAATGAATAAAGGTAGGTCATATCAAGTCCTCAAGTTAGGATACTTATAATACCTATCATGGTTATGTCCATTGCAAATATATGCAAATATTGTGTTGATGAGTTTCTCAAAATAGAGGTGGATCCAAATCTAACCCTTCGAATGATTTGTAGGTTCCATATTCTAAACCCAACATCATTGTAAAAACTTCTTGAGTTTTTTCCCCTATTTTATTCTATATTTTCCTATTATGTCTTTTTATTCATGTTTGGTAGCATGTTTTCTTCAAGAAGTTTAATTATTTAGACGATGTTGATTATGGTTCTATGGGAATATATTCATGATAGAAATGTCTTTTAGTGGATTATAGATTTTGACACTATTATATAGGGGTCCATGTGTCATGGACCTTTTCTAATAGTCCTTTGGTTATTTATAATTTAGGTTATCATTCCAGTTATGAAGGTTAACATGCAACAAAAATTCTTAATATGGTGGGGAGACCACTATATAATAATATTTTATCAAACCCTATGATATTTTATCATTCCTTTTTATTTTTGAGTTTTGTTTTATAATTTTTGGGTTAACCCTCTATCTCTACCCAACCTGACCCTACTTTTAGCCATTTTTCTAGATTTTGATTATGGGTTTTGTTATGGATGCCTCTGAAGATTTTTATCATGCTATAACAAGTCCCTTTTAGGGTGTTTCTTCTCATGTTGTGCTGTTATTTATTTTTCAGATCTCTAGTGATATAGTTATCCTTTCCCCTCCGTAAGACATTTTTTTCTAGTTATGACACCTCAGGTTAGTCATTCATTGGTATTTAGAGGTGACTTATATATTATAAATTGAGTGTCTGGTGTATATTAAATTTTATCTTGGTGAATAATAGAGTTATTCAAGGTTGATTTCTTTAATTTTTTAATCTTTGGTTTTCATAGTTGTCTCTTTATTAGGGAATCTCAATATCAAGTTCTTATCTTGATCAACAGTTATTTATTATTCTTTTTTGGGGTAGAAATCACTATAATGAAGATAATTATCACACCTTGGCCTCACTTTCCTCTATTATTTTATTTATTTTTAATTTTACATTGTTTCTCTCTCTTCCTAAATACTTTTTCCTTAAATTTTGGAGTTTTTTGTGTATTTTATGTCACAAAATTAGTTATAACCATGAAACAACCATATGATAGGCCTGTAATTTTTAACATATCCAAATTACATAGTTTTTGGATGGTTAGTATAACTATGTGTCTTACCCATGAATAATGCTTTATGTTCCCAGTATAATATGAATAGTAGATACATGGATTGACCAACTGTGTAGAAAAACCTTTCATGGTGTCTAGATCATTAAAAATCAAAGTTACTAATTTTTTCACAATTTAATTTTTAAACAAAATCCCTCCCTCTCTTCCCCCATTTGAATCATGTGACCCCAAGGATTCTCCCTCTCTATTTTCTTCTCTCCCACAATGGATTCTTGGTTTTTTTCAAGGTTTGAAGCTTGGTCTTCCAGTGAAACCTCTCATGGCTACTTCTTCTTTTTTTATCCCCCCTTTTCCTCTTCTCTTATTTCCCTAGAAAGGTCATGGAGATCTAGGGTTCCATGTGTCTTGATTTTTAATTTTTGGTTTTTTTAGGGTTATTATTGGTTCCCTAATTACTATTGGGTATCATTGAAGTGGTTTATCATCATCATATGTGAAGGTGAAAAGATTTAATGTGAGTGGTCCCTTGCATAGATATTTAAATTTAGACTAATGATTTATTGTTTGTTTTATTACATTTTTTGGGTGTTTTAAAGATTATATCAAGGATAATTCATATTATTTATTAAAAAATGGTTGATTATCTTGAGTTTTCCTCAAATAATAATGGATTTTCACCTTATTTCAATGTATAAAATCAATTTTGGAAATTCTTACATAGAAAATTTTCACCAAATTGATCAATTGAATCTTCTAAATTAATAGTTATATTATAAAGGACGTTTTGGTATTCAAACTAAAATAAAGGAATCAACTACATAGAAATTAATATTCTTGGTCTTTTAAAAGGAAGTTTAAGTCACTCCAATGATCTAAATTTTAATTATTTTTTTTTAGAATTGTGTTTTGTGACATGATTTAATAAGGAATATACATAAGGCTTATTTTCACTTTTTAAATGATGTTTTCTAAATATCAAACCCATTGAGATATTCCCAATGTATTTTTATAGTGTATGATTATTAATTTTATGTTTATGATGGTGTCTAATGAAGGGGTTTGTATACTTTTATAAATTTTATAGAAGGAATTATGGAAATTTTTTGTGAGGGTGTTAGTGAGAGTGTGAAATTTTGTTCTTTACACACACACACACATAGATATATATATATATATATATATTTCTATAAAGTTATTATTGAATCACCTTCAGTTTTGATTCATGGGTAACCATGGGTGTTTGGGTATGAATTATATTTAAACATGTTGCACAAGTTTAGAATATTTCTTTTATTATTGGACTTAAGATAGATTTTATTTTGATTTTGGTATTTTTACCTTAGTTAATCTAGTGATGGAAATGATGGGTGTTAGGGAAGGATGTCTTTATCTAGAATCGGTCTTATTTAGTAGTTGTATATCCTTGTCCAAGATTTTCCTCAAAACTTCTAAGTCCTATGATGAATGATTTTGTGTTTGTTATACTTTATATATCTTTATATCACTATTTTTATATGGCCTTAGTGTTATGATTCCCTTTTATTATAAATTCTTTCATCTTATCCAATTATTCTTTTATTCAAAAGGTTTCATATTATTTTTTCTCTGAAAAGTGTTTAATTCAAGATGGAAATAGAAAATGGTTTTTTAAAGACTTTATCCTCATACATATTTTGGAAATAAATAGATTACCTACTTATTATATCAAATTTAAAACTATAATGAATTAGTTTTACTTCTATGTGGAAGTACTTGGCTTAGTATTTGTTATTCAAGAAGAATCATTCCCAATGTACTCTATTTTATTCCCTATTACTTATCATAATCATGGGGGTTCTGGAATACCACTCAATTATGTCATGGTCCAGCTCAGGTACCCGGTTTAGGGGTGACCTAGAGCTAGTTCATAACAAATGATCATCTAAAGGGTTCCTCATATAGTCAATGATATTGAAGTGGAATTTTATATCTTCAAACTCCATTGTGAGTGTTTCTAAATGCACATTAATGATTATATTAACTGTATTAAAGAGGTATCCATCAAAAATTATGGTTGAGTGTGTTGGTTTTCTCCCTCATCCATGTTGAGCATATAAAAGTCAGTTGGGAAAGTCAAGACTTAAAATCTAACTAAGACATACTCCAAAAAAATTTGTATAAAATAAGTGGATTTCTTTATAAGTTATACCACCAATATTATGGGATTTACATCTCCCATATGAAAATAATTAAACACTTAGTGATGCATAACATTAATGGACGCACTAAAATCACATAAATCATCTGAAAAATTTAGTGAACCAATGGTGAAAAGGATATAAAATTTTCATGGATCTTGAAATTTTTTAGGTAGTTGTAGGGTGATAAAATATGATACACTTATTCCAAGGTTGACCCTCTCATTACCTTGAAGCCTTCTATTTTTATTAAAAATATCCTTGTGAATCATAGAATACTTGGGAATTTTTATAGGGCTTATAGAAGGGTTATATTGATCCCCACTTTTTAGAATGTTTCTATAATTTATTTTTGAATTTATTCCTCTAAAATCATTTTGTATTGGGTCATATTTGATGTTAAATAGAGTGGATGGTATTTATTATCCCTTTTTTTAAATGGTGTCTCTTTTATCTTTCTTCTTGTTCCATACCTCTCTTTTTATTTAATTTTTTATTCATATATTTTCTATTTAGTAGGATTATAATAAGAATTTTCATCTTCATTCTCATCAAGTTTAGGTTTCTTTGGTTTAAATTCAAGTGTTTATAGTAGATTTATTTCCTTACTACTTTTATTTTTTATCGTCATCACATTCTCTTTTGGATTTAGAACTGATCAAGCTAGTATCTTTCCTAGTTTTTTAGACAAAATGATCACAAAACTTTCCACTTTTTTTGCTAACCCTTCCGATTTATTTTGAAGGTCCTCATCCTCAAATATTGGTTATAGATATATTGAGGCTTATACACTGGTTTTTTAATTATCAAAATGTTTATTTTTTTGAGAAGGGAGTGGTGAGTAGGCTGGTTAGTTGTGAAGATGCTTTTAAGTTTTTTTAAATGGTATGGTTTGAAGGTATTAAAGTTAGAAGGGTGGTTTTTATTGTTATTTCGTTTTGGTAAAGTTATCTAGATTGATTTTATTTGTTCTTAAATATTTATTGTGTTTGGTAATTGTCTCTCCATCCTTGAGTGGGTTTTTGGAATTTCCTCAATTAAAATTTTGTTTTATATCTTTCTATTCCCTACACTTTAGCACACTTGTTAGTAAAATAATGAAGTGATTAACATAAACCACATACCTTGACTGGTTCTTATAATTCACTAGTTTTCTTTAGATCCATTTTCCTAAAAATACTAGTTAGATATTCAAGTATAGATTATAATTAGGGTGATGAATCATAAGATCTTACCTCATGATGTCCTCTTGTGTTTGTACCTCTTGTGCCAAACTATTTTGAGTTCTATGAAATATTTTTTATGAGTCATTTGGATTTTGATGGATATTTTTCTATAAAGGATCTTTCATATGATTTAATTAATGTATTTATATCATTTTTCATTAGTCCTTAATAAAAAAATATAATAAAGTGGTGTTATTGGATGGATTTATGTGGGAAACTATAACATAGCTTCTTAAAACTCTCTCAGTTCTCATAGAGAGTTTCTAGAGAATATTTCTTGATGCCATAGATTTATTTCTTAATGGATATTATTTGGGTGGTAGGGAGAAATATCTAAAGAAAACATCTTTTTAAGTCCTCCTAATCATAAACTTCTCCTGGTTGTAGGTTGTAAAAACAACCATTGGCTTCTCCTTTAAGTGAAAATATGAATTCCCTCCACTTGACTTACTCTTCTATAAATCATCTTTACTTAAATGTTAAGAAACAAAATATGAATTATTTGATATATTGTTTGGATATTATCCTTCATAGAAATGAAATTTATGAATCAATTGAATCAACATGGTTTTTAATTTAAAGTTATTTTATAAAACATGTGTGGTAATTTTATTGTTCTGATTGGTGTATTGTGGTGCGCATAGGTCTCTCAAGGTTTTATTAGAATTTGTTTCCATGTTTTTGAACTCACAGTGAGTACTTGGTGTGTCATAGTTGTCTAAAAATGAAATTTCCTCGAAGTTACTTTGTGAATTAAGGTTCCTAAGTCTAGATATTGAGGTTATTTCAATTTAAGTATCTAAGAGGTAAATACTAGTGTTAAAGGACATAGTCGTGAAAATTAAAGGTTATATTGTATCACTACCTCCACAAAAAAGGGGAAATTTTTGACACTATACCTATATTGGGTTTTGGAAAAAAAATTATTTCTTAATATAAATGTATTAGTAATGGTAACTTTCTCCAGATAATAATGTTCAAAAATCATTTGTCACTTAAGAAAATGGGGTTCTTAAAAATATGGTTTTAAATTAAGAAAAATAATGAAACAATGAATTTAAAAGAAGGATTATGAATAAAGTGATGGGTTAAAGGTTGGATTTCCATTTTAAATGCTATCATAGTGTTTAAAACAATTTTACGTATCTTCTTATTAATTGATAAATGAAAAATTTTAAAATTGATTTATCAATCACTTGAGGTTGAAGGTTATTATAAAAGATAATATAAATGTGATTGCTACATGGTCATCCACCCTTCCTGAGTATGTGAAATGTCATTAAATCACTTTTAAACTACTAATGAAATACCCAATTAAGTTTTTTTTCTCCTAGAAAACTAAAAAGTAACTCACTACCTCTATATATGTGCCAAAAATTGCTAGACACTCACCACACAATATAGTTTTGTCCTTAAAGACAAGCTAGACTATAAGGACCCAGCCTTAAAACATTACCTAATCTTGAATTAAGTTAATAATTCACATTGAGGATATTTTCAGGTTTCTAGTTTTAGATAATTAGGCCATAAATATTACATTACATCTCAAAAATTATAAAGTAGACACTTCTACTCAGTTTCCATTTTTTCATAAAATAAAAACTCTTGAAAAAAAAGAGTCATGTCTGTTCCATGTTTTAGACAGCATGACTTTTCCTTGATCTCATCCTTGACCCTATTCATCTTTAAGTCCTGTGAAAAACATTTCAAAAACATGGGATGAGTATAAAAAGCTCAGTAAGGGTTATAAAATAAAGAAAGAAATCATTAGTCCATCAATACATAAAAAACATAAACTCTTTTACTTACCTCATGAAATCATAATATTTATGAATAACACATAGTAATCTCAAATCATAATGGTAACTTGTGGCATCTATAACGTACTTACGTTGTAGCTTTCACAACTATGTAGGGAGTTACATTTGGAATACCCATTATAGTATATTATCTAAATCTCTTAGGAGAAACATTCATGTTTACCTCTGTCACGTTACCCAATGAATTAGAGAGCAATCTTGGGCTCATCCGCCCTAGGTTTATCACAGAACCACCCGTATACGTAAACAATTCCCAAGAACCATAACATATTCACAACACATAAAACAAACATAAATGAAAGATAACACTTCCACATTTCAATCACAATATATCATTTAAATATATTGACATAATAAATCCACTATCAAAACCATTTTCAATACCAAAATACATAAAAATAGTATATGGTATTTATTTTCCTTTTAAAAACATTATAGTTTGTTAAATAATCCAAATATCAAATAACACTCACGGCAGCGGAAAGGTCGTTGTCACTACGTACGTTAAAAAGAAACGTTCCTTTTGTCATTTAGTAAAATACTTCATAGAGAAAATATTACCTTTGAAGGAAATAAAAAGTCAAAGGAGTTTATACATCATATAAAATAAAGTTGTGTATAAAACAATATATGCCTCAATGAAAGAAGATTGAGACGAAGTCCCTTACCTCGTGTCCGACATGACTCGTTCGTTATTTAATATCCTGAATAATAAACTAAAGTAAATTTATAATTTATTAATAACCTTTTTCAAGTTTATTATTCCTTTTATATCACTTATTACCATGTTATAAACATTATGTAATCATTTAAGTTAATAATGGTTGTTTTGTTAATATTTGGTACTTAAGTCAAAAATGAACTCCTTATAATTACAAGTTGTCCATGTGGTCAAAATTCATTTATCTACAGAATTATATTCATTATTTAGATATCATATATATCATATACATCCAGTATATACATGTATTTATAATAGTACATAACATTTATAGATAAGAAATGAAATGCATCGTTCATAGAGATAGTAATCCGTACGTATGCATGAACGCTACTTTCATTTCTATTTCAAATTTAATGGAATGAAAACATAATGATACATAGGTATATTATAATTATAGTATAATATCATATATAATTTCATTAAATCAATTTTTTATACATTGAATGTATGACATGAACGAGTCATATCACTTTGAGGAGGCGGTAGTCCACACTTCCTCAAATGAAATTATTATACTTACCCACTATGGAAACCATAAATGTATTCTATAAATGAAAAATATAGAAGCATAGAAACAAAATAAATATAATGTATATAACATATAAATATAGTTCCATCTTAATGGACACCATAATAGGTGGTAGGAGAAGATTTAATAATCATCATTTCGTGAGGCAGTAGTTCACCGTCCACAGAAACAGTATGTTATTTACCCATTAGATGGAGGTGTGTCAAAGTGTAGATCAAATCATTCAAATAAAAACAAAATAGTATATTGAGGATATTGGTTTTTTTATAAAATAAATAAAAAGAGTTTAGGGGATTGGAGAAGCAAAATAAAAGAAAATAACTTAAGAGAAGACGTTACCTTTAAATCGGGTATCTCCCATTGGTTTGAACCAAAAGGTTTACTTAAATAGTATTATGCCTAGGGGAAGGCTTCTAAGAGGAAGAGAGAGATGTAGAGAGATTAATTGGGCAGATTTTGTATGAGCCAATGTGCTTGAGAGGTGTGAGTAATGGGTTAGAGGTGAGGTATTTTTATAAGGGGGAGGAGGGACTCTTTAGAAAACTTTAAAAATATTATTTTATTATATAAAGATTCTCGGTTTCTAAAGGTATAAAACTTATTTTTGTAAATGATAAGATGAATATTGTTTGAAATAAAATCATACAATAAGAATTGGACAGGTTTTGGATATTGTTTTAATTTTTATAATCTTATTTATTTAAATCATTCATTAATGAGGTAAACATTGCATCATTATTGTGTCATAAATAATTTTATTAATTTTATTTCTAAAAAAAATATCATGATGTAGAAAATATTTTTATATTTCAAATTAATATTTATAGTTTAATAGATAACTTATATAACCCCATGTAAAAATTTATTTACTAAAAGATATATGTTTATGTCATTTTTGTCTTTACTTTAAATTAATTAATATAAAGTGTCATTATCACTCCCAAGTGTCTCCATGGGGTCCCAAAATAGACCCAAGGATGCCAAGTTTCGTACATGTATCAACCAATAGGATTAGGATACATATTAGGGTAATTTAATATTATTATAATATTATTGTTTACCCTTATTTAACAGATTTACCCTTTAACCATGGTAAATTGAATATTTACTGAAGAAAATATTTATAATGTCTAAAAATAAAAGTTACATATTTACAAAATTTGGACCTCCTAATTCCAAATATGGAATCCATTTTTCCAAATTCAAAACATATAAGTGATAGAAATTAATTTAAAATTAATTACCATTGTCAAAACAAAAAACATGTTTTTAAGAAATAATAACTATCCAAAGATTGACACTTGTTTATGTCCAATTTTAAAGTTAAATTACTTCCAGTGACCAAAATTGGATTAATTGGTAAAAATATAATCTAATTACACTTTAAAACCAATTAAAAAGATAATATAACCATATAAAAAATTATATTAAAAGGAAGTTTTCATATAAAATACATCATTTTTCACTATTCATTAAAAAATGAATTTTATCAGAAAAATACGAAAAATTTATCCAAAGTGAATTTTGAGATTCTAAAGAAGAATTTTATTTTTTTCAAATATAATATATAAAAGTGACCAAAACTAGATTTAATTAGGGTTCTCCATCAAATGGTGGTAAATCGACCTTTTAATAAATATTAGAGTATTTATGCTTAAATTTGGATTCTTTGTTATTTTAAGCCTCTAATTTTTTTTTGGATAAATGTAAAAACATTTAGCAAACATTTATATTCATATTTTAGTTAGTTATGTCCATTACCATCAATAAAACGTCTATGAATTAACTACCATTTAATATAATATTATATTATTATTTAATAGTATGACCCAATGTTGTGTGCAACATAAGATTTCAAAGAAATATGTTGTTACGTATCGGGTACGGAATCGAACATAGAATCCCACTATAAAGTAAAATTAATATTTAATTCACAGATATTAATAAGTATGTAAATATCATATTTCCTTATTTACCTGGGATGTTACATCCTTACCACCTTTTGGGAATTGTGTCCCCCCAATTCTATTCACTTATCAAATAAGTGGGGTATTTATCCTTCATAGAATTTTCAGATTCCCACGTTTCCTCTTCAATCATATGGTTCTTTCAAAAAATCTTTACTTGATGAATTACCTTATTCTGCAACACTTTCTCTCTACGGTCGAGAATCTAGACTGGTTGTTCCTCATAAGAGAGATTCTCTTCCAACTGAACTACCTCTGGCTCAAAATATCAGATGGATATGGCATATACTTTCTCAACATTGAAACGTGAAAAACATTGTGTACCTAGGATAAAAATGGAGGTAAAGTCACTCTGTAGGAAACTGATCCAACTTTCTCTAAGATTTCATAGGGTCTAATGAATTGCAGACTCAACTTTCCCTTCCTACTAATATGCATCACACTTTTCCATATAGAAATTTTGAGAAAGACATGATCACCTACCTCAAATAAAAGATCCTTCCTCCGGTTATCCGCATAACTTTTCTGCCTTCTCTGAGCTCTTCTCATGTTCTTCTGAATCAATTGAACTTTTTCTTCCATCTCTTCTACCAATTCTCTTCCCATCAGTTTCCTTTCACCTACTTCATCTCAAAAAGCTGGATTTCGACACTACTTCTCATATAATACCTCAAACGGAGCCATATGTTTACTGGAATGGAAACTGTTATTATAAGAAAATTCAACCAAAGAAATATGTTGGTCCCAAATTCCCTGGCAATCCATTGATCAAGCACATAACATATCCTCCAAGGTCTAAATTTTTCATTCTGACTGCCCATCTGATTGAGGATGAAAAGTTGTACTAAAATTTAATTCAGTAACCAACAACTTCTGAAGGCCTTTCCAGAAATTAGAAGTAAACTTGGGATCATGATCAGATACAATGGAGATGGGAACTCCATGCAACCGGACTATCTCTTTAATATACAACTGAGAAAGTTGATCTAGAGAAAAAAGTATCTTGAATAGGAAGGAAATGATCATATTTAGTCAATCAATCAAAAATAACCCAGATTGCATTATTACCTCGAGATGTCTTTGGTATTCCCACAAAGAAGTAAATGGATATATTTTCCAATTTCCACTCTGGCACTGGTAAATACTGAAGCATCCCTTTCGGTAACTACTACTCTGCTTTAACTTTTTGACAAGTCAAACACTTCATAGTAAAATCAGAAATATCTCTTTTCATTCAATCCCACCAGTAATACTCCTGGAGATCTTTGTACATCTTAGTACTGCTATGATGAACTGAAAATGGAGAAATATGAGCTTCACATAATAACTCATTCTTCAACTGTGAATCACAAGGAACACATAATCTCTTCCCAAACCTTAAAACACAATCATTATCAACGTTAAAATTAGGCAACTAACCCTTCTGAACCAACTCTTCCTTTTTCTTCAACTCATTGTCTTCTTTCTTCACTTGCTTAATTCTGTCTGATAGAGATGATTTCACTGACACCTAAAACAAAACAAAGAAATTTCCTATGCCAACAACTTCTATTCCAAAGTTCGTCAAATAAAAAACCAAAGGATCTCATTTCAAACATAACAAGGTTAATGTAGCATTACTTTTTCGACTCAAAGCATCGGTCACTTTATTTGACTTTTCTGGATGATAATGGATCGTGCAATCATAATATTTTATTAATTCCAACCATCTCCTATGTCTTATTTTTAATTACTTATAAGTGAATATATACTTCAAAAAAATTTATCAGTATATATTTCACATTTTACTCCATACAAATGATGCCTCCAAGTTTTTAAAGAAAAAAAACAACAGATAATTCCAAATCATGTGTAGGGTAATTTAACTCATGAGGTTTCAAGTGATGTGAATCATAAGAAATTACCTGATCATTATGCATTAGGACACAACCAAGTCCTTTCAACAAAGCATCAATATAGATAAAAAACTCACCATTTCTATAAGGCAGTGCCAAAACAAGATCATTCACCAATCTTCTTTTTAATTCCTGAAAACAATCATCACATTCTTTTGTCCAAATGAACATAACACCTTTTCGAGTTAACTTAGTCAGTGGGAGGGATAAACATGAAAAATTTTCATAAAACCTCTGCTAATAACCTGATAATCCAAGAAAACTATGGATCTCGGATATATTTTTGGGTCTTGGCCATTCTTCAACAACTTTTGTTTTAGCAGGATCAACAGTTATGCCATTTTTTGAAACAATGTGACCAAGGAAAGAAATTTTTTGTAACCAAAACTCACACTTGATGAATTTCCTATATAGTTTATTTTCTTTTAAGGTTTGAAATACAACCCTTAAATGACTTTCATGCTACTATTTAATTTTTAGAATAAACCAAAATATCATCTATAAACACAACCACCATTTATCACCTGAGTCAACTGATCTATCACTGCAAAAAACTGTTCAATTCTGATTCCGACTATCTAAGGATACTGATTTTGAATTTCATTTCCCTCTGTATGCCTTCCCATCACAACTTCCCTATTTCCTCTATGAAAAACCATTCTCAACACATAAATATCTTAGGCGAAGCAACATGGTAATCTGTAAATGCTATATCATTTCAATCTTACCATAAATTAATTTATGGATATTAATTTAACAATATCCTAACTTCTAAAGTTTTCTAAACCAAACTCTAATACCAACTATAATTACTCATCCTTAAAACATTACATAATATTTAATTAAGTTAAAAATTCACATTGAGGATATTTTCAGGTTTAGAGTTTTAGAGAATTAGGTCGTAACTATTACATTACATCTCAAAAATTATAAAGTAGACACTTCTACTTAGTTTCCATTTTTTCATAAAATAAAAACTCTTGAAAAAAGGATTCATGTCTAGTTCCATGTTTTAGAGAGCATGACTTTTCCTTGATCCCATCCTTGACCCTATTTATCATTAAGTCCTGTGAAAAACATTTCAAAAACTTGGGATGAGCATAAAAAGCTCAGTAAGGGTTATAAAATAAAGAAAGAAATCATTAGTCCATCAATACATACAAAACATAAACACTTTTACTTACCTCATGAAATCATAATATTTATTAATAATTCATAGTAATCTCAAATCATAAAAGTAACTTGTGACATCCATAACATACTTATGTTATAGATTTCATAGCTACATAGGGAGTTACATTTGGAATACCCATCACAGTATATTCACTAAATCTCTTAGAAGAAACATTCACGTTTACCTCTTCCACATTACCCAATGCATTGGAGATCTATCTTGGTCTCACCCACCCTAGGTTTTTCATGGAACCACCTGTATACATAAACAATTCCCAAGAACCATAACATATTCACAACACATAAAACAAACATAAAGGAAAGATAACACTTACACATTTCAATCACAATATATCATTTAAATATATTGACATAATCAATCCATTATCAAAACAATTTTCAATACCAAAATATTTAAAAAGATTATATGGTATTTATTTTCCTTTTAAAACATTACGACTTATTAAAGAATCCAAATATAAAATAATGCTCACGGAGGTGGAAAGGTTGTTGTCACTGTGTACGTTAAAAAGAAACATTTCTTTTGTCGTTTAGTAAAACACTTCATAGAGAAAATATTCCTTTTGAATGAAATTAAAATTCAAAGGTGTTTATACACCATATAAAAGAAATTAATGTATAAAACAAAATATGCCTCAATGAAAGGAGATTGAGATGAAGTCCCTTACCTCGTGTTTGTCTTGACTCGTTCGTTCTTTAATATTCTGAATAATAAACTAAAGTTAATTTATACTTCATTAAGAGAATTTTTCAAGTTTATTATTCCTTTTATATCACTTATTACCATGTAATAAAAATTATGTAATCATTTAAGTTAATAATGGTCGTTTTGTCGATATTTGGTACTTGAGTCAAAAATGAACTCCTTATAATTACAAGTTGTCCATGTGGTCAAAATTCCATTATCTAAAAAATGATATTCATTATTTAGATATATCATATATATCATATATATCCAGTATATACATGTATTTATAATATTACATAACATTTGTAGATAATAAATGAAATGCATCATTCATAGAGACGGTAAGTCGTACGTACGCATGAACGCTACTTTCATTTCTATTACATATTTAATGGAATGAAAACATAATGATAAATAGGTATATTATAATTCCAGTATAATATAATATATAATTTCATTAACTCCATCATTTATACGTTCAAATTATGGCATGAATGAGTCATATCACTTTGTGCGGGCGGTAGTCTGCACTTCCTCAAATGAAATTATTGTATTTACCCACTATGGAAACCAAAAAAGTATTCTATAAATCAAAAATACAAAATCATAGAAACAATATAAATATAATATATATCACATATAAATATATTTTCATCTTAATTTCCACCATAAGAGGTGGTAGTAGAATATTGAACAATCATCGTTTCGTGAGGCAGTAGTTCGTCATCCACAGAAACAGTATGTTCTTTACCCATTAGATGCAGGTGTGTGTAAGTGTAGTTAGAATCCTTCTCATAAAAACAACCTAGTATATTGAAGATTCTGTTTTTTTATAAAATAAAGGAACAAAAATATTTTAGGGGGTTTTATAAGTAAAATAAAAGAAAATAACTTAAGAGAAGACGTTACATTTAAATCAGGTATCTCCCTTTGGTTTGAACCAAAAGGTTTACTTGAATTGCCTTCTGCCTAGAGGAAGGCTTCTAGGAGGAAGAGGGGGATGTAGGGAGATTAATTGGGTAGAGTTTGGATGATTAAATGGGCTTTATAGGTGTTAGTAATGGGTTAGAGGTGAGGTATTTTTATAAGAGGGATAAGGGGATCTTTAGGAAACTTTAAAAATATTATTTTATTATATAATAATTATCGGTTTCTAAAGGTCCAAAACTTATTAAAGTCTAATATAAGATTACTCTTGTTCAATATAAAATCATCCAATAAGAATTGGACAGGGTTTGGATATTATTTTAATTTTTATAAACTTATTTATTTAAATCATTCATTAATGAGGTAAACACTGCATCATTATTGTGTCATAAATAATTTTATTATTTTGATGTCTAAAAATTATAAAAAAAATATTATTATGGAGGAAATATTTTTTTATTTAAAATTAATATTTATATTAGAATATATAACTTATATAAATCCTTGTAAAAATTGATTTACTAAAAGATATATGTTTATGTCATTTTTGTATTTACTTTAAATTAATTAATATAAAGTGTCATTATCACTCCCAAGTGGCTCCATGGGGTCCCAAAATCGACCTAAGGATGCCCATGGTAGGACATGTATCAACAAATAGTATTAGGAAACATGTTAGGGTAATTTAATATTATTATAATATTATTTTTTACCCTTATTTACCAGATTTACCCTTTAACCGTGGTTGATAAAATATTTACTGAAGTAAATATTCATAATGTCAAAAAATAAAAGTTAACTATTTACACAATTTGGACCTCCTAATTCCAAATATGGAATATTTATTTCTAAATTCAAAACATAAAATTGGCAGAAATTAATTTAAAATTAATTCTCATTTTCAAAACAAAAAACGTGTTTTTAAGAAATAATAACTGTAAAAAGATTGACACTTGTTTATGTCCAATTTCAAAGTAAAATTGCTTCCAATGAACAAAATTTGATTAATTGGTAAAAATATAATCTAGTTACACTTTAAAAAAATTAAAAATATAATCTAACCATATAAATAAATTATATTAAAAGGCAGTTTTGAATTAAAATACAGTATTTTTCACTATTCATTAAAAAGTAATTTTTATCAGAAAAATACCAAAAATTTACCAAAAGTAAATTTTGATGTCTCGATTCTAAAGAAAAATTTTATTTTTTCAAATATAACATATAAAAGTGACCAAAAATAGATTTAAAGATGGTTCTCCATCAAAAGGTGGTAAATCGACCTTTTAATGAATATTAGAGTATTTATTCTTAAAATCATATTCTTTCTTATTTTAAGCCTCTAAAATTTATTGGATAAATGTAAAAACATTTAGAAAACATATATATTCATATTGTATTTAGGTCTGTCCATTTCCACCAATACAACGTCTAGGCATTAACTACCATTTAAAATAATATTATATTATTATTTTTCAGTATGACCCAATGTTATGTCAAATGTAAGATTTCAAAAAAACTCATTGTTGCATATCAAGTACAGCATCGAACATAGAATCCCCCTTTAAAGTAAAATTAATATTTAATTCAAAAATATTAATAAGTATGGAAATATCATATTTCTTTATTTACGTGGGATGTTACATAGACTACGTTGAGGGAGATTATAAATTATCATCCTAAGTAGTAAACAATAAATAATTTCAAGAACTTAATCACAATTGTATCAAAAGTATCAAACAACCACTAAATACCAAAATCAATTAATATAAGATAGTTTTATTCATTAATTACATAACTAAATCATTACAATGGATCTCATTCCCTTCCTCAATCACTTGGAAGTTACCCCTCCATTTTAAGGGTGATAGAGATAAAGGAGGAATGATAAGGCATTAAAAAACTAAGTAGAATATAAAATGTAAATATTAAACATTAGTAGTGACAATTTCACCATGATTATATCATGAGCCAAGTCTTTTTCTTCCTTTGACTTCCTGTTATTTATATAGAGACTTTTTTCTACTCTATTGGATGTTAAAATCCCTCCAATATTCTTTTTCCTTTGAATATTTTAATTCCTCCTTTTTATTCCCCATAGAATTATTTCTTAACCAAGATCTAGTCCTATAAAAAAATTATCTTTACTTTCTTATTTTTTCATAAAAATAATAATTATATGATGATTCATATAGCCACCACTAATTGGTTTCATGTATACTAAAGTGGTGCCCTAAAACCTAAGTTTGAAATGTAAATGATTCCATTAAATTCTGGTTGTGATAATCCTTTGATCAATTTTCACAAAGGCAAGACACATACACTAGTAAAATGACACATACACATCCTGATACAACTCATACACAGGTTGAGAATGATATGAAAACCAATTTTATTCACATATATATATGTGATAAATGACACATATATAGATCAAATTAATGTATTCATAGAGATAATGACTCGTATATAGATTAAAATGACTCATATGCAAAGCTAAAATGACTCATACTCACTCATTCCTTTTCTAATTTCTAGCCTTTAGACATGCAATTCATGAAAAATGTAATTTAGTGTAGTTTTTTCTATATTATTCTAAGTTTGGATTAAAATAATAAAAATCAATGTTGGTATCCTATTAACAATGTAATTCCACATTGAAAAATGAATTCATGTATTTTTTGATTAATTCAAAAATGAATAAATATGATAAAAATAAATCTTAAATCCATTTAGCAATTAAATTTCTAATTACTATTAAAATTAATAAATGTGATATTTTCAAAAAAATTATAAAAACTTGTGGGATTAAAATCATGAATATCAAATTAAAATTTTTGAAAATATTTTCTCTTTCAATAGGATCTCGAAAATAAAGGTTCACCTTATTGACATGGGAAGTAAAATTTAGTATATTAAGTCTCAATTTTCTAGGTGTGTTAACTATTTGTCCTGACTTGACCTCCCCATGCCATGAACCTAGTCATCTGACCCCGGGGTCTCCTTTAATAACATGGTTTTCTTCTCAGCACACTATATAATATTAACTATTGGGTTCAATTATCATAATAATAACTATCTCTATAGAACAACATGTGTTCTTTTAGTGTGCTTTTTCCTCACTCACACACACCCTAGGAAACTTCTCAAGAGGTCACTTATCTTGACACTACTCTAGGAAAACCATACTTAACTTTGGATTTATAATCAGGTAGGACCCAAAAAATAAAGGTGAACCTTATTGATGTGGGTAATAGCATTTATTCTGTTAATTTTCACCTTTACAAGGGTGTTATACTCTCAACCCCTTTAAATAACAATATCCTCATTATGGATACCACACCTCAAAATTTAGAAATTCCACTACACTTTTGATTGATTATTGGATCTAATACCATTTTTTCATGAACTAACCCGGGTCAACCAAACACGTCACTCAATTCAACTTGTAACAAGGCCTAAGGAACCTCCATCATTTCTCTGGGCTAGAAACTAGTGATAGGGAATTAGAAACAACAAAGTGGGAATGATTTCAACCTATAAATATCAATAAACAGGTAGATGAATTATCATCAAAAATATGATATGGTGCATCCATAAGTTGGACAACCATGAACAATAAAATTACTAGTTTCAAATATATAAAAAAATAAAATAATTCATAACCACTGAAAATGACCAAACCCACGTCTGATGATAAATATAAATCAAGATATAAAATAGGAATGAGTACAAAAGAGACAAAAAGTAAAGAAAAATGTTGATGTGGTTACCATAACCACCATCCAAGAGGAACCACTAAACCTAATCCATCAAGAGATAATCATCCAATAGGCCAGGGCCACCTCTGTATCCTAATACATCCAACAACCAGTAAAATGGTGCATGCAATCCAAATTATAATATAACCTATAAATCTTCAGAAGACATAAGAACTGCATACACATTGGGATATGTATTTAAGGTGTGAGATACATGTAATCAATAGGTTTCAACTAATAAAATATTATATGAAATTTCTTTTATAATATCATCCATAAATCACAGTTTGAAATAAAACTCATGAAAATACACTTTTAAAATTTATTAAATACAACAAAATTTTCACACCATTTTTTCACTGTTTATAAAATAGTGTCACGCTTGGAAATATAGAGGATTGGATCATGGAGATTTATTTGAAAACCTTTTACCAAAAAGAATTTAGGAAATAACTTCTTTTTATGAGAGGATAATAATTGAGTTTTTTGAAACCTAGATTTACCCTTTTATTTTACAAAACCATTTAATAACTAGGTTTAAACCTATAAAATAAGAACATATAAACCAAAAACATGAAGTAGGAATGTTTATTGAATAATGTGAATAAGAAAAATATAAACCATACAACCTATTTATAAAATATTAAATAAACATGAATATAATTATGGAAAAAATAAAGTGATCACATAATAATAATTAAATGAAAGTTGTGATAAAATAATGAGTATGAAAAAGGCCATTAAATATTGAAACCAAATTCAAGTAGAATATGTTATTCTTTTTAATAGTTTAAACATGAATTAAACTTGTCTAAACAAATATCTCAGTCAAGTAGAAGAAATAAATAAATGAACATAAATTGAAGTAACATCCTAAAATAATAAAATAAAATAACAAAAAGTAAATGAAATCATGGTAGTAGACCTAGGGAAACTATGGTCAAGGAAATGTAGGACCCTATAGTATCTCAGTGATCGAAAAAGGTATATCCAACTACACACAATACTCTAAGGATAGTGTTATCAATGCCTAGTGTAAATGGGTCACTCCCAAAAGTAACACCCTAAACAAACTATATTAATGTTTAGTTAGTGTCACAGTGTATTTCATGTCTAGGTAAAGTGTACCACACATAATAGCACTTTTCCTAGTATTCTTTACCTAAGATCTTAGGGTCCTATGACTAACAATGTAGAGGTGAGAAAATTCATCTAATAAATCAATCATATCAAATCTCAGTGGAATATATAAACACAAAAGAATCATAAATTAATCCCTCATCTCACCTCCCTACACCCATTCATAAGCATCCCCCTTTTATATACATAATCATTTCACCACAATCAACTTTATCTTAAGATATAAAAAAACTCATATAAAATTCAAATAAATGGTTCTAACACAAAGTTTATTGCCTTTTCTATGAAATCCTTTAATACAAGGTGTAAAATGGGCCTTTATTATTAATCCATTCCTTGATAAACATGGAAACCACTATGAAAACCCATTTTGAAATCATCTTTGAAGACCACTTTGAAATCATGTTTTTATTGTAAATCTCAATTAACTCAATAAGGAACACAAACATTGAGTAAACATGGACAAGATTCCCCAATATGTTTCAAACATTAATTAAATTTTAAATAAGTAACATAAACATAATTAAACATATATTAAAACAAGGAATATATCAAATAAAATCCATAAAATTTATAAAAATATACTTCTAACTAAACAAACCATTAAACCTTATAAACATTTCTTAAACACACAATATATCACATACTAAATAATTTTAGAAATCATTTAGAAATCTAATCCTCACTTTATTTATTGTTTTATTTTAAAATATATTTTTGGTTATTTTTTAAAACACTTAGGGTGCACTTAAATTAATTCTAGGGTCGTGTAACTTAAAACTATTGAAAACCCTATTTTATATTATTATTAGAGAACACTATAACCTGAAACCCAATGAAAATTCATTAATACTAGAATTTATAAGTAGATTATAATTTAAATATGGGTTTAGAAATCCCAAGTATTCGTGGTATGATAAATAAAAGGAATTACATACTACTACCTACCTTTTCCTGATGGAATCGTATCCCTTTAGACAAACAGCACTAGATTAGGTCTCAAGAGAATCTTTACATGCCCTAAATATCAAAAGCCCCATTTTTAGACCATCTGTAGGCATTAGGTTCAACCAACATGGCCATTAGGGAAATTAAGAAGAATAAATAATAAATAAATTAGAGGTTAAATAATTATAAAGGATGAATAAGAGAAATAGGGAGGTTTACCTTGAGAATCCATGGAGAAATCCACCTTAAACCCATGAGGAAGATGTGGAGCTCATCTATGATACCCCTAAAATGATTTTTTCAAATGAGGGAAGATAAAGGGGAAATATATAAATAAAACCACTTTAAAAGGAAAAAATTACCTACTTTCAATTAGGCCGCATGTTTTACCCAAATTGTTTGGTAAACTATATGGAAGAAATTTGTTTTCCACTGGTTTAAAAACTACCTGGATCTAAACAATTTGACTACATGGTTTACAAAATTGTGTGCAAACCATACGGCTTGGAAAAAATTTACAAAAATAAAAATGTTAAGCCTCAAAAACTTCAAATTCAATATAACTTATTATATAATAATTATATATACATAAAAGTAAATTTAGGGTGTGGAATTTGAAAAATACCCCTCGAGTTCCAATGCTCATATATCATTTCCTACCATTGACTCAACAACATGGAACCACTCTAATACCATTTGTGAAGAACCGCCCTTGATTTTCCCTAAAATTGAGGTAACTCACTACTAACCTTAGGTGCATCCAACTGATCACCAGATGCTACCAAGAAGCGGTGATGGATAATGTCATACCATTAAGGAAAATTTTATCCAAAACACAACTGATCCATAATTTGAATTTTTTAAAAAAACATTAATAAAATATGAAGGCTTGATAGTTTTAAATGTTTAATAAGAAATAAAATTTATACATCTAACTTAATCCAATACAATTCAATTATCAAAAAAAATAAATTCATGTATTAAATGGTTGCGACCCTTTGAGGATCACCATTGACCCATATCTAATATCCAAAAGGGAACACTTTCCCACCAATAACTCAAAATGGAAATACCCCATCATATCAAACTGAAATTAAAACATGAATATATATATATATATATATATATATGCATATACACTATAATGCATATTAAAAGAGTGATTATACACATATCTAAAAGGAATTTCCCCTAAGGGATCTATAACAGTTCCATGTAATGATAAACATAACATTATAGTTTCAAATAAATATAAGAAAGTACCAAATCAATTTTTATTAAAAATAAATAACAATTGTGGATCACATCTAAACATTACTTTAAAATAATTTATGTTATCTAAATTACTATTAGTTAATTAAATTTACATAAATAAATCTATAAGTAAAAGTAACCATATGTTTTAATTCATGTCAAGGTATCATGGGAAAAATATATATGGGGCTAAGGTAAGGTAACCTAGGGACCCTTCACTAATAAAGTCCATAATAAATCCATATTCATATCCTTATACGTGTAGACTAGTAGCTATAGTATAATCATAAACTAATGGTAATTCCCATAATAGAACTATCCATAGTAGTATACTAAACTAACCCATGCTAGCCAAAGTGAAATACTAAGCTTGGCTCAGAAAAACTAGGTAGAGAAAAATCATTCCGCATAATGTAATTTCTCTATAGTACCTCTTATATACCCAAGGATTCTCATGGTATTAGCATCAACAATAGATTCATGTAATTTAAAATTAAGTGCATCAAAACATCCCCTCATTAAAAATATATCCATCATTTATAATAATTCCATGTATGTTCACTTTATAATTAAAATAAAGGGCAAATGATATTAAAAAATGTAACTCATATAGTAAACTCTCTTAAACAAGACAATATTAAAACTATTCATGATTATTTTATATAAAAAAACATCTTAATAAATTTTTATAAATATTATGAAGTCGATTAAAGGAAAAACTTTCATCAAATTTATTTTCAAACCATGCTTGGCATTTTTATGAACACCTTATGGGGATTATTTAAATGAAAAATGATATACACTTATTAGGTCATTCCACCACCAAGTAATTCATTAAACATGAAAAAAATTCATAAAAACTACTATAACATTATCATTGTTATTATATATACTTTTTGTCTCATAGTAAACCTAATTTAAAACAAGTAATAATCAAAGGTTTATCAATTTATATAAGTGATGTAGAACCACCTACCTCATCTTGATGATTCCAAAAAAATAAATAATCATCATAAAATCATTCAGAAATACCTATTTAAAAAAATTTACATCATAGACATCACAAAATATACATGAAAATAAAGTCTAGAAAAATAAAATCTCACCAAAACCTTACCAGGTGGCTATAAAGTGGTCAGTATTTTTTTTTTGAGGTGTGATGGACCTAAATCAGCAGTCTAAATCCCTCTCAAACAAAATCCACATCATTTTCAATGGATTTCACTATGTTCTAGTGAAAACCCGACTCCTAAATCCCTAGAATTAGAAATTTTATTGCACATATATTTTAGAAACTAAAAGAAGAGTGAGTGGGATAAGAGAAAAGAAAGAGGGAGGGATTTGGGGGAGTAAGAGAAGAAACCTTACCAATCCATGCTTCGATTCATCATAGTATAAGAAAAAAGGATGTGCAAGATTTAATTCCTCATGTTCATAAGGGTGTGAAAATATCTACAGAAATTTTAATCATCAAGTTGGTGGATTGTTCATTTTTAGAACTGGTATTAAAAATTTAATTATGGTGGATATAATATCCCAAATTAGGATTTTGGTATGACGGATAGATATTGAGAGGTTTCATGGGGGATCAGGAGATCCCTAGGCAAGGTCGGGGTGGTTGTTGCATCAAATCATCAGCTAGACGGTAGGATCCACTAGCTCACTAGTGGTTTTTGGCAGTAGTAGCTGCTACTAATAGTAGCCACAGGATAGCTGGTGGTATTTATAAAGGGAAAATTTCATTTTCCCTTTTTGAGTTTTAAAAGGGTTTATCCCCTTATTCCCTCTCCCATTTTTTCATAAGACACGATCTGGCCTCCCCCTTCTCATCCTTTAAACCACCCTCATTTTTTGTGGTGTTTTTAAATGTTTTTTACCAATTCAAGGTATGCCTTTAGCTCTATTAAATTTTTTTGATACTCTTATACATCATTATAATTTTTCACTTCTATAAATTAGGTTTTTATTGGATATTCCACTAGATCATGGTGGAATCACTCGATTCTCCTGGGGATTTTTTACAGTCATTATAGATGGTGTCCCATTGTAGTGTTTTCCTATGGTGGATTACCATTTTGTTAAGTTATGATGTCATATTGAATTTTATTATGTTTTTATTAAATTATTCTTAAATTAAATATGGAATCATCCCTTCCTATTAAAAATTTTCTCAATAATGGTGTAAGGATTTTGTTGGAGACCTCTCATGAGTGGTAACTTAATATTTTACTGATCCACATGTGATTGGTGAGTTAATTAGAAATTATACCTTTTTGAAATAAATTTTAAAAGCAATTGTAAATTTTTAATTAATTTTGAATTGATTTTAATTAATTAACATAGGTTTGGGGGAATGATTTTGAGGATAGGGTAGTAGCATGATCTTTGATTAGACTTAGATGAGGCTTGGCAAGTTAGTGTTGCGGTTGTTAGCCTATGGAAATAAATTAGAAAAGATTAGATTGTGGTCGGTGGTCTCATATTCAATCACATGGTATTTATAATTTTTTTTATGTGGTATGTGAGGTGTGGGATCACCATGGTAGGAGTTTCCCTTTATATCAATCAAAGTAATATATTTTTATTAAATGTATAATTTTAAATTTAAGTGATAAATTAGATGATCTCCTTAAGAAAGTTGAATGAAGGGACTAGGAAAAATTGGTCCTCGTACCCTGTTTTGACACCTAGTATTTTTATGGTATAGGTCTTGAATTGATATATTCCTTGACACATGTGAACCCCACCTACTTAGGAACCTTTGACACTACCTAGTAGAGGTGAGTGAAATTAAAAAACCTTAGATATTAAAGGTATTAGAGGAAAATTATGATAACTTAGACAAAATAGGATTTTAGTGATGACTTAGGGTGAGTGATCCTCCCCTGTCTGATGTGACTAGTCCTATGTGGATGGACCTTGTGCAGATCAAGATCATGTTGGGTGAGCAGATTGACCTAGAGTGACCTTGAGGACTGAGATGGTTTGTGTTCTGTCTCATAGAGTTTTACCAATATGGAATAAGTCATGTATCTAGATAGGTTGTGTTATTTTGATAATTATTTCATGATATGTTACATCCTTATATAATTGGGTATTTATTTGAGACCTTAGTTTGGATCGAGGACCCTTGTGAGGGTGCCTCTATGATACTATGACCTAAGGGGCCCTTAGGGATTCGTCATTGATAGAATGACCCTATGTGGGTGCATGTTTTTTCATAGTGATGGTTGTGGGTATCACCTTATAACTAGAATATATATATAATATGTATGGGTCTATAGTTTTGATGATGGGAGAGGGTTTTTGGATAGACCATATGTACTTTTATTTATTTATGTTTGATGTCATGTGATTTCCTAGGATTCCTTAGAATCATCTATCAGGCCTAACACTGATGTGATTTCTCATTATGCCCAAGAATCATTTTTTTAGATGGTTGAGACCCTAGGATGACTTGTATGTTTGGGATCTGGTATCATGGTAAATTGGGAATGAATTCTTAGATCAACTAGCATCTAGTGTTATGGCTGATGTAATAGTGGATTCCTAGAGGTGATACCTTGGATCCAGCATCACAGCTTATATATTGTTTGTGTAGAGGAATTCCTAAGATTACTATGATTCCCTACATATAGTGTGACTATTTAAAATTCCTAATAATCTTTTAATTCAAATGGTAATACCATTAGAACATTGTAAATACATGGATCCTCAAAGATTTGAATAGTGTTGTGAGGTGCCATGCAGGAATATATCCCTAAGCATGGATGTTGGACATCCTAAGGGTGACTATTAGATCCCCTAAATTGATTCCTAGGATACCCTCTAGGATCGGGTGGACACACCAATGATGGTTTGGTTGAGAATATTTGAGATATTGTATGCCCAATATTTTTTTCATGGGATCCATGAGGGGTCCTAGGAATTAGATTTCATCCTAATATTGAGGACACTTAGGTACTATTTTGGTGTTCTATTTTATGGAATGAGGATGAGGGATTCTTGGTGATGTCTCAAGTTTCACTACTCACTATAGTGGAGGAATGAACATTGGATCCCTAGTGAGTGGATAGAGGTTCCCCTGAGGTGACACTCATGCTCAAAGACACTTTGGCACTAGCTAAATAAAGTATGATTTATTAGGGTCACAGACCTAAGGATCAATGATGGTTGTGGATTTGGACCAGGTAATATGTATATTCCCTCAAGGTTGGGTGATATTGTGGTTAGCATAGTTCCAATGACATTCTCATAGACATTATGTCATCGAGCCAAAGAAGGTATTATTGGTTTTTATATAATTATTTATTTATGTTATACTATTTATTTTTTGACTATAGTTGATCATGTCACATGAACATATCACATAATATAATAGTTAGTATGGGACCACATTGGTGGTTCCCTACTGAGTTATGAACTCACGCCCTACTTGGACCACATTACATATGGGTGCCATAGAAACTCTCACTTTTTGTAGGAATAAGTAGGGATGATGCCCAGGATCAGTATTAACATGATTGAGTGGGGAAACTCAGATGATATCAGGAGATAGGGATGTGGTATGGCTCAAAGTTGGAGAAGAGCCCCATTTAGTTTATTTTTCCTTTTATTTATTTTTTGTATATTAATCATCCTAAGAAGATATGTGTCTATGTTTACATTTCTGGTAATAAATGTTTGAGTTTTATATTACATTTAATTTTTTAATATCACTTTCAGTTTATTTATTCTTCTACGTAATATTGTTTGTATGATTCTTAGTTATTTATGATTGTTTCTTACTCTGATATAGAGGGTTTAACCTCATCATGGTGCCTCCTTAAAACCTGCTTCTATTTGTTTGCCTCTAGCATTCAGGGATGTGTTCCTGAGGTCATGTGGAACTTTGATTCAAATATTGTTTAGAGTGATCCAGACCAGGGTGTTACATAGTGTTATCAGAGGTGTCTTTATTTTTATCTTACTATTTAGGGAGATTGTACATATGAGACATGGTAATGTGTTAGAGCTTATGATGAAACTAGATCTGGTTCATCACAAACATCTTTCTTGAGGTATTTTCAGGTTACTAATGATTGGATATTTGTTCTTCATGTTCACTGTGATGGTTATATAGTTTCTCTTTGGGAAACACACATGATATTTAGATTGATGAATTTATTATGGATTTTGGATCTTGGTCTATATAGGCAAGATTTATCTGATGTATCATATCAAGAACATAGGATTATCATGATTTATAGGCTTACTAGTATGACTACTATTACTAATGAATGAGGATCAGCTATTTAAAGTGCCAACAACTACTCATATGGAATTTTCCCACATAAGTACTTTGTGGAATTCTACTCAACTGGGCTAAGTTGTATGCATGTATTTTATTTTTTTGGTAGGTCTTATGGATCCTATAGTGTGTTTATCAATAGATATTATGGTTATATACTCCCTTCAGTAGGGGATGAGTAAAGACCATGAGGGGTTAGTGAAGGAATTCAATGCCTTTGAGACAAACCCCTTTGGGGTGAGTATTTTATGGTTTTTATTATTTATAATTTCAATAAAAACCTATATGGTATTTTCCTATATATATTTGGATGACACTTTACTTAACATAACCAGGTGACCTTAGTTCCTTGACACAGATCGTCTTAGAGGATTCCATGGGCAATCGTCTTGAGATTATAGTTCTCAAGGGATCAGCCCCATAGAAGGATGATCAGTTAGAAACATTGGCTTGTTAGGCTAGTGTGTTGGCATGTGATGTTTTCATGTAGAAGAGACCCTTGATCAGGCATTGGAAAGTGATATATCATATGGTTTATGGGATAGGTAGGAGGACATATAAACCTTGATATATGACTACATGTTTAGTGAGTTATACTATTTATGTTTTATGTGAGGGAAACCCGTGAGATAGGGGTTGGACCAAGTTTATAAGTTTCTTATAGGTGGGAAACATGGTTATGTTCCTTAGTTATTCAATCAATGAACTGGAAGTGTAATTGAGTGTGTTAAAGCAATGGTGATGCATTAGTTTTATTGAGGGAGGAACCTTGAAAACTAACAATTGGGTTTCAATGATGTGAGACTCTTAGGATCAAGGTTTCGATTATGTAAATGGTTATAATAGGGAAGTTGACCATTGGGTTTCAATCATAATGAGGAAACAAGTGTTCATTAGAGAAGTCAAATTCTGTCAGACTATATGGATGGGTGGTTGGGTATTACGAAGGAATATACTTATTCCTTTGTACATGATATCAGGGTAGTGTACGCACTGATTTTTTACAGTGGTATTTAAATTTGAAACTAGTTATGGTCTTGGTTGGACTAAGGACTAATGGATGTTTGTGACTTATTATAGGCCTAAAAGCCCAAGAATCTAGGTGAGTGTGGCTCATAGGAGTGGAAAGAATTTTTAGCAATGTAACTTACTAAGGATGTGCTCTAGAATTATTTTAAGTAGATCTATATGGTGGGGATTTAAACATTGCATGTTTTAGGGTTTTACCCTCATTATGATTGGGGGAAGGTGGAAATTAAAATTTTTATTACACTCAGTTATGGGTGGGATCAGCCCCATCTATTCTTCATGTGCGGGGATAGAGAGAGTGTGGGCCATATTGAACAAGATTTTAACCTAGTGATGTGAAAATGCAGACAAACTTAGGGGAGAGAGTGTCTTATTAGTCATGAAAGATACAACCTTGTATAGGTAGGGTCTTGGTTTTGTGAGATTAATTAGTATGTATTTATGATTCTAATTGGATGAAAACAAATAATTGAGTTCTTGATATAAATTCAATTTTATTCATGGATGAATTCTAATCATTAGTGTCATGATCATAATGGTTTATGATAATATCAATGTGTTGAATCAATAATGTGTTAGTGATCATGGGAAGCATGATTTAGTTTTAGTAAATTTATGCTCTGATTGAGGAGATCACTCTAAGTGTTAGGTATATATGTTTATGTGGGTATATGGATGATCATAGGATGCCTCTGGGATTTAAGGTATTGTGATCAAGTGTTTAGGTAACATACCGACGATGGAAGATGAGCACTTCTTAAAAGAGTCATCTATAGGAGGTATGACCATTTTTTATGTGAGATGGAATGTAGTACTATATAAAATGAATCGTGTACATTTTATCGAGTGTGTTGAGTGTATTTCAGGGTTGTTCGAGTCCTTTTGAGGGAAATAAACATGTTTATATCCCTCATGTATGGGAAGTGAGACCCATTGGATTTTGTTCAGAGTTGATAATGAGTATGGGTACTAGCATTTAACCAATGTTCTCATGTATGTTTGGGTGTGGTGAGTTGGTAATCACACTGATCACATCATTAGAACATGGTAATTGGGTTATTATAGGAAACTCCCATGGTGGGGAGCTTCATGAGTCAAAATTGGCTTTATAACCTGAGGCTTATGGTGGGGAGAACCATAGGTCTAATGATGAATTGGATAATGATGTGATCATGTCTCGGGATTATGGGATCATGTAAGCACCATATTAGTATCTCATTAATGGTTGTTAGCACTCAATTGGGTTTTGAAAATTTGAGTTCTTAACATACAGTATTCAAGAATAGAACACTCTAAAATGAACATGTTTTGATGACCAAGGAAGTATAAGGTGTATTATTGGATGACTAACGAGTCTTTATGAGGATGAGAAATGTTATGGTGGAGAGTTTGTAATTCCTCGTGTTTGTATAGGCATAAAATTTTCAAGAGAAGTTTTAACCTTCAAGATAGTGGATGGGTCATTTTGAGAACTAAGATTTAAAAACAAATTTTGATGGATGGAATGTCCCAAATGATTATTTTTATAATATCCCAAAACCTTCACTCCTATATCTAGTTCTAAAATCATAAACTTTACATTTCCATATTTGATACTGATAATTGTGACTAAATTCTTTCCCATACAAGCCTTACAACATCAAAATAAAAAATATGATCACTTACATTCTCAAGGACCTTTTAGGTTTAGAGTTTTATAAAATTATGAAAAACTCCTACATAAACAATACCCATGTTGTTAAATGATCATTTCTCCCACTTAACCTATATTTTCTTATTTCACATTAAGTCATCATCATCATCCATATAAAATACCTTCTAGAAATAATTCATTATACCTCATTCTTTATAACCTTAGGGTAAAGGAAACATACTAAGGGTGAGCTAAAATGCTCAGTAAGGGTAAACATAAGCATTAAAAATTGAATGTCATCAATGATCATAAGAATTTTATAAGGGTATAATGACATAATCAAATTGCATGACTGAATCATAAAAGAACTCATACCCATAAATACTAGAATCATCAATCGTGAAACATGGCAGAAGGCTTTAATAATGGAAATATTATTAAGGATCAATAATCATGAGCTCTATTATATCAATCATGACCAAAGGAAACATTATAATCCCTTATTAAGAATAGATAAAATTTGTATGTATCTTGGAAAATTACCATCATGTAACTCTTATAAACCCCTTATAATTGGAATAAAAAATTGTCTGACTTTCGATATAATTCTCCAGAGAACCTAATGATTAACTAATTAATTGGAGAGCTATAATGGGGCTTACACTTTATATAATCTATATCAATATCACCCATTTTTTATGATCTATAATGGGGATAAATCCTTCATATAAGCTATATCATACTCACCTGTGAGGTATAATAGGGCTCAACCCATTGTATAATTTGTATTGATCTCACCCATTTTATATAATTCCCTATAACTATAACATTAATAAGGTACATATATCTTTTATCTAATCATAAAACTCATAAAACTACCATCATTATTTTTATAAATCTATTTACCTATGGAAAATAATTTTATTCCATAACAATATATTTGAAACATGATTAACTCATGAAAAGAAAATGGTTTTCATAACAATATCTTTGAAATAATCATAATCCATCTAGATAAAGGATTTGGATGGTATTAATAAAGAATATACCCATTGTAGAATAAGTAATGAAGATTTTTCTTCACATTGATGAATATAAATACCATTAACATAACATTAAAAATATTCTTGAGGAAAATATTCTTTTAATTTTGAAAATAACTTTTTAAAACTAAAAGTTAAAAAAATGTTTTTAAAATGTTTTTCTTTAAAATTAATAATTGAAACTTATAAAGTAATTTGTAGAAATTTTTAGTGTTCATGAAGGCTATAAATTCCTTTTATGTCATACATTCTAAAATAAATATTCCTTTCACTTTTTTAGTAAAATCCAAATGGGAATTATTTTTGAAAACAACATAAAGATTCCTTTGAAAAAAATTAAAAAGGAGAAATTTGAAAACAACTTTATTTAATAAATCATTTGGAAAAGCTTGAAAACATTTTTGAAATTGTTTTTGGAAAATATGGTTTTGGTGTAAAATAGATTTCTAACCAAAGAGAGAAATGAAGTCAGATTTTATTAAAAACATTTTCTCGATTATTTTAGGAAATAAAGAGTGGAAAATGGTAATATTACTTGAAAATATCATAAATCTCTATATTATAAAAAAATTAATGATAATTATGGAGATATATATGAAAATATTTCATTATTGGAAATATATTTACAAACAATCCTAATAAACGATGAGATTGTAACATAAGACTCTTACCACTTTTTTAACCGTAAATCGTAATCCCCATGAAATAATAACATTAAATGAAACTTATAATGTCATCAAAATAAGTATATTCATGATATAAAATTTCAATGGACATTATATACTCCTCTTAAAATAAGATAGGTGCATTACATAACATATGTCTCAAAGAAAAAAAATATAGACAAAAAACCCTTACCGCTTTGGTAACTTTGAAACCGTAAACCCCATGAAAGAGAGATCCTAAAATAGATATGTGAATTTCCATAAATTTAAGGATAATAATCATAAAATAAATTAATTTTAATTATATACACCATATAACAAAATAAGTGGTGAATATGGCATACATCTTATATAAATAAAAGTGAGATGAGAAAACCCTTACCTCAAGTTTGATTCATCATGCTTGTTCTTTATTTTTATGAATAATAAACTTATGTTAATTATTTAATTTATTAATAAAAAATTCCAAGTTTAATATTAATTTTATTTCACTTATTACCATTTTATATATGATTACTTAATCAATTATGTTTACATTGGATGTTTTAACCATATTTGGATTATTTGTCAAAAATGACTTTGGTAGGTTGACTATAGTCAAAGAGGTCATTATTTAAAAATATAAAGAATAATAATCATGAAATAATTATCATATTTATACATAAATTATAATTTTAAACCAATCGTGAAATATGGTTATGAAAAATGGGCTATTCTGCAATTATAGAGACGGTAGGCCATACGTACGCATAAGTAACATTTCAATTTTTCAATGATTATTATGGAAAGGTGGTAAGTAATATTTTATTTTTATAGAATAATAATTATACCATATATACTATAGTATTTAATTATATGTACTTATATATATTATTATTTTTATGTGGTGATGAAAAAAAAGAATCACATCACTTTAAGGAGTCAGTAGTCCACATGTCCATGAACGACGTTATCCCTTTTTTAGTGAGTGAAATGGTAAGAAAGAAAATGATATATTATATTCCCATAATGATAAATATTTTATTAATATTATAATTATTTCATTTATATCACATAAATTCATTATATTTACCCTTTTTACTTTTCATGCAATGCATTAGTGAAAAACTAATCACATCGCTTCATGAGGAAATAGTTCGTCGTACACACGAGCAACGTTATCGTATTCCCTATGGAAGGAAAATTAAAATATAAATATGTGTATATATATATATATTATATAATGAATCCATAGATATAATAATGTTATAAATATCATATATATATATATATACTTTATATCTATCATCATAACAAACCTTGAGAGGTGATGATGGAAAAATGAATGACATCGGTTCGTGAGGTGGTAGTCCGTCGTACACACAAATGATGATTTCATAACCCATTTTATGGAGGTGGGAAATTATTTTGGTTATTAAATTAAAATAATAACATATTAGTATATTTAAGATACTTATATTATTATATAAATATTTTTTAATAAGAATTTAAGGAGGTGAAGAAATAAATAAAATAAAGGCGCTCATTGAAGAACCTTTCCTCTTCTTCAGGTAACCTTCTTAGGTTTCCACCAAAGTCATTACAAGGTTGTATTAATAGCAAAAAAGATTCTAAAATTATATGATGGAAGTATTGAAGTTATTATTGAGGTATTGTTTAATAAAAAGAGCTTGAGTGGTGTGAATAAGTGAAGGGACTGAGTTCCATTTTATAGTTGATAAGGAGTAGAATTTTTATAGATACCAAAAGGTATTCACTATTGGGGGTCTCTATAACCTAATGTTCCTCCAAAATTGATTAATAATTTAGGTGAGGGTTTATTTGGTCTTTAAAAATCTCTAAACACAAAAATAAACATATTTGTATCATGTTATTCCCTAGTCTTTAAGTTTACTCAATTTTACCCTTTTAGTTTTTACCATAGTAACTTGTGTCTTTTTATTTACCTAGATAATTTATCCTTTAAAACTAAAATTAAAAAATAGTTTTATTAGGCAATTTATACCTTATGATTCTAAATATTAAATAAAAATTATTAAATAAATATCATATGTGTGTGTAAAATTAATTTTAATACAAACGCGTGTAATGTAAAAAACCCTATTTTAACCTTAATTGTGATAATTAACTGTAACTATTTTCACTAATAATTATGGTAAAATTTTAATTTTACCTTAATAGATAATATAAATTATTATGATTACAAGTATGGAATAAATTTTCCCAAATTCAACTCCCATGAGTTTTAGAATTTAATTTAAAATTAACCCTCTAGAAGCGATGAGAAAGTTGGTTTTTAAAGTGAAAATGTTTATAATTTTACAGAACATTTATATCAAAATTCAAAATAAAAAATATTAAAATAACATAAATTTTATTAATGGATATAAAATTTATCTAATATTAATTTAAACCCAATTAAAAATATAATTTAACATTATAAATTATTTAAATGAAAAGGTAGTTTTCAATTAAAATTAATTATTTTTCACTATTCATCAAAAATAAAACTTTTTATAAAAATAAAAAAAATTAAAACTAAGATAATTTTGGTATTATAATTTTAAAAAAATAAATTTTATGAAATTGGTAAAAATTAGTTTTAAATTATGTGCACAAAGTGTGACTAATCTATCTTTTTGAAAAAAGTACAGTTTTTTAGAAAACATTTCTTTTTCTTCTAAATGATTCTTATTTTGTTAATAATAAATAAATAACCATATTTTTTATAATTTCTTTAGTTATATTAATACCATATAATTTAATTTATAGGTTATAACTACTATATTAAATAATAATATTAAATAATAATATTTAATAACATTTCACATTTCATTTAAACTCGATGTTTCATGTAACGCGAGATAAACTAAGTGTTACATGTAATGCAAGCTAAACTCAGTGTTGTTTGTAACGAAAGATAAACTAAGTGTTTCATGTAATTAAATATATTGAATAAATTGGATTTATTTTTAAATAAATATATCATAATGTCTCGGGGTGTTATATTTTCTTCTAAGATTGGTGTTGTGTGTCGCATACGCTATCAAACATAATTTTATTCTTTTAAAATCTAGAGGTGTTAAATCCCCCCCCCCCATTAATAAATTTCATCCATACAACATGAAATTTATCTTGATAATCATAGGAAGGAAATTTGAAAATACTTTTGTTGCAAACCCACATCGTAAAAAGGATTAATAAAACATGCTCTTAAGAAGAGAGAAATGGGTGTACAAAGGTTATGTGGAATAACACATCACTAGGTTTCCAAATAGGATAAAATAGGTGGGAATAGAAGAAAATTAAAAAAATCATATATAGTGATTGAGTTCATTGATCACAGTAAAGTAAATGATCAGGGGAAAGTTAAGGTCCTAAAAATCATAGATCTATGATGATTGAAAAGAATATCGGTTCAACAGAATTGAAGGTACTAGGATAGCATTTTTGTTTCAATATAATTTTCTTAGATTTGAGGAATTATCTTACCATATAGACTAATATAATATGAAAATATACTTACTTGATTAGTTAAATTTCATTATTTAATCAATTTCCCCCACAATCTCATCCTTTTTTCCAAACGATGTGTATTATGGATGAATTTTTAAATGCTTGTAGCACTGAAAATAAACTTTTAATGGATTATATGACCATGAAAGGGATATAAAATTATTCCACATATATTTTTACATTAATAAAAACCAAAATTATTATCACATAGTAATATAGTTTCCAAAATGACTAAACCTTCATATGATACATTAATCATCAAAATTCAACAGTAATACCCAAATTTCAAAAAACAAATTCCTAAATAACCTCAAAATAATGGTTCATTTTATACTAAAATGTTATCTCATACCTTTTAGCTTCCAATACTGAAAAATATAATGCTTTATATTTTTTTTAAATATCATTAATCGCTTATCCACCAATTCACTTTTCAATCTCATGGTTATTTATATGATAAAACTTATGTTCCCATAATTACCTCAATATCCAAGATCATATAAACTATAAAGGTTATCAATACCTTAAAACATATTCCCAAAAAATGTAAAGTAATGATTATCATTAAACCGAATATTTACATACACTTCAAACCAATAATTTGTCTCCTAAAGTTCTATTAATAACTTTAAGATCTCATTGCTTAAAACATTAAATGGGTGTTTAAGACTCTAAACTTATAATAAACCTTAATATTGTAGCCCTAATATAGTATCCATAACTATTAAGATAACATCACATGATAACATACTAATATCAAAATTTATCTAAACTGACCGCTAATACAAACTATAATATCCCAAATCCCGCACTCCTGGATTCGGTGCTGAAATCATAAACATTACATTTATGGATTTGATACTGATAATTGTGACCCAATTTTTTTCCATCCAAACCTTACAACATCAAAAAGAAAAATAGGACCACTTAAATTCTCAAGTACCTTTTAGTTTTCTAATTTAGAGAACTATGAAAAATTCATACATAAAAAACACCCATGTATTTAAATGAACATTTCTCCCACTTAACCCATATTTTCTTATTTCAAATTAAGTCATCATCATTATCCATATGAAATCCATTATAGACCTAATTCATTCAACCTCATTCTTTATAATCTAGGGGTAAAGGAAACATAAGAAGGTTGAGCTCAAATGCTTGTTAAGGGTAAACATAATCATTAACAATTGAATTTCATCAATGATCATAAGAAGTGCATGAGGGTATGAAGACATAATAGAGTGGATGTCCAAATCATAAATGTAATGACCCAGGTATTGATAGAATAAACAATTTTCATATCTATTAATATTTATGAATAATATATTAATTTTATATTAAATATTACACTTTTTCATATAGATTACTCAGCATGAAACAACTAGTTTCTTTGAAATTTTACGTTGCACACAACTTTGAGTTATACCAAAAAAAATAATATAATATTATCATTTTAAATGGAAGTTAACACCTAGTCTTTATATTAGTGGGAATTAATATAACTAACTAAAATATTATTATTAAATGTCTTTATATTTATCCAATAAATTTTAGAGTCTTAAAATAAGAATGAATACGATTTTGATCATTAAATACTCTAATATTTTTAAAAGGTCATTTTACCTCATTTTGATGGAAAACCCTTTTTAAATCTAGTTTTTGTCACTTTTATATGTTATATTTGGAAAAATAAAACTCTTATTTAGAATCAAGACATCAAAATTAACTTTGGATGAAATTTTTTTATTTTTTTGATAAAGTTCATTTTTAATAAATAGTGAAAATAATGCCTTTTAATTGAAAACTGCCTTTTCATCTAATTTATTTATATATTTATATTGTAATTTTAATTGGTCTTAAAGTATAATTTGATTATATTTTTATCATTTAATCCAATGATGGGAATTTTAAGTAATTTCACATTTTAATTGGACATAAACACATGTCAATCTTTTAATAGTGATTACTTCTTAAAAACCCGCTTTTGGTTTTGACAACGGGAATTAATTTTAAATTAATTACTGCAACTTCTGTGTTTTGAATTTAGAGAATTTGATTCCATATTTAGAATCAGGAGGTCCAAATTATGTAAATATTTACATTTTAATTTTATACATTATGAATAGTAACTTCGGTAATTATTTTATTTACCATGGTAAAAGGGTAAATCTGGTAAATAAGGGTAAAAAATAATATTATAACAATATTAAACAACCCTAAAACATATATTAATCCTATTGTATGAGATATTTCCAACCATGGTCATACTTGGGTAGATTTTGGGACCCCATTGATCCACTTGTATGTGAAAATGACATTTTATAACAATTAATTTAAAGTAAAGAAAAATGTAACATAAACATGTATCTTTTATTAAAAAAAAATTATATAGGGTTATATAAGAGATATATTCGACTATAAATATTCATTATAAACATAAAAGGATTTCCTACATCATGTTATTTTATTTAAAAAATTTAGACATCAAATAAATAAATTTATTTATGACACAATGATGATGCAGTGATTACCTTATTAATGAACGATTTAAATAAATGAGATTAAAAATATTAAAATAAATTTATTTTGAAACTTTTTATTCCATAAAAGAATTTTAGGGATTACTATAACTTTTTATATTTTAATTAATGATATTTTTTCTAAATAATAAATTTTTTATGGATTTCTAAAAATTCATGATATGAATAGTATAAAAATTGATATAAATGAGTTTTTAAAACAAATACTAATTTATTAAACAATATAATAGTCCTAAAAATATAATATTGGGCCAAATGACTTAGATAATGTTTAAAATTTCATTAATTGACCACTTTATATTCTATTGTCATTTTATAGTAACTCTATTAACCATATATTATGAATATACAAGAAGACATGGTAAGAGTTAAATTAGTTAACTAAGGGTTAAAGCTAAAAGATAAGGTTACATTTGTGACCTATACTTGTCTAAAACCTATTGGTTTAGGGTTTTTAGACTCAAAAGAATATTATATTTGAAATAAATTACTTTTTGACCTTTTGAAACTGAAAATCATTTTATAATAATATAATACTTCAAAACTCTCCTAAAGTGCCCCTCCTCCCACTTATAAAAGGGCATCACCCCTACCAATTTAATCACACCTCTCAAGATCCTTGGATCATCCAAAATCTAACAAAATAATATTTCAACATATTTTTCTTCCTCTTAGAATCATTACCTTAGGTATAAGTCAATTTAAAAAAATCATTTTTTCTCAAATCAAATGGAGTTACAGGTTTTAAGAGGTAGTGTCTTCTTTATAGTTCCTTTCCATTATTTTACTTCTTCAATAACTATTCTATTCATATTCATTGATTACATAAAAATACCAATATCCTCAATATACCAGGATGTTTTTTATGATAATTATTTGAACTACACTCACACACACCTTCATCTAATGGATATGAACATACTGTTTCTGTGGACGGTGAACTACTGCCTCACAAAATGATGATTGTTCAATTTTCCCCTACCACCTCTCATAGTGGCCATTATGATGAAAATATATTTATATATTATATATATTATATTTATATTTTCTCTATTCTTCTGTTTTTTTATTTAAATCATACCTTTATTCTTTCCATAATGTGTAAATACGATAATTTCATTTGAGAAAGTGCGGACTACCGCCCCCTCAAAGTTATATGACTCATTCATGACATACATGGAATGTATACAGAATGGAGTTAATAAACTTATTTAACATATATAAAATATTATATTATACTATAATTATAATATACCTATGTATCATTTAGTTTTCATTCCTTTAAATATGTAGAATAAATGAAAGTAGTGTTCATGCATACGTATGGCTTACTATCTCCATGAATGGTGCATTTCATTTATTATCTCCAAATGGTATCTACTATTATAAATAAATATATATTCTGGATATATATGATATTTAAATCAATAATATCATTCAGGAGAAAATAGACTTTTGACCACATGGATAATTTGTAATTATAACAGGTTTATATTTGACTCAAGTACCGAATATCGACAAAATGACCGATATTAACTTAAATAATTATGTCATGTTAATTACATAATAATAAGTGATATAAAAGGAATAATAAACTTTAAAAAGGTTATTAATCAAGAATAAATTAACCTAATTTTATTATTCAGGAATATAAAGAAGGAACGAGACAAGTTGGACTCAAGGTAAGGGAACTTTTCACCCTCCTCTTTTAGTCAAAGACTTCTTTTATGTTATGTCTTTTAATTTCCATTTTCTTATGTTGGGGTATGTGATTTCATACCCTTATTTATTTCCATTTTATTTCCAAGTTATGAGAGACTCTTTTCTCTCTCATAAACTCATTTTCTGAATTTTTAAGTGATGTCGTTAGACTGTCGAATTTTCATAAGGAAATTTCTAAACTAAATTTCCACTCTTTGGGTTTTATGCATACTTAGTTGATTATATTATGAAAATATTATGTGTAGAATCACTATTTATTTATTAATTTTGTAATTTCCACTTCCCTTTGTGTGGATATACTTTTTCAACACATAATCAGCCCATTGATAAATTCTTACATCATTTATACAAATTTTGTAAGGGAAATCTTAGCTCAATCTCCATTCATTGAGTTAAATATCCATGTCATTGGTTTTGTTTTTTTAAGAATATGTATGAATTACCTATGATTTTTTTACACTTAATATCCACTTATATTGGGTTTATTTATATTTTTCATGCATAATTATTTCATTGATTTATCCTTAATCTAAAGATATGATCTTTGTAAGGGATTTTGTCTCAATTTATATTCCATTGATACTTATTTGTTGTTGTACACCAATTAAATTTATATAGTTTATATACTACCCTTTGAAATATTATATCATTATTATCCTTATTATCATGATATTACAAGCTTTTTTTAATTCTATTCCATAATTATTTTTATTCAAGTATTTTCTCAAGTGGTAAGGGACTCTTTAACTAAAACATTGTTTTAAATGTTTTAAAGATTTAATCTTATAAATATTTCTCATTAATGTCCATGTTTTTTAAAAAAAATTTAAGGATTTATTTATATGGAAATTAATGTTTTAAAATTTTAATTCCTTTAAAAGTTTGAAATTGTTATGGGACACTTTGATTAAAAAATATCTTTATTAAATGGTTTAAATGGATTTGGAAATGTATTGAATATTTCAATATATTGAATTGATTTATTATGATAAATGAGTGAAATGTTGATAATTTCAATATTTTATATGTTATTATTATGTAATGGTACTTGGACATTTGCTGGGTGGTTACATGATAAAATAAATACGAGTGGTTCTGTGATAAACCTAGGGTGTTTGAGCCTGCGATAGCTCTCCAATGCATTGGGTAACATGAAGAAGGTAAACGTTAATGTTTCTCCTAAGAGATTTAGGAAATATACGGTAATGGGTATTCCAAACGTAACTCCCTATGTATTTTTGAAAGCTACAATTTAAGTATGTTATATATGACACAATTCACCTTTATGATTTATTATTTCTATGTGTTATTCATAAATCTTATGATTTCAGGAGGTATGTGTAGCGACTCGCGTTTTTGGCCCTGTCAGACTTTGGAATATTTCTACGAATAATTCCAGAGCTAGGCGCGAAGACGGCGTGCGATTCCGAGGCCCGGTGTGCCCGGAATTAATTTTATAAAAATATTAAGTATTTTTATACTATGCACGTGGAGGGGGTGTGATATCTCCTAAACGGTAGCTCAGAACGGGAATTTGAGGGCACGGTTGCGTCCGGAACTTGCCGTTTACCCTAGGCGGGGTGTAAACTTTGCGGGCGCGGGCCTGCGGTGAGCAACGCCACCAGGGGCGTTTCCGTAAATAAGTGGCAAGTTAGTGTGAGAGCGTCGGCTCGAATAACTTCTGAAAGGAGTCTCAGATGGAAGATCTAATACCGCCGTTGCGTTCAGAACGGCGCGTTTACCCTAGGGGTGACCTTACTTTTGTTCGCATCGGGCGTCGGGTCCGAGGCGGGTTTGGCGCCGGGGGGTCGCTGATATAAATATCAGCGCCCCCCCCCCCCCCCCCCTTTTAATCGTTCTTTGCCGTTCTTCGCCGCCACTCTACCGAATCGAGCCAACGGAGCGCCCATGAGCTCAGAATTCAACGGCAGACGTTCCAGGAGCGCGCAGCGGAAGCTTTGGAGCGCAGATCTGAGGCAGAACGTCGGCGTTTCGCCCGCGAGGTAGGTAGATTTGAGTTTTAACCCCCGATCCCGTTTTTACTGCATTTTTCTGTAAATTGAAGCCGTTGCAGTATAGATCGTGTCCCGAGGGTCGCGTAGATGCCTCCGGATCGCAAAACGGACCACCGGGGTGCCCCCGGCGGTCCGCGGAAGTTCCGCCGGCGCGGCACCGGCGCGGCGGCGCCGGCGCCGGCGGATTCCGGCGGCCCGCGGCGGCCAGCGGCGGAGAAGCGGCGGAGCCGCGGCGGCCGGCCGCCCAGCGCGGCGGAACCGCGGTGGCGCGCGGCGGAGTGCCGCCGGCCAGGGCGGGCCGGCGGCGGCGGCCGGTCCAGGCCGGTCGGGGCCGGTCCGGCCACTCTTCGCATACGGGGGTCTTTAAACCCCCGTATCTTGCACTCCAGGAGTCAGATTCACGCGCTGTTTGCGGCGACGTGACCCTGACGACGAGGCAAACCCTCCGGTGTGGGTTCGAGGGTTTAAAGGTTCGGGATCGTGTCCCGGGAGCTAGAAATGTCGTATAAAATAATATTATTTTATTATTTTACGACTTCGGGCCGTTGTAACTTCTACCCGGAGCGTCCGATTGATGTGCCGTCAGTGGCGTTGAGACCCTGATGGTACGAAGGACTTTTTGAGATGGTTTCCGGGTGTTGGGTCTGGGAATGGGGTGCGGGCCCCACGAGGCCGGGTTTTGGCGTTTACGGAGAAACGCAGCTTTTGCACCAGGAGTCCGATTTTGGCGGATGAATAGTCGATCCTGTGTGTTTTTCCGAGAGGATTGCAATGGTGCGATCCGTTCGATGAATTTCGGAATCCAGGCATGGGCCCCACCCGAGCTGGCCTTCGGTGAATAGTACCTTTTTCACCGGGTGTCCGTTTTGGACGAGCAAGTAGTCGATTCCGCTTGTTTTTCTGAGGGGATCGTCGTGGTGTGATCCGCTCGATGGGTTTCGGGATCGTTGTGTGGGCCCCGCACGGGCTAGCTACGGTGAATAGTGCCTTTTTCACCGGTGCTCTGTTTCGGGCGAGTAATCAGCCTATCCTGCGTGTTTTTCCGTGTGGAACGTGGTGGTGCCCTCGGTTTTGGCCTAGGAGGTGCGTAGTGTGGCGTTATGGCGGGTCGCTCGGGTTAGCGACGTTTGGACCAGCAGTGGTTGAGGGTTCTCCCTTAGTTCGTTCCTATGAGGGTTCGTGTGGTATCACAACCTTCATATGGGTTTGTGATCCTCTCGATGGGATGTTTAAACTGTTAGAGTTGTGGTATCCCTCCGGCGGGCCCGGAGTGGATCCTCTAGCATCTTTATCTAGATCGGGTTCTTAGTATCGTTGTGACCGCTTATTTACGGGTGGCGATCCCCTATCTAGCAGGTTAACCCCATAGGGTTTGTGGCATCATCGAAAATATGATCCCCTACGCGGTGGGCCGTGCTCAGTAGGGTTGTGGCATCGTCGGGTATACGATCCCCTACTCAGCATGTGGTTTATAGTAGGGTTACGGTATCGTTGGCTATGTGATCCCCTACTCAGCGCGTGGTTTCGGTAGGGTTGCGGCATCGTCGGTTCGATCCCCTACATCGCGAGTTATACCAGATAGGGTTCTGGTATCGTCGTGACCATCTTTATATGGACGATGATCCTCTATCTGAGTGTGAAGCTTCTGTCGAGTGCCAGATCGGGTTTTGGTATCCCCCAGTGGATCCTGGGTGTGATCCCCTATCTGTGAGAACTACGTATGCCAGATCGGGTTGTGGTATCCCCCAGCGGACCCTGGGAGTGATCCCCTATCTGTGAGCTACGTATACCGGAGTGGGTCTTGGTATTCCCCTAGCGGACCCTAGCGGAGATCCCCTCTCCGAGGAGTTTGGTGGTTATGTTGCTACAGTGAGGTTTCCTCAGAGATGTTATCCGACGAGCATGGTCTCTCGGGTGAGCGTCTGTGATGTTTGCGAGTATCCCGACGGAGTGTATCTCTCGGATGAGTGTCATCTGGTATGACAGTGTTCGTGGTGTACTCTCCTGGTTGTGGACAGTTGCTGGCGATGAGGTCGGTACCTCTTGTGGCTTTGTGGCGTGAGCTGTGTATATCTGGATTGTTCAAGGTGTATGTATGGGCATACACCTGAGCTGAGCTGAGCTGACTAGTTGTGTTTAGCCGAGGATGGTCACGAGATGGAGTTTCTCTCTCGTCTGGGTTCCCTCTGGCTGGGTTGAGTGGACTGTTGCCTTTCAGTTGCTCCCTTGGGTTTTGGGTTTTTGGGGTGCCTACTGAGTATGTTTATACTCACCCATGCACGGGCTTTGCCCGCACATGTTTGTATCTTGTGCAGACCACAGGCCTTTTGACGGAGTCCCAGGAGGACCCGGAGCAGGCGGAGCTTAGTGAGCGAGTTGACCGGGGTGTTTACCGGAGCTGTGCCGAGGGGGCTTTCTGGCGGGTGATTGTGGCAGCGTTCCCCTTCTTCAGAGAAGGTTGGACGCGCTTTGTAGTTTTCTTTTGGTGGGCCCTGTTTTTCCCTTGTACTTTTCCTGTTGCACTCTGGTTTGGGATAGATTGTATGCATGCATTTACTTTTCAGTTTCTATATCTCTGCACTGTTGCATGGTGGTGTTTGTGGGTGCGTGTGTACAGGTACCTTAGGCTAATGCCTCCCATGTGTGTGATAGCCTACTCGGCGCTGGTCGCCAGCCCCTGGCCTATTGGAGGCGGGCTTGGGGAGTCGCGGCTCGAGCCCCGTTGGGTCGGGTCGTGACAGAGTGGTATCAGAGGAGGTTCCACCTTTGGGATCTCAGAGCATAGCTGGTCTAGCTGTGAGCTTGGTTTGGGTTGCATAGCGGCAGTGTTAGGGTGTTTCGAGCTCGGCTTTCAGGCCAGGGACTCCAGTGTTGGTGCGGCGGCCGACGTATCCATACACCAGGACTCTGATAACCTGCCTTTCAACTCGGGACATTCGTACATTGGTCGCGGGGACATAATGGTACATGAATCATATAGGACTGGGTTTTTGGTTTTTTTCCTTGTCCTTCTTGAGTCAGCTCTCCAGATATACTCTTTGACTGTGGTGTGTCTTGAATGTATTTCAGGATGCCTCCACGACGACAGCCAGCGAGGGTTCCGCAGCAGGATTGTGCTGATGACCCGCCCCGTGTAGTGGCTATGGAGCAGGGCGCAGGTTCTGAGGTTGCACCTCCAGGTGGTCTTCCAGTTGAGCCACCACCTGTCGAGCAGCTGGTTGTGCCGGCGGTTCAGGACGAGGTTGCACGCAGGCTGAGTGCGCTGCATGAGTTCCAGAGGCAGCGACCTCTGAGGTTCCGGGGTGATCCAGACCCCCAGGCAGCTGATGACTGGCTCGAGGCAGTTACTTGATTTTTCCGCCTAGTGAGGACACCTCCAGATCAGATGGTGGTCCTAGCGGCGAGCCTTCTGCATGGTTCTTCCGGGCGATGGTGGAGTTTGGTGACGCAGTCCCATGACGAGGAGACACTCACGTGGGCAGAGTTTGAGTGGCTCTTCAGGGAAGAGTTTTATCCGGTGACACTGAGGTCAGTGCGGATCCAGGAGCTTCTACAGCTTCGACAGGAGAGCATGACTGTGTCGGAGTACTCAGCGAGGTTTACAGACCTATCGCGCTACTCCCTGGATATGGTTCGAGACCCGTTCTTTAGGGCTCGGACCTTCGAGCAGGGCTTACGCAGGGATATCCGAGCAGGTGTGGTTTCCTTGTGCCTGCCCACCTATGCTGGAGTGCTGGAGCGAGCGCTGGTGGTGGAGAGCTTTCTGGCCGATCAGATCTCTCCTGTTAGTGTTGGGCACGCGAGAGCTGAGAATTCGTCGGTCGGATCGGCATCTGGTAGCCGACGACAAACTCAGGGGTCTGGACGTGGCCGACGTTTCAGGAGGCGACCCCAGGATGGAGGATCTGAGCCTCAGGGCTCACAGGGCTCGCAGGCCAGTTTTGGTCAGCCGCAGGAGAGGCGGTGTTACGCTTGCGATGGTCGGGGACATCTTTCTAGAGATTGTCCGACCCGACGTGCTGCTGAGAGGGAGCCGGTCGATGGACCGCCTTGGTAGAGGCAGCGTCTCGAGCAAGGAGGTCCGCAGGGCGGCGGACGTGGCGGCAGAGCTGGTGCAGCGGGAGGCGGTGGTAGGCAGTACCAGTTGCCACCACCCCCACCCCCAGGTGGTCCACGCCAAGCTCAGGGAGCTGGTGGTCGAGGGCGAGGACAGCTGCATGCCCTGGAGGCTGTTGACCCAGAGGCACTGTGGATGGATAGAGGTACGCCTTGTGTCCTTTCTGCTTACTGCAGTAGTTTGTCAGACACTGTTTAGCGGTACTCTTTCCTTTTGTTTCTTGCTCGAGTTTTGTTCAGGGTGTTGGTAAGACCATGTGTGGGTGTTTGTTGGTGAGCTCGCTGGTGTGTGAGACCCAGTTGAGAGTCCAGTCGCTTTTTTTGTGCTTAGGGCTTTTCGAGGAAGAAAAGTTCTAAGGGGGGGAGGATGTAGCGACTCGGGTTTTTGGCCCTGTCAGACTTTGGAATATTTCTACGAATAATTCCAGAGCTAGGCGCGAAGACGGCGTGCGATTCCGAGGCCCGGTGTGCCCGGAATTAATTTTATAAAAATATTAAGTATTTTTATACTATGCACGTGGAGGGGGTGTGATATCTCCTAAACGGTAGCTCAGAACGGGAATCTGAGGGCACGGTTGCGTCCGGAACGTTCCGTTTACCCTAGGCGGGGTGTAAACTTTGCGGGCGCGGGCCTGCGGTGAGAAACGCCACCAGGGGCGTTTCCGTAAATAAGTGGCAAGTTAGTGTGCGACCGTCGGCTCGAATAACTTCTGAACGGAGTCTCGGATGGAAAATCTGAGACCGCCATTGCGTTCAGAACGGCGCGTTTACCCTAGGGGTGACCTTACTTTTGTTCGCATCGGGCGTCGGGTCCGAGGCGGGTTTGGCGCCGGCGGGTCGCTGATATAAATATCAGTGCCCCCCCCCCCCTTTTAATCGTTCTTCGCCGTTCTTCGCCGTTCTTCGCCGACACTCTGCCGAATCGAGCCAACGGAGCGCCCACGAGCTCAGAATTCGACGGCGGACGTTCCAGGAGCGCGCAGCGGAAGCTTTGGAGCGCGGATCTGAGGCAGAACGTCGGTGTTTCGCCCGCGAGGTAGGCGGATTTGAGTTTTAACCCCCGATCCCGTTTTTACTGCATTTTTCTGTAAATTGAAGCCGTTGCAGTATAGATCGGGTCCCGAGGGTCGCGTAGACACCTCCGGATCGCAAAACGGACCACCGGGGTGCCCCCGGCGGTCCGCGGAAGTTCCGCCGGCGGGGCACCGGCGCGGCGGCCCGCGGCAGAGCCGCGGTGGCGCGCGGCGGAGCACCGCCGGCCAGGGCGGGCCGGCGGCGGCGGCCGGTCCAGGCCGGCCGGACCGGCCGGTCGGGGCCGGTCCGGCCACTCTTCGCATACGGGGGTCTTTAAACCCCCGTATCTTTCACTCCGGGAGTCGGATTCGTGCGGCGCTTGCGGCGACGTGACCCTGACGACGAGGCGAACCCTCCGGTGTGGGTTCGAGGGTTTAAAGGTTCGGGATCGTGGCCCGGGAGCTAGAAACGTCGTATAAAATAATATTATTTTATTATTTTACGACTTCGGGCCGTTGTAACTTCTACCCGGAGCGTCCGATTGACGTGTCGTTAGTGGCGTTGAGACCCTGATGGTACGACGGACTTTTTGAGATGGTTTCCGGGTGTTGGGTGTGTGAATGGGGTGCGGGCCCCACGAGGCCGGGTTTTGGCGTTTACGGAGAAACGCAGCTTTTGCACCAGGAGTCCGATTTTGGCGGATGAATAGTCGATCCTGTGTGTTTTTCCGAGAGGATGCAATGGTGTGATCCGTTCGATGAATTTCGGAATCCAGGCGTGGGCCCCACCCGAGCTGGCCTTCGGTGAATAGTACCTTTTTCACCGGGTGTCCGTTTTGGACGAGCGAGTAGTCGATTCCGCTTGTTTTTCTGAGGGGATCGTCGTGGTGTGATCCGCTCGATGGGTTTCGGGATCGTTGTGTGGGCCCCGCACGGGCTAGCTACGGTGAATAGTGCCTTTTTCACCGGTGCTCCGTTTCGGGCGAGTAATCAGCCTATCCTGCGTGTTTTTCCGTGTGGAACGCGATGGTGGCCTCGGTTTTGGCCTAGGAGGTGCGCAGTGTGGCGTTATGGCGGGTCGCTCGGGTTAGAGACGTTTGGACCAGCAGTGGTTGAGGGTTCTCCCTTGGTTCGTTCCTACGAGGGTTCGTGTGGTATCACAACCTTCATATGGGTTTGTGATCCTCTCGATGGGATGTTTAAACTGTTAGAGTTGTGGTATCCCTCCGGCGGGCCCGGAGTGGATCCTCTAGCATCTTTATCTAGATCGGGTTCTTGGTATCGCTGTGACCGCTTATTTATGGGCGGCGATCCCCTATCTAGTAGGTTAACCCCGTAGGGTTTGTGGCATCATCGGAAATATGATCCCCTACGCGGTGGGCCGTGCTCAATAGGGTTGTGGCATCGTCGGGTATACGATCCCCTACTCAGCATGTGGTTTATAGTAGGGTTACGGTATTGTTGGCTATGTGATCCCCTACTCAGCGCGTGGTTTCGGTAGGGTTGTGGCATCGTCGGTTCGATCCCCTACATCGCGAGTTATACCAGATAGGGTTCTGGTATCGTCGTGACCATCTTTATATGAACGATGATCCTCTATCTGAGTGTGGAGCTTCTATCGAGTGTCAGATCGGGTTGTGGTATCCCCCAGCGGATCCTGGGTGTGATCCCCTATCTGTGAGAACTACGTATGCCAGATCGGGTTGTGGTATCCCCCAGCGGACCCTGGGAGTGATCCCCTATCTGTGAGCTACGTATACCGGAGTGGGTCTTGGTATTCCCCTAGCGGACCCTAGCGGCGATCCCCTCTCCGAGGAGTTTGGTGGTTATATTGCTACAGTGAGGTTTCCTCAGAGATGCTATCTGACGAGCGTGGTCTCTCGGGTGATTGTCTGTGATGTTTGCGAGTATCCCGATGGAGTGTATCTCTCGGATGAGTGTCATCTGGTATGACAGTGTTCGTGGTGTACTCTCCTGGTTGTGGACAGTTGCTGGCGATGAGGTCGGTACCTCTTGTGGCTTTGTGGCGTGAGCTGTGTATATCTGGATTGTTCAAGGTGTATGTATGGGCATACACCTGAGCTGAGCTGAGCTGACTAGTTGTGTTTAGCCGAGGATGGTCACGAGATGGAGTTTCTCTCTCGTCTGGGTTCCCTCTAGCTGGGTTGAGCGGACTGTTGCCTTTCAGTTTCTCCCTTGGGTTTTGGGTTTTTGGGGTGCCTACTGAGTATGTTTATACTCACCCCTGCACTGGCTTTGCCCGCACATGTTTGTGTCTTGTGCAGACCACAGGCCTTTTGACGGAGTCCTAGGAGGACCCGGAGCAGGCGGAGCTTAGTGAGCGAGTTGACCGGGGTGTTTACCGGAGCTGTGCTGAGGGAGCTTTCCGGCGGGTGATTGTGGCAGCGTTCCCCTTCTTCAGAGCAGGTTGGACGCGCTTTGTAGTTTTCTTTTGGTGGGCCCTGTTTTGCCCTTGTACTTTTGCTGTTGCACTCTGGTTTGGGATAGATTGTATGCATGCATTTACTTTTCAGTTTCTATATCTCTGCACTGTTGCATGGAGGTGTTTGTGGGTGCGTGTGTACAGGTACCTTAGGCTAATGCCTCCCATGTGTGTGATAGCCTACTCGGCGCTGGTTTCCAGCCCCTGGCCTATTGGAGGCGGGCTTGGGGAGTCGCGGCTCGAGCCCCGTTGGGTCGGGTCGTGATAGTATGTTAAAGAGCTTATGTTTTATGATTGAAAAGTATGGTTTCATTGATTTGTATGTATTGATGGACTAATGTTTTCTTTCCTTATTTTATATCCCTTACTAAGATTTTTAGGTTCATCCAAATTTTTTGAAATATTTTTCATAGGGTATAAGGAAGGGTATGAGAAAGGAAGAATTAAATAAGATTTATATCAAGAAAATAATTCTTATTTTATTTAAGGAGTTTTATTGTTGTGAAAAAAAATGAATAGAGTATAAATGTCTACTTTGTAATATTTGAGATGTAATTTAATAGTTATGGCCTAATTCTCTAAAACTCTAAACTTGAAAAGATCCTAAATTTGAATTCTTAATTTAACCCAATATTAAGTAATGTTTTATGGTTGGGGTCTTATAGTTGGTTTCAGAGGTTGGTTTAGATAACTTTAGAGGTTAAGGTGTTATCTGGGTGTAGGAAAAGAATATCATATAACTAATAGGGTTATTATCATATATAAACTTTTAGAGGGTTATGTAAAAATAGGTTAATTGGATAAAAATGTGAAAAATAGAGATATAAGGAGGTTTATGGATTAGAGTAATATAAAAGTTTTTATGTTATCTTTACCCTATAGAGGGTTATTTTTTTAATAATAATCAGTTTCATGTTTAAGTGTTGATTCTTTTAAGTGGATTAAGGATCATTTTTCAAGATGTAAGGAAGGAGATCTTGCACAACCTTCTTATCCCTCCCCGATTATTTGATCATCACTATTATGGAAAAATCATGTTCAAATGATTTTGACCGATTCTTGAGTATTCAAATCACATGAAAGAAATTTTTTGATTTATCCAACACCTACTCATTTCTAAAAAACATTTATGGGTCATGGTATCTTTTTTATATGATTTCAAGATCTCAAATTTTCCAACTCTATCGAAAAGTTAAATTACAGAAGTGGATCGAATGTTTACTTTTTGAAAGTAGGAAAACATGCCGAAAGAGAAAGGGAACATCCATAATATCATGATATCTGGATTCAAGATATAATTTATTTTCTTATCAATAAATAATGAAGCATATTTAGATTGATATTTATAAATGATGAGGATATTCAATCTGAAAGAATGATTTATTAAGAAATAAGGTGTAAAATCATATTTAATAGATCATGAAGAATGTATAATGAGTAAGAAGTCTACATATAAGGGATTCAAGACTAATGGTAGATTGTAGGATGATGAAATGCTTAAAAGTATTAAGGTTATTTTGATGATGATATTACTTTGGAAGAATTTTTCTAGTATGTGTAACCCTGAATTTTGATATGTGAAAATGTTATTCAATAAAGAATTATCTTTTCTTATGTGGACATAATGGATAATCTTATGGGTTCATATGATCTTTTGTTTTTTAGGTGATAAATGGTTATTACATTTTTGGATACAAAATGAAATCTATTAGATGACCTTGGTGGATACAATATGTTATGGTTATTTTTGAGGAAATTATCTTATTTTTTATAATGTTACAATAATGATATGGTTTTAGAAAATTGACAACCCGCGGGATGGGTGACAACCCGTCGTGTCCGATAAGACCATGGGAATCGAACCCACAACCGAAGGGAGACAAGGGCGCATCGCCTACCACTGGCCTATGTGAAGTCCCAGGTTAGTATGACTTATTATTTTTAGTTAAATGATTTTATGGATTAAGAATAAGTTTATTTTGGGAAGTTATGTTTTATCAAATGGATATCCTTAGTATAGGAAAATGACTTGGTGATTAAGTGATAAATGTTATTTTTGGAAGATGTTCTCTCTTTTGGGAACATTATATGCCTAAGTAAAATAGAATACTTTGGGATTTAATTTGTGTATTAATGGTTGAAATATTATTTTTTGAATAATATATGTTTTATTATGGACATATAGCTATTTGGGTTATTTATGGAAATGATTAACCTATCATAAAGAATATGTGATTAGGTTAATTATTTTTCAGTATGAGACTTTAAGAGTATTTGATGTTATTTGAAGATAAATGTTATGATTTATATTGGAAATATATGTGATCAAATCCTTCTGAATTTTGGGTTTCAATCTTAGTTTGGATTATTTTAAATAATTTTAAGGACAATTGTTTATTTAAGGATGAAACTCTACTTGAAAAGTAAGTATATTTCCTTATGTTATTAGTCAATATCATAAATAAATTCCTCAACTTTATGAAAATAACCTTAAAAAAATTCCATTTATTCGCCACTAAATTATTGAAAGTGGTGTATTGTGTACTGGCATTTGATATATATTATCATGATTATCTTTATATTCATGTTATTCTGTAAATAATTTGGTGGTTATTAACTTTTGGCCATATGACTCAGTTGATTAACGTGGTAAGGGGTTTTCATCTCACTCTTTATTTCCGTGAGATTCATGCCATATTTCCACTATTATCTTTTTTGTGGTGTATGTACTGCCCATAATTGTATTCTTTGTGTAATACACTTTACCTTATGTGTATTTACATTTTAATTGTACGATACCTCTTTCATGGGTTGTATGTTTCATAAGTTACCAAATTGATAAGGGTTTACTTCACAATCTCTTTAATATCTGAGGTTGTCTTTACGTAAGTATCTACAGGGACATATTTACTATCCATGTCCATATTTCATAAAAGAGTTTTCAAAGGGATTATTTCAAAGGGAACTTTTACTAAAACATCATTTTAAATGTTTTAAATATTTATTCTTCTAAATCATCCTCATTTATGTCCATGTTTTCAAAATGGTTTGTAAGGATATATTTATATGAAAATGAATGTTTTAAAAGTGTTAATTCCATTCAAAAGTTTCAAAGTGGTATGGGACACTTTGATTCAAAAATGTATTTAAATGCCTTACTTTCTAAATTGTGTAACATTAAAATGTTTTCATGAAAAAGGGATATTTCTCTCAATAATTTTTAAAAAAACATTTTCATCCATGTCAACATCCTTTGATGGATTTTAAGATTATTTGAAGTTGATTTATTATGATATAAAACTTCCATATTGTAATGAAGTTTTGTGATATGTTTGACTGTAGATGTGTCATTTATATAGCATTCATGGTTTATGAGTAAAGTATTGACATTTCGTATGCTAGTTCCAATAAGAATGTTTATGTTATATTTCAACCTTTACTTCATATGAATGTGTTGGACAAGTATGTTCCAGGTTGGGGACTGGTTAAAGTAAGCCCTCCAGGTTGGGGACTGGTAAAAGTAAGCCCTCCAGGTTAGGGACTGGTAAAAGTAAGCCCTCCGGTTTGGTCTCCGGTTATTAGAGGCACTCCGGGTTGGTGTCCGGTTATTAGAGGCACTCCGGGTTGGTATCCGGTTATTAGAGGCACTCCGGGTTGGGTTCCGGTTACAGTTAGCCCCAAGGTCTTGGGACGAGGCCTTGAAAAGAAATTAAAGTTTAGCATTATGCATTCCATCATTATGAAAGTAGTTATTGATTTTGCATGTGATTATTCGATTAGTAGAATATCCATGTGAATAAGTAAATGGAATTATTTCATTTTACTTTTGCCATACTATGTTGAAGTTCAAGTTTAAAAGGCTTTTGTTTTAGTAATGCATTGCCTTAAATTTTTATGCTTATTTTGAATGTTCCGCTATATTGTTATCCTTACTGGGCATTTGAGCTTACCCCTTTTCTATGTTTTATTTTCCCCAGGATGTGAAGAAGTAAGTTATGAATGACCTGCAGGGATATTATGAGGGGAAAATAGTGTGGACTGTGGAGACATTATGTTGTTGTAGTAGTTTTTCATTTTATGATGTAATGTAAAACTTATGAATATATCTAGTGTTTCCAAGGCTACTAAACCAATCGGTCTTTCGAGATTTGATCTTTCTTGTGATCATGCCAATGTTATGTAATAATGCACCGACTCTAGGTAACTGGGGTCGGGGCGTTACAAGTTTTATATGGGGTTATATAAGTGATATCTTCAACTATAAATAGTAATTATAAATATAAAAATATTTCATATATCATGGTATTTTATTTATAACTTTTAGACATCAAATAAATAGATTTATTTATGACACAATGATGATGTAGTGATTACTTTACTAATGAATGATTTAAATAAATGGGAATAAAAATATTAAAATAAATTTATTTTGAAACTTTTCATGCCATAAAATAATTTTAGGGATGATTATGAATTTTTAAATTTGAATTAATTAATTTTTTTTTTGAAATAATCATGTTGTTATGGATTTTTAAAAAGTCATGATATGAATAGTATAAAAATTGACATAAATGAGTTTTTAAAACAAATACTATTTTATTAAATGATATAATAGTCCTAAAAATATAAAATTAGAAAAAATAACTTATATAATTTTTAAAATTACATTAATTAACAACTTTAGGTTATATTGGAATTTTATAGCAACTATATTAACCATATAGTATGAATATACATGAAGACATGGTAAGAGTTAAATTAGTTAACTAAGGGTTAAAGCTTAATGATAAGGTTAAATTCGTGACCTAGACTTGTCTAAAACCTATTGGTTGAGATTTTTTAGACCCAAAATCATATTATATTTTAAATAAATGACTTTTGGCCCTTTTGAAACCGAAAATTATTTTATAATAAAATAATACTTCAAAACTTTCCTAAAGTGCCCTTCCTCCATCTTATAAAAGGGCATCACCCCTACCCATTTAATCCCACCTCTCAAGCCCCTTGGATCGTCCAAACTCTTCCCAAATAAGCTCCCAACATCTCTTTATTCCTCTTATAATCCTTACATTAGGCATAAGGCAATTCAAGAAATCCTTTTGGCTCAAATCAAAAGGAGTTGCACATTTTAAGAGGTAGCGTCTTCTCTAAAGTTCCTTTCCATTATTTTACTTATTCAATACCTATTCTATTCTTATTCATTGATTACATAACAACCCGAGTATACTCAATATACTATGATGTTTTATGAGAATTATTTGAAATACACTCACACAAACCTTCATCTAATAGATATGAACATACGGTTTCTCTGGACGGCGAACTACTGCCTCACAAAATGATGATTGTTCAATTTTCTCCTACCACCTCTCATGGTTGACATTATAATGGAACTATATTTATATATGATATATATTATATTTATATTGTCTCTATTCTTTTATTTTTTTATTTAAATCATTCCTTTATTCTTTCTATAATGTGTAAATACGATAATTTCATTTGAGGAAGTGCGGACTACCGCCCCCTCAAAGTGATATGACTCATTCATGCCATACATGAAACATATAAAGGATGAAATTAATGAAATTATTTAACATATATAAAATATTTTATTATACTTTAATTATAATATTCCTATGTATCATTTTGTTTTCATTCATTTAAATATGTAAAATAAATGAAAGTAGCGTTCATGCGTACGTACGGCTTACCATCCCCATGAATGGTGCATTTCATTTCTTATCTAAAAATGTTATGTACTATTATAAATACATATATATATATATACTAGATATATATGATATTTAAATAAATAATATCATTCTGGAGATAATGAATTTTTGGCCACATGGTGAATTTGTAATTATAACAAGTTCTTTTTTTACTTAAGTACCGAATAACGACAAAATGACCGATATTAACTTAAATAATTATGTAATGTTTAATACGTGGTAATAAGTGACATAAAAGGAATATTAAAATTTAAAAAGGTTATTAATAAAGTATAAATTAACCTAATTTTATTATTCAGGAATATAAAGAATGAATGAGACAAGTCGGACTCAAGGTAAGGGAACCTTTTTCCCTCCTCTTTTAGTCAAAGACTTCTTTTATTTTATGTCTTTTAATTTCTATTTTCTTATGTTGGGTTATGTGCTTATATATCCTTATTTCTGTAAATTTTATGTCCAAGTGATTAGGGACCCTTTTCTCTCTCATCAACTCATTTTTTCAATTTTTAAGTGACATCATTAGGCTGTCGAATTTTTGTAAGGTAATTTCTAAACAAAATTTCCACTCTTTGGGTTTTACGCATACTTTGTTGATTATATTATTCCAAGATTATGTGTTGAATAAATTTTTATTTATTTATGTTTTAATTTCCACTTCCCTTTATGTGGATATAATTTTTCAACACATAATCACCCCATTGATAAATTCTTACATCATTTATATGAATTTTGTAAGGGGAATCATAGCTCAATCTCCATTCATTAAGTTAAATATCCATGTCATTGGTTTTGTTTTCCCAAGAATATGTGTGAATGACCTATGATTTTTTTAAACTTAATATCCAATTATATTGTGTATATTTATAATTTTCACGCATAATTATGTAATTTATTTATCCTTAATCTAAGGATATGATCTTTGTAAGGGATTTTGTCTCAATTTACATTCCATTGAGACCTATTTTTTGTTTTACTCCAATTCAATTTATATGGTGTATATAATTCCCTTTGAAATATTATATCATGAATCTCCTTATTCTCATGATATTATAATATTTTTTTAATGTTATTCCATAATTATTTTTATTCAAGTATTTTCTCAAGTGGTAAGGGACTCTTTAACTAAAACATTGTTTTAAATGTTTTAAAGATTTAATCTTCCAAATATTTCTCATTAATGTCCATGTTTTCAAAATGGTTCTAAGGATTTATTTATATGAACATTAATGTTTTAAAATGTTGATTCCTTTAAAATTTTCAAAGTGGTATGGGACACTTTGATTCAAAAATCTCTTTATTAAATGTTTTAAATGGTTTTGTAAATGGATTGAATATTTCAATATATTGAATTGATTTCTTATAATTGATGAGTGAAATGTTTATAATTGAAATATTTTATATGTTATGATTATGTAATGGTACTTGTAAATTTGATGGGTGGTTACGTGATTAACCAAATACGAGTGGTTTTGTAATAAACTTAGGGTGGGTGAGCCTGAGATAGATCTCCAATTCATTGGGTAACATGATGGAGGTAAACATTAATGTTTCTCCTAAGATATTTAGGGAATATAATATGATGGGTATTACAAACATAACTCTCTATATAGTAGTGAAAGCTATAATATAAGTATGTTATGGATGCCACAAGTAACCTTTATGGTTTATGATTTCTATGTGTTATTCAAAAATCATATGATTTCATGAGGTGTGTTAAAGAACTTATTTTTTATGATTGAAAAGTATAGTTTCATTGATTTTTATGTATTTATGGACTAATGTTTTCTTTTTTTATTTTATATACCTTACTGAGCTTTTTATGATCATCCAAATTTTTTGAAATGTTTTTCATAGGGTATAAGGAAGGGTATGAGAAATAAATAATTCAAGAAGATTTATATCAAGAAAATAATTCTTATTTTATTTAAGGAGTTTTATTGTTGTGAAAAAAAATTAGTTAGAGTATAAGTGTCTACTTTGTAATATATGAGATGTAATTTAATAGTTATGGCCTAATTCTCTATTACTCTAAACCCGAAAAGATCCTCATTGGGAATTCTTTATTTAACTCAATATTAAGTAATGTTTTAAGGCTGGGGACTTATAATAAAATAACTTATACCCATCAATATCTAAATCATCAATCATGAAATATGGTATAATTATTTAACAAAGTTAATAATCATAAATATCAATAATCATGAGCCATGTGATGTCAATCATTATCAAAGGAAACATTATAGTTCCTTAGTAAGAATAGATAAAACATGTTTTTATCTTGGAACATTACCATCATATCATTCTTATAAAACCCTTACAATTAGAATTACTATATGTATGACTTATAATATAATTATTTATAGAACATAATCATTAACCAATGAATTAGAGAGATATAATGGGTATATCCCTTCATATAAGCTATATCAGTCTCATCCATTTTTAATGAGCTATAATAGGGATCAACCCTTTGTATAAGCTATGTCAAGATCACCGGTGAGCTATAATGGGGCTCAACCCTTCATATAAGTTGTATCAAGATCAACCATTTAATATAATTTCTAAGAACCAAAATATCAATAAGGTACATGGAGCTTTAATTTTATCATAAAAATCATAAAACAACCTTTATTCTTTTCAAAACTTTATTAACCTGTGGGTAAGAAACAGGTTCCAAAAAATATATTTGAAACATGATTAACCCATAGAAAGTAAATGGGTTCCATAAAAATATATTTGAAATAATAATAATCCATCTAGAGAATTAATTATGATAGTATAAATGTAAAATATCCCCATTGGAGAATAAGTAACAAAAATGGTTTTTGACATTGATGAATAGAAATACCGTTAAAAGATCATTAAAAACATTCTTGAGAAATATATCCTTTTCATTTTAAAAATCGCATATTAAAACTAAAATTTCACAAAATATTTTGAAAGTAAATTTATTTGAAAATAATATTTGAAACTTATAAATTAATTTTTAAAACATTTTATTGGTCGTGATGGTTGGAAATTACATTCATGTTCTACATGTTAAAACAAATATTCCTTTCACTTTTTTAGTAAAATCAAAATGGGAATTATTTTGTAAATGAAATAAATATTCCTTTGAAATTTTATTCTAAAAATAAAAAATTGTTAAAATGTTTCTTTAATAAATCATTTGTAAAAGGTTAAAAACAATTTTTAAAACCTTTTTTCAAAACATTGTTTTGGTGTAGAACAGATTTTTGAACGATGCGAGAAATGAATTCGGATTTTCTTATAAGAAATTATCAATTATTTTAAGTACCAAAGAGTATAAAATTGCTAATATTACTTGAAAATATCATTAATAACTATAGTAGAAGAAAATTAATGATAATTATTGAGATATAGATCCAAATATTTCATCATTGGAAACATATTTACAAACAATCCTAATAAACAATGAGTCTGTAACATATGACACTTACCACTTTGGTAAATTTGAATCATAGTCCCCATGAAAGAATAAAATTAAATTAAACTTATAATATCATAAAAATAATAAAATTAATGATGTAAAATCACAATAGATAATTATATACACCTAATTAAATAAGATAGTTGTATAACATAACATACATATCAAAGAAAGAAAATTGAGACAAAAATCTCTTACTACTTTGGTAACATTGAAACTGTAAACCCCATCAAGGAGAGATCATAAAATGGATATGTAACTCCAAACAAATTTAAGTATGATAATCATAAAATAAATTTATGGGAATTATATACTCCATATAACAAAATAAGTGGTGAATATGTAATACATCTCATAGAAATAAAAACTAGATGAGAAAACCCTTACCTCGAGTTCAATTCATCATGCTTGTTCTTTATATTCCTAAATAATTTACTTATGTTAATTATTTAATTTATTAATAAACTTTTTAAAGTTTAATATTTTTTTTATTTCACTTATATCCATGTTATATGATTAGTTATTCAATTAGGTTTAAGTCGGATGTTTTGACTATATTTGGATTATGTGAAAAAATGGCTTTGGTAGGTTGAATATGGTCAAAGAGGTCATTATATAAACATATACAGAATAATAATCATGAAATAATTATAATATTTATACATAAATTATACTTTAAAACCAATCACAAAATATTTTTATGAAAAATGGGCTATGTTACAATCATGTAGATGGTTGGTCATACGTACACATGAGTAACATTTCCATTTTTCAATGATCATTATGAAAAGTAGGTAAGTACTATTTTAAATTTAAATAATGAAAATTATATCATATATACCTTAATATTTAATTATATATACCTATATATATCATTATTATGATTTGGTGATGAAAAAAATAATTGCATCGCTTCGAGGAGGCGATAGTCCACACATCCATGAACGACATTATCACTTTTTTAGTGAGTGAAAAGGTAAGAAAGAAAATAATATAATATATTTAAATAATGATAAATATTTAATTAATATAATAATTTTTTAATTTATATCACATATATTCATTATATTTACCCTTGTTTCTTTCTATGTAAAGCGTTAGTGAAAAACGAATCGCATTGCTTCGTGAGGCGATAGTTCGCCGTAAACACGCACAATGTTATTATATCCCCTAAGAAATGGAAATTAAAAAAGTTATATATTATATAATGATTACAGAGGTATAATTATGTTATAAATATCATATATGTAATTTTTATCTATCATCATACCCAACCATGAGAGGTGGTAATGGAAAAATGAACGACATCAGTTTGTGAGGCGGTAGTCCCCCATACAAACAATGAATTCATAACCCATTTGATGGAAGTGAGAAATTATTTAGGTTATTAAGTTAACATAATAACATATAATTATATGGATTATTCTGAGGTTATTATATAATCATGGTTTAATAATAACTGAAGGAGTTGGAGAAAGAAATAAAATAAATATGCACGTTCAAGAATGTTACCTCTTCTTCAGGATCCTCCTTGGGTTTCTAAAAAAGGAATTCCTAAGTTGGATTTAAGAAAAAAATAAATATTATAGGATGATAAGAGATAAGTTTGGAATTTATTTTTTTAGGTCTTTTATGATCCAAATGGATTGAGAGGTGTGAATAGGTTAGGATATTGAGTGCCCATTATAGTTGTGGAGGAGGAGTATTTTTGTAAATACCAAGAAGTATTCATTATTGGGAGGTCTCCCTTGCCTCATGTGCCTCCTTATTTAATTAATAGTGTATGTTATGGTTTATTTTGTTTTTAAAAACCTCCACAACACAAAAATAAATTCATTTTATCATTTTATTCCTTAGTCTTTAAGTTTACTCAATTTTAACCTTTTAGTTTTTACCACAGTAATTTGTATCTTTTTATTTACCTATTTAATTTATCCTTTAAGAATACAATTAAAAATATTTTCATTAGATAATTTATACCTCCTATTTCAAAATATTAAATCCAAATTATTAAATAAAAAACATATGTGTGTGTATAATTAATTTTAATAAAAATTCATGTAATGTACAAAATCAAGTTTTAACCATAATCATGGAAATTAACTTTAACTGTTTTCATTAATAATTATGGTAAAATTTTAATTTAACATTATAAGATATTATAAATCATATATTCCAAATATGGAATCCATTTGACCAAATTAAACTCATATAAATTACAGAATTTAAATCAAAATTAACCATGTAGACGTGATGAGGAAGAAGGTTTTTAAAGTGAAAATGTTCAAAAGTGTACAATGTTTTATATCTTAATTAAATATTAAAATGATTATAATTATCTAAATTGGATTAATGTACATAAAATTTATCTAATATTACTTTCAAACCAATTAAAAATATAACTTAAAATTATAAATTATTTCAACAAAAATACAATTTTCAATTAAAATTCAATGTTTTTTACTATTCATTAAAAATGAAAATTTTCAGAAAAATACCAAGAATTCACCCTAAGATAATTTTATTATTACAATTTAAAAAAATTGATTTTTTTCAAATAAGTTTTCTAAAAGTGATAAAAATTATTTTAAAATTATGTGCGCAAAGCATGACTAATCCATCTTTTGAAAAAAAAATATAGTTTTTCAACAAATATTTATTTTTATTCTAGATTATTATTATTTTATTTCTAATAAATATATAACCATATTTTCATAATTTAGTTATTACTATTTATAACCTTCACTTTAATTTCTAGGTTATAACTATTATATTAAATAATAATATTTTAATAATATTTCACATGTTGTTTAAACTTGGTGTTACATGTAATGCAAGCTAAAATGGGTATTGCGTGTAATGCAAGGTAAAATAAGTTTTTCATGTAACATGTGATAAACTTAGTTTTCTATGTAATAAAATATAATGAAGATATTGGATTTATTTAAAAATAAATATATCTTAAAGTCTCGGGGTATTATATTTTTTTCTAAGCTTATTGTTGCGCATCGCATATGCTATTGATCATAATTTTATTCTTTTAAAATATATGGGTGTTACAATTTAGGGATGAGGAATGAAGCTCAATATGTGTCTCAATGGATAGGGAGATCCCTAGGAGAGGTCTGGATGGATGATGTATCCTAATATATAGTAAACCACCAACTTACCAATGGTGTTTTTAAAGGGGAAATTACATTTTTACTCTTTTAGTTTTGAAAGGGCCATCCATTTCTTCCCTCTCACATTTGGGTATATAGTAGGGGTTGGCCTCCCTCTTCTCCTCCATCAAACTAACCTCATTTTGGGTGGGGTTTTGAAAAAAATTCCATTGATTTGAGGTATTTCTTCAACTATATTGGCATCATTTTTCCCTCTTATCCATCATTCTAATTTTTTCACTTCTACAGCTTGGGTTTTAATTATATATTCCATTTGAGAAAGGAAGAGTATTATAATTCTCTTAGAGATTCTATTTATCCTTAATAGAGGATGTATCATAGAGGTGTTTTCCTATGGTGCCTCCACATTTCACTAATGTATGATTCTATGCTAAATTTTATCATGTTTTTTTATTAAATTGGTAATAAATTAATTATGGAATCTACACTATCTATTTGAGATTTTCCCAATAATGGTGTCGAGAGTCCGTTATGGTCCTCCCACAAATGGTTTCTCGATGTTTCATCAGGTAATATGTTCTTGATGAGTTAATTAGAAATTATTACATTTTGAAATAGATTTTAAATCAATTTTTAATTTTTAATTAATTATGAATTGAATTTAATTAATTAACTTAGGTGTTAAAGTATGATTTAGAGGATTTAAAATTTATGTGAGTTTAGATTGGATGTGGACAAGGATTAGAGGGTTTGGGCTCCAAATGTTGACCTATCAAAATAAATAAGAAAATATTCAATTGATTTAGGTGGCCACTCATACAAGACCATGGTATTTATGATTTCTTTTTATGTGGGATGTGAGGTGTGGGTTCACCATGATAGGTAGTTCCCTTTATATTAATCTAAGTAATTAATTATGATTAAATATAAAATGTTAAATGTAAGTGATAAATTTGATGATCACCTTGAGAAACTTGAATGAGGTTCCTATTCCATATCTATCCTAGTGCCCTAACTTGATGCCTTAGTCTCTAATGGTCAAGGTCTTGACTTGAGATATTCCATGAAGCATTTGAACCCCTCCTAAGGGATGTTACCTAAATGAATAAATGTTTTAGGCATAGTGAATCTTCTTATAAACCTTTCACTCCTCAAGGAATAGGTGAGTAAAATCAAACAACCATGTCCCTCATGAGTTTCATAGGTTTATTGTGATACCTTAGATCTAATAGGCTCATACTACTGACTTGGGGAAATTTATCCTCACCCATCTGATGTGACCAGTCCTGGGTGGATAGACCTTAGGTGGACTGGGATCGGGTTTAGTTATAGGACTAACATAGAGTGATCTTAAGTAATTAGATGAGTTGTGTGTTATCTTTTAGAGAATTTACAATATGGAGTACCTCATGTATCTAGTGAGGTCATGTTATTCTAATAATTATGTCATAGGATGTTATGCCCTTAAAGCCTTAAGTGTTGACCTGGGACCTTATTTGAGATCCAAGGGCCTTTGTGAGGTTTAATCTATGATGTTGTGACCTATGGGACCCTCATGGGTTCCCTGTTGATAGACCAAACTTGAGTGGGTGTGTGTTATTAGGTATTTATGGTTGTAGGTGTCACCTTATAACCCAAACCTACATGTAATCCTAATGGGACTAAGGCATTGATGATGGGAATGGGTATTCACCTAGCCCTTAATTTATTTTATTTATTTATGTTTGATGACATGTGATTGCCTAGGACACCTAGGAATTTTCCATTGAGACTATAAATGATGTGATTTCCCAGGATACCTGAGAATCACTTATTAAGATATATAAGACTCTGGGATGCTTGGTATGTTTCAGATCCGATCTCATGGTATATTAGGGGAGTATTCCTAGTTAGGATAGCATCCTATGTTATGTTTAATGAAATAGTGGATACCTATAGGTGATACCTAGGATCCATCATCAGATCTTTTGTGTTGAGTGTGTATAGTAATGCCCATGATTCCTGGGATTACCTTCTTATAATGAGAACATTATGATTCCCAAGGAACCTGGGATTAAAATAGTGATCCCATTATACCATTATAAGTGCCTACAACCAATGTGATTTGAATGGAATTATGATTTTTTAGGAGGGAATATATCCCTAAGAATGAATGTTGGATATCCTAAGGGTGAATATTAGATCCCCTTGATCGATGTCTAAGATACCCCCTAGGATTGGGTGGACGCACTAATAGTGGTTTGGTTAAGGAGTATCAAGATATTGGATACCTAGGAGTTTGACCATGGAATCCATGAGGTTATTTTTTTTGATTTAATAGGCCTCTACAGAATTACTAACTACTATACATATAGGATTTCCTAGGGCCTACACTTCTTAGTAATTAGATGTTATCCTAACATTGAGAATTCCCAGGTACTACCATGGTGTTCAACCTGAAGTCTTGAGGATGAGGGATGCTTGCTGATGCACCAGGGTATGATATTCCTCGTGGTGGAGGCATGAGTTTGGGATCCCTAGTGAGCGGACCAAGGTTCCCCTGAGGTGATTCTCATTCTTAGAGACACTATGACACTGGTTGAATCAATTATGGTTGATCAGGGTTGCTAACCTAATGATCGATGATGATTGTGGGAGTGTCCTAGGTTATATGTGTATGCCCTTGGGGAAATTGTGAGATTGTGGTTATCTTGTCCCCCACAACATACTTAGATACATTCTAGAATCAATCCAAACTAGGTATTTTTTGTGGTTATTTATTTATTTATTTATGTTTTTGGATCATTTATTGACTATGATTGATAATTTCCTATGCACAAATCACAGCATATACCAGTTATTATGGGACCATGTTGGTGGTTCCCTACTGAGTTATGTACTCACAGTCTGATCAGACCATCATTTCACATGGGTACCAGAGAAGCTCTCACTTGTTGAATAAATAGGTAGGGATGAGGCCTAGGATTGGGATTAGCATGGTCAAGTAAGATTACTCAGATGAGATCAATAGATTGGGATGTGGTATAGATTATAGTTATAGCAGAGCCTTATGTTATTTATTTTTACTCTTATTTATTTTATGTTTATTGATCATCTCATGTGATGATGTGTCTATGTTTACATTTCTAATCATGAACATTCAATTTTTATGTTTTATTTCATTTCATTATAGCATGTTCAATTTATTTATTATTCTGCATACTCTAATATGTATGGTGTTTAGTTATTTATTGTGGTTTCTTACTCTAATATAGTTGGTATATCCTCCTCACAGTACCTCCTTAGACCCCCACTGCTAGTCTCCATCCTCTAGAATTTTTTTTTTTGGGGGGGGGGGTTATAAATTAATGTTGTGGTTTAACCCACCTATTATTCATAGTGAGTTGGGTTGGGGCCTTATAGAAGATGGGAGGCCAATGGATCCTTTATTGGGTTTCCAACATGCATGACCTATTGAATTTGTTTCCCTAAAACTAACTGCTATTTGATTATATAAATATTTAAACTGTTTAATATTAATTTATATCTTATTACATGATGATTTTTGTTCTGTTTTTATATATGTGATAATGTCCTAAGGGTATATGTTTCACTAAAAGTTCATAATAGTTCCTTGTTATGATGAGAACCCAGAAGTGTCATGATAGTATTCTTAAATATATATTCTATAGCTGGTTTATATCATTTCTTGTGATAGAAATTATATATGCTATCAGGGGTGGAGACTCATCGGACATTGAGACACATTTTTATGGTGTATGCTCGTAGTAATCATCATAGTGTGAGATTATGAGAACATGATCCTCCTGAAGTAAATCCATATTTATATGTTTCATTGGAAGTTCCTATATTCATACATTTATAATGGTTATTAGACTTAAATATTATTATCAATTCATATCCTCAGTCATGTATTTTTATGTATTGAGGAAAACTATGATGAAATGTGTAACTAAACAACCTGAAATACCATCTAAATTGGCATCTGAACCGATCACCACTGACTCTAAGGGAGTTTTGGATCCCTATGGGCTAGAGAAAAGTGAATGGGCATCAAGAAACAACCTTTGGGAATGATTTTAACCCAAAAAAAATATGACATGATCAAAGTACACTGGAGAAACATCAACACATAAATAATCCAATACAACCACATTAGGTTACAAGGATATGATACAAAGGAAAACTAAAATAGAAAGAACAAAAGCAGAACTACTACAACACATATACTAGTGGTGCATGAACACCCTCCATGTCTCATGTCACCTACCCCCATCCATCCAATAATGAACACACAAAGGAAGATAAATAAAGTATCAACACCTGTTATAGAAACATAAAGGTTTTAAACACCAAATGGTGCAAGTAGGGTGTGAGATAATAAAGCTCAGTAGGGTCCTGCCAAGAATTCCATAGAAAATCCTCTACCAAGAAATTTAGTTTTTCTAGTTTGAAAAATTTGTATGTGAAAACAGGATTTTCCATTATAGGGAAAGGAGGTAGAACATTCTCATTTTAAAAAGGGATACAAATACATTTTAGAAATTACAAGTGGTAATCATTCAAAATTTCCTTTTTAATAAAATTCACCCTTCTCAAAAATTGAAAACCACTTTTAATAAAATCCTTTAAACACAATTTCTTATTCAAAATTTATCAATATGAAAGGAGGATATGAGCTGGTATCATGCATCACAGAACAAGAATATTACCAACGGATACACATGGATAATGAATACCTCATATCAATCAAGAAGATATAATAAATGAAGTCAAGCATGGAAACTATGGTTCCAACTAATGATCAAATGATTAGAGTCATATATCAAGTAATAATTTTAAGTTTTTATTTAATATGTCATGGGAAATTCCTAGATACATCAGTGATTCTACAAAAGGAAAGTAAAACAACCATAAATGACTACATTCAAATATCGTATCTATCTCAAACACAAGATTACTAACTCAGCACACACCTTCCTCCTCAGAGCATTACCCTAGTATGAATACACATTATCTTAGGTTGATTTTGGTCATGGTGTGAGTCCACAAAAGTGAATCATAAATATAGGGTCTATAATCTAATTACCCAGGGTTTCTATGACCAATAAAACATGTGAGTATAATAATCAAGCAACTTTGATTACAACAGGGATCTTTAATGTAATAAATGTGCACTATCAACATTAAAACCCATAAAAGTTTCACATATCACCCTCAACCCTAATATCCCTCAAAGAGTATAACCCATGTCTCAACACTTTTCATCATGTTATTTAAGTGAAATTCATTGGAAAAGGGTGTACATAAGGTGTTATTTAAGTATTTTCACAAAAAGAGCATTCACTTTAAAAGTTCCAAATGGGCCTTTAAAGTAATCCAAATTGATAAATCAAACCTTTATCAATTAAATAAAACATATATTTGAATAAATTATTTAAAAAGGTCCAAACAAGATCGCCTCTTTTAAAACCCAATTTATAGTGTCGAATAGGCCTTCAAGCAAAAGTTAAATAAAAACCAATCAATTCCTTTTTTTTGTTTTGAACGTAATTTTAATCATAATTTTTAAACAAATAGTCTCATGTTATTCTTTAAATAATTCCAAAATAAATTTTGTCACACATTTCAAAACATTTGGAACAATATTAAATAATCAATATGTTTTCATTAAAATGAGGATTTATATTTCATAAACCAAGGATCCATAATTAATCAAAAGCTAATTTATTTTAAAAACAAATAATTATTTCTCAATATGAAACCATTCATACCAAATATTTTTTTACAAGAAAGGGTTAATTTATGATTTAAAATGATAAAATAATTCTTAACTAATTTCAAACAAAAAAACATGAATTCAAGAGAAACATGAATCACAATAAGAATAAATGGCATAGAAACACCTACTTATAATATTTAGAATCATACCACAATGAATATAAGATGAGTCACCTTTGATGTTAAACATAAAATCAAGGAAGAGGGATCTCTAGATAAGTGAGAATAGGTCCTAGAACCACAATTCTACATCAAAAATTCTATGTATAACAAATCCCAAGGTTTCCATAGCCCATTGTAAGAACAAACTAAGAGAATAAGAGAGATATAATTCCAAGAAAAAAATAAATATTTGTAGAGGATCACCACTTTGAATAGCACTTTGATCCACTAAGTAAAGAGGTTTGAAGATCCAAAATTTCCCAAGATACTCTCAAGGTTAGAGTGGGTCAAATTAGGTTTTAGGGAGGAAGAAAATAAATAAAAATGGGGTTTTTTGGTGTAATCACCATGAGAACGCGACGTTATCCTATATCCAGGGACACCACTATCTAGTCAGTGGCCCTCACCAACTAGTATGTAGTCATAGAAGAAGTGTTGTAAACCCTATTCGACTAGTTAGTGGACCACCTATAGCTTCACAAGCTTCGGGTCTATGTCTACACCAATCATAGGGATTCAAGTTATACTCTAACCCCTCAAGAAACCCAAAAACAAGATCATATAGTGGTCAATGATGAAAGCAATTTTGGGATGTTACAATTCTCCCCACCATAGTACTTTTTATCCCTAGAAAGCTTCCAGTATTCAATATATAAAAAGATGAGATAAAAAAAGAACTCCCTAACTCCTACTTGTTAGGTGGACTATCCATGAAATAAAATAATACTCACCCAAGAAAACCTTTTAGAATATCCTCCAAGATCATCACACATCTCCAATCAATATACCAACAACACCAATAGGTGAGAAAAATCCTGAAAAATACCTAAGACCTAGAATAGGTCTCTCCACTATTTAAAGATTCAAAGAAGTGGTGTAACATGATTAAAACATCCATCAATAACTTATCCCTTAAACTAAAATAAGAGACCTTGATCACACACCATGAAGAACCATAAAAGAGTAGAAATTGTATCATCAAAGTAAAGGCACACCCAAAACATCCAAACAATTCCAAAAGAGAAACTAGCTATAAGATCCATAAATAATTCAAACATCCATAAGTGAGACATAAAATTAACAAGGATTTCTACCTCAGTAACGTATTTCATGGTGACCTAATATTTACAACATAGATCCTAACACCTTGATGATCTCAAAAAATCATACACCAATACCTCTGGATTCTTGGTCCATCAATAATCTCTTTAATATTAGTTACCCAAGTACATTCCAAAGTTCTATTCAATTCCTACTAAAAAGATCTTGAACATTAATGTTAGTGCACAAAAAATCACAACAATTTCTCAAAAGGGGAGATCAACCAACACATCTAGATTTAGATCTAACCAAAAAGGCACAAATGATAGGATACTAAAGAACTACAACCAACCAAAATGGTATCCAACACTGGCTATAGAAAGAGACCCATGGAAGGAAACATAATGGATTTCAAAATCCAATAACCCAAAACATCAAACGGGTTTATCACAAGATTCCATAACATCCCCAATATCACAAAAAACATCAAGGAAAAGAAACCACCCATGAAATCACACCCATAAGGATCAATAAAAGATATCTCAAGAAAAAAAACCATCATCATGGTACAAACCAATTTCCATAATATAATATCAAAAAATAATACAAATAAATCCACAAGATAGATCTAGAATAATAAGGTCACCAAAAATAAATGAATTGCAACTAGGAAAACTCAAATGGTTTATATTCCAATATCATGGTCAATAAGATGATCCACCACTAATTTACACCATTGGCTCCTCAATGCATGAAAAATATTTTCTCTGATTCCTATGGTTGGAGCCCTATTGTGTTGAATAATTTGACTACCCATAGTTAGGAGATAATTAATCCTGAAAAAAACTTCCCAAATCAGTAACAAAATTTACAATACCTCTTAATATATCCCAAATAGCCGCATCAATTGAAAACTCTCAGATCTTTCAAACATGACTTCTTAAAATGACCAAGTTCCCCACATTGAAATCACAAAAGATACCACTTATTTCCTTGAGAATATTTTCCCCACTCAACCAACCATTATGAACCACTATAAAGGAGAAATTTCACTTAATATAACCATAAGAGAAGAATTATCCACTTTTGTTCACTTTTCTAGCTCATCTTAAACTAATAAATATATTTCAAGAACCTCTGGATAAGAGATCAAACTGGATGTTGATACAATTTTTACAAGTTGTGGGAGGATACCTCCTTTGAAATAGATACCCTTAATAGATTCATAACTAATAATCTCAGTTAAGAAACATACAAAGATCAAAAATTTATTTACATACTCCACAACTAAATTCTCACCCTGACTGAAACTCGTGAGCTCAGAAACTTTCTCCTCCTTTATTTCCTTAGGATATTTCCACTAAATGATAATCAAATTTAATAATTTACAAGAAATTATTTCAAACAAGTGGATAATATCCATTCATTCCCACCATTCTCGGTCAATTCCTTCAAAAAAGAGAGGGAAAAACTTGACCCTTGACACATTGAGAGTCTTAAAAGAAACAAATATTCCTTAAACTTCTTCCAACCACTTGATTACTTTAAGAGAACCCCACTCACTTCTATAATAAGTTGGAAAAAATTCAATAAGTTATGAACAAGTTCTAAAAGATAAAATGAATCCCTCTGCACTACTCAATTTAGAGTCTAGGTAGATTTATCAACTAGATATGACTCTTCTAGAAAACACAAAGGGATACTTCAAATACTAGACTGGTGAATTTAATTTCAATATTTCATGGAAAACTTTCTGGGAGACATTTTTAGACATCAAAAAACACAAGATCATAAACTCAAGCATAAAAACCCCAATTCAAAACATAAAAACAAAATATGAGTCTTCAAATGAATCCTCAAACTACTTTTATCATAATTTTGATGCTTCCTTAAAAAACACACAACATTTAACCATTTATAAAACATTTCAATTCCCCTTCAAATTTTGAAATCTTGATTTAAATACATCACCATTTAATATCCTTGATACCACATGGAACATATCACATGGTTTCAAAACATCAATCCCAAATTCCAATTTCAAAACCATTTCAATTTTAAATTCATTCAAAAAAGTGATTTTATTCTTAAAAAAATCTTTAACACGTCACATATAAGTCTTTGAAAATAAATTTTACAAACCAAAATTTCATAAAACATACCTCTTGGAAATAAAAAACATTTTTAAAAAAACCCAAGCAATACCTGTTTTAAATTTAAAATTTGATTTTATAAAGGATTTAAAATCATCACTAAAGGCATTAAACTGGAAAAACCAAACTGAAGCATGAAAAAACCACTCCCAATAACATCCATTCAAAACAATAACCCTAAAAACCAACCTTACATATGTGAAGTATTTTTAAAAGTAAATAGACAAGGTGAAAATTTCAGGTTTAAAGTAGTACTATGAATGGATTGATTTCATGGGATAGTAAAACACAAACTAACCAACAATAGTTCCTGGATTTAATTCTAGATCAACCACATTGATTCCTCATAGTTACCGGACTGTGAAGGCATTGTGCATCTCTATTAATATCTCTTTTCTAACCCAAAACTCATAAGATATTTAAAAAATAAATTATTGTAACATTGGGAATATAAATCTCATGAACATAAAGAAATTAATAATTCAAAAGAAATATCCAAGTCTCCACTTTCCCTAGTAACTCAAGTATCATTACAAAAAGGTGGCGATCAGGCGCCTATTCATGAACTACCTCTTAAGTCCCATCATGTTCCTATTCTCCTTTATACTATCAATCACTCCAAATAAAAAAGTTATTTCAATGAAAGTATCCACTTTTAGGGATAGACCACCTTTGATACCAATTTTAATGAACTGACTTAAAATACAATCTGAATCGGCATCTGAACTGACCACCACTAGTCCGAAGGGCATTTTTTATCCCCACGGGATGGGGATAAGTGCCTGGGCATAAAGAAATAACCATTTTGAATTATTTTTCCCAAAACAAAATATGACATATTAAAAATACTCTTTATAAACATCAACAATTAAATAATCCACTACAACCACATCATTTTACAAGGATATGATACTAAGGTTGAATAAAAAAATGCACAAAAAAATTGCTACAACCCATCTCCCAGTGGTCCAAGACCGCCCATTATGTCCCAGGTAACCATACCCCTACCAACCAAGCGTAAACCCACAAAGTAAGATGAAGAGATTATTATCACCTACTATATAATCCTAAAGTTTTTAAACACCAAATGATAAAATTAGGGTGTTAGATAAAAAATCTCAGTAGTATCCCACTAAGTAGTCTATACAAAATCCTCTACCAAGCAAGTTATATGTACATGTTTGAAAAATAAGTATGAGAAAATAGGGTTTTTTATTATAAATAAAGTAGGTAGAACATGATAATTTTAAAAAAGGAAAATAAAATCCATAAAATTTGGTCATGAGGAAAAAAGAGTCTAACCACTGCCTTTTCAATTTAGAAATCCATTTTACAAATCTTAAGTGGAAATCATGTCAAGTTTACTTTTAAAAAAAATACACCATTCTCGTAAATTGAAAACAACTTTTCATAAAATCCATTAAAAATAGTTTCTCATGCAAAAATTTATCAATAAAAAAGGAAGATATGAGTGGTTACCTTGTATCCTAGAATAAGAATCATAAAAAGGGATATACATGGATAAATAAAGTACCACCTGGAAATCAAGAATATATAATAAAGGAATTAAAATGTGGAAACTTTGGTCCCAAGTAATGATCAAATGATTAGGGTCATATATCAAATAAAAATGTCAATTTTCAAGGTTATATGTCATGATCAAGTCCTAGATACATCAGTGGGTCTACCAAATATTAGAAAAACAACCATGACCGACTACATTTAAATGTCAATCTATCTCAAACACAAGCTTACTAACTCATCACACACCCACCTCCTCAAAGAACATCCCTAGTATGAATCCAAGTTATATTAGTGAGATACTTGTTGGGGTGTGAGTATGAAAAATCATATCATAAATTTAGGGTCTCTCTTCTAATCACCCAGGGTTCCTAGGACCATTCAATGAGGTGGGTGAGATAATCAGGCAACTTGGATCATAATGGGGATCCTTAGAGGCATCAATGTGCACTATCAAAATTCCAACCCATAAAAGGGTTACATATCAATCTCACACTCAAGATCCCTAAAAGAGTAAAACCCCATTTCAACACTCATCATCATGTGTTTTGATCGACAATGATTAAGAAAGGATATATATATAAAGAGTTATCCATGAATTTTCATGGTAAGAAAATTAACTTTACAAAGTGAAAAATGTGCCTTTAAAGAAATCAAAATTTATAGACTAAACCTTTATCAATTAATCAAAACATAACTTTCAATTAACCATTCAAAAAGGTCCATGAATTATTTCTTCCTTTAAAACCCAATTTAAGGTACCAAATGGTCCTTCAAGAAAAAGGGAAAGAAAATAAAATCAATCCTTTTATTGTTTTTAACATCATTTTAATCAACCTTTTTAAAAAAAATCATCACATGTTGTTATTTAAATCATTCCAAAATATATTTCATAACACATTTCAAACCATTTGGAACAATCTTTAAAAAATAAACATATTTTCATCAAAATGAGGATTCAAATTTCATAAAGCAAAATCACCATGATCAATCAAAATCCAATTTATTTTAAAAAAATGATTATTTCTTTATATGAAACCATTCATACGAAATACCATTTTCACCAAAAAGGATCAATTTATGCTTCAAAATGATCAAATCATTATTAACCAAGTCAAATGGAACAAACATGAATTCAATCAACACATGAATCACAATTAGAAGAAATGACACAGAATAATCTACTTGTAAAAATCAGGATCAAACTACAATGAATCTAAGATGAGCCACCCTTGATGTCAAACACTAAGTTAAGGGAGAAAGGTCTTGGGAGAAGTGAGAAGAGATCATATGACCACAATTCCATGTAAACCATTCTAGGTACAACAATTATTAAGGATATCATTTCCCCTAGGAAGAACAAACCAAGAATAGAAGAGGGGTCAAAGGGAAATAAGAAAATGACATACTAGAAGAGAATCAATTCTTAGAATAGCACTTAGATCCACAAAGAGAAGTGGTTGAAAGATCCAAAATATCCTTAGAGGCTCCCAAGGTTTGAGTGGGTCTAATTAGGTTTGAGGTAGGAGAAAAAATAAACAAAACGGGGGGTTTCATGGTGAAATTACCATGATATCCTGACATTATCCTACATCTTATGACACTATTGACTAGTTTGTGGTTGCAGAGAAGTGTTGTAACCTCAAGCATTCCCACTGGATATCTAGTGGCCCTCAACGATGAGTCGGTGGACCACATATAGCTTCACAATATATTGGTACATTTCTATACCATCTATAAGGATTCAGGGCATCCTTTAACCCCTCAATCCACCTAAAAAGACCACAGAGTGGTCCAATAATTAAATAAATTTTAGGATGTTACAACATATTCATGTAGTGAGTTAAGATACATTGGGTACACCATGGGTGATATTTCATTAATGAATAATTTGAGAAAGTATTTTCCCTTATATTATTTAATGGAAGTTTACATCTTATTCCCTTTTATGGGAATGGAAATTTTGAATTAAATCCATGGTCATGGTGTTCTATGGTAAAGTTATTGTTTGGACTGGAAATCCTTTTTTTTTATTTTCAAAAGCCGGTTTAATGGGTTCCGGTGCCCAAGCGTACAACCACAACAAAAACCCAGAAACAGCAATCAACACACTAAAAACATTAGTAAAAATCATCAAATGTGTACTCCTCTCCGCATCCCCTGCCAGACTCATCTTCTCCAGTGGCCGAGGCTGTTTCCCAACCTGGTGTCCTCCAATACTGAGGACTTTTCACCCGATTCCTGAGGTTATATTTCATTGTGACGTTAACTTCTTTTTTTATGGGATTCATAGAATATTACTAGATGCTAACCTAAAACATTAAATGGTTTGGCTAATTCCACTAAGAAAGTAGCCTAGAGGACCACACACTGAGTATAACCAAAACCTCATTTTAATTCAATATTAATTTAACATGTTGAATAAATATTATTTTTTCATGTGATTTAAAAATTATTCATGTTTGATTGATCAAATATATTCAATCTCCAGTTATTCAAGATAATATTATGTGAGTTGAATATTAAATAAATATTTATCCATCGGGTAATTATTTATTTAATTACACTAATATATAATATTTATTTACCTTCAGTATATTTACAAGTTAAAAAATATTTATTTATTTGGTTACATGAACATTTAATTAAATATTTATTCACTGATATGGTGAATATAATATTTATCCATTTATCATCATACAATGTAGTGACATTTATTTATTTAAATAAATAGGAATTATTAAAAGTTCAATAAATATTAAGGAGGACCATAGGACCGATATTAATGTTTTGGTGAGAAATTATATATAAAATATTATTTGATTAAATATTAATTTATTTATTCAAGGAAATAATATTTTTATCTGAGATTTTATTTCATGTCAAATAAATAATTATAATATGATTATTATTTATACATGGGGTTCGGAATGGATTGTGAGATTTATAAGGGGTCATTTGTAATTACTTATTCTCTAAAAATAGGTTTATAAATTCCCAATTATATAATTATCTAACCTAGTCCAACCCTAGCCACTATAGTGAACAATTATTTCTAGAGATAATCCTCTCAAGCCTAAGAGAGATCTTCTCCTAGAACACTATCAGGAATGGAGAGTGATCCTCTACAATTACCATCTTGGTTCTAGAGAGAACCAGAGTAACTCCTTCTCACCTTGAAGGATTCTATTACAATCAACGATGGTCGAATCAAGAACTAAAATCATCCAACCTATCACCTGGATAATTCTATAGTGATGTTCAAAGGTTCATGGAACACATGTGGATCACCACTAGATGAAATATATCATTGATTCATATGAAATGATGATGATATGACAAGAGGTATCAACCAAATAATTGATGAATAAAGAATTAAAACTAAAGGTAATTCTTAATCTTGAATCAAATTAATTGTAAATTATATGTGATGATCCTATCTTGTAAATTTTGGGATTTCTATTTCATCTAGTTCTGAGGATAAATATGAAGAAGTTTATGAAAAACCATTATTGGATGGGACCAATCATGTCCAATACACCCTATAACATTCAGTTGTATTATATAGTGGTCACATAATAATTTATAGATATTTATTATTCATTGATAGATTATACACAATTTTTGTTAGTTTTTAGCTTCTAGTTTATTTGTTCTTAATTCATAGTTTAATTACCTTTTTTTTGAAAAATTCGTTTTTTCATTAAAGTTTCATATCATCTTAAATAGATTATGAACAGATAAAGAATGGTCAAATATTCCATCAGGAGGTGTTAAAGATTTTGGATAGTAGACACAGATACACTACACGTGACTAAAATTACATGATGTGTACCCAAGTTCAATCCACTTGTACATTTCATGGGATATACAAGAAGTTTCTAGTAATAACATGTTATGTATTTAATACATGTTGTGTATTGATCGGGACAGCCTAGCACACAATTTTTCGAACTACATCGCATGTATTTAGTGTACACATCGTGTCATATACTTGGTTTAGTAGTGAAATTGACATTTACTATGTGGTAAAATATTTAGCATATGTTGTGTGAGACTAAAAAGTTATATCATTAATGAGATACATGATGTGTATCAGGTTTACATTTTATGTGACTCGTTATATCCCATGTTTTAATAGCACATTTAGTCCATATGTGGGTGACATGGACACACAGCAAGTTTAACACACTTTATGTAGCTCGTTAGTACATGTTGTATAATCTGGTCGAGATATATGTTGAGTCCTAAGGAATTTATCATTGATGCACAACAAGAAAAAAAATGTGGTGTGTATCTTATTAGTACATGTTGTCTATTCACCTAGTAAAGAATGGAATTAAATTACATAAAGAATAATTAATCATATCATTAAAATCCTAATTACATTATCTTTATATGATGTGTTTAATATGTAATAAGATTTATAGAATTAATAAATTCTCAATTAATTCTATATAATTTCTTGTAATTACTGGTGAAAAAATTTATTTTCCTTGTTTCATTTATGACAAGAATCTCCAAGAGACTTTGGATGGTCATTAAGATAAAGGGAATTAATTAAGTAATTAATTAATTAATTGGATTAATTAAAGTGTGTTTATCTTAATAATAAGGAATGAATTTAAGTCAATGATTTTTTGTGTAATTTTTCATATTATTTTTATGTATATAGATGACCATGATCTTGAACTAGCTTTTGTATGTGATTAGTTTAATTAATCTATTATTATTACATGATTTTTTTAATAATTTATTAAATTAAATAATAGAATGTGAGTCATTCCTATCCTCTCATTATATAATGGTTGTTATGGCCATGATTTATTTTATGTAAACCCACTTTAACAAATCTTGTGGTTCCAATCAACTGTGTGTGAGTAAAAAATTTTAATGGATGGATCTCCCTAATGAGTGAAGGTGGTTCAAGTTCGAAACCAAGGAAAAACCAATCCAACTGGTATATAGGAGCATAGGTGGGATAGTTTGACCCAAAGCATGTATAGTTCCATGAGTTAATTCCCTAAGGTTAAGGGTTGGTTTATCATCTTCTAGATAAACCAACCATTATAGAATCTCATGGTCATTCCACTTTATTTATTTTATTTTATTCAATTACATGGATAATTATTTATGAATGTTTAAATAATTAAACAAATTAATTAACAAGCATTAAAGGTGTAATTTAAGTAAATATTATAATATGTGTAAACTTTATCTAGACATGGTTAATCACTTAAGTAAAATCCAATTAATATTAATAAGAATGTAATAAAATAAAATGGGCAGTTTACACAAAAAATAAAAATTCCTCAAAATATATATTAAGTTGTTATAGATTTCCTATGACTAATTTAAAATTGAACCATAGTTTAAAGTGCTTGACTAACCCAAGTCAGGGTGCTTTTAAATATCATTTAATTTTAACTTGAGTTCTTATCTTGACTTAACTTATCATATCAATGGTTGACTAACCAAGACGGGCTTGGTGTAACTAAAATGTGCAGCATTGAGTAAATTCTTATTCAGGATTTTAAGATTGGGGAGTCCACTTAACATATCAAGGAGCTATGAGTTAATACAGTTGGAAATTTATGCCTGCCTAAAACCCTTCAAATAACTTATTAGGCCCAAGTATGTGTTATGAAAAGGAGAATATAGATCATCTCCACTAGAATATCCTTTCAATGGAATATTCTGAAACTAATGTTTAGGGATATTAATTTTCATTAAAATAATGAGATACTATTAAAAAAAATTATTATGTCTCATATTTTGGTAATAAAAATAAAAGTAAAATATAATTTTATTTATGTAGAGTATAGAAAGTGACATCATCATCACATTATGATTCTTCGGGACATAGACCATGTGCTTGCTAGCACATAATTCTAAGGGTGGTGTAGTTGTTTCATAAATTGAACCACTATATAAAACTTTATACTATGGGTTAGAATACCCTATACCTATTAAACCTCTCATACAATAAGTGAATGAGAGAAAGATGCTTATATGAGGTGCATAGAGATGCATTAACTATCTATTGCATCAAAATATCACTTATGTTTATAGAAATTATAATAAAACATAAGGACATGAATGTATATATCATTATATCTTATCACCTATCTCTTGAGAAGGATAAATATAGGCTTTATATAAAAGATATTTTTACTAAACTATACTAGTGTAAACCGTAATAGGGTACTTGGATATTGATATTGTTTTCAATATATAGAAGAATATTGATCTGTTAGCAAATTTTGGGATTCTATTTAGAAAATAAATTATATATTAATATTATTTTATTATCCATAACACCAATTTTATACTTTTTCATTCAATACCTAATAAATAAAATGGATTAGTCTCTCAGGAATCTTTTGACTACACTTTACCAAGTAGATAAGGATTGGTAGAAAATCGTTTATCCACCCCTTATAGTGAAAATATTAAAAGTTATGGCTAAATATTACATAGATAATACAAATAAAAAGGTTTATATGAAGAATTATTAAAATATAAAAAATATTTGGATGTATAATAATGAAAGTCTATTTTCTTCTCATGCGAAAAGAATTGACACTGGAAAATAAATTTCAATGTGTTGAAGAAGCTAAAAAATGAATCCACATCAGGTGTATTCATCAAGTTTATATTCATAACTTTTTTATTTAAATAAAATATTCTTACAAAATACAAGTTTTTAAATACAATAAATTAGCAAGAATATAAAGGTTCTAAATTGAACTTAAAAAAAGGAGCTAATAAATGTTGATTCCTATGTTATCCAAGGGGAGTACACAACTTCTGATTTCCAAAATGATTTTATTATAGTTTTTATTGAGTTTTCTAAAACATTTATGTCAATATCCATTCATATATAATGATAAATTATTTCATTTATGTAATAATTATTTTTATTTTCTCAATTTATTTCTAATAATTTAGTTTTACTAGAATCATATACATTCAACAAATAATAATAATAAATATAAATTATAAGATTCATACTTAGTTTTGGAAAGATAATTCTTTTTAAATAAAAAAATAAAAGTTTATTGTCAAATTATATACCCAAAATACCAGTATCCTTACAGCTAAAAACACTTTAGTTATTATCAAAATATATACATATTTAGTTTTAGACAAAGTGACCTTTATAAATAAAGGTATGACACAAATCTTTCAGAATTTATTCATATACATAGAATGAAAAATTTCAAGTTGAATCTATAGGTAAATTCATATACTAAAATAAATTCCTTTAATAAATTTTAGGAATAATAAATTAAAGTAATGAATGTACTTGGAAAAAGATACATGATCTTTTAGGATGGTTTGTAGGGGAGTATCTTGATCTAGTATTCATTGATCATCAAATATTGAGTGAAGTTTTTTCTAAACTTACATTACCTTTTTTACATCATAGTGTGGTGATAGTATAAGGTAGATTGATGAAGAGTCTCATAAATATTGTAACTCTTCCATGGTTCCTTTCTAGACATGTTTCACAAAATAGTAGTGAAACAACTGACCATATGATAACTATATTAACTAATGGGTATCTTATGAAGTTATGATATAAATTAAATCCATTATTTCATAGACTCAAGTATTTTTTATGGGATAAATTTGTAAATCTAATGAAATATTAAAATGTACATCATGAAAACACAAGGTGCGTCTCAATTAATGATCTTATTTCTATTAAGGATATTAACAACCCCAAGATGAAAAAATGTATTAATAATAATAATTAATCTCTACGAGGGAAGAACATATCTTTTGATATAGTGGGAGTGAGAAATTATTCAGTAGAATATTGGATCAATATACATAATTTTTTATAAGAACATTAAATTGTACAAGTATAAGTGGTAGGAATCGTTCGAGAGGAACATACTACATAAGATGGTTAAAACCATAGTGGTGGTTTTATATTCACCATGGTGGGTGTTATATTATTCAATAAGAATAATAAATCTGATAAAGAGCATCAAGTTTCAACTAGATATGATTGAAAATATCATTTAAATTCAAAGTTGGATTACATGTACCAAAATTCAGTATGTATTTTTGGTGGTTGATGTAAATTTTTTTATGGGTATTAAATAGAAACAATACATACATGGTACAAGTAAGGTACCAATAAGGTTGTATTGTTTATATCAAAACATCATTCTTAAATCCATTTTAATTATACTCATCATAGATACTATTACCATTATATTAGGCATAAGATGTCAAGGTCGCCTCCCTTGGAGGTAACTTTATGGTATATGTTTATATAATGTGTCCAGAAAGGTTGGTGACAACAAAAAAGACAATATGAATAAGTTTCAAGGATCCATTTATAGGATGAAATGATTATAATGACCCTAGTATATTCATTTGAAACAAAATGTTTCTAGGTTTTAGTAACAGGTTCATGGGAGAGTTTTAGTTCTCAATATAGGTACTTTTGACAACATATAGAAAATAATTTATTAGTATTATGGTTATATATGACTAAATAATTTATCCAAAATTGACTTAAGTGGAAACCCAAGTTTGAGGGAGCATGATCTACTATCTAGGGTCAAGGGGTTTCTAAATCCATTTCATATTACCTATTTGACATGGTATTGAAAAATATAATATAGAATAATACACCCTAATTTATTCCAATGTCATGTGGTATTGTTATGATGAATAGAATAAATATGACTAATAGTGCTTTGAAAATTTATCTCACATATCGTGATAGGTATAAAACTTTTATCTTTATTATAAATAAATAATATAATGAAAATATAAAACTATATCAGGAGAATTTCATTGTTTGGTAGTTGGAACTATCTAATAGTGCTTTAGAAAGAAAAAATGTATAAGTTTCAGGTAATTAGAGAAATGGGAATACTATTTTTCAAGTGATATAAAACTAGTTTCATTTTAGATCAATTGATCTAGTATATTAGGAATTTTTAGGTAATATACAAGGGTTAATTATATTATAGCTATTAGTTTGCATATCCACATTAGATTAAGTATGTTGTGGTTTCTCATGAAGCTTAAAAAGCATGTTTAGCAATATTTTGTTTCAAATTTTTGATTTGTACCTAGATAGTAAATTTCAATCATATCATGATAAACATGTATCTATGTTATTATCTAAGCTTTTAGGGATGACAGAGAAAACAAAAATATACTTTTCCATATATTCTCTTGAGGTATTTTCTGATAGATATGAGGTCACAATAAGTAGATCATTCATATTTAGTGTGGTGGGATCAGCATATATTATCATATCTTAGTAGAAGCATGTTTATAATGTGAGACTAACGAGTTGAGTTGTTAGTAGTTGGATCTAGTACAAGTGGGAGTCTGTTAGAGTCAGTTCCCTAGAACCAACTATTCTTAAATTACTAGAATATTTATAATGTTGAATATTAATTTATATCTTATCATATGATGATTTTTCTTCTATATAACATTTATGTGATAACATCCTAAGTGTATATGTTGCACTAAATGGTTATAGTAGTTCCCTATTATGATGATAACCCATAAGTTCCATGAAATTATTCCTAAATATATGTTTTATAGTCAGATGATATCATTTTATAGGACATAAATAAGACAATATATCAGGGTTGGAGAATCATGGGACTTTTAGACACCTTTTCATAGTGTACACTGTTGGTAATCTTTAGAGAAAGGGATTATTAGAACATGACCCATTATTAGGAAATCAACATTTATATGTGTCATTGAATGTTAATATATATATATGGAAGTGTGTAATGGTCCTTAGACATGAATATTATTATTAATTCATTTCACAAGTTGTGTACTTTGATGTATTGAAAAAAATAGTGATAATATATGCTCGTGGTGAGGTGGGATATGTTGGGTGCATCACGAGTGATATTATTTTAATTAATAATACAAGAAATTATTTGTGTCTTCTATTATTTAATGTATTTTTATGTATTAGGTCCTTTTATGGAATGTAAAAATGTAATTAAATCCATGAACATGGTGATCTATGGACAAGTTCATTTTTAGAAAGTCAAAGTAAGAGACATCAAGCACATAGGTTGATGACACTAGTATGTAACTTATTTGATTAAAGATGTTGTGTCAAAGAGATTATATTATATAGTGTGTGTTCAAATGAGGTAATATATTTTTATGAAATTAACTTCTTTCTCTATGAGAGTCTTGCTATGTTTCTATCTTGAATTTTTGATGTTGTAGCCTAATTCCACTAATAAACAAGCATAATGGGTTGCACACTAAGTGTATCTGAACCTTAGTTAAATTCAATATGAATTTAACATGTTGAATAAATATTATTTTCGTAAATGATTTAATAAATATTCATGTTTGATTGATTTAATATATTCAATCACCAATTATTTGAGGGAATATTTTATGAGTTAAATATTAAATAAATATTTAATTATCATATAATTATTTATTTAATTACATGAATATATAATATTTATTTCTATATGGATTATTCTCAAGGTAAAAAATATTTATTTATTTGGTTACAAAAACATTTAATTAAATATGTATTAACTAATATAGTGAATATAATATTTATCTATTTATCAACATATAATGTAGTGACATTTATTTATTTAAATAAATAGACATTATTAAAAGTATGATCAATATTAAGGAAGACTAGCAGACTGAGATTAATGGTATGGTGAGAAATGATATATAAAATATTATTTGAGAAAGTATTAATTATTTTATTTAAGGAAATAATATTTTTATATTTTATTTAAGGAAATAATATTTTTATATTTAATTTTAAAGAATGTAAAATAAATAATAATAATAATATGATTATTATTTAGACATGTGGTTCACCAAGGATTAGGAGAATAATAAGGGCACATTAGTAATTATTTATCCACTAACCCTAGGTCTATATATACCTAATTATATCATTTTATAACCTAAGTCAACCCTAGCCACCATTGTGCACAAAAAATTCTAGAGAGAATCATGTAAATCCCTAGAGATCTTTTATCCTATAACACTCTTAAGAATGGTTAGTGGTCCTCCTCCATTACCCTATTAAGTCTAGAGCGAATCATAGTAATTCCTTTCACCTCAAAGTATTTTATTATGATAAAAAATGATCTAAAAAAGCACTAGAATCATATTTGTTAACACCTAGAGAGTTCTATGGAGATGATCAGAGGTTCATGGAACACATGTCGATCATTGCTATAGGGAATCTACCCTTGATTTCTTTGGCACAATGATGATATGATATGAGGTCTCATCTGAATCATCGATGAAGAAATTATTACAACTAAAATTAATTAATAATCTTGAATCAAAATATTTATAAATTATATGTGATGATCCTCTCTCATAGATTATGAGGTTTCTATTTCATCTATTTTTGTGGAGAAATCTAAAATAGTTGATGAAAACCCATTATTGGGAACTGTCCCGAGCGCTTATGATGTGCTTCAAAACCTTCATGACCCAGCACAATTTAGGGTGGGTTCTATTTTTTATTTATTTATTAAACTAAAAAATATAATATTGATGATGATTATTATTATTATTATGATTATAAACATAGTAATAATTTTGATCATATATCTACTACATTGATAAAAACATGAAAAAAAATAACTTAATATTACTAATTATACCCATGACTCTCATATTGATAATATTATTTATCAATAATGAGGAAAATATTTTAATAATAATAATAAAACAATAATATTATTCACACCTATATTATTATTTAATAATAATAAATTTACTAATTACAATTTCACATATTAAAACAACATTAATATTCAAAACATGCACTATTGAAATTACATATCCTAATAATAAAATTAACAACTAGTGATATGTATTATTAATTTTAGAAACTATATCCATTAGTCAAACCAAACAAAATAATATCATATATTAATATCAATAATAATAGTATAAAATAATATTTAAAAGACATGTTTTGTTTCATTTCCTAATAATTAATATAATTAATAATAATAATTATCTTGAATAAAAAACATATTTAAAATTTTAAAATTATATAAATCACATATCTAGATGTCTTCTTATCCATTCACTTGATTATTATGCAACTAATCATTTAAAATAATATATATGTATATATGGTGGGTGTTACATACCCAATGTCGTTCAATCATAGACATCAACTCAAAATACAACAACTAGAGAGATTGTATCTACTATACATCGAGGATCTTCCAGATTTCATCTTCATCATCTTCTATGATACACATCCATACATCAACCATCACTATCTCACATATCCCCTATATCATGGATGTTACCTAACCTAGAAATGAATCTATGAAGAACTACACACACACCAAGATACTCATGCAAGGTGTGATTATAATCATGGTAGGACACCAACAATGTACCCCCAAGTTGCTCTATCAGTATATAAGTGTGTTCATATCATGAAATAAAAAACTAAATAATCATCCACACCAATATCCTGATACATGGGATAACATACAGTCACCCTCATGCATTAACCAAACTTTTCTTTCAGTGTTAGAATGGAATGATACTCCCATAGTATGAATATGCATGGAGGCCTACATGTTCCTCCACCACATATAATTCCATCATATGTTAGCTTACATAACTATCACATATACTAAGAATCTATGTCCAATTCAGGTGATATCCTAATAACTACATATTTATGGTGAATGATACTCTCTATCATCTAGGTATACACCCTCTTCCTGAGCCTAAAAACTGTGTCACCACTAATAGGGTATTCCCTCTCCACAAAACCAACCCAATGTCCCTAAGAGAACCGGTGATCAAAATCACCACCTCAAATTATGGCCAACATCTATGGATTATTCATCCATAAGTCAGATGATCAATGGTATCACCCTAGTGATGCTTCAACTATGGGTGATCCTGTAAGAAAATATAGTGATCAAAACCACCCCATGTGTGCACACTATCCATCAACCTCAACCCCAACGGTGGGTGAAATCACCACCATTACCTATCATTACAAAAATAGTTAAACATCATCACCATGAATTTGGGGACCATCTTCACCCTGAGTATCCATAGTGAATCAACATCACCCCATAACTGGATAATGAGTCACCACACAACCATGGAATCACAATCCACACATTCAAGGTCCCACTAGCACCCTATCCATATATGACCTAACCTATCTGCCCCAAATCTCGACGATCTCTAGGTCACCCCCACTAGAATCTTTATCTAGCTCACCAACCCACTACACATCTCAAGAAACTTCCATTACTAAAATCTCATTTCTCTTGGTCCCTACATGTGCTTAGAAACACCCTGATACCCCTCAGGATCCATATAAACCATCAGTATTCCCTTTCTAATATTTACCCTTTATCAACCTACCCCTTCCATTTTAAAACCAACATAACACACATATAATGATATAAATATTTAGGGACCACCAAACTCAATTACAGAGTTATTACCTTAAGAAAAGTTTGGACACTATCACTGACCAAGCCCACATCATCACCTAAATAGACCCCTAGCTCATCCAAATGTCTCCACATTTAATTATAATCAATTTATAATTAATTTACCTAATTAATCCACCCATTTTAATTAATTAATTATCAAGTAATAACTCACAATACAATAAATACCTATTGAAACCTAGAGAAACATGGTGTGGTTAAATCCTAGAACACTAGTGAGCCTACTAAGAACCAAATCCCTTACAAATGACACTATTTAAATAACCAATTCAAACCCAGTTAATGAAAAATAAAAATAAAACATGGAATTAATTTACTAATAATTAAATGACACAAACAAATTTGAAATCGCATCTCCCCAACCTTTTCTAGCCAAGATAAGAAATATCCCCTTTGACCCAACCTGATTCCACCATAATCCGGTGGAATACACATCAAATACCAAGACATAATACACCAAAATCAGGAGAAGAGTGAGAGTTTTAAGAGAAAAGGGACGATAAGAAATAAAATTTACCAAAATACATCGATATACCTCTACCAAACTAGTAATAACCAAGAGGAATATGGGAAGGAGAAGAGTAGAGGAGTGGATTGGTCTTCCCATGCTCTAACAGTAACCAAATGGGGAACCCTAGGTGGGTTCCTCATTTTTAAAAGGAAAATTCCCATTTTCCCCTTATAAAAAGAGAGTCTAGGCTACTTTGAGTACCTGGTCCGCCAATATCGTCCACCTGGTGGCTCCATCTAGGGGGTTTTCACCCATGGAACCCTCATCGGGTACTCAATGCACCTTGATCGAGTATGTGGTGACCCTATACAGCCACAGACTTAAAATTTTCAAACTTTTAAAATCCAAAAATTTTCTTTGAGCCTCTTCCTTCTAATATATCACCTATAAAACTTCCAACTTAATATTTAAAATGTTTTTTTCAATGAAAAATATTTATTTGAATCGATAAATTCAAATTATTTCAGGTATCACACTCCTCATAACCTAACATTTCACTAAATCCACTTACATACTATTGTTCGGGCCGTTTAAAGGGTTCAACATGGGCCTCCAACATTTTTCCTAGCTTCATCCAATAGATTGAGATGAAATATTCCATCAACTGTATCCTAACTTATGTTTGACCTAGTTTACCCATGGGTGGTATTGAGTTGTGAGTTCATGGATATGTATTATGGTTTCATATGGTTTTATTATTATTCATGTATGAGTCTATATTTAGTTTTTCTTGACAATTGGGGTGTCCTGTTGGGTTTTTATACTCAACCCTATATGGGTACTTGTATGATGATGAACTTGTGGTCATGGATATTCTTGGAAGTTTAAAAAATTACACAATTATATATATCTAGTGGTGTTGGTCTATATAGGGGGGTCGAGTGTTGATTGTCGGTGATGTTTTGTTAGAGGACTTTGCATATTCTCATTGAGTTCTACCTTTGGGTTTGCATGAATAGATATATTTATGTCATGCTAGGGTAATTTAATTGTATACATGATAATAGAGTATTGACTATTTGTTATTGTATGCTTGATTGGTGGTATACCATATATAGTTTCATGAATTTATGTTTACATGTAGATGTAAGTTACATATGTTTATTTCTAATGGAGTGTTTGTGTTTTTTCATTATAAGTTTCATAGGGTAATGTCTTCAACTTTGTGTGCTCACCCTCTTAGTTCTACTCCCCGACCTCTATTCTATTAGATGTGGACTTAAGGAGGTAAACCTATCTTTTTCATTGACCCAAGCATGTTTCTAATAGGTTGATTCATGCCAAAATTCATGGAATCTATTAAATTCTTCTATAATCTAGTATTTCTTCCTACAATAATCATGAATCGTATAATATTAAATTTTAGGTATTGGATTTTTTATCCAATAATAAGTTTATTTCCATTTTTTCTAAAGGGGGAGGGAAAATTTATGTGAAAGTGGAAGTGATATTTCCTATTTTCTAGTAAGGTGGTGTTTTGGATTAAAAGGGATTATGAAAATTTTTAACTTTGAAGAATGGTCTGAATACTATAAAAATCTAAAGGGGTGTTAGACTATAAGTGTTTGTTAGAGTGGGATTTTTTGTCTTTTTAATTCATGTGAATCATGTTGGAAAAAGTGTATAAATATTTAAAGGAGTTAGATGATCTTAGGATTAATATAATTTATTATATAAATATTCAATCCCTATGTCACATTGTATAACTAGGTGGTATCACATAAAATAATGTACACCAAAATTAAAAACTGATGAGAATCTAAGGGAAATAGTTCATTCCATACGTGGAAACATGATAGAATCAAAAGTCTTGGTTGTATTTACATATAGTGACATTATAATAAATAAAATCATGATTGGGATTATAAGTAAAGACATAGGTAGGTCATTGTATATGGTAGATCATAAAATCTATAATTTTCTTCAAAGTCATGGAAATTACACCCGATGATATTAGAGATATGGCCATGTACACATGGTGCTATATTTTGAGAAATGTTATCTTAAAAATAATTTTTATAGAGTTGTGACTAATATTATTCATAGATAAGTTATAGAATTTAGTTTAGGAATATAATGACATATTTCTATTTGAACTTGAGGGGGTTTAAATGAGAAGAAAATTTTCCCAAGACTCTTAGAATATGAAACAAGTTTAATATGGGTCAAATATAAAGTATCTAAAAAGGTGATAGTGGGATATCAATATATGAAACATTAACTGAAGAAGGTGATAAGGTGTAGCATGAAATGCAGATGGTGACTACAAGGTATTGGACAACAAGGCATGAATTACTGGAAATGATGGGGATATATTGTATGGTATGACATATGTCATGGACAATTTTTGAATAAGATACAGAAGTCATGAGTGAATTGAACCCTATAATATGGTGATATTTAGGGATATTAAGTATATCCTAGGATGAGATGTAAAAATATCATAAGGTAAGGAGGCTTCAAAAGGCTAAGATAGACGCATGTCACAAAATACAACATAACTTTTTATTAGAATTTTATTTCAGACCTCATATTTCACGACCCCCCCCCCCCCCCTCCAAAGGTACCCCTCCTAGGACGACAATGGATAAAGAAAGGTAATAATTCTCAAATACCACCTTCAATAGGCCATGGTTTGGTGGATAGAAATAAGGGTATATAATCACGTACATGGGAGGTGTTACCCTCATAAATATTTGAGAAGATAAAATATGAGAATAACCACCAAACAACTCCGTATCATAATAAATAGATAAGTAATCCCAATACATGATGTGATTTCATTCATAACTAGATACAATTAAAAAGAAAATAAAAAAATCATAAATCCTAAATAATGACCAAAAATACCCCAACTGCTCCTGAACAACTCCTTGAACTAGTAATGCCTAACTTGATCACCAACCAAATCCCATTGTCCTGAAAACATGTTATATGAATAAAGCAAGATCATAACATGTGTACATAGTAGGATCCTTTCTGAACCCTCTTGGGAAAAATTTGAAAGTAGCATACTAAATCCTAGTGAGTAAAAAATGAAACCAACTCATTGCCTAAACAAGTATACTATTATTTTCCCATCTTCTCCATAGATAAATTGTCAAATAATTCATACAAGTATAACCAAAATAATGTGAAAATATATATATATATATATATAAATGGGTAACCCACAACCACTTCCCCATTGGTTTTCCACTATCACATCCCAACATCAAACATCTTGATCAATCTTTCTTCCATAAATAATCCTACCTGAAAAAACCTGGGAAACCATGTCATACCATGTAACCCATGCAACACATTATCACATCCAAATACTCTATATAGTAACTAGGTCTATTTCCAAGATTCTTAACAACCAGGGTATTATAAACCATACCTCAAGACATCACAACCCATAAATAAAACCCCTATAATAATCCTTCAAATAATATATCCAAAATACATGATTTTGCAATAACATCAAGCCCTCATATCCCATAACACACATGTATGGGAAATAAATCACATGTATACTCGCACGTAATACTACAGCCAAAGAGAGAGTGGGGGAGAGGGGTTGTTCATCCATCTATATACTCACTAACATACTTGTTAGGAAAAACACCTCCATAACCTATGGTTTTCATTAGTGATCCAATCCCTTTGTACATTTTATTACATGATTCTTAATATAAACATTTAATAAACACAACCCAAATATCATGAGGCCTAGTGTCTTTAGAATACTAGGTTAATAATACATAAAAAATAAAATAAAATAAAATGAATTTATTTTAATCACTATAATGATATCATAACTCCTTTTAAGATCCTAAAACTACATAGGATAACTTGTGGAAAATATAAAAAAAAATGGGTGATCTAAAAAGCCCAGTAAAGGAATAAGCATGATAATGAAGCATAGCATAAGAGTCAAAAGGTAGAACATGATCTCATAAAATCTATGGACTATAAATAATCATAAGGAAGAATAAAATAAATAACATGGGATCCTAAAATCATTTCAACATGGGAATTTGGTAATAATGTAAAACATTACATGAGCATAAGTCAAGGATAACTTCCAAGACAATATCACATGATAGAAGAAGTCCCATTATGGATTAGGTTTACTCCATAACCCTATACATAAAATCTCATGAGAAAAAAATATCCAATTCATTAGATCTCTATTTAGGAAACCCTATCATAACATATACATGTATATTTTTTCCATGTAAGAAAATCAAACATAAGGTGTAAATATAAGGATTACCCATAAAAATAAATTGGTTCTATAACCATGTCATAAATCATAATTATATGGCATATCATAAAGTTTTTTATGAAAGAAGGTATTTAATCATTTTTGTAAGTTCATAAGAATATTTAATGATAAATTATGTCCAAGTGAATTAAATATAGTAAAAATATATATAAATACCTTTGAAATGTACCCCTTAAGTGGGGATTTAGGAAAAAGGGTAACAAGTCTTTAAAGAGTGTAAGGGAATAATAAATTCCATAAAACCAGAAATGGAGTAAAAAAAATTCAATGATAAAATGATAAATTTTATAAAACATGGGTTGTTTAAAACATATTAAGTATTGGAACTTATAATGTGGTAAGAAATAAATAAGTCCCTTTTAATCAAGTTTGCTTATCAAGATAAATTGAGAATAAATCATTTAAAACATGTGTATCCCAATAAATGAAATATAAATTAATATAGTTATATATTTTTGGGACATATATACAGAATATAGAATAATTAAATAAGAATGTTATATTGATAAAGTTAGGCAAGAGACATAAATCATAACCCCAAAGAAAATAAGGTGGTTCAGATAGATCCCTAACCTTATATTCCAGAATAGATCTGAAATTTCACTTAATGTCCTAAATAATCAAATTAAATTAATTGATTACTTAATTTAAAAAAATCCATCTAAATTTTCTTTATTATAATTTTATTATGTTCATTTATAGTCATTTAAATTAGATATAAAGTTTAATTTTTCTTTTCTGAGGGCAGTCATTTTCTGGTTCCATGGTCAAATCACTGGTATATAATTATGGAAGTTCTTGTCAAATGAAAATAGAACTCTATAATTGAAATGAAATTTATTTCCTTATATAAATTATAATGGCTCCAATTATCCTTATGTGTTCTAACAAATTTATGATTCTCTTAGTAAAAACATTAATGTTTTGCGGTTAGTTCATTTAGGCGGTTTTACCAACCATCACAAACTAGTTTCATTTTATTTAATATTATGTCAATATATTAATTCTAGAGCATGAAATAAGTTATAATATACTTATATTAATCTTATTTAAAAATAATACTATTTTTATTACCATCCTTTAAGGTGGTAATATATAATAAAAACTCATCATCCACGAAGGCAGTGAACCGACATAATATGGACAATGGTTTCATTTTTATAATAAGAGGATAAGAGAAGAGGATGGATGGTAGATATTATATTATAATTATAAAATTAAATTATATATATGATACTTGATTTATTATTCCATTTTGGATGGAATTTTTTTTGTATGATGAGGAGGATAAAAAAATTATAAGAATCAGTTGATGGAATTATCTTATCTTTTAGATGTCTCCTCATGGGCATCCACTTAAGTCACCTTGGATTGGTATTTTTATAATAAAAAAACACTAGGATATGAGGAGAGTATTGGTAAGGTATTTGGTCATAAATTTGTAAATGTAAAAGTCTTATAAGGTGTGAGGAGAAGGGGTTGTGAGGGGTGGTATTTATATGGGGAAGAGAGGGGTGTTTTTAAACATTATATTCATTAGTAAATTATTTTGGATCAAAACTACCAATATTATTGATTCATGTGACTATATACAGTAAATTGTGCATATAATTTAAAAATAATGTGTTATTACATCACCCATGACTCAAAAATTCATGTGTTTATCTTATAATGGTAAATACTATATTCTGTCATATTTCACTATTAACCAAAAATTCATCTATTTTAGAAAAATAAAAAAATTAACCCTAGACATTTTTTGATGTGTAGATTCAAAAAAATAAGTTCATTTTAGGAAAATAATTTTATAAATATGAGAAAATTAATTTTTAAATAAAATCCTCATTTATTTGAAAAATACCAATTTTAATATTATGATCAATTTTCTAACCCTTTGAAAATTTTCTTAAGGTATCATAAAATTATATTATCATTATAATAAAACATAATAATGATTTATAAATCCATTTTATGAAAATAAAATTTCTTTTAAATCATTATATTTATTATAAAATTGAAATTAAAACATTTATGTTTTATAAAAAACAAACACTTAATTTATCATTTTTTAAAACATTTATTTACTTGTATCGTGATATAAATATACCATATTTTCATTTTATATGATACCTAAATATTATTTTACATTTACATAGGTGAGTTTTTTATTCTAATAGTGAGGTTTATATTCCTAATGGTTAGGTTACTATTCTAACAGTCATATTTGTAATGATCATATGGGTTCCCTATTTCCTATAAATACCTCATATTCCATTCATTCTTTATTAACTTCTATTTTCTCTTGAGGTTTTATATTTTAATTTTTAAAATTAATATTTCATTACTAATATTCTTCTTTATTTCTATAATTTTTACCATGAGTACGATTATTCTGGGGGATCAAGCAGATCCAAATTTTCATATTATTATTATCTTATTTTATATTTTTCATCTCATTGTAATACATTCAATTTGAATGACCACATTTTTTCTATAAATGTAATGCTTAAATTAATATAATAAAATTTATTTGTATTTATCATGTGTTTTTTGTAAATTTATATAATATTATATTACTAAATATGACACAATTGTATATTTAGAGGGGAATTTCGTTGATAAAATTCTAGGTTGTTACATTCTTCCACCCTTAATAAATTTCACCCTCTAAATTTTGTTTTACAAACTAATGCGTAAATAGGTTAGGATACTTCTTATTCATAGATTTCTATAGTTTCTATTTCACCTACCCATAATTATGGTTTCACCATAGTACTTTGACTAGATGAGTTGTCTTATTTCATAGAACATTATTTTATGGACTAATATCTTCACTAACTGATCCTCATAAGAGAGATCACTTTCCAACTATACCCCCTCTAAATTCAGTACATATGATGGATCTAATATGTAATTCCTCAAGAGGGATATTTGTAATATTTCATGTACTTGAGAAAGGATTGGTGGGAGTGATGGTCGATAGGACATAGCTCTGATGTGTTCAATAATCTCAAAGGAGTTGATGTACTTGGGACTTACCTTTCCCTTATTCCCAAATATCATGAATCTATTCCATGGATATATGTGGAGGAACACCTTATCTCTAACCTCAAACTCTAGGTCTCATCGATGATTGTCAATATAGCTCTTTTTTTACTCTAAATAGCCCTAATGTGTTGTTGAATGATCTTGAACTTTTCTACCATTTCCAGAATTGTTGCATGTAACAAAAGCTTACGTTAACTAACTCCATCCCAACATGAAAGTGTTATACATCTATTCCCATAAAGAGATTCATATGGAGAAATTTTGATGCTTTATTGGAAACTATTGTTGTAAGAGAACTCGGCCAGAGGAAGATATTGATCACATCCTCCTTTGAAGTGCATCGAGTAGGCTCTCAACATGTATTCATGTGTCTAGATAGTTTACTCAAATTTTCCATCAGTTTTGGGATGATAAGTCATAATAAAATTCAATTAAATGTTTATAACATTTCAAATACTCTTTCATATATTGTAGGTAAATATTATATCATGATCAGATACAATCAAAAATGGTGTTCCATGTAGCCTCACCACTTCTCTGATGTATATCCTTGAAAGTTGGTTGAGTGAGAAGTCCTCTAAAATAGAGATTAAATGAAAAGTATCTATAATATTTTCCACCAAAACCCATATAAAATTATTTCCTATTGATATATTTGGAATACTAGTGACAAAGTCTATGGTGATGGTTTCTTATTTCCATGTAGGTATGGGTAATGGTTGTATCCTTTCTTTGGACTTTTTCCTTTCTGACTTCACTGTAGACATAAAATGAACTTTTATGTATATCCTATGATATCCTTCTTTATATTTTACCACCAAAAGTGCACTCAGATATCTTTAAAATTCTTTTTTATCCTTGGGTGGATGGATAAATTAAATCTATGTGAATCATTCAACAACTCATTCTTTATATTAGTATTTAATGGTACACATAGCCATGACCAAAATCCTATAACTCCTTCATCAATTTTTAACTCCAAGGATTTACCTTTTCTTATATCTTCCACCTTATTTTGTATTTTCACATCATCTATTTAATATTCCTTTATATTCTAGAAAAGTGGTGGTTGAGAAATCATTTGATAACGGAATTATGGTGTTTACTCCTTTATGATTCCCATGTCCATCCTTTATAAGTATAAGAATACTAGAACATTCTCAATTATCTTCATTGATAAGGTCATAGGATCCTTTCTACTTAGATCATCTTTTACTTTATTTTCTTTCCTAGGATGGTAGTGTATTGAGTAGTTATATTCTTTGATCAGCTCTAATCATCGTCGTCGGTGTATATTAAGCTCTTTATATGTGAATATATAATGTAGGCTCTCATGATTGGTATATATTTTACACTTCTCCTGATAGATATAATGCTTCTAGATTTTCAATGTTAATATCATTGAATCCAACTCCAAATCATGTGTTGGATAATTATACTCATGAACTTTCAACTTCCTTAAGGAATAGGCTATCGCTTTTTCATTTTTCATCAATACACACACTAAGTCCTTTTAAGCATAGTTGTATACCATGAAAAGTTCCCCACTTGAGAGAATTGTGAGGAATAGTGTAGTGATAAACCTTGTTTTCAATTCATTGAAGTTGTCTTCACATTCAAAAGTCCTGAAAAACTTTATTCCCTTCTGATTCATCTTGGTTAGTGGGTTTTTCAATCATGAGAAGTTTCTCAAAAATATTTAGTAATACCCATCTAGTATAAGTAAACTATGGATCTCTATTATAGATGTTAGTTTGGGTTACTCCTAAATTTCCTTTATCTTATAAGGGTCCACATATATCCCTTTTTTGGTGATGAAATGCCCTAATAATGGCACTTCCTCCATACAAAACTCACATTTATTGTACTTTTCATATATCTTCTCCTTTTGAAAATTCCTTAGCACAGTATTAAAATTCTCATCATGCTCTTCCTTTATCTTTAAGTATATCAGAATATCATCCATAAAGACTACCATATTTTTTCTGAGTTAATCTCTAAATAATATATTCATTAAGTCTATAAGAATTTCTGAATAATTAGTAATTTTTAAGGGAATAACTATAAACACATAGTATCCATACCTTGTTCAAAATGTTATCTTGGGAATATATTCCTTATTCACCTTTAATTGGTGATATCCCTGCTGAAGGTTCACTTTAGAGAACAACTGGGCCTCAATTAATTGATTGAATATTTCATTTATCTATGCAAGGGAATACTTGATATTTATCATGATTTTTTTGGGTTCATGATAATTAATGTAGAGGTGCATTGACCCATCCTTATTCTTTATGAAGAGGATCGGTACACCCCAAAGTGAAGAATCATGGCTTATAAAACCATTATCAAGATTCTATTATAACTACTTATTTGTCTCTTCTAACTCAATGGTGTCCATTTTTAGGGAGTCTTGTCTATGGGAAGATATCTCGGTATAAGTTTGATTGAGAAATCAACCTCCCGACTGGGAGGAAGACCAAGAAACTCTTCAAGGGATACATCAGTATAATCTACCACAATGGGAATGTCTTTGATCAATATTCTCTCCTTTGTCTCAGTCATTCGAACTAGATAGTATTTCTTATAAGGAAATAATATCCACACTTGAGAAGAATGTTCCAAAGGAGATTCATCCTCCTCCTTACACTTGTATAAAATCGGTGGATGACTTGGGATGTGAATAGTAATCTCTCTCTCCTAGTAATTGATGTTGTATTTATATAATTACGATCAATATATTCCCAATATTTCATCAAAATATACTAAATTAATAATAATAATATTTTCAAGAATTAAATTCCCATAAACATCAACATGTGATACAATAATCATATAATTTTATACCCAATGAAATAAAATCATTTTAGGTGGTGGCTTGATTCTCTTAGAAAGAATCCTAGATGTACTAGACTAGAATGAATTGAAATACAACAACACGTATATAACTATGGAGTAGTAGATAATTGTTCTTTTATTATCATGATCCCTATCAATAATCTTCATGGTGTAGTCCCTTAATAGTTCCATTTTTTTATATATTTATAGTGTTTATCATCCTTATTATCCCTTAGATTAGGTTATTTACTTGGATAATAACCAAGTTCCCCATATCTATGATATTAAACTATTAGTGGTCCCATAGGTTGAACTTTATTTTCCTGTGTCTTATTAATCAGAATATTCATTTTTATTCGATAATTGGATGATCTATGCCATTTTTTACATACAAAAAATATCTGAAAGTCCCTTTAATACATTTCCCATGATTCCTCTTCCCACATTTTTAAAATTTAGGAAATTAAATATTCTTTTATTTTTCATCTTTATCACTTGAACTTCTATGATACATCATCCTTCTCCTCTTAGATGTGTTTGGAAACTCAATTATGTTCCAGTTTTTAATCATAATTCATGATAACTAGTTTGTAATAATCCTAATATGCCTCAAATTGACTCTAATTATGTTAGGTATGTCATTAAGAAATTCATTACATTTCCTATCACATTGGTTGTTGGCAATATTCCTCTTATTTCTATCCATTAACTAAAATAAAAAAATGGGATGAGAATACTCAAACTAATAAGTATATAAAAAGGTAAACTATGAACATATAATCCATAGAATAAAATAAAACTTATATCCTAAATTATAAGTCACTAGGTTTCAATCTAGGTTATCCATAGTAATTTTTCCAATAAGGTTTTATAACCTAACAATTTATTCAAGTAATTCATAATGGTTTATAAAGAGTTTGTGAATTCTTCAAAGCATAACCTATAGAAGTTTTAAACTAGGTGTGTAGTAAGTCCATTTGTCATACACTATGTGATGATTAAGTTAATACACAATGCACCTTTTACGGGGTTATTACCCCTAGGTACGATTGTACCAGATACACATCCACTTATAGTATCCTGAAAGGGATGTAATTTCTTGGAAACTACTCACTCTATACTATATGAAAATTACAAGATATTGTTCTATACATATACTTATCCATATGATTCTCACTAAATAATTCTAGTCCTAATCCCTAAAAATAACTAGATCTTTCTTTGATAGCAACTATAGTCACCCAATCATTTTACACATATTATTACATGATTTTTAACATAAACATCCAATAGACATAACCCAAAGATCATGATGCATGGTGTCTTTAGAATACAAGGTTTATAATGCATAAAAAAGAAACTAAAATAAAAAAACATTACTTTAATATCCTCAATGATCTTCTAACTATAACGCCCCAATCCCATGCTTTCGGACATAGTACTTAAAAATGAAATGTAAATTATTTTATAAAAAGAACTGAATGATTATACAACACTTATTACAATATAAGACCTTTTACCGGTCTAGGTTCTAGAGTATTAGACAACACCTTACTTTTATTAGAGTTGCAAAAAAATAAAAAAATGACGACTACGCTTCCACGCATGCTATCTCTAAAAGTGAAGTTTTCTGAAATAGAACTTCTAATATACCTATGAAAAAATCATTTTAAAACAAAGGATGAGAATTCAATTTCCCAGTAATGATTTTTAAAATCATTGAAATACTTTTTAGGAAATATTTATTTGAAAATAAAATTGAGAAATGATTTCTAAAATTATTTAAATAATAAAAATATTTTTTAAAAAACCCTTTTAAAACTTAATTGAAATTACTTACATTTAAAATAATATGCCACCATTGAAATTAATTATGTACAAAATGTGCTTTAAATGTAATCCCATGATTTTTAGAAAACATAACGCACACTTTTGAAAACAAAAATGTTGTGGATTCTTGAAACATTGAAGTTTATCTTGAGCCTAACCACTTGTTTAGGGATCAGTTTCACTCCCCAATTCCCTACCATATTTACAAAATTCAAGTGCTGGATTTTCAGAAAACATGTTTAATATTTCTTTACTTATATATACATTCACTGGAGTTTTTGATTTTAAAAATATGTTATTTCATTAAAATAAAAATTCACACCTATATTTATATATATATGTATGTATCTACATAAATATATGAACTTTCTTTTCATATCACATATGAGTTTGGTTCTAACCAAAACGCTTTCCACATGGAATTTTCATAAACATCCATGTACATACCCAAACTTTTATAACATACAAGTTTACATATTGTTATAACATCAACCATTTTAAAAAGTCAATCTTGAATAAAAATTTCAAAGAAATATTTGTTTAATTGATTTATACATGAAATAATGACATGAATGCATAAAATAATATCAATATCAAACACATACTTTTGTCTTATTAAAAATAATCATAAGAAATAGATAATTATGTGACGCACATAAAATTATTAACGTAGCATTTCTTTAAAAAAAATATTTTCATGCTTTCATGGATATATATATACATGTACATAATTTTTGAATAACTGAACTTTAATAAGTACATATATATATATAATCATAGAATTTAAATTATAATTTAATGATCTCTCATGTTTGAATAAATCATTTTTGTGAATATGTTTGAATAACATATACCCATGTATCATACACCCATGTAAGATACTTACATGATTTAATAAAAGTTTGAAAAATAACTCATCAATATATATATACATATATATATATAAATCATAAACATAAAAATTATTTATACACACAAATTCAATTCATGAATTAAAAATACGGACTTGGATTTTATACAAACATAAAACATACAATCGAAATATTTAAATATTTAGAAAACCTTGAAGCAAACATTCTTGAAGTTTGGAAATAATACCCACATATATATATATATATATATATATATATATATATTTAATTGAAACACATATATTCATAATAGTTTTTAAGGAAAAACTACAAACTTAGCACCAAAAAATTAAATCTTAATTTAATAAAATTAAATCCCTTACATAAAACCAAAAGAAAAATAATAAAAGAAAAATTTTCCCTTACTAAAACTTATCAAAATTTAAAAACTACAAAACATGTTTGATTTTTATTAAAGAAACCAATAAAAAAACTTTATTATAAATAATTTTCCTTTACTAAAAATCAATATTTTTGAAAAAATAAATAGCAGTATATCCCTTACCGATTATGGAAAAAAGGCTGAAATCTCTTTACTCCTTCCATTTGTTCTTATCTACCATTTATAAGAGACATCACTACATATATCTGAAGGTTGGATTTTATAGAGCCATTATCTCACTATTCATATGAATTTATAGTGGTTATCTTATCATTAACAACTTGGAAACCCAACTTGTATAACACACACACAATATATAATAAATATTTATTTCTCCAACTGTTTCGACAAGAAAGAAAACAAAAATGTATTAAATTAATTATATATTCATCCAATAAATGTGGTGTGACTTATTCATGATGCTTTATAAAAACTAGACAAAATGGGCCTAAAATATGGAAAAAATGATTCTGCCAATAAAGATAAAACTATGTTAATAAAATTGACAGGTTATACTGATATCAATCAGATGTGATGAATAAGTGAAACAAAATTTATTAAAGATAAAAAATAAATAGTGTTCCAACCAAAATTATTGACAACAAGATAAGGCAGCAGATATTGAAACTATTTGATTTACTCCAATTTTCAGTTTAGAAGTAACGCTTTTGGAGCAAGTTTAAATTGTATACATATTTTATAATCGAATCAAACCAAAATAATCAATCGAAAAAAAATCATTAAATGTTTGGTTCATATCTGAACAAAAACCTTAACTAATACAATGAATGAAAATGATGGAAAACGTCATTCAAAGAAGAAAATAGGATAAAGGGACAAGAAATGAAATTAATACTCTGAAATCAGATAATATTAGGATATATAAACCAAATAAAAACACACTTACTTCCATATCTAAGGAATATACAACTATATATCCACCCATGGTGTCCCTCTCATATAAGATTGGAACTCTATTCTAACTTTGAAACTCCTACGACAGGACTCAAAACCCTTCCTTAAACTCAGATCAAGATCCGGCAGTTGAACCATCTAATAGCGCTCGAATTTTCTCCTTCAACTTCAACTTCTATGGAGACGATTGATCTCAGCCTGAACCTCGACCCCCATCGTCGAATATTTTTGAAGAAGACCCTTGGCACACTCGACTTCTCTATGTCAAACTCTCCTAAAGTTGAACTGAACCATACTACTTGGGATCCTATTCTGTAGTCGAACCCCACTATCCTGATTCCCATTTGTTTCTCTCAATTCTTCTTCTTTTTTTAAAATCTCATTTTTTTATTCAATCTATTTCATCATTTTGTATCTATAAATATATATATATAATCTGTTTTCTTTTCAAATTTTATATAAATATAATTTTAATAATAATTAATTTACTTATATATATACATATTATATAAAATATTATGATTTCATTTATTCATAAACATGTATAATTTTATAACAACCCAAAAATTTAAAATTTATAAAATCAAGATAGTTTTCATGTTTTATATGTTAAAATAATAATAATAATAATACATTTTCTTAATGACTTGATTATATTTTCATAACTAAAATTTTATTGATCTATAATTTCATATTCAAAATTATAATATTTTTTTTATTTTAGTATGAAATGATTTTGTTAAAATCATTTGTTAATAAATTTATAAAAATAATATTTATAATTCAAAACATTATAAATCTAGAATATTTATAGTAATATATTATTCTTAATATCACCTTTAATTATTTATACTTATTAAGAAAATATTATTTCATGACACTATATTTTATAAAAGTGTAATTAATTTATATTATTTCAATATTTCATCATGTATTTAAAAAGTGACATGATGAAAAAATAATACAAATTAAAGTAAAAAAATCATTTTTATTTTTTTTAAATCACATAGTTTTATAAAAATATTTCATAAAATTATTTATTTAAAATATAATTCATTTATTAATTACCTAAACCTTTTGAGATGTTGCAATCTCCCCCTTAAATGAATGGCACCCTCGCAATTCATTTCGTCATACTTGAAAAAAAAATCTGAATTTCCATATTTAGAATTAAAGAATTCCTAAGGGGGACTTAATTATCTAAAGAAAACCTTAAAACCATCTAATCTCCAAAGTTATCTAGACCATTCTTATGATACCAATTATAACACCCTAAGCTTTTGCTTTCAGACATAGAGCTTAAAAATGTTGTGTAATTTTTTTATATAAAAAGAACTGAAGAATTACACAACACTTATTAAAATAGAGGACCTTTTATAGATCTAGTTTCTAGAAGATTAAACAACACCTTACTTTTATCAGAGTTGAACAAAAATAAAACAAATGCATACTATGCTTCCACACGCTATCTCTAAAAGTGAAGTTTTCTAAAATAAAACTTCTAAGATAACTATGAAAAATAATTTTAAAAAAAAGGGTAAAAAATAAATTTTTTAGTAATGAGTTTTGAAATCATTGAAATACTTTTTAGAAAATATTTCTTTGAAAATAACTTTGATAAATGCTTTAAAAAATTCTTTAAATAATAAAAAGTATTTTATAAATACCCTTTGAAAACTTAATTGAAATTACTTACATTTAAAATAATATGCCACCTTTGAAATTACTTATATACCACAAGTGATTTAAATGTAATCCAGTGATTTTTTTAAAACATAACATGAGATTTTGAAAATGAAAAAACATTATGGAAACTTGAAAAATTGAAGGCTATCTTGGGACTACCTACTTGTTGAGGGATCGGGTTCACTCCCCAATTCTCTACTATATTTACAATATTCAAGTGTCATATTTTCTGAAAAATAATTAAGCTTTCTTTGCTTATATATTCATTTACTGAGTTTTTGATTTTGAGAATATTCCACTGCATTAAAATACACATTAACACCTATATTTATATATATAAGTATGTATATACATAAATATATGAACTTCCCTTGTATATCACATATGAGTTTGGTTCCAAACAAAACTCTTTCCACATATACTTTGCATAAACATCCATATACATACCCAAACTTTTATGAAATAAAGGTTTACATATTGTTACAACTTCAACTATTTTAAAAACTAAATCTTGAATAAAAATTTCAAAGAAATATTTGTTTAATTGATTTATGCATGAAATAATGACATGAATGCATAGAATAATATCAATAGAAAACATATACTTTTTTCTTCTTAAAAATAATCATAAGCAATATATAATTATGTGACACATAAAATTATTAATGTGGAATTTCTTTAAAAATATACTTTAATCCTTTCATGGATATATATATACATGTACCTAAGTTTTGAAGAACTTATCTTTAAGAAGTACATATATATATACATAATCATGGAATTGAAATTTGAAGTCAATGATCTCGAATGCTTGAATAAATCATTTTTTTGAATATGTTTGAATAATATATACCCATGTATCATACACCCATGTAATATACTTACATTATTTAACTGAAGTGTGAAAAATAACTCGTAAATATATATATACACATGTATATATATAAATCATAAACATAAAAATTATATATACACAAATATTCAATTTATGAATTAAAAATATGGACTTGTATTTCATACAAGTATAAAAACGCAATCGAAATATTTAAATACTTAGAAAAACTTGAAGCAAACATTCTTGAAGTTTGGAAATAATACCCACACATATATATTTAATTGAAACACATACATTCATAGTAGTTTTTAAGGAAAAAATAAACACTTATAACCAAAAAATTAAATCATAATTTTATTAAATTAAATCCCTTATATAAAACCAAAATAAAAATAATAAAAGAAAAATTGTCCCTTAATAAAACTTATCAAAATTTCAAAAATTCAAAACATGTTTGACTTTTATTAAAGAAATAAATAAACAAACTTTGGTAGAAATAATTTTCCTTTACAAAAAATCAAGATTTTCATAAAAATAAATAGGAGTATATCCCTTACTAATTATGGGAAAAGTCTGAAATTTCTTTACTCCTTCCATTCTTTCCTCTCTACCGTTTCTAAGAGACATCACTACATAGATATGAAGTTTGGATTTTATAGATCCATTGTCTCAATATTCATATACATTTATGGTGGTTATCTTATCATTAACAACTTGGAAACCCAAACTGCAGAACACACGCACAATATATAATATATATTTATTGCTCCAACTATTTTGATGATAAAGAAAACAACAATGTATTAAATTAATTATATATTCATCCAGTCAATTTGGCATGGATTCTTCATGACGCTTCATAGAAACCAAACAAAATGGTCTAAAAATATTGAAAAATAGATTTCAGCATTAAAGATGAAACTATTTTAATAAAATTCATAGGTTATACTGATATCATTTTGATGCGATGAATCATTTAAACAAAATTTATTAAAGACGAAAAATCAATAGTGTGCCCACCGAAATTTTTGATAACAAGATAAGGAAGCAGATGTATAAACGATTTGATTTTCCCCAATTTGTGGTTTGAAATTAATGCTTCATAAGAAATCTTAAATTGTATACATTTTTTATAATCAAATCAAACCAAAAGAATAAATCGAATGAAAAACCTTAAAGGTTTGGTTCATATCTGAACAAAAAAAATCAACTGATATAATGAATGAAAATGAAAAAAAATGTCATTTTAAGAAAAAAATAGAAGAAGGGGACAGGAAATGAAATTAAGACTCTAAAATTAGATAATATTTGTATATATAAACCAAATAAAAACATACTTACTTCCAGATATGAGGAAGATATGACTATATCTCCACCCATGGTGTCGCTCTCATACAAGATCGGAACCCTATCCATGCTTCAAAACTCCTATGACAACACTCAGAACCCTTCCTCAAACTCGGATCAAGATCCAGGGGATGAACCATCTAATAGCACTCGAATTTTCTTATCATAACCCATCCCAATGGGACCCGTGTCGCGACTCCCCAAGCCCACCTCCAATAGGCCAGGGTCTGGTGACTATCACCGAGTAGGCATATCACTAACATGGGAGGCATTGCCTAAGTACCAATACACACACACACATATCCAAGCCCACAAATTCTAAAATGTAAAATCCACTAAGGAATAAAATTCATGCATACATCTAAACCCAACCAACATAGTACAATGGAAAGTAAAGTGTGGAAATTAAATTGGGCCAGAATGCAGCCCGCCAAAATAAAGAGACTATAACTACAAAGTCTAACCTTTAAGAAAGAAATAGGTACTGGGAGTACTTCTCATAGCTGTAGGAACACCTCATCCTGTAAGGAAGATCCCAAAGCTCGGTCCAATCTTGTTCTACCCTGGACTCCATCAAAAGGTTGCTCGTCTGTACAAGACACGACACGTGCGGGAAAAGCCCGTGTAGGGGTGAGTATAACAATACTCAGTAGAGGACCCCAAAAACCACAAATCAATACACAAAGTAAAGTTACATTCATCTATACACATTATATGTCTACAGAACATATAACAAGATAAACATATCCAGATATACTCAAAACCTAGACTGGTAGTCTATAGGTAAGTCACAACAACCGCTTACAAACGCTATGGATTCGGTTTCAAAGATTCTATGAAGTACTTGTCCAGGATAACTCACTCCATGAGTCTGATAGATCTGGTGACGTTCGTCTGAGAAGTACGTTCGTTGAGAAGTGTCATGAGAGAGATAGACACACTGATAGATCTTAAAAGAGAATAGATATACTCATTCTGGGAGAACTCACTCCTAAGTGGGTAAAGGTCACGATACATGGATGAAGATCACTTCTAGGGACTTGGAATATACCACGACACATCCATATTCACCTTCTAAGTAGAGTATCGGTGTTTTTTAGGATTGGTCACATCGATACCTGACTCTAACTAGGGTCAATAATGGGTAAAGGATCTCGCTTCGGGCCTCTCGAATGGATTCTGACTCTATCCAGAAAGTCTTGCTAAAGGGATCATATTCATGTGGATGGAAATGATACCTGACCTTCAGGGGAATGAGAATGAAGGCACTAACCCAAAAGAAACATGTCCAAGTAATGGTGGAAAAGAAGATCAATCCATGTTCAGAAAGTTACATGGCGTGCAGAAAGGTCACAGGTCGTGTTCTTTGACCCCAAGAACTTCCTGTGTACAACAGCCCGTGTCGAAGAGCATGTCGTGTAGAAAGATATATACATGGCATGTAATAACATTACATTCCATGTCCTAATATCTGAGGTCCACTCCGTGTATGCTGGTCATGTTCCCTCATACGGTTTTAACCCGTGTTTGCCAACCCATGTACCGGTACACGGGGTAACCTATGTAACCGGCCTGGTCTGGCCGTGTGGTGGAGTACATGTCGTGTAATCCACTCTGTGTATATGTATCGTCTGAGACACATTTAGAGTCCCATGTAAGGACCCATATACCATGTGACAGTTGTCACACACCATTTCATCGCTTCCTATATCACAAAACCCTAGCTGCCATCGATCTGGCCCCACACACCATGTTCTTCGGAGAACACGTCGTGTTCTTTGGGATTTTCCAGAAAGTGTCATTCTTCCTCCTGCATGCCAGTTGATCTTAGATCCATCAATATAGATGTCTTATTTCCATGAAAATCAAGGTTTGAGGTCTCCCCACCATGGCAATGTTGATTCGATAAATTTCGGGCATTCGATCAGCTCCAAAAACATGCTTCAATCATCTGTGTGAAGAACGGCCGAAGAATGATTTCTTCTGATTCATTTTGATTTTTCTTCCACCATCATTATCTCACCTTCATTGATTCATCATGGTGTTAGATCTCCAATTTGGTATCATTGTGTTTCAAAACAGATGTGTAACAATTTGTTTTTCATAACCCCACGAATAACATGAAGAACACCGGGTCAAAAAGGGGAGAAGAAATCCAAATAATGAATTGACGAATGAACCTCCTATTTATTACTTCATGGAATTGATCTGCTCCCATTAAAAGGATAAAATGGTGCAAACAAAAATAAATCAAAATCAAACACGGATCAATTCCCCAAAATAAACCCAATAAAAGACCCTCCTGCAAGAATGAACGATCTGCGGGTCAACCTGATTGTGGGTTGATCCGCATTCATCGTTTAAATCCAATAATGAGGAAGAAAACAATTAAAAATAACAACCCTTAAACCGATCTTCGATGAATAGGGAGAGTGGCCGTTGGTTGGGATTCGATCTGGCCGCACAATGATCCAAGCATCATCGTTCGTCATCATTCGTCGGGAATTCTCCGGGGTGGATCCTCTCCAAAGTTCTAGAGGATTCTACGGAAAGTTTACAGGGTTATGAGCCTAACCCTGGGCTCCCGATTATTTAAAACCACATAATGCATCACTGTGTTATGATAAAGTTAAAATAAAATAAACTATTAAATTTATTTTATTTCCTTTAAAATTTTCAAAAACTAACAACTATTATCGGCCCGTACCGGCTGATGTTAGGTTTCGACTAAGGTAAAATCAATGCTATGAACACAACGGTGTCCTCAGATTTCTAATCCAGGCACACTTTTAAATTTTATTCCACTTTTTCAAGAAAACTGCTCACACGCACTATTTAAATGTTTAATTTATTTCAAACATTTATTCCAGGCACCCTGGGCCTCAGAATCGCACGTCTTTGCACAGCCTAGTCTCGTAATAATTCCATATAATATTTAAAAATAGTACATAGAAAATAAGAGACATTACATTATCCCCACATTAGGGCTTTTACATCCCCAAAAATTCAAAACAAAAGGCTACTCAAATAGATGTGGGTACTACGCACGAATCTGAGCCTCCCGCTCCCATGTGCTCTCTTGAAGATTATCGTGTTGCCACCAGACATGTACTAGTGTAATTTTTCACCCATGAAGGATCCTCTCATGTCGATCCTCAATCTCCACCAGGTACTCTGTGAAGTTTGCTCCATCCTCAATTTATAGCTCACCTTAGTCGATGATGTGCGATGGGTCATGTACGTAACTTATTAGCTACGACATGTGGAAGACATCATGTACCCGATGCAAATATGGTGGTAGAGCTAGGCGATACGCCACCTTTCAAACTCTACATAGTGTCTGAAAATGGCCAATGAACCTTGGAGACAAATTTTCACCCCGGACAAATCTCTATAACCCTCGTCGAAGTGAGACCTAAAGGAAGACATGGTATCACTCTTCGAACTCCAGTGGTATCCACCGTCTCTCCACAAAAGACTTCTATCTTCTATGTGCAGTCTCCATCTGATCCTGGATGATCTGCACATTCTCAATAGTAGCTTGCACCAACTCTGGACCCATGAGTGCTGACTCTCTGAGGTCGGTCCAACAAAGTGGTGACTGGAATGGTCTCCCATATAAAGCCTCAAACAGTTTCATACCGATGGTGGAGTGGTAGTTGTTGTTGTATGCAAACTCCACCAGTGTTAGGTGGTCCTCCCAACTACAACCAAAGTCTAAGATATAGGCCCGCAACATATCCTCCAGAACCTGAATGGTTCTCTCTGTCTAGATATTTGTCTAGGGATGGAATGTTGTGCTCAAACATAGTTGAGTCCCAAATTCCTCCTGCAATCCCTTCCAAAATCGAGATGTGAAACGACCATTGAAATATAATACTATCATCGAAGGGATGCCATGAAGTTAAACTATCTTCAGCACATAGAGTCATCCCAAGATCTCTATAGAACATAGCTCCCTAATATGTAGTAAGTGGGCTGACTTGGTGAGTCAGTCAACGATCACCTGGATGGAATTGTGTCCCATGGATGTTCGTGATAATCCCATCACAAATTCCATCCATATTCCATCCCACTTTCACTCCGACACTTCCTGGGGGGAGATAACCCTACTGGCACCTGGTGCTTAGCCTTCACCTACTGGCATGTAAGGCATCAAGAAATGAACTATACTACTACCTTCTTCATGCCTGTCCACCATAACTAAATTCAAAGGTCCTAGTAAATTTTTTCCACTCTAGGATGTATTGCCTAGGGTATGTATAAAATTCCCTCAAAACCTCCTCCTGCAATGCCACTATCACAACTGTTCACCCTCTAAAAATAACTATGTGCTCCCCACCTTGTGAATATCCATTAGGAGTATCTTCTGTGAATAACTGAGCACGTAAAGTCTCATAGTTTATATATACTATTTGTACCTATCTGACTCACCGTAAGAGTGGAGGGGTGACAACCATCAACTGAAGATAAGTTTTAATATCTCCATCCACTAAGGATAACTGTAGTGAGGCCAACTACTCTAATGCCTCACTTAGTAGCTGCAAACTCGATCTTCTGCTGAGAACATCTGCCACAACATTCCCCTTCTCATGAGTATAGAAGAACTCAAAGTCATAATCCTAGAGGAACTCTATCCATCACTTCTACCTCAAATTTAGATCCTTCTATGAAAAGATGTACTTGACGCTCTTGTGGTTAGTGTAGACGATAAACCACTTGTCTATTAGGTATTGTCACCGCATCTTCAATGAAAATACAACCGCTACTAACTCAAGATCATGGGTCATGTGTTTCTTTTCATGCGGCCTTAGCTGGTGAGAACCATAAGCAATCATCTCCTATATTCTCATTAGGACACAGCCAAGCCTATTCCCTGATGCATTGCCAAAAACTACGTACTCGACACCCTCTTATGGAAATCTCAAGATTAGTGCGCTCGTCAAAATCTACCTCAACTACTGGAAAGCCTTTTAGAACTTCTCTGACCATATGAAAGGTTTCCCATTCTAGGTTAAGGCTATCATCAGTGTTGATATCTAGGAGAAATCTGGGATAAACCACTGGTAGTATCCTGCCAGCCCAAGGAAGCTTCGCACCTCTATCACACTCTGGGGTAGTTCCCATGTTATCACTGCCTTAGCCTTGTATGGGTCCAATGCTACTTCGTTCGATGAGATAGCATGTCCAAGAAATCAGACCTCCTATATCCAGAACTAGAACTTTGAGAGATTCCCATAAATCTGGTGCTCTCAGAGTACATCTAGAACTATCTACAGGTGTCTCGTGTGCTCCTCCTCTGACACTGGGTACACAAGGATGTCATCGATGATGACCACTATGAACCGGTATAGGTATGGCTAAAATATCTGGTTCATAAGTCTCATGAACACTGTAGGGGAGTTCTTCATGCTGAATGGAATCACCAAGTACTCATAGTAACTGTAGCGGCATCTGAAAGTCATATTCATGATATCCTCATCTCGTACTTGTAACTGGTGGTAACCCAATCAAAGTTCAACCTTTGAGAACCATTGCACCCCTATCAGTAGATCAAAGAGGTAATTGATCCTCGGTAGTGGATACTTGTTATTCATCATTACCTTATCCAGGCACTGGTAATCCATGCACAACCTCAAACTCACATCTGCCTTCTTTGAAAACAAAACTGGGGACCGACTAGGGTAAAACACTGGGTCTTACGAATCCCTTACTCTAAAAATCTTCCAACTACACCCTCAACTCATGAAGCTCTACGAGAGCCATCCGATATGCCGGTGAGGATATCAGTGTCGTATCGGGGTGTAAATCGATGTAGAAGTCAATCTCCTAGCGGGTAGGTATTCTTGGAACACCTTCTAGAAAGACATCCTCATACTCTGCAACTACTGTTGGAAATTGAAATCTCACAACATCTGTTGCTCCAAGGTTAAGGCTATCCAACCCATGAGTGATCGGCTACACCCTCCTATTCATGGGACCATTCTGTACTTCCTAGGTTTCCTTTTCACCAACAAAGGAAAACCATATTCCATCACTGCGGACACACCATACTGTTCACCTAAAGTAGTCAATCTGGGCATGGACCGAAGATAACCAATCCATACTGAGAATGACTTCGTAAGGCATTGACATTGCTACCAAGAGGTTCCAACTGAAACTCTCACCTCTAAAGGTAATATCACATTGTTGGCAAAGATGCATGATCATCGAGTCTCCTCCAGTAGGTGTCTCCAAGCATAAGGGTTGAGTCAACAGTTCCACTAGAATCTCAAGGTTTCACACAATACACATTGAGAGGAAATAATTACTAGCACATATGTATATAAGTATGGAAGATATGGTAGAAAAGTCATAGATCGTACCTCGGATCATCCCTGGAGTCCCTGGTTCATACACCTTGACTGCATGTAGCTGCCCCCGCCCTTATACCCCAGCTCCCTAAGCCTGGTGCGGACCTCCTAGTGGTGGTGGTGGAAGTAGGTCGAAGCGTCTTCCACCTCCTATATATCTCCCTGCTCCTCTTCCATGTCTGCTGCATGGCGGGTCTACCTAATCCACTCTCTTCCTCTTCCTTGGTGATCCATCCACTACCTCCCTGTTAGCAGCTCGACAGGTTGGACAGTCTCTAGAAAGATTTCCTTTGCCATCGCACGAGTAGCATTGCCTCTCCCAAGGCTGACTGGATCCAGCATGAGATCTCTAGACCATAGATCCCCTATCTTGGGTCCTCATGTGATGTCTCCCACATCCTGATCCCTATTCCTGACATCGACTCCCTACTTTCGAGGTCTCTACACCTATCAACCTACTGTTGACTGCCATTGGTTGTCTCTACTCATCCAAGAATCTCTCGACCACTAAATCTCTCTCGAGCACTTCTGCATAAGTCTAAATTCATAGAGGCACAACACTTGCTCATATTTCTCATCCTAGACCTCTCTCAAAGGTTTGATCTCTGAAGTATTGATCCCTGACCAAATCCATCGAGTACCTAGAAAGGTTGGTGAACCTAAATGAATAGTCATCCATCGTTAAATTTCCCTACTAGAGCTGAAGAAGATCCTGGATACACACTGCTCTCAGTGTAAATGGAGAGAAATTCTCCCTAAAGAGTCACTCAAACTCCATCCATGAAAGAGTCTCCTCATTGTGATTCTGCATGGCCAAACTCCACTATATCCCTATCGAACCCTGAATAAATCTCTCTCTAATGATCACCATCTGGTTTGATGGTGTCCTCACTAGATGGAAAACTTTGGTCACCATCTCAAGCCAGATCCACCTGAGGGTCAGGCTCACCTCAGAACCTGAGGGGTCTCTGTCTCTGAAACTCATGAAGCGCACTCATCATTCACTTATCATCTACTGGTACTACAGGTACCACATTCTGCTCCACTGGTGGTGGTATATCAAGTGCACCACCTGGAGGTAATGCTTGGTAAACTGGTCCCTAAATCGAAGCCTCATCACTGAGGGGGTCATCTTCATGATCGAGTCACTAAATCCTAACAGGTATACATCACAGAGGCATCCTGTAAGGAAACAATATGTACCATGGTCAAATAGTATATTTGGATAGCCGGCACAAAAGGATATGGAAAAAACAACCCATTTTTATTTGATGCATGTACCATTTTTTCCCCTGCAACTAGTGTTCTCATGTACTAAGTCAAAAAGCATGTTATCAGAGTCCTGGTGTATGGATACGTCAACCGCCCACACCAACACTAGAGTCCCTGACCTGAAAATCGAGATTGAAACACTTAACATTATTTCCCCAAAACAATCTCATAGACTCTTGGTCTTAAGGTAGAACTGACCACCTCTAATAACACTCTGTCATGACCCATCCTAGTGGGGCATGTGACCCGACTCCCCAAGCCCGCCTCCAATAGGCCATGGGCTAGTGACATGCACCGAGCAGGCATATCACTATCATGGGAAGCATTGCCTAAGTAACCGTACACACACACATCTCTAATCCCACAAATGCTGAAATATAAAAGCCACTAAGGAACAAAATTCATGCATACAACTAAACCCAACCAACAGAGTACAATGGAAAGTAAAGTGCGGAAAGTAAATTGGGCCAGAATATAGGCCCACCAAAAGAAAGAGACTGTAATTACAAAGTCCAACCTGTAAGTAAGAAATAGGTACTAGGACTATTTCTTGTAGTTGTTGGAACACCTCGGCCTATAAGAAAGCTCACAAATCTCAGCCTGATCCTGTTCTACCCTAGACTCCGTCAAAAGGTCACTCATCTACAAAAGACACGACACGTGCAGACAAAGCCCGTGAAGGGGTGAGTATAACAATACTCAGTAGAGGATCCTGAAAAACACAAAGCAATACACAAAGTAAAGGTAAAGTTGTATCTAAAAATTATATGTCTATAGAACATATAAAAAGAGAAATATATCCATATATACTTGAAACCTTGATTCGTAGTCTAGATGTAAGTCACAACGACCATATACCTACGCTAGGGATTCAGTTTGAAGATTCCACGAAGCACTCATTTTGGAGAACTCACTCCATGAGTCTGATAGCTCTGGCGACATCCGTCTAAGAAGAATGTTCATCAAGAAGTTTCATAAGAGAGATAGACGCACTGATAGATCTGAAGAGAGAATAGTTATACTCATTCTGGGAGAACTCACTCCTAAGTGGGGAAAGATCACGATACACATATGAGGATCACTGTTGGGGCCTTGGCATATACCATGACTCATCCAAATTCACCTGCTATGTAGAGGACCGATGTCATGTAGGATTGGTTAGGTAGATACCTAACTCTACCTAGGGTCAAGAATGGGTAGAAGATCTCACTTCAAGCCTCTCTGAGGGATTCTGACTCTATCCTAAAAGTCCTTCTGAAGGGATCATACTACTATGGATGGAAATGATGCCTGGCCTTCAGGGGAATGAGCAAGGAAGCACTAAACCTAATAAAAAATGGCCAAGGAATGGTGGAAAAAAAGATTAATCCATGTTCATAAAGGTAAATGGCATGTAGAAAGGTCACATGCCATGTCCTTTGACCCTGGGTACTGCCCATGTACAACGGCCCGTGTCGAAGAGAATGTCATGTAGAAAGAGATATACACGGAGTGTTAGAACATGAAATGTCATGTTATACTATCTAGGGGTTGATCCGTATATGCTGGTTGTGTGCCCATACATGGATTTAACCCGTGTATGTCAACCTGTGTACCGGTACATGGGGTAACCTGCATAACCGGCCTAGTCTGGCCATGTGTTGGAGTGCATGTCATGTACTCCACCCTGTGTCCATGTATAATCTGAGACACACTCCAAGTCCTGCGTAAGGACCCACACACTGTGTGATAGTTGTCACATGTCGTTTCATCACTTCCTGCGTCGCGATACCCTATCCGCCGCCGATCTGACCCCACACGCCGTGTTCTTTGGGATTTTCTAGAAAGCACCATTCTTCCTCCTACACCCCGGTTGATCTTTGATCTGTCGATCTGGGCATTCAATCGCCATGAAACTCAAGTTTTTAGGTCACCCCGCCATGGAAATACTGATTCAGAAAATTTTGGGTATTTGATCGGCTACAAAAACATGCTTCGATCATCCATGTGAAGAACGGTCGAAGAACAATTTCTTTTGATCTGTTTTGATTCATCTGCAGCCATCATCGTCGCACCTCCATTGGGTCGTCACGATGTCAGATCTCAAATTTTAAATTTTGTCATTTTCAAATGGATATTAAATGATCCATTGTTCATAACCCTGTGAAGAACGCAAAGAACGCGAGGTCAAAAAGGGGAGAAGAAATACAAATAACGAATTGAGGAACGAACCTCCGTCATCGTTCATCACGGCGTTGATTCGCTCTTGTTAGAAGGATCAAATGGAGAAACCCAAAATAAATCAAAATCAAACATAGAACAATTCCCCAAAATAAACCCGATAAAAGACCCTCTCACAGGAACGAACGATCTGCGAGTCAACCTATTCATGGGTTAATCCACATTTGTCATTTAAATCCAAAAACAGGGAAGAACATAATTAAAAATAACAACCCCTAACTAGATCATTGAAGAAGAGGTAGAGTGGTCATCAATCGGGATTCAATCTCTCCATGCAATGATCCACACATCGTCGTTCGTATTCATTCATCAGGAATTCTCTGGGGTGGCTCCTCTCCAAAGTTCCAGAGGATTCTAGGGAAATTTTCCAAGGTTATGAGCCTAAACCTGGGCTCATGGTTATTTAAAAACACATAATTAATCGCTGCATTGTGGAAACGTTAAAATAAAATAAACTATTAAATTTATTTTATTTTATTTAAAACATCCAAAAACTAACTTCTATTGTCGACTCGTGTTGTCCGATGTTAGGCCTCACCTAAGGTAAAATCGCTGCTCTGAACGCAACGGTGCCCTAAAATTTCTGATCTAAGCACCCATTTAAAAGTCATTCCACTTTTTCAACAAAACCATTCATGTGTCCTATTTAAAGGTTTAATTTATTTCAAACATTCATTCCGGGAACCCTGAGTGCTCGAATTTTCTCTTTCATCTTTGACTCCTATGAAGACGATCGATCTTGACCTGAACCTCGACCTCCATCGTCAAAGATTTATGAAGAAGACCCTCGGCCCACTCAACTTCTCTGTGTCAAACTCTCCTTAAATTGAACCAACCCCTACTACTCAAGATCCTATTCTATGATCGAACCCTACTATCCTGATTCTCATTTGTTTCTCTCGATTCTTCTTCTTTTTTTCAAAATCTGGTTTTTGTTTTTTTATTCAATATGTTTCATCATTTTATATATATACATATATATATAATCTGTTTTCTTTTCAAAAAAATTATAAATATAATTTTAATAGTAATTAATTTATATATATATATATACATATTATATAAAATATTATGATTTAATTTATTCATAAACATGTATAGTTTTATAAAACCCAAAAATTTTAAAATTTATATAATCAAAATAGTTTTCATGTTTTATAATTTAAAATAATGATAAAAATAATAATAAATTTTCTTAATAACAAAATTATATTTTCATAAATATAATTTTGTTAATCTATAATTTCATATTCAAAATTATAATATATTTCTTTTATTATGAAATGATTTTTCTAAAATCATTTTTTAATAAATTTATAAAATTAATCTTTATAATTCAAAACATTATAACTCTATAATAGTTATATTAATATATTATTCTTAATATCACCTTTAATTATTTTTACTTATTAAGAAAATATTATTTCATGATACTATATTTTATAAAAGTATAATTAATTTATACTATTTCAATATGTCATCATATATTTAAAAAGTGACATGATGAAAAAAATAATACAAATTAAATTAAACAAATTTCATTTTTATTAAATTAAATCACATAGTTTTATAAAAATATTTCATAAAATTATTTTTAAAAAATATAATTCATTTATTAATTACCTAAACTTTCTGGAATGTTATATTATATCCGCTCAAAGGAATTACGCCCTCGCAATTCGTTTCGTCAGACTTGAAAAAAAACTAAATTTTCATCTTCAGAATTAAAGAATTCCTAAGGGGACTTAACCATCTAAAGAAAACTCTAACAATATATAATCTCCAAAAATTTATATTGTTCCCCTTATACCAATTAAAACACCCCAAACCCGCGTTTCTAGACATAGTGCTTAAAAATGTTGTGTAATTTTTTATATATATAAAAAAATAATTGAACAATTATACAACACTTACTACAATAGAGGGCCTTTTACTAGTCTAGGCTCTGGAGGATTAGACAAAACCTTATTTTTATCATAGTTGAACAAAAATAAATCAAATTCCTACTATGCTTCTGTGTTAGCTATCTCCAAAAGCAAAGTTGTCTGAAATAGAACTTCTAAGATACCTATGAAAAATCATTTTAAAAAAATGGGTGAACATTCAATTGCCCAGTAATGAGATTTGAAATCATTGAAATACTTTTTAGGTAATGTTTCTTTGGAAATAACTTTGAGAAATTCTTTCGAAAATTCTTTAAATAATAAAAATACTTTTCGAAATACCCTTTGAAAACTTAATTGAAATTACTTACGTTTAAAATAATATACCACCTTTGAAATTTCTTATGTGTAAAAAGTGATTTAAATGTAATCTAGTGATTTTTAGAAAACATAACGCAAGCTTTTGAAAACAAAAAAAAATGTTGTGGTAACTTGAAAGATTGAAGGATGTCTTTGGACTAACCACTTGTTGAGGGATTGGGTTCACTCCCCAATTCCCTACCATATTTAAAAAATTCAAATGCCAGATTTTTTGAAAACATTTTTAAGATTTATTTACTTATATATACATTCACTAGAGTTTTTTATTTTGAAAATATGTCACTACATTAAAATACACATTCACACCTGTATTTATATATATAAGTTTGTATGTACATAAATATATGAACTTCCATTACATATTACATATGAGTTTGGTTCTAACCAAAACTCTTGCCATGTAGACTTTTCAAAAACATCCATGTACGTACCCAAACTTTTATAAAATATAGGTTTACACATTGTTATAACTAAAACCATTTTTAAAACTCAATATTGAATAAAATTTTCAAATACATATCTGTTTAATTGATTTATGCATGAAATAATGACATGAATGCATAAAATAATATCAATAGAAAACATATACTTTTGTCTTCTTAAAAATAATCATAAGTAATAGATAATTATGTGACACACATAAAATTATTAACGTTGAATTTCTTTAAAAATATACTTTCATCCTTTTATGGATATATATATATAAATGTACATAAGTTTTTAAGAACTTAACTTTAATAAGTACATATATATATATAAACATAATAATATAGTTGAAATTAGAATTCAATGATCTCAAATGTTTGAATAAATCATTTTTGTGAATATGTTTGAATGATATATACCCATGTATCATATACCCATGTAAGATACTTAAATGGTTTAATAGAAGTGTGAAAAATAACTCTTCAATATATATATACACATATATATATAAATCATAAACATAAAAATTATATATACACATATATTCAATTCATGAATTAAAAATACGGACTTGGATTTCATACAAGCATAAAACATGCAATCAAAATATTTAAATACTTAGAAAACCTTGAAGAAAACGTTATTGAAGTTTGAAAATAATACCCATATATATATGTGTATGTATGTAATTGAAACACATATATTGATAATAGTTTTTAAGGAAAAACTAAACACTTAGCACCAAAAAATTAAATCATAACTTAATTAAATGAAATTTCTTACATAAAACCAAAATAAAAAACATAAAAGAAAAATTTTCCCTTACTAAAACTTATCAAAATTTTAAAACTACAAAACATGTTTGATTTTTATTAAAGAAACCAATAAATAAATTTTGGAATAAGTATATTTTCATAAAAATAAATAGCAGTATATCCCTTAATAATTATGGAAAAAGTTTGAAATCTCTTTACTCCTTCCATTTGTTCCTCTCTACCATTTCTAAGAGGCATCACTACATAGATCTAAAGGTTGGATTTTATAGAGTCATTGTCTCACTATTCATATGCATTTATGGTGTCTATATTATCATTAACAACTTGGAAACCCAACTTGCAGAACACAAATAATATATAATATATATTTATTGCTCTAACTATTTTAACGATAAAGAAAACAAAAATATATTAGATTAATTATATATTCATCCAATTAATCTAGTGTAAATTCTTCATGATGCTTCATAGAAACCAGAAAAATGGGACAAAAATATTGACACATTGATTCTAGCATTAAAGATGAAACTATGTTAATAAAATTGATAGGTTCTACTGATATCAGTCAGCTATGATGAATCAGTGAAACAAAATTGATTAAAGAATAAAAAAATAGTGTTCCAACCGAAATTATTGACAATAAGATAAGGAAGCAGATATAGAAATGATTTGATTTACTCCAATTTGTGGCTTGGAAGTAACGCTTGTGCAGAAATCTTAAATTGTATACATATTTTATAATTGAATCAAACCAAAAGAATCAATCAAATTAAAAACATTAAATGTTTGGTTTATATTTGAAAAAAAACTCAACGAATACAACAAATGAAAACTATGACAAACATCGGTTGAAGAATAAAATAGGAGAAGTGGACAAGAAATGAAATTAAGACTCTGAATCAGATAATATTCAAATATTTAAACAAAATAAAAACACACTTACTTCCAGATATGAGGAATATACGACTGTATCTCCACCCACGGTGTCACTCTTATACAATATCGGAACCCTATTTCTGCTTCAAAACTCCTACAAAAGCACTCAAAACCCTTCCTAAAACTTGGATCAATATCTGGTAGTTGAACCATCTAATAGAGCTCTAATTGTCTCCTTCGGCTTCAACTCCTATGAAAATGATCGATCTCGTCCTGAACCTCAACCTCCATCGTCGAATATTTTTAAAGAAGTCCCTCGGCCTACTCGACTTCTCTACATCGAACTCTCCTGAAGTCAAACCAAACCCTAATTATCAGGCTCCAATTCTGTGGTTGAACCCTGCTATCCTGATTCCCATTTGTTTCTCTCAGTTATTATTCTTTTTTTAAATCTCTTTTTTTGTTTTTTTTTCAATATGTTTCATCATTTTATATATATACATATATATAATCTGTTTTCTTTTCAAATTTTATATAAATATAATTTTAATAATAATTAATTTATATATATATATATATATTATAAAATATTATGATTTCATTTATTCATAAACATGTATAGTTTTATAACAACCCAAAAATTTATGTTTTATATAATCAAAATAGTTTTCGTGTTTTATATGTTAAAATAATAATAATAATAATAATAATAATAATAATAAATTTTCTTAATAACTTGATTATATTTTCATAACTATAGTTTTTTTAATATATAATTTCATATTCAAAATTATAATATATTTTTTTATTTTAGTATGAAATTATTTTTCTAAAATCATTTTTTAATAAATTTATAGAAATAATCTTTATAATTCAAAACATTATAACTCTATAATTTTTATAGTAATATATTATTCTTAATATCACTTTTAATTATTTTTACTTATTAATAAAATATTATTTCATGATACTATATTTTATAAAAGTATAATTAACTTATATTATTTCAATATGTCATCATTTATTTAAAAAGTGACATGATGAAAAAAATAATACAAATTAAAGTAAATAAATTACATTTTTATTAAATGAAATCACATAGTTTTATAAAAATATTTCATAACATTATTTATTTAAAATATAATTCAATTATTAATTACCAAAACTTTCTGGGATGTTACACTGGGAATACATAAACAAAAGGGTTGATCTAAAAATCCTAATAAGGGAATAAACATGATAACGAAGCATACCATGTGAGTCGAAAGGTGGAACATGATATCATAAAATATAGGGTTCATGAATAATCATATGGGAGCATAAAATAAAGAACATGGAATCATAAAATCATGGAATCATGGGAATGTGGAAACAACATAAAACATGAAATAAGAATAAGTCATGGTTAACTGCCAAGACAACATCACATGGTGGACAGAGTCTCGTAATAGACTAGGTTTACTCCCTGATCTAATATATAATGCCTCATGTGAAAAAACATTATCCAATTCATTGGATCGCTATCTTGGTTCACCCATCATAACATATACATGCATATGTGTGCCACATAAGTAAATTAAACATAATGCATAAATATAAAGATTACTCGTGGAAAGAAATGGGTTGCATAACCATGTCATAAAGCATAACCATATGGCATATCATAATAGTTTCCATGAAATAGGTAATTTAATAATTATTGGATGTTCATAAGCCTATTTCATGAGAAATAATTTCCAAGTGAATTGAATACATAAAAAAAGTAGATGAATCTCTTTTTAAATGTACCTCTTAAGTGGGGCTTTAGGAAAAAGGGTAACGAGTCTTTAAAGAAGGTAAGGGTATAATAATTTCCATAAAACTAAAAATGGAATAAAATAATTTTCCATGATAAAATGAACAATTTTGGAAAACATGGGTGGTTTGAAACATTTTAATGAGCGGTACTTTTAATGGGGTAAGAAGCATAGAAGTTCCCTTTAATTGGGTGTAATTATTGAGAGAAATTGTGACGATAATCATTTAAAACATGTATATCCTCATCAAGGAAAGATGGGTTAAGATAGTTATATATGTGTGAGGAATATATAAATAATATTTAATAATTAAATAATATTATTATAATGATAAAGTGTGGTAAGAGAGAGAAATCATAACCCTAAATAAAATAGGGTGGTTCAGAGAGATATTTTACCTATGGTCCAGAATCATTATGTACTTGCACTTAATGTATTTAATAATCAAATTAAATGAATTAATTACTTAATTTATAGCATTATCCATATATATTTTATTTATTATAATTTTATTATATTCATTTATAACCATATTAATGAGATATAAAGTTTTATTTCTCTTTTTTGAGGGCATACGTTTCATGGTTCTATGGTCGGATCACTTGTGTATAATTATGGAAGTTATTGAAAATGGAAATATGACACTGGAAGTTAATTGAAATGATATTAATGGGATTCAAAAAAAATTAATGTTCCCAAATATCCTTTTTTTAATAGAGATGATTCACTTAGTAAAAACGTTAACATTATGCAGTTAGCTCATTTAGACAGTTTTATGGACTATCATGAACTAATTTATTTTAATTTAATATTTTGTATGTATATTAATTATATAACACAAAATAATTTATAATATACTTATTATCATATTATTTAAACATAATAATATTTTTATGACCAACCTTGAAGTTGGAAATGTAAAACAAAAATTCATCATCCACAGAGGTGGTGAACTGACATAATATGGACAATGGTTTCATTTTTAGAATAAGAGGAGAAGATAAGAGAATGGATGGTATATATTCCATAAAAAATATAAAATTTCATTATATATATGATATTAGAGTTATCATTCCTTTTTGGATGGTATTTTTTTTAGGATGAGGAGGAATAAAAAAATTAAAAGAATCAATTGAGGGAATTACCTTCTCCTTTGGATGTCTCCTCTTAGGATTCCACTTAAGGAACCTTGGATTGGTATTATGATAATACCATAAACACTAAGAAATTGGGGATAGTATTGGGAGGGTATTTTTATATAAAATTTTCAAGATACAAGGCTCAGAAGGTGTGATAAGAAGAGGTTATTATGGGTGGTATTTATAAGGAGAGGAGAGGGGTGTTTTTGAATATTATATTCATTAGTTTATTATTTAGGCTCGTAACTACCAATAATATTGATTATTATGACTATATAGAGTAAATGGATAATTTTATTTTTAACTAATGGGTTCTTACATCATTAATTACTCAAAAATTCATGTATTTAGCATATAATGTTAAATATCATATTTTGTCGTATTTCACTATTCACCAAAAAATTAACTATTTTAGAAAAATACCAAAAATTCACCCTAACCATTTTTCAACATTTAGATTCCAAAAAATAATTCCATTTTATGAAAATTGTTTTCTAAATATGATAAATTAAATTTTTAAATAAAATCATCATTTATTTGAAAAATATCAATTTTAATATTATGACCAATTTTTTAAAATTTTAAAAAATTACTTAATATAACCTAAAATTATATTATCATTATAGTAAAATATAATACTAATTTATAAATAAATTTTATGAAAATAAAATTTATTTTAAATCATTATATTTATTATAAAAGTGCAATTAAAACATTTATGTTTTAAAAAAATACAAACACTTAATTTAACATTTTTTAAAACATTTATTTACTTGTATCATGATATAAATGTATCATATTTTAATTTTATATGATAAATAAATATTATTTTACATTTCCATAGGTGAGGTAACTATTCTAACGGTCATTTTACTATTCTGAATGGTTAGGTTACTATTTTAAAGGTCATATTACTATTCCAATGGGAATATTCATAATGGTCATATGGGTTCCCAAATTTATATAAATACCTCATATTTAATTCATTCTTCATTCACTTCTATTTTATCTCAAGGTTATATATTTTCATTTTCAAAATGCATATTTTATTACTAATATTCTACTTCATTTCTATAGTGTTGTTCATGAGTGCAATTATTCTGGGGGATCGAGCATATCCAAATTTTCCTATTATTATTGTCTTATTTTTTATTTATTGTCTCGTTGTAATACTTTCAATTATTATGGCCATATTTATTCTCTGAATATAATGTTTAAATTAATATAATAAAATTTATTTGGTTTTATCATGTTGTGTGTGTGCATTATATAATATTATATTACTAAATATGACACAATTATATATTAGGAGAGAAATTATATTAATAAAATTATTAGTTGTTACATTGTTGGTTTCCCTTACAACATGGGTGGGGTGCATGTGAAATAAAAAAAACATACAGAATACATAAAATTTACAACCACGCTAGGGGAACTACCTAGCCTTAGAATCATCTACAACTATAATCATATAAGACACTCGAATTCCACCACTAAGGTCAAGATATCATATAGGAATACCAGAATCAAGTTCAATATTAATTAATTCATTGTACATTAATTAATAATATTTTATTTTCATTCCAAGATTAAAATTGTAATCTTTTAAGCCAAGTGTCAATGGAGATAGTTATTCTTTGATTGTATTCTCAAGTATTTTATTATCATGAGTGAGCATCAAGAACCAAACCGATTTTTCATTAATTAATTTCCATTTCATAAACATCCTGGTACTATAGGACTCAGCTCAATATCCTACTTAGAAGATTCACTCATAGTGCATAGCATCAAACTACATCCCATGGTTCAAAACTGGTCATATAAATAGAATTCAATCGCCATCCATCAAGTAAGAATCAATCTATAACTAGCATCAATGAGAAAGCACTGCTCTAAAATCATCCCAACCACCCCAGTGTCCCACACCATTGTACATAAAATCACATTGAGCATCTTGTGAAAATATCTTCACACATGGAACCCAGTGCCTCTATCATCATTATAACCTGCACTCCATTCCACCATCAACATCATAACTGGTACCTCATGCCACCATCATCAACACCACCATAGCCTCGATCTTTCCCACCTATTAATCATCATCACACAAACCATATTATGTTATCAATCATTCACATCATGGAACTACATTCTAGAGCATATATAAATATCAAATATATCTTTCCATACATAATTTTAAAGGAAAATATAGCCATAACATCAAGGAATTCAAGCCTCCTTCAATTAATAATGGGTTCTATCTTCCCCCAATAAATTCATCATTAACAAACAACCATTTTAATTACATCTAGAATTAACTGGTTTATTATGCATAGGTTTTCCATATTAATAAACCTATATCAATATCTATAAGTAGTTATAATCAACGTAACATGATTCAGTATTAATTCTATTTCTAAATAATTACAAGATGAGCAGTATTTATTATACACATGCTCTTTAATTTAATTATTAATAACATTCATTTTTAAGTGATTGTCTATTTTAAACAGTCAAACATGAAAAATAGAAACAACAAAATACTTCTAAGTATATAACACTCTATATAGTAAATATTAAAAGGAAATAATAAATAAATTCGATCACAAAGTCTCAACTAATAATTTAATATCCACATCATGAAATATTAAATTATTTAAACATGTGATAATTATCATTTCTGTTCTCTAATATCCAGAATTATAAAATAATTCTCATCATAATTTATTAAGCAATTTGACAGTGCATCATGCAATTATTTGATATTAATAAATAATTATTATACAATGGCTTGAGTTTATCTATTTCTCTCTTTTGGATAATTTTCAGAATAATCATAATTATTCTACAACATGAAATTATTTACTTCCACTTTCTTTGAATAATCATATAGATTATCAAATACTATTATTTACTGCATGATAAATCATTAAATTCCATTGTTGAAATTATTATCAAAAATATTAAATATATATTTCATCATATGATTTCTAGATTCTAAGATAATTATAATTGTCCACAACATGAAATATTATTTCAAATTAAATTTTTGAAATAATAAAAATAAAAGGTTAACCATAATTTGTATGCAATAAACTTTGATTTTATTTATTTAAATAGTAATAATACATTAATAATATTCTGCAATATATATTAGTTCTTCTATGTAAATTCTATTATTCCAAATTATAAAATAAATAAAATAAATCATTAATAATATTCTATAGCATGAATCTTTATATTCTTAAAGATAATGATATTTATCTATGGCATGTCATTAACACCTTCCTTTAAATTTCTAGGTCATGGAAACAATATTTCAAAATGTGATAATTTTTTATCTTTCTATGAATATTATGGTTTTTTATCCAATATAAAATATTTTCATGTAATACTATATTCTCTATATTATAATAATTTCTATAAACTAGAAATAATATTTTATAGTTTTCATAATACAATAATCTTCCTCAATATCAATTCATTAATTCTAACAAAGAATTAATTAACAATAATTAAGCATGCAAGTACCCTGTTAGCAATGTCAACCTACAGCATGTAATTTTCAATTTATTATTATAATAAATAATCCAGTGCATAATTTTATCTTCTATTTCAATTCTTGAAATAATAATATTTCAATAGAAATAATACACTACATTCATTTCTTCCCCCTCTTTTATAATTCTGGATTATCATATATTATTTCTTCATGTAATTATTTTCTAGATTATTACTGATTATGCTTAATTACATCCATCTAAGAATAGGAGTCTAAATCATGTTAAAATTAAATGTTCATGGTATAAAAGAGAGTTTAACAAATCCCCTACCTAGAGAAGGAGATTTCACACTACACCCAAAATAAAGGTCATGGAAATGATGATGCCAACTCGCAGAGGCTTGGAAACATGAGAGAGGAAGTTGAATTGATCGGAGAAGCCTTTTGGGTCTTGAAAGGTAGTAATTGGGTCACCCAAACTCGAATGAAATTAAGAATACCCAAAACAAAGGAAATATGGTATTTTAAAATATGAATATATATGTTTCATGGGGATATTTAATTTGTAAAATATTCATAATAAAACTATTTCCATTTTAATTCTTCATGTGACTTGTTTTAAAACTCCAAAAATTGAGGAAGGTAAAAGGTTGTGTTTCAAGCCCTTAATAGATTAAAAACCATCAAATTTTCATATTTAATTCCTTAATTTATGTTAAAAATGCATTGTAGATCGAAAGGGGAGGAAAAATAGGATTTTTAATAAAATCATGCTACCTCTACATGAGGCATACACATTGCATAAGGGTAATGGGTTTTTACCCATACACGGCTGGACACCCTTATGATTCATTTAGAAAATATGATTTACCCTTATGTGATCTTCAGAATTCATGGATGACCCTTGTGTGATAACAAGCTGACCCTCACACAACCTTTAGAAATCAGGTGTTACCTTTATGTGGGATTTGAGAAAATTAACTAGCCCTTACATAAAAAACCATGTACTTTTACATAAGATCCAAAAATCTCATAGTGCCCTTACACGACATACTTACGACCCTTGTGTAGCCTATTTAAAAGTTAGGCTACCCTTACGTGAGCTAAGGGAACTTAGTTAAACCCTTACATGAGAATTAGGATACCCTTACATGGGTAAGGGAAATAGTGGGATACCTTTACATAGCTTTACACGCCCTTAAGTGAGGTAAGGATTTCCTTTACATGAAGTATAAGAACCAAGTCTTTCCCTTAGATAAGATTAAGAAAAAATAGATGACCTTTATATTGGGTAAGAATTACCTTTACATGAGTAAATAGAAAAGGAATTACCTATAAATATCCCTAAGAAAACAATGTACCTTTACACAGGAAGAAAAAACATCCCTCTATATTTTTTCACCCTTTTAAAAACAAGCATTACCCTTACATAGAAGTAAGGCCGTGAAAAAGGGTAAAAAATAACTTTAAAAAATATTGAATTTTCACTTTCATAAACTTATAAATAACTAATATAAGGATTTATTATCCTTTAAAAACACCAAAAACACTTCTAAAAAATATTTGAATCACTTTAAAAACTTTAAAATAAATTCCCCAAAAAACTTTTAAAACATTTAAATTACTTTCATAATTTTCAAAACCATTTTAAAACCACTTATTAAAATATGAAAAACTTTTTTGAACTTCTAGACACCCCAGAATGACAAATAAAGGCTCAAAAATATTCTATAACTTTACATTTGATAACTCTCAATTAATTTCCATCCTTGAGAATTAAAAAAAAAACTAATACAGAGAGGGAATGTAAGGGTGATAATTAAACCACCCCTCGGGATACCTCTCAAGGATGTCAATATATTTGAAATACATCCAACACTCTAAAGAAATAAATCATATAGACACTCAATATATTTAAATAACTCTCAAAACAATCTCTTGGGGGAGATACCTCTAAAATAGAAACAAGCCCAAAGAAACATTGCATCAAGTAGGAGAATAAATCTCATATATATTGACATGATATTAGATACTTCATACCAACATAATCAAGAATTAAACAGCTTGGTATATTGAGAGAATATCGATGACTCTCATTCTCAATTAAGGTCACATAATCACAACAAGGGTCACACAGTTAGTCTTAACAAACCCAAAAAGTAGTGCATATCAATAAACCAATCATTATAACAAAACAATACTATATAATGAAACACCTTTTAGGAACAATCACTTCACATTGTTTTAAACAAAAAACAAAGAACTTCATTTAGGAGAAAACATTATTATATTTGGTACTTCAACAACTTCCCTCGGGCATGTTATCAAATGAAAATATATACATGCTTTATCCTCATTTATCATTATAGAAAATTTAATTCATAATATTCAAAACTTATCATGTTTATCACGTCATAAACAAAGTAGATTAATATGATTTCATAATAATTTACTAATAATTTTAGATATTCTACTTATAGCAATTCATTAGGTCTTGTTGGTTAAGGAGTTAAAAACTTTAAAAAAAATCAAACAATTCCTTACTTTCTATACATGCATCTCAACATTTCATATTAATACTTGTTAAATTTCAAAATCATGCTGATAAAAATTTTCACCAAATCTCTTGTATTTAAAAATATAGAATATTAAAACCCCTTTAAATGAAAACACTTTTAATCCTTCTCCGTAACAAGGTATTTATCAAAATATTATTTGTGAAAATACTTTCAATAAATTTTGAAAAACTATTTTTAAAATAAATGAAAGTTTCATGGCAGAACTACAATTGTCTATTTAAGAAAATATGTTACCATAAAAATCAATTCTTTCAAAAACATTTTATTACTAATCAAACAACTAATATAACTAATAGATTAACCAATTTAATTTATCATACATTATAGGATTTAATTTATCCAACCACTACATAATTAGAAACTCAAACATGTTTCATGTTAAACCAATTAATAATTGTGATAAATTTAAAACACTCTAAGAATGATATCTAACATTTCATATTTAACATGATTTCAATGATAAATTTCATATATAGAAAAGTTACTTTATTTAATAAATTTTGTTTATTCAACCAACACAAATCTTCCATTATCTTTACCGAGTTAATATCATTACACGTAACTTTGGAATTGGAGGACCTAATTTAACATATGACATGCATCGTAAAAACATGAGGTTGGAACAATCCAATTTATCAATCTATAAAAAATTTCCCAAGTTTGTTAGCAAAAATTTATTCACCAGGGACACACTCATGAAAAAACTAAAAAGGATTTAATGTCTTAATTACCATTTATAATTAGTACATGCCATTACTTTCAAGGGTTTTAAATAAAAATAATATTCCTTAACCAACACAAGAACTTACATCAACATAAACAGATCTTCCACAAGCATACAAATTAAAGGAACTCATCCATTGAACCATGATATTGTCTTCTTTGGGAGGCACTGACTCACCTTTACACTTTTAAAATGAATCATGAAAAATAATGTGTCATGATGGGTGAATTTTACCCTCTTCATTTTCTCAAGGACATAATACACATTACCAGAATGAGATAAATCCCTTCCAGGGATGTAAGCACATAAGGCCACATCCATTTCATAAACAAAGTCACATACACAACCCACAACATAAAATAATTTAATTCACAACATACAGAAAAAACCATCTAAGACTTGGAGGAAAATAAATTAAATACAAACATACAATATTCTCTTTCCCTAAACTAGGGCCTATATCATGAGGACCGAGTGAAGATTATATTGAAAAAAATGGAAAACATATAAGAACCCATTTCCTATGACCAAATATCCGCCACAAAGGGCCTGAGAGAAGAGTATAGGATGTATATGATGATAGAAACACCTCACCCTACACCATATATTTACATCACCAAGCCCTATGAGAGAGTTAGAGAATTATATAAACAAGTTTAGAGAAACCCTTTCCCCAGACCGTACCTCCATCTCAATACTAGGCTTGAGGAATGAGTTATACTTACCATCTCTGTAGGGAAATAAGTGTGGGTGGGAAAATAAATATTGAATTGGTATAAAAAATCATGTATCAAGGATTTCATAGGTGGGTTTTAATCAAGAGAATGAGGATGTTTCCATTCACTCATTTTGAAGGGATAGAAATAAAATAATGATGATTATCCTAGTCATTCACTTCAAGTAGATAACAATTGAAGGGTTTTAGGATCAAAAATGAAATTAAATGGTCTTACCACATATCAAGAGCAGAGCTCAAAGATTCCCAAGTGAAGGGAAAACATCACTGGTTAAGAAACTTCCTCTTATGGTCAAAGAAAGAAACTCAGCCAGAAAACTGATCATGGAACTTCCCCTGCAAAATATCCAACTTCTCACAAACCCTGAGGAACAAGAACCACCTCTATCAAGTTTTCTACACAGCATTGTCGTATTAAATGAAACATAGTTCTATCCCTAGGTATGATTCATACCGAATTCTATCACCACCTCTTCCAAGAAAACCTCTATCCCATTATCTAAAATGGTGCCCTCATTCTTCTATAGACTCTGGCTTTAGAATCTTAGAGTGTCCTCTTATGAGTTTTTTCCTTATCTTCCTCCACTATATGGTGATTTTCTAACACATCTTGCTGAACATATTTAGTATGAACCTGATGGGGATACCAACCTGGAGCATTTTCTTCAAAATAAAAATTTTTAGGGACTCTTAACCCGAGATGTGAATTTATTTTTAAGGTTAATTAGTTAATTTATTTTTAACCTATTTTCAATTGCCTTTGTAGTTCAAATACAGGGTCATATAAGCATTACGTGTGATACCTTCCTTGGTCTCTACATTGTAAGCAGCATCACTTAATTTAGAATTTCCAGTAAACTTGAAGATCCTTACATTAGATCATGAGGGTGCCTAAAACCCTATATCATATCCATTCTTCCTTGTTTACAACACATACTAAGAACAATTGATAATGTTTCCCTAACAACCCATGAATCCTAACCAGAGTCTAATTTCAAACTTCATCATATCTCTCAACTTAACTTTGATACCACTCTTTCATGCCCCCCCAAGGTACCCCTCCTGGGTCAGTAATGGGGAAAGATAGGAAATTATACCTGAAGTTTGCCTCCATTAGGTCACGGGTTGGAAACTAGCACTGAGGGTAAATGATCACACACATGGGAGGCATTACCCTCATAAATATTTAATAATTTATAATATGAGAACAACCACCAAAAAAATACTACTCATAATAAATAAATAAGTAATACTAATACATGATTTGATATCATACATAACTAGATACAACTAAAAATAAAATACAAAAGTGATAAATCCTTAGTTGTGACCCGAAGCCCCAAAAACTCTTGAACAACTCCTAGAACTATTAATGACTAGATCAATCACCAAACAGCTCCTGTTGATCTAAAAAATAGTTTATATATGTGTAAGGTGGGAATAACATGTATACTCAGTAGGATACTCTCTAAAACCTCTCATACAAAATTTGAAAGTAGCATACTAAATCCCATTGAGTAAACAAATGAAACCAACTCATCACCTAAATAGGTATACTATTCTTTTTCATCCTCATCATAGATCACTCACCAAATAATGCACAAAATTATAACCATAGTTGTGAACATATATATATAGAGGTGGGTACCCCGCAACCACTTCCCCCTTGCTTTACTGCTCTCATGCCCCAACTTTGCACATCCTGAGCCATCATCTCTTCTATAAATAAAACTTATTAAAGAAATATGGGCAGACATATCATAATATGCACTCAGTGAAACACATCATCACATCCACATCCTTCATATAGTAACTAGGATTATTTATAAAATCCACCACAACCTTTGTATTATGTACTATACCTCAAGCCATCACAGCTCATACATAACATGCCTGTAATAATCCTTCAAACACTACATATAGAATACATGCATGTGAAATAACCTAAAACCATCATAGTTTATGGGGAACATGTATGGTAAATCACCCACGTGAATACTTTCATGTGATACTACAGTTAAAGAGAGAATAGTGGAGAGGGGGTAGTTAACCATTTGTATCCTCACCAGCCCGGATATTGGTGAAAATGCCCATGGAACCTCTAGTTGTTAGTTTCCCTTCTGGCATGGGTGGGGTGCATATGAAATAACAAAACATACAGAATAAATATTGCTCACAACTACACTAAGGGTAAATACCTAACCTTACAGTCATCTGTTTTTATCATCACATGGGATACATGGATGCCATTTCTAAGGTCTAGAAATGAAATATGCATACAATAATCAAGTTAAATATTAATTAATTCATTATCCATTAATTAATATTATTCCATTTTCATTCCAAGATTAACATTTCAATATTCTAATCCAGGTGTTGATGGAACTACTTATTCTTTGCTTGTATTCTCAAGTATGTCATTATCATGAATGAGCATCAAGAACCAACCTTGTTCTTTAATTAATTCATTATCATTTTGTAAATATTTAGGCACTCTAAGACTCAGTCCAAACTTTCACTTAAAATATGAAATCATAGTGCATAGCATCAAACTATGTCTCATAATTGGAAAATGGTCATATAAATAACATCTATCCATCGGCCATCAAGTAAGTATCAAGATAGAAATAATCATCGATGAGAAATCCCTACTTTGAACTCATCCCGTCCACCCAATTGTCCCACGTCATTGAATATAAGATAACATTTAGAATTCCATTCCAATATCTTTACATAAAACACATTGTGCCTCTATCATCATCATAATCGAAACCTTATTCCACCATCATCATCATAACTAGCACCCCATGTCACCACCATCATCACAACTAACACCCCATGCCACCATCATCAACACCACCATTACGTTGGGAATCCCCTACCATTACTGATCATCACACCAACCATATTAGGGTATCAATCATTCACATCAAGGATTTACATTCTATAGCATACATACATATCAAATGTATTTTTCCACACATAATTTTAAAGGAAACTAAGAATATAGAACTACGGAATTAAATCCTCCCACAATCAAGAATGGGATTTCTCAGCCCTAATCAATTCATCTTTAACAAACAAACATTTTAATTCCACCTTGAATTAACTGATTTATTATGCATAGGTTTTTTTCATTAGGAAACTTATATTAGTAGATAAATTTAGTTACAATCAATGTAATATGCTTCAAGAATTAATTTCATGTTTAAACAATTCCAAGATGAGTAGTAATTATTCTACCCATGCCTCTTTAATTTAATTAATAATAACATTTGTATTTATATTGTTTATCTGTTTCAAGCATTCAACCATTCTAAACATCAACAAAAAAATACAGTTAAGTAGATAGCACTCTATCTAGTAAATATCAAGAGGAAATAATAAACACATTCAATCACAATGTCTCAACAAATAATTTAATCTTCACGTCATAAAATATTAAATTATCTAAACATGAGATATTTCACATTTCAATTCTCTAATATTCAGAATTATAAAATAATTATCATCATAATTTATTAAGTAATTCGGTACTACAGCATGCTATTATTTGATATTAACAAATAATAATAATGCACGTCTTGTATTTATCTATTTCTCTATCTTGGATAATTTATAGAATAATCATGATTATTCTAGAACATGCATTTATTTATTTTCACTTTCTTCAAATAATATTACATATTATCAACTACTATTATCTACTATATAAAAAATTATTAAATTACATTATTGAGATTATTATCAAAAATATTAAATATATGTGTAAACATATGATTTCTAGATTCTAAGATAATCATAATTATCCACAGCATGAAATATTATTTCTAATTTAATTCTGGAGATAATAACAATAACAGGTTAACCATAATCTATATGCAGAACTTCTATTTCATTTTTTAAAATAGTAATAACACATTAATAATATTGTAAGGATACATAATTTCTTTCATGTAAATTATTTTATTCCAACTTATGAAATAACAATAATAACATGTTAATATTATTCTACTACATGAAACTTCAGATTCTCAAAGATAATAATATTTATCTATGGAATGTCATTAACACCTTCCTTTAAATTTCCAAGTCACAGAAATAATATTTCAACATGTGATAATTCTTTCTCTTTCTATGAAAATTCCAATTTTTTATCCAATAGAAAATATTTTCATGCGATATTATATTCTTTATCTTCCAATAATTTCTAGAACATGAAAATAATATTTTTCATTTTTTAGAATTCAATAATCTTACTCAATCCTAATTCATTAATTCTTATAAACAATTAATTAAAAATAATTAAGCATGTAATTATCCTATTAAAAATATCAACCTACAGTATGTAATTTCCATTTTATTATTAGAAGTAATAATCTACTACATAAGTTTGTCTTCTATTTAAATTCTTGAAATAATAATATTTCATTAAAATTAATACACTACATGCATTTCATCCCCCTCTTTTATAATTCCATATTATCATATATTATGTCTTCATGAAATTATTATTCATATTATTATCTGATTGTGGTTAATTGTATCCATCTAAACAGATGAGTTTAAAGCATGCTAAAATCACATTTGCACAGTGTAAAAGAGAGGTTAACAAATTCTCTATCTGGAGAAGAAGGATCTTTCATGCTACACCCAAAACAGAGGAGAGATAAATGATGATGATAGATCACGCAGGCCTAGAAACGTGAGAGAGGTTCTTGGACTGATTAAATAAAACTTATAGATAAGTTAAGGTTCGGGTCACCCAAACCTGAAGGAAATGAACAAAAACTCAAACCAAGGAAATCTGGTATTTTAAAATACACAGATACAGGTTCCATGTGAATATTTAATTTTCATTAAATTCATACTAAAATCATTTCCATTTTAATTCTTCCCATGATTTGTTTTAAATCTCCAAAAATTAAGGTCAAAGGTTGTGTTTAACACCCTTAACAAGTTCAAAATCATCTGATTTTTACATTTAATTCCTTAATTTACATTAAAAACGCATTGTAGATCAAAAGGGGAGGGAAACTGGTATTTTTAAGAAAATATCACTACCCTTATGCAAGACATACACACTACATAAGGGTAATAGGGTTTTACCCTTACACGGTTGGCCACCCTTACGCAGCATTTAGAAAATATGATCTACCCTTACATGAGATTCAGAATTTTTGAATGACCCTTACGTGAGAATAGGTTGACCCTCATGAAACCTTTAGAATTCAGGTGTTACCCATATATGGGCTTTGAGAAAACTAACTAACCCTTACATAGAAAATTTAGTACCTTTACGCGAACTTCAAAAATATTAGAGTGCCCTTACATGAAAAACTTTTGATCCTTACATGGTTTGTTTAAAATCTAGGCTACCCTTACGTGAGTTGAGGGAACTCAGTTGAACCCTTATGTGAGACTCAGGTTACCCTTATGCAGGTAAGTAAAAGAGTGAGCTACCTTTGCCACTATTATAGATAGCACTTTTAAAATTACTAGAAATGGAGTGTGTCGGTGCTAAAAAAGTGTTGACATGCTAAGAACCATTAAAATCTTACGGACTTTATTAGAGTCAAAACAAAATTGATGATAAAAGTCACCTTTACCAATGCTTTTTTTAGTGCTAATAAAATTTAAAAAAAATTAAAAAAAATCATTCGACCCAGCCCTTTTATCATCACTTCGACCCCCCCCCCCATTTATTAACACTATGTGTCTCCAGTACACCCAACCCCCCTTGCTCAAGCCCACCCCCTTTATCAGTGTTCACCATCCCATTTATCAGTTCTTTTCATGCCCTTTAGCCTTGCTCACACCTAGAATCAAACCCCTGACTTCTTCCCTCAAGTTCTAACGCTTTTACCACTGCATCATCAAGACTTGTATAATATTTTATGATATATCTATTCATACACACACACACACACACATAATTCATTTATATTTATATATTTATTCATATAATTGTATACTTTTCTATAATTATTTTTTAAATACATTTTAAAAATATATCTAGATATTTTATATTTAGATATAAATTTTGTACATATTTATATATATATATTTATATGTCTATATATTTAAATATATATTTATACATATTTACATATAATTATATATTTAGATATAATTTTTTTATAATGTATTTATAAATATTTATTGTAAATACATTTTTATACTATATTTAATGATAATGATATATTTATAAAAATACATTTATATATGATGTATTTACACAATATCGAAACAGATATACACAATGTTTTTCCTAGAACGTGTGTTCTGATTAGGAATTATTACTTCTGAATGGTTCCCGTCAGATTTATTTATGGAACTGAAAACATCCAACGGTTCTGTATCCAAAGGGACCTTCTTTCCAAAGGAATGCATTCATTAGGTTTGGACCTATGATATTTAAGAAATCACATTGGTCGAGAGGATGGGAGATTGGGCTCATCACACCCTTTTTGGGGGAATTATGGCCTACTCTGGGACTCTCTTATAAATTTAAGATGTGTTCATGAATCCTTATTAATTTACCAAGTATAACATAGGTTTCCCTTGAAATTTTCAATCAATTATTAGCATGTGTGAAATTTAGAATCTTATGTATATATTCAAGGTTTTTTATTGATGGAGATATCTGTATGTATTCAAGGTTATCCATCAATGGTATCCTCTCATATACTATTTGGAGATTATTTTAACTATTATTATGATAATACTAGTTTTTAATCCACTCAGTGGGGCACTCTGGAATTTATTGTCATCCAGGGAGACAAAAAAAATTAATATTGGGATTATATCCATAAATAGGCTACATATGTAACCTTGTGAAAGGAATCAGAACCCTCGTAGTTCAGTTCCTCTTAATGGGACACATCATGACTTTTAAGGTCGTGTGATAAGGACCTAACCATACAGTTTAATGTCATGTGGAAAGTACATCTAAGCGGAAGGTTCTTAGTCAAATCTTGGTGTGGGGCTTATGCCTAAGAATCCCAAGGAACTTGTAAAAGATATGAGTTTCCAATTTGGATTAGAACATGTTGTGAATATGGACCAGGAAGAATACAGTTGATTTGGAGTGTTATGTTTAAACCTCAGGGAGGCTTCCTATATATCCCACTTGGATGGGAATCAAATCCCACATAGTTCAGTAAGTCTCGCAGGGGCGCATGACCCTTTGAGAGAAATAGATTAGGGATTACTCCTAAATAGGATTCCCTTGTAACAAGGTCCATGAGAGATTTCTTAACTCATGTATATTTAGGGGGATTAATTTGGGGATTAGTCCTAAGTAGGATTCCCGGATTAAAAAAATTAGGGTTGGATTACTAAAGAGGATATCCAGTGAGCTCGGGCCCCTAAGTGAATGCTTCCTACGTATCCCAATTATGGTGGGAATCAGAGTTCTCATAGTTCAAAAAGGGGTGTATTGTGTGGATGTTTTTATCATCACGAATCTCTAAGCCCATGTGAGTCATACTCGGTGTGAAAAACAAGAGGATGTGAAAGTTTTAACAAACCACACACTTTCTCTTCCGCTGATGGAAGAGGCGGGCCTACGATGAAAAAAGACAAGGTAACGGTGGTCGAGGGCATGGAGAAATGAAACTTTTAATGTAAAATGAAAGTGAAGGTCATTGGGTCTAGCCTAAAATACTAGGGGATTACTCTAGGATGTATTTCCTTAGTGGAACCCTAGAGAGGAGGGAGACTTTTCTTTTGGACCCTCACTCTCGAAGGCTCTGAATATTAGAGATAAAAAGGGGAGGACAGAGTCCCATCCCTAGAATCCAAGGTTGGAAACTTCCTTACACTATCTCTAGGGTAAGGATCCATGTGACTTTAGATATAAAAACCTACAAACATCCCAAGGATCCTGACTCCCTTAAAAGACGAATTTGGGAAACCTCTGACTGTAGATATACAAACCCAAATGGGAGACATGTTGATGTGTCTTTCCCAAATGTTTGATAAGTTGGAAGGTTTTGGTGGAGGTTTCAAATTAGTCTCTTTCAGATAAGGGAACCAATGAAGGATATACCCTCCCATGAGTGGCTTTAAATAGAGTTTACAAGGTGATATGGGTAGGCCCTAGGTGCATCTATGCAGCGTATCTCTACCGCAAATGTGTGCCACATAGGTGTGCCACATAGGTCCTAGTGATGACTAAAAAGTTCTTAACACATGATAAATGAGCCTATGAAATCTTGAAAGAGGACTACCAAGAAGAAAACACTAGGGTGAGATTTAAATCTAAACACCCCAGGTCTTCTTTAGTGTCTTTAGAAGAGCCCTACATACGTCCTTAAGAAATAGGCCTTGCATAGGTAGCTTATTATTTATGGAAGAAGGATCATTAATCAGATGTTTTATATTTCTAACTCTGAAAGGACTTCAAACTTTCTTATCCCATCTAATGATATCTTCTCTCATGATTTAGAGAGCTGTCTAAGAAAATTTGGGGGACCTGGGAGAAAGAGCTACGCAATGGGAACTTCAAGAGTTATTCCAATTTTTTCAGACCTAAAATGGGGAGCCCAAGAGTCCTATTTATAGGCATATAAGGGGGTTGGTCAAAAGGAATTTGTTGGTGTAGGTCGGCCACTTATTCCTTACGTGTAGCTCCTCCACGTAGGTGTACAGAAATTATATTGTTGCGCAGTTCTTCTGTGTAGCTCTACAGTGTAGGTCTTCCGTGTTGGAGTTGTGCACTGGGTTGTATGAGTAGAACGCACGCTTGTTTTCTGGATATGGAGGTATGTCATGTAGGTCCCTGGAATAGTTTCTCTATATATGTTCTTTTCACTTTGTGTCTTTTAATTCCTTTAGATTCTTCTTGATACTTTGAAATATCCAAATGTCATCTTCATAATCCTTTTGTTTATTAAGAACTATAAACAAAATCACACCCTCAGGATTGGATCCGATTCAATAGAGGGTTGAGTATTGAGGAAATATTATAGGGAAAAGATTATGGAGAAAAAATTCTGAACTGTGCATGTCTACAACATATTTATGTTGCGCAAGTCTACCACATAGCTATGTAGCATAGGTCTGCCACATAGTTATGCCATGGAGGTCTGCTGTGTAGAAATGGTGCAGAGGTTTTCTACATAGGTCGATGGTTTCTATAAATATCCCCATTCCATTTCAAATTTATTCACCCAGAATCTCAGATTTTTTCTCTCGTTGTGTAGCTCGTTCGCTTAGCTTTTCCTCATTATGCTCTCGCATAGGTACCTTGAAAATTTATCAAGGTAAAACCATTTTGAGAGATGGAGCTACATAAAAGGATTTTTTTTGAAGGGCTTGTGATAGGATCCTTGTTGAAGGGCCTATGTGGATGACCTCATCGAAGGATATATACAAATATTTTCCTTTTAAAAATTCCTAAATTCCTTTAAGTTAAAATTTGAATTTTCTTAAGTCAAAATTCCAACTTAATGGGGAAAATTTGGTAATTCTTTTACAATAAATAGATCATTTGATGACTGCAACTGAGGAAGCTAAAGTTCATCAAAACAAGATGATGAAAATTGTTGGACCAGACTATTATGAAGTTGTTGAGAGTACTCTCTCTGGTTTTCAGAAAGGTTTGATTCTATAACAATATACATATCCATGAAGTCGTTATATGCTTCTGTACAGACATTGAATTTTGCAAGATTCCCACATTCCATCTTATAAGATATACTTTACAAAGACTTGGTTTGTCCAACACTCTAACTATCATTTCATGAATATTGCCACAAAGGGTATGCCTGTTAATGAGTGAACAATCCCTATTGGATGAATCCTACACCATAGAGGTTGTACCCTGGATATAAAGGATTATGTTGTAGATCCAAGTCCACATTGTTGTGATTCAAAAAAAAATTCTTCACAAATAGATCAGTCTAATGGTTATAAGGAAGACTATGACCTTCGTTCTGAAGGAGGAGTTAAACCTGAATGGATGTGGGCATTTTGGGTATGTTGGACTTGTGCAGAATTCAGGAAATAATTATCATATGTTTATATTTATGAAGCTATATGGATAGGAAAAACATATGTTTACAAAAATGAGTTCATTTCTGAATTACTGAGTTGTTGGAGTTCACAAACAAATACGTTTCACTTGACACATGGTGAGGTGGGCATCAATTTATGGGATATCTAATAGATATCTGGGATTCTTATTATTATGGAAATGTATGATAAATTCATTCCACCAGTAAAAACATGGGGTTACATTACTAGGACGCCACCATTGGCTCATGAATTATTCAAAATAACAAATAAATTGTTTTAATAAAAGAAAGATATTCATGCAAAATTGTGGATGGAAGCTTTTTTAGAACAAACAAAAGAGAAAGGTCCCACCTATGGGCATCCTACCATTATCCCAGCTGTGGATAATCATGGTATTTAAGGCATGTAATGGCCCATATTGGAGAGAGGTGACTATAAGCACTGGGGTTATAAATTCAAATTTGATATTGATGCAAAGTTATGCTTATCTGGCTTCCTTTCCATGTAGCTAAGCATTTACTTGCTTTTAGTTCGTGAGTCTAATGGCCGTGTAAGGTCAGGGACTTTTTTTATTGCATCCAAATTGGTAGAGAGGAAATATATTGGGTTGGAAACCCCTGTATTAGAAATAATCTATCATTCCCTATTGAATTTGTACAATGGGGAGGATCTATTTAGACTTTCAGGACCATTTCAAGTTTTGTGGGGCTAGATTATGGCACACTTTTCTTTATATTTGGTGTTGAATTTAGTTAGAATCCCCAATGGTAAATTTACCCCATTTTTATAGAAAGTCTCTGGGATTTAGCCTTTGAACCTAAAACCTGATGTAGTGCTGAGGGAACTGAATGCATCGGAAGAATTCAACTTCTTTCCTTTTGGTAACCCACCAATTGTAACATTTGTTGATGATGGTAAGGAAGAAAATTACGAGATGAGTTTCTATATGATGGAATTTAGGGATAACATGTTATCAACCAGAATTGATGGTGAAATAATTTGTGAGGCTTACGTTCATTATAGGTTTGCTCGCCAATTCAAATTTCTTCAACAATGAAGCACTTTTCCTCCCACGTATGTTAGGCATGAGAAACATCCAATGGTAGCCAGAAAATTTTAGATTTTGATGGATTTAGAGGCATCCAAAATATCAATTACTTTACCTCCATCAGATGCATCAATTGGATTAGAAGCTGGATATGTCAAATCTTGGGCTTCTTCATACCCTTAGGGGGCTTTAACAAAAGGATTGTATCGGGTTGCAGCCATGAAAACTATTGTTCATAGAAACCATGGTAAAAGGTATAAATCCAGAGATGATGTAGAGGCTTCAGAATCTTCGGAACCTTCAAAAAAATTCACAGAAGGTCCACCAAGAAGAATGAGGCTAAGGAAGTAATACCTCCAGCACCAAGTCAATCTAGTCATCATCAACAGAAAGCGATTCTCGTCCCATCTGTTGATTCTTTTGAAGAATAATGGAGGCCTAATGAGGATTTCCAATTAGAGGGTGTTGATTTTTCTTTGCATCCAACCACATCAAAACCAAATTATGTGCGGCCTTTAGCTATTCGATATTGGGAAATCTTAACTCGTGAACTCAGGTATGCATGGACATTCCTCCAAACTAGCCTTTGAATATCAGATGTAGGTGATATTAGGGAACCTTCTGATTTTCATCTAGATAGTAACTTGGATGAAGTATAGGAGCATATTATAGAGCTGGAGACCTTTATATATGAAACCGATGACCAAGTCCCAGCCTCAAAATGAGTATCTGATATGATGGAATGAGGGATACATGAAGGGTTAATTGTTCACCCTAAAGAGGAATGTGACATTTATGTTAATACTGAGAATTTATTTCCCTTTTCTTTTTTTTCAATTATTATTCATCATTCACCATCATTAATCTTAATGAGATTGCATTTTGTAGCTTGAAATTAGGGAAGTACCCTCAAGACAGGTTGTTGAGTCACCAAGGTATGGACCTACAGGTTCTCTTATTGACACATTAGATGATCTCCCCAAGTCTCCAGAACTTTTTCCAAGAGCGAAAATCATGACTGGGGTAATGGTGATAGACAATCCTCATCCACTACCTTAGGTTTCTACTGCCAAGAGGAGTATTTCAATCTCTCCACAACTTATGAAAATAAACACAAGAGATCATTGAGATTAGTCTGAAGTGTACGTCAAAAAAGTAAGTATTTGTGTTGTCCTCTAGTATTATGACTTACTTGATACACTTTGGTGACCGCGTTCATCTTCTGGTAGGATCTGAATCTCTTTCTTCCCTTAAGGGATTAAAAATGGTCATCTAATAACAGATAAGTAAACCTAAGGATAATCATAGGTTCATGTTGATGAATCTATTATTTTTTACGGATGAGACATCAAAAGCTGCAACTGCATCTACTCTAATTTCTATAGAGAGAGAGAGAGGTCATGTTAATGTAAAATACATTTATTTTGAGTATCAAATGTTGTTGCTAATATTATTCTCTTCATAAAATTCCATATCGTTTGCTCATTCCAATAGATCCTACATTAATCAATGCTAATATTCCTATTGATCCAGAAGGAAGGAATGGGAATCCTAGGAAATATAAAGCAGATACATGTGCTGATCTTGACTTGGAAAGACCTGATGACATTGCACCAGTTGAGGAATTGATGAAATAAAATGTCAGCGGAGCCAATTTGGGAATCGAACAACATTTTTTGGATACCTTAAATGGTGAGGATACTATAACATTCAAAGTTGTATACACTGAAATGATGGATTCCCTTAATCCAAACATTGATATTCCAGGTTCCGTCAAAGAGTTTGGGGACTTCCATGAGGAATTGAAAGGATGTAAGTTCTCATTCTTTAATTTTTTTTTCATACACAATTGTTCTTCTTTTACTGGGTACTTATCATAAAAGTAAAACTTATGAAACATTGTCTGTATAGAATGTTTTGAAGTCCCTTCAAGAATGGGGTATTACACTTTATCCTACTACTACTGAGGTTGGAGAAATACCAACTGAAAATCCCATATCCTGATGCTTCAGGGCCTTTGATTATAAAAACTAGTAAAGATCAGGATAATGACCCTCCCTAAGAAACACTTACTCAAACTACTGAAGTTGAGAAAACTGAGGATGAATCTAATAAAGAAGACAACTTATTATTGGGTAAATTTTATTGGATTTCTAATGCTCTATTTCTTCTATTCCTTTGAAACTAACAATGATTTTATTTCACTATTTAGGGCTATCAACTCCCACAAGTAGATATGAAGGTGAAACCTCTACATTGGATCATGCATTAATAGAAGGTGAAGTATCTGTTGTTTTGAAAGAAGTGGAGCAAGGCACCTCTCTAAGTGATTTGATTCTAGAAAACATTTTTCCCCATGGTAGTGACTCGGATTCAGATTTAGAGATGAAAGTTTCTCTTGGCATGGTGCGTAAAAAGACATGGCAACAAATTTGGAAGATAATCACTGAGAAGCCTTTGGATGAGCTGCCCTCCCATTTTGTAAAACTCCCAGTATTATTTTGTTTATTGGGATTCGGTAGATTTAATTATTGCCCAGTCTACTATGCAATGAAGGAGAAAATTCAATGATGGGAGAAAGAACATAATTTGTGTCAATATCTTTAAAATTCCAAATGACTTATTAATGTTGATAGCTTTAAAGCTGTAGTAGCTGAGGCAGAGGTCAAGCATAGTAAGAGTTCGATAGAAATTGGCCAAAAAAATTAAGGAGGCAATGAAGGAGATGATACATCTTCAACAAAAAATGGATGATGTTCACAAAAATCTTGATCAGTTAAACCAAACATTGGGAGAAAACCATTTGGAAGGGATAACTTCCATTTCAACTTCCAAAGAATCACTTTGTAAAGCCAAGGAGGCTCAAGTTTCTCAACTATTTCATCTTCAGCAAGCAGCTAATAAAGCTCATGAAGTTGTTCAATAGATGAAGAGTCGTGCTGAGATTTTATTTTAATACAAGATAGAGAGGCTCAATTATGTGGATGTTCATTTTATTTTTCCATATTAATGAAAAGAATTTTGTCTCCAATCATATATGTCTTCATTCTTGCTTTTGTTCTGTAATTTTAATATCAAAGATGATTTTTATAACATCAAACCTTTTTTTCAGATAATCATAATTACAATAACAAGAATGGGGGCGCTCAAATTTTTACCTAATCCAATGGACCTAGTGATAATAGTTTGATTTTTACTGGGCTTATATAAGCAACCCCACAAACTTTGTATCTTTTGACTTTTTATTGCTCAATATTGCCTAAATCATACAAAATGTAGGTTTAGCAAGTTGAGACTCGACTTTTGTCCAAGGTTCCCTTTGAGGGTTTTCAACCTGGTGAGTATTATGTCTCCTTTTCTTAGTAGTTTAAATTCATGAATGTTGAACTAATAATTCTAGTGTTTTAGTTCGAATATCTTTTGACAATGAATTTTCATAGTAGAATCCAAACAAGACTTTTGATGGTTGGTAAGGTCCTGATATTTTTTGGATACTTCCAAGGGGAATCTTGAGTCGTGATTTTTATGTTCACCAAATCTAAAATTTGAAGTATAGAAATAGAGTAGGTCTCTTCCAAGAACAAAGTTATCATTGCTTGACAAACCCGTTATGGGGGATGTATTATGCAGGGCCAAATGGGGAATGTGTTGTATAGCCAAAAAATGACATCCTTTGACTGAAAGGCCCATTATGTAAGAGAATTTTATGGAAGGCCACTAGGGGAATGTACTACATAGTCAGGTAAAGGATCTCTTAAGAATTCTAGAATTCTATTGCTAATAGACAAAGGGATTTAGGATTTGAATATCTCAAGGCCATAGTGGATGGTTTATCCAAGGAAATATGCCTGAGAATAAAGGGCTCATCTGTGACAACATAGTATATGAATGGGGAAAATCATTCCAACATGAATTTGATATATGGATAATGTTTAAAATTATTCAAAAAGGGGCCTTTTGATATTGTGTTGTGCAGTTTATGGTCATACAGCAAGGACATTATGATGTGCAGTTTCAAGTCATGCATCAAAGACATTTGAGGGTGTTAATTTAAGGTATTTAGCTTTGACCAAAGGTTTATAAGTCTCTAATTTCTTGATAATTTTTCTGGAAACAAACTATCATATTATGGTATGGAAAGGAAGAATTGTAAACTGTGATTTGGGAATTTTTGGATTCGGAGAATGGCATGGGAAAAGGGATAAAGGCATTAGAGGAAGTATTTTCCAATAATAAAGTTACCATTATTTGATGAACCCATTATAAGGCTATATTATGTTGGGACAACTGAGGCATATGCTACATAACCAAATAGTGGCATCTTTTGACTGACATGCCTATTATATAGGCGACTTATGCAAGGCCACCTAGGGGCACGTACTGCATAGTCAAGCAAAAGAGCTCTTGGGTATCAAACATTCTATTTCTAAAAAACGAAGAAAATGTATGGAGTTTCAGATTTTACAAAGCACAGAGTTTGGTTTATGGAGAAAGGTACCTAAATGCAGAAAGAGTATTTCCAATCATAATTTCCAAAGAAAATGAGGAATTGGTTCACTGCAAAGGTTTGTCCCAAATGTAGGAAGTATGGTTCATGTAGTTTTAAGTGATACAACTAAGACTATAATATCATGGAAACAATGGATGATATGTGATCAAATGATCCAAGTTTATTTCAATATTCTTTGAACAAATAGAGAGGGAAAATGTGTAAACCATGGTCTTGGAGGCTTTCAGGTCGAGAGAAAGGTAATGGAACAAATATACAACGGATGACCGCTTTAAGATGTGGGTTCCTATCTATTTCCATCAAATTTTGAAGGGGGCAGAAGAGGATTCTACCAAGAACAAAGTTACCACTATTTTAAAAACCCATTATGGGGGTTGTATTATGCAGGGCCAACAGAGGAATGTGTTCCATATCCAAACAGTGGCATCTTTTTACTGTAATTCTTGTTATGTAGGCGACTTATGCAAGACCACCTAGGAGCACGTACTGCATAGTCAGGAAAAAGAGTTCTCTAATATCAGAAACTCTACCACCATAAACTGAAGAAATATTTTGAATATCTGAAAGTATTCAAGATTAAGAGTGTAAAATATGAAAGGGGTGATGCTAAATACATAGGAGAAATATTTGAATCAATATTGGCAATGAATTTGGAGTCCCTTACATAGATCTGACTCATATGTACAATGGGAATACGTTTTGTTTTCTTAGTGGGATCCCTAAGGAGAGGACCCAAAATGAAGACTCCCGCATAGATTGTTAATTGTATGTAGAAGAGAGGTAATTTTTTTATTTTATCCTATGGTTGGGACTAGGAGCTAATACCTAGTCTTCACTATGTATATCAATGGGATGAGAATCAATCCATAAGTAGTTCTTTGGGTAATTTTTAGTTTAATTTCATACAGAAAGGACATTATGTTGTGTAGTTTGGAGTCATACGGTGAGGAAATGAAGTGATTCTAACATGAAAAGGAATATTGTGGCTAGACTAGATAATAGGAACTAGGTGTCACTACGTATCTTGTTGAAGAAAGAATCAATCCACATGTAGTTATTGAGGTTTTTTTTCATATCAATCATGTTTTGACGTGGGGAAAAGGGTTTTTTGTTGTGGTTGGGCCCAGGATTAGAGATATAGGCATCTCTATGTATCCCATTAAAATGAGAATCAATCCAAACATAGTTCTTTATAAAATCGTTCCCCACCCCAATTGAGTTTGATGTGAGAGATGGAAGCTTTAACACATTCTAAAATAATGGTTAAACTTAAGACACAAGATGATAGGAAGATCAAACCATTTATTCTGGAAGAGTACTTTGTATAGATTTGGTTCATATAAAGTAGTAAAATGGGAAATAAATTTTTTTATTGTTACGGGTGGGCCCAATATTGGAGATCCTGGTGTCTCTACGTATCTCATTGAAATGAGAATCAATCCACACATAGTTCTTTAAATGAGGGCTCTATGCAAATCTAATTAAAACATAGTGAGAAATGAAATTTATGTGCCACTAAGAAGTAGTAATTGTGTGAGTAATTCTTGCACATGGAATCTACTTAAAAAAATTAAATAACCACAAGGAATGCCAATTTATGGTATCTTAGGGGATTTATTAACATCAAATGATGAAAACGTTAATTGTATAGTTTAATGTCAAGTAATGAAGACAAATGATGTCATGTAGTTTAATGTCGTGCGATAAGGTAAAAGATTTTATGCATTTTAACATCGTGTAGCATGGACGCATATAGTTGTTATGCAGTTTAATGTCTTTCAACTAGGATATTATGCTATGTAGTTTAGAGTCATGTAGCAAGGACATTATTCTTTGTGATTACAAAAAGTACTTCTTCAATAATCTTGCATTGGTTGGAGTTTTAATAAGTTCTCCATCCATTTAGATTAAGTAATAAGCTCCATTTGGGTAGAGCTTATGTACGAAATAAGGTCTTTCCCACTTTGGCTCAAGATTTGGAGGTTTCTTTCTTGGTATCATTAGAGTCCTGAGGACTAATACCAATTCTACTTGGATAAATGAGAAAAGGAGAGCTTTATTGTTAAAATATTGTGTTATTCTGTTCGGATAGACTTCTAAATGATGCAAAGTATGCAATCTCTTTTTTTCTAATCATTCTAGCTTATCAAATCTCTTCTGAGACTGCTCATCTGTAGATAACTGATCACAAATGGCAACTCGGAGTGAAGGTAATTGAATTTCAATAGGCAAAACTGCTTCTGTTTTGTACACCAATGAGTATGGAGTTGCCCGAGTGGCAGTATGGGTAGTAGTTCGATAATCCCATAAAGTATGAAAAAGTTTATCAGGCCAAGATTTCTTATCTTTATCCACCATTTTCCGAAGTATATTTGATAGGGTCTTATTAAAATCCTCTATCTTTCCATTGGTCACTACATGATAGCGATATGAATAGTTGTATTTGATATTATTCTCCTGATATAACTTATTTACCTCAACAGAAATGAATTTGGTTTCATTGTCTGTCAATATGGTACGAGGGACACCAAATCTAGTAATGATATTAGATTTAAAAAATCTAACAATTTTTTTGTCCCTAACTTCTTTGAGAGGTATTTCCTCAGCCCATTTGAAGAATAAATTAGTAGCATTAAGAATATACTTGAACTGATTAGTCGTAGATAGAGGATAAGGTCTTACTACATCTATTCCCCATATGGAAAATGGATAGGTGTATTTAGTTGTATGTAGCAACTCCAAGGGTTGATGAATGAAGTTGGCATGTACTTGGAAGAGGTGACACTTCTTGGTGAAATCTATGAAATCCTACATCATTGAAGTCCAGAAGTATCCAAGTCTTTGGATTTGATCAAAAAGCTTATGTCCAGACCAATGAGCACCACAAGCTCTTGCATGTACTTCTTTCATGATAGCTGCAGTTTCTTCCCCATCAATACACCTGAAGAATAATCCATCAAAGCCTCGTCTATAAAGGATATTCTGATGATATGGACTATCATAAATAGTGAAATTAACTGCTCTTCACTAGATCTGTTCTCTTTTAATTTTGTCTGATGGAAGTACCTCATTTTGGAGATATTTTTTGATGGGTGTCATTTATCCCATGGTATGACCGTATGGCTTGGAATGGGACTTATTTAATCAATTTCCTCTATTATTATTTGAAAAAAAGGTGAAAATACTCGACAATGAGCAATGCTAATGATTATTTCATTCTGATTTGGATCCTCTAGGGTTGTGGATGCATTTTCCAATGCATTAGCTTGGGCATTTTGTGACCGTAGGATGTAAGATAATGTTGGATCTGAGAGAAATTAATCCATTAAACCTCAGACATAATCACATAAAGGAATTAATTCTTCTTTTCTAATGGAATAATTCCCATTTATTTTTTTGATTACCAATTCTGAATCACCCTTCACCTCCAGGTATTCCACTGGTACTTGGAGTGCTAATTCTAGGCCCGTAATGAGAGCTTGATATTCTGCTTCATTATTGGTACCATATTCTAACAACAGAAAGGAATATGGAAATACTTCCTTCTCTGGATAGATAAGCACAATTCCTAATAAAAATTTGTTGATTTTATGATCTTCCATTCTCTTCCCTGTAGGAGTTCTAGAAGAACCATCAAAGTACATTTCCCATATTTGGGGACTTTCTTGAATAGAGAATATTTCTTCATCAAGAAATTCAGTATTCAAAGATTTAACTTTTGTAGATGGGTGTTTAGTAAGGAATTCTTCCAAGGCTTGGCCTTTTATTTATTTCTAAGGCACTAACTAGATATCGAACTGTTGCAAAATAAATTCCCATCATGCCAAACATCTTGTAAGAATAGGACGACTGAGGATAAATTTGAGTGGGTTATTTTGAGATACCAAGTGGACCTCGTGATGCTGCAGGTAATGCCTCAAATTTTAAACTGAAAAGATTAATGCTAGGAAGCAATTCTCGATACTTAAATATCGAGTCTTTGCGTCAAGAATTGTTCGACTAAGATAATACATGTTTTTTTCATTCCCGGCATCATTCTTTTGTGCATAGAAGGAACCCGGTGATTTCTCTAAAGCTGTCACATAGAGAAAGAGCATATTTCCTTCAACATGTGGTATTAATACCGATGGGATCAATATATATTTCTTAAGGGTATCAAATTCCTCTTGGAAGTCTTTGGTTCATTGATATGTGACCCCTTTATTTATCAATTTGTTGAAGGGTAAACACTTTCCTGCCAAATTTTCTATGAAGCGCCGGATATAGGCCAGGTGTCCTTGAATTCCTCTCAATTTTTTCAAGTTTCTAGGAAGTGGCATACCAAGGATGGACTTAATCTTCTCGATATCAACTTTGATACCACGATGGCGTACAACAAAACCGATAAATTTTCCCAAGGTTACCCCAAAAGAGCATTTAAAGGGGTTCATCTTCAAATTATGTTTCCAAATCTTACTGAATATGGTCTCCAAATCAGCCAAGTGATTAGAACGTTGTCTAGATTTACCCACCAGATCATCTACATAGAATTCAATGAATTTAACCAAGAAGGGTTTAAAAATATGGTGCATTGTATGTTGATATGTTGCACCAGCATTCTTCAAGACAAAGGGAATTAACCGATAGAAAAATATACCTTGAGGGGATCTAAAATCTATATATTCCTCGTCTTCTAGGTCTATTAGAATTTGGTTATACCCATAGTATCCATTCATGAAGGAGAGAGCTTCGTAGTTAGGTTTTTCATCAATCAAATATTCTGTGATTGGAACCAAAAATTCATCCTTAGGATAATGCTTGTTAAGATATTTGAAATAAATTAAAAATATGATCTTCCCATTCTTCTTTTTCATGGGGACAATGTTATCCATCCATTTTGAATATTTTACCTCTCTAATAAAGTTATCTTTGATAAGATTTTCGACTTCAACTTCAATTTTAGAAGTGTGATTTAGGTGTATTCTTCTTACTGGCTGCTTAAATCCCCGATACTTTTTTGGAAAACCCAAATGATGAGTGGAAACATTGAGATCAAGTTCTGGAATTTTGGTATAGTTCCAAGAAAATAGATCTCAGTGTTGATTTAGAAATGATGTGTAAACCTCTTGATCTTCAGATGTCATGGTTGCACTAATTAGAGTAGGGTGTGGATCTTCTTCTGTACCCGGATTTATTTCTCTAAGATCATCCACAGTGGTAGAGACACCTTATTAAAATGATGGAGGGGCATCCTTAAGATCTTATTCTTCTTCCTCGTGTTTCATTTATTCTGTTTCTACTTGCAGAGTAGGTGATGAAGCAAAACTTTCAGAGTTAGGGTAGGAGTCAATATTTTTATATCCTGAAGAAGAGGCAACCATTTCTACCCATACTAATGATGAGGGGTCTTTATGGAGAATTAAAGTGACAATGAAAGGTTGGGAATCAACGTCCTTGTCTTTATATACTAATGTGAAAACTTCTTCTAGTCTGGTTGATTAAGCAAAGACTTGTTGAAGTTCGGCGGATGAAATGAAGACATATTCATTCAAACATTCACAACTTCTTGGTAGATCAACCATTTCTCTCATTATGTTAGGTTTTATTGTCACAACTGACATTATAAAATTCACGAGAGAGTCTTCCTTCCTCGTCGGTGGCGATTCCCTAGCCCGAAGATGCATGCGGCTACAGCCCCCTCCTCCTCTCCAGGGGGAGGGGGTGCATCTTCTTTCCTCGACGGCTCTCCCTTTCACCCCTTTCACCAACCAAAATCATCTCCCTCCCTTCACGTCGAACCATCTTTTCCCTAAGGTCCCCGACCTTCATGAAGGATATCCCCAGCTTGCGATTTCCTCACAGGAGTTCAATGTAGCATCGAATCTTTACAGATCGAATCTGGTCGCTCGCTTCAGGGGTCACCATTTTGTCTCTGAAGCATGGGGTCTTCAAAACCAGGCGGTGGTGGGTCTTCTTGATCATCTCCAACTGATGATTCGATTCTCATCGGAGGAAGATTTGGTTGTCGCCTGGTCCAGCACTCCTCGGGTCTTCACTGGATGCGGCTTCTTCCTCATGCGATGGTATTTCGATCTCAACATGAATCGCGGCCCGCCTTCAGCTGCAGTGTGGGTAAGATTTCTTGATCTTCCTCTACCCTTCCAAAATCCTTCCATTATTTTCATGCTCGAAAACTTGGTTGGAAGATTTCTATGTTCGGATCAGCGTACCTCTGTGATCTGTCATCCAATTTTGCCCCGCGCTTATGTTGAGGTCGATGTCTCTAAACCACCATCAGAGTGGCTGTGGATCTCGATCGGAGAGGAGTTCAGATGGAAGCAGAGAGTGGTGTTTGAAGCATGGCCTGCTTTTTGATCGGGATGCATCAAATTCGGCCATTTCACATCTGAGTGTAGTCGTGCGAACCGGGATCGGATTTCAGCGGTGTAAGCAGATGTAACTTTTGACCATCAGTTGCAGGATAGTGTAGGATTGGGCGTGCAAGAAGATGTGCATAGGGAAGTTCCATTACAGCTTAATCTAGTTAGGAATCATGATTCTCTAGCAGCGGGATCCAGTAACGGGGAGGCTCAGAATCAGGAAAATCCCTTGATTTCCGCAGGGGATGTGAAGAAGGGGAGGCCAGAGGAGGTTGGACCACGGGTTGAGGAAATCTTTGCCCAGTTGAAGCAGGACTTGGGAATTTGTAGAGTTGAAAAGGAGCTTCTCTTAGTAGTGGCCTCGGTGGACCCAATAGCTACTCTCGAGGATGGTGCGATGAGATTAGCTAGGAGAGAGGTACATAGTTTCGGTGGATCTCAAAACAGAGGCTGGGAGGAAAATAATTACCAGCAGCAGTATATGGGCCGAGGGTATGTGCAATTCAATGAATCAGAATCAATGCAGGAGAAGCCTTATTTGTTGGCTGCAACATCTCATGAGGGTCAAAGGAAGTCTGTTGATGTGAATATTTTGAGGGAATTAGACCCAAACACTCTCAGTCATCCGAAGGCTGGGTATGGGGAGAGGATAACTAGCTGGGAGAATAATGCAGGCAAAGGGAAATCTCAAATTAAGCAGAGGCCCCTTGTATTTGACCCGTAGTTAAATCTTGGGAACCGCTTTGATGGATTAGAAGACCAAGAACCTCCATGGAATGAGGAGGATTACTCGTCATGGGATGAAAGTAATAGTCTACCTTTAGTGGATAGCATGGACCGATGTCAAGGGAAAGGTCCTCACAGCCCTCACAGGAAGAAGGGGAAGAAAATTATTAAAGACTTAAAAAAATGTATAGTGGTTCAGGGGGAAAAGGAAAAGGGACACAAGGATTACTCTTACCTGCCAAAACATATGGAAACTTGATCGGCCAAGACAGGAAGGAACAAAGGAAAGATGGGAGAAGATGGGGAGTGCTTGCAACTAATTCTGCACTCCAAGGAAGACATGCTTGAGCAAGACTTACGACCCAATGTCTCAGAAGAGGAACTCAAGAGGATTTATGAACGAAGGTTTCAAGTTGATGCTACAAAGGCTCAAGAAGTCTGGATAGATAAGAAAGATAGAATTCTGGCCCGAGGCTTTAACCAGAGGAAAATCAACTCAGAGGAATTTATTCAGACAATGGAAAGGATGATCTCCCATCTTGAAGACCTCATCAGAGAAGATCCAAGTATCCAGGTTAGTTTGTTGCACTGGGAGCTTTATAGAATAGCTGGGTCAAGTAACATTAGTCTTTTGTTTAACCAGTTTGTGAGCTCTTTCAGCACGTAGTGGTAACTCTTTGTGAACTTCGGTTTCCCATTTTTCCTAAAAATGGTTTTAATAAAAAAATTAAACTTGGATGGGGTCTATCCTTTCAATTTGATTGATAGGCAACACGTAATCTGAATTCAGGTGTTTGAATGGGTTAGCTGGGATTTTTTCCAAACCATTCGGAGCATTGATTCTTATTCTATCTTTTTTCACAGACCTTGTTCCCTTTTTGTGATAGAATTATGACTCAATATAATGAGATTCACATGTTTTGAATGGATCCTTTTCACCATACAATGTCCCAATTTGACCATTGAATCAATACTTGAGACATTGGTGGTATGACAAAGTAACGGTCGCATGTTGATGTAACCAAGGCCTTCTAAGAAGAATTTTGAAAGCTATGCCTTGTCGGAAAACCTTGAAATATGAATTAGATACAAGATCCCCAAACTGAGTTCTGGGTGTAATCTCACATAGAGGTTCTTTTTCATTATTTTCATAACCTTACAACATCAGAGTGGAATGAGATAAGTTAGATTCAGTGAGACCCAATTGACGAAGTGTACGAATGGGAATAAGGTTGACTCCTGAGCCGTTATCAATAAAGGCTCATCGGATGTCTGTATCATTAACCCTTCCAGATAAATACAAGGGCCTGATGTGTCAATGTACAACATCATCCTCATCTTGATCTGTGAAAGATATAACTGCATGACATTCTGCAAGATCATTCTCTATAGGTAAACCTCAGCAGCAGCAACCTTGGTTTCAAACTATTTAGGACTTGAAAAAGCCCCAATAAGTTCTTATTGAAGATCTTTTGATAGATTCAAAGCATCCAGGATTGATAACTTGGCTGTTAATTAGGCTATTTGTTTCAAAACGTCATACTTTTGGTTCAAAGGCCTGCATTTTTCAGCATGGAGATGCGGTTTTACAGGTGCCTTGGAAGTTGATTCTCCTAATGTAGATGTACCATATGTCAGGGTAGAAGCTAAAAATACTTCTACTCTTGGTAGATTAGACGGATTAGGTTTATCTAACTATTAAGAGAGTGATGGTATAGCCTCTAATCAGTCTTCCAAGATAATCATGTCAAGTTTGATTCTGTCACATGTGGGAGAGTTCCTTTGTTATTAATGAGCTCGCTGAAGGGATCTCCTATGAGTTTCTACCACATAAATGGTTCGAGTAGGGATATGGTTAAAATAGTGGATTTTATCATATCCATGTCTTCCCCTATATACTTAACCTTGAATTCTTCCTCTAGTTCTCCAATCAGGTATAGATAATTTAGGTTCATAACCAGAATTATCATTTTCATAGAGGTCCGTTAAGTGGATAATGTTAATGAACATAAAGATCAATTTCTCATCTGATGAAGATTTTTCTTTCCAGGTCTTGTTATACCGTTTGGTGGGGCGGTGCCTGTGATTTCAAGACAGTTGGCATAAAATCTACCAAAGTCAAGGACAACTTTGGCCTTGATATGAGCTCATGTTCTCCTGATTTATCTTTATCCTTCTGACTATGTTGCTTCGTTGAGGCTTGGCCTTTGGAGAACTAATATTTTGATGAAGATGTATTTGTTATAGTGGAAGTGGATGGAGGCACAGTGGGTTGTTTCAACTGTCTTCATAGAATAGCATGAGTTTGGTTGATCATTTTCCTGACCATCCAAACATCATACTTCTGTGCATTTTTACTTTTGACTTCCTTTCATTTGCCTACTTCCTCTGGATTGGTAGCAATAACACATGCTACTTGGGCTGATGAACTTTTTCGTTTCACTTGTCCAGATTCTACCATTTTTTCAGGATATCTTTGAAAACAAATCACTCCTGAATGGGATTCCCCAACATTTGATGAAAGGGGAAATAATTTGGGATATCTTCATCTCCTTCTTTATTTGGTCTCTTCAGTCTTGGAAACTGAACTAAATTATTTTCCAAAGATGAAATTAAGTAACCGAGAACCTATTCATTCTAAAAAGAATAGACTTTGTTCTTTAATTCCTCAAACTATCTCTACCTTTGATATTTTTTATCATCTTGATAAGGCGATTGTTGTTGATGACGCTCGAGGGGTGGATCCTTACAGTATGATGAAGGTTTTGAAGTAGAATCAAGTATAGGTGCTTGTTTGAGTGTAACTATAGCATCCTCTTCTTTTCATGTTCTCCTTCCCATAGATGATGGGATTACACAAGACTTAGATTTGGTTTTTGTAATGTAATTATCCACTTTTTGGGAAATTTAAGTAAGGTCCTAAAACCCTCCTATGTATTTCATAGGGATTAGTGGTTTGCGTAAGTCATCATGCAGATTTTCCACACATATTGGCAGCAACTCTTCTTGAGGGAGTGATTGATTTAAGGAATATGTTAATCCTTTCCATCAAGCAATGAAATCTGAAACTCTTTCATTATCTATTTTTTTCAATTTGTAAGATCAAAAAATGTTGTCTTTGGTAGTGTTGAGCTGAATTGGAAAAGGAATTTCTGACAAAGGTCTTCCCATCTATTAATTGATCGAGACTGCAAACTTGTATACCGTACAAAGGCTAGCCCCTGTAGTGATTGCACAAAACATCTGATATTTACTGATTCTTTTTATTGAGGGGTCCCCATAATGGGATTATAATAAGAAACAAAATGTGTTAAGTGTTTCTTCGGATCTACGTAACCATTAAATATTGGAAATATGGTATTCACAAAGTTTGGTGGGGGTGGATCGGATCTACCCATTCGGGGTAAGCTTTCTTTTCTGGTTATACTGGTGTGTGACGTTCTTCCATAACTTCCAATCAAGTTGTTAATGCCTCAATTGTATTCATAAGCATTTAAGAAATATCTGGATGAGCTAGGACCTATATAGGTACCACATTTGGAGCTTGAACTGGCGTGATGACTGGAAAAACCGCTGGTGGTGGTGCTACTGGTATTTATCTTGGATAGCCCATGGGGACAGGCCTGTAAGGATATTTTTGATCATGTAATGGTTGTGTACCCAATGGAGGGGGTTTATTATTCAATCTATAGTTGCAACAAACCCTCTTTGTTGATGAGCTCCTATAGGATGTGAAAGATGAACATATGCTTGTGGAGCATGTCTAGTAGGAATGTTGCTTCGGAGTTACTCTACATTGAGTTTTTTCAACTCATTCATTTCCTCCTCTTGCTAGGAAAATATTACTTCAAGTGAAAGAGATTGACCTTCTCCAGTGGAAAAGTGAGACATGATCTGACCTTTACCTTTCCCCTTGTTAGATGCCTTTCGAAGGGGTGGGAGTTGGTTACTTGAGGGAATACCTAGATTCTAGGTAAGCCTCAGACTTTGAGTATGTGCACCTCCTTCATTTGATTTTGTGTGTACCGTATTATGAATAAGAACTTCATCCTCCGAATCTTATGAACTGGACTCATTTTCTATAGGATCTTCCATAATGGTATTAATGATATTCACCGACGCATAATGCATTGACAGTAGTTTGTCATTATATTTGAAAGATCATCTCCTTCTGTTCCCTCCATGAGATTGTGTTCTCTTATATAATGATTTCCCAGGAACTGTTTGATGGAAATTAACCTAAAGGTAATCCTTAGATAGTTTAGTTGTGCATTCACTTTGTGGATTCTTCCCTAATTAGGAGAAAACTAACTTTCACTGAGGAGGGGATTGTGGATGTGAAAAATTCCCCAGCCCTATAGGATAAGGTTGTTCTTGTTCTTCTTCTTCAAACTTTATAACTCTATTTGTTGAATTCGAAGGCTGAGTTAAAAAATCCCCCAGTCCTGCAGGCTGGGGTAGCTCATGAACAGTTATAGCTGATATTAGTGCAGCTGCTCTTCTGGTTTTATGAATTCTGATCTGAACATTGGTTGGGTGCATTATCTGAAAACTACCTAAATTGTCTATTTTGGAAGACCGTTGTGCTATTTTAGACATTTGCACAATCTGATGGCTGATATCCTCTAAGAGATAGGCCTTCTTAATGTTCTCAGATGCTTGATGAAAAATTATATTGACATATTTCTCTCTTTGGGCCTGATTTTGGTGAAAACCAATCGAGGCCTGTCCTCACTAAGCATTTCTTTGGTTATGAATAGAATTTCTTTGTTGTAGCCGGCCTGGGGAAATAACATTGCACGAGACCAATTTTGGCGGGCTTTTCTGATTTTGGAGCGTAGTGAAATCCAATGCTCCATGTGCACCCCATCCTCTGATATGAAAACCATATGGGGTTTCCAAAATCAATTGTCACAACTTCTTCAATTCATTGAAGCATGCACATTGAAGAGCTACTTATTGCTTCTCAACCTTTAGATGTCGGGAAACCTGGAGAGATGCCAAGTCAATTTGGTGTTATAACACTTATATTACCTTGACATGAATTTGATATTCATCATATGATAATACTTTGGATTTTAGATGATGAATATTCTTCCATATGTTGAGGTGGATATCATTAATGCAATCTTCTGCCATCAATTTTGGAATGTTGTATTGAGAGGTTGCTAAAGGCCAGAACATGATTGGTATTTCACCCTTAGCTAGTTTTTTTCTCATATTCAACATATCCTACTCATCTTTTACTATAGGTTTCTCAACTTGGTCTAACCAGAGTGGATTCTTATCAATTGTTTTATCACAAACAATGGAATCAGTTATTTTTTCCTCTGCCATATTAGATAAAAAATGACCCAAGGGAGGTTTGGAGAATGATCATCACCTTGGGATGTCTTCTGGTTGAGAAATTATTTCACCTATTAATAGAAAGACATACGACATGACTGGACTTATGTTGGCAAGTGCCTCGAGATAATAGGGTTTTCTCATCACTACATTGTCAATTGGAGAATTATCTTGACAATGAAAAACATTATTGCGGAGAGAACTTTCACAGCAAATTCCATCATGGGGAGGACCACCATGGTGGATTACAGCAAGGGATAAATCCTATTGCTCCTTGGTCTTCTGGACACATGGAGGGTTACCGCGGCTCTCATCCAGAAATAGGTTCTCTAAATTGACTGAATTTTCATGAAGTAAGCTTTCATGATTAAGTGTCTGATGGGGAACTTCATAATTACTTCTACTACTCCCATAATTTGGTAATAAGAGGGTAGGATATTGAGTTGCAATAGATAAATATCTGATGGATTCAAAAACTCCAATATTAAGAGGAACCATATCACATATTGACACTTAATTTCCAACTGTGTTTGGCGAGACTTCTTCTTAGATGCTCTTTTACACGTAGTTGGGGACACTTGCTGGGAGAAGTGGTTATCATGTTCAGGTGTATGTTCCTACCTTGTAGTGGTCATATGAATAGTCCAATTATCTCCAATTGGAAAGGGTGTATGTTCTTGATCTAGTTTTCCGTATGATATGGGGGAGTATGCCCCATAACCCTCCTAGATTGGAACAGAGGTGTGTGTCTACTCTGGGATGGCATGCTGATGAATCATCCTAGGTGTGGGGACAGAATTATGTGTATATCCCACTGGTACTGTTGAAGTTTCTATTATGATATTCTGGCAGGCTTCCAGAATATGGGTAGGAATTTGTGTATGCCCTTTCACCATTTCTAAAATGTGTTTGGTGACTTCAACGGTCAGATCGGGAATATATGTCCATTTCGTATCTGGAGTAAGTGTATGTACCTGCTTCTATCCTCCCTTTCCTATTAGTGGATACTGACAGTACTCATATGTGGGGGAAGAGAGATGAGTCTGCCCTGGGTTTGTCATCGGAGCTTTCTGACTGACTTCTCCGGGTGCTGCTAAATGAGACTGTTGGCAGGCTTGATGGATGCAGGCAGGTGTATATTCCTTCTTAAAAGTTTCCACCATATTTTATTAGCGAACATCCTTGAATGAATCCATACGAGTCTTCTAGATGGCTGATATTTTGTAAGTAGGTGTATGTGTCTGCTCACGGTGTTCCACCGAATTTGAATGACGGGATTGGTTGGGCGCTGCCAAATGAGTCTGTTAGCTGGCAGAATTAAGGCAGACGGGTGTGTGTGCCAGTTTTTTATTTGTCACCAAGTTGGGTGATGGACTTCTCTGGAGGGGGAAAAGGTAGGAACCTGCTCCCTGTTGGCTGGTTGTTGACCCCGGTTGGTCGTCTTCTGTTTCTAGGTTTGAAGAACCTAGACCGGACAACTGAAGGCAACACCCCCATCATGTTAGGGGTTCACTGTCGTACGATTCTGTTGGCGGTGATTTTTTGTGGGAGCCCTCAGGAAGGACTCATGTGTATTTGAATTGAGTCCACGAGTGACCTCCTGATCCACCTCTCTATAGAATGGGAGGGACTGGTTATTGTGTTCTGGGGATAAGGATCTGAAATGGTTGAAGACAGTGGTTGGCACCGTCTTCTTCTTGACCACTGATCATTGTTGACCGGACGATTGGGGGTTGTTCTTAACTTGGAGAGCATGTCGGGAAGACTCTAGGGTTGGGATAGTATCGTGTTAATGGTATTCCCAAACTAATGCATTTGAGACCTAGCATTGATGACGCTGAGTTGGTGATGACTTCCTTCCAGCATACAAAGATCCAGCTTGAGTAGCAGTTGGGGCATTCACTGATGCAAACTTGAAGGAAACCATTTGGAATGAAGGGAGTTCTGAGAAAATTTGGGAAATACAAACAATGAACTCCATTAAAGAAACAACTTTTAGATAGACACATGCATGATTGATTCCCTTTTCTAGACCTCCTTTATCAATTGATAGGGGCCTGATAAATGGGTAACACTATCAACTTGGTTAAGGATTCACATCGGGTTCACCATTTTTTGTTTCTCTCGGATCATGTGTTCTGATTAAGAATTACTACTTCTAGGTGGTTTCCATCAGATTTATTTATGGAACTGAAAACATCCAACGGTTCTATATCCAAAGGGACCTGATTTCCAAAGGCAGACGTTCGTTAGGTTTAGACCTACGATACTTAAGAACTCAAATTGGTTGAGAGGATGGGAGATCGGGTTCATCACACCGTTTTGGGGGGAATTATTTCCTACTTAGGGACTCTCTTATAAATTTAAGATATGTTCATGAATCCTTATTAATTTACCAAGTATAACATAGGTTTCCCTTGAAATTTGCAATCAATTATTAGCATGTGTGAAATTTAGAATCATCAGTATATATTTGAGGTTCTTCATTAATGGAGATATCCATATGTATTCAGGGTTCTCCATCAATGGTATCCTCTCATACTCTTTGGAGATTCTTTTAACTGTTATTACGATAATACTGGTTTTTAAGCCACTCAGTGGGGCACTATGGAATTTATTATCGTCCAAGGAGACGAAAGTTTGTTTTAATGTTGAGATCGTATCCATAAATGGGCTACCTACGTATCCTTGTGAAATGAATCAGAACCCTCATAGTTCAGTGCCGCTTAATGGGACACATCATACCTTTTAAGGTTGTGTGATAAGGACCTAACCATACAGTTTAATGTCATGTGGTAAGGACATCTAATTGGAAGGTTCTTAGTCAAAGTTTGGTGTGGGACTTATGCCTAAGCAGCCCAAGGAACTTGGAAAAGATATGAGTTTCCAAGTTTCATTAGACCATGTTGGTAATATAGCCCAAGAAGAACAGGGTTGATTTGGAGTGTTGGGTTTAAACCTTAGGGAGGCTTCCTACATATCCCAATTGGATGGGAATCAAAGCCCATGTAGTTCGGTAAGTCTCGTAGGGGTGTATGACCCTTTGAGAGAAATAAGTTAGGGCTTACTCCTAAATAGGATACCCTTGTAACAAGGTCCATGAGATATGTCTTAACTCATGGAGATTTAGGGGGGTTAATTCGGGGCTTACTCCTAAGGAGGATGCCCGAATTAAGGAAATTAGGGTTGGATTCCTGAAGAGGATATCGAGTGAGCATAGGCCCCTGGGTGAAGGCTTCCTATGTATCCTAATTATGATGGAAATCAGAGTTCTCGTAGTTCAAAAGGGGGTGGATTTTGTGGATGTTGTGATCATCAAAAATCTCTAATCTCACGTGAGTCATACTCCGTGTGAGAAACAAGAGGATGTGAAAGTTTCAACAAACCGCACACTTTCTCTTCCGCTGATGGAAGAGGGTGGGCCTACGACGAAAGAAGTCGAGGCAACAGTGGGCGAGGGCGCGGAGCAATGAACCTTTTAATGTAAAATGAAAGTGAAGATCATTAGATCCAGCCCAAAAGAATAGGGGCTTACTCCAGGAGGGATGCCCTTAGTGGATCCCAGGAGAGGAGGGAGACTTTTCTTTTGGATCCTCACTCTCCCTATTGGGAACCGGAGGCTTCGAATCTTAGAGATGAAAAGGGGAGAACAGAGTCTCATCCCCGGAATCCAAGATTGGGAACTTCCCAACACTATCTCTAAGGGATCCATGTGACTGTAGATATACAAACCTACAAACATCCCAAGGATTTTGACTCCCTTAGAAGACGAATGTGGGAAACCTTTGACTGTAGATATACAAACCCAAATGGGAGACACGCTGATGTGCATTTCTCAAAGGTTTGATAAGTCAGGAAGTTTTGGTGGAGGCTTCAACTTAGTCCCTTTCAGATAAGGGAACCAAGGAAGGAGATACCCTGCCATGGGTGGCTTTGAAGAGGGTTTACAAGGTGATATGCATAGGCCCTGGGTGCAGCTATACAGCGTAGCTCAACTGCATAGATGTGTCGCGTAGGTCCTAGCGATGACTGAAAAGTGCTTAACACAGGAGAACTGAGCCTATGCAAGCTTGAAAGAGGACTGCCAAGAAGACAACACTTGGGTGAGATTTAAATCTAAACACCCCGGGTCTCCTTTGGTGCCTTTGGAAGAGCCCCGCGCACGTCCTTAAGGAATAGGCCTTGCGTAGGTAGCTTCTTCATTATGGAAGAAGGGTCCTTACTCAGATGTTTTATGTTTCAAACTCTGAAAGGACTTCAAACTTGCTTATCTCATCTAATTCTCTCTTCTCTCGTGATTTAGAGAGCTACTTGAGAAAATTTGGGGGACCTGAACGAAAGATCTACGCAATGGGAGCTTCAAGAGTTCTTCCAATTTTTTCAGTCCTCAAATGGGGAGCCCAATGGTCCTATTTATAATCAGGGAAGGGGGTTGGTCGAAAGGAGTTTGTTGGCATAGGTCGGCCGCGTAACTCCTTTGCGTAGGTGTAAAGAAATTATATTGTCGCGTAATTCTTCTGTGTAGCTCTACAGCGTAGGTCTACCGCGTAGGAGCTGCGCACTGGGCTATTTGAGCAGAACGTGCGCTTGTTTTCTGGATGCGGAGGTATGCCGCGTAGGTCCCTCGCGTAGGTGCTCCGCGTAGGTTCCTTGCACTTTTTGTCTTTTACTTCCTTTAGCTTCTTCTTGATACTTTGAAATATCCAAAGGTCATCTTCATAATCCTTTTGTTTCTTAACGACTATCAACACACACACATACACTAACATATTGGCACACGCACATACACATTTATATTTCACACACACACAAATATTTACATAATTAGAATATAAACATAAATATATATTTGTTTATTAACACACATGTATTTATATATAAACATTTCTTGTATAAGTATATATATATATATATATTAATGCATTTTTATAAGGTAAATAAAATGGATAGTTTTTTATTTTAAATAAAGTGAATAATAAATATTTATTTCCATATGGTTTATAAATTTAAAAATACATTTTTATGTAAATATGTTAAAATATTTATTTGTGCAATTGATTTATTATATGTAAATAAATGCAAATATGTATGTATTTATTTATAGACTACACTATAATATGAAAAACAGTAAAATTTAAACACCAACATTCGTGACTGTAAGACCAGAGGATAAATTTAGTCTCCGATTTAAAAAGACAATAATACCCCCTCAAACAAGACTGAAATTACATTAAATGTTCAAAAAGTAAGATGCCCCGATAAAAAACTTCATTTTGAAAGCCTTCCAGACATTTTTTTTGACCACAAAAACGCTAAATGGGGTACTCTTCGGTCACCATGTCGTAGATTTTTTTTACAAACTTCAATTTGATATGTGGTAGAGCTCAAATGGACACCCGGATCAAAAGTTATGACCATTTGAAGTTCAATTCATGTTTTCAACTTATCTTAGATTGTTCATTAATTTATTGAATTTTTATGTCATCCAATTGTTATTAAATGACTAGTACTCGATAGTAATTATCAAATTATTAATTAATATTAATTATTAATTATTTTATAAGTCATTTTTCACTAAATATCTTATATATTAAGTGCAAATGCATATTTCATCTTATATAAATCATATTTAATAAAATATATTATATTTATATCAATATAAATATATTTATATATTAATATATGTTTTTTAATGGTATATTTTTTTATAAAATATATCTTTTATCAGCACTGAAATATGGATGATAAATGTTGCTCTTTATGAGGGCTAAAAAAACACTGATAAATGTGTTGCTTATCAGCGTTTAAAAAAGTGATGATAAATGGATGTTTTTATCAACATTTTTTTAACATTGATAAAGGTACCTTTTATCAGCACTTTTAGCTACCATTGATAAAGAATAGCAGTGAATTTCATGCGATCTGTAGCAGTGTGCGTAGGTTTAAGAAACTCACAAACACCCTTATGTAGGATAAGACTTGCCCTTACATGATGTATGAAAACCAAGACTTACCCTTACGTAAGTTTAAGAAAAATCATTTAACCTTTACACTGGATAAGACTTACCTTTACACAGTTGAAGAGAAAGGGAAGAGAAAGGGACTTACCTATACGTAGGCCTAAGTAAATCATCTACCATTACGCACAAGAATAATCTTCCCTCTACCTTTACATATAGTTTTAAAAACAAACATTACTCTTACGCAGAAGGCCGTATGTGAAGGTAAAAAAATAACTTTTAAAAAAAAGTTTAATTTCCACTTGTAAGAACTTATAAATAACTAAGATATGATTTTGTTATCATTTCCAAAATCACAAAAACACTTCTAAAAAATAATTGAAACACTTTAAAAACTTCTATCACAATACGCTATGATATAATGCAAAGAATGATAAAACCATGCAATGAAACCAAGCAGTTTCTGAAATATATGTTTGGGCATGCTAAACCCTTCCACGAAGGTACAAGAATCATCCTTAGCATGAAACAAATGACATTTATGAGATAAATGAAGTGTGTGCGTGTGTAAAAGTTGGACAGAATATGGGTTGTTATTGAGGTTGCGAGTTTTAGCTGTTAATCGCCCTAAACTTTATCTCGGTGCATTGGTCAATGTGATCAATGCACATGAATAAGCATTCCCCGTTTACTAGAATGCAAATCTTATAAGCGTAGATACACATACAGGATCAAAAGGACTCAAACACTACAAGAAAGGGCATTCAGCTCCTTTACAACAGAGAGATTTCTCATTCCTTCCCAATCTTCACATCCCATAAGAATACAACAATAGAAATACAATGCCCTTTTAAAAAACAACAAACAATACCCTAACAACGCAAAGGCCTACATTCCATCCTTAGTGTTGGAATGATCCTTCGAGATCAGAGCTCAACAGATGGCCACCATCCCCGCCTCTCGGCAGCAGCTGCTGCTTCCGTGTTTTCTTGTTCTTGGCTTTCTTGGCCTTCATCCGGCGTTTCTTCTCATTGGCATCGACCCAGGAATAGCCAGATGGGATGTGGAACGGATCAACATCATCCCTGTAGCAGTGGCTGTCGCTGTCACTGGATTGCCCGCCACGGCTCCCTCGCATCCACGAAATCCAGGATGTTGAGGCCTCCGGCAACTTTGTTTTCGCATCTTGGAAGTGTTCGGGGCTTGAGAGAGGGGTCGAGAACTCCTCCATCGTTCTTTGAAGCTCTTCGAACTTCGTGAATGTTACCAGAACTCGAACGGTAGGGACTATTGGAATGGCCACCTTCAAAAGGAAGTGATGTGGGTTAGTTAGAAGAGTAAGGCCCCATCAGGCTGTCTAAGCTTGAAAGCTAAGGAAAGATGGCTTTTTCCTTTTACCTTTGGCTGCTTGAAGAGTTGAACGACATCGATTTTATTAGAATTATGTTACTTTCAAGAAAAACAAACAAAAAAATATGAATTGAGATGAGCAAAGGATCGGGGTTGATGAAAACTAAGCATTTTAAAGCACCCTGGTCATCAAATCATACAGCCAGGTAACATAAATCCTGAGTGAAAATCAAAAAAAAAATAAAGGAAAAAAATATTCTAAAGGCTTCCAATGCAGATGAAATTTAAGTTAGGAAGGCTTGTTTTCTGGAGTTGATGAACAATCACATTACTGCATGGTAACTTACATGCAAATGGACAAATGAGAGCATTTGGGATACTTCCACAAACTTCAAAAACATTAATAGAAAAATATTTGAAAGCAATAAGATCTAAAGGATGTCAAACAATGCATTTTAGTAAAAATTGTTCAATAAAAGAAAATCTGCAATTAACACTCGGTTTTTGAAGAGACCGAAAATGATTTCGAGGAATAATTGAAACCAAATCTGCATGCTCATGATAATTTAACTAAACTAAAAATCCCTGATATGTTGTGTATATCACGTCTAGTTAGGACAGCTACCCAACCCACCCGTGCCCTACAACCCCCCCCCCCCCCCCCCACTCCCTCCCTCTTTCTGATGTGAGAAAGAGAGCTGTGTTGTATAAATATTAAAATTTCCTATAAAATATTCTAGGCATTCCTGAAAGAAAATGCAACATGAACAAGTACAGCTCCAAAAAGAAGAGAAAAGCTACCAAACAACACAACTGATGCCCAATCAAAGGAACATGTAATTTTTTTTAGCCTACTCAAGTTATAAAATTAATGAATTGGAGGCTTCAAAAACTCAGCCCACTGATAGACAAGATTCTGGGAGTGAATAAAACAATGAATTAGGGCGTATAGAACCAGCATTAACAAGATATGTGTGTGGAGCCATGCAGTGAAAATCAAACCGAAGACACACAATTCAAAATATTAATATTAGGTTCATGCACCGGAATTATGAGCATAAAAGGTCAAGCAAGCTACAGATAATAAAGTGGAAATCAATTTTTATATTGTTGGAATATTTATTAATAAACAATGCGGAATAACCCAAGAAAATCAAATTGCTAAACAAACTGATACAAGAAAAAAATGAAAAGGCAAGTGTCGCAGTAAAATACGGCATGAGAAACAGATGTTAATTACCTTGACAGGAAATGTGCCGGGGGGTAATTTGGTTTTCAATAGCTCCCTGAGCCTCCTAACAGCTTTAACCTTGTTGGCTAAGATGTCAAGTAAAGGCAATAGCTCGTCAGTCTTCAAAGGAAAGTCAGGTGTCAACCAGAGATTAGGCCTCAAACCCTTCTTGTATTCGCTTTCACGTTTGGAATCATTAGAAGCCCCCTTCTTTTTATTTTTGCTAATTTTATCTTTTCCCTTCTTAGGGTCGCTCCCATCATCCCTAGAACTATCATTTGCTCTGTGATTGCCTACTTCCGAGCTTAACTTTGACAACTTCAAAGTCTTTGGATTCTCGAAATCTTCACCATTCTTGGATCCCTTCTTTTTCCAACCAAACCAGCTCTTTTTGTCCTTCATCACACCATTTGAATCACAAGTTTCAAAAGACCCCACAGAGCCATTTTCTTCCGAGTCATGTGCCCCATGCTCATCATCCTCGCCAAGATAATCTGAACTCCCTGCATGAAGAGCAGAATCCAACTGCAACCTTTCCTCGGCAGTCAAAAGATCAGCATAATCATCATTATTTTCACTGTTACCTATCCTTTCATCACCATCAGCAGAGAAAAGTTCTTCGTCAGTCATTGCACCAGGGACAGATCTTGACTTCACACTCACCATCACATGAAGCAAATCATATATCTTAGCCTTCCAGCTGCCAACCATTTCAGTCCTTTCTTGTCGCCTCCAGTTCATATGGGGAACGAGCTCAGCCTGGGTAACATCTATTCCTGGCCTGTACATGTTAGTCTTAGACATCAATGCCACTTCATGGGCAACTTCAGCCTCTGTAGGTTGTGAACCAGCCCCCTCTAAAGCATTTGTTATTTCTTTCTCTTTGTGAGAAAGAACAATCAGAGATCCATGAGGCAAAGATATCTTACCATCTTCGGAAGAGTAACCTTCGCCGAGGAAAAGAAAAGTTTGATCAGATCGCTGAATACGGAATCCATCAAACCCAGCAAGAGTCATATCAGCACGAAGATTGGAACCACGTTTCCAAATGCGGTACGTATCTGACGGAGCAATACGACTAATAAACGGAATCACTGAGCTCTCAAAATGGAAAGTAATCTCCATGTAAAAATCACGGATACGTGATGCAGAGGCAACAATACGAGGAAGACGACGACACCATTTGGCCCATGCAAGTGGCTGGTAGTGCCGTGCAATGATCATGGCAATGGATTCCTCTCGGGCACAAACTGCCTCTTGAAGTGCACTCCAACCATGCTCATTCTGAAGACTCCAGTCTGCACCAGCAGCCATTAAGTATTCAGCTGAGATAGGATCACGAAGGCGAACTGCAAGGTGAAGAGGAGTCTCCCGCCCAGGAACATCTCGACGATCTATCACAGCAGCAATGGCATCTGCTAAAGCCTCGGCTTCAAGTGATTCGGCTTCTGTATTAACCTCACCAGCCTTTGAAAGTTGCGGCAATGTCGAGATGTGGTCTTTGAGAGCAGCATAATCCCGGCGTGCAACTGCCAAGTGCACGGGACTGTGGGCATATTTGGACCAGTCTTCCATAGATTCAGATTACCAAAAATCTACTTTCTCATTTCATGAGACAGTTCAAGCTAGATAGCTCAGACATCAGAGGTTCAGGCTGTGTCCCCATCCAAAAACATTCACTAATTTGACAATTTGGGTATTTAGATCTGCAAGTGAACATTACATTTAGGATTCTTCAAAGAATTTGCAACAATGGCATGGATTATCAAATAAACATCACCAAAAGACAAAAGCAAAAAAAAAACTAGAAAATCATATTTTAATTGGAAGGGCAATCAAGTTCACCCTGTCTACAGCACCTAAGGAAATATAGATCCACTGCAAGATACTACTGACAACATTAGAAACTCAAACATACATATTGCAGCAACAAAACAACAAAATAAAGGGCAAAAGAGTTGGAACCACGAGGAACTCCAAAGAGATTTTATTTTATAAACTCAAAATTGAAATAGTCGAATTAATATTTATTGAACCGATTCAAATAGAATAAATATATAAAAACGAAACGAAAAAACAGCATCCCGCATTTTTAAAATCTTCCACCACGGCTTGTCACTTTAATGATCCATCTCCCTGGGTTCTCTAGAATCTCAAGGGGGGATGCAACATTTTGAAACCAGGACGCCCTGCCTCTCCGTTTTCTCGCCCTAAACAACCACTCACTTCCCTACCCACCATACCAAACTGGAAAATACCTGAAAAGAACAAAATGACGCCCCCTGAATCTGAAGCAATCAACCGGGGTTGATCAGCGGACAGCACCGCAAAAGAAGAGGAGCCGGATGAGAGGGGCAAGATCGGTGAACGATTGTTATGATTTACCAGATGGGATCCGCAGCCTTCATCGACCCTGTACGGATCCCCCCATCAACGTGGCCCTGCTCTTCAGAGGTCGCACCGCCTCCTCCCTCCTCCCTCCTCCCTCTTCCCTCCCTCACGCTCTCAATCAACTTTATTTCTCCCTTCCCCCTTATCCCTTCGCTCCAATATCTCCCAAGACTGCTTTGCTCCTCCCTGCAATTCACGGCTGTCTTCTCAAAATCTTTCGCCGATTCAGATGGAGGAATCATAATGGCCAATGGCTTTCAACGTAAATTACCTTTCTGCCATTATACGGTTGATTTTAATACTGAATTCAAGATTGGAAATATTTTTTAAACAATGAAAAACACTTAATATTAAGAAACATCAAATATTGAACATACTATCGTTAGCATATAAATATTATTTTTTTATATATACATCAAATACTTTATATATATATATATTATATATGTGTGTGTTTTTCATAAAAAAAATCCATATTAAATTGAAACGTCATTAAAATAATAAAATAGGAAAAAAAATATTTTGAGCATGCGATCTGACCCGCATATTTTGAAGTCGGTACGCTTAAACCCACGAGCTTTTTTTTCGGATCCGTTTAAACTTATTTAAAATGTAGATCATTTTTTTTTTCTAATCCAGCCCACCTTGTAAATGTAGGGTGGCGAGTCTATCTTGCGAACTTGAGGCTCATCAAGCACCCACAGGTTCAACCCAAGTGCTCCAAACAAAAAATAATTTGAAAAGATGAATAATATCATAAAATGATAAAATAGAAATGTATTTAAGGTTACCATTATAATGATTTCATCATTAATTGTGTTTGATGGTCTATTTAGGCCATATGTTATCATGTAATTTGCATGGATACTCCATCAACTTCTTCTCATGGGGTGTGATGATTCATTGATTCATTTCATGGTACTCTCCTTATTGTCATAGTATGGTCACCCTTTATCTTCATCTTCATCTCATGGCGTATTCTTAATCAAGTCATAGATTAAGAATTTGCATCCATCAATATAATATATATTTATAGCATTCATTATTTGGTGTCATCAATTTCATGAAACCATGTTTATTTAATTGGATTTTAAAAAAAACTTTTAAAGAAATTTCAACATAAAAAATGAATGGAAAATGAGCACATCATTCAAAACTTTTATCCTGTAAACAATTATGATAGTCATTCAATAATATACATTAATTCTAGATTTTCATTCATAACATAACGTGTCATTAATAATGAAAACATTTCATTTATATTTTTTATTCCATTTTTATTATACAGTTCTCGAGTGGTGAGAAAATTAAGTGATATAATTATTTTAAAAAAGATTAAGAGTTTTTAATATCAATTAATGTATATCTATCTGCTTCATTATGTGTTTTTCACTTAAATTTTGTTTTTCTATAGCATGTGTTTTCATATTGATACCATTATTTATATTTATCATCCTTATCTTTTTTGATGATTTTTATCTTTAGAACTAAGTGGTCTTTCACTAGGGATGACTGTGGGTCATGATGAGAATTGATTCAATGGCGTTGAGTCAATTGCCCGTGGTGAAGAGTTGGGTTTGCAAAGCCCAACGGCGTGCGGAAAGATTGATAAGTCAAGAGACAATGGGACCCCATATCACTGCATTAAAGGCCTAATACATCTCACCTCATATGGATAGAGAAAGTGAGGCCATAATATCACTTATTGTAGCCCATATGTGACATCTTAAGTCCACGATAGATGTATTGCATCCCGCCTCTTTATCACATAAACTTTCATTACATTTTACAAAACCGAGGATCTTTAAGGTTTAGTGTCTTGGAAACCAGGAACTTTAAACATGAAAACATAAAACATTCTTCTAAAACACTTTAAAGGTTTCTCCTCATGTTCATCCTAGGTTCATTACTGCATCTCATAACCTGGGGACATACATCAAAAGAAAGGGTGAGCAGAAGGCCCAGTAAGGGAAACAAAAGAAACATTTTACATGTGAAATTGAGATACTTCAATAAGGTCATGAAAAGAATATTAAGGCATGAGAAAGAAATCATGAGGCATATCATAATAAAAATAACATTTTTCATAACTTGAAGATGTGGCTGCAACATTTAATATTGACAATCATGAACATATCACCAAGGTCCATCCCCAAGGTGTCATTTGAAAATTACCAAGGTTATTCACCAAGGTATCGTGAAAATTGTAATCTCTAGTGGTTACATCATTACCCAATGCATTGGAGCGCTATCAGGGCGCACCCTTAAATTTGCCTTTATTATCACGTGAGCCACATATATCATCATCAAACATTTCATAAATAACCCATATTGCATAAAATAAATGGGTTTCATTTCATAATCATAACGTTTTAAAAACTGCTTTAAAGACATGATCTTTACGTCACTTTAAACCCACAGAAGGGGAGAGCGGGTTTCATGTATGTAAATCCCAGAATTTAAAATAGAACATTTTGGTATATATGTGAATACCCCTGTAGAAATAAGAGCTTTGAGCATTCACTTTATAACATAAAATAATTTTGAGAAAAAGAGAGATGCATTTTGAGACGAAAATTCTGCAGCACAACGGCTACGTTACAGGGTTTTAGAAAACGTTGAAAAGAGAGGGGACATGAGTCAAACAATCATAAATGACCCATAAAAAGTAGAGGGACAGAATATAAGGGATTTAAGAACATGGTAATGAAATTTGAAAATATACCATATGAAATGAAGAACATGAAAGGAAGACAAAAAATAAGATTTCTCTTATGAAAATTCGACAGCCTAACAACGTTACATAAACTTCAACCCAAAATGAATTGATGATGTCAAATAGGGTATCTCATCATATGAACATAAAATATCAGTATGATAGATATAGAGATCATACCCCAACATAATAAAAAGGAACTTGCAATACTTGACATGGAATTAGAACTTTGAAAAGGAGAAGGGTAAAAAAATCCCTTAACAATTCGGCAGCCTAACGGCGTCACTTAAATTTCAAAAAAAAAATGAATTGATGAGATCAAATAGGGTCTCTCATCATATGAACATAAGAGTCCAATATGATAGATATAGAGATCATACCCCAACATAACAAAAAGTAACATGAAAGAATTGACATGAAAGTAGAACTTCAAAACGAGAAGGGTGAAGAACCACTTAAAAATTCGGCAGCCTAACGGCGCCACTTAAAACATCAAAATACTGAATTGAAGAGATCAAATAGGGTCTCTCATCATATGAAAATAAGAGTCCATTATGATAGATATAGAGATCATAACCCAACATAACAAAAAGGAACTTGAAAGAATTGACATGAAAGTAGAACTTCAAAACGAGAAGGGTGAAGAACCACTTAAAAATTTGGCAGCCTAACGACGCCACTTAAAACTTCAAAATACTGAATTGAAGAGATCAAATGGGGTCTCTCATCATATGATCATAAAATATCAGTATGATAAATTTAGAGATCATACCCCAACATAATAAAAAGGAACTTGAAATACTTTACATGATAATAGATCTTGAAAAATGAGAAGGGAGAAAGAATCCGTTACAAAAATTTCGGCAGCCTAACGACGCCACTTAAAACTTCATAAAATGAAATAATGAGAGTAAGAGGGTATCTCGCATTATATGAACATGAAAAGGGCAGTAAGAGGAGTATAAAATAACATCCTCCAACATAAGAACATGGAGCATAAAAGGAATGACATAAAAGAGATTACTTGAAATGAAAGAGAGAGGTCAGATCCCTTACCTTAAAACATAACTCTTAAAACTCAAAGGTTGGGACCTTGAGGGCTTGGGGGCACCATGGGAGGACTCCTTGGGAGGTAAAGAGACCAGAACTTCGTTGGGGAAGAGTGGGGAGTCGAATGGATGAGAGGATGGCTTGGTATTTATAGGGAAAGTGAGGGGACAAGGCATTAATGGCAAAGGGACACCTCATTAGTGGTTTTGGCAAAACCATGGGCTTGCCCATGGTATTTGCCCATGGTATTGGCCACTTGAGACACCTCATACCTTATCTCACTATTAATAATTCGAACATATTGATTACAAACTTAATACATCATTTAATGATGTCATTAAACACCCGTAACTTAAAAACTGTATTTTCACTATTCATCAGAAATTCAACTTTCTCAGAATAATCCCAAAATTTCACCTTAACCAAATATCAACGCTCTGATTACAAATATGAACTCCATTTTATAAAAATAATTTTATAAATATTTTTAATTTAATTTTTAAATAAAAACACTATTCACCGAAAATTCATTTTTTTCAGAAAAAACCCCAAAAATTACCATAGCATAATATCGGTGCTCTGAGTTCAAAAATGAAATCCGTTTTATAAAAATAATTATCTAAATATTTTTAATTAAATTTTTAATTAAAAAACATTATTCACCCGAAAAAACTAATACTTGAATAATAATTTATGAAACCGTTATTTAACCATTTTATTGAATCATATTACTTAATCAAGGTGCCTAGATTCTATTAATACTTTCTTTAAGTGAGATTACTAATCCATTTGGACACATTACTAATCCTAATCATAAAATCACTATTCATAATTTACTATTCATCAAAAATTAAGTTGATCTTATTAGACTCTAAATTTCGTACTGAACATAATTGTAGAAGACCATTTTTCGAAAATCATTACACATTTTTAATTATTTAAGGTTTACACAACCATTTTTAAAATATCCTTTTTCTAAAATTCATCAAAAATATGAATACTATATTTATCCGGTCATTTGAAAATTCATAAACTTCATCATAAGAAGAAATACCAATTTTTATTTAAAAGAAAGGATTACACAAGGTAGTTACGGTCTCCTTACATAGCCCCTTATCACACCAGCATATGACCTAAGTGTAAGGTGTGCTAAGGTGAGAGAATCTGAGGGAGGCTCGGCTAACATCGTACGAGTAGTAATTTCTATTAGTTTGAACTTCTCGCAAAGGCGATTTCGTTCTAGCTTCACACGATGAAGTTCGGCTTGGGTTTGGTCCAGAGCAAAGCCCAGTGGTGCTACCTCCTTCCTAAGTTCTGTTAGATGGGATTCGATCGGTCCAAGACTATTGGGTGAGGCCATCGAATCTTCTTTCTATAAATATGAACCAAGATTACTTGTATTTAGAGGCAATAATCAAAACGTTTAGTTTCCAGCGGTCATATTGACCAATGGTCATATAACCGTCTAAACCCAACTATCTCATTTTAATTATACTCATGTTATCAAATAAAACATTTTTGTTGAGTATAAAAAATAAAATAACACCTGAAATTAGGAAACAAGATTTATTCAAAATTTCGGGTCGTTACAATCTTCCCCCCTTAAGAAATTGCGTCCTCGCAATTTTTAAAAAATTGGGTTTTGAAATTTCTTTGAAAGTCCCACATCGGAAAAAGAGTCAGTAACACTATTACTTTAAAAGAAAGAAAATGAAGTACAAAGGCCACCCGAGTTTACTCATACTAGGATTCCATGTAGGAAACATGGACATGGAGGAGAAAACAAAGGGTCACATTCTAAAGGAGAGTGATAGAAAATATGATTAGGAGAAAGTTAACCATAAGAAAATCCCAAACTTATGATGTGTGTAAACAATCTTTGATTACCTAGTAGGAAACGTAAACCAACAACGTTTTTTTTACGTTCCTTTTCATAATTTTGAGGAATTCATTTACAACATAGAACAAAAACATAAGGAAATATATCTACCTTCATGTAGAGTTTCACCCTTTAATAAGTTTCTACCAAAACTAATCTTTTCTCCCAAACGACGAGCATTCAAAACTACTTGGTCTTATCAAAACACAAGAATCATCTTCTAGAGAATCACATAATCCACAAAAGATTGACTATCTATTTCTTCTATCTTTAAACATTATCCCAAAAACAGAAAGGGTAAGGTTAAACAACTCTTCAAAAAGGAAGAATCCCATAGGAATGGAAACTAATTTTAAATCTTCAATGTTCCATGGTAATACCCAAAGTTCATCATAGACCATCCCATAAATAACGGTCCTTAAAATTCCTAAAAATAAACCAAACTAAGATTGAAACCCAAATACAAGAAGGATTTGATAACATAGTCTTCCAAAATAAACTTCATTGTTCATCTCCAAACAACATCAACCACTCCTAACATCTTATAACAAAATTATCTAAACTAAACATATTTTACCCAAGATAGGTTAATCATTCCCATAAGTAACCTAAATTACTATAAGTCCACCATAAATTCATCGATTCTTCAAAATATAAGTCAACCTTACTCCTCAATGAAAATACCATAGTAATATATTTACCTCGATCATATAGGGTCCCCAAAATAGTGATCATATTCCAAAATAATAATCATTTTTTAACCCCCTAATCATCTCTGTCATATTAATACGACAATCGTCGCATTTCCTATCACATTGGTTTTTGGGACATGTTCTTCCATTTCCCGCCATTAACTAAGAAAAGAAACTATAATTAGGGGCTTATTTACTTAGCTAATAATCATGAAAAGGAAACTTTAAGCATAAAAGTATAAACATGTAGAATAAAAGTATATCCTAACTTGTGATCCCCTAGGTTCCAATCTAGGTTATCCATGATTATATATTCTTATGTGAATATTTATTTTGTTTTATCCTTGTTCCTTTAATAATGGTTCATACTAAGCTTATGAATTTACCAAAGCATATCCCCCGGGAGTGTCGTAACCAAGAGTGCAGCAAGGACCATTGTCGTGTACCAGTTCCCGTTCGAGTCTAGCTCAAAGCGGTGTTTTCAGGTTTTACCCCTATGTACATCTGTGCCAGAGCCACCTCTACCTGCTCATATCCAGACAGGGATGTATTTGCTTGGAAACTCCTTACTCAATACTCACCAAAATACCAGGAAGATTTCCTATATTTAAACTTTTCTATAGGGTTCTTCCTAGATTTTTCATATCCTAATTTCCACAAATAACTAAACCATCCTTTGATACCAACTATTGCATCCCGCCTCTTTATCACATAAAATTTCATTACATTTTACAAAACTGAGGATCTTTAAGGTTTAATGTCTTGGAAACCAGGAACTTTAAACATGAAAACATAAAACATTCTTCTAAAACACTTGAAAGGCTTCTCCTCATGTTCATCCTAGGTTCATTACTGCATCTCATAACCTGGGGACATACAACAAAAGAAAGGGTGAGCAGAAGGCCCAGTAAGGGAAACAAGAGAAACATTTTACATGTGAACTTGAGATACTTCAATAAGGTCATGAAAAGAACATTAAGGCTTGAGAAAGAAATCATGAGACATATCATAATAAAAATAACATTTTTCATAACTTGAAGATGTGGATGCAACATTTAATATTGACAATAATGAACATATCACCAAGGTCCATCCCCAAGGTATCATTTGAAATTTACCAAGGTTATTCACCAAGGTATCGTGAAAATTGTAATCTCTAGTGGTTACATCATTACCCAATGCATTGGAGCGCTATCAGGGCGCACCCTTAAATTTGACTTTATTATCATGTGAGCCACATATATCATCATCAAACATTTCATAAATAAACCATATTGCATAAAATAAATGGGTTTCATTTCATAATCATAACGTTTTAAAAACTGCTTTAAAGACATGATCTTTACGTCACTTTAAACCCACGGAAGGGGAGAGCGGGTTTCATGTATGTAAATCCCAGAATTTAAAATAGAACATTTCGGTATATATGTGAATACCCCTGTAGAAATAAGATCTTTGAGCATTCACTTTATAACATAAAATAATTTTGAGAAAAAGAGAGAGGCATTTTGAGACGAAAATTCTGCAGCACAACGGCTACGTTACAGGGTTTTAGAAAACGTTGAAAAGAGAGGGGACATGAGTCAAACAATCATAAATTACCCATAAAAAGTAGAGGGACAGAATATAAGGGATTTAAGAACATGGTAATGAAATTTGAAAATATACCATATGAAATGAAGAACATGAAAGGAAGACAAAAAATAAGATTTCTCTTATGAAAATTCGGCAGCCTAACAGCGTTACATAAACTTCAACCCAAAATGAATTGATGATGTCAAATAGGGTATCTCATCATATAAACATAAAATATCAGTATGATAGATATATATATCATACCCCAACATAATAAAAAGGAACTTGCAATACTTGACATGTAATTAGAACTTTGAAAAGGAGAAGGGTAAAAAAATCCCTTAACAATTCAGCAGCCTAACGACGTCACTTAAACTTCAAAAAAAATGAATTGATGAGATCAAATAGGGTCTCTAATCATATGAACATAAGAGTCCAGTATGATAGATATAGATATCATACCCCAACATAACAAAAAGGAACATGAAAGAATTGACATGAAAGTAGAACTTCAAAACGAGAAGGGTGAAGAACCACTTAAAAATTCGGCAGCCTAACGACGCCACTTAAAACATCAAAATACTGAATTGAAGAGATCAAATAGGGTCTCTCATCATATGAACATAAGAGTCCAGTATGATAGATATAGAGATCATACCCCAACATAACAAAAAGGAACTTGAAAGAATTGACATGAAAGTAGAACTTCAAAACGAGAAGGGTGAAGAACCACTTAAAAATTTGGCAGCCTAACGGCGCCACTTAAAACTTCAAAATACTGAATTGAAGAGATCAAATGGGGTATCTCATCATATTATCATAAAATATCAGTATGATAAATTTAGATATCATACCCCAACATAATAAAAAGGAACTTGAAATACTTTACATGATAATAGATCTTGAAAAATGAGAAGGGAGAAAGAATCTGTTACAAAAATTTCGGCAGCCTAACGGCGCCACTTAAAACTTCATAAAACGAAATAATGAGAGTAAGAGGGGATCTATCATTATATGAACATGAAAAGGTCAGTAAGAGGAGTATTATAGAACATCCTACAACATAAGAACATGGAGCATAAAAGGAATGACATAAAAGAGATTACTTGAAATGAAAGAGAGAGGTCAGATCCCTTACCTTAAAACATAACTCTTAAAACTCAAAGGTTGGGACCTTGAGGGCTTGGGGGAACCATGGGAGGACTCCTTGGGAGGTAAAGAGACCAGAACTTCATTGGGGAAGAGTGGGGAGTCGAATGGATGAGAGGATGGCTTGGTATTTATAGGGAAAGTGAGGGGACAAGGCATTAATGGCAAAGGGACACCTCATTAGTGGTTTTGGCAAAACCATGGGCTTGCCCATGGTATTTGCCCATGGTATTAGCCACTTGGGACACCTCATACCTTATCTCACTATTAATAATTCGGAAATATTGATTACAAACTTAATACATCATTTAATGATGTCATTAAACACCCGTAACTTAAAAACTGTATTTTCACTATTCATCGAAAATTCAACTTTCTCAGAATAATCCCAAAATTTCACCTTAACCAAATATCAAAGCTCTGATTACAAATATGAACTCCATTTTATTAAAATAATTTTCTAAATATTTTTAATTTAATTTTTAAATAAAAACACTATTCACCGAAAATTCATTTTTTTCAGAAAAAAACCCCAAAAATTACCATAGCATAATATCGGTGCTCTGAGTTCAAAAATTAAATCCGTTTTATAAAAATAATTATCTAAATATTTTTAATTAAATTTTTAATTAAAAAACACTATTCACCCGAAAAAACTAATACTTGAATAATAATTTATGAAACCGTTATTTAACCATTTTATTGAATCATATTACTTAATTAAGGTGCCTAGATTCTATTAATACTTTCTTTAAGTGAGATTACTAATCCATTTGGACACATTACTAATCCTAATCATAAAATCACTATTCATAATTTACTATTCATCAAAAATTAAGTTGATCTTATTAGACTCTAAATTTCGTACTGAACATAATTGTAGAAGACCATTTTTCGAAAATCATTACACATTTTTAATTATTTAAGGTTTACACAACCATTTTTAAAATATCCTTTTTCTAAAATTCAACAAAAATATGCATACTATATTTATCCGGTCATTTGAAAATTCATAAACTTCATCATAAGAAGAAATCCCAATTTTTATTTAAAACAAAGGATTACACAAGGCAGTTACGATCTCCTTACATAGCCCCTTATCACACCAGCATATGACCTAAGTGTAAGGTGTGCTAAGGTGAGAGAATCTGAGGGAGGCTCAGCTAACATCGTACGAGTAGTAATTTCTATTAGTTTGAACTTCTCGCAAAGGCGATTCCGTTCTAGCTTTACACGATGAAGTTCGGCTTGGGTTTGGTCCAGAGCAAAGCCCAGTGGTGCTAACTCCTTCCCAAGTTCTGTTAGATGGGCTTCGATCGGTCCAAGACTACTGGGTGAGGCCATCGAATCTTCTTTCTATAAATATTAACCAAGATTACTTGTATTTAGAGGCAATAATCAAAACGTTTAGTTTCCAGCGGTCATATTGACCAATGGTCATATAACCGTCTAAACCCAACTGTCTCATTTTAATTATACTCATGTTATCAAATAAAACATTTTTGTTGAGTATAAAAAATAAAATAACACATGAAATTAGGAAACAAGATTTATTCAAAATTTCGGGTCGTTACAAGATGGATCCATGGATTTGGAAGCCCAACCACATTAAAGAATCTCCAAATTCATCCATGGGGACAACAAAGTCAAATCCAATGAGAGATTTCAAATTCTCCCATATGTGACATATTTTCTCTATTATCCTTCTTGTATGGCCATATTATCCACCCTTTAAAAAACCATTTTTTTGAAATCCTTCAAAATTGACCGTTTATGTGTGAAAGATCTAAATATTATTCATAGAGTCAATTATCCATCCATTTTCATTTTGAGTTTTGTGTGAATTATATCCTTAAAAAAATCAAATTCTCCCAACTCATAGTTTTGTGCTTTTCAAAACTAAGTGCATCCTTTCTTTGAGAGATTTAAAAAAAAACATTGTGTCATTACTCATCGTACAACATCTTGTGATTTAAAACACTAAGTGAAAAACTTTTCAAGGAGATTTGATAAAAAGAGATTGGATACAATCACCTCTTCATCTCTGCATGATTTACGTTTTTAGCACATTCAAGTTACACACATCATTTTCTCCTTCATTTTACTTTATCACCATATTATATTTGGCTCATATAACTATTTTTTTATCTTACACAATTGGGGAGACCCCCATATATTATATCCATATATGCTTTTCCACCTTTTATCCATATTTCCACCTTTCTTTTCCATCATTTACCATTTTGTAACCCTTCTCTTCTCAAAATGGGTCGTGTTAAGCCATCCCCCTACACCATCTTAGTTGGGTAAGGATTGGCGGAATACGACTCCCCCCAACAAGTTAAAAATTTCATAAGTGCTTGGGATTCAATTTAAGTCCTAAGAGTGGGGAGGAAGTAAAAAATAATGCGTATCTTTGTTTAAGTGTGTGCATATCTTCAAGAGTGAGTGTATGTACATATTTGTGTGTGTGTGTGTGTGTGTTCTTACGTATGCACATGCATATCTTTGTGTGTGTGTACATATTTGTGTGTGTGTGTGTACTTATGTGTGTGTGTGTGTCATTGTGTTTGTGAGTGCATCTCTAGGTGTGTGTGTGTGTGTGTGCGTGCTTATAAGTCTGCGTGTGTGTGTACCTTTGTGTGCGTGAGAGCATGTGCATCTTTGGAAGTGTGAGTGTGTATCCTTGCATGTGTGTGTGTGTCTTCATGGGTGTGTGTGTGTGTGTCTTCATGGTTGTGTGTCGGCAACAGTGAGTCGAGGGCGTCGGTGTCGATGAGTCAAAGGTGTCGGTGTTTGTGAGTGAAAGGCGTTAGTGTCGGTAGGTCGAGGGTGTTGGTAGGTCAGGACGTCGGTAGGTCAGGGTGTCAGTAGGTCGAGGGCGTCGGTAGGTCAGGACGTCGGTAGGTCAGGGTGTCGGTAGGTCGAGGGCGTCGGTAGGTCAGGACATCGGTAGGTCAGGGCATCGGTAGGTCAAGGCGTTGGTGAGTTAGGGGCGTCGACGTCGGTAGGTCATCGCGTCGGTAGCTCACCCATCGGTGGCTCATCGTCGGTGACTCACCCATCGGTGAATCATTTCCAGTTTTCCAGTTTTTCCCAGTTTTTTCAGTTTCACCCCTGTTACGTGTTTATCTCCGTGAAATGGTAACCTATCAACTCACAACAGTGCATTGGGCTGTCTCCACCGTTTCTGAGGAGAATTATTAAATTCCCCGTATCTCGTAACGTTCCACCAACCTTGTAACCACCAAATCACGATCCGATTTTCAATTACTTTGAAACCGTCTCCCTGATTTTTAGTATCTTGCCCTTTCATAAACATATATCTCTTATTTCCTTCTTCCGTTTCGTTTCTCGTGGTGCACCTAGAGCCTTCCTCATTAGACGAGTCGTGCGCCTGTTCCAGATCTCTCCTGCTCAGTTTTCTTGAAGATCTTTCCGGTGATTCACATGATCCTCTGTTCTTGGCACGAGAAGGAACTTCGATCCTTTGATCATCTAAGTAGGGATTTATTTTGCTTCCCTTTAATTGTGCATCATGCGAGGAACAACTGAGAACTTTCTTAAAAACAAGAAATAGATAAAAACTGGATTTGATCAAAAGATAACACATGTAAATAATATAACGGGAAGAGAGTAGTTTGATGTTGATCGCTTGTTTTATTTGTTATCTTTGATTATATTATGGTTACCATGGTTATACGCCTTTTGAAAATCATGGCCATTGGTGGTATTTGTTTGCGCACAAGTGATGTTATGTTTTGTTGAGATGCTTGAACAATGATTGCAACATTAAATCTGCTTAATCACGAATACTTGGTTAAATAAATGAATGCCCTAGAATCAAGCCTATTCTGTGATCACCTCGGTTATGATTAAGTGGAATTAAAGAACCCCTACTGGTTAAATCTGAATGTATATGCATCCTGTTGATAGGTGTGGTTGAGTGCTATGTTTTGTTGAGTTGTGTAACCTTGTGTGAGTTGTGTGTTGTTGTTGTTGGGAGCACGGTTGTAGGTAAAAGGTTGGACAGAGGAGTTGGTTCTGTGAGAAGGGTGTGTTATGAGTATACAATGGGATTGTGGGTTAATGGTAGTTATAGTAGGATTTGCGTGTGGGGTGGTACAGAGAAGGTGTGATAGAATCTCAGTTCGAGAGATTGATTTATTGTGGAATGGATGAACTTATAGGAAGCTTAACTTCCTTTTATTGTGTTATGGTCGCAAAGTGATGTCGGGTCGTGGGACTGTGGTGTGGTTATGAACTCATTATGAAGTGGGACTGTATTAGGGAATTGTTTGGGTAGTGGGGCTGTAGGGATGGGTTGCGAGAGAAGGATTGTGCGGTATAATTTTGAAGAATGATTGTTGGAAAAGGCTGAAAAGGTGTCTAGGAAGATTGGGGGGTTTGTACAGTGGAACTAGAGGTATGGTTTTTCTTGTTGTTTTGATATATTAGTGGTTGGTAGTTGCTCGATAGTACTGGAATAGATTACAGTGAACCCCTTACTTAATAAATGGAAAGTGGTTAAATAAAAAGCTGTTAGGCTTTTGTTTTATTGTGGCTGGTTGTGCATAGGGGTAGCACCAAAGGTGGTTTGTGTGGGCTGGTTTCTTGTTGGAAACCCATAGGTTGGACTGAGTTTTTGTTTACTTATATATATATATATATATTAGTGTCTTGTGATTTCTATATGCACCTCACCCTTGTTGAGCACTATGTGCCAAACACCTCCATTTCATGGGGGAGGGCATCTTTCCCAACATCTTGGTGGGAGGATGGATGGTTGGTTATTGACTTTCTCCCTCGCACCTCTTTCAGGTTCTTACAGCTCAAGTGTATTTGGGTAGGCTGTAATGGATTGAGGCTTACCATAGTCCAAGATTATTCGGGCGAGGGTTTGTTGTAGATGAGAGGCCTAGGTGTTTTCAGGCCATGTTTGTTTTCCCAAGTGTATTCGGGTGAGGCCCAGGTGTCTTCAGGCGAGTGGTGTGGTTGTTTTGGCCCAAGTGTCTGCGAGTGGGATTGCATGTGGTTGAGGCCCAAGTGTGTGCGGGCGGGTTGTGGCAGTGAGACTACATATGCGAAGAGTGGTAGCGTCAAGACATTAGCCATTAGAGACAAGCAGTCAACCAGTGGGAAAGTGGTGCAGGATACCCAAATATTGATGTGCATATACTATTACTTTACTTGACTTGCATTATTTGGTGAGTGTGCCTTGGTGAGGATGGGTTGGTTAGTATTCCTTGGTAGGTGCTTTGAGGTTCTACTATTTTCTCACAGGGGAATTAGTATGTCCCCCCACTTGTGCACGATTAGCTTTAGTTTCCCTACTGAGTATACTTGTATGCTCACCGTACATATATAAAACTGTTTTCAGGTTTTCAGGAGGACTCAGAGGACTGTGTTGGACTTTACTAGCTTGGGTGTCAGGATTTTTTTCTATTGATTCTTAGACTCTTTTATTTTGGTACTTTACTTTTGATTTTTCACTGTACCTTGTATCAACTTCACTTTTGAACATGCATGTGGGAATGGATTTTGACTTTACTTTTACTTTTAGTATTTGGAGTTGTCTGGGATTTACTATCTCATCTCTTGATCTCGTTCTATAAAAAAAGGGTAACGCCTTCCATCTTTGTGAGATTCTATACCCTTGGTTCTATTCATCACTTCGAGATCCATTAAAGGTAGGACTTGGAGGTCATTATCTCTCCTTTATCTTGAAGAAGGAAGGGTATGGCAGTTTTTGTTCCTTCCCTCATCTTGAAGAAGGAGGGTCGTGAAAAAATGGTATCAGAGGTAGAGGTTTTGTTTTTGGGAGTTTGGGAGATAGGATGAAGTTCAGAGTTAGGCACAGTGATGATTACATAGGATGATAGGGAAACGGTGTTAGACAATCTTGGTGCGTGAGATAGGCCAGGGAAGACTGGCTAGGACATGAGATTTTAGGGCCCCCCGTGATCCGATGCAAGGAATCTGGGCCTACTGAACGACCAAGTGAGGCTAAACTGATTGTAGGGTAGAGACCCTAGGAAAGGTACATTCATCATAATGACTTTTTTTCTTGTGTTTCTTGGGTGTTTTGGGAATTTTTAAAAAAAAGTGAAGAGTTAAAACAAAATTTAAAAGAATTTTCCACACTACTCGGGCTTAGGAGTTCCTTGTTTCCCCATTTTCAGCTATGGCACCCGAACGTCGTCCCTATGTGGTATGAGCAGTTGAGGGCTGACAGGTTAAACTGGTTGATCAACAGAGGGCCGATCGAGAGGAAGAGGATGACTAGTGGTAGAAGATGCTTCGTGCCTTCCAACGGCAGACTCTGGGGAAGTACGAGGGCAGTGTCTCAGATATAAAAACTGAAGGTTGGATCGAGGAGCTGGTGATCACTTTCAGTTTGATCCGGTATTCAACAGAGTACTGGGTTTCTCTGGAAGTGAGCTAAATATGAGGAGTAGAGAGTCAGTGGTGTACTCTTTACCTCAATGAGAGGAAGGAAACTGAGGTTTCATGGGCTGACTTTGAGAGGGAGTTTTGGGAAGAATTCCTTTCTTCCATGATGAAGGCTGAGAAGAGGCAGGAGCTAGTCTCCCTCCAGCATGGGAGTATGTCAGTAAGGGAACTGAGGATCAAGTTCAAAGATCTCTTGTACTTTGCACTGGATCTCTTCTCAGATGAGGATTCCTGAGAGAGATTCTTAAAGGAGGCACTCCGAACTTATCTTCAGTATGTTGTTACTCCTTTCACTCTACCGACGTACCTAGAGGTTTAGAATAAGGCCAATGTGGTGTAAAGGATGCACTCGCTGGGAGGTGTGCCATGAGAGGGGAGCCTGCCGAGTTTGTTAAAGGGAAAATCTATCAACAATAGGTCTCCGCGTCAGGGCCTTCCAGGTTTCGTCCAACGGGAAGTAGGCCTTAGTAGTTCCAGTTCTGATCTCCAGGTCCTCGCCCTTTCCTCATGGGCCCGGGGCTAAGGTGATTTATCTATGGAATCCATTGAAATCTTCAGAATCGGTGCCCATTTTGAGCGTCATATGGTGGGGGTGGGTAGGCTCAGTGCCCACCTCAGCAACAATAGTTGCCGATTATGACCTTCCAGCAGCAGGGGCAGCGAGATCCTGCTCCACCGAGGGTAGAAGGTGCTGGGGGAGGCTGACCCGAGGTTGCTCCTCAGGAACCTCAACCAGGGTGTGGTCGGGGAGATGGTCGATAGTAGATAGGTAGATGAGTTGTGCGTGGGTAGTTTCACACCATAGGGGTAGCAGTTCCAGCAGGGCCATAGGTTGTTCGAGGTACAATCAGTCTTTTTAGTACTCTTGTGTTTTCTTTGTTTGATTTAGGATCCTTGCACTTTGTTGTTTCACCTGGTCTAGCCCATTATCTTAGACTAGACGTAGAGAGAATTCCCATGCCCCTGGTGTTGAGTATGTCGGTTGGAGGTCAGACCAGTCTGTTTGATGTTTGTCGATGATGTAGACTGATGTTAGGGCCACATCAGTCTAGTGCGGATCTTCTTCTGCTAAAAATGCAGCCATACAATGTCATCCTAGGAATTGACTGGTTGTTTTCTGTGTACACTGTTATTGACTACTTTCGGAGAAGGGTCATGTTCTTAGATGTGGGTGGACAACGCGTAGCTTTCATTGGCGAGCAGAGTTGTCAGGAGGGCAGCCGACATGTGGAGCCTCTTCTTTCCTTGCTGGTTTAGCTGTCAGTGGGATCAATAGATACAAAGATGGTGGAAGTTCTAGGGGTTGTCAGTGAGTTCCTGGATGTCTTCCCCAGGGAGTTTGTGACTCAACCCCCTCGACATGATGTTGAGTTTGGAATAGACTTGCAACCTGGTGCCCGTATGATTTCGATGGCCCCCTATCGGATGCCGCCTTCTGAGTTGCGGGAGTTGCTGATTCAGGTTGACGACCTGATGAAGAAGGGTTTTATCCAGCCAAGTGTGTCACCATGGGGTTCTCTAGTCTTGTTTGCAAAGAAGGCAGACGGTGGCCTAAGACTGTGTATAGACTACCAGAGACTAAATCAGGTGACGTTCAAGAACCGTTACCCTCTTCCAAGGATCAACGATCTTTTCGACTAGTTAAAGGGGGTGGGTTGGTTCTCTAAGATCGAACTATGGTCTGGATATCACTAATTGAGGGTAAAGGAGGGTGACATCCCGAAGACTACTTTCAGGTGCAGGTATGGTCACTTCGAGTCTGTGGTCATGCCCTTCGATGTCATGAATGCACCATCCATGTTCATAGAGTTCATGAACTCTGTTTTCCATGAGTACCTAGACCGGTTTGTCATCATGTTCATCGAAGACATCCTGATCTACTCAAGTTCATAGGAGGAGAACACTGGGCATTTGAGGACTGTCTTGGAGGACCTCCGACACCACCAGCTCTATGTAAATTTCTCTAAGTTCAAGTTCTGGACATGAGATGTGCACTTCCTCGGACACGTAGTGTCTCAAAAAGGGATAGTGTTGGACCCATCAAAGGTTGAAGCAGTTGTTTCTTGGGTATCACCCAAGAATGTGGCAGAGGTTCGTAGTTTCTTGGGTATGACAGGATATTACCAAATGTTTATACCTGACTTCTCTCAAGTTGTATCTCCTTTAAAATCTTTGACCAGAAAAGACCAGGCCTTCATATGGAGTGAGCAGTGCCGAGTATCTTTTAGCTATCTGAAGGGGAAACTAGTTAGTGCCCCAGTGATTAGGTTTCCAAAAGAAGGGGTGATGTTCGAGGTATTCTGTGACTCTTTCGGCCTAATCTTGGGATGTGTATTGATGTAGCAGTGAGGAGTAATATCTTATGGGTCTAGGAAATTATTTCCTAATGAACATAATTATGCCACCCATGACCTAGATCTTGAAGCGGTCATATTTGCGCTGAAGTTGTGGAGACATTACCTCATTAGAGAGCACTTTTTGGTCTTCACAGATCACAAAAGCTTGAGGTAATCCTTTACCAATGGGACCTGAACTTGCGGAAATGAAGGTAAATGTATTTCCTCCATGATTACGACTTTGATATCTCCTACACCCTAGGAAAGGGGAATGTGGTGGCCGATGCATTGATCTGAAATTCATAAAAAGAGGCAGTTTGGGAATCCAAAAATAATTGGAAGGCAATGTAGGAGTTGGCCGCTTTGTGCCTGGATGCTGGGGAGGAAAGTGGAAAAGGCTATCTGTTTCAACTAACAGTGCAGTCTTCCTTGGTGTGGTAGGTAGAGAAGTCTTTGTGCTGAGGTGATGCGTGATCACATTTTCTAGGGTGATGCTCTAGAGGGATGGTTGGAGGATAGCAAAAATCAGATGTTGTTCTATGGGAAGCTATTTGTTCCAGTGGAAATGTGCAAGGGAGTTCTTCGTGAGTTCCATAGTTCACCCCTGGCGGTGCATCTAGGAGTTTATAAGATGTACTGAGGATTGAGAGAATAGTTTCGGTGGCCCAAGGTGAAGTATATAGTGGTGGATTTTGTGGCAAGATGCCTCGAGTGTCAGTAGGTGAAGACCGAGCACCGTGTTCCCGATAGTCTTTTGCAGCCCTTGGATGTTCCTGAGTGGAAGTGGGATAACATCTCGATGGATTTCGTCACAAGTTTACCCAGATCTTAAGGAATATGCGATGCTCTTAGGGTAGTAGTGGACTAGTTGACGAAGTCAGCTCACTTCTTGGAGATAAAGGAGTCGATTGTAGTGGATACCTTGGAAACGAGGTATGTGGATGAGGTGGTGCAGATCCATGGGGTTCCAAGATCCATCATCCTGGATTAAGACACACTGTTTACCTCACGAGTCTGGAGGGGATTGCAACATGCTTTTGGCACCCAATTATTCCTTATCACCTCTTTCCACCCTCATATGGATGGGTAGACAGAGAGGACCATCCAGATGTTGGAGGACATGTTGCGGGCATGTGTCTTAGACTTCAGAGGATCGTGGGTACGACACTTTCCCCTAGTAGTTTTTTCTTACAACAATAGATATCACTATACCATTGGCATGGCACCATTCAAATCCTTGTACAGAAGGTCGTGTCTCTCACCTGTGTGCTGGACAGAGGTAGGGGAAACAACCCATCTTTGACCAGAGGTAGTGCAGAGCACAACAGAGAAGGTTCATCTTGTGCGTGAGAGGATGAAGACGGCTCAGGACCGACAGAAGTTGTATTCCAATCATAGGAGGAGGCATTTGGAGTTCAAGGTTGGGGACCATGTGTTCTTAAAGGTCTCCCCTCGGCGTGGACAATAGAGGTTTGTTAGAGGGATAAAGCTTTCTCCCAGGTTCGTCGGACCTTTTGAAGTGTTAGGATAAGTTGGTGAGGTGGAATATTAGCTGGCGTTGCCACCACGATTGGAGAAGATCCACAACGTCTTTCATGTCTCTCAAATCCATCAGCATTTACATGATGACTCCCACATCCTTGACTGGGGAGAGTTGGATATCGAGGATGATGCAATGTTCGTGGAGCGACCAGTAAGAATCAAGGATTGTGAGAAAAAGGTGCTGCATGGATAGACCATTCCTTTGGTTCATGTGTTGTGGAGGCATGGTGGCCTCAAGGAGAGTACCTGAGAACCAGAATCACATATGTGTTCCCAGTACCCAGAGTTGTTCTGATTTTTGCTCTTGTGTTTTCTTTGTGCCTTGCTTATGATGAAATGTTTGACCCTGTTTTTTGTATGATAAATTGTTTCCCTATTCTCTGATTTTGTGTGAAAAGTACTGACTATGGGGAGGGGATAACCTAATACCTAATCAATATTAATTAATGTGGATGTGATTAAACCCATGCGGGCAAGTCAGTGCCACCCAAAGCACATAATATCTTAACATGGGGGAAATAACCCCTAATACATATGTATGGACAATGTGAACTTGGTATATGTGTGATTGTTGGGGGTAGTGTGGGGCCTTAGTGTTTCATAGTTGTTTAGGAGATATATATAAAGGAGTTTTCCTAGGATGTCGAGGTTTTCACTCCATATTTATAAAAAATCATGGTGGTTTACTCTTGAAAGGTATCATAAGGGATGGTTGTTCGAACATCTTTTCTTATAGGTTAGTTTTAAATTATCAATGATGAGAATAATTTGATAGGTATCTGATAAAATAACTCGAATTTCCCCAGGCCATTTCCTTTGTGAAAATCCGATGTTTAGGGTGTTATGGGAGGCAACGGTGGCTCATTTCAAGAGTTTTCCAAATTTCTAGTTTTTGTGTCAGCATGTCAGTGTGTCGATAGTAGTGAGTCGAGGGCATCGGTGTCGGTGAGTCAAAGGAATCAGTGTTAGTAGGTCGGGGGCATCAATAGGTCAGGACATCAGTAGGTTAGGACGTCAGTAGGTCAGGGCGTCGGTAGGTCGAGGGCATCGGTAGGTCAGGACATCGATAGGCTAGGGCATCCGTAGGTCATGGTGTCGGTAGTTTGAGGTGTCAATGAGTCAGGGGAATCAGCGTTGGTAGGTCATCACATTAGTAGCTCACCCATTGGTGGATCAACATCGGTGACTCACCCATCGATGACTCATTTCCAGTTTTCCAGTTTTTCCCAGTTTTTCCAGTTTCACCCTTGTTACGTGTTATCTCCTTGAAATGGAAACCTATCAACTCACAATGGTGCACTGGGCTATCTCCACCATTTCCAAGGGGAATTATTAAATTCCCTGTATCTCGTAACATTTCTCCATCCTTGTAACCCGCCAAACCACGATCCGATTTTCAAGTACTTTGAAATCGTCTCCCTGTTTTTTAGGATCTCACCCTTTCATAAACCAAGATATCTTCTTTCCTTATTCATTTTCATTTCCCATGGTGCACTTAGAGACTTCCTCCTTAGATAAGTTGTGTGCCTGTGTTAGAGCTCTTCTACTCAGTTTTCTTGAACATCTTTCCTATGACTTGCATGATCCCCTATTCTTGGAACAAGAAGGAACTTTGATCATTTGATCATCCAAGTAGGGATTTATTTTACTTCCCTTTAATTATGCATCATATGGGGTGGGTATACAAATGAATCCTTGCATGGAACGACTGAGCATTTTCTTAAAAACAAGAAATAGATAAGAACTAGATTCGATCAAAAGATAACACAGGTAAATAATATAACGGGCAGAGAGTAGTTTGATGTTGATCGCCTGTTTTATTTGTTATCTTTGATTCTGTTATGGTTTTCATGGCTATATGACTTCTGAAAATCATGGTTGTCGGTGGTCTTTATTTCCACACAAGTTATGTTTTGTTTTTTTGGGATTCTTGAACAATTATTGCAACATTAAATATTCTTAATCACGTATATGTGGTTAAATAAATGAATTCCCCATAATCAATACTATTCTGTGATCACCCTAGTTATGATTAAGTGGAATTAAAGAACCCCTGCTGGTTAAATACGAATGTATACACATCCTCTTGATAGGTGTACTTGAGTGATGTGATTTGTTGAGTTATGTAACCTTGTGTGGGTTGTGTGGTGTTGCTGTTGGGAGAACAGTTGTAGGTACAAGGTTGGACAGAGGAGTTGGTTCCGTGAGAAGGGTGTGGTATGAGTGTAAAATGGGGTTGTGGGTTAATGGTAGTTACAGTGGGCTTTGCGTGTGGGGTGGTACAGTGAAGGTGTGATTGAATCTCAGTTCAATAGATTGATTGATTATGGAATGAATGAACTTATAGGTAGCTGAACTACCTTTTGTTGTGTTGTGGTCGTGAAGAAACATCGAGTAGTGGGACTACAACGTGGTTATGAACTCATTATACAGTGAGATTGCATTGGGGAATTGTTTGGGAAGTGGGGCTGGGTTGTGAGAGAAGGATTGTGTGGTATAATTTTGAAGAATGGTTGTTGGAAAAGGATGAACAGGTGTCTAGGAAGATTGGGGGGTTCATACAGTGAAACTGAAGGTCTGTTTTTTCTTGTTGTTTTGATATAGTAGTGTTTGGTATTTTCTAGGTAGTGCTGGAATAGATTACAGTGAACCCCTTACTTAATAAATGGAAATTGGTTAAATAAAAAGGGGTTAGGCTTGTATTTTGTTGTGTATGGTTATGCCTAGGGGTGGTAGTAAAGGTGGTTTGTTTGGGCTGGTTGCTTGTTGGAAACCCATAGGTTGGTCTGAGTGTTTGTTTACCTATATATATATATTGTAGTTTCTTGTAATTTCTATATGCACCCCACCCTTGTTGAGAACTATGTGCCGAACACCTCTATTTCATGGGGTAGGGTGTTTTTTCCAATATCCCACTGGGGAGGATGGATGGTTGGTTACTGAATTTCTCCCTCACACCCTCTTCCTGGTTCTTACCACTCGAGTGTATCTAGGAAGGCTGTAATGGATTGAGGCTTACTATAGTCCAAGATTCTTCATGCAAGAGTTTGTTGTAGATAAGAGGCCTAGGTGTTTTCAAGCCAGGTTTGTTTTCCCAAGTGTCTTCAGGATGAGGCCCAGGTGTCTTCGGGCGAGTGGTGTGGTTGTCATGGCCCAGGTATCTGTGGGTGAGATTGTGTGTGGTTGGGGCCTAGGTGTGTGCAGGCGGGTTGTGGTAGTGGGATTGCATATGGAAATATTGGTAGCATCAAGACATTAGATGTTAGGGACAAGCAATCAACCAGTGGGAAAGTGGTGCGGGGTACCCAAATATCGATGTGCATATACTATTACTTTACTTAACTTGCATTATTTGGCGAGTGTTCCTTGGTGAGGTTGTGTTGGTTAATACTCCTTGGTAGGAGCTTTGAGTTTCTTCTATTTTCTCATAGGGGAATTAGTATGTTCCCCCACTTATGCATAGGTAGCTTAAATTTCCCTATTGAGTATATTTATATGCTCACCCTACGTATATAAAACTATTTTCTGGTTTCTGGGAGGACTCAGAGGATCGTGCTGGACTTTACTAGCTCAGGTTTTAGGATTTGTTGCTATTTCTTCTTAGACTCTTTTCTTTTGGTACTTTACTTTGGATTGTTCATTATATCTTGTATCAGCTTCACTTTTTAACATGCGTGTGGAAATGGATTTTGGATTTAATTTTACTTTTAGTATTTGGAGTTGTCTAGGATTTACCATCTCATCTCTCGATCTTGTTCTATAAAAAAGGGTAATTCCTTCAATCTGTGTAATATTATATACCCTTGGTGCTAGTTTTCACTCTGGGGCTCATTGAAGGTGGGACTCGGGGGTCATTATCTCTTCTTTATCTTGAAGAAGGAAGGGTCTAGCAGTTTTCTGTTCCTTACCTCATCTTGAAGAAGGTGGTTCGTGATAGGAGGGATGTGATAGCCAATCCACACAACAATGAACTTGGGTTGAGGCACAAAATTGGGGGCTTTGTGATCTTGGATCACCAATCTAACTTGTATATTGACAAGGTAATAATGTACAAGAGAAAGGGGGAAAATAAAGATAATCCTCACACAATGGAGAGAAATAAAGCATAAGCTCTCAATTAAATCTTGAATTCCATACAAGTGCCATGGGGGTGGATATTTATAGCCAAGGGGGTGGTACAATAGTCAAGGGTCTAATACCCTAAAGTCATAAAGGATAAACTATTTGTTCCCTTAAATTCAAAAAGATAAAATCTACCAAATACTTTTGGAAAAGTAACACACAACTTTCCATAGAGCACTGGATTTGACTTTAAGTGCATAGCCCAATAGATTTGACTTTGAGTGCATAGCCCACTGGATTTGACTTTGTTGTCCAAATATTCTATTTCTAGAATCATCCATGTGGGAAAGACTTCCAAATTCGTGCAACCATGTGGGCCAATATTTAAACATCATGTTTGGTCTTGAATAAGTGAGATAATAGGCTGATTTTCTTCATCCATGCAAGTAAAGATCCATTGGGAATTTAATTAAGTGAGATGGTTGCTCATTGTTACATTCAACCTCTTTAATCTCCCACGCATCATCAAGCCTTGTAAATCCAACTCCTCCTCCCATGTAATCGACTCAGTGCCTTTAACATGGTTCTCATCATCCTCCCCCTCTTAAAAAGGATTCATCATTGACTCTTCATCCTCTACACCCAAAAAGTAGAAATATCAGAAACATTGAAAGTGGAACTTACACCATACTCACCTGAAAAATCCATTTTATAATCATTGTTGTTAATCTTCTCAAGAAATTAGAAAGGTACGTCTCCTTGTGGCATGAGTTTTGATTTCCACTTATCAGGAAATCTTTCCTTCCACATATAAACCCAGACTAAGTCATTGGGCTCGAACAACATTTTCTTGTGGCCCTTGTTTTCACGATCAACATATTTCTAGGTCATCCTCTTGATATTTATCCTTTCCTTTTCATATACTTTCTTGATGAATTCTGCACGCCCTTTCGCATCCATATTAATTGCTACCTGTAAAGGTAAATGAACTAGATCAATAGGGGAAAGGGGGTTAAAACTGTAAACAATTTAAAATAGAGAATATTGAGTAGTGGAATGCTTGACCCTATTATATGATAATTCCACTTGTGGTTGAAACTCCTCTCAATTCTTGAGGTTATTCATGATAATTTTTCGTGGAAGGGATGATAGTTTCCAATTAACCACCTCTGTTTTCCCATCAGTTTGCGAATGAAAAGTAGTTGAAAATAGTAACTTAATTCATAAATTCTCTACAAGGTCTTCCAAAAGTAACTGAGAAATTTTGGGTCTCAATTTGATACAATCGTCCTTGGAATTCCATAGAGTTTGAATGCTTCCTGAAAGAAAAGTGTTTCAATGTTAGTGGCATCATCTGTTTTGTGACAAGGAATAAAATGTTCAATTTTAGAAAACTGATCCAACATAATAAAAATTTAATCTCTCCCCCTCTTGGTCCTTGGTAACCCCATAATAAATTCCATTGATATTTCCTCCCAAAGGTTGTTGGGGATTAAGAGATGAAGGTATAATCCACATGGTTTTAGTTTCAATTTGGATTTATGGAAGAAAATTCACTTTACCACAATTTTTTTAACATCTCTAGATATCCTAGGCCAATAAAAATGCTCACTAAGAACTCTTAAAGTTTTTGCAACACCAAAATTTTCCATTAACCCACAAGAATGTGACCCCTTTAGTAAAATTAAACGGATAGATAAATTGGAAATACAAATCTTATCAATCCAGAATAAGAATCCATCATGTAAATAGAACTTTTCCCAACTAACTCCATGTTTAAAATGTCTATATGGTTAACTAAAATCACTATCTGTAGCATATAAATCCTTAATGCATTCAAAACCAAGGAGTTTTGAATCCAACAAGGATAAAAGAGAATATCTATGTGAAAGTGCATCTGCCACAATATTTTCTTTACCCTTTTTATGCTTTATGATATATGGAAATGATTCAATGAATTCCATCTATCTAGCATGTATCCTATTTAGTTTATTTTGGATCTTAAGGTACTTAAGAGACTCATGATCATAATGGATCAAAAATTCTTTAGGCCAAAGATAGTGATGCCATGTTTCTAGTACTCTAAACAATGCATACAACTCTTTATCATATGTAGCATAGTTTAGAGTTGGGCCATTTAAATTCTCACTAAAGAAAGCAATAGGCTTACCTTCTTACATGAGTACTCCTCCTATTATAATTCTACTTGCATCACATTCAATTTAAAAGGTATTACTAAAGTATGTAAGTGCAAGTAGAGGGGCATGGGTGAGTCTCTTCTTAAGAGCATGAAAGGCCTTCTATTGAGTTGTCCCCTATTTTAAAGGAACATTATTCTTTGTCAATTCATTAAACGATTCTGATAATGTATTGAAGTCCTTCACAAATCTCTTGTAAAAACTAGTAATCCCATGAAAACTTCTTACCTATCCAACAGAGGTTGGAGTTGGTCATTCTGGTATGGCTTTGATCTTCTCAGTATCTACTTCAACTCTATTATTAATCACAAAAAATCCAAGTAAAACAATTTTATCGAGACAAAATTCACACTTATTTATGTTTCCAAATAGGTTTTCCTTTTTAACACGTATAGGACTTTTATTAGGTGATCTACATGTTCATGCAAGGTTCTACTATAAACCAAAATGTCATCAAAGTAAACTACCACATATTTTCCAATATATGCACATAAGACATAATTCATTAACCTCATAAATGTGCTAGGTGCATTAGTGAGACAAAAGGGAATGACTAACCATTCATAAAGTCCATGTTTTTTCTTAAATGAAGTTTTCCAATCATCTCTTTCTTTCATCCTAATTTGATGGTAGCCACTTCTTAAATCATTTTTTGAGAAAATAGTTGAACCATTTAATTCATTTAGCATATAATCTAACCTAGGGATAGGATGAAAATACCTAAATGTGATGTTATTAATAGATCTGTAGTCAATGAACATTATCTATGTTTCATCCTTCTTTGGTACTAGAAGCATTGGTACGACACAAGGACTAAGGCTCTCTCTGATATATCCCACATCCAACATCTCTTGAACTTGGATTCAAATTTCTTTTGTCTCTTATGGGTTTTTTCGATATGTAGGGTGGTTCGGTAGTGATTATCCAGGTATGAGGTCAATTTGATGCTCAATACCTCTAATGGGTGGAAAACCAAGTGGCACCTCTTCAGGAAACACATCTTAAAATTCCTACAACAAAGACTCAAAAACATGTTCTAAAAGAGATGTTAAGTCTTTAGTGTTCAACATCACCTCTTTGTACATAAGTACTAAGAGATTTTGTTGAAAAATCAAAGCTTCCTTAACCTCACTCTTTTTTTCCAACATCACACTTTTCTCTCCTCTCAAATTTTCCCCTCTTGATTTTTCTTTTCTCTCCATTTCTTTTCTTCTCTAATTTTCTATTTCCCCCTCATTCTATCCTTTTTCATTTTCTCTCTTTTTTCCCTCATCACTCATTTTTTTTTATTTTCTCTCAAAATGAAATCTTCCAAAATTTTCTTGGGGGACATGGGGTTGGGGGTTAAAGGTTCCCCTCAGAGTACAAAAGAGTGACGATTCAAGAAACCGTCTTGAGTAACACGCCGATCGTACTACCACAGTCGTCCCAACAACCAATGACAAGCCTTAATAGGAAAAATATCGCACAAAATCTCATCTTTTTTAATTATCGATGGTGAACAATACCTTAACTTGCTTGGTGACCTTCATCTCCCCACAATCATTCAACCACTGAAGTCGGTACAAATTTTGGTGCTAGAAAGTTGGGAGTCCCAACTTATCCACCAACTCAGTGCTCGCCACATTGCCATAACTTCTCCCATAAATAATAATGATACATACCTTCCCATTGATCTTTCATCATGTATGGAAAAGGTTCTCTCACTGCTTCTTTTTTCCAATGGTCATTTGTGCACTTAAAACTCTCCTAGTGACAAGAATCTCGTTGTCTTCCACAAATTATCCATTATCAATTTCTAGAGATTCATCCTCCTCCTCTTCTAAGCTCTCTCCATCAGTCTCTCATTCTCCATACTTGTTGATGGTCATGATGCAGCAGTTTGGGTATTCACTAGCAATGTGTCCCCTTCCTTGACATTTGTAACAACGAATATCTCGATTCCTTTTTTGGTTATCCTCAAAAGTAGGTTTCGTAGGTGGAAGAATTACCTTGTCACTTTTGCAATCAACCACCTCTTTTGGATCTGATGATTATCCAATATCCTTCCTCGTATTTCTCTATGGCATGAAAGGGGTAGTGGGTTTCCTCATGTTTTTCCTCCTTTTGATTTTTTTCTTGATCTTGGTGGCTTGGTGAATCATATATTGTATATCTTCATGATGGTACATATCTATTTGATCAGTAATCTTCCGATTGAGCCCATGTAAAAACTATGCCATGGTTGCCTCCGGATCTTCCTCAATGTTTGCGCGAATCATAGTAATTTGTATCTCTTTGTAGTAATATTCTACACTCTTACTCCCATGGGTGAGATACTAAAGTTTGTTGTGGAGATCTCTATAGTAGTTTGAGGTAACAAACCACCTCCGCCTGAGAAAATTCATGTCTTCCCAAGTATGGATATGACATAATCCATATCGGGTTCTCTCCTTTTGAAATTGATCACACCATATTAATTCTTAATCAATGAATTCAAGGGCTGCAAGTTTTACCTTTTTTTCCTTGAAATAGGTATGACATGAAAATACCTGCTCGATCCGCATCTCCCACTCCAAGTATGATTTTGGACCACTTTTCCATTGAAATGAAGGGACATTCACCTTTATACCACCAGGTAGGTCATCATCATGTGGTCTCCTTTGGACTTCTCTAGGTTGTTGGTACAACCTTCTCCTTTATGGTACATCCTTGAAATCACCATTAAGTTTTTCCATCTCCTCCTCCATGATGTGGGGGTGACGTGATGCTGGAGCGTTTCGTGGGTTATCATGGACCATACCCAGGCTTGATTTATTCTCCAAGTTGTCAATCCTCTCATGTAGCACCTCCAACTTCCTATCAAGAAGCTTCTTGAAATGGCTCACTAAATCTTGCATTTGGAGTTGCGAAGCTTCCAGTGCAAGAGACTCACTTCAGATTCCTTCATCACTAGCATGAGCAATTTTCTTCCCTCGATCTTCAACCATGATATGTAACACAAATGCAAACACACACAGGGAGAAACACACACAATTCTACACACACTCACACACATGAAGATACACAGATGCACATGAATGATTCACACACACACACACACACACGATATGGACACACTCACACTCACACACACAAGATGTACACACATGCACACGAGATGAACACACTCACACACACAATATGTACACACACACACACACGCACATGAGATGCACACACTCACACTCATACACACAAGATGTACACACTCAAGATTTTTTTAATTTCTCTCCACTCTCACACTCAATCCCAAGCTCTTATGAAATATAATACCTTATTGAGGGTGATCACTTACCACCAATCCTTCCCCAATCAAGATTATGTCGGGGGATGGTTTCACACAACCCACTTGAGTGGTAAAGGGTAAAGGGTGAAAAGAGGGTAGAAAATATGGGTAAAAGTGTAAAAAAGGGTAGAAAGATGTAGTATGTGGGTTTTTCTTGATTGTGCAATATAAGAAAAATTAATAACAATAGGAGATAAAAATGATATGGAGATGAAGAAAAATGATGGAGAAGGTGATGTATAGAAATGGAATGTTCTAATAATACAGAGAAAAAAGAAATTAAGAGTTAATTGTATCCACTATTTTTTTCTTTTTTTTTCAAATATCCCCAAAGAGTATTGTGCTTAGATTTTTAAAGCATAAGATGATTGGATGAAGAGTAAGACATTTTTTTTTGAAATCTCTCGAATAAAATATGTGCTTAATTTTGAAAATCAAAAAATGATGAGTTGAGTGAATTTGATTTTTTTTTATTTTTTTGGATACAAATCACATATATAAAATTAAATGAAAAAAGAAGACGTATGAATAATTGTCTCAATGTAACAATGTTTCAATCTTTCACAGCATAGGCCAAATCTAGAGGTTTTAAAAGAAAAAGTTTTTTTTGAATGGGTGGATAATAAGAAAAGATAATAAGGGTAATAAATATATGGGATAAAAGAGGGTGATAGATGCCTACTATGTCAACCGAAGATCTGATACCAATTGATGTGAGATGCATGGGGTGACCCGATCTTTATAGCGTAGGGAGACATATGAAGGATGCAGTTTGGGGATAATTGGTAGATGATGGGTATGTATAGCAAATGCAAGTAGTCAATCAATGATATAAGGAGTGCGACTTACTAATTAGACAACATGTAACATCCCAAGTAAATAAAGAATATGAAATTTTCATATTTATTAATATTTTTGAATTAAATATTAATTTTATTTTAAAGGGGATTCTATATTCAATGGCGTACCTAACACGCAACAATGAGTTTCTTTGAAATCTTACATTACACACTAATAATATAATATTATTATTTTAAATGGTAGTTAACACCTAGTCATTGTATTGGCAGGAATTAATATAACTAACTTAAATATGATAATATATGTTTTTTAAATGTTTTTTACATTCATCCAATAAAATTTAGAGGCTTAAAATGTAAATGAATCTAATTTTAAGCATAATTTACTTTAAAAGGGCGATTTACTGCCTTTTGATGGAGAACCCTTTTTAAATCTAGTTTTTGTCCCTTTTACATATTATATTTGACAAAATAATTTTCATATTTAGAATTGGGACATCAAAATTTACTTTGGATGAAATTTTGATATTTTTCTGATAATGTTCATTTTTAATGAATAGTGAAAAAATGTTGTATTTTAATTCAAAACCGCCTTTTAATCTAATTTATTTATATGGTTAGATTATCTTTTTAATTGGGTTTAAAGTGTAAATGTATTATATTTTTACCATTTAACCCAATTTTGTCTATTTGAAGTAATTTCACTTTGAAATTGGATATTAACAAGTATCAATCTTTTGATGGTTATTATTTCTTAAAAACACGTTTTTTGTTTTGACGACGGGAATTACTTATAAAATTAATTAATGAAACTTATATGTTTTGAATTTAGTAAAATAGAAATTATTTTTGAATTTGGAATATCAAATTTATCTTAGAGTGAATTTTTGGAATTTTTATGAAAACCTCCAATTTTTGATGAATAGTGAAACCACTAAGTAGTAGTTAAAAAAACCAACATTTTCATTTAAATGAAATTTTACCGCTTCTGTGAATTGAATTTAAAAAATATGACATACATGGTTGTCATTATTAAGTAAAATTTGGTTCAATGGGATGAAAATAATTTTTGGTGAATAGCAACTTTTGACTTTTATTAACCACGATTAAAGGTAATTAGGGCAATTTAAGGTAAAAATAATGTTATAATAATACAATATTACCTTCACACTTGTCCTAAAATTATTGGATGAGTAATAGCCGACCAAGACAATCCATGGGTCAATTTTGGGACCCCATGGAGCCACTTGGGCAAGATAATGACATTAATAACTTTTTATTTAAAGCAAAAATAAAAATGTCATAAACATGTATTGTTTTACTAAAAGAATTTTTACATGGGGTTATATAAGTTATATTTTAGACTATAAATATTCGTTGGAAATATAAAAATATTTCCTACATAATGGTATTTTTTTAATAATTTTTAGACATCAAATAAATAAAATTATTTATGACATAATGATGATGTAGTGTTTACGTCATTAATGGATGATTTAAATAAATAAGAAGATAAAAATTAAAAAAATATCCAACACTTGTACAATTATTATTGGATGATTTTATTTCAAACATGGACCACCTTATATTTTAATTTAATGATTTTTGGTCCTTTATAAACCGAAAATCATTATATAATAAAATAATATTTTTGAACTTTCCAAAAGAGCCCCTCCTCTCCCTTATAAAAATACCTCACTTTCTACCCATTTATCACACTTCTCAAGCCCTCGGCGCGTCCAACCTCTACTCCAATAATCTCCCAATATATCTCTCTTAATCCTAGAATCCTTAACTTAGGCATAAAGCACTTCAAGAAACCCTTTTGGTTCAAACCAAAGGGAGTTACCCGATTTAAAGGTAACGTCTTCTCTTAAGTTTTTTTTTGTTTTATTCTACTTATACAACCCCCTAAACTTTTTTTATTCCTTTAATTTATTACAACACCAGTATCCTCAATATAAAAGGATTTTTTATGAGAATTATTCGAGCTACACTTACACACACCTCCATCTAATGGGTAAAGAACATACTATTTTAGTGGACGACGAGCTACTGCCTCACGAAACGATCATTGTTCAATTAGCTCATACTGCCTCTCATGGTGGACATTATGATGGAACTGTATCTATATATGATATATATTATATTTATGTTTTCTTTATGCTTCTGTATTTTCCTTTTTATAGCATACCTTTATGGTTCCCATAATGGGTAAACGCGATAATTTCATTAGAGGAAGTGCGGACTACCGCCCCCTCAAAGTGATATGACTCATTCATTCCATACGTGGAACGTATAAAGGATATAATTTATGAACTTATGTAACATATATGACATAAAAATTATACTGAAATTATAATATACCTAGGAATTACTATGTTTTCATTTCATTAAAATATGAAATAGAAATGAAAGTAGTGTTCATGCGTACGTACAACTTACCGTCTCCATGAACGACGTATTTCATTTATTATATCCAAATGTTATATACTATTATAAATACATATATATACTAGATATATATAATATATATTAAATTTAAATGATTAACATCATTTTTGAGATAATTTACTTTTTACCACATGTACAATTTATAATTATAACAAGTTCATTTTTGACTCAAGTTCCGAACATTGACAAAATGTCTGATATGAGCTCAAATAATTAACTAATTGTTATAGCAAGGTAATAAGTAATATAAAAGGAATAATAAAATTGAAAAATATTTTTAAGAAAGTATAAAGTAACTTAAGTTTATTATTCAGGAAGAACAAGGAACATACGAGCGATTCAAGTTGGACAACGAGGTAAGGGGTTTCTTATCTCACTTTTAATTCCGTGAGATTTCCATTATTCACCAATTATTTATAGCATGTGGTGTATTGTGTACTTAAATTGGATATATATTATCAGTATTTTATTTATATTCATGGTATTCTATGATTCTTTTTGTGGTTAGTAATTTTTGGTTATACGATTCGATTGAATACAATGCGGTAAGAGATTTTCATCTCACTTCTTATTCCCGTGAGATTCATGGTATATTTGCCAATATTTCCTTTTGTGTGGTGTATGTACTGACCATTATTTTACTATTTGTGTAATATAACTTAATTTATGGGTATTTAAATATTCTTTATATGATACTTCTTTAATGGGGTGTATGTTTCGAAAGTTACCAAATCGATAAGGGAACCTTTCACCCTCCTCTTTTAAGTCACGACTTCCTTTATGTTATGTCTTATAGTTCCATTTTATCATGAGGGGTATTGTTATTATATATCTTTACTACTGTCCATTTCATTTCCAAATGATGAGATACCCTTTGCGCTCTCATCAAATGATTTTTTGAATCTTTAAGTGACGCCGTTAGGCTGCTGAATTTTCATAAAAGAAATCACGTCTTCTCTTTTCCTTCGAGTTTCATTTTCATATGTTATTTCCTTAAAATATCTATAACATGATCTTATTTATTTTTATTATGTAACCATAATGTATTATTAGTTTTTTATGAGTGTTTGACCCTTTTACTCTCTCTTTTCAATGTTTTCTGAAACCATGTTATATATCTGTGATGTTGCAGAACTTTTGTCTCAAAATCTCTCTCTTTTTCTCAAGAAATTCTCTTGTATTATTTATGTGAATACCTAATTATATTTTCATATCAAGTGGTATTAATAAATACATAAAATTGATCTATTTGATTCTATAATTGACATACATATAACCCTCACTCCCTTTCCATGGGTTATAAATGACTTAATGATCAAGTTTTTAAGAACTTTTAAAACGTCGCGATTTTGAAATGAACCCATTTATTTTATTATTTATGGGTTATTTATGAAATGTTTGATTATGATCTATTTGGATCACATGAAAATAAAGACATATTAAGGGTGCACCCTGATTGCGTTCCAATGCATTGGGTAAAGAATTAATCTCTAGAGATGACAAGTTTCACGATACCTTAGTGAATAACCTTGGTAATTTTTATGACACCTTGGGGATGAACCTTGGTGATATGTTCATGAATGTATAAATTAAATGTTGTAGCCATATATTCAATTTATGATTCATGTTCTTTTTATTACGATATTACTCTTTTACCATTGCTCATGTCTTTATGTTTTTCATCAAGTTCTTATTGATATCACAAGTAAACTAATTCCCTTGATTTTTTTACTGGGCCTTCTGCTCACCCTTTCCTTTGATTGTATGTCTCTAGGTTATGAGATGTAGTAATTGTGCATAGGATGAACTTTTCAAGAATCCTTTCAAGGGGATTTAAAGTAGTTTTTAAGTTTTCCTGTTTTTATTCCTGATTCCCAAGACACTAGACTTTAAAGATCCTCTGTTTGTAAATTATAATGAAAAGTTATGTATTAAAAAAGAGGGATGCTATAGTTGGTATCAAAGGATAGTTTAGTTATTTATGAAAATTAGGCTATAAAAACTTTAGGAAGAACCCTATAGAAAAGTTTAAATATAGGAAAACTTTCTGGTAATTTGGTGAGTATGGAGTAAGTGGTTTATCAAGAAAATACATCCCTGTCTGGATACGAGTAGAACTATCTTAATGTGTTGGGATGAAAATGAAAGGTATAAGAAAACCTTTAAGGTTAAAACATTTTAGGGGTATTTTTGAGTTTTATAAAAAGGAAAACACGCAAACCGTGTGAAAACCCGTTGCATCGGACAAAGCTGTGGGAATCAAACCCACAACCAAAGTGCGATTGGGTTTTATCACCTACCACTGGCCTACGTGAAGTCCCTGGTTAGTATGGATTATTATTTTTTGTTAAATGATTTTATGGATCAAGAATAAGTTGATTTTTGGAACTTATGTTTTATCAAATGGATATACTTAGTATAGTAAAATGATTTTGTGATTAAATGAAAAAGGTTATTTTGGAAGATGTTTTCTCTTTTGGAATACTATATACCTAAGGAAAATAAAATACTACATGATTTCATTTGTGGAGGAATGGTTGAAATTTTTATTTTGTAATAATATATGTATTTATTGTGGACATATGGTGATTTGTCTTATTTCTGGAAAATGATTAACCTAGCATAGAGAATATGTTATTAGGTTAATTACACTTTAGTATGAAACTTTAAGAGTAGTCAATGTTATTTAGAGATAAATGCTAAAATTTATTGTGGAAGACTATGTGATTGAATCCTTCTGATTTTTGGGTTTCAATCTTAGTTTGGATTATTTTGAAGAATTTTAAGGACGATTGTGTATTGAATGGTCTTTATTGAACTTTGGGTACTTTTTGTTGAATTTTGGAGATTAATAGTAGTATTTCTTTTTATAAAGGATTATCCTTTTTGGGGATTATATGATCTCGTACTAACCATTTTGGTTTTAGTTGATGTCTAAAGACAAGGGAAATATATAGTTCTTCTTTTTTGGATTATGTGATTCTCTAGAAGATGATTCTTGTGATTTTGATGTGAACAAGTCTTTTTGAATGCTCATTGTTTGGAGAAAAGATTAGTTTTGGTAGAAACTTATTAAAGTATGAAACTCTACTTGAAGGTAAGTATATTTCCTTATGTTTTTATTATATGTAGTAAATTAATTCCTCAAAATTATAAAAAGGAGCGTAAAACAAAAACATTGTTGGTTTACGTTTCCTACTAGGTAATCAAACACCGTTTAACAGATCATAAGTTTGTGATTTTTTGGTGGTTAACTTTCTCCCAATCATGTTTTCTATCACTCTCCATCATAACTTGACTGTTTGTATTCTCTTCCATATCCATGTTTTCCTACATTGAATCCTAGTATGGGTTAACTCGGGTGACCTTTGTACTTCTCTTTCTTTCTTTTAAAGTGATGGTTTTACTGACTCTTTTTCCGATGTGGGACTTTCAATGAAGTTTCCAAGCCCAATTTTAAAATTACGAGGACACAATTTCCAAAAGGGGGGAAGAATGTAACATCCCAAGAAAATAAAGAATATAAAAATTTCATATTTATTAACATTTTTTAATTAAATATTAATTTTATTTTAAAGGGGATTCTATATTCAATGGCGTACCTGACACGCAACAACGAGTTTATTTGAAATCTTACGTTGCACACTAATAATATAATATTATTATTTTAAATGGCAGTTAACACCTAACCATTGTATTGGTAGGAATTAATAGAACTAACTTCAATATGATAATATATGTTTGTTAAATGTTTTTACATTCATCCAATAAAATTTATAGGCTTAAAATGTAAGTGAATCTAATTTTAAGCATAATTTACTTTAAAAGGGTGATTTGCCGCATTTTGATGGCGAACCCTTTTTAAATCTAGTTTTTTTTTCAATTTTACTTATTATATTTGAAAAAATAATTTTCATCTTTAGAATTGGGACATCAAAATTTACTTTGGATGAAATTTTGATATTTTTCTGATAATCTTCATTTTTAATGAATAGTGAAAAAATGCTGTATTTTAATTCAAAACCGCCTTTTAATCTAATTTATTTATATGGTTAGATTATCTTTTTAATTGGTTTTAAAGTTTAAATGGATTATATTTTTACCATTTAACCCAATTTTGGTAATTGTAAGTAATTTCACTTTGAAATTGGACATTAACAAGTATCAATCTTTTGATGGTTATTATTTCTTAAAAACACGCTTTTTGTTTTGACGATGAGAATTAATTATAAAATTAATTAATGAAACTTCTATGTTTTGAATTTGGTAAAATAGACATCATTTTTGAATTCAGAATATCAAATTTATCTTAGAGTGGATTTTTGGAATTTTTCTGAAAAATTTCAATTTTTGATGAATAGTGAAACCACTAAGTAGTAGTTAAAAAAGCCGACTTTTTCATTTAAATGAATTTTTACTACTTCTATGAATTGAATTTCAAAAATACGACATACATGGTTGTCATTAGTAAGTAAAATTTGGTTCAATGGGATGAAAATAATTTTTGGTGAATAGTAACTTTTGACTTTTATTAACCACGATTAAAGGTAATTAGGGTAATTTAAGGTAAAAATAATGTTATAATAATAAAATATTACCTTGAAACTTGTCCTAACCTTATTGGATGAGTAATGTCCGACCAAGAAAATATATGGGTCAATTTTGGGACCCCATGGAGCCACTTGGGCAAGATAATGACATTAATAACTTTTTATTTAAAGTAAAAATAAAAATGTCATAAATATGTATTATTTTACTAAATTTTTTTTTACATGGGGTAATATAAGTTATCTTTTCGACTATAAATATTAATTGGAAATCTGAACATATTTCCTACATCATGGTATTTTTTTATAATTTTTAAACATCAAATAAATAAAATTATTTATGACACAATGATGATGCAGTGTTTACTTCATTAATGGATAATTTAAATAAATAAGAAGATAAAAATTAAAACAATATCCAAAACTTGTCCAATTATTATTGGATGATTTTATTTTGAACATGGTACACCTTATCTTCTAATTTAATGATTTTTTGTCTTTTAGAAACCGAAAATAATTATATAATAAAATAATATTTTCAAACTTTCCAAAAGAGCCCCTCCTCTCCCTTATAAAAAGCTCTCACTTCCTACCCATTTCTCACACTTCTCAAGCCCTTTTCTCATCAAAAATCTACTTAAAAAAGCTCCCAATATCCCTCTCTTCATCCTAGAAGACTTCACTTAGGCAGAAATCACTTCAAGAAACCCTTTTGGTTCAAACCAAAGGGATTTAACCGATTTAAAGGTAACGTCTTCTCTTAAGTTTATTTTATTTTATTTTACTTCTCCAACCCCCTAAAATATTTTTATTCCTTTATTTTATAACAAAACCAGTGTCCTCAATATACAAGGATGTTTTTATGAGAAGTATTCGAGCTACAATTACACACACCTCCATCTAATGGGTAAAGAACATACTGTTTTGGTGGACGGCGAACTACTGCATCACGAAACAATGATTGTTCAATTATCTCCTACCACCTCTCATGGTGGCCATTATGATGGAACTATATCTATATATGATATATATTATATTTATTTTTTATTTATGCTTCTGTATTTTTCTTTTTATAGCATACCTTTATGGTTCTCATAATGGGTAAACGCGATAATTTCATTAGAGGAAGTGCGGACTACCGCCCCCTCAAAGTGATATGACTCGTTCATGCCATACGTGGAACGTATAAAGAATAGAATTTATGAAATTATGTAACATATATGACATAAAAATTATACTGAAATTATAATATACCTATGAATTACTATGTTTTCATTTCATTAAAATATGAAATAGAAATGAAAGTAGCGTTCATGCGTACGTACGACTTATCGTCTCCATGAAAGGTGCATTTCATTTATTATATCCAAATGTTATGTACTATTATAAATAAATATATATACTAGATATATATGATATATATGAAATCTAAATTATGAACATCATTCTGGAGATAATGTACTTTTGACCACATGGACAATTTATAATTATAACAAGTTCATTTTTGACTCAAGTTCCGAACATTGACAAAATGTACGATATGAGCTCAAATAATTAAATAATTCTTATAGAAAGGTAATAAGTAATATAAAAGGAATAATAAAATTAAAAAATATTCTTAATCAAGTATAAATTAACTTAAGTTTATTATTCAGGAAGAACAAGGAACATACGAGTGAGTCAAGTCGAACAACGAGGTAAGGGATTTCTTATCTCACTTTTAATTCTGTGAGATTTCCATTGTTCGCCACTTATTTATAGAATGTGGTGTATTTTGTACTGAAATTGGATATATATTATCAGAATTATTTTTATATTCATGGTATTCTGTGATTCTTTTGGTGGTTAGTAATTTTTGTTCATACGATTCGATTGAATACAATGGGGTAAGGGATTTTCATCTCACTTCTTATTCGTGTGAGATTCATGGTATATTTGACACTATTTCCTTTTGTGTGGTGTATGTACTGCCCATGATTGTACTCTTTGTGTGATATAACTTAATTTATGGGTATTTACATATTCTTTATATGACCCTTCTTTCATGGGGTGTACGTTTCGAAAGTTACCAAATCGGTAAGGGAACCTTTCACCCTCATCTTTTAAGTCATGACTTACTTTATGTTATGTCTTATAGTTCTATTTTATCATGATTGGGATTGTTATTATATATCTTTAATACTCTCCATTTAATGTCCAAATAATGAGATACCCTTTCCACTCTCATTAAATGATTTTCTGAATCTTTAAGTGACACCGTTAGGCTGCCGAATTTTTGTAAAAGAAATCACGTCTTCTCTTTTCCTTCGAGTTTCATTTTCATATGGTATTTACTTCAAATATACATACCATGATCTTATTTATTTTTATTCTTTATCCATACTGTATTATGATTTTTTTATGATTGGGTGACCCTTGTACCATCTCTTTTCAATGTTTTCTGAAACCATGTTATATAGCCATCAATTTTTGTCTCAAAATCTCTCTCTTTTTCTCAAGAAATTATCTTGTATTATTTATGTGAATAACCAATTATATTTTTATATCCATAGGTATTCATCAATGCATAAAATTTATCTATTTGATTCTGGAATTGACATACATATAACTCTCACTCCCTTTCCATGGGTTAATGATCAAGTTTTTAAGAACTTTTAAAACGTCACGATTTTGAAATGAACCCATTTCTTTTATCATATATTGGTTATTTATGAAATATTTGATTATGATATATACATATCACATGAAAATAAATACATATTAAGGGTGCGCTCTAATAGCGCTCTAATGCATTGGGTAAAGAATTAATCTCTAGAGATGACAAGTTTCACGATACCTTGGTGAATAACCTTGGTAATTTTTATGACACCTTAGGGATGGAACTTGGTGATATGTTCATGAATGTCTAAATGAAATGTTGTATCCACATATTCAAGTTATGATTCATGTTCTTTTTATTATGATATTCTTCTTTTAACATTGATCATGTCTTTATGTTTTTCATCAAGTTCTTATTGATATCACAAGTAAACTAATTTCCTTGATTTCCTTACTAGGCCTTCTGCTCACCCTTTCCTTTGATTTTATGTCTCCAGGTTATGAGATGTATTAATTGTAGATAGGATGAAATTTTCAAGAAACTTTTCAAGGGGATTTAAAGGAGTGTTTAAGTTTTCATGTTTTTATTCATGATTTCCAAGACACTAGACTTTAAAGATCATCTGTTTGTAAATTGTAATGAAAAGTTATGTATTAGAAAGGCGGGATGCTATACAACACACTCAAGGGAGTAATATGATAGGCAATCCAGAAAACAACACACTTGGTTTGAGGCATAAAATTGGGGGCTTTTGTGATCTTGGATCACCAATCTAACTTATATATTGACAAGCCAATAATGCACAAGAGCAAGGGGAAAACCATAACAATCCTCACACAATGGAGAGAAACAAATCATAAGCTCTAAATTAAATCTTTAATGCCATAAAAGTTCCACGAGGGTGGATATTTATAGCTAAGGGGTTGGTATAATAGTCAAAGTTCTAATACCCTAAATTCATAAATGATAAACTACTTTGTTCCCTTAAATTCAAAAATATAAAGTCTACCAAAGACTTTCGGAAAAGTAGCACACAACTTTCCAACTATAGCCCATCAGATTTGAATTTGAGTGTATAACCCACCAGATTTGACTTTGGTTTTCAAAGATACCATTTCTAGAATCCTCTATATGGATAAGGATTTCAAATTCGTGCAACCATGTGGGCCAAGATTTAAAAATCATGTTTGGGCTTGAATAAGTGAGATAATAGTCCCATTTTCTCCATCCATGCAAGGCAAGATCCATTGGGAATTTAATGAAGCGAGATGGGCACACGTTGTTTCATTCAACATCTTTAATCTCCCATGCATCATTGGTCCTTGAAAATCCAACTCCTCCTTCCATATAATCAACTAAATGCCTTTAACATGGTTCTCATCATTAAAAAAAAATTTGTGCTCCACAAACATTTATCAGATTCTCCATTTGTTCCTCTCTGTCTGGAAACTCTGAACAGAAACTCTATCTGATACTTTTGATCACAAACCTTTGTCTGAAATTCTTCTTCAACACAAAACTGGATTTTAGTCAGAAACTTGGTTTTGACACAAATCTTTCATCACTTCATCTTTTTTTAGTGAACACTTATAAGTACAATCTTAATTTTCACTCCTTTATATAGGTTATCCAGAAGTAGAAAATATGAGAAACTAATATTGTTTTTGTAACACCCCAATATTCCATGATACGTTTCCCTTTGAATAATGCAATAGCTTGCATTGTACGCGACTTCGAGATTCTAACACACCACAACCAATCAAACTAGCCGTTATGAATAGTAATACCCACTTTTTGAAATTTTATAAATTTTATCTTTCAAAATGGAATTCATTTTTGGATTCTTAATATTGAAATTATCTTAGGGTGAATTCTTGGTACTTTTCTGATAACTTTCATATTTTGATGAATAATAAAAATTACTAAATTTTAATTAAAAACAACTTTTTTAATCGAAATAATTAATAGTGATAAATTATGAATTTTAGTGGTTTAAAAGTATATTTAGAATATATTTTTACCATTTAATAAAATTTTAGTCATTAGACGTAATTTAAAATTTAAACCAGACATAAAAAATTGTCAATCTTTTGATAGTTATTATTTTTTAAAAACACGCTTTTTGTTTTGACAGCGGGAATTGATTTTAAATTAATTTCTGCCACTTATGTGTTTTGAATTTGGAAAAATGGATTCCATATTTGGAATCAGGATGTTCAAATTGTGTAAATATGTAACTATTATTTTTAGACATTTTGAATAATTACTTCGGTAAATATTTTATTTACCATGTTTAAAAGGTAAATCCGGTAAATAAGGGTAAAATAATAATATTATAATAATATTAATTTACCCTAAAACGTGTCCTAACCCTATTGGTTGATACATGTCCGACCATGGGAATATTTGGGTCGATTTTGGGACCCCATGGATCCACTTGTAAGTGATAATGACACTTTATATTAATTAAGTTAAATTAAATACAAAAATGACATAAGCATATATATTTTAGAAAAACAATTTTTACATAGGGTTATATATGTTATATTTTCGACTATAAATATTCATTAAAAAGATAAAAATATTTAATACATAATGGTATTTTATTTATAATTTTTAGACATTGAATAATTAAATATATTTATGACACAATAATGATGCAATATTTTCCTTATCAATGAAAGAATCAAATAATTAGTATTATAAATGTTAAAATAAATATAATTTGAATGTTTTTATGACATAAAAGAATTTTATTGGTTAATATGACATTTTAGGATTGCTTAAATGAATTTTTTTCGATTTAATAAAGTTTTTAAGAGTTTAAAAAAAATAAATTATTGAATTGTTTCAAAATTGACATAAATGAGTTTTTAAAAAATATATCATATTATTAATTGATATTCTATTCCTAAAAATATAAGGTTCAGCCAAAGGACTTATATAATGATAGGTGTATTATTAATGGACCACTTGGAGGTCTCTTGGAAGTTTATAGTAGGTTTATTAACCATATAATATAAAAATACAAAGTGACATGGTTAATGTCAAACTAATTAACTAAGAGTTAAAACTAAAAGATAAGGTTAATAAAGTGACCCAAAACTATATAAAACCTATTTGTTGAGTTGTTTTAGACCTATACCCACCTTATACTTTAAATAATCCACTTTGGATCTATTAGAAACCGAATATGAATTTATTATAAAATAATATTTCTAGCTTTTCCTAAGGTGCCCCTCACCCCTCTTATAAAAGGGCACTCCCCCTTCTCTCAAATTCATACCCTCAAAGCCTTTTGGTTCGGACAAAACCTGCCCAAATATTCTCTCAACTTCCCTCAATTCATCTTAGAGGCCCTACTTTGGTCATAAATCCAACTTAAGGAGCCCTTTTGATCAAATCAAAAGGAAGAACCCGAAGAAGAGGTAATGTTTTCACCACCCTCTTTCAAGTTCCTTTGTTCTTCAACTTCTTATTTCTTTGTTATTTCCATTATAAAATAATAACTCCAGTATATTCTATATACTGTTATGTTATTATAAATATGGTACAACCATATTCAGTATTCTATCCATTCTTTGAATGACATGTCTCCATACGTGCGTACGTACGACCTACCGTCTCCACGTCGTGGTGTAATTGTTATTCAATATTTTATTATTTGGATGGGTATAATAATGATGTGTAATTCATGTAAATAATAAATATAACATGATAATTATTCTTTATATATGATATACTATCCAATTATATATTATTTTAATATCAAAAGAATGATATTGTCGCTCGTGCGTACGTACGAATTACCGTCTCCACGAACGCGATAAGATTCATTCCCCATCGTATCCATTCAAGGATAAATTTCATTTGATGATTAAAAATAATGTTTAGATACATGATATAATTATGGATATAAATAAGATACATCTCATCCATAACAAATATGGCTCACATAACAAAGAATATAAAGGAAAACGAATCCATTAACACCCGAAACGACGATAATACTAAGATATTATTAACAAATAAATGTTAAAATATCATATATGATATCATATTAATGTATATGATTCTTTTATAATTTAATAAAAATTATTTCACCATTATAAATGAGGTTAACCTACCCTCGACCAAGGAAAAAGTACAAAGTAAGGGGCTTCTTATCTCACTTTTAATTCCGTGATATTTCCATTGTTCACCACTTATTTATTGCATGTGGTGTGTGTACTGCCCATGATTGTATTCATTGTGTAATATACTTTAATTTATGGATATCTACATCATCATTGTATGATCCTTATTTCATGGGTGTATGTTTCTTAAGTTACCAAATCGATAAGGGAATTTGAAATTTCCACTCATTTGGCTTTATGCATACTTCATTGATTATTATACTCCAAGATTATGTGTGGAATCACTATTCATTTTCTTATGTCATAATTTTCCACTCCACTTTTTGTGGATATACTTTTGATACACATAATCACTCCATTGATAAATTCTCAAGTCATCAATATGAACTTGATAAGAGTAATTTTAACTCAATCTCCATTTGTTGAGTTAAATATCCAATTAGTTGGTGTTGTTTTTACAAGAATATGCGTGAATGTCCTCAGATTGATTTACACTGAATATCCAATCATATTGAGTGTATTTATATTTGTCACACATAATTATGTCGTTGATTTATCCTTAACCTAAGGATACAGTCTTTATAAGATATTTCATCTCAATTTACATTCCATTGAGACTTCTTTGTTGTTAAACACCAATTCACTTTTATATGGTGTATATAATGTACTTTGACATAGTATATCATGAATCCCTTTATTCTCATGATATTATAAAGTTTTGATTACCTCAATTATTTTTATTCAAGTGTCTCTCTTTTGGTTGGGAACTCTAACTAAAATATCATTTTAAATGTTTTAAAGATTTATTATTCTAAATCTTTCTCATTAATATCCATGTTTTAAAAATGTTTTTAAGGATTTATTTATATGGAAATTAATGTTTTAAAATTAAAATTTCTTTTAAAAGTTTCAAAGTGGTATGGGACACTTTGATTCAAAAATCTATTTTTAAATGGATTCTTGACAAATAGTGTGACTTTTAAATGTTTTCAAGAAAAAGGGGGATATTTCTCTCAAATAGTTTTGATGATTATTTTCATCTATGTTAATATCCTTCATTATTCTCGATTGAGGTTAATCTTTTACAATAAAATCTTCCATATTGTATTGAATGAGTTATGTTTGACTGTGGATGTGATATTTTTATACCATTAATTGTTTGTGGATAAAGTATTGACATTTCGTATGCTAGTTTTAATATGAATGTTTATGTTATGTTTCAAGATTTTCATATGAGGAATGAATTGGACTCAGTAAGTGATAGGTGGAGCCCGCTATATCTCCTAGATGCATCGGAAGGTCTCATGAGACAAACTAGTGTCTTGGCACAAGACCTTGACATAATCTTATTTGTAGTCTTGGCACGAGGCCTTGACTATGTGGTTATGATAGTCTAGCATTATCCATTACATCATTATAAAAGTGGTTATTGATATTGAATGTGATTATTCGAATAACATAATATCCATGTGAATAAGTAAATGGAATTATTTCATTTTATTTTTTCTATATTATGCTGAAGTTCAAGTTTAAAAGGCTTTTGTTTTAGTTATACATTGCCTTAAATGTTTATGCTTATTTATGAAAGTTTCCGCTATATTGTTATCCTTACTGAGCATCTGAGCTCACCCCTTTCTGTGTTTTATTTTTCCTAGGATGTGAAGAATTAATTTATGAATTACCTGCAGGGATAGTCTGAGGGGATATGAGTGTGGTCTATGGAAACAATGTTGTTGTAGTTTTTAATTTTATGATGTAATGTAAACCTTATAAATGTATTTAGTACTTCCAAGGCTACTAAACTAATCGGTCTTTAGAGACTTGATCTTTTGTGATCATGCCAATGTTATGTAATAATGCACTGACTCTAGGCTTATGGGGTCGGGGCGTTACAGTTGGTATCAGATGAAGTTTAGTACAAACCTTGGAAGATAGATTTAGATAAACTCTAATTAGAACACATAGCCCTAAGAAAGACTTTGAGGATTAGTATAGAAGAACTTCCTAGAATTTTGGTATTGTATAAATTTTGTGAGTTTTCCAAGAAATACATCCCTGTCTGGATACGAGCAGGTAGAGGCGGCTCTGGCACAGATGTACCTAGGGGTAAAACCCGAAAACACCGCTTTGAGCTAGACTCGAATGGGAACTGGTGCACGACAACGGGCCTTACTGCACTCTTGGTTACAACACTTCCGGGGGATATGCTTAGGATAATTTACATTTTCTTTACAAACCGATTTAAAGTATTATGAGATTAAATGACCTTGGTTAATCCTAATGTGTTTCAAATTGAGAATATGGTGACATGATATTCTCTAAATGATTTTTTGACTATTGTTACTCACACAATGCTTTCTGGTTTTAGTCAATGGATGGATTCCAAGGAAGTCATAGTAACTTTGAGAATGATGTACCAGGTGGGAAACGATGGTGGCAATGAGCAACAAAATAGAATGTTGATAGGTGTAAAAGATATCATCTTCATGCCAAATCAATTTTCCAAAAATATGATCAACAATATATATATTAACCAATTCCCGGACTCAACAAAGAAGAGAAATGTGATTAATGATAAGAGCTCCAGCAGTGGAGACCATGGGGAAAATAATCCTAAATTTCCATCATGTAGGAAATGTGGAAGGAGACACCCAGGAAAGTGTCTCAACGGAACAAATAAATGCTTTACGTGCGGGAAAGAAGGACATAAAGTGAATAATTTCCGAGTAAAAATGAAGGGTACTATGGAAGAAAATGAAAATGGTCCCAAGAATCCATTTACAGTCATTTGCCGTAAATGTAGGGGACCTGACCATTACCCGAGTGAATTCCCTATTCTATAGGATAACCTCTTTTTCAAGGAAGAACCTATGAGGAAATAAATGGATGGAAAAATGTTTAAAGGTATTAGTGCTCTTTGTTGTTGAGATTACTTTGGGTGAATTTTCTCTTATATGTGTAACCTTGAAATTTATCATGTGAGAATGATATTTTAGGAATACTTTTCCTTTCTCTTGTGGAGATAGTTATAAATAACCATTTGGTTTTATATGATCATTGGGTTTGAGGCAATTACAAGTTATTATATTTTGTGATGAAAATTCAAGGTATGATATAACATTTGTGGTTAAATTATGTTATGGTTATTTTGAGGAATTTATCTCATTTTGGTAATGCTATAAAATATAGTTTTTTAAAAAGGAAAACATGTAGACCGTGTGACAAACCGTTGTGTCAGACAAAGCAGTGGGAATCGAACCCACAACCAAAGTGTGATAGGGATTTATCGCCTACTACTGGACTACGTAAAGTCCCTGGTTAGTGTGACTAATTATTTTTAGTTAAATGATTTTATTGATCAATAATAAGTTTATTTGGGATCTTATGACTTATCAAGTGAATACCCTTAATATAGGAAAATGATTTGGTGATTAAGTGATAAATGTTATTTTGGAAGATATTCGCTTTGTTGGGAACACTATATGCCCAAGGAAAATAGAATACTATGGGATTTCATTTGAGGAGTAATGGTGGATTTTTATCTATGTTTTTATTGTGGATTTATAGTGATTTGGGTTATTTATGAAAATTATTAACCTATAATAGAGAACATGTGATTAGGTTAATTACTTTTTAGTATGTGACTTTAAGAGTAGTTGATGTCATTTGGAGATACAATTTAACGTGGAAGACTACACAACCAAATTCTTCTAAGTTTTGGGTTTCAATATTATTTTGGATTATATTGAAGGATTTTAAGGACAATTTTTTTATTGAATGGTATTTATTTAACTTTGGGGTATTGTTAGTTTAATTTTCGAAATTAAGATAAGTGTTTTTTTTCTATAATGGAATATCCTTTTGGGGTATCATCAGACCTTATAGTAACCTTTTTGGTTTTGATTAATCTCTAAAGACAAGGTAAATATATAGTTTATCCTCTGCGGATCATGTGATTCTATAAAAGTTTATTCTAGCTCTTCCAGTGTGACCAAGCCTTCTTGAATACTCATCGTTTAAAAAAAATGAGTTAGTAGTAGAAATTTATTAAAGGATGAAACTCTACTTAAAAAGTAAGTATACCTTCTTATGATCTTAGAAAATATTAAAAATAAATTCCTCAACATTAAGAAAAGTAACTTATAACAAAAACTTTGTCCTAGATGGTACCTTAGATCATCACAAATTTATGGATTTGTAATTGTTGGCCTTTTCATATCCATGTTCTCTACCACTCTCTATCAGATATTGATTGTTGTATTTCTCTTCCATATCCATGTTTTCCTACATGGAACCTTAGTATGTGTTATTTTCGGTAACCTTCATACTTACCACTCTTTATTTTAAATAGAGGCCTCATTAATCCATTTTTGATGTGGGATTTTAACTAAGATATTTTGAAATGTCAACCCCAAGTTTCCAATACCGAGTATAAATTGCGAGGACGAAATTTATTGAAGTAGGGGAGAGTGTAACACCCCAAGATTCCACGGTACGTTTCCCTTTGAATAATGCAATATCTTGCATTGTACGCGACTTTGAGATTCTAACACACCACAACCAATCAAACTACCCGTTATGAATAGTAATACCCACTTTTTGAAATTTTATACACTTTATCTTTAAAAATGGACTTCATTTTTGGATTCGTAATATTGAAATTATCTTAGGGTGATTTTTTTGGTAATTTTATGATAACTATCATATTTTGATGAATAGTGAAAATTACTAAATTTTAATTAAAAACAACTTTTTTAATCGAAATAATTAATAGTGATAAATTATGAATTTTAGTGGTTTAAAAGTATATTCGGAATATATTTTTACCATTTAATAAAATGTTGGTCATTGGATGTAATTTCACATTTAAACCGGACATAAACAAGTGTAAATCTTTTGATAGTTATTATTTCTTAAAAACACGCTTTTTGTTTTGACAGTGGGAATTAATTTTAAATTAATTTCTTCCACTTCTGTGTTTTGAATTTGGAAAAATGGATTCCATATTTGGAATCAGGATGTTCAAATTGTGTAAATAGGTAACTCTTATTTTTATACATTTTGAATAATTACTTCGGTAAATATTTTATTTACCATGGTTAAAGGGTAAATCCAGTAAATAAGGGTAAACAAATAATATTATAATAATATCAATTTACCCTAAAACGTATCCTAACCCTATTGGTTGATACATTTCCGACCATGGGCATCTTTGGGTTGATTTTGGGACCCCATGGATCCACTTGTAAGTGATAATGACACTTTATATTAATTAAGTTAAAGTAAATACAAAAATGACATAAGTATATATCTTTTAGAAAAACAATTTTTACATAGGGTTACATATGTTATATTTTCAACTATAAATATTAATTAGAAATATAAAAATATTTACTACATAATGGTATTTTATTTATAATTTTTAGACATTGAATAATTAAATATATTTATGACATAATAATGATGCAGTATTTTCCTTATCAATGAAAGAATCAAATAATTAGTATTATAAATGTTAAAATAAATATATTTTGAAAGTTTTGATGACATAAAATAATTTTATTGGTTAATATGACATGTTATTATTTCTTAAATGATTTTTTTTGAATTAATAAAGTTGTTAATACTTTAAAAAAAATCAATTATTGAATATTGTCAAAATTGACATAAATGAGTTTTTAAAACAAATATTATTTTATTAATTGATATTCTATTCCTAAAAATCTAAGGTTCGGCCAAAGTACTTATATATATAGGTGTATTATTATTGGACCACTTTGAGGTCTCTTGGATGTTTATAGTAAGTTTATTAACCATATAATATAAAAATACAAAGTGACATGGTTAATGTCAAACTAATTAACTAAGAGTTAAAACTAAAAGATAAGGTTAATAAAGTGACCCAAACCTATATAAAACCTATTGGTTGAGTTGTTTTTGACCTATCCCCACCTTATAATTTAAATAATACACTTTGGAGCCATTATAAACTGAATATAAATTTATTATAAAATAATATTTCTAGCTTTTCCTAAGGTACCCCTCACCCCTCTTATAAAAGGGCACTACCCCTTCTCTCAAATTCGTACCATAAAAGCCTTTTGGTTCGGCCAACCCCTGCCCAAATATTCTCTCAACTTCCCTCAATTCATCCTAGAGGTCCTCCTTTGGTCAGAAAGCCAACTTAAGGAGCCCTTTTTATCAAATCAAAAGGAATAACCCGAAGAAGAGGTAATGTTTTCACCACCCTTTTTCAAGTTTCTTTCTTCTTCAACTTATTATTTCTTTGTTATTTACATTATAAAATAATAAATCCAGTATCTTATATATACTGTGATGTTATTATAAATATTTTACAACCATATTCAGTATTCTATCCATCCTTTGAATGACATGTCACCATACGTGCATACGTACGGCCTACCGTCTCCACGTCGTGGTGTAATTGTTATTCAATATATTATTATTTGGATGGGTATAATAATGATGTGTAATTCATGTAAATAATAAATATAACATGATAATGATTATTTATATATTATATAACATCCAATTATATATTATTTTAATATCAAAATAATGATATTGTCGCTCGTGCGTACGTACGAATTACCGTCTCCACGAACGCGATAAGATTCATTCCCCATCGTATCCATTCAAGGATAAATTTCATTTTATGATTAAAAATAATTTTTAGAGATATGATATAATTATGGATATGAATAAGATACATCTCATCCATAACAAATATGGCTCACATAACAAAGAATATAAAGGAAAACGAATCTGTTAACACCTGAAACAACGATAATACTTAGATATTATTAACAAATCAATGTTAAAATATCATATATGATATCATATTAATGTATATGATTATTTTATAATTAAATAACAATTATTTAACCATTATATAGGAGGTTAACCTACCCTCGACCAAGGAAAAAGTACAAAGTAAGAGGCTTCTTATCTCACTTTTAATTCCGTGATATTTCCATTGTTCACCACTTATTTATTGCATGTGGTGTGTGTACTTCCCATGATTGTATTCATTGTGTAATATACTTTAATTTATGGATATCTACATCATCATCGTATGATCCTTCTTTAATGGGTGTATGTTTCTTAAGTTACCAAATCGATAAGGGAATTTGAAATTTCCACTCATTTGGCTTTATGCATAATTTATTGATTATTATACTCCAAGATTATGTGTGGAATCACTATTCATTTGCTTATGTCATAATTTTCCACTCCCCTTTTTGAGGATATAATTTTTATACACATATTCACTCCATTGATAAATTCTCAAGTCATCAATTTGAACTTGATAAGAGTAATTTTAACTCAATCTCCATTTTTTGAGTTAAATATCCAATTCGTTGGTGTTGTTTTTACAAGAATATGTGTGAATGTCCTCCGATTGATTTACAATAAATATCCAATCATATTGAGTGTATTTATATTTTTCACACAAAATTATGTCATTGATTTATTCTTAACCTAAGGATATGGTCTTCATAAGATATTTCATCTCAATTTACATTCCATTGAGACTTCTTTGTTGTTATACACCAATTCACTTTTATATGGCGTATATAATGTACTTTGACATAGTATATCATGAATACCTTTATTATCATGATATTATAAAGTTTTGATTACCTAAATTATTTTTATTTAAGTGTCTCTATTTTGTTTAATAACTCTAACTAAAATATCATTTTAAATTTTTTAAAGATTTATTACTCTAAATCTTTCTCATTAATGTACATGTTTTAAAAATGTTTTTAAGGATTTATTTATATGGACATTAATGTTTTGAAATTAAAATTCCTTTTAAATGTTTCAAAGTGGCATGGGACACTTTGATTCAAAAATATATTTTTAAATGGCTTCTTGACAAATAGTGTGACTTTTAAATGTTTTCAAGAAAAAAGGGGGATATTTCTCTCAAATAGTTTTGATGATTATTTTCATCTATGTCAATATCCTTCATTATTCTCGATTGAGGTTAATCTTTTACAATACAATCTTCCATATTTTATTGAATGAGTTATGTTTGACTGTGGATGTGATATTTTTATACCATTCATGGTTTGTGGATAAAGTATTGACATTTCGTATGCTAGTTTTAATACGAATATTTTTGTTATGTTTCAAGATTTTCATATGAGGAATGTATTGGACTTAGTAAGTGACGGGTGGAGCCCGCTATAGCTCCTCGATGCATCGGTAGGTATCATGAGACAAACTAGTGTCTTGGAACAAGGCCTTGACAAAATCTTATTTGTAGTCTTGGCACGAGGCCTTGACTATGTGGTTATAATAGTCTGGCATTATGCATTCCATCATTATGAAAGTGGTCATTGATATTGCATGTGATTATTTGACTAGTAGAATATCCATGTGAATAAGTAAATGGAATTATTTCATTTTATTTTTTCCATATTATGCTGAAGTTCAAGTTTAAAAGGATTTGGTTTTAGTTATACATTGCCTTACATGTTTATGATTATTTATGAAAGTTTCCGCTATATTGTTATCCTTACTGAGTATCTGAGCTCACCCATTTCTATGTTTTATTTTTCCCAGGATGTGAAGAAGTATTTTATGACTTATTTTTAGGGATAGTTTGAGGGGATATGAATGTGGTCTATGGAAACAATGTTGTTGTAGTTTTTAATTTTATGATGTAATGTAAACCTTATAAATGTATCTAGTACTTCCAAGGCTACTAAACTAATCGGTCTTTCGAGACTTGATCTTTTGTGATCATGACAATGTTATGTAATAATGCATCGACTCTAGGCTTATGAGGTCGGGGCGTTACAGTTTTCCCACTAACTGAAACTAAAATATCGGATCTCCCTCTAATTTAGAAATATTCCAGATTCTTATCAACACTTCTAGAATATTAATGAATATTCTTTGAATTCTCTAAAATTATCAACCTTATTAAAATTTCTTTAAACCTGATGTTAAAGAAATTTACAAAACTTCATCATTTCACCTTGATAGGAAACCAATTGAAAAACCAACACAACATCTTCTTATTTTGAGAATTTACGAAATTTTATACAAAGTACCTATTTCTACATCTGGTGGATGTTAGTTTGATGAAATCTTTAAGAATAAATGCTCTGTTTGGTAAAATGTTTTTCCGGTCTTCTTCCTCAACTCAAACTTCATAAGAAACAAAATTCTTTAAAAAATTTGTCCGATGAGGGCCCATTTGATGTATCCTTAATTTTTTGATCATAAAAACATCATATATGAAATTTTCTTCATCTAGATGAATTGGTTTTTAGATGAATTCACAACAAATTCTTCACCTGACTATACTTTATCCAATAACCCTTCCTCAGCTTATTTCCAACCGATCCTCTTCAAAGACATCCTCTATTCAATGGACATTAAGAAATGTTTTTACAATGTATATTTGTTCATTTGTACTTTCTTACATCAACACACTTCATAACTTCAAAACTTAAAACTTCACTCGGATTATAAGAAAAATATGCTCTTATAACTTCATACAAACTTTTTTTTTCTAGAAACTTCATATTCCTCTATTCGTTTCTCTTGAACCTATTAAAAATTAACAAAATATGACCCAATAAATATGGTTGAGTAAATTGTTCTAACTTATAAAGACTTCAGTCACATGTGGCTTTCTTCATCCGGTGCACAACTGTGCAAAATTCCCATAGAAATTTTGTATAAAATATCACCATTAGAAACTCATATACTTGTACATTCGATGCCTTTATAAAAGATTTAACAAACTTTATTTGTCCAGAACATCTATCAGATCATCTGCATCTGATGCTTCTCCCCTGTTTAGTCTGGCAGCCTTCTTCTGGAAGGGTTCATCCGAAATATCAACTCCACCTTTGACCAAAAGCATGCATCACAAGGTTTTCTATGATTTTAGGAACTTGAGAAAAAGTATAGCTTTGTATGACTTTGTTTGAAAGATATTTAGAAGAGTTAAGGAAACTTTCCAACTTTCTAACTTTCTTAATTTATTTTTCTCCAACAACTTTATAACAAAACTCTCTTAACAAAGATTATTAACAAACTTTCTGCAACCTATTTAACAAAAACATTCTTTAATAAAATTTAGATGTCAAAAAATAAAAAACTTCTTAGAAAAACATCAAAAAGGATTTTCAATCTCCTTCTTTGGATTTGTTGAAAATATTCATTAACAACTTTCACAACTCATCATTTTTCAACAAAACTTTTCTCAACTTTTCTCTATCCCAATTTTTCAACTTTTTTCAAATCAAATCATTTCTCAAAGAGAAGGTCCTGACACTACACTACTGAATAAAGTAATTTTTTTGAAGTAATTACACCCCTTAGTGATAAGAATTTTTTTAACAATGTTAAGATAAACCCCCATCACTTTTATATTCTCTATTTTTCTCTCATTTTTTATGAATCTCCCCCATTTTATGATCATCACATATTTAGATTCATTATAGAAAGAGTTATAAAAACTTATTACAATGTTGTTAATTTCTATCCTCCTTTGTAAATATAATCCAAATCATGGCGTGGGACCTTCCTTACAAACTTTAGGAAGCCTTTGGTGGAGGCTGGACATGAAGTTCCATCCTCAACTCAAAAAATATATCTTTTGGAACAACTTTGGTGAAAAAATCAACAATATGATACTTTATTGAAGTATATTCCATAATAACATCTCCACCAACAAATTTATCCTTTATGAAGTGATACTTTATATTAATGTGTTTTTATCTCGAATGTTGGATAATTTTTTTTGAAAGCTCAATGACACTTTAATTATTAGAAAGAATCTTTAATGGTGTAGAAACTTTTACTTTCAAATATTTCATCTGCACTTTTATTCAAATCATTTGTGTACAAGAATATGAGGGAAAAACATATTCTACTTCCATTATGCTCAAATTCACTGAAATTTGTTTCTTACTATGCCAGTAAACTTCTTCCCATTTTCACTAAACTTTGAATTTCCTTTATGAAACTCAATTTTATTGAGGGGTGTATGGAGAAATGTATTGATGTTTAATTCCATGTATCTTTAGAAATTATTCAAAAGAATTATATGTGTACTCATTTCCATTATTTTTTATCAGTTTCAATATATAAAGACCCAAATATCTTTCTACATATCTTTTGAAAAATCTAAACATTTCCACAACCTTTTATTTATACTTCATAAACATGATGTTGGTTATCCGAGGTAGTCATAAATAAAAGTGATAAATTTAAAATTACCTTTCATTTACTGATGTCTCATCATCCCAAAAATATCTGAGTGAATAAGCTCAAGAGGTCATGTAAATTGAATTTCAACTTTCTTATAGATTATACCAATCATATTCCCTTTATAACACCTTGTACAAACACCATATTATTTTATTTTCAACATTGGAAAGTTTCTTACAACATATACTTTAGAAATTTTGTTCATAATTTTCTATAAAATATGCTCAATCCTATTATTCCACAACTTGTTTTCATCTTCATGACTAAAATAACATGAGTTACCTATTTCTTCAATTTGAAAGAGATTTCCACTAGTTTGATCTCCCATGGTAACAAATTTACCATCTTCTACACTTCTGATGATACATGAATATTTTCTAAAAATAACTTCCTTTACATTATCACAAAGTTTTCTCACATTAAGTAAGTTTTTATTGAGCCTATCAACATATAAAACTTCCTTAGATTTCAGTTTCTCAGTTTCAATATCAGTTGTTCTGATTCCTATGATTTTTCAAAAACTATCATTTTTGAAAGTAACTTCTCCTCTGTCATGATTTTCAATATCTTTCAAGTTTTTTATATCACATTTCATGTGTGAGGAAAAACCACTATCGAGAATATATGGGGTTTTCCTTTTTCTTGCTTTTAGATCCATCTCAATAACAAAGGTGATTTATTCAACTTTATTCTTTCCAACTTCTTTTTTGTTCCTTGTATAAGAAACTTATCTTGGAAGAGTTATCATAAATTATTCTGTAAAGTGGATATCTTGGTCACATATTACATATAATTTCTCTAGACAATAAAATTGGGTTTTCATCAGAAACGTTCTAACATCTTAATATTTTTCTTTTCCAACTTCCTATGGCTTAGGAAAGTTTCTTAATTTTCTTCTACTATTTCTCACCCTCATTTCTTACCTAAATATAGAAAGAGACATGTTTTGAAAATAATTATAATCTTTGTGGATAAATATACCACAACACCAATAATATCCACTGAATCTTGGTATTTTGTAGAAATTTGATCTTTCTCTGTAATCAGTTTTCCGAGGTTCGTAACATGTTTCTCTTTTTATTTCCTCATGGTATGGGGAAAATTTATTACAGAGGTTGTTCTCAACATTTATAGATGTGATAGATTTCTCACATCCTTTATTAATCCAATATTTCATAATATTTATTCTAACACCTACATTGTTAGGAAAATCAGATGAAATTTTACATTTATTTGGTGAGGATTTCACCTGATTCTTGGAGTGATATTTCTACTAGAGATGATTCAGCTTTCATCTCTGAAGCCTTGTTTAAATCTTCGATCATTTTTTTTAAGTTACTTTTAACCTCTAAAAGTTTTTATTTAGTTTTAGAAACCTCATATTCTTTATCTACAGGTTTCTTATTGAGATCTTCCACCATATTTCCTCATTCATCAAATTTAAATTTAAGGATTACAATTTCTTTAATATACTCATGTTATTTTTTAAATACATCTTTCATTACTTTATCATTATTTCTAATTTATTTCCTCATAAATTTTATTTCTTTCTTGATTTTATTAGTCTACTCAAAACATTCTATAAGTTCTAATCTGATATGACATTCTCTATAAGTTTCTTTACCTCCCCCCCTTCACTATTTGAACAATTTTCTTTTCTCTCAAATTTATTAAATAAGGTTCTAAATATTTCAAAAATTTAATCTTATAAATAATTTTTATCAGTAGAGTCAGATTCAACTTTCTTACTTAACATACTTATTTTGTTTCTTGTGAACTTTTTCTTACCACCAGGATTCTTCTTATCTTCCTTGGAAGTTTTGTTAAAATTATTCCACTAAGTTTTTCTTCAGTATTATCTTTATATTCACCAAATTTATTCTTGGGGAAATTCATTGTGAAATTCCAAATTCTTCCACACCTGAAACAATTGAGTGGAAATTTTCCACTATAATTTCCTCTACCACTATGATAGTTTTTGGAGATAAGAGATATGATATTTTTATTCATTTCATCATTCTCTTTTTCTTCTAAATCACTGAGGCCAATATTCTCAGTATCTTGGATTTTCAGCTTTATCATAGCTTCAAAAACCATCTCATCCTTGATCTTATTTTTAAATTCTATAGATTTCCTCATTTCATAGGCAAAAATAAAGTTATGCATTTCATCAAGAGATAAATCATCTTTTTATTTTAAGGTATAAATTTTAGAGTCAAACCTGGTATGGAAGTTTCTCATGAGTTTCTTGATAATAATATAGTATTAAAATATATTTCTAAAACCTATGATGTTTCACAAAAATTCATAGACTATACTGAAATAATCATCAACAATTTCTTTATATTTCATTATAATATCTTCAAATTTGCTTCACAAGATTTTCAATTTTACTTCTTTCACTTTGGTGTTCCTCTCAAAGATACTTTCAATATTGTCCTAAATTTCCTTATCTATTTTGATACCCATCAACTTCATGATTTATTTGTAAAATATACATAATAATAACATTTCTAGCTTTCCCATCAACCTTAATGTTTATCTTGTTAGAAATATTCATAGGATAATTTTTATAAATGGGTGAAAACCCAATAGTTGCTGCATTAATAACCTCTAGGACAAGTGATAGAAGATAAGATATCATTTTTTATTTCCAAATATGATAATTTTTATCATTTAATGTAGTAATACCTCTATTATTGACATAATTGAGATTTTCCATGATATGGATTTAACATGGGAACCTTGTCTTTGATTCTAATTGAAATTTCTAAGGATCATTGGACCACTGGGGGGGAGGCATATTGAATCAGTGGTGATCTTTAAAAATTTACAGCTTTATTAAATTTAAACCCTGCAACTTGTTAAAGTTATTTTACTTATCCTTTTTTATAAAAAACCCACAAGAATGAAATTATGGGAATGTAAACAAGGGTCACCGGATTTACAAGGTTCTACCTTAGTGTGAGAACCTACACCCTTTCAATGGCCACTCCCATAGGTCCATGGAAATTCAATATAAGAAAGAAGTGAATAAAATTATGAGACAACTCCCATTAGACTCATTATATCTATCAATAGGTATGATTATACTAAATCCCATTAGTTTACAAAGTTTATATTACAAAACTTGAGCCATAATAAAAGTATGAAACTTTGTAACTTTAGCTCCTAAGGTCTGTCTAGAAAGTTTTTACGGTTTCTCTATCTGTTTTCATCTATCCATAAATGTCTTCCCAGGGAAACTTTTCTACATTCGGAATAGTTTTTTCATTGTGAATCACTAAAACTAAAATTTTTATAACCTATGTTCTATTTGTAAAAAAAAACTCTGCACTTCACAAACTCTGCTAAGAAACTCCATCCATTCCTCTATTTGAAAACTCTTAATAAAAACTCTATTCAATACTTCAGGTTAGAAACCTCTGTCTAGAATTATTCTTCAACATGAAATATAACTTTGTTTAGAAACTCATTTTTTATAAAAATTCTTCAGTGTTTTATCTTTTTTTTTTTCAGTAAAAAGTTACAAGTACAATCATAAATTTCACCCCTTTATATAGGTGATCTAGAAATAGAAAAGGTGGGAAATTAATTTTATTTTCCTACTCACTAAAATTCAAATATTGGATCTCTTTCTCATTTATAAATTCAATGGATTCTTCTCAATACTTCTAGAATATTCACGACACTTCTTTAAATTCTCCAGCATTCTCAACCCTTTGAATTTCCTTAAACTTGATGTTACACAACTTTACAAAACTCCCTCATTTTAGCTTGATGGGAAAGTTCATCAACTCAAACTTCACAAGTAACTAACTTCTATGAAAATTTCATCTAATGAGGGTACATATTATAGATCCTTCTTTGTATGATAAAAAAACTTCATATTTTTAATTCACTTCATCCATATGAATTGTTTGTTAGATGAATTCACAAAAAAATCTTTATCTGAATCTTATTTTTCCAATAACCCTTCCTCATATTATTTTCAATTGATGCTCTTCATAAACACCCTCTATCCAATAGACATTAGGAATTTTTTTTCTAGAGGATGTTTTTTTGTTTGTACTTTCTTACATAAACACACTTCATAACTTCAAAACTTTGAACATCACTCAACTTGTAAAAAAACTCTACTCTTCAAACTTCATAAAAACTATTTTTTTAGAAACCTCATCTTCCTATATCTGTTTCTCTTTAACCTATTGAAAATAAACTACATCTACCTTTTTCCATTAATCTTGACCCACTAAAGATGGATAACTATATTATTTCAACTTCTAAATACTTCAGTCACATACAAATTTCTTTATCCGGTGCACAACCATGAAAACTTCCCACAAAAATTACATCCAAAAACTCAGCCCTAGAAACTCCTACACTTGTATGTATGATTCATTTATAAAAAATTTAGGTAAATTTATTTTTCCAAAACATCTATCATGTTGTCTGCATTCGATGCTTCTCCCCTAGTCTATTCAGTAGCCTTTATCCGAAACATTAACCCCCCCTTTAATAAAAATCTTATATCACGAGGTTTTCTATGATTCTAGGAACTTGAAAGAACAATATAGAATCATCTAACTTTGTTAAAAAGTTATTTAAAAGAGATAAATAAATGTTGCAACTTTTTGAATTTTTGACTTTCTTATTCTCCTGTAACTTTATAACAAAAATTTCTTAATAAATTTTCTTAACAAACTCTTTTCAACCTGTTGAACAAAATAATTCTTTAAAAAATATATTTGTCAAAAAATATAAAACTTTGTTATTAAAACATCACAAAGAATCTTAAAAGGTGAAGGTCCGTTCATTTTATGGAAAAAATCGATCTGAAATCATACTTAGAGTGGGATATAAGCATTGCACAAGTGTTTTCTTGACATACACATTTCAATGAGAAAAGGGTAAAAAAAATTAGCCCTTGAATTCACTAAATATGCATTAATTTTGGGGGATAATGTGAAAAAAGAGTGAGATCAATATAGAGGGTGCCTAATCAATAATTGGGAAGGTATGAAGTTTTCCATGGGAAAGGTAAAAGGAAATCGTGATTTTTTTTGTTTGGTATAAAGGAATTATATTCTGTTGGAAGATTAAATTCCACTTTATGAGGGAATGAAAGTTTCTCTCAATAGGAAGTAGAAATTAGTGGCTTCTAAGGGAAATTTAACTTTTTAGACCAAAAATTCCTTCCATCTTATGTGCGCCTTTTCTCTCATTCATGTCACCACCTTTCCATGATTTGATGTTGCCTCACTTTTTCTCCCACTCTAGAATCTAGGGTGCCTCTCATCTATATACATCATCATAGTCACACCTGTAGCCCCACTCCTTACACCATCATCCTATATTCTCTCCTTCACTCAATATCACTTCACCATTTCCCTCTCTACTGTTAAGATCCTAGTTTTTATCCACCATCACCAAGCTTTTAGTTTGCACCCACTACTTTTGTAAGGGACCTGTTTTTTTCTGAGCCCTTTTTTTTATTTTCGAGTGATCGAAGGTGTCTGAAGGAAAGAAGACAAAGGGGTGGTGGTTCTGAAATTTCATCTGAGGAATCATTCTATGACATGTAGACCTATATGGGGTGGTATTATAGTGTGTAAGTGGACCCTACCACATAGGGTAAAGAGATTTGAGGCTTTTGGTGGGATACCTCTTAAGAGGTAGCAACAACATAGAGATAGGTTGTAGCGTAGTGGCGCATGGGTCATAATTTCTTGTATTTTACTAGTTTGAGGGTTACTATGACATGGGAATAGGGTTGCATCGTGGTATTACCCTAGGTTTGTATGATAGGGTTTGACTAGGTTTTTGGAAAAGATATATATGTAGGGATTTACATCATAGATTTCAGAGGGAGGCTTTGATAAAGACCATTATGGTGCAGCTACCTGCCATGAACTATTGATTTAGTAAAAATACAAAGGGTTGCGGTATGGTCAGGGGTGCTACATCACAGTAATCTATTTTAGAAAGCCTATATAAATTCAAAAACCAATTTGAATTTATTTATTTTACCCCTTCAACCTTTAAACCCTAAGGGACCTAAGGGCCTCTTTCAGAGACTTTGAGCCCCCTTTTCTAGGATTTAACTCCAACCTTTGATGATTGATTCCTTAGTGATTCAAGGTGAGTTTCTTCACCTGTTGGTATTATTCACTCCCGTTTCTTTGTGTCATTCTATGGTGGTTTCATATTCTCTATTTTAATGGGTTTATTCTTGATGATTGAAAAATGATTTTTATTGGGATGTTATTTTAGGGATATTTTGTTTCCCATGGGAGAGGTGACCAGAGTTTGGTGGTTGTTCTTCCATTATCTCTTGGAGAACATTGAAATATTCATCTTGAGGTAGGGTATTCATTAATTATCTTTATTTAAGTGCAAGCGTGGGAATATAATGCTTTAATAATTTAGGTAATTATAAAATCAACCTAATAAATATAATAATATAGGAATTCAAGGAAGAATGAATTAAGGTTTTGGGTTGTTGTGATCACATGTGTTTCGTGCTATGTTGTTGTTACCTCTTGATCCTCTAGATAGTGTGATATATATTTTTTATGTTTGTTGGTGTGTTTATCATGGTTAATATACTTGAAATTTGATAAACAATTTAAATTTAGAATTATGATGACATGATTAAAATAAGAGACATGTAATTTGATAACTTTCCTTGAAATTTAATGAAATATGGAAGTAATGTAAAAAGAATTTTTATGCTTCATATATATTGATAAGATAATTTCATATAGGTTTCTAGTGGATGAAAACCAATTCATAATGAATTTATTAATTTAGTAAAAGAATTAAAATTGTTTTTTTTCTAAAGACAATTGTTTTAAGACTAAGAGAGCACATTCTTGTTGTGAAAAGCTTGCATGCCTTTGTTTTATGGATTTAGTTTTCCTATGATTGTTTTGTGATGAAAATAGTTTTAATACTTTGAATGTTTGATCTAGGATGGAAGAGCCTTGATTTTTTGATCGATAACCTGATATGGTTGAGAGATTTTGATGAGTAATGGGAGAGTATTCCTAAGGCTATAGTGGTGATGATTCTAGTGATGACATGATTGATTATATTATGTTCAATGGTGTTGGGATGACATCGGGGTAGTTAGGATGAGTTAAGAGTTCAACTTTCTCATCTATATGTTCTTGCTTGATGATTTTAAATGGCTATTTGGTCAGATATTATTTGTTTTTGTCCCCAACTGTTTGATGTAATTTGAATCTATGAATGACAAGTGAATCTTTGTTTTGGTGGATTAGGATGAAACCTAAAGTACCTGTATAATTATGAATTGCTTAATGAAATTAATAAAATATTGGGTTTAGATATTGATGTTTATAGAAGATTATGACACACTTGAGAATAAGTAGGAGTTTATAGTGCTGAGGGAACTTATATTATAAGATTAAAGTATTACTCTTGGAAATGAATATGGAATAATATTAATCAATGGATAAAAAATTAATTAATATTTAATGTGATGATCATGTACATGTTTTAGTTTAAGACCTTAGCGATGGTGGCTAGGTGTCATGTGCGATGATAGTTGCAGATGAGTCTAAGGTTAGATAGTCTCCCTTAGTGCAGATCATGTGTGGTATTCTTATATTTTATAATTTCATACGTTTTACCACTCAATTTGATAGAAAAACCGAAACCCAAATGTTTTGGACAGTGATTTCCTTAACATCCATGACAGAGGGGTAATGGTCGACTAACTTCTCCCTCTCCCTCGCTCTCCCTTCAGCTGTTTTTTATGTGTAGATGTATCCCAAGATATAATGAATTATGGTATAGGGTGTGTTCCTACCTGGGCTATGATGGATCTTGGTTTTAATATAAAGTTATGTTTGGTTTGTAATGATTTAAGGTATAAATCATACTTGTATATGGTCATGATGGATATAGCTTCCCATGAGTTTTCATACATAGGCTATGGTGACTTGAGGTATAATGCATGATACATGGTCCATAGTGGCTTCCATAATACTAGTTGGTTACTACTAGGGTATAATGATGAAGAGGATGTTTCAAGATTCATAATATTTAGGATGACTAGGATACATATGCATGAGTTTCATGATGAATTATGGATGGGCACTAGATTTGAGACATTAGAGTGTGAGAGTGAAAAACTAGAAGGGAAGAGGAATAGGGGTACCCTTTATCTATTTATATATGTGTTTAATGTGAATTTATTAATTCTATGAATTACCTAGTGAGTGAGCCATAGTAAGGATGAAAAAATAGATTTACCTATTTAGGTGATGAGTTGTTTTCATTTGTTTATTCACTAGGATTTAGTATGCTTCTTTCACATTTTTCATGATAGATTTTAGGGAGGATCCTACTAAGTATATAAGTTATACTCACCCTACATATATATAAGCTTTTTAGGTCCAAATAAGTTATTTGGAGATTAAACTAGATATTACTAGCTCAAAAGAGTTATTTAGGAGAAACTGGTGTATGAGGTCACTGCCTAGGATTAGTTTGGTACTCCAAGTTGTTTCGGTTTTGTATGAAATTAAATTATATATTAGGATTGCTTCTTTATTTATTCATGGTGTTGGTAGGTGGTTTCTCATCTTATCTCTTATTCCTTAAATTTATATGTGAGGGTAATTCCTCCCATTTGTATGGTTTATATACACTTAGTTCTAGTCTCCAAACCACGACCTATTTGAGGAGGACTTTAGGCATCATTATCTTCACCCTTCACTGTCGCCTCAGGAGGGGTACCTTTGGAGGTAAGGGTTATAAAAGAGTAGTATGAGAGATAATGTCCAATTAATAGGATAGAGTTTAGAGATAGGAACTAGTGAGTATTACATGGGTTGGTAGGGAAACTGTTTTAGTTGAACTTAGCATGAGATATGTATAAGGGAGATTTGTTAGGGCATAGTTATTCAGGCCCCCCTATGATCCAACATAGGAACCTTCAATTCTACTGAACATACTAAGAAAAGTGATGTTTCTTTTAGGAAAAATACCTAGGTAATGATCATGCATCATGATTTTATGAGAATATGTTTAAATTTGGTAGAAAATGGAAAAATATGTTAAAATAAATAAATTAAAAGATTTTTAATGTTTTATATATCATGTTTAGTAGTCCTTGAATTTTTATCTTTTGAAATAATGGCTATAAGTCATTTTCCCCATCAGGTTCATTCTAAATATGTTCAGCAGGATGTTTTAGCAGATCAACATGAAGTGGAGATTGATGATGATGAAACTTGGAGGGGGAAACTTTGAGAGTTACAACACTAGGTCCTACAAAAGTATGATGGTTCCATTTTGGATTAGGAGATAGAGGATTGGTTAGAGGAGGTGGATATAGACTTTAGTTCGATTTGTGATTAGAATGATAATCGAGTTTCATTGGAAGTGATGATGTTACATGGGTCAAATCAATAGTGGTGTCTCATGTTCCTCTAGGACAGTGAAGAGTTGGCTATTTCATGGGAGAAGTTTTGATATTAGTCACAGGATAAGTTTCTTTCTTTGACCATGAAGGCAGTCTGTAGGCATGATATTCTTACCATTTTTTAGGGGAGTTCTTTAATGAAATAATTTAGTATCCACTACAAGAACCTCCTACATTATGATTTATAACTTCTTCCATATGATAAGGTTGGATCAAGTTATTTCAATGATTATTTTCATATAGAGATCTAGTGTTAGGTCACCTTGTTTATATTGAATAAATATCTTGAGGTGCTAGTGAAACCATAGGTCATTGAGATGATATTATCTAGGAATGAATCATTATGGGAGGGGAGTTTTCAAGACTCTTCATAAAGGATACATATGATCATGATTTTTCAGTTTCCTAGTAATAAGAGGATTTGGTTAGAATAGAAAAAGTTTTAGCCATCTTCAAATTGTTTCAATAGAGTTAGAAGTTCTCAGACCCATACCATGGATCCGGGCTTGGTTTTTTATGAATATGAAGGTCATGGTAATCATAAGTGATAGTTCCTGACCTTCCTAAATAGTCATATTATGACTGGTGGTTTGTTTCAAGATCAGTTGTTGCATTAGTTTCTGTTGAGGTAGCAACAACAACAGAATGATCCAATTTATGATCATCGTATAAGAGATGAGCTAGGTATAGGAAAATAATGTGATATTCCTTATCCTTAGCGAGATGATCTTGGCCATGGAGGTGGTCTCCATCAAGGTTAGGGAGGCTGTGGATTAGGTTGCATTCAGATGCATGCCCTTGAGATACTAGCACCAGGCAAGCTAGATGTCATTATTTTCTGTATATAACCTATTTTTATTCCTTTTTTGACTTTGGAGTGACACAATCCTTTATTTCATCAGCCTTAGTCCATGATTTGGGACTTGAGGTGGAGAGGATTCTAGTTCCCTTAGTGTTGACTACGCAGTTTGGAGGTTGAGCTATATTATATGATGTATGCAGAGATTATGAGTTAGTTTTTGGGTAGCACTTCTCTTGGGGGGAATTCCTATGTTTATAGATACAACCATATAAATCATTCTTAGTATAGAATTCCTATATTTGGTACATGATATTTTTGATTTCTTTAGAATGTGAATTATATTCTACAATACTAAAAGAGATCAGTCTATGTTTTTTTGGCAAGACAGACCCTTGTATGGGAAAAAATGTGTTGCCTTCTTATCTTATTTAGTGGATAGGTTGATTTTAAGTGTATCATAGGTTTATTCAGCATTATTTCCTATAGCTGTGGAAGAGCACCCCAATATTTTTTATTTAATAGGTTTTAGAACTACCCCATTAACAAGCGATTGAGTTTGGGATAGAGTTATATCCAAAAATTTATCCTATACTATTGACTCCATATAGTATGGACCCTTCTGAGTTATTGGTGCTGAGGATTTAGGATGAAGGTCTTCTATAGTGAGTATTCATTCAACCTAGTGTGTCACCATGGGGATCTCTAGTTCTGTTTGTAAAGAAGGAATATGACGGTTTATGTCTATGCATCAATTATTACTATTTGAATTGGGTGATAGTAAAGAAACACTACCCTCTCTCATAGATTAATGACCTGTTTGATTCGCCAAAGGGAGATAGTTGGCTCTTGAATATTGACTTACAGTTGTGATATCACCATATGTGGGTGAAGGATGAAGATATTTTGAATACTACTTTATAATGAAATCATGGGTATTAATGGTTCATTAGGATATCTTTTAGTGTAATAAATTCTCTAGTCATGTTCATGGGAATGATGAATGCAGTGCTCCATGTGTTTCTGAACTAGTTCATGATGGTATTTATTAACAACATCCTTGTGTTCTCTAGGTTGAGGTATCCATGGATCATCTTATTCATCTTTTTAAGAGGATGGTCCCATAAGGGGCACTGCACGAGGTAGGGTTCCCATCACCGCTACTCTAGTTTCGGTGTAGGTTTGCAGCGATTCTTCTTCACAACGATGTATCTCGGCATGATCAGTTGTGTGTTGGCCTCTCCCCGCTCCTTCGTCTCGGTTTCAGTCAGCATCGGGCGGCGAAGCCTCTCCGCGGTGGATCCAATTTCTACGGATGGTTTCTAGAGTCGGTGTTCTCCGCACCATCTCAGCTCCCTCGGTGTCGTTCCTTCTCCTCGACGGTGCTGGTCGTTTCTCACTTCGGACCTGGTCAATTCCGGGCGGCAAAATCTCTCTACGGTGGTGTCGATTTTTGTGGTTGGATTTGGGAGTCGGTGTTCCTCACGTCGGCCTTGGGTCTATCGGTGGAGGCTTCGGCTACCGGTGGTCAGCTTCAGTTGTTGGTATCTTTCTGTGGCAGATTTGGTCAGTTTGGTGCGTCGGGACTTCTCAGGTGACCTGCGTTGGCACTATTCTGGGTTGGCTCGGTTTCGGAGGTTTGCGATGGCATTGGGGTTGATGCCCCTGGCTGTGGAGGATCTTTTGCTCGGATCCGAGGCCCCGTCCCTATGTGTTGGCTCCAGATCTGTGTGTCTTCCAGTTCTGGTTTGGATGGGGGTTGCTTCTTCTTATTTTGTGCTGATGGACCATTGTTGGGGTGGACTGCTGAGGACTTTTTCATGTGATATGAGGGCAGTGATGGGTTTTGTGATTTTGGCTTGGGAAGGCAATGGTGGTGATGGTCTCCTGGTTTGAGGTTGGTTTTAAGGGTTTGATTTTCTATGTGTCTGGTGTCCTTTTGGGTGTCTCAATAAGGTGGTTCAGTCTATTTGAATGGTTCGTTGTTCGAAGATGGGAAGTTGTGATCCATATGACTTTATAAACATACTTCAGAGGAGGTTCCAGAGCTTGCAATTCATCTTTGTAGAGTTTTTTGGATTTGGTTGTTTGAGAGGGTATGGCTTCAGCCATCAGATCAGGTCTGTGCTTTGATATAGGACACTTGCTTGCCGATTAACCTTGCAATGGTGGAGAGCTTCTTCATGATCAAATGCTGGGGAGGAGCAGTTCAGTGTTGTCATTCTGGTTTTACTTTTTCTATCCTTTGAGCGTGTTTGTCCTATGTCCATGATGTCTTTGGGTTTCCACCCCTTAATACCTTAAAAGGGGGTTTTATCAAAATAAAAAATTTGAAGGCCCCCCCGGGCCATTGGATGGATGAAGTATCCATGGATCCTTTGAAGATTAAGGCTCTCATTTTGCAGGCAACCCTCAAGAATGTTGTGAAGGTGAGAAGTTTCCTTGGTCTTGATGGTTATTATAAGAGTTTCATACTTTAATTATCCTAAATCATGACTTCTATGATAAACTTGAGTAAAAAGGAATAGGAGTTTGTGTGGAATGACTAGTGACATACTGCTTTTGAGTACTTAATGAAGAATCTAGTCAGTGCTCCAGTTCTTTGTTTACCGAAGAAGGGAGTTGCATTCAATATTTATTGCAATGATTTATGTATTGAATTGAGTTGTGTGTTGATGTAGTATAGGGTGGTTATCTCTTATGGGTCCCAATAGTTACAACCTCTTGAATGTAACTATTCCACTCATGATATCGATTGTTACGATAGTGTTTTCTCTAAAGTTATGGTGGCACTATCTTATCAATGAATGTTTTGTGGTCTTCATAGTTCACAAAATATTTAAGTATGAATTCTCTCAATGTGAATTGAATTTGAGGTAATGTTATTGGATGGAATTATTATAGTTTTATAACTATGATATTTACTATACACCTGTTAAAGGTAATGTTTTGGTTGATTCCTTAAGCAGGAAGTTATATGGTGCTACTTTGTCTGAGTCTAGAGACCCTTAGAGGGTGATGTAATAGTTTTCTACATTGAACCTTGATAGGGGGAAGTTTATGATAGAGGGTGTCTCTATAATATAACAGTGCAGTAATATTTGGTGTAATGAGCGGATGAGACCCAACTAATGGATTTTGAGGTATAGGTTTTTCATGATTGAGTTGTTTATGGTGATGCTCTTGAGGAAGGGTTTGAGGATAGAGATCATCAGATGTTGTTTTAGGGGAAGCTTTTCATTCATTCAGTGAGGTGTGAGGTGGTTCTTCATGAGTTCCATAGTTTTAACTTAGTGGTACATCTAGTTATAGATAATATGTATCATGATACGAGGAGTTAGTTTTGGTAGTCTGGCATGAAGCATTCAGTTGCAGAATTTGTCTCGATGTTTAGCCTTCCAGAGGGTGAAGGCTGAGCATTATGTTCTTGCTGGATTTCTTCAACTGCTAGATATTCACCAATGGGAGTTTTAGGATATATCTATAGACCTTTTCACTAGTTTTCATAGATCTCAGGGTAGTTATGTTTCTATATGGGTGATTTTGGACTCCTTGATGAATTCAACTAACTTCTTAGTGATTAAAAAGTCAATCTTAGTAGAGGTTTTATAAAGTCAGTATCTAGAATAGGTAATGAAGATTCATGGGGTTCCAATGATGATAATCTCTGATTATTATCTTCATTTCACCTCAAGGTTTTAGAGAGGCCTTAACACTAATTTTTCATCCACATACATATGGTCAAATAGAACATACTATCTAGACTACGGAGGACATGTTTCACACATAAGTCCCATACTAATCATAGGAGGAGGCCTCTAGAGTTTAAATTTGAAGATTACATGTTATTTAAGGTGTATCCTCATCATGGGTTGTAAAAGTTTAGTCATGGGAGTAATATTTCTCCCTGGGTTATTATAACTTTTAAGGTGTTGGTGCATGTTGGAGTTGTGGTGTGTTATTTATCACTCCCCCAATAGATGATCCAAATACATGATGTCTTTCATGTGTTGTAGCTTCACCGATACCTTCATGATGATTTTCATGTCATCTATTGGGGTGATATGGATGTTGAAGACAATTCAGCCTTTGAGGAGAAACCTATTGAGATCTAGGAATATCAAGAGAAGGTACTGCGTGGGCGTTTTATTCCCTTAATTCATGTCCTATGGTGACAGAGTGTCATGGATGAGGGAACTTAGGAGTGGGGATAGCATATAAAATCTCAATATCCTATATTGTTTTGATTCTTTTTTTGATCCTTGTCAAGATGCTTCATAAGACCCTTGCTTGTTTTATGAGATAGTTGATGATATTGCATGTTTAAATTCCATGTTTCTCCGGTGCGTGGTCATGTTATTGATATAGTGAGATACTTGAGAGGTATATCATAGGGTAGCTATTTGTGACCCTTTACACTTCTTTCCCATTTTTTTAATTCTATATAGAGATAATTGTTTAAGTTCTATCTAATGCAAGGGCCTGATTCTTCTCAATTCATTCCTTTAAATTTTTGGGTGATTAGAGGTGTCTAAAGGAAAGATAACAGAGGGGTGTCAGTACTAAAATTTTAGTAGAGGACCAATTCTATGGCATGGTTCCTTGGTCTGTGTTGTAAGAGGTACTACTGAAGTAAGGACATGGACCCTATGGTGTAGGGTCTGAAGATGTGAGTTTTTGGTGTTGCTACCTCATGAGAGGTAATTGTAGCATGGAGGTATGATCTACATAGAAACTTGAGGGATGATATTTCTTATCTCTTACTTTTTGGAGGTCACTACAGTGTGGGTGTAGGCTATATCATGGAGTCCAAAAGGGTGTAGCTACCAGTTTGAGGGCCATTACAGTGTGGGAATGGGGCTATGTTGTGGTATTTCCTAGGGCTTATAGGATCGTATTTGATTAGGTTTTTCGGAAGGATATATATTCATGGATTTACATAATGTATTTTGGAGGGAATCTATGAACAAGGCTAGTATGGAATAACCTACTTCCCTTCACCATGGGTTTATTAAAAAACTGAAGGGTTGAGGCATTGTTAGGGGTGTTGCGTTATGGTTTTATATGTTAGAAATCCTATATAAATTTAAAAATCACTTATAATTTCTCTATTTTATCATTCCACCATCAAACCTTAAAAAACATGAGGATATATTTTAGAGATTTTAAGCCCCATTTACCAATATTTAACCCCTAAAATTTAGTGATCAATTCCTTGATTATTTAAGGTGAGTTTCTCTCTTTGGTACACAAAATGGTTCAAAAAATTTTTTAAAGAAAATTTGACCTTATTTTTCCTCTTTTGGTCAAAAATCATTTTTCTTCCATGTTTTTTAAATTATTTTAAAAGGTTTTAAAAGGGGATTTATTAACCTTTTATACATGTTTTACTTTTTAATATCTTTACAAAAGTTTGAAAATATTTTTTATTTTTAACATTTATGATATGAATGGATTTTCCTGCCATCATGACCTTTATTTTATTTGAATATACCTTTAAAAGTTTCAATGGTTATTTTAAAAGAAAATGTTTTACCTAATATTATGGATGTTTTTAGTTTTTTAAGTTATTTTAAAATTATAAAGGGTATTTTCCTCAAGAATATTTTAATGATCTTTTTATGGTATTTCTATTCATCAAAGACAATAACCCTTGATTTTATTTATTCTCCACCAGGGATATGTTATAATGATAACATTTATATTATTTATCTAGATGGATTATGATTATTTCAAAGAGATTTTCATGGAACCTGTTTATTTTCCATGGGTAAATCAAGCTATGAAATAACAATGGTTATTGTTATATTGAAAAATACAATCTTTCATGTGTTATAATTATGTTATGGTTTTTGGACATTTTTTATGATAATGGGTGATCCCTATATATCTCATAATAATGGGTGAGCTCGATATATATCTCCAATGAATTAGGTTAATATATGGAGTTAACTGGTTATAGGTTTCTCATTATAGATTATTGTACTTTACCAGGTATGTTATTTCATTTGTATGAGTGATTGTAAGAGTGATGTGAAAAATGATGTTACAAGTTACCAAGATGTTTTCTTTATACTTTTATGAAGTTCCAATGAAACCTTGATTAGTGATTATTTTCAAATGGATCAAGATTTTTGATTTATATGACCCTTGTATTGCGTTAAATCTTTATTCCATGTATTATGTTTTATTATCTAAGTTTTTATGGGTATAAATTATATTATGTTATGATAATGTAATCTGATTATGTCATCATACCCTTATAATAATATTATTCCCACTGATGGAAAGACTTGAGATTGTTAACTTGAACTCTTATTTCTTATATAAAGTTTAAACTTAGTAGATTTAGAGGGTTTGTTGATGACTGGAACTCCAAGTGGTACATTAATTCATATAAAATATATTTTTGAAATAAAATATAAGAAAAATGAGGAAATTCTTAAAATAATAGAAATTATAAATTAATAATTTGATTGGGAAAACCTAAAGATCTAGTGGTGGAAAAAGAGATTGATTGTTCAAGTTTTGATCCTAGTTGAAAATTGGTTAGAAATGAAGTGTGGGACAAAGGGAAGAGTGGATAGGTGAAATTAAATGTTCAATATAATAGTGGTAAAGTACCACAAGGGTAGAAAAAATCCATTTTTACCAAAAAGTGGTGTTAGTATTGAGTTATCTCATCAAGGGGGAGTAAATCTGAGAAGAGTTCCTCTATGTAATTCAATGTAGAATGGGGAGAATAATACCGACTTCTCTAAATTGATGAAGTTTGTGTCTATAAATATTATTGGATATCATATATAAGTAAATTAATGATTAAGGGGGGAGATATGGAAAGTAAATCCTAGATACAAGGGACCCTTTTCATTTTATTTCCAAAGGGGGAGTGAGCTAAATTCACTATAATGTCAAAAGGATATAACCATATCCTTTCCCATATATCTATGCCAATAGAATCCATGACAATATAAATGTTGTCTTTTACCTATATCTAATGTTTTGGTGTCTATATTTGTGGTTACAAACCATGTATATAGAATAATTTTCTAGTAGTGATGGTAAAAAACCTATAAAAACATGTATTAAATTTCTGGTTCATCTACTAGGTGAGTGACTATAAATTATGTGGGAAAATCCTCAAATACACATTATTCTCTATTTTGAAATAAACCTAACAGAAATTGGGGTTATATTTCTACTTCTTTTATTCTTATTACCATGAAAATTGGTATTTGTATTTTTTTAAAGTCTCATTGTGCTCCATCGTAATAGTAACCACAACTTTCGGCCATATTTCATATGGTATAAAACTAAAAATAAGGGATTATTTCCTCCCATACACCGTTTCAAATTGAGTGATGTTAATATACACATGACGAGATGTGTTACAACCTAAAAAAACATATGGTAACATGTAAGATCATCCTTTGGGATGTTCTTTTTCAAAACATGAAATAATTTTTTTGAGGAGTGATCTATCATTTTAATTTAAAGTTTTTTTGTGTATGGTATACAAAACTATGCTTTAATTTTGTTCCAGGGATATGGAATAAAAATATCCAAAAATTCTAATGAAATTGGTCCTAAGATCACTAAAGATAGAGGTTGTAACTCCTTGTAAGCGGACCAAATCTCACATGAACAGCTAGACCACTCATTTTTCTACATAAATATGCTTTGATAAGATGAAGTGATAATACATGGAGAGCCTACCGACTACCACTATATTTTCTTTATAAACTCTTGAATTCAGAAACACCATAATGAAATCTAGGGAAAAATCATCCCACATGACTATTGGTATTTTTAAAGAATTGGTTGTTGTAGATAACTTGTAGGAAAGATTATAGTTTTCCCAAATAATCCTCCATGTCACTGTTTCATACCAAAATTTCACCACTTATTTTTTCAATGTGTTTATCCTATGTGATAAATGGCATAAGAAGTTCTTTATAAGTCTTATTGAATGGAGCCTAGTCTATGTTTGACAACACATATAAGTGTTTCTAGCACTTATACTTCAAGAATTTATATACAAGTTCTTTTAAAATATTTACTTAGTTAGTGTTTTCCATTTGTGTTTTTTCATAATTATATCTTCAATACTTGGATATGAATGACTTGAGAACATCTAAATTCATCACACATTATTTAATATATTATCTACATTATAAAATTTTCTAGTGGTGTTTTTTCTGTAAGTATTGTATGTAGGTCATGTATGCAAAGTAGGGGAGGCTATTGTCTACTACTTGGAATTCTAGAAAAACATTATACCAACAGTTTAAAAGTATTGGTATAGTTTTCAGACCATATGTTTACCAATATTTATTAATAAACCATTGGAAAAAATCTATAACAATGGTTCTTTAACCGTTGGTAAAGTTTGGCGATTTATGATATATACCAATGGTTAAGAAACTATTGGTAGATATCTATACCAACAGTTGTAAACTAATAGTTGGTATACTGCAATTTTTAGTGTCTTATACCAATGGTTGAGTAATAACCATTGGTATAGGCCTATCCCCGTGAAATAGTACCCAATGGTTTGGAAAACTATTAGTATAGGGTATACCAATGGTTTTCCTACCTATACCAATGGTTTGGAACCATTGGTATAGACTAAATTTCCAGCAATGTTGATTGTTTCATTAATAAAATAATTATTGCATCATCATTTTATAATTATTTAAGGTAATTATTTCTTCACTAAAATTTATAACTAAAATATGATGACGTAGATAAATATTTTATCTTTAAAAATAATATATATATTTGAAGATATTTAATAAATGACACTATAGTTAAAATAATATAGTTATTAAAATATGAATGTGACATTTTTGTGTTTTCTTTAAATAAAATATTATAAATATCATAACCTCATCCAAATGGTTCCCAAAAATCATAACTAAATTTATATCACGAATATATGTTTTTTGAGTTTAAAATGGATATTTATATTCATTAACAACCTACCTATTTCCCCATGTGGACATATAAGATATTTTTAAGACAAAGAAAGTGGTATTTTGTGATTTTCTATAATTTAAATAATATCAAAGTCATTCTCAAGTAAAAGTGTCCAATAAATAACTCCAATTTTAACCTTAGGTGTTAAGGGTTGAATATAAATCATATAATAAAATTTGGAAAAGTTTTTGGAAAAATTTACAATCCTTATCATGTTATTTTTACTCTAAATTACCCTATTTACCCTTAACCGTGGTAATAAAAAAATTACCAAAGTTAATATTTATATTGACCAAAAATAAATAGAGAATATTAACTAAATTTTGACCTTATGATTCCATAAATGGAATACATTTTTTAAAATTAAAAATACAAAAGTGGAATAATTTAATTTAAAATTGAACCAATAAAATGCAACTAAAAATAGTTTTTTTAATGCATTATTAAGCCCCAAAAATGTACTTATACCAAAATAAGGTATAATGATGAAATAAATTAGATTATTTATAACTAAATAGTATTTATGTTAAATTTATATCATTTCAAATCATAAATATACTTTTAATATAACAAAATTTATAGTTTCATAAAAATCGATATTTTTCACTATTCATTGGAAAATAAATATTTTCAGAAAAATACTAAAATTATATATAAGATAATTTTGATAAAAATAATTTAAAAATGAATTTTATTTTTTAAATATAATTAACAAAAGTTTAAAAAATTAGTTTTAAAATAAGTGCACCATTAAAAGACAATAAAACTACCTTTAGAAAAATATATCATTTTTATGTGTAAAATTTAATTTATTCTTATCTTATGATAATAAAAATATTTTGGATGAATGTAAAAATATTTTATTGAATATATAAATTTAATAGTGTGTTAAATACTATTTATTCTCACTAATTTAATATCTAGGTTATAATGGTCACATTTTAAATAGTATTTCATAGTTTTAAACTCGGTGTTGTGTAACACATAAGCTATTAAATATGTTAAATTTAAAAGAGACAAACCATAAAATATTGGGGTGTTAAATTTAGGGTTATAAATATTAATAAATAAATTATAAAAAATATATGGTCTACACATTAATTAAATTCATTCATTCGTTATCATATGATTAGAATTAAAAAAATATTTGAAAATAAAAGTAATGTTTTTTTCTGAAAAATTATTTTTATGCATGCAATTTATTTTTATTAATAAATTAAATTAATCACTATTATTGAATTATTTTAATAAAATTTCTGTATTATTTAATTGATCAAATTTTTTAGACATTCAGAAAATATTTTTCTAGGCATAGGATAATAATAAATCTAGTTTTATGCATAAAGTGTAATTTTTTCTAAAATGCATCTTTTGTCACATTTTGCAGACATAATTTAAAATAAATTTCTTCAATTTATATGCATTTAATTAGATAAAATTTATTACATATTTTTAATCAGGAGTTTTATATTTGGTAATTATTCCCCTTTTATTTTTGGTCAATATGAAAAGTAACTGCGGTAAAATTTATCACATCTGTTAAGGGAAATAAGGTTAATATAAATGAAAAATAAGCGACAGTGCCATAATTTTTCATCCCAATTATTATAATATTAATTAAATTTTAACCTTATCACATTATGATTAAAATTTATTAGTTTAATCAAAAAAATTTCATGAAAATTATTTATATATTATTTAAATCAAAAAAAGTTACAAAATATCACTCTATTAGTTTTAAATATCCTTTATTTGTTCACATAGGGGAAAACAAGTTATAAAGAAATATTAATAGTAAATTTTTCATAATTAAATTATATTCATGATGGGGATTTATTTATAATTTTTAGATATTATATAATTACCTTAAATTCTTAGACAACACGATAATTTTATTTATTCAATTAATAAAAAAAATAAAAAAAAGATTTTTGAAATATTAAAAGTGGTAATTTGAGTAATTTATAGTGTTACACAAATGTTATAAGTAAATATGAATTATTTTTCTTGTATTAAAATATTATATTTGAGTTAAAAAAAATTATTGATGTCTTTTAAATCAAATTAAATGAATAGTGTCAAAATTGACAATAATGATATTTTATCAAAATAATATTTTACTAAATTATTTAAAAATAATAAAAATATTTAAATAATACAATGTGAATATTATATGGTCTAAGATTTCATAAGTTATCTTTTTATAGTCTAATTAAAACCTTATAAGTAAAAAAATTGAAACCCTTTAATATTGAAATGGTTATCACTGTAGTTAAAATTTAAATTGGTTGACTAAGGGTTACTCAAAATTATAAGGCTTAAAATGAAACTAAAACTAGTGTAAATTATATTATTTTATGGTATTAAAACCATATAAAACCTTATATTTGAATCCCTAGACATTTTGAGTCATTTTTCTTGAGCATAAATTTATCATAAATTAATATTTTAAGAAATTCCAAAAGTGTCCCTCACCTTAATTAAAAAAGGGAACCTCCTCCCTCACTTATTTTAAAAAATTTAGCCTTATATTTCTACAAAAATCTAATAATTAAAATTATAAACTTCTAAATAAACATTATATAGGTTTTTTTCTTCCCAAAATACCAACCCTAGAGCCCTTTTGAGGAGATATACAAGAGTCCTTTCAAAGAAGAGGTGATCACCTTACCAGATCACTTTCTTTTACTCTTATTTAGCTCTTATTAATATATGATATCTATCATAAAATAATAACTTAATTATCATAAATATGTTAAAATGTATTTTTATTATGATAACACCATTATACACCCTATTTTCTATTAAATGATAAGTGAAAGTATCGCTCGTGCGTACGTATGGATTACCGTCTCCAGGAAGTGATACAGTTCATTTTTCAACTCCATATTTCATGGATGTGTATTATTATGGGATTAATGTTTATATATTATATTTATTATATAATTAAACTTATTTAATTATAATATCATATCCACCTACTTATCATTCAATTCTTTGTGAAACGATAATGTTGTTCGTGCATACGTGTGGACAACCACCTCTATGAAGCGATGTGATACATTTTTATTTATATTTTACTTAGAGGATAAAGAGGAATAATTTGATGAATATATATGATATATATGATATAATAATGATCCTTTAAATCTTAATTATTATTTAACTTTCTTTAATTCCATCCATCGACAAATAAAAACAATGTTCATGCATACATACGACCTACCGTCTCTATTAACATTGCAATTCATTTTTCTATATCTAACTTTTATGGATGAAAGTAAATTTGTCTATAATGAATATATATGATATTTATATCATTATTAATATTTTTTAAATGATTTTACCAAGAAAAATGTACAAGGATAGGAACTACTGAGCTGAAATATTCATGATAAATGAACAGTTAACACCCGGAAATAACGATTTTAATTAGGAATTATTGATAATAGGGGGTGTTGAAATGTTATAAAGGTATAATTTATTATATTATAAATATAAAAAATATTATTTTATAGAATTATAAAAAATTTAAATTTATTATATAGAAGGTTAGATTACTTTTAAAGCAAGACGAAATCGAGGTAAGGATTTTATGTCATAATCTAATTGTTTATCAGGATTGATTATGACTATGCCTCTAATGATGATATATTATGATAAAAATCTCAATAAACTAATTAATTTTATATCCTATGATTATTTATTTAAATTAAATGTTTTATTTTCATTTTCCTTGTCTTATTTACTCAATATATCGAAAATATATTTTTAAGGAAAATCGTCTTCATTTCTCTCTTCGGTCAAAAAATCATTTTTATTCTATATCCATATTTTCTAAAAATGTTTTAAATAAGGTTTTTACTATTATACTATGATTTTTTAAAGTAATTTTTACCGATGTTTTATTTTTTATAAAATGATTTGAAAGGAATATTTTTTTCATTTTCCAGATGAGGTACTTTTATACTTTTCTGAAAAACATAGAAGGAAAGTTTTTTAACTTATACAACATGAATAACTTTTCCAACCATTTGGAATAATATTTTCTTTGAATATTTACTTTAAAATTTTAATGGTTCTTTTTAAATAAAATGTTTTACTTTTTATTTGTTGAGTTTAAAAAAAAATGATTTCAGAATGGAAAGTTTATTTTTCTCAAGAATGTTTTAATGTTATTTTAATGGTATTTATATTCATCAAAGAAAAAAAACCTTTGTTTCACTTATGTTTTAATAGGGATAAAATTCAATGATACCATGATTATTCTTTCTCTATATGGTTTGTGAATATGATAACATAATTTTATGAAACCCATTTATTTTCCATGGGTTATGCTATGATGAAATGTTTATGAGACCCAGTTCTTTTAATGGGTTACAATATAATGAATGTTTTATGATATTTTTGAACATATATGTTTTATTTTCATTATTTAATAGGTGGGACCTATATCTCCATCCAATTAATTGGGTAAATATTGAAATATCATGAGATAAATAGGACTGGAATGGTGAGTAAACCTAGTTCAAAAAGATATTATGTCCACTATGATAATATTGGGAGTGAATCTTGACTACTATGATGGTTTATAGATTAAACACATTATATGATGATATGCTTGGAAATTATCCTTAACAACTAAGTAAAATGATTTTCTTTTTTTATGTGTATGCCACAAATCAATGTCTTATACCTAAGTTAATATTTCAGGGATCATGTTATTTAATTCCCTTATGATTATTACCTTATGAACTGCTAGGATTTATGTATTGGATTAAGATTATGATATTTTCTATGTAGGATTTTTTCTAAATAACCTAAGGAAGGATAAATGTTATTCATAATTAACAAGTGTGAATTTTTATTCATAAAGTTCATTATTGGGTCATATAATCTCAATTTATGGTATATCAGTATACCCTTAAAAGATAGAAGTTATTAATCATTGTCCCATACCAACCACTATAAATAAGATCCATGGTTTTATTTGTTTGGATAGATATTATCTGTGCTTTTTGGTGAATTTTTCATGGCTATATAATCCACTCATAAATTTTACTTAAAAGGAATTCAAGTTCCTTTATATAGATGAATGTGGGGAATTGTTTAAGGAACTAAAGAGATGGATAGTCAGCGAACCTATTCTTACACCACCCAGTAGTAGAAAAGGGTTTATAATCTATAGTAATGCATCAAAGAAGGGATTATTATGCATCCTCATTTATAATGATATGTTCATAGCTTATGCCTCATAAAAATTGAAGGTACATGAGCCAAATTACCTAACTCATGATTTGGATCTAGATATAGTGATTTTTCATTAAATTTATAGAGGTATTATCTCTATGGGAAAATCTGTAACATATATATTGATCAAAAAAGTTTAAAGTATAATTTCACTCAAAAAGATCTGAACATACACTAAAGAAGATGGTTAAAGATGATTACATATTATGACTGATCAATAAATTACCACCCAGAGAACGAGAATAAGGTGGAATATTCTCTTAGTCGAAAGGATCGTGCTATCTTTTCTATGATGGGGATCAGATCACAAAATATCTGGTATTTTTGGACTTGAAAAGGATGAATCTTGAAATATTGAAGGAAGGGTAGAAATATTATCTTTCTCAAATGATTTTCAACCATCTATCCAAGTGAACATTAAAGTGGTGTTGAAGGAATATGTAGAACTAAAAAATAAGTTAAGAAATGTTCATAAGTTCCATCTTAATTATGATGGAATAATAAGGTTTAGGAACCGTGTATGTTTCCATTTGTTATAATATTTGAAGAAGGAGCTGATAGATGAATCTAATAGTTCTTCATTCTCAATTCATTCCAGAATTATAAAGATGTATAGATATTTGAAAGAGTATTTTTAGTGTGATTGAATAAAGAGTGATATTGCAGAGTATGTTTCTTGTTTCTTAGTATTTTAGAAAGTTACGTCTAAGAGATATAATTCTAAGGGTATGTTACAACCATTACTAATTCTAGAATAGAAATGGGTAAACATCACCATGGATTTTGTTATCGGACTCCCCAAAACATCTAAAGGGAATAATTCTATTTAGGTTGAATCCAATCACCTTAAAAAGTCAGTAGACTTCATTATAATTCTAAAAAATTCCCATCTTGATCAACTTACTTGATTATAAATTAATAAAGTGGTAATATTTCATGTTGTAACACTATCAATTGTATCTAAATGGGAACTTAGGTTTACCTCAAAGTTTTGGGGAGGTATTCAGTAGGATCTAGTTGCAGAGTTAAGTTTCAACACTACTTATCATCCTTAAAGATAAGTTCATTCTGAGAGGAAAATTAAAACTCTAGAATATATATTGAGAGATTTATCTATAGATATCAATATTGTTTAGGATCAATACCTTCCTTTGGTGGAATTTTCTTACAAAAATAACATTCACTAAAGTATTTAGATGGGTCCTTATGAAGCCCTATATGGTAAGAATTTCATAAATCCAACACAATAGAATGAAGTTGGAGAAAGAAATAAATTAAGACTTGATCTAGTTGAGGAAATGATATATACTATTAGAGTTATTCAATATCACATAAGAGTATCTTACAGTCAATAAAAATTTTATGGTGACAATTATTAAAAAGATCAAGAGTTTGAAGTTGGTGATAAGGTATTCCAACAAATATCTCCCTGGAAGAGGGTGATGAGGTTATGAAAGAAGGTAAAGCTAAGACCTTGGTATATCAATCCTTTTGAAATTATTGATCATATCAGGATGGTAGCTTATCTATTTGTGATCCCACAAAATCTCTCTCAAGTTTATTATGAGTTTCATGTATCTTTAATGAGGAAGTACATACCTAATCCTTCACATGTACTGAACTCAGAGGTCATATTGCAGGAGAAAGATACTTTTTATGAAAAAAACTAATAGAGATCATGGATTGTTGAGATAAAGTGAAATCAAACAATACCACTCACCTAGATAAAGTTTTGTGGTGAAACCCCCAATTTGAGGAAGCTATATGGGAACATAAGGATGTGATGAAGTAGAATTATCCTCATTATTTTGTATCATAGTGATAAATTTTGAGGTTGAAATTAAATTTATGTGGGTATAATATAACACCCAAATATTTTTATGGAATATTTTTCTTTAAATAATTTTAGTACTTTAATATATTATGTTATACGTAACAATGAGTTTAGATGAACATATGTATTTGTTGTCACCTAATTGTTGGATTAGTGGTTAAGAATAATAATAATTAAATTATGACAAATAAATTGTAAACACATTTATAAAATTAATTAATTAGTAATAAAATGATTATAATTAAAAATAAAAAACATTTTAAAATAAAAGTAATGTCTTTATTGAAAAATAATTTTTATACCCACAATGCATTTTTGTTAATAAATTAAATTAATCACTATTAGTGAATTATTTTAATAAAATTTATATATTATTTAATTTATAAAATATTTTAATCATTAAAAAAATATTTTTCTAAACATAGGATAATAATGAAACTAGTTTTATGCTTAAAATGTAATTTTTTCTCAAAAGCAGTTTTTTTCGGATTTTTTACACTTACTTTAAAACTAATTTTTTCCATTTATACATATTAAACTAGATAAAATGGATTAATTATTTTTAATTAGGAGGTTCAAATTTGTTAAATATTCCCCTTTTAGTTTGGTCAATATGAATAGTAACTGTGATAAAATTTATCACCACTGTAAAGGGTAAATCGAGTTAATATAGGTTAAAAATAAGTGACAAGGACATAATTTTTCATCATAATTACTATTAGATGAATTTAATTTAACCCTTTTCACTTTAGTATTTAAATTTATTAGTTTAAAGTATAATTTTCTTTGAAAATAATTTATATATTATTTAAATCAAAGAAAGTTACAAAATGTCACTCTCTTTGTTTTAAATATTCTTTATGTGTTAAAATAAGGAAACAAACTAGTTATTAATAAATATTAATAGTAATTTTATGTATAATAAAATTATATTCATTATGGAAATTTATTTATAATTTTTAGGTATTATATAATTATGTTAAATGCTTATATAATTCCAAAATAGTATTTATTCAATTAATGGAAAAATAAAATAAATGATTATAAAATTATTAAGAGTGATATAATTGAGAAATTTATAGTTTTTCACAATTTTTTTTAAAAAAATATAACATATTAGTATTGTGTTAAAATATTATATTTTATTTCTAACTTTTTCTTTATGCATTTTATGTAAAATTAAATAAATAGTTCCAAAATTGATAATAATGATATTTTATCAAAATATTATTCTATTAAATTATTTAAAAATAAAAAAAACTTTAAATAATACATTGTGGATATTTTATGGTAGAAATTTTAATAACTTTTCCATTTATGGGATAATTTTCACCTTATAAGTAAAAAAATTCCAACCCTTTAATATTGAAAATGTTGTCATCGTAGTTAAAGTTAAATTTGGGTAACTAGGGGTTAATCAAAATGATAAGGTTTAAAATGACCCACAAACTTGTCTAAATTATATTTTTTGATTATATTACAAATTTATACTACATATATTTTTGTCCTTGTTCATTTGGATACATTTTTCTTGAGAATAAATTTATTATAGTTTAATCTTTTGAAATATTCCAAAAGTGCCCCTCACCTCTATTATAAAAGGGAACATCCTCCCTTACTTATTTACATCACATTGAGCTGTATATCTCAACCAAAATATACCAATTCATATTCTAAACTTCCCTATCTACATTCTAGAGGTTCTTTTATTTCAGAAATACCAACCCTAGATCCATTTATAAGAGATTTAAAAGAGTCATTTAAAATAAGAGATAATCACCTTACCCGATCACTTTCTTTTATACTCTTATTTACCACCTTCAAATATATGGTATTTGTCATAAAATAATAAATTCAGGATCCTAAATATTCTTAAATTTTATTATTATTATTAAAACACCATTATACTCCTGTAAATAATGATTTTAATAAGTAATGATAGATAAATGGGGGTGTTGAAATGTTATAAAGGGGTAATATATGATATTATAAGTATAAAAATGAATCTTGGATAGATTTATAATAAATTTTAATTTATTATACATGAGTTTAGAGTGATTTGGAAACAAGTTGAGCTTGAGGTAAGGGTTTTATGTCACAATATCATTGTTTATCGGGATTAATTATAAACATGCCTTTGATGATGAAATATTACGATCCACCTATCACGAAACATATAAATTTTATTATACTATGGTTATTGATTTAAAATATATGTTTTACCTCAATGTTTCTTATCTTATGTACTCAAGAGACTGAAAATCTATTTTTAAGGAAAATCAAATTCATTTCTCTCTTTGAACAAAAAACTTTTTTCTTCCATATCCATGTTTTCAAAAAATGTTTTAAAGAAGGTTTTTACTATTATCTTATGATTTTTTAAATTCATTTTTACCCATGTTTGAATTTTTACAAAACAATTTAAAAGTAATATTTTTATCATTTTCCAAATGAGGTACTTTTTGAATTTTCCAAAAACATAGAGAATGAATGTTTTTTAACTTATACAGAATTAGTGGATTTTACTCCTATCATGTCTAATATTTTCTTTGAATATTTTTTTACAATTTTACACGGTTTTATAAAAATAATGTTTTTCTTTATATTTGTAAAGTTTTTTAATAAATTATTTCAAAATGGAAAGGTTATTTTCTTTAGTAATGTTTTAATGGTATTTTAATGGTATTTCTAATCATCAAATACAACAAAACTTGATTTCACATATGATTAACTGAGGATATGATCTAATGATACCATCCTTATTCTTTATCTAGATGGTTTGAATAAGATAGAACAATGTTTTTGAGGCCCATTTCTTTTCCATGGGTTATGTTATGCTAAAATGTTTATGAGACCCATTTCTTTTCATAGATTATGATATGATGGATGACTTATGATCTTATGGCACACATATGTATGATTTTAATTATGGGGAAAGTGGCACCTATGTCTCCCTCCAATGGATTAGGTAAATATTGATATCTCATTAGATAAATAGGACTAAAATGGGGAGTGAACCTAGTTTAAAAATGGAATATGTCCACTATGATAGTCTTGGGAGTGAAACGTGACTAATAATATGGTATAAGGAGTGAACCCATTCCACTATGATAGCCTAATAAATGATCCTTTACAGCTAACTAAAAAGATTTTCTATGCTTATATGTACACCACAAATCAATGTCGTATTCCTAGGTTAAGCTTTCAAGGTTCTTGTACTTTGATTCCCTTATGATTTATGTCTTATAAACTGCCAATATTTAAGTCATGGAATAATATTATGATCTTCCATATGTAGGGTATGGTTTAGAAAATTAATATCATGTTATAATACCCTTTTTCTCATGTTATGATTATATTATCATTGATATCTCCCTTGTTTACCCTTACTAAGCATCTAATATCACCCATTTCTTATGTTTCTATTACCTAGGTTATGATGAAATGTATTAAGTATGATAGTATAAGAATGGTGAAAGTTATTAAGAAATTATTGGTAAAAGATGAAGAACTACTTTGAACTAGTTTTTTAGGTTTCTAAGTTTCCAAAGATCCTAGACCTATACAATTCTAGCATAGAGTGTTATGTTATGTATAGAATATTCATCTATTTAGATGTAATATCTATGTATGAAAAGTATGGGTCACTATAATTGGCATCGGAGTAATATTTATTTAACTTTTAGAAACTAATATTTGAAAATATTAGTAAAAATTCTAGGTATAAGTCTAAGTATAAAATAAAATCCTAAAGTTTTGGTAATGATTGTGAATGAACCAAGTTAAACCTAATGTGTCATAGAATAATTTTTCATGATTCAAACATCCTATAATTATATTTTCATGATTATGTGGTTTCTCACCATGACTATTTTTTATCACACTATGATTTTCTATTTTAGTCAATGGATGGATCCTTAAGGAAACATATTGATGATAAATGTGGTGGAAAATGCAATGATTGTCCTCATGATAAACCGAGTGTTATTTAAGATGAAATGAAAAATATTTTTGGTATTATCACACAAATTTCTCAAGATATTAATCACACTAATATTCCAAATGAGAAAAGGAGGGGACAATGTTCTATTAAGTCATTTATGTGGAAATTTCCACCTTCTATTAGTGGGTATACTGATCCACTAGTCACGAAGAAATGGATAGATATCAATAAAAAGATATTTTACATTCTATTTTGGTTAGAAGAATAGAATGTTATTATGACTATTTATCATTTTGAAGGAAAATCAAATCTGTGGTGGACTCTTATCAAGAATATGAGAAAATAAGAAAAAATTAAATAAATGGATTAGGAAGAATTTAAAATCAAAATTTTCAAAATGTACTTTCCTTATATTCTTCATATGAAAATAGAGAAATAATTCTTTTAGTTAAAGAAGAAAAATAAATAATCGATTGGTACTTATAAGAAAAATTTCAAAAGACTTGTAAGGTATGATTCTGGAATTATCATCCAACCTAAAAGTAAGGTTGATTGATTCTTAAATGGATTAAAACCAAGTATCTAAAGTGAATTCACCATAATATACTTTAATAGCTATGAAAATCATTCTAAGTTTTATAAAAGTGGAAATGGGGTTAGAGTTACCCACCGATATCATGGTTTTGATAAGAAAAGAAAAATGGAATTCAAAGGAAAATAAAAAATACATAGAGAGAAGATAATAATCCTTACATTTTTTTCTCTAAGTGTAGAAGGAGACCTGGGGGAAATTGTATTAAGGTAACTGGAAAATATTTCATTTATGAAAAGGAAGTTCATTGAGTAATCAAATACTGATGTGATGTGAAGAAGTTAGATAATTATAGTAATAGAGATAAATATCCAAAGAAATCACCACTAATAATCCAGTATTTTAAATGAAACGTGTATGGGAATTATGTTAACCAGTGCCCAAATATAAAGGTTAATGATGATGATCAATTTCAACAACCCATTAAGCCTAGAGACAGAGGTAAATCTCATGTGATCACAATTTCTGATGAGGGGTATGCCAAAGAAATGGTGAAAGGTAAACTTTCCATCCACTCTAAAACTACTAATATGTAATTTGATTCTGGGTCTATCCACTCTTTTTATATATAAATAAATTATAATTGGTATTATAGAAACACCTCAAAAATTAGATGCCGAGTTAATAGTAAAAACCCTTAATGGTAAGATGATCACATCCCAAATCTATGATTCTTCTTTGGTTGAAGTTTTTGGGAATGTGTTTCTTGAAAATCTTATCATTCTTCCTCTAGTAAGATTCAAAGTAATTTTGGGCATTGTCATGAATCAGGTCGGGTCGCCATCCGACTCGGTGCCCGACCCAGTCCGTAACATGGCCCGAAGGGAGTTCCTGATCCCCATGGGTTGGCACAAGTTCCTGGGTATCAAAACTAACACATGGGAACGATTTACCCAAAATAGTAAACACAAAACAACTGATAAGATAAATAAACCAAAAATGAAAACAGACAACCAAACTAAAATCAAATTTAAAGGTTTAAAACTAGAACCAACATCCAAAAATAAACGAAAACAAAAAAACTAAAACTCTAACTCAAACCTCCAAGAGACAAGAGTGGTGCAACATCCACACACCACAACACCAACCTGCACGATAAGACCATCAACGACTAAAACCACCATCACTGAGCATGATGTCACAACCTGGAATACACAAGAAACAAAGTCTACATACACCCAAAGGTGTATGTAGGGTGTGAGTCAAGAGCCCAGTAGGAAATCACCCAACAAAAAGGTTCCACATGTAAACATTAAATGAAAAATAAATTTACAGGATTAATAAAAGAAAGGACACCAAATCTTGAACAACTTTACAAGAATAGTTTCTATAAAGAAAGCACTTTCAACGAAAACAACTTAAATAAAAATAAAACACCCTTGTAGTTAAGAAAACTCAAACCTTCAAGAGAACCCAAATTCTACACCATATACTGATGGTGAGTGTATAGTAGTATAAGAGCACCAAAAGTGGGAGAGGCCCTATATGTACTAGAAAAAAGAATGGGACCCTAGAACATCGCGTCTCGGTGAACAGTAGTATATGAAACACAAAAAAATACGTTCTCGTGCATGAGCCACTAGTAGGGTAACACATCCATAACCTAGTGGTATCCAGTCATCATCTGAAGTTTAGTTAGTGTTGTAATCGTTAAAACAGCTAAGTGAAATCAGGCCAGAGCCGCTTCCGTATCACTAGCATGCTAGATCTAGTCTGCCCACCTAGTACCTAGGCTTCCCCTTTTGTGCTCAAGATGATCAAATTTTACATATCATGTAAAACTCAGATGAATAAAACAAATAGAGTGTTATCTAAACCCAATTCCACACGTGCACACATACACAAAATCCATTTGAAATAGTACACACACCAAAAGACTTTACCCAACTCAATTTAAACAATTTATGAATTGTTAATAATTATTTATTAAAACATATTAAATTCGCATCATTAATAATTTTTTTATTAAAACATATTAAATTCCTTGTAAAAAAATTATTAAATAGAAACATAACACGACTTAACACACAAAACCAACTCATCCCTCCTTCATGAACAAACACACCCAACCGCTACATCAAGAACACAAACGACACTAATCACATCAATTAATAACTCAACCGCATAATTAAAAGCCCATTTTCACAATTAAATAAAACACTAGAAATTTTATTAAGAAACTTCAAGATATGACACATGATTCTAAACACCAAAAGTCCAATCAAACCCTCTTTTTGGACAAAGCACATATGAACGCTATACCAGAACATCAACCGCCACTTTGCACATTTTCACAAAACAAAAACAGACTTTATAAAACACTAGTAGACAATTAAATGTGGGTTTTCACAGCAAAAATCCACTCAACCCACACAACACATTTCCTTACGACCAAACACATGCAACACCATGTCAAAAACATGCTTGACACCACTTTCACAAATGAAAAACAAACTGCACATATTATTAAGTCACCAACGACTTAATAAATATAAGTTCCCAGCCAACGAATGCACCCACACCACATGAGGATGCTACCAAAAAAATATAACACATATAAAAATTCAAGAAAACCAAATCTGCACCCAAGAGAATTAATTAAAGAGAATCATAAATTAATTAAGCAGGAAAATAATTCATTAAATAATGTTTAAATGTGGAACCACCTACCTCGAAGTATAAAATCCCAAATCTTGTGTGAAACCTCGATCGCACCTAAGATGAACCACAAGAGGGCTGAAAAGGATCCTAAAAAAAACAAACGAATCAAAAGTATCAAGAATCAACACTAAATTCTGACACTTTTTCCATTAGAAAACCAAAACACTAATTAATAAGAACCCAAACCCTTGGGAGGAAGGAAGAGGAAACTACTGGGGGATGGAGCACCAGAAGAGGAGTCAGCGGTTAGGGTCACGGTTGTTGGAAGAGGTGCCGACTACAAAAGGAAGTGCATCGGGCAGAACTGACCAACAAGACATTACACACACAATCCACCACTTGCATACCCAAATACCATTAAAAAACACACACAAAATATAACCAATTTATTTACTAAAATCCATTTCGAACGCATAGGCATACTAAACACTTCAAAAACCCAATTCGCATCACGCAATCAAAGTATGGAATGTGAAAAAATTAATTTAACTACCAAATTAAATTATTAATAGATGATAAGGAATGGAATCACTTACCGGGTGAAGACTTTCCCAAAAACTTGTGTTGATCACCAATCTCACTTAATGCGCACCACAAGTGAGCCAAATGCGAACCCTAAACAAGAATTCGAACCAAACAAGGATTAAAAATCATCCAATAAAAGATACATCACACCTTATGAATGGACAAGAACTCAAGAGAAAAAAAATATAAGAACCAACCGGAGGGCGAGGCTGCTCGCGTGGAAGGAGGAAAGGTGCCGGAGGTTGCGCCAATAGGGGAGGCCGGTGAGGATGAAGAAGGGGTGCACGACAGACTAGACGGGGAGCTACGGCGCGAAGGGCTGTCCTGGGAGCTCAGGGTGCGGAGTGACGAGACCAAGTGCTCCTGGGGGTGCGACGAGTCTGATCGGGGAAGGCAGGGCGCGACATGAGAGAGGTGGTCGGACGGCTTGCCGAAAGAGCCGATGACCAAGGGGAGAGACAGTGCCGTGAGCAGACCCAGTGGGGTGAGGGGGAAACGCGACGTGGATTAGGGGGTCCCTAAGAAAAAAGGGGGGGGGATAAAGATAAAAATAAATAAAAAAAATAAATAAAAAAATAAAATAATAAAAATAATAATAATGATAATAAACTAAAAATTGAATAATTATATTAGTAATAATAAAAATCATAAAACCCAATTGACCATAATAAAATAAAATAAAATCTATGTCAATTATGATAATAATAATAGTAATAATGTCCCTAAATATCATTATTAATATTATTATATTTAAAACTCTTATTTTATTTGATTTTTATTTTATCACACATTTAATTTTATTGCTTTGTTATTAATCCATTTTATTTAATTAGTTGACCATTGAGCAGGGCGTGCGGTGAACCGGGCGAGGTCGCACGGTGACCCAGGTGAGGCCACACAGCTTTGACCGCGGTGTGCTGGACGCAGTCAAGACCAAAACTCTCATTTATCAGAGAAAAACCCCTATCGGGATCGACCAACATTTCACATATATAAAAATAAATATTAATAATTATTATTAGAAGCAGATAAAATTATAAGATAGAAATAAAAATTAGAAACATGACGCAGCGTGAAGTCTGGGTGTAACAATTCTCCCCACCATAAAGATTTCTGTCTCCAGAAAGCCACAAATAGGACCGAACCCAATATAGAAAACCACACTCCCTTAGGGTTCAAAAAGGATCCCCACAAACATCAAGTGAAGAGAGGCAAACACATCGTTCTTAGAGAAAGTGACTTAAATAAAAACCCCAAGAAACTCGTAAAAAGTCTTTCTGATATGTGTCGCTTGCCCCAGAGAGCAAGAACACCTCCAGTTGATTGATCAAAGAAAGGAACTCTCACACCCACATAAACCAAAGTCAAAAGATGAAATACCTCAAGAACCATTGAATGAAAACCACATCATTTGACTGGAACATGAAAACAAGACCAACCACGCCCATGGAATACTCTTATCACCTACCACCAAGTCATCTCTAGAAACAAAACTAAAAGGCTGATAGGGGAAAACCCAAAGGGGCTTCCCACCATTAGAAACTCATCGACGCCCGAGATGAAACTAGAAAATCGACACGAGGAGGCTAGGGTGGAATCCCCACCATTATGAAAAAGTCCAACACCGATTTATTCCAGAGTCTTTTTAGTGAGACCCGTTGTGGGTCTCCCCACCATTAGGATCGACGAAAGATAAAAAACATTGATAATTTCTCAAGAGTGACCAAACACCCCACCACAAGGGGCGGGGAGGTACGACCCTAACTACTGGGGAGTCAAAGCCACATTCGAAGACAAACCAACATCTCCACATCCCTGGATGAGCCCTATTCAACTTTGAGACTGATTTACCCAACATACCCCATAAGTACCAATAAAGTAATTACATCCAGTGAGACGCAACCCCCAAGACTTTAAAGTAATGAGTTGACCACACCTTCTCCTAGACATGGGAAACCTCACGCACCCAGATGGCTTGTTGGAACAGAACAACCATAGAAAAAAAGTTAAACTTCTTTTACTTTCAACATCGATGAAAAAAATAAAGTCGGGGTCCCATACACTCTTGAGGTTCCTGACTGCACACCAGATTCACTCCGAGGACTATGGATGGAGCCCTGATGTTTGAAGCATCTCCTGCCTCGCAGCCAGGTATTGAAGACTCCCGAATAGAGATTCTCTTTTTTGGTTCCACACGCAACCACACTGCAACCGAAACAACACCAACAAACACAATACACCACGACATCCAACTACTCCCACACAGATCATTTACCAACATAGGGGTTTAGATGATGCACATGCATCACCTATACACCTTAAATAAGAAACTTAAGAAAGAATGATGCATGAAAAATACTCCTCTTTCGACAGAAAAATCAAAACTTTCCAAGAGGAGGACGCACTCCTATGAAAACAGGTATTCTCAAAGGGTTCTACGAAACCCACCTTTACTCATCAAGAGAACTCATGCTACAAGACGTCACCAAAAATGACCCTTGAAACCGATGAAAGAACTACGAACCTTTCAAACCATCGGTCAACACCGATAATTCCGAACCGCCTTCACCCTTCCCCGCTGGAATTTCTTTCACCGCTTTTAGGGGAACCTTTAGACACAACGATGTCCAACTTCATACCCGACAACCAAGACAACTCAAAGAGACCAAAACTCCCTTCGAATCCCCTCACATCTGTCACCCCACTGCGAGACGGTCTGCTTAACCGAAAAGAAAAAAGGGATAGACTTAGTGTTGTCACAAAAGGCTGAGAGTTCTCACTTTAATCAACATGAGGGCCAGCCAATGGCGAATTGCCCATGGCTACACATTAATCACATTGTAATGATATATGGGGAGGGGAATGCACTAGTCAAGAAAGAAGACCACAGACCCAACCAAACTGGTCCAATGATCAAGAAATACCACTAGATAACACTAAACATGCAGGGGGAACCACTACAAGGGCTTTCCGAAGCACCTTACAAAAGAAACCACTAAACACATGCTTTCACGCCAAATTACAGATAAGAATTCAAAATGAGACACAAATCATACAAAAAGGATTCTCGGCTCAAAACGCCCCATATCCAACATTCCCAAAATACAAGGACACACCCCACAACCACTGATTATTAAAATACCAATTCATTTTTGACTTACAAACCAGATTTCCATGAATTCAAAACAAAGAGACAAGGAACGATGCAAGAGGAGACTAGTGTCAGCAGGTGACTAGAACATATGGTTGGCATCCATATGCCAATCACGCCACCACCACAGAGGGTATTCTGGGACAACGTCCCTGACTCTACATGGCTTTCCAGAACCTACGAGCTCACTAGGACTACTGACCCTACTCCTTTTTCATTTCCCCTAAACAAGATTAACCACACGGACCAAAGATTTAGACAAACCTCAAATTATTTTGGTAACTTGAGTCCCGCCCCGAGGTGTGCTGGCTAAGCACCTTGCTCGTAGCTAGAACGTCGAGTTCCGACAACCTTAACTCCAGTCTACCGTAACTCTATCCCAAAGGGACATGACCCAAGAGAGAAAACCTCCTCTGATACCATTTTTTCATGAATCAGGTAGGGTCACCATCTGACCCAGTGCCCGACCCAGTCCGCAACATGGCCTGAAGGGTGTTCCCAATCCCCACGGGTTGGAACAAGTGCCCGAGTATCAAAACTAACACATGGGAACGATTTACCCGAAATAGTAAACACAAAACAACTGATAAGATAAATAAACCAAAACTGAAAACAGAAAACCAAACTAAAATCAAATTTAAAGGTTTACAACTAGAACCAACATCCAAAAATAAATGACAAAAAAAGAAACTAAAACTCTAACTCAAACCTCCAAGAGACAAGAGTGGTGCAACATCCACACACCACAACACCAACCTGCACGAGAAGACCATCAACGACCAAAACCACCATTGCTGAGCATGATGTCACAACCTAGAATACACAAGAAACAAAGTCTACATACACCCAAAGGCGTGTGTAGGGTGTGAGCCAAGATCCCAGTAGGATGTCACCCAACAAAAAGGTTCCACATGTAAACATTAAATGAAAAATACATTTATAGGCTTAATAAAAGAAATGACACCAAATATTGAACAACTTTAAAAGAATAGTTTCTATAAAGAAAGAACTTTTAACAAAAACAACTTAAATAAAAATAAAACACCCTTTCAGTTAAAAAAAATCAAACCTTCAAGAGAACCCAAATGCTACACCATATGCCGACGGTGAGTGTATAGTAGTCCAAGAGCACCAAAAGTGGGAGAGGCCCTATAGGTACTAGAAAAAATAATGGGACCCTATAACATCACGTCTCGGTGAACAGTAGTATAGGAAACACAAAAAAATAAGTTCTCATGCACGATCCACTAGTAGGGTAACACATCCATAACCTAGTGGTCTCCAGTCATCATCCAAAGTTTAGTTAGTGTTGTAATCATCAAAATAGCTAAGTGAAACCAGGCCATATCCGCTTTTGTATCACTAGCATGCTAGATCTAGTCCGTCCACCTAGTACCCAGGCTTCCCCTTTTGTGCTCAAGATGATCCAATTTCACATTTCATGTCAAACTCAGATGACTAAAACAAACAGAGTGTTATCTAAACCCAACACCACACATGCACACACACAAAAAATCCATTTGAAATAGTACACACACCAAAAGACTTTACCCAACTCAATTCAAAAAATTTATGCATTGTTAATAATTATTTATTAAAACATATTAAATTCGTATCGTTAATAATTTTTTTATTAAAACATATTAAATTACTTGTAAAAAAATTATTAAACAGAAACATAACATGGCTTAACACACAAAACCAACTCATCCCTCATTCATGACCAAACACACCCAACTGCCACATCAAGAACACAAATGACACTACTCACATAAATTAATAACTCAACCGCACAATTAAAAGACCATTTTACCAATTAAATAAAACACTAGAAATTTTATTAAGCAACTTCAGGATATGACACATGACTCTAAACACCAAAAGTCCACTCAAACCATCTTTTTGGACAAAGCACATATGAACGCTACAACAGAACATCAACCGCCACTTTGCACGTTTTCACAAAACAAAAGTAGACTTTATAAAACACTAGTAGATAGTTCAATGTGGGTTTTCACAGAAACAACCCACTCAACCCACACAACACATTCCCTTATGACCAAACACATGCAACACCATGTCGAAAACATGCTTGACACCACTTGCACAAATGAAAAACAAACTGCACATATTATTAAGGCACCAACGACTTAATAAATGTAAGTTCCCAGCCAACGAATGCACCCACACCACATGAACATGCTACCAAACAAATATAACACATAGAAAAATTCAAGAAAACCAAATCCTCACCTAAGAGAATTAATTAAAGAGAATCACAAATTAATTAAGCAGGAAAATAATTCATTAAATAATGTTTAAATGTGGAACCACCTACCTCGAAGTATAAAATCTTAAATCTTGTGTGAAACCTCGATCGAACCTAAGACGCACCACAAGAGGACTGAAAAGGATCCTAAAAAAAACAACCGAATCAAAAGTATCAAGAATTAACACTAAATCCGGACACTCTTTCCATTATAAAACCAAAACACCAATTAACAAGAACCCAAACCCTTGGGAGGAAGGAAGAGGAGACTACTAGGGGATGGCGCACCGGAAGAGGAGTCGGCGGATAGGGTCGCCGTTGCCGAAAGAGGCGTCGACTGCAAAAGGAAGCGCATCAGACAGAACCGACCAACAAGACATTACACACACAAGCCACCACTTGCATACCCAAATACCATTAAAAACACACACACAAAATATAACCAATTTCTTTACTAAAATCCATTTCGAATGCATAGGCATACTAAACACTTCAAAAACACAATTCACATCACTCAATCAAAGTATGGAATGTGCACAAATTAACTTAACTACCAAATTAAATTATCAATAGATGATAAGGCAAGGAATCACCTACCGGGTGAATAATTTACCCAAAACTTGTGCGGATCACCAATTACACTTAATGCGCACCACAAGTGAGCCAAATGCGAACCCTAAACAAGAATTCAAAGCAAACTAGGATTAAAAAAAATCCACTAAAAGATACCTCACACCTGCTGAATGGCCAATAACTCAAGAGAAAAAAAAGAGAAGAACCAACCGGAGGGTGGGGCTGCTCGTGCAGAAGGAGAAAAGGTGCCAGAGGTTTAGCCAATATAGGAGGCCGACAAGGATAAAGGAAGAGTGCGCGAAAGACTGGCCGGGGAGCTGCAACGTGACGGGCTGGCCTGGGAGCTCGGGGTGCGGCGCGACGGGACCAAGTTCTCTTGGGGGTGTGATGAGTCTGATCGGGGAAGGCAGGCTGCGACATGAGAGAGGTGGTCAGACGGCTTGCTAGAAGAGAAGACGACCAAGGGAAGAGACAACGTCACGAGTGGACCCAGTGGGGTGAGGGGGAAATGCGATGCGAGGTAGGGGAAGCCCTAAGCAAAAGGGGGGGGGGAATAAAGATAAAAAGAAAGAAAAGAAAAGAAAAATAATAATAATGACAATAAACTAAAATTTTAATAATTATATTAGTAATAATAAAAATAATAAAACCCAGTTGACAGTAATAAAATAAAATAAAAGATATGTCAATTATGATACTGATAATAGTAATAATGTCCCTAAATATCATTATTAATATTATTATCTTTAAAAACTATTATTTTATTTGATTTTTATTTCATCACACATTTAATTTTATTGATTTTTTATTAATCCATTTTATTTAATTAGTTGACCATCAAGAAGGGCATGCTGTGAACCGGGCGAGGTCGTACGACGACCTAGGCGAGGCCGTGTAGCTTCTACCGCAGTGTGCTGGACGCAGTCAAGACCAAAACTCTCATTTATCAGAGCAAAACCCCTGTCAAACTCAGCCTGCATTTCACATATATAAAAATAAATAATAATAATTATTATTAGAAGCAGATAAAATTATAAGATAGAAATAAAAATTATAAACATGACGCAGTGCGAAGTCTGGGTGTGATAGGCATGGATTTGATTTCTTTACATAAATCCCATATCAATTATAGAGGAAGGGAATTTATTTTTTATATTTTGAACCAACACATGATTTTCAATAAGTGTGTTGAAAAAATAATTTCTTTACTGAAATTACATCCATCATATGATTCATTATTCCCATTTAAAAGGGGAATTTATCTCAGATGGTTATGAAGAAACTCAAAATCAATGATATTCCTATTCTATAAGATTTTATTTATGTATGTATGGAATATTTTCTTGGTCTTCTACTAAATAGTGAATCTGATATTTTAATAGAACTCATACCTGGTGCTACACCTATTTCTAAGAATCCATATAGAATGGATCTGATTTTGTTTCAAGAATTTAAGAAACAACTCCAGGAGAATTTGGATAAGGGATTCAATTGGAAAAGTGAATCACCTTGGGGTGAACCAATTATGATTGTTAAGAAGAAAGATGTATCAACGAGACTCTACATTAATTATCCAGAACTTAACAACATCAATATCAAGAAAAAGTATCCTATACCTTGTACTGATGAATAGTTTGATCAACTGTGCAGATATCAATACTTTTTCAAGATTGATATTCATTCTGGATATCATCAATTGAGGGTCGTGAAGTAGTATATATCCAAGAAAACATTTCATAAAAGGTATGGACACTATGAATTTATAGTGATGTCATTTGGTCATAATAATTCCCCCAATATCTTCATTGATTTAATTAATAGAGTATTTAGAAATCAACTTGACTAGTTTGTGGTAGTATTTATAGAAAATATTCTTATTTATTTAAAGATAAAGGTAGAGAATAAAGATCACTTGAGGAATATGCTGAAGACCCTAAGAAAGGATAAGATTTATGAAAAATTTACCAAGTGTCGATTTTGGATTAATAAAGTTTCATTAATGGGTCATATAATCTCAAGTGATGGTATATCAGTGGAACCTTCAAAGATAAGTGTTATTCAACATTGGACTAGAACAACAACTGTGACTGAGATCAGTAATTTTCTTGGTTTGTCTTGATATTATTGGCACTTTTTGGATAATTTTTCACAATTATCAAATACACTCACCAAGTTAACTTGTAAGGGAGATAAGTTCCACTAGATGGATGAATGTGAGGAATTTTTAAAGGAACTGAAGAGATGGATAATCAGTGCACCTGGTCTTCACTACCCTATAGTGGAGAAGGGTTTTTAATATATTATTATTCAAAAAATAAGGGACAAGGATTATTCCTCATGTAGAGAGATGTGGTTATAGATTATGCCTCACAAAAATTGAAGGTCCATGAAAAAAATTACCTAACTCGTGATTTGGAGTTAGCTTTAGTAAATTTTACATTAAATATATGTAGGATTTTTCTCTATAGAGAAAGGTGTGACATATATACTGGTCACAAAATTTTAATGTATATTTTCTATCAAAAAGAGATAAAAATATACCAAAGAATATGGTTGTATATGATTGAATATTTTGACTACTCAATACATTACCACCCTGAGAAAGAAAACAATATAGCAGATTCTCTGAGTCGAAAGGATCATGCTAGCTTATTTATGATGGTGATCACAAAAGATCTGATATTTCTAGTCTTGGATAGGATGGATCCTAAAATATTTAAGTAAGGGTATAAATATTATCTTTCTAAAATGTGTGTTCAACTATCTATCCATGTTAACATTAAAGAGGTTTATAAGGAAGATATAGATTTACAGAAGAAGGCAAGAAATGTTAATGAGTTCAACCTTGATTATAGTGTAATAATAAGGATTAGAAACCATGTATGTTTCCCTTCGATACCATATTTGAAGGAGTTGATGGATGAAGCTCGTATTTCTTCATTCTCTATTTATCCTTAAAGTACAATGATGTATAGATATTTGAAAGAGTATTTCTGGTGGGATGGAATGAAGAGATATTGTAGAGTATGTTTCTTAGTTCTTGGTATGTTAGTAAGTTAAGGTTTATAGATAAAAGTATAAGGGTTTTTTACAACCATTACTCATACCAAAGTGGAAATAGGAAAATGAATCCATAGATTGTGTCATCAGACTCCACAAAAAATATAAAGTGTGTAATTCTATTTGGGTTATAGTTGATCACCTTATGAAGTCATAAAAATTCATTGACGTTAGATAAGATTTTTCTATTGATCAACTTAGTTAGTTATAAATTAATAAAGTGGAAATATTTCACGGTGTACCACTATCAATTGTATCTAATCATGATCTAAGGTTTACCTCAAAGTTTTAGAGAAGTCATCAGCAAGCTCTGGATATAGTGTTATATTTTTGAACTGCTTATCATCCTTGAATAGATGGTTAATATGAGAGGACCAATAAAACTCTAGAAAACATTTTGAAAGCTTTGTATATAGATTTAAATTGTGGTTTGTATCAATACCTTCATTTAGTGTAATTTTATTACAAAAAATTCTTTCACTCCAGCATTTAGATGGATCTTAATTAAGACCTATAAGGTAAGAAGTACAAAACTCCAACATTTTGGAATAAAGTTAGAGAAAGAATGCTATTGGGACAAAATATAGCTATGAAAATGATAGAGAAGTTTAGAGTTATTCAACAGCACATAAGAGTAGCTCAGAGTCGACAAATTAGTCATAATGAACATCATCAGAAAGACCTGGAGTTTGAAATTAGAGACAAGGTATTCCTATGAATATCTACCTAGAATAGGGTGATGATATTTATAAATAATGGAAATTTAAGTCTTAGGTATATAATTCCTTTTGAAATTATTGATCGTGATAGGATGGTGGCTTATCGATTGGTGCTACAACTGAATCTCTCTCAAGTTTATGATGTGTTACATGTATCTATCCTGAACAAGTAAATACCCGATCCTTCACATATACAAAAATCAAAGGTCTTAACACTATATTAAGATATTTTTTATGAATAAAAAATGGTAGATATTTTGTATCATCTCGAGAAGGTGCTATGAAATAATACCACTCACATAGTCAAGGTTTTGTAGTGAAACCACCAATTTGAGGAAGTTATGTGGGAACCTGAGGATATAATGAGGTTGAAGTATCTTCATATGTTTTTATCATATTGACAAATTTTGAGGGAAAAATTAATTTTAATGGGTGTATAATGTAACTCCCAAATACTTTTATGAAATATTCATCTTTAAATAATGTGATTTCTTCGATAGGTTGTGTTTCACAAAACAATGAGTTTAGAAGAACCACGTAACATTAACAAAATATTATTTTTATGTTATTTTCTAGTAATTGGATTGAAAATTATAATAGTATAAAAAATATTTTTTCTACACATTTTTAAAAGTGATTTATTAGTTATCAAATTATTATAATTAAAAACAAAAAATATTTAAAAATAAAAGTAAGGTTTTTTTGGAAAAAATATGAATGTGATGTATTTTTATTAATAAATTAAATTAATCACTATTAGTGAATTATTTTAATTAAATTTATATATTATTTAATTGATCAAAATTTTTAAACATTCAAAAAATATTTTTCTAGGTATAGGACAAGAATAAATCCAGTTTTTTGCTTTAAAATATAATTTTTTCAAAAAAACAGTTTTTGTTGCAATTTGTTCACTTACTTTAAAATTAATTTCTTCTATTTATAATTATTTAATTAGATAAAATGGATTACATATTTTAAATTAGTATGTTTTAATTTGGTAAATAGACCCCTTTTATTTTTTGTCAATATGAATAGTAACTATGGTAAAATTTATCACCTCAGTAAAGGGTAAATAATGTTAATATAGATTAAAAATAAGTGATAGGGCCATAATTTTCAATAATAATTCTTATTGGATTAATTTAATTCTAAAATTATAATCTTATGATATAAATTTATTATTTTAATGGACACTTTTCTAGGAAAACTATTTATATATTATTTAAACCAAAGAAATTTACAAAATGTCACTCTCTTAGTTTTAAATATCCTTTATGTGTTAATATAGGGACAAAAACTAGTCATGAATGATTATTAATAGTAATTTTGTTAATAATTAAATTATATTAATTATGATAATTTATTTATAATTTTTAGGTACTATATAATTACTTTAATTCTTATAGAGTATTTCTTCAATTAATGGAAAAATAAAATAAATGATTCAGAGAATACTATAAATTGATATAATTTGCGTAATTTATAGTATTACATTAATTTTATATATAAATATGATATATAATTGTTTTTTTAAAAGATCATATTCAAATTAAAACTTTGAATTTATGTCTTTTAAGTCAAATTAAATGAATAGTATCAAAATTGATAATAATGATATTTTATCAAAATTATATTTTATTAAATTATTTAAAAATAATAAAAAATATTTAAATAATACAAGGTGGATATTATATAGTAAAAAACGTCGTAAATTGGCCAATTATGGTCTAATTTTCACCTTATAATTAGAAATTACAACCTTTTAATCTTGAAAAATTATCATTGTAGTTAAAATTTAAATTGGTTAACAAAGGGTTAATCAAAATGATAAGGTTTAAAATGACATAAAAACTTGTCTAAATTCTATTATTTTGATGATATTAAAACCCTATATTACTTTATATTCTAATACCTAACCATTTTTAGGCATTTTGCTTCATAATTAATTTATTATAATTTAATCTTTTGATAAATTTCAAAGTGCCCCTCACCTCAATTATAAAGGGCCACCTCCTCCCTCACTTATTTACACCAAATTGAGACTTATATATCGACCAAAATCTATAAATTCATATTATAAACATAATTATCTACATTCTATAGGTTATTTTATTCCCAAAATACCAACCCTAGAACCCTTTAGAGGAGATCTAAAGTAGTTGTTTCAAAGAAGAGGTAATCGCTTTACCCTATCACTTTCTTTTATACTCTTATTTACCTCATATAATTATATTTTATTTATTATAAAATAATAAATTTAAAATACTAATTTTTTTAAAATTTTATTATTATTATAAAAAACTAGTATACACCCTCTTTCCCTTCAAACAACAAGTGAAAGTATCGCTCGTGCGTACGTACGACTTACCATCTCCACGAAGCAATACAATTCATTTTTCATCACTATGTTTTATGGTTGGGTATTATGATGGTTTTAAGGCTTATGTATTATATTTATAAAATAATTATACTTATTTAATTATAATATTACATATTCCTACTTACCATCCAATCCTTTCGGAAATGATAATGTTATTTGTGCGTACATGTGGACTACCACCTCCATGAAACAATGTAATTTATTTTTTATTTATATTTTACTTGGATGTTAATTAGGAATAATTTAATGAATATATAATATATTTATGATATAATAATGACCCTATAAATGTGAATTATTATTTACCTTTCTTTCATTCCATCTTTCAAAAAATGAAAACAGTGTTTATGCGTATGTACGTCATACCGTATCCATGAACATTGTAGTTCATTTTTCTATCTTTAAATTTTATGTATGACTCTAAATATGTATATAAAAATATATATTATATTTATATCATGATAAATATTATTTATATGATGCTACCAAGATAAATGTATAAGTACTGGAACTACTGATCTAAAATACTCATTATAAAATGAAGAGTTAACACACCGAAATGGTGATTTTAATAAGGAATGGTTGATTAAATGGGGTGATGAAATGTTATAAAGGGATAATATATTATATTATAAGTATAAAAATTAATATTATATTTAATTATAATAAATTTAAATTTATTTTATATAAGTTTATAGTGCTTTCAAAGAAAGAAGAACTTGAGGTAAGGGTTTTATGTCACAATCTCATTGTTTATAGGGATTGATTATGACTTTTACTCTGATGATGAAATATTATAATTATAATCTCAATAAACTTATTAATTTTATTATACTATGGTTAATTATTTTAAATAAATGTTTTCATTTAATTTTCCTCATCTTATGTACTAAAGAAACCAAAAATATGTTTTTAAGAAAAATCGACTTCATTTCTCTATTCGATCAAAAAAACATTTTCTTACATATTTATGTTTTATAAAAATGTTTTAAATATGGTTTTTAATATTATAATACGATTTTTTAAATTCATTTTTACCCATTTTTGAATTTTTACAAAGAAATTAGAAAGGAATCTTTTTTTTTATTTTCCAAATGTCATATTTTATTAATTTTCTGAAAAATATGGAAGGAATGTATTTATTGACTTATACAATATGAACAGAATTTCCCCACATCATAGATAATATTATTCTTTGAATATTACTTTAAAATTTTATATGGTTCTTTTTAAATAAATTTTTTCCTTTATATTTTTGCATTTTTTTAAATAAATTATTTTAAAATGGAATGGTTATTTTCCTTAATAAATTTTTAGTGATATTTTAATGGTATTCCTATTCATCAAAGGAAAAAACCCTTTATTTAAATTATTTTTTACTAGGGATATGATCCAAGGATACCATCATTATTCTTTCTATGGATGGTTTATGAATATGATGACATGATGTCTTTGAAACTTATTTCTTTTTTATATGTTATAATTTGATTAAATGTTTATGAAACCTATTTCTTATCATGGGTTATGATATAATGAATGATTTATCATATTTTGTAACCCATGTATATAATTTTCATTATGTGATGGGTGGGACCGATATATTTGACCAATGCATTGGGTAAAAATTGATATCTTCTGAGATAAACAATACTAGAATGGGGATTGAATCCTATTCGGTAAGGGACCATGTCCACTATGATAGTCTTGGGATTGGACCTTGACTAATAAAATGGTTTGGTGAGTTAACCCATTCCACTATCATCATATACTTTTAGATAAGCCTTTACAACTTAATAAAATGATTTTCTATGTTTATGTGTATATAACAAATCAATGTATTATGCCCAAGTTAAGCTTTCGTGGTTCATGTTCTTTGATTACCTTATGTTTCATGTCTTATTAACTACTAATATTTATTCCATTAATTAATATTATGATCTTTTATTTTAATTTTATGAATTTTAAACATTAATACTATGTTCTCATACACTTTCTCTCATGTTATGCTTATATGATCGTTAAAATCTCCCTTGTTTTCCCTTACTAAGCATTATAGATCACCATTTTGTTATTTTTCCTTTCATTGGGTTATGTAGAAAGTTATTAATTATTACATGTATAATAAGGATGATATTTATGAAGAAATAAGTGGGAGATTATGTAGAACTATTTTGAACTAGTTGTTTATGTTTTCATGTTTCCAAATATACTACACCTATAAAATTAGGGCATGTATTGTTATGTTATTTAAAGAATTTTAATATATTTAGATTTAATATATATTTATTAAAATTAGGATTATTTATATACCATATTACATTCAAAACCATTGGAAAACGATAATATCACTCGTGCGTATGTGTGGACTACCGCTCCACGAAGCAACGCGATTTGTTTTTCATTTCTATTTTACTTGGATGGTAATAATGATAAATTTAATGAATATATAGGATATATATGATATAATAATGATTATATAAAGTCAATTTATTATTTAACTTTATTTTTTTCCATCCATTGAAAAAATGAAAACAACATTCATGCATTTGTATGGTCTACCATCTCCATGAATGGTGTGATTCGTTTTCTCTCTACTTTTATAAATTAATCTAAAAATGTATATTATGAATATATATATTATATTTATATCATTATTAACATACTTTATATGATTTAACCATGATAAATATACAAGGGACAAATTTATCGAACCAAAACATATATGAAAAATAAAGCAGTATCACCCGGAATAGTGATTTTAATAAAGAATTATCAATAAATGGGTGATAAAAGGTTATAAATAAATAATATATGGTTTAATATCTATGATTATAATTTTTAATAGATATATTATAAATCCATTTTTATTATATAGGAGGTTTCATTGTTTACGAATGAAGTCGAACCTAAAGTAAGGTATTTTCATCTCACTTTTATTTCAATAAGACATATACCATATTCACCACTTGTTTCTTTTATTTAGTGTAAAAAATCACCATGATTGTAATTCATAATTATTATTATGATTTTTTTTTGGATTTAAATATCTATATAATTTTATTTCTTTCATGTTTCTTACCATTCAAATGTTACCAAAGTAGTAAGGGTTTTATGTTATAATCTCATTGTTTATCAGGATTGTTTATGATTAAGTTTCTGATGATGAAATATTATGATCTAACTCTCAAGAAACTCCTGAATTATATTCTCCTCTAGTTATTTCTTTATAATACATGTTTTAATTTAATTTTATTCTCTTTAATAACTAAAGATACCAAAACAATGTTTTTAAGGAAAATCGACTTCATTTCTCTCTTCGGTTGAAAAACCTTCTTCTTAAATATCCATGTTTTTTTAAAATGTTTTAAATAATTTTTTTAATATTATCCAATGATATTTTAAATCCATTTTTAAACTTGATTTAATTTTTAAAAAAATTAAAAATAATATTCTTATCATATTTTGAAAGAGGTTCTTTTTTACTTTTTACAAAAATTAGAAAACAATATTTCTTTTAACTTATATAGTATGATCATCATTTCACACTATCATGCACACTAAATTATTTGAATAATCCTATAAAACATTTCATATAAATTTTTATATATAATATTTTATAATTTGTTTTATATTTTAAAGAAGTTATTTTAAAATTGAAATGTTATTTTCCTCAAGAATTTTTTAATGATCTTTTAAAGTTATTTCTATTCATCAAAGACAATAACCCTTAATTTATCTTATTATTTACTAGGGATATTATCCAAGTATACCATCCTTATTATTTATCTAGATGGTTTATGTTTATGATAAAAATATTTTTCTGAAACCTGTTCATTTTGCAAGAGTTATACTATGATGAAATGATGGAATGTTTAAGAAACTCATTAATTTTTCATAGGTTATACTATAATGAAAATTTATGAAACACATTTCCTTTAATGGTTTATTATATGATTAATGGTTTATAATATTATAATATACATATGTATGTTTTTTATTATGTGACAGTGTTTACATTATAACCAAGGATGGTGGTTATGTTATAACCAAGGGAGGTGGTAGCATTATAACTAAGGATGGTGGTCATGTTATGACCAAGGATGGTGGTTACATTATAACCAAGGATTGTGGTCTTGTTATAAAAATGGATGGGTGAGAAATATATCTCACTTCAATGAATTTGGTAAAGTTTTATATCTCATGATATGACTATGTGAAACAAGTTGATGTGCATGACCCATTATGGGAAAAAAGTCAATATGTTTGATCCATTATAGGGAAAAAGTTGATGTGATTGATCTATTATTGGAAATAGGTATTGAGGACTAATGCATTATGATTTGATTGTTTGATAGTTAACCTTAACATATTAAATGGGTTCTATACTTATGATGGTACCACATTTCTATGACACAAACTTATGGTTAATGATTGATTTATGATTTTTTCACACTCTTATAAATCACGTCTTTTAAAATGATAAAGCCTCATTCCATGACTAATGTTTATGATGTTTTTTATTGACTGGATGTAAAATTTTTAAGTTACAATCATGATCTTTTACTATTATTCTTATCTTATGATTTCATATGATCATCAATTGATATCTATTATGTTTGCCCTTACTAATCATCTGAGCTCACCATTTCTTATGTTTCCTTTCCCCATGTTATGAAGAAAGGTTTTAAGTTGGGTTTGTCTATGAATCATACTAAACGAGAAGGTCTTCATGGGATATGTTGAATATATTTCACAACATAAGAATTTTTTTGTATCTGGTCTCTAAAGAAACTAAACCTTTATGGTACTCAAGTATGTATTTGTCAAATTTATTAAATATTCATCTAAAAAGATGTATATTTATATATAAGAATCCTGAGCCTCTGTAATTGGTATCAGATAAGGGTTTAGTCAATATTTATATATTATGATTAGAAAAATTTGGTAAAAAACCAGGGGATGAGTCTAAGATTATGATTAGAAAAATTTAGAGTGATAGTTATTTTCTAGCCGTTAGATTAGTGGGTATGAATAGAATCATTTTAATTATAAAATATTTATATAAAGTTACTAACCAATATAAATGTATTGATTTATTCTTCATAAATGAGTACTTATTTTTTAGAAAATTCATTTTATGATCCAAAAATATGCTTTCATCAAAAATGATTTTTATTTATTTTTGTGAGAAAATATTATAATTAATTTATGAAAATTATTGAAAAATTATTTTAGGAAATTAAATTTATTTTTGAAATCAATATACCAAAATTATCTTGTGGTGAAAATTTGAGATTTTTTTTCTGAAAAGTTTGATTGTTCAGTGAATAGTGAAAATACTAATTTTTATTTAAAATTGTATTTCACTTTAAATTAATTATAAAGTAAAATTATATTATAGAATATTTTAATATTTTAATAATTTAATTTTTATTTAAAATAATCCAATTATGGTTTTTCAAATGAAGTTTTACTCGAATTTATTATAAAAATATTTTATACTTAAAATAGGTATTTTTTTTGAAAAACTGTTTTTCATCTGATTTTAGTGATTAAATTTTAAATTAAATGCTTAAACTTATATTTTTTAAATCTTAAGAAAACATATTACATATTTTTAATTATCAGTTCCAAAATTTTAAAATATTTTCCTTTTATTTTTTCAATATGAATAGTAACTTTAGTGATTTTTGATACCACATTAAATGGTAAATTAGGTAATTAAAGTTAAAAATAAAAAGATAAGGACTATAAATTGACCCTAACACTTGAATTAATTTTATTTTATGAGTATATTTCATTCATACTCATAAAATATTTAGTTATATAGCCTTTTTCTATTTGGATGTGATTATAACCTTTATAATATATTATGTAAAGAAAATTCAAAAATTTCACACTCTTGTTTTTAATATTGATAATATTTTAACACGGGAATAACCTGAGGATATGTTAGGTTATAAATATTATTTTTAAATTTAAATTATTTATCTTTATAATGGTAATGTATTTTTAAATTTTAGTGAAGAAATAATTATCTAAAATTCTTACACAACGCTGATGGAGTAATTATTCAATTAATAGAAAACATAAAATAAATGATATTAAATATATTAAAAGTGGTATAATTTGAAATAATTAAGGTGGAACACAAATTTTATAGAACTATATTATATTCTAGGGAGGTTTTAAATCATTATATTTGAATTTCCCCATTTTATTTATGCTTTTAAAGTCAAATTAAATGAATAGTGATTAAAATGACATTAATGATATTTTGTAATATATAATATTTTAATAATTGATATAAAATTAATAAAAATATTATTTTTGTCTAAATAAATTTTATATTTCTTTATAGATCAACCATAGTCCATTTACAAGTCTTTTTTTTATTTTATAGTAACATCATTATCCCTTAATGTGTAAAAAACTTTAATATTACGGTAATTATCAAAAGGGTTAAAGATGGGTTAAAAAAAAAAGATATGGGTAAAAATGTGATCCGAAATTTTCCAAATTTTATTATATGAGATAATTTAAATCTATACTCATATTATCTTATAATATTATCAATTTGGATCCATTTTGACATCAAAATTAATTTATATTATTTTAGTATTTTAAGAAATTCCAAAAGTGCCCCTCCCTTTAATTATAAAAGGCCACCTCTCCTTTCTCTTATTTACACCAATTTTAGCCTTCTATCTTGATAATAACATGAAAAATTACCTTCTAAACATACTTATAAACATAATATAGGTTCTATTCTCCCCAAAATACCAACCCTAGGATCCTTAATAAGAGATCCAAAGAAGTTATTTAAAATGAGAGGTCATCACCTTAACCAATCAATTTATTTTTAATTCTTATTTTACATCCTATAAATATATGTTATTTATCATAAAATAATAAATTAATTATCCTTAATATACTGAAATTTTATTATTATTAAACCACCCTTATCCACCCTCTTTCCATCAAATGGGAAGTCAAAGTATCGCTCGTGTTTACGTACAGCTTACCGTCTCCACATAGCTATACTATTCATCGCCAAATTTTATAGATGGGTATTATTATGGGTTTAATTTTGATATATTATAATTATAAAATAATTATACTTTTTTTATTGATAATATCATATCTACCTTATTATCTTCTAAAGCGTTGGAAAATGATAATGTCGCTCGTGTATACGTATCGACTACCGCCTCCACAAAGCAATGTGATTTGTTTTTCATTTATATTTTAATTGGATGATAATTAGTATAGATTTAATGAATATATATGATATATATGATATAATAATTATTCTATAAAGTTTATTTATTATTTATCATTCTTTGATTTCATCCATTGAAAAAATAAAAACATCATTCATGCATATATACGGCCTACCATCTCCATGAACGATGTAATTCATTTTTATATCCCCACTTTATGAATGAATTTAAACATATATATAATTAATATGTATGATTTTTATATCATTATTAAAATTCAGTAGATTATGTACCATGATCAATATACATGGAACAAGATTACCGAACCAAAACATACCTAAAAAATGAAGCAGATATCACCCAGAATAGTGACTTTAAAAAAGAATTATTAATAAACGGGTGATATAAGGTTATAAGTAAATTATATATTGTATAATAAATATGATTATGGTTATCTAATATATATATAATAAATATATAGTTATTATACAGAACATTCCAATGCATATAATGGAAGTCAAACCTAAGGTAATGGATTTTTGTCTCACTTTTATTTTTGTGAGACACATGTCATATTCAACACTTGTTTATTTTATGTGGTATATATAAATCACATGAATGTAATTTATGATTATTATTATGAATATTATTTTTATTTACATACCATTATAATGTTCTTCCTTTCATGTGTATTACGATTCAAATTTTACAAAAGTGGTAAGGGTTTTATGTTACAATCTCATTATTTATGAGGATTATTTATGATTAAGTTTACACTGATGAAATATTATAATCAAACTATGAATAATATCATGAATTTTATTATCCTATAGTAATTTATACATAATACATGTTTTCATTTCATTTTCATCTCTTTATGAACTAAATATTCCAAAATAATGTTTTTAAGGAAAATTGACTTCATTTATCTCTTTGGTAAAAAAAACTTTTTCTTTTATGTCCATGTTTTCTAAAAAATATTTAAATAAGGTTTTTAATATTATACAATTATTTTTTAAATTAATTTTCACCCTTTTTAAATTTTTACAAAATGGTTTAAATGGAATCTTCTTTCTATTTTCCAAATGATGTACTTTTTGACTTTTTATCAAAATATGAAAAGAAAGTTTTCTTTTAAATTATATGACATGATAAGAAATTCCCATCATCATAGACACTCAATGCATTGAATATTCCTTTAAAGTTTTATATGGTTATTTTCATATAAATTTTTTTCTATAATATTGTAGATATTTCTTAGATTTTAAAGAAGTTATTTAAAAATGGAAATGTTATTTTCCTAAAGAATGTTTTAATAATATATTAATGGTTTTTCTATTTATCAAAGACAATAACCTTTTATTTCACTTATGATTTATTTGGGTTATGATCCAAGGATGCCATCCTTATTATTATTTTGGATTGTGTATATTTATAATGACAATATGTTTATGAAACCCATTCCTTTTTCATGGGTTATGCTATGATGAAATGATAAAATGTTTATGAAACTCATTCCTTTTCCATGTGTTATGCTATGATGAAATATTTATGAAACCCATTTATTTTAATGGGTTATTATATGATGAATGTTTTATGATCTTATGGAACATATATGTATGGTTTTTATTATGTAATGATGGATACATTATAAACAAGGATGGTGGTCATGTTATAACCAAGGATGGTGGTTACATTATAACCAAGGGCAGTTGTCACATTATAACTAAGGATAGATGGGACCTGTATATACCTAAAATTTATTGGGTAAAGTTGTATATATAATTACATGACTATTTGAAACAATTATATGTGCTTGATTCATTATAGTAAATAAGTATATGTGCTTGATCCATTATGATAAATAAGGTGATATGCTTGATCAATTTTGGGAAACTGGTGTTGAGACCTGATCCATTATGATTTCATGGTTTTGGTAGTTAACCTTGACATATGAAATGGTTTCTATAATTATGATGATGTCACACTTCTATGACATGAACTTATGTTTCATTATTTATTTATTATGGTTTCTCACTCTTATGAATCATAACTTTTGAAATGATAAATATTTATGCCATGACTTGTGTTTAGGATTTTTTTGACAGATTGGGTGTAAAATTTGTAAGTTATGGTCATGATATCATACCATTATTCTTATATTATTATTTTATATGATAATTTAATTATATATCCCATTTTTACCCTTATTAAGCATCTGATCTCACATTTTCTTATGTTTTCTTTCCTTAGGTTATGAAAAAGGGTTTTAAGTAGAGTTTTTCTATGAAGAGAACTAAATGGGAAGGTCTTTGTGGGAGATATTGAATATATTTAATGAGATAATAAGATTGTGTATCTAGTATCCAAATACACTAAAACTTTTTGGTCATCAGGCATGTTTTTGAGAAATTTATTGAATATTAATTTGAAAATATGTATATTTATGTATGATAAGCCTAGAACTTTAAAAAATATTTGATGATTATGACCTTACATATGTTGGTTAAAGATTATACCCTGTATTGGAATGCATCAAGGATTGGTTTGGGATTAGTGTTGATGTAGGATGGGTTAGTGGTAACTTATGAGTCTTGGTAGCTGAAATTTCACGAGAGAAAGAACCTGGCACATGATCTGAAGATGGAAGTGATAGTGTACATGTTGACATTTTGGCATCACTATCTATTGGGTAATATGTTCATGGTTTATACTAACCATAAAATCTTGAAATATATATTCTCTCACCATAACTTAAACTTTTAATAGTCGAGGTGGGTTGAGTAACTCTACTCATTTAGCTAGAATGTGGAATTTACCCTTGGGAAGGGAAATATTGTAGTTGATGCACTGAGAAGGATGACTCAGGAACAGGTGGTGTGGGAGGATTGTAGTGAGTGGAAGATGATGAGCCTCTCCACTAATATTTATCTTGAGTTCTAGGGGTATTAAGGAAGGTCTACCATTACAACTCTGATTATGAGCTCCTCACTACTTGATAGGGTGAAGGAGAGTATTCTAACCAACTCGGATTTCTAAATTATAAGGGAATATATATATATATATATACGGTAGGGATACACCACCAAATTGGTATCAAGATAATGATGAGATCTTATATGTTAAAGGTTTGGTTTTGGTCCCTACAAGAATGTATGAGGATTTAATACAAGATTTACATTCTTCTAGATGAGCTACTCAACTTGAACTTACCTAGATATATCACAATATCCATAAAATGTATTGGTGTCCTAAGATGAATAAGAACATTGTGGGGTTTATTTCACACAAATTCATATTTTAATTGGTAAAGGTTGAGCATTAATGACTCATAGGTATTCTTCAACCTATTACCGTTCATGAGTGGAAGTGAGATGATGTGATGATAGAATTTGTGATGGGGTTATTGTGATCACCCTATAGAAGTGATGAAATATGAGTTAATGTAGACTAGTTTAAAAAATTCCTACATTTACCACCAATAAAAGAGACCCATTATGTTTATGAGAATGGATAGTTTTTTATTCACATGATATTATGGTTTAATGGTGTACCTAAGAGTATCATATACGTTCAATACTTCTAATTAACATCATGCTTCTATAAGGAATTTTAGATTGTTCATTATACTCTAGTGAATTTGATCATGGAATACCATTCCTGGACTGATGGGAAGTCTAAGAATGATATCCAAGTGTTAAAGTACATGGTGAAAGTATATGATAATGACTTTGATGGTTCATGGGAAAACTATCTTACCTTAGATAATTTTTTCTGATAATAATAGTTATCATTCATCAATTCAGATGGTGCCTTTCAAGGTCTTGTATAGTAGGCCATGTCGATCAAAATTTTTATCAAATTGACCTAGTCTTCCATCTAAACCGGAACCCAAGTTGACCTTCCACTCACTCAAGGGGAATCCCCAATCCCCCCGATCTAACAACAAGATTCAAGGGTATCAATAATAATGGTTGGGTATGGTTTCACTCTAAAGAACCCAAACATAAATAATGGTTCCCAACTAACAACCCAATACAAGGCATCCAAGAATTAGATTACAAGCCAAGATAATTAAGAATATTCCATAAACAGATACACCCAAACATGGAATAATAATAGATAAACAATAAATAATTCTAACAAGGACATCACTAACAAAAATAACTATTTAATACAAGATTTAAAATACTAAAACTGAAACTAAAAATGAATAGAAGGTCGAATATGACAAAATCCAACACTATATGATCAGTTCACTGAAATTAGGGGACTAACCACCATATTCATGTGACTCTTTAGTCATCACCGTGATATCAAAATCCACTTACTTCCCAAGTAAGTGACATTGGACCGAACTCAGAAGCCAAGACTTTATGAATCCTACCTAATACATAAAGACTACATACCCACCCATGTGAGTATTTAGGGTGTGAGCTAAAGGATGGTATGATACTAACATGAGTCCATTTCATTCCTTTTATTAAAAAAACCAAGTCCATTATATTGAAAATAAATATAACTGAATAGGTTTTCATTTCGTTTTCAAGGTTTGAAAATAAACACCACTTAATCACATCCATTTCAAAATACTTACTTTTAAAGACCCACAATTAAGAATTTCATTTTTCATTCGAAATACACCTTTAAAAAACAACTCTCCCTGTTTCTTTAAAACCAAATTACACCATTTTCTATAAAAAATAAAATGGATAAACCATAAGGAAATATAATCCATAAGAATCCATCATATAATAACCAAAATAAATAGAAAACCATAAAACATTCATGATCCATCATAATAGAATCATTACATCAAAGATAAAATCATCCAAGTAAGGATTAAATCACATGTTAAATAAGAAATAAAGAAAGTATATCATATGGTATATATCATGAGGAAACATTTTATGGACTAATTGGATGATACTCGATTTACCTAGGTGTGACCAACTACCAAAATGTTAATGGTCACACAACCCATTACTCGAATCACTCACAAATAGTGTCATCATTGATACATCCCCTAGACAGGTCATAACAATACAAATAGGGGCCACTAGAAAGATCATAATCTTAACTAGAATAGAACTCCTCCTTAGACCTCCCACTTAGTAGCCAAGATTTCCTCATAGAATAACTAACGAAGGTGATCCACTTTAAAGACAATGTTAATCACAAGGAAAATAAAAAATCCTAAAGGAATACAACACACTCATACCCTTATCACCTCCAATATCCCCCTTCAGAAGATCCCAACCCATAATAATAAGTGTTAATCACAATTCAATTAACCATAAAAACACATGAATTCTAATAATACATCCCAACATGGCTCTACTAGGATATATCCAACAAAAAATTAAATAGCCTTTCATAAAGTTCCAAATGGCCCCTTTTCTTATTACTTATAAAGTATATATTTTATAAATCCAATTTTAAAACCATTTGGAATCTAAATATGAATACAAGGGAAATCACAATCAACCCAAAAACACAACTACAAATAACTCAATTGACTCATAATTTCATTTCACAAGACAACACCACCCTTTAAAACATACAAAACCTTTAAACCTAAAAAAGGAATCCCACCTTGTAAATCACATTCAGATTAAAATACAATAAACAAAATTTTTTTCTTATAGAAACCATATTTGGTATTTTATCATACATTTAGAATGAATAAAATAAAAATCTATATAAAAGGGCCATTTAATTATGAAATTCCACCCATTATTCCAAATGAAAACCAATAGAAGTTATAGAATACACCAAATCTAGATAACCTACAATAAATTTACCAAGATTAAAACACATTTAGAAATCCAAGAATCTCTAGAACTCTTAAATAAAATTTAATTTAATGGAAAAACATACCTCATATGGTGGAATCATATTTCCTTTGATGAAAACCACTAAATTAGGTCTCATGAGAGAGATCATGACCCTTAAAAAACAAAAACCAAAATTTTAGAATAATCCTAGGTATAGAAATTGGATAACCATTGATACTACTATTATATTGAAAGGTGAAAATTAAAGAACCCAAGAATAAATGGAAGGATTAGCCATAAAAATTCAATATTAGTGAATAATAACCAATAAATCATCACAAATCCAATATGAAGGGATTGTAGAGGAAGGTATATGTCTAGGAGAGTCATCTTAGTCATCTAGTTATATGTAGGGAACCAAATAGTGGAAACCCTGATTAAAAATGATCCAAAAAGAAAAAAAATACCCAATTATGACTAGGTTTCATGGTTTACCCACACAGATTACCAAACCGTGAGGTAATCATATAGATTTATACTATTAAAAACTATAACATGTTTCACACTTAGGGTACATGGTTTACAAAACCAGGCAAAAAATTGTGTGACCTGGAAAAAGTTTTGAATTTTCATGTTTTCACCCCAAAACACCTCAAAATAAAGATAACAAGATATATAATAAACAATGTCACCTAAAATTGAAATTTGGGTGACACAATTCTCCCTACTATACCACTTTATGCCCCCAAAAAGTCTTCAATAACTTAAGAAAATAGGAATTCCAAGACTACCTTCCTTCTAATGAGGACTCAATCACTAACCAGCTTCTTGAACCTCAAAACCAAGGATAAGGGACATGAACAACATACTATTAATTCTTAGTAGAATCCTTGTTGAACAAAAGTGAATATACAATAAACAGATATGTTAGATAGACACTCCTAATATTTAATTTGGAATTAGGAATATTAAGATATCCACCACTACTCCTAATGTTCTCCTGAATCCCAAACTAGATCAAAGGAAAACATAATCATTGCTTCTAGAACATTTGAGGTCATAATAGCTACAATAAATGAAATGTCCCAACCAAATTAATCTTAGATCATAACTTTACAAGGGTGAGGAAAACATGAAAATACCTATAAAATGTCTCCAAAGTATTTAGAATTTATCTAAAATATTGAACCATCAAATAGGGATACCCAAAATAATGATCATCACTAGAGATACATGATTAAATATCTACAACCAAACATATTTAAACACTATAAAATATCACATCCTTGATAATAATAAAAAGGTTTATAGACCTATTCCTCAAGACAACACACTCCATGAAACATGAGGGACACCCCATACATGAACATTCCTCAACATGGAATGGCTTGTTGAAAACTTAGGCCATGAAACTAAATGGAGGGTGACTCAGTCTAGCCCTATAGAACACCCATTCATTATTATTCCAAAATAAAATCCTAACCTAGTAGATATCATGATTCAATAGGTAACCAAAATCTCATCCATGTTTCCTTTTCCCACACCCAAGGCATCCCCATGCCATTCATCAAACAAACCTCAACTCATGGTCCACTCCATGAAAAGAATTTATCAAGAATCACGAGGTAAAGAGGAAAAAACATCTCAAAAGATATGAAAATAGGGTCAAAATACATTTCACCCATTATATACAATAAGTATATAATTTAAAATAGATGATACAAATCCAAAGAAAAAGGAAAAAATACAAAATAGGAAACCACAAAAAATGCCCTACCTCTAACTCTCTAATGGAATAAACATAGTATTACACCACCCAGATCAAAGTAGAGTCTGAGACTTATTTTTCTAATGCTCGATCAACTTACAAAATCTCTGGATGTGACTGATACATCCATACTTATGATAGGTTTTCAGATCCAAAAAATAAGAGGGATTAACATTCCTAGAATTTTCTCACTGGAAACACACTAATGACCACCACTTTATTTAAACAAAAGAATTAGGTTGAAAGGAAGGATTCCCATCATCATAACTTTATTAATTATTCTTTTTGTAAGTTGGATAATTCTTACTAGATATAGTTGGAGTCAAATAATATCCCTCCATAGGTTAACCTTCTAAAATTTACTCAATGATAATGACCTTATAGACCACTTCTACATAGGTTTTTAGGCCAGACTGAGGCATTGATGAATGAAGATCCCAACAAAGACCACTAGTAGAGAACTACACCATCATCAAACCATCAGTATCTGAATTAAGAGAGAAAATAACCAAGGCATTGAAACATTCCATGTAATCTTTCACTAATCATTACCTTAATGGACACACAAAATCTCAAGTTCATTTTTAACTCTCACTCCCTTGAAATAAAACTAATAAATTAATGTATCCTTGAAATATCCCCAGGAAAAGACCTAAAATGGTTAACATGAATAACGAACCTCCACCACTCCAAACCCAACCCTTCAAATAGGGAAACGTTACACCTTATGCTAGAGGATTCAAAATTTTATAGAAATTATAAAATCTATTTAAACTTATAGATCCACCCCATCAACTAATGGGGTCCTTAATCATCATAGAAGACTATGGGATACTTATTTAAAAACACTCACACATAATCCATAAGCTAAGAATAACATGGATATGTTTCTCCATCATGATTCTGGGTAGATTCAGAAAATGGAAAGAGAACTCATGGGTCACTAGGAAAACTACCATAGGCATTCCATTCTTAACTTTTTGGCCCCTTCCTGAGGGAAACATTTTAAAACATCACAAAAAAAAATCACTCAATAAAACCATTTTAAATTCTAACACAAATAGAATAAACACAATCCAAACAAAACAAAATTACAAAACCACCAAAAAATACCACATAAGGGTAATAAAATATTAAAGAAAACAAATCAAGGTCACAAACCCCACTTTAAAAATTTTACCCAAAATACTAGAAAAATTTTCATACCACGTACCCAATGCATTTTGAAGTTAACACAACCCCAAAATCACTTTCTTTACTCAAATAACTAGTAATAAAGCTCAAGATGTTTTATAAGAATTACTCAACTCTCCCAATACATTGTTTTCAAACAATACCAACTACTAAATTATAAACCATTAAATTGACTATAAAAACTTTTTAATCCAAGAAATTCCACCTAAATTCTTATAAACAAGCACCATCAACCAACCATTTTAAAGAAAACTTTCTCTACTATGAAAAATTTAACTGCATAATTTTTTAGACCATGCACCAACCATGAGAGTAACACTTGATGTTGTCTAAAATGGCTTATACACCATACACACCATTTGATAAATTGTTGTCCTTAATCATCCACTCTCTAGATTTCCACTAGTTTCACTCAAAAATAAGTAAATTTTTGATACATCTCCCAGAATCTACCTATCACTCAGAGTAGTAAAAACCACATAAAAATATATAAAAAATAACCAATTATAAAACTCAAACTCAAAATAAAACTCCCAATAACCCATGGAAACTCAAGGTTGGGAATGATGGAGAGTTTTCCAATCACTCATTCATACCCACGACTCAAGATATGGTGATCCTAGCACCTTTCTACAACTAATACCTAAATAAAAACCTAAATTAATATCATTTTAAATAAACCATCCTAGGTATTCATCTGAACTCACACCCGAGATGAACTTCCACTGGCCCAAGGGGAATCCCCAATCCCTATGATCTAATGAAAAGCATCAAGGTTATGAATCATAAGTGTTAGGGATGGTTTCACCCTCAAGAACCAAATCATAAAAAATTAGTATCAACTGAAAATCTCCCACGAGTCATATTGGGATTGGACGATAATCCAAAATAATTAAGTAGATTCCATATATAGAGACATTAAAACATGGAATAACAATATATAAATAATAATGAATGCTAACAAATACATCACCAAAAAAAATAACCATCTAATAAAAGATTTAAAATATCACAACCAAAACTAAAAATAGAATAGAAGTCCAAAGAGGTCAAAATCCAACATAATCCAACCAGTTCAATGAAACCACAGTACTAACCACCATATACATTTGACTCTTGAGTCACCACCATGATAAAAATATAAACCATCTTTCCAAGTAAATTGACACTAAACCAAACCCAGAAACTAAGACTTGTATAATCCTGTATAAGACATGAAGACTATATACCCACCAAGGTGAGTGTGTAGGGTGTGATCCAAAGGCCAGTAGGATTCCACCATGTTTCCATTTCATTCATTTTATTAAATAAACCAAGTTCAATAGTTTCAAAATGAATATAAATGAATATATTTTCATTTAATTTATAATGTTTGAAAACAAACACCACTTAATCACACCCATTTGAAAATACTTTCCTTTGAAGAACCAAAATTAATTATTACCTTTAACATATGAAATAAACATTTTAAAAACAACTCACCCATTTTCTTTAAAACCAAAATACATCCATTTGGTATAAAAATAATAATAAGGGATAAACCATAAGAAAAATAATCTATAAGAATCCATAAAATAATAACCAAAATGAATAAGAGAAAACCAAACAACATCCATGCCCCATCACAATGGAAGCATTACATAAAAGATAAAGTCATCCAAGAAAGGATTAAATCACATGTCAAATAAGAAACAAATAAATCATAACATATGGTATATATCATGAGGCAACACCTTAGGGACTAATGGGATGATACTCAGCATGCCTAGGTGGGACCAACTGTCGTAAGGTTAATAGTCACACAACTAATCACCCAAATCCCTCTCAACTAGTCTCATTAGTGATACATCTCCTAGACAGGTAAAAAAATACAACTAGAGGCTACAATTCAGAGAATAATATAAACTATCACAACACTATTTATTCTACTTCCCACTTAGTAAACTAGGATTCCTCAAATAATAACTAATGGAGTTGAGCCACTTTGAAGCCAATGTTAATCATAAATAAAATAATAAATCCCAAAGTATAACAACACAACCACATCCTTCCCACCTCCAACATCACCCTTAAGAATAATTCAAACCTATAAGCACAAGTCGAAATCACAATTAGATTAATTTTGAAAACACATGAAGGCCAATAATACATCCCAATAGGGGTTTACTTGGGTATATCCAATAAATAATAAAATAGTATTTCATAAAGTCCCAATAAAGACCTTTACTTATTATTTATAAAGTATAAATTTTATAAATCCCATTTTATAAATATTTGGAAACCAAATATAAATACAAGGTAAATCATAATCAACCCCAAAAAACAACCATAAACAACCCAAAGGACTCATCATTACATTTTATAAGAAAACAACACCCTTTAAAACATGTAAAACATTTAAAACTAAAAAGAAATCACACTTTTCAAATAACACATTTCTTAAAACAAAATGAAAAAACATTTTTCTTTGATAAAATCATAATGTAAATTTTATCAACATAATGAATTCATATTTATTAATTTACATCATTGTTCTATTTAATTATGAAATTCAACCCATTATTCCTAATAAAAACCAATAAAATTGTTGTAATTTTTTTGATAAACTAAATCTAGATAACCTACAATATATTTATCTAGATAAAAATGAATTTAAAATTTTAATCATCCATTAAACTCTTAAATAAAAAATAAATGGAATGGAAACATCAATGTCATGTGGTGGAATCATATCACCTTTGAGGAAAACCATCATATTAGTTATCAAGAGAGGGATATCAACCCCTTGAAATAAAATCCTAAATATTAAAGCAACCCTATGTATAAAAATTGGCCAACCATGGACACTGATGTTATAAAGAAAGGACAAAATTGAAGAAACTAATAGGAAAATGGAAGGAAGATCCCTAAAATTTCAATTTGGGTGAAGAATTTCCAAGAAATCATCACAAATCCATCAAAGAGGACTTTGAGAAGAAGGGAGAATGCTAGAAGAGGTGTCTCAGTTGGATGGATTGAAGTGTATAACCAAATATGGGAAGCCTCAATTAAAAATACACAATAAGACAAAAATACCCATTTTCGAGTGGGTTTTATAGTTTACCAAAATATTCGTTAACCATTCATATTTCCATTGTTAAAAACTATAACATACTGCATACTTAGACATCATGGTTTTCAAGACCATTTGGAAACTGTGTGTCCTAGAAAAAGTTGAATTTTTTTGTATTTTTCATCCCAAAACACCTAAAACTCAAAGGACCATGGAATATAATAAATACCTACACGAAAAAGGTGATGTTTGAGTGTCATACCTTTGTGTTGTTTAGAGGAAACATATCATTTTTATTATTAGGTCAAGTCTTATAATGAAGACATAAAAAAATATTTATCATATTTGGAAGTACTTACCTACTGTTAGGAGTATGAAATAATTGTATCTAGACCAGAGACATCATCCTATAGAGTTTTATGTGGGTGACTAGGTTTTCTTATAGGTTTTACCCAATGGAGAACTTATGTATTCAAAGGCCTGAAAAATTAACACTCAAGTATGTGGGGTTTTTTGAGATTATTGAGAGGGTTAGTACCATGACATATCAATTAGTGATTACTCAGAGATACACTTTTATCCATGATGTGTTTCATGCATCACAACAATGGAGATGCCAACCTGATCATTCTCACATGATCAACGTCGATGATGTTAAATTAAAGTGTAATGTATTTTCAAGTAATGACTAATTCACATTTTGTACTATAGTGATAATATTATTTTAGAGAAGATGGTACCTATGTTATTCATGTAGTTGAAACACAATTTTATCCAAGAGGATACATGGTAAACAGAGGCCGATATATGAGTGTAGTGGTAATAAATTTTCACTGATGATGCCCAATGATGCAACTTGAGGATGATCTACTATATGTAGGAGAGATAGTATCACCCCATATATTTTGAGGTATGAATTTACTTTATTTTCACCAAACCTCACTTATTTTTATGGTTATGTATTGTTATAAGAGTTATCAGGGGAAGTGATTGGTTTTTGAGGAGTTCTCCCTACTGTGAGGTATGTCCCCTAGAGTATAAATAACAATGGGTACCTGGTGTAGAGGTTTGGGTACTCGATGGTAGTGGATGGAGAGGGTGGAGCTCTTGAGAGGCCATTGGGTAGTCAGTGACCCCAGGGAGGGTACCCAATAACAAGGGACCAGGAACCTGATTTTCCCTACCTTGTTTTTTTAAAATATTAATTTATTTAATTGGTTAAGTTTTAAATTAAATGAGATTATCCTCATTATTCCCCCAATAAACATCAACTGCACCCATTTTGGGTATATTAATGTTTTTACAATAAGTTTTTCATTGATTTTGATTCTTACAAATACCCTCATTTGTTTTATTAATAATTTTTCTTTGAGTGGATTTCATATTTCTACTTTTAATTAGGATATTTTTTTTTGAATTTTGGAAGACTTTTTTGTCTTCATATTTAGGTGTGATAATTTTATTCTAATTATATTATTTATTTAAAATAAGTATGGAATTTTTGTTTAGAAAGTTTAGTAGAGCCTAACTTTGGTGTCGGAACCCCATGTTTGATTTGAATGTTATGTTTTAGAACCTCAATTTTGTTAAGGAACCTCATGCTTGGGTACCTAAAATTTTTTATATACCTAACATAAGTAACCTCTAATTAATGATATAACTCACATTGGGAACCAAATTTTGGTATTAAACCTCGAATTCTATAACTCTACCTTTGAATTGATCTGTACACTGGAAACCATACTTTTGGAATAAACCTCCCATATAATGATCCTCGTTTTGATCCAGTCATCTATGAGATTTCATAATTTGAATTATTCTAATATTTCTTCTATGATTTTAGAGGACTAAATATCTCTATAAAATTATTCAAATACCATTTCAAAATATTTGCAAAAATATATTGATTTGTTTCAATTTTTAGGGAATATTATAAATTTTCATACCTATTAAAATTCAAATTTCAAATGCATCAAAAATTATGAAATAAAAAATACTTTTTTTGGATATATTTGAATTTCATTAATTTGGGTTTTTAATTTACACTTTATTCAAAGACTATATATGTATGATCTAATGCTCAATATTTTGAATCTATTGATCTAAAAATAACATCAAGTGTTTCACAATCACAAAAAAATATTTTATTTCTATCATTAATGTGTATTAATCCAAATATTTTAGTTCATTATTTTATTCATGGAATAATAACACCCATTTTTATAAAAATATTTGATATATATATATAGTTTAATGAATTTTCAAGACTTCAATTTGGAGACATACATGTTCTACCTATTGTCATGTCTTTGTCATATTTCTATAAAAATGTGGATCTAACTAATATTGTTTTATCTAAAGTTTCTCTAAATCTATTTAGATATTCTTCTTGAGGACTACACTTTAGATATATATATTTTCCTCCAAATATATATTTAGTTGTCAGCTACAATATCTTCATATGAATTTTGTATCAAGAATTTAGCCCACTAAATCCAATCTTTTTTTATAGAAAATCAATTTTTGAGTGTTTTGAGGGATTATATTAGTCTTTTATAAATTCCTTGTAAAAGTTTTTGTAAAAATTATAGATTATTTCACTCAAATGTTTATATCCCTTGAAAATGGAGCAGCTATTGAAAATCTCCAAGATCATGTAGATTTTGTCGGTGAAGTGGGCTAGGGGATCATTATGACTTGAATCAATATAAAAATTGATGTTCCATTTTATTTTATTTTCCATTTCATACTATATTTAAATAAAAGTGGAAATATTTTATTTAAAAGTTCAATAGGGATTGGTTTTAAAAATTTCAAGTGTTATAAATGGACACAATTCACCTACCTCTTGTGCCTTCATCATCTTATCAGGACAAAAATTAGTATTAGAGTTGTGCTCTATTGAATAATTCCATTGGATATAATAGAATTGAGTGAATGTTCCAGATAAATATTGATGTTAATGGTTTATCTTAAAGAAATATTGTCTAGGATTAGGGATCCATATTTTAATGATGAAAATTATGAATGCTTGAAAGCTCACATTGTTTTATACTCGCAAAATCATGGTTTAAAATATTATCTGAAAGATATTAAACCTAATAAAATCCATAAAGATAGACCATATAAATGGGTTCATACTAAAGAATATAAATATGATCTAATTTCAAGATCCATAAATGAAATTATTCGTATAATTGAAAAAAATGAGTTCAATAATGTCTCTCAATGTGCTACCTCTTTTGAAACGTGACAAACAATTGATGTTGCATATGAAGGAACTTAAAATGTGATACAACTAAGATATAATATTTATAAGATGAAATTTGATACTTTTCAAATGTATGAAGGTGAAATTATCACTCAAATTAATGGAATATTGACTTATATAACCTATGGTGTTGTTCCTCTTTGAATACCGGAACTTAAACCTGGCCAAGATTTTAAATTTCTCTAAGTTTTACCTGATAGATGGAATTATATTTTAGTTATAATTAGATAGTTAATTCCTATTAAATATTTGAATATGAAGTAATTTATTTTTATTCTAATTATATATAAATCTGAGATAAAAATGGATTTTTAGGATCATAAAATAGTCAAGAAGGAAAATAATTCTCTAAAATTTTATATTCCTAAATGAGAAAAGAATTCAAAGGAGGATATTATATTCCATTATGATGAATCAAGTTGTTCAAATTTAGGTAAATAATTTTATCATTTGGCTAAAATATTTAACAAGATATATAAGAGAAATAAAATTTTCAAGAAACTATTAAATGATTATAAGAAAAGTAGTTATGAACTGAATAAAATTAGATGTTATGAATTAAAATATTTGGGGCATGTAAAAACTGATTTCCCACAACTCAAGGAAAGAGGATAAATTGAAATGATGGAGAAAAAGATTCAGTAAAATCTGACTGTCAATAAAAATTCAAGAAATCCTTGATGGTTTTATGGAGTGTATTTTAATATTAAATATGTTATTCTAGTTCTAAATATAAAAAAGGATAATTAAATAAAAAATCAAACATGTTCTTTATAGATTTTCAAGATGAGGTACAATCTTATTTTCCCCTATTTCTGATTCTCAATCTGAAAACTGCTAACATGAAAAATTATTTGAATATTGTTCAATGTTAGAAGTATAATATAAAACCTTACAAAAATAAAAAAACTCTCACAAATATCCATAATGTTTTATTAAGTGAAAATGATATCATTCTAAAATAACTTTTAGATTTGAAATAAAAATTAAATAAATATGATTTAAGTTGTATTAATCGTGAAAGTAAAATTAAAGAGTTATATGTTGAAGTTGAATCTTTAAAATTTGTTACAATTCTATTTTACATGGGGTCTTATTTAAATAAAATCCTTGTAAAGAATAATCATAAGAAATAAAAATATGAAATTGACAGTAATGGTGAGAAACCAAATCTGTATAGAAATTATTTTGTTTCAAGAACAAAGAATAATAACATGAATAGATTTGCTTGTTATTATTTTGTTATTAAAGATAAATATACTAATTATTACAGTTTAAGGAATACTAAAATAAGTAGTATTAAAAGATCATATATTTCTAGATATTTATCTATAGTTTATTCTGTAAATTTTGTTAAAGTTAAATAGATCTGGTTACTTTAGAACCCAAAATCATTTGGGTACCCAAAAAAAGTTTTTGTTTGTTTTCTTATTGGTGAAAGTCCATAGGGACAAAAATTCTATATAGTATATGGAAAGTTCCTATTCAATAAACATGAGTGGATATTTTTTAAATTATCATTCATTATTTAAATTGGATGGATGATTGGTTAGATTTTGTGATAATGCTAAAGGAAAGATTATTGGAGTTGGGTATGTTGGAGATCTAAATTCTCTTCTCATCAATAAATTTCTCTATTTTCTAGGGTCAAAGAACAATATGATAAGTATTTATCAACTCTTTGATGATGGTTTTCCAGTTCAATACTAGAATTTGAGGCTATACCCATTCCTCTAAACCAAGATTTTGCTAGAACCGTTGGTATAGAGTCATAGCCAATAGCCTATACAAATGGTTTTTAAAAAACCAATGGTATATGGATGAGACATAATTTAAAAGGCCTCCCCTCCTCATCCATGATCCTTAATCCTCTCTACCCCAAGTAGTGGAATCCCTTATCTTCTACCCTAGAGATCTCCCCTCATTCATTGACTTTATTATTTGGTTCTTCTTTAATAATAAATTAGTGAGTTCTGAATTCATCATCTCTTCTACTGAGAATATTTTTAATTTTTATCTATGTATAAAAACAAAACTAAGATCATGTTTGGTCATGATTATTCCCAATTAATAAAACAAAGTTTTATTTAGATTATTTTTTTATATTATTGCATAATAAATATGATTATAGTAGATATATAAATCTTTTTAATTTAGTTATTCATTACTTTTACATAAATCCAATATATTTTTTTTATAATATATTTTAACTAATTATGTAATTAATTATTATAGTAATTTTTTTAATGTATTAGGGGGTTATGAAATTATTCATTTAATTTTTTATTTTTATAATTGAATGATAAAAATTTATGCATAATTAATTTTAATCTAATAGTGTGTATTATTTATTGTATATTCCATATCTTATACATTATTTGGGTCATTACTGGTATGCATCGATTATAGAATATTTCATCTCTCATTCTTTGTTTGGATACTTATAGTGCAGTTTCATGAATTGGATTTTGAAAATGTTATTTTGATCATCTTATTGGAAATTATCTACTGATATGTGATACTAAATCATGTCTTGATGATATTATGAATGTTTCCTTAATAAAATCATATGTATCAAATACAATAGACTTGATGTTGGGTGAAACGTTTTTTATTCATTCTTAAATTTTTTCTAGGATAAATAAATACATATTTAATTGGATTCCTGTCATATTCAAAAAAATGAAGTTGTTTTAAAAACAATTGTTTCATAAAGACATATGTATTTAATTGGATTATATAATAATTGTTTCCTATTCCATGTATTGTAATCTGTTTGGTCCTTTACTTGTATACATCAGTTATTGAATAGTTCATTTCTATTATTATTTGTTTGGCTATCTAGTAGTATGCTTTTTTTACTTTTATATTAAAATTGGTATTTTTATTATCTTATTATAAATGTTATAAAGACATGTGATAGTAAACTATATCTTGATAGTATTATGAATGTTTACCAAATAAAAACATATGTATTAAAGATAATAGTTTTCATGTTTTGTGGGACATTATTATGTGAGTGTATAAGTGAGGAGAAAATTTCTAGTTTGTACAAGTGGGGAGAAATGATTGATGTCTTAAACACACTTGGATTTAATATAAGCCTATTATTTTTTTACATATATATTAGGTAATTGTCTAATTAATTATTCTAGTACTTTTTTTATAATTTATTAAGGTTTTATGAAATTATTCATTTCACTGTTTAATTTTAATATGTAATGATAAAAATTTATGTATAATTAATTTAAATTTAATGTGGTGTGAAATGTTTAAATATTATTTTTTTAATGAATAAAAGTTCATTAAATAGTTACTTGATGCCACTAACTTATCTAATAGTATGCACTAGTTGTTTTTTATTCCATATATTCAAAAGTATATTGGTTGTAATGAATTTTTTATTATTTTTACTATGTTGATCTTAATATAAATTTTTTCCTGTAATATAATGAATAGAAGCTGGATGTATTATACTGATCGGATCTCAACTGAGTTTCAAAATAATTTGTATTATTTTAGATTTTTTGTTTAAAAATGCTTCATATGGGAGGTCTTATACATTTTCGATGTTATAATTGTGTTGTAATACCTTGGTTATGTCAGGAAGAGGTGATCCACTATATAAAAAAAGATAGATTTCAAAAAACCTATTATGTTTGCTATCATAATGAAGAGATAAGATGATCTTATTTTGTTCAATAATGAAATGAACATATTGGTATGTAGAGTTATATATTTTATTGGTTTCTATCATTGTATCATCATAAGAAATATAGTATGCCAATTCAATAAGATAATGATATCAATATACATGAGGAAAATAATAAAAATTATGATGTTGAGAGATTGAAAAAATTAATGGATGATACTAGAACTCCTTTATATCATAAATGTACTAAAATGAATTTTTTTAATGAGTCTATATCATAAAAAAACTATGTATGGAATCTATAATACCTCAAGTGATTGTATTATTACCTTTCTGAAGAACTAACTTTTTGATAATGTAGATATTACCACAAATCATTTTATGGAATCCAAGTTAATTAATAATATTGTATTTTCTACTAATGAAATTCATGTTTTCCCAAAATATTATAGCTTATTCTAAGAGGAAATATTATACCTAAATGGATATACAGAATTTGGTACATTTCAATGGAATCCAAATGCAGATGGAACGACATCTCATGTGCCACAAAAATTCATGTGGAACTTTCTATTGATACCAAGGCATCAAAATCTATTCATGTATACTGAAATCACAAAAAATATGTGATGGAATGATTCTTAGAGAATTTAAGATAATGATGAGTTGGTTTATCCTATATACGGATTGCCATAGTAGACATTTTATGCCTGATATCCCGATTTTGCAGCTGAGGTGTGTAATATTAGGTTGGGTCTATCCTATGATGGTTTTAATTCGTTTGGTCATATGCATACTTCTCCTAGAATATGACCATTTTTTATTCATATTTATATTCTTCCTCTATGGCTGTGTATGAAAAAACCATTCAATTTCTTGATTATACTAATAATTGGACCTTCTGATCCTGTAAATTATATATATGTCTACTTCTAACCTTTAATAAATTAGTTTAAGCTTCTTTGAGATGTGGGTGTGTGAACATTGAATACTTCTTCGAAAAATAAATTTCAGTTGTGTGTTGAACATCTATGGACTATAAATGATTTTTGTACTTATAAATTTATTTTTGGTTGGATTATGAAGGGAAAACTATCTTATCCTATTTTTATGAATAATACATGATCTAGAATACATAAATATCTTTGTAGTTTTATTTTCATGTGTCATCGATGATTCTTTCTAATAGACCGTCTATATAGGATGAGTCATCAGAGGTTTGATAATAATATTTACATTGAAAAGGAACCTCAATGTATGTCATGAGATGATGTTCTTATTGAATTGAAAGATTTCAGTTTTTCATTTGGGAAAGGTTAGATGAAATCTAAAAAGAGGAATAATGTTGGAACTAAAACCACTAACAATTGGAAAAAGAAAAGTATATTTTTTGAGTTCACATATTGATAAATCAATTTATTACATCATATTTAGACCTAATTCACATTCAAAAAAATATATATGAAATTATTCTTTCAATTCTTATAAATATCAAGGGGAATACAAAAGATGACTTATGATATCAACATGAATTTTTAGATTGGGGTATTAGAAAAGAATTGCATCCCTTGTGTATTGGTGTAAATAAATAGAAAGTTCCATGTGCTTCTTATGTGATGAAACCATCAGAGAAAAATAAAATTTAGGAAGTATTGTAGAATAACAAGGTTTCTAATTATTATTAAAGCAACATATCGATAGGAGTCAATAGAATAGAGTTGAAACTAAAATCCCTAAAAACTTAAGAATAACACTTCCTTCTTCATGAATTTATTCAAATATAAATCCATCATTTACTATCCAATAATTTAAGGGTGAATATTATTCAGTTGTTCCATTTTTATAGATACATTTATGTGAAAAAGTTATCCAAGTTTTTCTTGATAAAAATGAAAGAATAGGCTCTATTAATTTTTTATGAGTTAGAGAAAAAATTTACTCTATCATTTTTCACTTTTATGTTGCATCTAAGAGTACATATTCCAACTGAAACACTTCTGGGGGGATACATTGATTTTTGGTGGATGTATCCTACTAAAATAAATTTTTACACAGTGAATACTTATATCTGAATTAATAATCATCCTAAAGGTTCTATTGAAAGAGGTTATCTAGATCAAGAATGTTTGATTTTTTTTAATGTCGGTTGTGAGCACAAGACGTAACTGGAAAATGGGAAATGAAGATAAATAGTATGTATAAATTGAGCCCTCATTTCCATCTCTTCCCAAAACAAGAGAAATTACTGGGTTATATATATTGAAAACATTGAGCCTTGAAGGGAGAGATATGGCACATCACACAGTCTTATTTATGTGTGATTTATTCTATGACTATATCAAGTTAGAAATTTGAATATTTATATGTTATATTATACTACATAATTTCACATATACATTAAACTTTTATTATCATTTTATGTAGGGAACATAAAAAAGTTATAAGTAGAGTTCATAATTATTTTCCTTTAAGAAGGAGAGAGACTTTTCATATCAAATAGTTTCCTATTTGGTTGAAATAAAAGGTACACCCATTACTTTAATCAATTAAAAATATAAATATTCATTTAATTTTATTATTCATATGTATTTAAGGTATTGAGTTTACCTATTTACATTGTATCTCATTAATTAAGATCATTGTATTTTTATCCCAAATCTTTGTTTTGTGAATGTATATATTTAATAATCAATGGGTAAAAATTTATTACAATTTCTTGAGTAGTGAACATGAGAACAAAACATAATGTCGTTATGTTAACTACAACAATGGAATATTATTCTACTGCATCAAATAGTATGCCTTGATATGAAAATTTTCCTTATTATGGAGTTGTTGGGAAATTTTTTTTATTGGATTACTACTCTTATGGTTGAGTCACTCTGATGAAATGAAAATTGTTTAACTCAATGATGTGACATGGTAAATTTATTAATGATTATGGATTTAGATTTATTTACATGACTCTATTTCTAGCTACCAATGAACCATATATTTTGGAATCAATGAAAAAATAAGTGTTTTGTGTAAAAGATCATATAAGACATGATTACGATTTCATTATTGATTTAATCCCAAGAAATATTTTTTATGATGATGGGGATGAAATTGACACCATTATTTACCACATTGGTATTGAAAAAAATATTTTATTTGATGACTCAAATTATTCAATTGTCATAATTCTTATTAAACCCAAATTAGAGGTGGTTAATATATAAAATTAGCTATATATGTTTTCATTTAATTTAATTTAGCTTGATGTAGGTTTCTCAAGTTGATAATATTGTAATTAATTTAATTTGGTTTCAGTTTGGAATGGTATGTTTGTTTTAGTTTTCTTTTTTTCATTAAATTTAATTAGATTTATTTTAATTTAGAAAACCAAGTTTTAATTTTTTTTCATAACAAGTATAACTTGGTTTTAAATTACAATATATAAAACATGTTATTAAATAAAAATCTTTAAAATAGTATTTTAAATCTTGTTTAAAATACTTTTTCAAAAAATGTTAAAACCAAGTTCTTAAAACTATTTTCAACCAGGTGTATATAATATGATGTTATGATATTTTTTATGTCTTTTTTGACTTCTAATTTTTATGAATAATATTTAAAAACTATTTTTAAAAAATGTTCATTTCAATATTATATGGATTATGAAAGATGTTGAATAAATTTTAAGGAATGGATATTTTGATAATGTTCAATGACTACACAGCCTAAGGCTGAATCCTCTAGTTCTCTTAGTTGGTATAATAATTATAATTTTTTTATTATGCATTACATTTATTGACATGTTCTTATTTTTAGTCAAATTTATTTTAGGTAAAGTCATTGAAACCATATTTTAACTCTACTATACCTAATACTATGGGACAACAACATGGATGACTGAGTGTGATTGATACTAGAGCTACACAGAGCACCTGTCATACCCATTCATGCCTAGACATACCAATAGACATCCCATCTACCACATTCAGTTATCCTACACTTAATACTGTAGGGATATTCTAAAATATTCCTCCATAATAATGTTTTTTTAGGTTCTACTTATCATATACCATTTCCATGTCCTATGATGTATACTCAGTCCTTATTTCCTTATCCAACCCTGTCTACACTGTCACCATTTACTACTTTTTTCAATCAAGGATCTGATGATTGTGCTCCTAAAATTCTATTCTACAACATGTATATGACCCAAAGGATGTATTGTAACAGAAACATCCTTTATAGGCTAATAATATAGAACACATCATAGGTATATCAAATCCTAATGATCAACCTAGATCAAGTTTATATTTATAACTTTGTTAAATTATATCACATAAATTTTTTCAATTGAAATGTGTATTAATTCTTCTTTTTTCATTTATCTTATCTAGTGGTATCCTCCAATAGGTGATGTGGGTGCACCCATATGTGTGAATCCTATAACCTTAAAACACACATCATGGTATATCATAATGAAGATAACCAAATTATAGGTAAAAATGCGAGAGAATATAGATATTTCATGGTGACGTTAGCCAAGTATAGTGATATCATTCTATTTCATCAAATTTCATTAAGGGACATTAGTAATAAAGTCAAGGAGAATACTTGGGATGAGATATGGGTAAGATTTTTTTTAAATTTAAATCTATATTATTATTTTATTTATATAAATTAACATGTTTTTCACATCATCAATTTAACTTTCCCGATGGTCAAGCTGTGAAGGTGTCACGATTGATAGAACTTAGGGAATAATAGAAATCATATAAACATGAGTTATATGTTTGTTGGAAGAGTAGATTCATCACAAAGTTAAAGGGTTTAATAATCTTCAATGACTATCCAACTACCCAATACCAAGAAATGGTCATTTATTGGAAGAGTAATGAGTTTAAGGAATTCTTCAACTATAATGGTTTGTATTGAAAATTTGGTTATCATTATTTTCATTTAATTTTTTTTCAAGATTCATCATAAATAAATAATAGGAAAATGGGTGCTAATAAGTACATGCACACTTTGGGGAATACTGCAATGCAGGAGCATGAGAGATGCTAGGTACTTTTTAGGACCAATTGAGTTTTACTAGGAATTAACATAGCAGGAAAAACTAAATATTTATTTAACTGAACTAAATAGAAGTTAATCAAATTAAATGGAATAGAATAAAAACTTACATAAAAAACTAAACAATCTTGGTCCTAATAGAATAATACGCACTAAAACCAAATAGGATCAATCCTAATCAAACTAAATAAACCTTATATAATCAAAATTGAACCAATATTGTCCAATCAAACCCACCCTAAACTGAATTGGCCTAAACCAAACCAAATAAACCAAAATAATATTGAATAGAACTAAATATATATTAATCCATTTAAATGGAATAAAACCAAAACAAAGATAATGAAATCTATGATCCTTTGAATAATAAAAAAATACTCAATTAAACCAAATAGATAAAGTTTAAATGACCTAATATAACTAAACTATGTCGAACCAATCCAATATAAAATAGCCTACTAAAAATAGAATCAAACTAACAAAAACTATATTTATATAAATTTAATGGAAGTGAAATAATGTAAACTATATCGATTAAAACTAAAAAAATTGAAAATTAATTTAATTGAATCATTGTGAAATGAATGAAATATAGATAAACTGAACCATACTGAGTGGAAGGCATGAAAAACACATTGAATAGATTTGAAAAATACCAAACAAGATGAAACTATATGAAAAAGAACTGAATCAAATCACAAAAAAACTATACAAATCCAAATCAATTATGATTGGACTAAATGAAATTTATTCAAATAAAATTGGATTAGATTTATTAGAAGAGAACCCAAATAAAACATACAAATTGGAACAAAAAAAAACCAGTCAAATTAAATTGGATTGAATTGAGATGAAAAAATAAACTAAAATGACATATATTGAACCAAATTTATTAGATTTGGACCATACTTAATTCATTCATATATAAATCTGTGAAATTATCCCAAAAAAATATTTATTTAAACCAAATTAAATCAAACCTTGTATAGTTAATAAGAAATTAAGGAAAATTATTAAAACTAAATTGAAGATCAAATCCAACCTGAATCAATACATGATGTAGTAAAACTAATCTGAATATAGCTTGACTAAAGTAATCAAATTTCATTGAAATTTAAATAATTTTTTTATCAAACCAAGATTAGTTAAAATGAGTTAATTTTTTATCAATTTTATATTATTTAATAATTTAGTTTATAGTAATAAATGTTATTTGCAACAAGCAATACTAAGCATCAAACATCGTGTACCTTGATCAAAATTGTTTTACTAGAGTAGGTTGAAAAAATGTGAAAGTTTTATAAATGAACAAACATAATAAAAATTTTAAGTCTTATTAATTTTATTTCAATTTTTTTTACCTAATTTAAAATAAAAATTATTATTTATATTTTCAACAGTGTTCCCTAGAGGCCTTATATGAGAAAGAAGATGAAAAATTCAGTAAAAATGATCATTTGAGAAAAGTATTAGGTGAATAGAATCAAGGGAGAGTTTGATGTCGAACCTATAAGAGTATTTTCCCCACTAGGTATTGACCCTCATTAAGTGACCTGCAAATAATTGGTATCACCGAGAAGCAAAACACTCATGTAAAAGTAGCTGAGTCCAAAAAATATATCTATATAGAAGCATGAAAGATGTAAAATGGTCATAGTGCAGCTCTTGAAATCTATGAAATCTTTATGTACATTACTTAAATTAGAGGTTATTATGGTTTTTGATTCTGGTATGTCAATAATTCCCACATTATATGATGCACTAGGTAATATAAATGATGTTCTTAGTGGCAGTTGAGGTGATGAAACTTATGATTATGATGATGATATTAAAGATTAAGATACCAGTGAGGTTTCCTATAATGTGAGTGAGGATTATGATTGCAATGGTGGTGATGATAGAGATATTGATCCCCTACATTTTTTAGTTTACTATAAAGATCAAATTGTTTTCATGGTGTTTATTGACTAAAACTAATCGATTTTGTGGATTTTATATATATGTTATAGTATTTTGAATTGTTTGGAAACTATTGATGTATTTATTAGTTAGTTAAATCCTAAATATTCAATATATGCGTTGCATGGAATGTGTACTATGATTGGTATTTTTTTCAGAGGTTATGGTATTGATTTTTCAAAGTTTTTGGATGAGATTATGGTATTGGATGTGGAGAGAAACCTATAACAATTTTTTATCTAAATTGTTAGTATAGATTTATATCATTAGTTCACACTAAAATGGTGGTATTCAAAATACCTCATGGGTTATACCAATGATTTCAATGAAAACTATTGACATAACCCCTATACTGATGGATTATGAACCCACAGTTCATAGAATCATTGGTATACCCTATACCATTGGTTATAAAACCTATAACAATGGTTTAAAACTATTGGTATAGGATAATTTTATAGTAATGGTTTATCTTTAAAATGACACATGTTCTATTTTTAAGAATAATCTGCTTAATTTTAGAGCACCTAGAACATAAAATGTTTACACTTTTCACTTTATTTCCTTATGTGAACAAAATGTGAACTATTTAAATGATGAGGTAAGTGAATCATGGATATAGAATAGAAGTCTTGGTCATTTTAATTTATTTTCCTTATATAAATTTCTTAGAAGAAGTTGTTTCTTTATCTATACTATCTTAAATTTGATAAGAAAAGACTATGTGATGCATATCAAAAAGGAAAGAATCACAGGTCATATTTCAAATCAATCAATAAGGTTACTATATTTAAACTTTAGAACTTGTCTACATGGATTTTTTAGACCTTATAGATTATCAATATTTCCTAGAATATTCATTGTTTTTGTTTTAGTTGATGATTTTTCAAGACTTACTTGAGTTTAGTTTTTCAAATATAAAACTGAATATTTAATTGTTTTTTTTCAGTTTTTATAATTTGGTATAAAATAAAAGGGATTCTGAAATATTTTCATTGATAAGTGATCTTGAAGGATAATGTGAGAATCAATATTTTAATTATTTTTTCTCAATTATAGGTACTAAACATACTTTTTATACTCTAACAATACATCAAAAAAATAGAATTGTTTAAATAATAAATATAATTATTTAAAAAATTTATATAACTATATTAAATGAGTATAGTTTACACACTTATGTTTGGGAAAAATTTATTAATACAACCTGATAAATAATGAATATGAGTTTTAATTATACATTTTCCCAAGAATATGTATTATGAGTTGTGGAATAATAAAAAAACTAAATTTGGGTACTTCAAAGTTTTTGAATGAAAGGTGTATATATTTAATACTAATGAAAACCTTTGTAATTTTGATGAAAATACTGATGAAGGAATATTTCTGTGGTATTTTTCCACTTCTAAATATTATAGAGTATTTAATAAAAATTCAAGGATATATGAGGGGTTGGTTTATGTGAATTTTTATGAGATTGATTCCTTTGATCATAATAGAACAAAAATAGATAAAGCTAATAATTCATTAAATAACTTGATACTTGATTATTATAATGTTAAATGTAAAATTAAATTATAACATTCTATTGATCAATCAATTTTTTAAGAGAATGGTACTAATAAACTTGAAAGTGTCTTAACTAGAAAAACTAAAACCTTGAAGAACAATCCTTTAGAGTCTATTATAGGAGACCAAAATGAAGGTGTTAAAATAGGATAAATGTTGTAAATTTAGTTGAGTTCTCTTTTTTTTCTATTGCAGCTTGAACCTAATTCTATAGAATAAGACCTGAGTGATGAGAGTTCGGTAATGTCCAACCAAGAGGGGATAAATTATATTAAAAGAAATAAATTTTTGGAGTTATTTGATAGTCCCTCAGACCATACAGTAACATGAACTAAATATGTCTTTATAAATAAGAAAGATGATCAGGGTGTAATTATTAAGAATAAATTTAAGCTAGTTTATAAAGGTTACAATCAGGAGGAAGGTATAGATTTTGAGGATAAATTTTCACCTGTTGGTAGGCTTGAATCTATCAAGATCCTTTTAGATTATACATATTATATAAATTTTAAATTATACTATATGGATGTTAAATATTATTTTCTCAATGGATATTTAATTAAGGAAGTTTATGTTGAACAACCCCTAGGTTTTGAAAATCCAAAATTTTCAAATTCTATTTTTAAACTTACTAAATCTTTTTATGGTCTTAAACAAGCACCAAGGGCTCGTATGAAAGATTGTATTATTTTATTTTGGAAAATGTTTTTTATAGGTATGGATGATCCTACCCTTTTTAAGAAAACCCATTTATATGATATTTTATTAGTAAAAATTTATATAGATAATGTTATTTTTTATTCCACTTAATCAAAAAATTTGTGATGAATTTTCAAAGATCATAAAAAACAAGTTTAAAATGAATATAATGGAAGATCTAATTTCTTTCCGGGATATCAAATATTTTAAAATGATTTTAAAAATGTTTTAAATCAAAGTAAATATCTTATTAATTTTTAGAAAAATTGTGGACTTGAAAACAATAATCCATATACAAATTCTACGTATACTAATATAAAACTTTATTTTTATGAAGTTGGTAAACTAGTTGAAAAAACTTTTTATAGAGGTATGATTGGTAGTTTTTTATATCTCACTTATAGTAGTCTAGATATCATGTTTTTTTATTATGTGTAATATTTCAATCAAATATAAAATAATATCATTTGAAATATATTAAAATAATTTTAATGTATCTAAAAGTATTTATTTCTTTATCTATTCTCTATCAAAAAAAATTCTGGTTTTCATATAATTTCATATTTAGATACTGATTTTGGATGATATAGATTATACAAAAAGATTTCTTCAATTTCCTATCACTTTTTTGGAAAATATGTATTTTCACGGTTTAGTAAGAAGTAACATTGAATTTCATTATAGACTGTTGAGGCATAATATATATCTAATGGTAGTTTTTGTGCATAGGTGTTGTGGATAAAACACACACTTTTATACTTTAGACTTAATTTTGATCATTTTCATATTTTATGTGATAATATTGGGGCTATAAATATTTCTAAAAATCCAATAAGTCATTCTAGAACTAATAATATTGATATTCAGTATCATTTTCTAAGATATCTCATCCAAAAAGGTGATATCTCTTTAGAATTTTTTAATACTAAATATCAACTTATTGATGATTTTACTAAATTTTTTCCCACTTTTTGTTTTTATTTTATTAATGAGGATTTATTTATAATTTATTTTATATGAATATTATTTATTTGGTGTTAGTATTTTCTTAGTTAATAATAATTTTTGTTAACTTCATTTTTTGTTAAAGTATTTATGTGTTTTTTTTAATAAATATTTATTTGTACTTTTCTATTATTTGGGTTTTAAATTTTTCTTATTTAAATTATATTGAATATTTTAATTTTATAAGTTAAATTTTTTATTTTAAAATCTCTAATCATTACACTGAAAATTTCAGGTTGAGAAACCCAATTGTCACCCAAAACCATCAAAAATATCATCTCCCACACATACCCTTGAACATTCATCTCTTTAAACTTTTGATATATCATTTCCATAAACCCTGAAATCTCAAATTAGGAATCTTAAATTACAATTAAAAATGTAATAGATGAATAGAACCGATGAAGAGACCAAGTAGTGAAAAGAGACATAAAGTTTCAAGTTCTGATCATCATGTGCTATAGGGAAATGTGATAGATTTCAAATGGATTTTTGAAACCAATATCTTATTGAAAAAAGAGATAAGTCATTAATTTTTGGAGTTTATTTTTTATGGAATTAATACTAAATATATTTTCAAATGGTAAGTTATAGATTATTTTAAAAAATGATTAGTTTAGTTTCGATGATACTGAAGATTTAGTTTCTTAAAAATTAGGAAATGATGAATTTTAAATATTATCTATGGATATAGAATAGTTCTTAGAATTCCCTCATGAATGGAATTTTAGTTTTATTCTTAATTCTATTGGTTATGGGGTTCAAAAGTCTTAATACATTATGTCTTTTCCCTTTGGAATTTCTCAAATTATGAAGATAATGGTGAAGGACCTTGAATCTGATCATAAGGTTCTTACAAATTTTATCAAAAATAGTGTTGTATCAATGATTACTAAATTAGAGAAGATTATATTCCCATACTTGTATATAGTTTTTATATTATTGAGTGATGTGAAGATAAATTTATGTCGGTATGTGTTGAGGTACATGAGTCATTGTAGTCAAAAGGACACAAGGATGCCCTTTTATTTGTATGGAAGAATAGTGTATCTTATTATATATATGAGAGGATTAATTTTTGATATCATGATAGGATTAATATGTCATAATAGAAATATATTATTAGATGGAACTTTGAGGATGTTTATATTTTTCTATAGTGTTTCAAAAAGAAATATGATGTCAATAAGAGATGAATCAGAAGATCCCATTGATATTTTTATTAAGGGGGTAAAGGAGGTTTAAGTCTTCTAGGTCTGATAGAATCATTACTCAGGAAATTGGTAAATCTAGTATTAAAGGTGGTATTGTTAGTACATGAGGGAATAGAACTGAAGTTGGATCTAGAGGTTTAGAATAATCAATTTTTAGTGATGAAAATGTTTATTCAAGTAGAATAAGGAAGCAAGTTATGAATGGAAATATAGCTATAAGAGTTAAATGAGATCTTTAGTTTTTGGGGATTTATTAAAGAGAACCTTTTATAATATAAAGTGATGTTTTTTTAGTTTAGATACCTTGAAGGATAGATAAACTTGCACCAGTTGAGCATGTAGTTGAGTCTTAAAAATAGAAATTTGTTCAAACAAATCAACTTGTGGAACAAAGAGTTGAACTGATTGCTCATGTTGAGGAGATAATTTTTGATCCTATTGGTCATTATTATGAGTTTTAGAGAACATATAAAGCTCATTATATTTGTAAATTAAGTATTATAATAGTTTATTCTACCAAATTTATTAAGAATAAATCATTTTTTTGGTTTATAAGTATTTGGAAAAGACTAATGAAGAATTTGTTGAAAGTACATAAGTTATTTTGGAGATATTTCCCCCCTCAGGTAAAGGTTTAAATGTCTAGTCACTTATGTTCGTGGAATTAAGATAACCCTTGGTAAGGAAGGATGAGATAACATTAGATTCTAGAGAGTAATATGGTTTTGTAAAACATGCTCATAAGTTTTCTTCTATTATGTTTTATAGGTTTGATTTATTAAAGGGTGAAGTTGTTAAATTGTAGGCAAAACTTGAAAGTTCAAAGGATACTTTTGAGGATTTAAGAAGTAAACCTATTTCTAAGTTAGATTTTGAGTCTCTTCAGGATAATTTTAGGAGTTTAAATACAATTCAATTTCCATAAAGTATTTTTATGCCTTGAATAGAGATATCACAGGTTAGTTTGGGAAGCTGAAAAGTGATTTGATATCTAAATCTGATTTTAGTGATATGAGAAACTTTTTGATGTCTTATTTTGACTCTATGAGGGATACTATTTATCAAAAATTAATAGATTATACCTCTTTGGGTATAGGTATTGAATATTTTTTAAAAATTTCAGAGCAGTTATCTTCTGATCTCAGTGTCATGGATTTAAATGTTCAAAATATATAGTGTGACATTGTTCCCCTACATATCCTTCTTTATAATCATAAATAGATAACTAGAAAATTAGCTTTTTTAAAACCATGATTACGATATATACTCAATAGGATTGGTATTATGATGGATAATCTTGTTCATTCTTCTAATATAGTTTAAACCTTTTTCGAAAGAAAGTTTGGTTGAGGCTTTAAAATTCAGTCAAGACTCTTGTCATCTTCTTGAGAAATTGGATTCTCCTTTAAATCAAAATTCCAAGGATTTTATGCTGGATCTTCAGGAAGTTCATAAGTCACTTTGAGATTTTCTAACCTTTACCTCATCTTCAAAAGAATATGATCGTGCTTCCAATCCTTCCTATACCATAGAACCATGCCATTATTTTTTCCTGAGCTGAAATTATTATTTTAAGACAAAATTATTTATAAAATTGAAGTTCTTTTTCCATTTTTTTCATTATGTTAATATTTATCTATTTTTGATTTTAATCCTTTATATTTCGGCATACATTTATCTTTGGATTAAATAAACTTCAATTATAGTTTTTTGTAAAATTGATAGTGTTTTATTCCATTTCATACTTTCTTTTTTATCTCAAAAATGGGGGATAAGTATAGAAAAATAAAAATATTCATAAAATTCAAATAACACAAACTATGTCAAAATTGTATAACATGAACTATGTTTATATTAATATTCTATTTAATTAAAAAGTTCAAACCTATAAGTTTTTTGTGTTTTTATGGGTTTTCAAATCACCAAAAAGGGGGATACTGTTTAGAAAAAAACATTGATCCAATAAGTTTTTCATTGATTGATATGCTCAAAAATACCCTCATTTTTTTACTAATAACATTACTCTGAGAAGATTTCAGTTTTATAATTTTAATTAAGATAAAATAATTTTTCAGAATTCTGGATGAATTATTAGATTGCATATTTGGGTGTGAAAATTCTCTACTAAGTATTCTTTTCATTTAAAAGAACCATGGAATTACTGTTTTGAAAGTTTACTTGATCCAAACATTGGTGTCCATCCACATGTTTGGAACGCCAATTTTTAGTTGAATTTTTGGTTTTGGAACCTCACTTTTATTATTGAACCTCATGTTTAGATACCTAACATTTATTATATACCTAACATAAGTAACCTCACATTGATGATATGCCTCACATTGAGAACAAAATTTTGGTATTAAACCTCTCATTCTGAAACTCTACGTTTGGATTCATCCATATACGGGAAACTCTACTTTTCAAATCAACCTCTCAAAAAATGATCCCCATGTTGATCTAGTTATCTTTGGTATTTTAAAATTTGAATTATTCCAATATTTATAGTATAATTTCAAAGGATTAAATATATTAGTAAAATTATTCAAATATCATTGTGAAAATCTACAACAATTTGTTGATTTTATTTTATTTCTAAGGTAAGTTATGAAATTTAGTAGCTATTAAATTCAAATTTCAAATACATCAGGAATTATGAAATCATGATTTTCTAGAAATTTTTTTGAATATGTTTGACCTAAATTAATTTATGCTACTTATTAATTATTTATTCAATGGATATATCTGTATGATCTAATTCTTATATTTTAAATATCTTGATTTGAAATTAATGTCGATACTTTCACAATCATAGAAAATATTTTCTTTCAACTATTGTTGTGTAGTCACCTAAAGTTTTTAGTTTTTTATTTTATCCTTGGAATAATGACACCTAATTCTATATAAATTTGTGATATAACTACTCTAATTTATTGAAGCTTTCTTGACTACACTTTGGAGGCATACATTTTTTACCTATTATTATCGTTTTGTAATTATTTTGTAAAAATAATGTACCAAGTTGTTGTAGTTTTATCTGAATTTACTCTACAACCATTCATATATTCTTCTTAAAGACTACACTTTAGAGGCATATATGTTCTTTGTATATTTATTCATCTATCATCTCCAATATCTACATCTAAATTCTTTTATATATAATTCATACAACTAAAACCAATATTATTTGTTTCTAAAAACTAGGCTGTTTGGCGTTTCAAGGTCTTTAATTAGTCCTTTATAAAGGAATTACAAAAAACATTGTAATAGGTTATAGTTACTTACACTCAACTGTTAAGATCCCTTGTAAAATGATCTTCTAGTGAAAATCTTCAAGTTTACGGGGATAGTGTTGATGGAGTGGACTAGGGGATCTTTGTTCCCTAAACTGCAGTAAAAAAATTTGTATCATTCTCTTTTATTTTCCACTGCATACTTTATTTAATGAAAAGAGGACATATTCAATTTATAATTTCAAGAGCTATTAGTTTTAAAAAATTTCAAGTGTTTTAAAAGGACACAATTCATCCCTATAACACACTCTTATGTCTTCACTATCTTATTGAGACAACATCCCTCTCTTCCTCTTGAGTTCACTTCCTTAAAATCTTGGATCTTCTTAATTAGTGACCAAATCGAAGAGTTTTCAATACCATGGGATAATTTTAGGTAAGTCTATTAATACTCTTCCTTATATTTTCTATTGTTCTCATTGTTTCAGTGTTTTTCATCATTTGTTCCCTTATTTATGGATTTTTTTCTAGGTTTTATGATTTCTTTCATTTAAGGATGAATCCTTCAACCATACTCAATGGGAAGGGAGCTACTATAATAAGGTGGGTGGTGTCGAAACTTTTCCATTGGTTTATATTATTATTTTTATGACGCATTATATGTGGCCATTACAAATATGTTTTCTTGACCTAGAATTTTTTTTTAATTATTTTCCTTGGTCCCTAATGAGTTTATTGAGGATGTATTTGGTCATGAGTGGTCCTTTATGCATTGTACTATGATTCAATGTTCTTTTATGGTTGTGTACTTGAGATAAAGTGTTTTAAATCTATAATTGGGACCCAATTATGTGTTCCTTGAGTTATATTATGTTTGATAAGGGTATTCTACTGGAAATGTAGTCTACATGAATATAATTATACCAACTGTTTAAAAAACCATTGGTATAACTACCCTATACCAATAGTTGTAAAAAAATAATTGGCATATTTTTACCCTATGTCAATAGTTTTAAAGAACCATTAGTATATCTATAATTTTTTTTGGAAACTATACCAACAATTCTAGAAATCCATTTTTATCAACCTATAACAAAATTTATAGAAATTTTTTGGTATAGTTTAGACCATTATTTATGTATTTTTATATATAATAATAGTAATAAATAATTCAAAATTTATAATTACTTATATATATACATATATATATATATCAAAATATATACACAAAAATGGTTATAGGTTAGTGGGTAAGTCATTGAATAATAAAGGAGAATTTATGTGTTTAAAACTTTCCACTATTTGTTTTTTGTATATTACCTATAGTAATGGTTTTACAAATACCATTGGTATAGGTATATATATGGTTTCACAAACAATTGTATAGATATCTATACCAATGATTTTGTTAAAATATTAATATAAGACTATACCAACATTTTTAGAGCCAATGACTTACCAAACCATTGGTATTGGCTATACCAATAATTTAAGAGCCTTTGTTAATGGTTCCAAACTTTTGGTACAACCTCTATTTCTAGTAGTGAAAAGTAATAACTTATGAAACCATTTTTAATATCTTACAAAACTCATAATGTAAGATCTGTCATCCTTTTTCACCACATGTTACATCATATGTAATGATTTTTGAAATCCCATTCAGAACTCTTTTGGGATATCCTATGAAACGCTTTTATAATAAATCTTAAAGATTCTCATAAACACTTATTAAAAAAACTTAATCTTTATTCACACAATCACAAAATGTGACCTCGTGGGCCTTTATAACATTGAAAATAATTATAAATTATCTAATCCATTATTTCAAGTAAAGAGTGGCCTCAATCAAAGTGACCATGATACATGAAGTATGTCGATATCATATATCCTTCTCATACGTTATTTATTCCCTATGTATAGAATGACCAGACAGATAAATACATCACATATCATTCAGAAAAATGGATGATCCCTTCACAGGCCCTTCACCCAAATAGATAAGAAAATAATATGTAAATTATATAGGCATAGTCATATACTTCCTTGGTTTACCTAAATTAGGGTGTAATATGTCTTCCTATCATTTGAGCAATATAATATAGGGGCAGTATACTCAAACTGCCACTATATTTTTTTATTTTAATAAATAGTGTAAGTTTCAATTAAACTGCTTCTAAATGTTTTAAAAAACCCTAATTTTCCTCCTCCCCTGCTCCCTCAGCGCCATGCCAATCCCCCTCCCTGAGAACCTCCTCTCCTCTCCCTGGTGGCAACCCCAACCCTACCACCTCATTAGTGACCCCCAATCCTCCCACCCCTCAAACCTATCTCCTTTGTCCTCAGCGAATACCCAAACCCCCACCTGAGCGGTGACCTGTGACCCCACTCCTCCCTCCCTCCCCCGACTTGGATCCACTCCTAGGTAGTAACGCATACCCCCCTCCCCCACCTCGGTAGTAACTCATGACCCCCACTAATATCCCTCTCCCTGTATCCCCCTTTCCACCAACCCTGGATCAACTCCTACCACCCTCTCCCTTTACCCACATCAGTGAAGACCCCCTTTTTAGTGACCACCCTGACCGCAACTCACCTACTGGAGACCTCCATCACATGACACCCCTACCATATACTATCATGAAACATATACTGATAATGTTATTTTGATTAGTTTTATTCTAATACTCTGTTCATCATTGAATATAATTATAATTTTATTTTTATATCACATGATTTAGATGTTTATTTTTTTGTTTTTCACCTTTGGGTTTTGTTTATTTGTAAAAAAGGGTGTTCTACCAGTGCACAGACCTTCAATGTTTGGCACTAGTAGAAAAAGTGTTTAACACGTCGGCGTTTTTCACGTCGGTTCTATATAAACGATGTGCAAAGATGTAAAAAATGATTTATCACATCGGTTATTTTATAACCGACGTGATAAATCAATGAGAGTCCATTTTTACATCAGTTAATTTATAATCGACGTAAAAAATACTGATATTAGATTTATCACGTCGGTTATTTTATAACTGATGTGAAATATCGAATCTGGGCAATTTATCACGTCAGTTATTTTATAACCAACATGATAAATCAAATCTCGTCAATTTATCACATCGGTTATAAAATAACTGACGTGATAAATCTCCATTTATAACATTGGTTATAAAATCAGTGAGATGATAAATAATTTTCTACATCAATTATTAAATAACCAACATTATAAACATAAAAAAATAGTTTATCACATAGGTTATTAAATAATCGACGTGATAAAGCTTTTAAATGATTTATTGCGACCCGTATTCAGTCATTCTGTTTTCTTCGATCGGGTGACATGCGACTTGTCTCTCTCATGCAAAAAACTTAGAAAGGATTCTTCGTTGTCATGCCCTCCAGTCTCATTTTTCCTACATTATTCATCATCTTTATTATCACCAGATCTATCAGGTCGACTTGCAACACTCAATTAAGCCTCACACGGCTCAGTTTCATTTTTTATTTTTTGTGATGCCCGAAACTTATTTTTTGAGATGTTTTTTTTTCTATCTTTGTTCTTGCTATCATGGTAAGTGTTATAGTGTTCTTCTATACCATGCTAAATTATTTTTTGGTAAAATAAACCATGGAAGTGATATCATGCAATTTTAGGATTTTTGTATGTTCTATCATTTGTGTGTGCATGTACAAAGGGTGTTCAAGGGGGTGGGGGGTTGTCCAAGGGGGTGGGGGTGTCCAGGGGGTGGGATCAATCTAGGGGGGTAGGGTGTCTAGGGGGGTGGGGGGCTGTCCAAGGGGTGGGGGTGTCCAAGGGGGTGGGGGTGGTGTTCAGGGGGTGCATGGGTTGTCCAAGGGGGTAGGGGGTGTCCAAGGGGGTGGGGGTGGTGTCCAGAGGGTGAGGGGGCTATCCAAGGGTGTAGGGGTGGTGTCTGGCGGGGGGGGGGGGGGGGTGACTGGGCTGCCCAAGGGGGTAGGGGTATCCAGGGTGTGGGGGTGTCCAGGGGGGTGGGGTGTCCATAGGGGTGGGGGTTATTTAGGGTGTGGGGGATTTCTAATGGGGTAGGGGTGTCGAGGGGGTGGGGGTGTCCAGGGGGTTGAGTGGGCTGTCCAAGGGGGTAGGGGGTGTCCAGGGGATGTGGGTGTTCTGGGGGGTGGGGGGATATCCAGAGGGGTGGGGGGGGGGATGTCCAAGGGGTGGGGGCTATCCAAGGGGGTGGTGGTGTCAAGGGGGTGTCCAAGGGGGGTGGGGGTGGTGTCCAAGGGGTGAGGGGGCTTTCCAAGGGGGTAGGGGTGTCCAGGGGTGCGGGCGGTGTCTAGGGGGTGAGGGGGATGTCCAGGTGGGATGGGGGTGTCCCAGGGGTTGGGGGTGGTGGGTGGTGTTCAGGGGGTGGGGGTGTTCAGGGTGGTGGGGTTGGTGTCCAAGGGGGTGAGTGGGATTTCTAAGGGGGTAGGGGTGTCCAGTGGATGGGGGTGTCCAGAGGGGTTGGGGGTTGTCCAGAGGGATTGGGGGGCTGTTTAAGGGTGGGATATTTCTAAGGGGCGGTGGTGTCCAGGGGGTGTCCAAGGGGGTGGGGTGGGGGTGTCTAGGGGGGTGAGGGGAATTTCCAGGGGGGTGGGGGTGTCTAAGGGGGTAGGGGGTGGGGGTAGTGTTCAAGGGGTGTGGGTGTCCAGTGGGGTGGGGGGTGGTGTCCAGGGGGGTGAGTGGGATGTTCAAGGGGGTAGGGGTGTCCAGATGGGTGGGGGTGTCCAGGGGGTGGGTGGTGTCCAGAGGGGTGGGAGGCTGTCCAGGGGGTGGGGTGGGGGGGGGGGGGGGGTGTACAAGGGGGTGTTGGTGCCTAGGTGGTGTCCAAGGGGGTGGGGGTGGTGTCCAGGGGGGTGAGGGGTATTTCCAATGGGTAGGGTGTCCAGGGGGTGGGGGTGTCCAAGGGGGGTGGGGGTGTCCAGGGGGTGTCCAAGGGGGTAGGGGGTGGGGTGGTGTCCAGGGGGCAGGGGGTGTCCATGGGGGTGGGGGTGGTGTCCAGGGGATGAGTGGGTTGTCCCAAGGGGTAAGAGGTATCCAGGGGGTGGGGTGTCTAGGGGGTGGGGTGTCCAGAAGGGTGGAGTGATGTTTAGGGGGTGGGGGGCTGTCCAGGGGGTGGTGGTGTCCAGGGGGTGTTCAAGGGGGTGGGGGGCTGTCCTTGGGGTGGTGGTGTCCAGGGGGTGTCCAGGGGGGGTGTCCAATGGGGTATGGGGTTGGACAACCCCCTCACCCCCCTGTACACCACTCCCCCACCCCTGGACACCCCCACCCCCATGGACACCCCCTCCCACCCCTGGACATCCCCCCACCCCCTGGACACCCCCTACCCCCTTGGACACCCTGGACATCCCCCTACCCCCTTGGATAGCCCCTAATCCCTTGGACAACCCCACCACCCCTGGACATCCCCCTATCCCCTTGGACACCCCCTTGTTATATATATATATCCCAACGGTTTCATTGAAACTGTTGGTATATATTAACTTCAGGCAGTCTATACCAACATTTCCTGTAGAATCGTTGGTATATGCCTATTGCAACGACCATCATGCCAATGGTGTGTGAAACCATTGGGATATTCTATCCCAACGGTTTTAGGGTCTATCCCAATGGTTTCAAATTGTTGTGATAGGTGTAATTTTCACTAGTGAATGTATACATATTTTAATATTTATACTTTATATTTCTTGTTTACAGATGGGTGAATTTGGTATCCAGTTTCACCAGGATGTATTCTTTGTGTACCTTAAGAAGAAGGGATCCAAGATGAATTTAAAACTGTTATATCTAACTATATTTTCTTTTTAAAATCATTTTCATGCATATATTTTTCAAATACGCATATATTTGTTTTATATTTTAAAAAAATTTACTTTCAAATTATGATATTTTCCATATAAATATAAAATTGGATTATCTTAACAAGATGTATACTTTTGATATTTTTTATAGGTAATAATGAGTCTAAGTTGGATTATAGCACATCGAATGAGTAATGAATATGAGTAAGGTGTTGATCCCTTTTTGGAATTTTCTAAACGAAATGTTCCAAGCAGTGACATGTTTTTCTATCCATGCCTGAAATGTTTGAATATGATGAAGTTGAAAAGTAGAGACATCAAAGATCATCTGATTTTTCATGGTTTTAATTTGAGTTACAACCCTTGGATTTGGAATGGTGAAACTAGATAGAATGTCAGATCTACTGATGAAAATGATTTTCAAGATGGTAACTCTGATGGAATTGAGGAAAAGATCTGTGAAATTGTAGCAGAATAAATTGAGATAGAACTGACAGCTGCATGTTTATATGGTGATGCTGAAAAATGATTATATCATGGTTTTATGGATTTTATGGTTTTTTTGGAGATATTTAGATTGATTAACCTGAAGGAGAAACATGGATAGAGTGAAAAAAGTTTTACAGAGCTGCTTTAATTGTTTAAATACATTCTTCCAAAAGACAATGATCTTCCAGATTCACCTTATAAGGCCAAGAAAATATTATGCCTAATTGGATTGGGATACAAGAAAATACATGCCTATCCTAATGACTGTATGATATATAGGAATGAATATGAATTTCTTTCAGAGTTTCCTAAATGTGGGACATCATGGTATAAGTTGAAAGAAAAATCACATGCGGATGTAGAGATTATAAAGATCTCTGCCAAGGTATTTTGGTATCTTCCTATAATTCATCGTTTGAAATGTTTATTTACTAATTCACATGAGGAAAAAAGGTTAAGATGGCATACTGATGAGCGGATATGTGATGTAAAAATACGACATCCAGTTGATTGTCCACAATGGAAGAAAATTTATGAGCAGTATCCTACATTTGGAAATGAAATTAGAAATCTCAGACTTGGGTTGTGCACAGATGGAACAAATCCATACCGAACCCTCAGTAGCACACACAGTTCATGGTCTGTTTTATTGGTAATTTACAACCAATCTTCTGAAGTTTGTATGAAGTGAAAATATATCATGTCGAGTATAATGATCTCTGGTCCAAAGCAACCTGGAAATGATATTGATGTTTTCTTGTCACTATTGATTGATGATTTGAAACTTTTATGGGAGGATGGTATTGGGGTGTATGATTCTTATAAAATAGAATATTTTCAACTATATGCAGTGCTTATGTTCACTATAAATTACTTCCCAGCGTATGGAAATTTTTCTGGATACAGTGTTAAGGGGCATAAAGCATGTCGAATTTGCGAACAACAGAATTCATATTTTTTTTAAAAAAGGTTGGGACCGAAGCCTCATTTTTATTATTGAAACAAAGAAAATACCTCTTTAACTGGGTAGAGGGAGACCCATTACATAGCCCGAAGGCCCAGTGGGCATTTATCCCATTACATAGCTCGTAGGCCCAATTTTTTGGCCCAAATCCCATTCTGTGAATAGTAATGCTACAGTACCGGCACTGCTACAGTACCCGCCGCTGCTATAGTGCCCCTGCCGCCACTACAGTACCCTGCCGCTGCTACAGTACCCTGTTGCCGCTACAGTGCCGCCGTTGCAACAGTATCTCGGCTGCTACAGTAGCGCTACAATGCTGCTACAGTACCTGTGCCCCATGGGTCATCGAAAGTTTTTGCCTATGGATCACTCTTATAGAAGACTAAAAAAGGCATTAAATATCTCACAAGAATTTGATATTTCTCCAAAACCTTTATTCCGTGATGTGTATTTTGAGAGGGTACAAAACCTTGATGTGTCATTGGGAAAGACACATAAATCTGGTAATGATAGACATATTTGGAAGAAAAGGTCAATATTTTTTGAGCTACCATATTGAAGATATTATGAAGTGAAACATAATATTGATTTCATGCACGTGGAGAAGAATATCTGCAACAGTTTGATTAGAACATTATTAGATATTAAAGGAAAGACTAAAGATGGGTTGCATGCAAGATTGGACTTACTATCAATGGGAATACGTTTAGAGTTAGCTACCACTTCTAATTTAAGATGAACATTTCTTCCCCCGGCTTGTCATACATTATCCAAGAGGGAGAAAATTAGCTTTTTTCAGTGTCTTCATGATATCAAAGTGCCTCAAGGTTATTCTTCAAATGTAATTTTTTTTGTCTCTTTACAGGATTTAAAGTTGATAGGTATAAAATCTCATGATTGTCACATCATGATGCAACAACTTCTACCAGTTACATTGTGTGGAATATTGCCCATCCGTGTCAAAAATACTATAATGAAGTTGTGTTATTTTTTCAATTTAATTTTTAATAAGGTGATTGATGTGAATGCTTTGAACATTTTGGAAAAGGATGAAATTTCTATACTTTATCAATTGGAAATGTATTTTCCTCGAACTTTTTTTGATATAATGGTGCATTTAATAGTTCATCTGGTTCGAGAAATAAAAATTTGTGGACCGGTTTATCTTCATTAGATATATCCTTTTGAAAGGTATATGAAAATATTGAAGGGGTATGTTAAGAATCCATATCGACCTGAAGCCTCCATTATTGAAAAGAATATTTTTAAGGAGGTTTCAGAGTTTTGTACGAGCTACTTGGCTATGATAGATCACATAGGATTGCCTTCATCTCACCATGAACGAGTTAATAATGAGGGTAGGGGGATTCATGGCTTGAAAGTCAAATCATTGTCAGCTGAACATATGAAAAAGGTAGAATTATAAATCTTGAATAACATAGCTGATGCTCAACTGTATATCACATTGCATATTAATGAGTTGAAACAATGTCATCCAAAGAATAAAGAAATGTGGATTCTGAATGATCACAACAAAACATTTTTTCCATGGTTTAAAAAGACCTTGCTCAGTAGATCAGATTTATTAGAGACATTAAGATGGTTAGTGGGTGGTCCAATTTTAAATGTGATAACATGGTCCAAGTATGACATTAATGGATATACATTTGATACAAAATCTTAGGACAAAAAAAGTGCAGTTCAGAATAGTTGTGTATTGGTGTTTGCAGAAGCAATGCATTTTTCAAGCTCTAAAGACAAAAACCCAATTTCTGCATCAAGTGCATATTATGGAGTCTTTGAAGAAATATGAGAGGTTGATTACTTTTTAATTAAAGTTCCTATTTTTAACTGCAAATGGTTTATCGATAACAAAAGTTTCATACATGATAAATTTGGAATGATAGTTGTTAATATGAATAGATTGGAAGACACAATAGATTATTTTAAAATGGCAGCACATGAAAACCAGATTTTCTATGTAATTGATCAATCAGATATGCATTGTTCTGTTGTTTTACAAGGGAAAAAAATATGTTTGTGAGGATCAACTTTATGAATATGCTGATTTATACGAGATATCTACTTCCATGGAAATATTAGCAGAAAATAATGACGAGCATGTTGAAGACATGGTTTGTGCCATAAGGAACGATCACGACGATGTGATTTGGGAAAACAATCTATTTGTACATTCCTAATATTACAGGTAACACATGTTTATTTCTTGTTTACACTTATTATTCTCATAAAATGTTAGATATTGTAATTTTTTTTCTTTATTAAAATGCGTATGAAAAAAAATAAGTAGAAATCTTTGTTTGTTTTAATTGTTTTTAGTTTAGTTTATCATGTTTACCATTACGTAACTTATATATCTATTGATTTTTTTGAATGACAATTAATTTACCATTTTTACCATGTTTACCATGTTTACCATAGTTTAACATAGTTTAACTTTATGTAACTTATATATTTATTGATTTTTTTGAATAAAAATAACACTACCATGTTTACCATGTTTACCATATTTACCATTGTTTAACATGCTTACCAAATTTATCATGTCTACTATTACATAACTTAGTTCAGTTTTCCTTTTTTTGTTTACATTAGTATTGTAATATTTGAATTTTTATATTTGTGAACTAATGTTTTCTTTTTTGATTTGAAGGATAATGAAAGATTAGTCAGTTGATCAACCACATGATTCTGGAGATGAGCATCATGATCATACCTCTGGGGAGGAACATTCACATGCTCCTCTTGATGTTCCCCAATCTTTCTCATGTGATCCCATAATGACAAATAATATTTTAAGAGTTGGTAAACGTGGTTATATACATTTACCAAAATTACCATTTTCCTGTAGCTAGTACCAGAGGATACCGATTGAGTTTGATGAGAATGATATTCCTAAAGGTCCAAATGAAAAAGATTTTAAGAGTTTTGTATCAACTCAGGGTAAAATAAAATTAAGAATTTTGTATGATGCTTGGAGAAGTGTGGAAAAAGCGATAATATCTCAGTTTTTGAAGATGATTTTGGTAAGATATTTTTCTATTGTTTGACTAATATTTAAATGTTTATAGTATAATATGTTTTACCTCTTTTTTATCAGATGACATTTGATATTCCTGACACCAGAGGAGTTAATAAGAAATGTTTATCAATGGATGCCAGGAGATAGAGGGATTTCAAATCAACCCTCACATATGATTTCATTTTTGGTCATAGGAATCATGACAATCCATGTCATATATATCCTTTCATATATTAAGACACTTGGAGGCAATTTGTTGAAAGTTGAAGAAAAGATTCATTTTTGTCAAGGGAAATGTAAAATTTTATAATATTTTTTATATAAATGATCTTATTAATGTTTTTTAATGATTTCTTATTCTTAATTTACATCAAACAAGGACATCTCATCAGTAGATCTAATCTAAAAATTTATACCCTCATAGTTTATCTTAGGGAGGGTATAAATTATTGGAAGAACAAATGATAGCGAAAAAATTACAAAAAATTGAGAGCTGAGTCTTTAAGCTTTGGAGAGGCTACCCCTTCATCCCCTCTATCTAGACATGAAAAATGGAAGAGAGCTCGGATGAGCAAAAAGGTACAATATCTTTCGGAAGAATCCAGAATCGCAGTTGAGAGGATTGTAAGATATTTATTTTATTTATTTAAGTTAATTATATTCTTTATATAATTTGAATCATTATAGAAATGTTCAATTAATTAATATAGGATTATCTTGAGGATCAGAGCTCACAGGGGGTATTTATAGCTGTTGGGAGGCAAGATATTTTATCCGTAGCATTGGGAAAGCCTGAACACCCCGGTTGTGTATGAGGATATCCGATGGGTGTATCAGTAAGAAAAGTGTTGTCACGTTCTTAAACTTCTTACATTGAGGGTGTTTATAAAAAAATAGAATCCTTAGAGGCCGAAGTTCATAATATTAATGAAATGATGGAGGAAAAGATTAGAGCATCGATTAATTCTATGTTTGTAGACATGCAAAGACAATTTCAGACTGCAGCTCCGACTCCTCCACCCCCCCTGCAGACCCCATTATTTATCCTCCACCTCTTCCAATAGCTCCCACTCCACCACCTTATCCTGCAGACCCCATTTTTTATCCTACTCCTCCACCACAACTTTCTACTTATTGTGAGTTGTATGTTGATGATCCTAACCATCATATAGTTTTATATGGGCTGGTATATTGTATAGGAGATACAGTTCATCATCAATAGTTATAGGTAGAACATCATAGGGTCACTGTACATGATATTATAGATAGATTATCTTAACTACCGTTACCTACAGATGAGGTGATGATAGTTGGACATAGTATCAACCACTTTTACAGGAATACTTCAAATTTAAAGAAATATTGTATAGACAACAATAAAGACAAATGGCTATGCCATTAGATACATATTCTAGTAGTCTTGACAGATTGTCAAGATATTCAAATTTTTTAGCGGATCATTATGATTTTCCAATGTAAGCTCATGTTTGTGGACATGCAATCAATGTGGGGATTGTGAAAAATTATATCATGGATCTTGTTACTGGAGAAAAGTTGGGCATCAATGTGGTGTAGATTTTTTCCATGTAAGTCTTAACACCTTTCCCTATATTATATTTATTAAAAATGTATAATTATGTATATTTTGTATTAGGTATATTTATAACATGTGTGAGAAGAATGATTGGACAAATGTATATGGATTCATGGACCCACAATTGATTTCCCCTAAAGGACATGCATTGGATGAGGAACAAAGAACACTTTATATTGCTGAAAGATTTGAACAGAATATAATCACACAGTGTTGGATGATGCCTTTTTGTGAGGGGTATGAAACATATATCTGAAAAGGTGTTCATTATCTTTTAACATAAAAAACTAATAACCTTAAATTTTCTTTTATATCAGTGATCATTGGATGTTAGTTGTTTTTTGTCCAAGGGAGAAAACACTTTATTAGATATGCTCTGTCCATGGCGATGTGTGGGGAAGTTTTCAAAATATATTAGAAAAGTAAGTTTTAATTTTTTAATAGTTGTTTATATTATAATGAATTTTAAATTTATCCCATTCTTATTATTTTCTAACAAAGGATGGGTATACTTTTGAAAAAAAAACAAAGAAAAAGAGTTCCAAGATCAAATATGTAAAATTAAAGGTAAATATCTATTTATAATTTGTACCTTTTGATGTATTACATAAAAATGATATTTTGAATTGACACTCATTTAAACAGAATTTTCATGAATAACAAGGAATCATCGAATGTGGATATTATATGTTAGGATTTATGTATGAAATAATTATAATTTAAACACTTGTGAAGTTTGACCTGGTAATATTTCCTTATAAACTTTTCCATAATATTTCATTTGATTTATTCATTATACATGTTAACTACTATCCTTTTAATTTTTATCTATTTTATGACCCTCAACCCTATAGTTATCAAGAGGTCAAACACTTACAAGTGGAATGGTCAAATTATTTTATAGGTTTGATTGGATTTTAGTTTGTTTGTAGTGTAAAATTTAATTTTGAATATTGTAATTATAATTGTGTATTTGGTAGTTTTTTTAGTTGGATTTAGGTTTTTTTAGTTGACATTGTAAGTTTTGAATGTTATATATGTGAATGTTTAATTTTGATCTGGTTCTTCTTGTTTTGTTCTAGTTCTGATGTTTTTTTGGTTTGTATTCTGGTATGGTTTTGGTCTTATTTTGGTCTGATTTTTGCTTGTTTCATACTTTGGCAGAGCATAGTAATGGTTTCATGGGGGGTGGGGGTGTCCAGGGGGGGCTGTCCAAGGGGTAGGGGGTGTCAAGGGGGTGGGGGTGTCCAAGGGGGTAGGGGGGATTTCCATGGGGGGTGGGAGGGTCCAGGGGGTGGGGCAGGCTGTCCAGGGGGTGGGGTGTCTAGGGGGTGGGGGGATGTCCAAGGGGTAGGGGGTGTTCAAGGGGTGGGGGTTGTCCAATGGGTAAGAGGGTGTCTAGGGGGTGGGGGGTTTCCAGGGGTGGGGTGTCTAGGGGGTGTGGGAGGGGCTATCCAGTGGGGTGGGGGGTTTCTAGGGGGTGGGGGAATCAAGGGGGTGGGGACTGTCCAGGGGGTGGGGGTGTACAGGGTGTGGGAGGGTGTCCATGGGGTGGGGGGCTGTCCAGGGGGGGTGGGTGGGTGTCCAGGGGGTGGGCGGGTGTCTAGGGAGTGGGTTTGTCCAGGGGGTGGGGGTTGTCCAAGGGGTGGGGGTGTCCAGGGGTGGGCGGGTGTCCAGGGGGTGGGGGTGGGGGGGGGGCTGTCCAGTGGGGTGGGGTGGGGTGGTGTCCAGTGGGTGGGAGGGTGTCCAGGGGGGCTGTCCAAGGGGTGGGAGGGTGTCCAGGGGAGTGGGGGCTGTCCAGTGGGGTGGGGTGGTGTCCAGTGGGTGGGGGTGTCTAGGGGGTGTGAGGGTGTCCAAGTGGGTGGGGGGCTATCCAGTGGGGTGGGGTGGTTTCTAGTGGATGGGAGGGTGTCCAGGGGGGTGGGGGATATCCAGTGGGTGGGGGGCTGTCCAAGGGGGTAGGGGATGTCCAGGGGGGTGGGAGTTGTCTAGTGGGTGGGAGGGTGTCCAGGGGGTGGGGGGTTTCTTGGGTGTGGGGGTGTCCACAGGGTGGGAGGGGCTGTTCAGGGGGGTGGGGGTGTTCAGGGGGTGGGAGGATGTCCAGGGGGTGGGGGTGTCCAGGGGTGGGGGGGGGGGTGTTCATGGGGTTGGGGGGTAAGGGGTGTCCAGGGGTGGGGGCTGTCCAGGGGGGTGGGCGAGTGTCCAGGGGGTGGGGGGATATCCGCTCGGGTGGGGTGGTGTCAAGTGGGTGGGAGGGTGTCCAGGGGAGAGGGGTGCTATCCAGGGGGTGGGAGGGTGTCTATGGGGTGGGGGTGTCTAGGGGGTGGGGGGCTGTCCAGTGGGGTGGGGTGGTGTCCAATGGGTGGGGGGCTGTCCAGAGGGTGGGGGGTGTCCAGGGGGGTGGGGGGTGTCCAGTGGGGTGGGGTGGTGTTCAGGAGGTGGGGGTTGTCTAGGGGGTGGGGGCTGTCCAAGGGGGTAGGGGTGTCCAGGGGTGGGGGGCTATCTAGTGCATGGGAGGGTGTCCAGGGGGTGGGGGGTTTCTAGGGGGTGGGGGTGTCCAGGGGGTGGGGGCTGTCCAAGGGGGTAGGGGTGTCTAGGGGGGTGGGGGTATCTAGGGGGGTTTTCCTGGGGGTGGGGGGTTTCCAGGGGTGGGAGGGTGTCCCAGGGGTAGGGGTGTCTAGGGGGGTGGGGGTTGTCTAAGGGTGTTGGGGTGTCCAGGGGGTGGGGGGCTGTCCATTGGTTTTGGTATGGTTTTGGTCTGTTTTCTGCTAGTTTCAGGTCTTCTTTGGTAGCACATTGTAATGGTTGAACTGCATTATTAAAAAATTTGGGTTTTATGTCGGTTATTTTATAACCGATGTAATAAATGCATGGGAATGGTTTTTTACGTTGGGTATTAAATAACTGATGTAATATATATGTTTTCACATCAGTTATTTTTTAACCGATGTGAAAAACTGATTTTCATACTGGTTTATCACATCAGTTATCAAAATAACTAATGTGATAACCTTGTTTTTCACGTTGGTTTTCTAATAACCGACATGAAAAAAGCTTCGGAGGGGTTGTTTATTACGCCAGTTATTTAATAACCAAGAAAATAAACAACATATTACGTCATTTATCTAAAAACTAACATAATAAATCATGACTACGAACCATTTTCCATGTCAGTTGTTTAGAAACTGATGTGAAAATGGCTTCAGATTTCTATTTTTTACGTCGGTTTTAAAATAACTGACATAAAAAACAATATTTATAACATCCCCTGCAATAACGTCGGCCAAAAAATGACGTAAAAAGGAAAAAATAATCAACGTAAAAAACATTTTTTCACTAGTGTGGAGTGTTCAAGTAATTATTATTTAAGATGTTTCACTGATTATTAAATTGTATTTATTATGAAAAATCAATCCCAATGTGTTATATCCAATTCATTATCACCATTTTCTAGCTCAAACTGATTGAGAATGTGCATTGGGTTTGTCACAGCTAGGTGCCTAGATAAGGGGTGGAATGAAAATGGTTTATGAAAACTTTTATGCAAAGAATAAGATGTAACATCATATAAAATTTCCATTATTTAAGATATATAGATTAAAAAACTAAAAATAAGCTTTATGAATTATTTTGGATCATCTTCCTTTTATTTTTCATCCTTATAAAATTTGGTTACAACTGATATTGGTAAAGAAACTAACACTAAATCCTCTACTTGAAACTATCTCATAAACTCTAAAGCATGTGTCTCTTGACAAAGAATGATGTGATCTTTTTCTTGGGAAATTTTTATCCGAAAAATTATCTAATTTCTCATATCTTAGACATTTCAAATAACTCCACCATTTATATAGAATAATCTTCACAAACTATTTCTTCAGCCCCAACCTTTAAAAAAAATCAAAAATTGATATATCTTTATCATCTTTAATGTAGAGGTTTTTCTTCCACAATTCCATCATTAAATATTAATTGTTTCAATCATGTATCTAACATCAAATAACATTCTATTTGAAATGAAAATATATTAAAATTTCTCATTGATATATGTTTTGTATATATATACATTGATATAGTTTTTTATTTTTGTAAAAAGATTTTAGTTTTTCATTTTTTATACATTTAATATACCTTAACCATTTGAAATGCAGGAATGTCGAGAACAAAAAAAGGGATCTTAGCCGATCAGCATCTCAGATCACGCCACAACTATAGTCATATTTTTTAGATCCTAGTGATTTCATTATACCTGAGACTACTAGTGAGTCATCTATTTTCCTAGAAGTCCTTAGTATCCCACCGGCTGATTCACCTCTAGTGACGGAGTAGCTGGCCACCCCTCCATCTAGGGGATATTGGTGAGTTACCGTTTCTGGTATGCATGTCATTTTTCAGAAAAAAATATAAAATATTAATTTTTAATGCATTTTTCAAATAGATAAATACAACCATCGAAGGTATAAAAATATGAACATGGTATATGTATGGGACTTGAAGGAATTCAAGATTATCATTCCATTTTATGAGTTTGGGGTGCCTACTAGTGATGCTTCTGGAATATACGGGTAGATTATTGGGTAGATTTCTTGAGAGATGGTGATATTTCCCATTAATTATAAATACTAGAGGCATATTCCTATAGCTTGGAAAAATGAGGTATTTGATACTCAAGTTAATACAATATTAATTTAATATATTTTGTGACAACTAATTTAAAATACATGAGTAAAATTTTGAAATATACTAATAAAGTGTTATGATTTTTATTTCTAGATGTTTTTCCATTTTGATGTCCCTGACTCTATTTCACGCCCATAGACTTTGAAAATTTTGGTCAAGAAATGGAGATATTTTAAATAGATATTATGGTTTGAGTTTAATGACACTTCTCTAATCTCAAGACATATTTATGAGAAAGTTTCTAAAGGAATTTCTTAGGATAAATGGAAACTCTTTGTCAACATCAACAGAGATACATCTCATGGGGTAATTGCATATTTCACAGTATCTTAATAACATAAACAAAACAAAATAATAATTTTTATTAATGTATCTATTTTTTTAGAAATTATCTAAAAAAATACTATGAATCGTGAGAAGTAAGTTATTCATCACATCACTGGATTTCAGAGTTTTTGAGAAAAAAGAAAAATTTTGGTTTGTATTTTATTTATTATTATTTATATCATTTTATTATAAATTAGTGTTTTTTATAACTTGTTTATTTTTTTCATAAAGGATAATGAATTAGGTTACTCTGTTAGATGAACAGAGATGTGGTTTAAAGTGCATAGAAAACCTGATGCCAGTTTTGTAAATAAACCTATAAAAGACATTGGAGTAAGTACTTTTCATTACCATTTCATATTATTTCATTACTATAAAAACATAATAATGAAAAATATATTATAAAAACTATCAAGCCTTAAACCCAATTAAATGGGGTTAACTACATGAATCAAACAATGATAATTTAGTGTCGTTTGATACATCTAAATAGCCCCAATTAATTGGGTTTAAGGTTTTTTTATAATATATTTTTCATTATTACGTTTTTATAGTAATTAAATAACAATAAATAGTAATAAAAAATTTATTAATTAGATAATATTATGAAGTTCAGATATTTTAAAAAATAATTGTTAATATTTTTTATATTAATAGATTAAAATTAAAGAAGTCTGGGATGCGAACCCTTCAAAATCATCATCGGTTTCCCATAAAGAAGCAATTGGAATCATTTTAGAGAAGGAGCATCCTAAACATGTATGAGAGATGGGTTATGGTCCTACTCCATCAGCTATCTTTGGTAGGGTGACATTATTTCTTACTGATACACCTGGTGGGGATTTGAGTAGTTCCATTGATCAGGAATTCCAAATATAAATTACAAGATTGAAAGAAAAAGTGCAATAACAAGACTCTTATAGAAAAAAACAAGACTAGTGGTTGTCAAAAATGGAAAATTATTTTGTTTATATATTTCATTGGATGATCAGAACGATCATCGAGGAAATTTGGAGCCTTATACCTTATCTTATCAAGTTAAATTCTAGATTCCATATATCATTCACACATTTTCAAACAACACATAAAACATCCATAAATAAAACTAAAATGACAATTTTAGATAGAAAACATGCATTTTGATTCATAAAAATCACATATTGTGTCAGATTAACATGTGGTTGATTTATATAAATCAAAAATAAATTATAGATTGTTATACATAAGTTTTAAAATAATTTGAGATTGTTTTCTTGGTTTTGACTTAGTAAACACTACTTAAAGGTAAAAAATCCTTTAAAAACAAGTGTTGATCAGTCAAACTAGAAAAAAGATGTTGTATTTACCTAAAATAATGGGAAAATTACCATAGATTTAATTTTGAAATGTAGGAACTGACAACATGTCATTATGAATGAAAATTTTCCTATTATGGCCATAAATACATTTTTAGTGTTTTAAAACAATAAAACATGCATGGAATTGTAAAAACCATAAAAAAATGACCTCAAATTGATGTGGAATCATGAGAAAACCACCGATGAGTTATTTTTGACATGTACATTTAGACAACATGTCAATTCAATGTGCAGTGCGGTCAAAATGACTCGGTAAATACTTCTTAAAGGTACAAAGTCTTTAAAAATAGGTCTTGGGGGGTCAAAACCCAGAAAAAAATGTCATATTTCCCTAAAATTAGAGTAAAATGATTTTAGATTGAATTTTGAAATATAGGAACTGATATAACATCGTTCTGAGTTACAATTTTTCTAGGATGGTCATAAACACATTTTCAGTGTTTAAAAACACTAAAACATGTATGGAATGGTCAAACCCATATAAAATGACCTTATATTGATATGGAATCATGATAAAACTACTTATGAGTTCCTTTTGATTTGTACGTGCATAAAACATGTCAATCCAACATGCAGTGTGGTCGGAATGACTCGCTAAACACTTCTTAAAGGTATAAAAGCCTTTAAAAACAAGTGTTGGGGGTAAAAACCAGGAAAAAGATGTTAAATTTTACTAAAATAAGAGGAAGATTACCATATATTTAATTTTTGAATATAGTAACTAAGGGCACGTCATTCGGAATTACAGTTTACTCGAGATGGCTGTAAATGCATTTTTACTGTTTTAAAACACTAAAACATGCGTGGAATAGTCAAAACCATAGAAAATTATCTCAGATTGACATGGAATCAAGGTAAAATAACTGATGAGTTATTTTTGATGTGTACATGCATACAACATGTAAAATCGATGTACGGTGTGATTAGAATGACTTGGTAACCACTTCTTAAAGGTACAAAAGCCATTAAAAATAAGTGTTGGGGGGTAAAAACTAAGAAAATGACATCAGAGTTTTTTTAAATATGGGGAAAAGTCCATAGATTTAATTGTGAAATAAAGGAACCACCGAAACATCATTCTGAATTATGGTTTTCTCGAGATGGTTGTAACCATTTTTAGTGTTTTAAAACACTAAAACGTGTGTAGAATGGTCAAAATGATAGAAAATGACCTCATATTGATGTGAAATCATTTAAAAACAATTAAGGATATATTTTTTTTGGGTACGCATAGACAAAATTTCAATATGACATGCATTGTGGTCAGAATGACTTGTTAAACAATTCTTAAATGTATAAAATTATTTAAGAATAAGTGTCAGGGGGTCAAAACCATACAAAGGATGTTCCATTTCCCTAAAATTAGGGGAAATGGCCATAGATTGAATTTTTAAATGTAGGAACCAATGGAACATCATTCCAAATTATAGTTTTCTCAGGATGGCTATAAATCTGTTTTTAGTGTTTTAAAACACTAAAACTTGTGTGGAATGGTTAAAACAATAGAAAAAGAACTCATATTGACGTGAAATTATTGAAAACCCATTTTGAGTTATTTTTTGACATGTATTCATAGAAAACATGTCAATATGATGTGTATTGTGGTCATAATGACTCGGTAAACACTTCTTAAAGGTACAAAAGCCTTTAAAAACATGTTTCAAGAGGGGTCAAAACAAGAAAAATGATGTTAGATTTCCCTCAAATCAGGGGAAAATGACCATAGATTTAATTTTGAAATGTTGGTATTGAATAAACGTCATTATAAATTACAGTTTTCCTGAGATGGCTATAAAATTATTTTTAGTGTTTTAAAACACCAAAATGTGCATAGAACTGTCAAAATGATATAAAATGACCTCATATTGATGTGAAATCATTGGAAAACCACTAATGAGTTATTTTTTATTTCTATGTTCTGAAAATATGTCAATATGACATGTAGTGTGGTCAGAATGACATTATAAACACTTCTTAAACATAAAAAAGCCTTTAAAAATAAGTTTTGGGAGGTCAAAACTAGGCAAACAACATCAAATTTCCCTAAAATCAAGGAAAAATGACCGTAGATTTAATTTTGACATGTAGGAACTAACAAAACCTCATTACAAATTATATTTTGCACGAGATGGTTGTAAACATGTTTTTAGTATTTTAAAACACTAAAATGTGTATAGAATGGTAAAAAAGATATAAAATTACCACATATTGATGTGAAATTATTGGACAACCACCATTGAGTTTTTTTATGTTTAGACATAGAAAACACCTCAATATGATGTGCAGCGTGGTTGGAATGACCCGGTAAACAATTTTTAAAGGTATACAATCCTTTAAAAACAAATTTTAAGGGATCAAAACTGGGTAAAAGATGCTTTATTTCCCTAAAATTAGGGGATGAAAACCATATACTGAATTTCAAAATATAGGAACCAGTGACACATCATTAAATATTATGGTTTTCTCAGTATGGGTGTAAATATGTTTTTAGTGTTTTAAAACACTAAAACACACGTGGAGTGGTTCAAACAATAAAAAACAACCACAGATTGATGTAAAATCATTGGAAATACATCAATGAGTTATTTTTTACATGTATTCATAGGAAACATGTCAATATGACAAGTGGTGTGGTCAGAATGACTTAGTGAACACTTCTTAAAGGTACCAAATCCTTTAAAAACAATTGTCGGGGGGGGGGGGGGGGGTCAAAATTAGGAAAACAATGTTGTACTTCCCTTAAATTAGGTAATAATGATTCTATATTGAATTGTGAAATGTATGAAAAAAATGGCCCATCATTAAAAATTACATTTTTCCTGGGATGGTTGTAAATGTGTTTTTAGTGTTTTAAAACCCTAAAATGTGCATGGAACAATCAAAACCATAGAAAAAACCCTTAGATTTATGCGATATTATTGTAAAACAACCAATAAGTTATTTTATACATGTATGAATAGACAACACATCAATCCAACATGCGGTGTGGTCTAAATGACTCGATAAACCCATCTTAAAGGTACAAAAGCCTTTAAAAACAAATACCAGGGGGTCAAAACTAGGAAAAAACATCAAATTTACCTAAGATCAGAGTAAATTATAATAGATTAAATTTTTAAATGTAGGAACTGATAGTACATAATTTTCAATTATGGTTTTCTCAGGATGGTCATAAAGGTATTTTTAGTGTTCTAAGACACTAAAATGTGTGTGGAATGGTAAAAATGATATAAAACAACCTTAGATTGATGTAAAATTATTTTACAACCACTGATGATTGATTTTTGACATGTATATGCTGACAACACATGAATTTGATTTGGGGTGTTCTTAGAATTACTCAGTAAACACTTCTTAAAGGTACAAAGCCTTTAAAAACGAGTTTTTAGGGGTCAAAACCATGAAAACAATGTTGGATTACCCTAAAATCAGGGGTAAATGACTATAGATTGAATTTTGAAATATAGGAAATGATAACACATCATTCCACATTACAGTTTTCTCAGGATAGACATAAATACATTTTTAGTGTTTTAAAACACTAAAACATGCATGGAATAGTCAAAAGCATAGAAAACAACCTCATATTGATGTTCAATCATGGAAAAACCACCATTTAGTTATTTTATATGTGTATTTTTAGACAATAAGTTAATAAGACATGTAGTGTGGTCAAAATTACTTGGTAAACACATATTAAAGGTATAAAATCCTTTAAAACAAGTGTTAGGGGGGTCAAAACTAGAAAAACGATTCCATATTTCCCTAAAATTAGGCGACAATGACTGTAAATTGAATTTTGAAATGTAGGAACTGAAATCACATCATTACGAATTATAGTTCTCCTGAGATATTCATAATCAAGTTTTTAGTGTTTTAAAACACTAAAACATGTGTGGAATAGTAAAAAACATAGAAAACAACCTCAGATTGAAATGGAATCTTGGTAAAACCACCACTAAGTTTTTTTTAAAACATAGTACATTCTTAGATATCAAAGTCTTTAAATTTTGTTTATTAAGTAAATTTCAAGCACACTATATGTTAATTTAAAAATTAATTAGAATATTTACTTATCACTTTTCAGTTTCAAGTTTTGAATCATATCTTAAATAGGTAATTTTATGTTTTCAAAGTTTTTTACATTATACATCATTTGTTTTATGTTAAAATGTATTCTATTTTATTAAAAAATATCAAATTTCATGTGCAACATTTAGAATATATTCTGTGTATTTTTTCTTTCGTGTTTCTTTTCTTAAATTTTTTGATTTTCATTGTAGGTGGCAGATGCTGGTAGTAGGACGAAGGTTGACCGTTCTGATCCAAAACATTCTTCACAAGGTAGTTGTGATTGTTCTTAGTTTTCAGGTTATGTTAAAATTTTATCAATTATTCTACTGTAATTCTGATTTATTATGTTTAGATTTAATTTTTGTTTTCTTTTGTTATAGTTGATGAGATGACGAGGTCGGTTTCAATTGATGAGATGATATGTTGTAAGAAATATGTAATAAATGTTGTGACATGGATGTATATTGGGCATGGGTTGTTGTAGGACATATTCTATATGTATATATTCATGACTAAGGTATTAGTTGATAGATGTATGGGTTGACTAAGACTAAGATTATATTTACTGTGGATGTTTGTATATATGTATGTGGATGTATGAAATATGTATGAAGGGTTTATCATATATTCATGTTTTAGTTTATTGTAAGTCATCTTTTTTATACTTATAGTTTTTAATTAAAATTTTAAAAAAAAATCTAATTTAGCATCGGTTGTTAGTAACTGCCGCTAAATAAATTAATTAAAATATGTTTAGTGAGGGTTATGCTTAACCACTGCTAAAACAAATCACTGCTCATATGTTTAGTGGTGGTTGGTTTTATTTTATTTATATTACCCCTAGATATTTTTTATAAAAAAAACACCGCTAAACAAACAAGAAATTGCTGCTAAATGCTCAAAAAATGACACCTAACAAAACTGCTAGAAATTAAAGAAATTTCCATTAAATTAATAATGACCGTGTAATGCATGATAGTTTTGATAACTACCAATATATTATTAGGTGGCATTTTAAACAACCACCAGTCTATAAAAAACTACCACAAATTCCCTTTTTTTGTAGCGACTCCCATATTAGTTAAACCTCAATCAACGATATTATCAACAACTCACCCAACCATCTCCTAATTATCTTGGCCTCCTAGATGGTGTAAGAAATGTATCAAAGTATTAATTCTCTCATTATAATAATATTATCAACCTCAGGTATGAGGATTCAATAAAAAACATGCATCGCTAATATACCAAATACATAGTGTATAACACTCCATGTGGTATATGTAATGGGTTATCGAATACACAAAACTCTTTTTATTCTTCATGAGTAAATTCAAAACCTCTATATGAAACCTAACCCTTGTTAATCATCACATGAAATATCAAACTATAATATTTTATAATGATCATTGATTAGGGATAACTCAATGTTATACTTTGTGAGGTTATTTTTCATTTCACTTCATGTAATATGTATAGACAACATGAGATAATGATAAAGTGTATAATATCTTTTATAAAACATGTTATATGTTATATTCTTAAACAATTTTAATATTATAAACAAAACCATACATAAGTTCCAGTATAATCATATCATATATGATATATCACTAGAGTTTCCTTCTATTTACAATGCATTTAGGGTATTGTAAAAGTCATTACATTCTATGTAATCATCTAATAAATCCTCTCACTAAAATCCTTTAATGGGTATCATCTATAAAGAAATATTATTTTAATAATAGTCAGATTAATATTCATATTACTTGTGTTAAACTTTTTAAATATAATATCCATACCTTTTTACTTTATAATATCCAATGTTATGGTGTTGATAACTTATGTTGTCTTAAATACTTGGAAATATTTTTATGTTCAACATTATTATCTTGGAACATTTTCATTCAAATTTTTCTTTAATCTCACAACTTATCTAATTTAAATGTAACTCTTTATATTAATATCATTTTGTACCTACATACCCTAAAACCTATCTAGTATATAAAGATAATTTCACTTTGAATTAAGATGGTATAATAATTTATTTATTAAGTTTTAAACTCCTATAAGTTTAAACGTACACTCCCTAGCCACATAGAAACTATATTTTAACTAAAATATATATTTATAAAACATAATCTCCTTTTTTTAGTAAATAACACTTATTTACTTTGGGGACATTTAAAAAATGAACTATTAATAACCACATCATATATGGTATTCTATGTTCTAAGAGAATTATTCTGAAAAGAAAATTTTATTCTTTAAAATACTCTACTAATGGTTGGTGGGAACTTTTTCCATCATATTTTAAAATATATCATAGATAAAATATTTTATCTTAGATAATACATTTTTATCCTTATATTCTTTCCAAACATGTTATAAAATTGGGTCAAATCATAAAACATGTGTATCAAATCCATCATATCATATTTTTTATAACAACTATTTTTTTATAAACAACTTCTATAATCAAATAAGAGAAAATAAGATGCAAATACACATCCTTTATTTAGTTTTATTTGATCTTGAAATATTCGTTTACAACTAACTATTTGATTTAATAACCCTTTGTTTCATAACCTAAGTACAAATTACAAGATTCATTGATCCTTTACTTACTTTTAAACTACTATATATTTATAATAGTTACAAAATTTACATTTTCTATCATATACCATTCAAAATTTAAAAATTGAGTTCAATATCATTAATACTATATATGTACTATCCATATTTCTTTTAGAAACCCTTTATGAATTTCATGAAATTCCTCCTCTAGTAAATAATTTTTCCATAATGGAAGCATGAACCCTCCTTTTTTATAAATCATTTAGGTTTTGATGACTTAGTTATATTATTTTATGCTCCAGTATTTATTCTTTCATCTTAAACCTTTCACCATTTTTATTTTGAACACAATACTAAAGCCTAAACATTATATACCCCACTAAACTATCCTAAATATATTGAGGAAACTGAGTAAAATTTTATTGAACTTTTTCATAATGATTTTTCAAAACCATTAAAATAATTATTATAGACTGAAGTTCATAGTATGATCATGCATTAAAGGAAACCCCATCATATCCATGTCATGGCTTACCCAATCAAATTGAGTACATGAGTGGGGGAGTGAAGTTAATTTAGTCATTTTTCATTTAAATATTTCCTTTGAAAATATCAATCAAATATAATTGATGCTTCTCATAAGCATCTAAATCCATTTGTTGAAAATCTTCAATAAGTTAGCCAATCAAGAAAAGGTTGTTTTAACCCATGGAATTTTCATTCTTATTTTGAGAACTACTATCATATTCTTATATCGGTCTAAGAAGTTTCTTCCATTAAGAATTTATTTATCCAAATTTTACCTTAAAGTCAAGTTTAATGATGATGATTACATTTTTATTTAACATTATAAATCTTTATCAAATGAGTGACATGTTTTAAAATCATTTAATAAGGACTTTTATTTAATGTGATGTCGCTAAAATGATAAAACCTTTGAACTTTACATCAAATCCATTAGTGGATCAAGATCTATGGTTCACTAGAACTTTTATTCTAGTTTATTACTTCTCTCATCACTTAAATATTAATATAGAACATCAAGTAAATCATATCATATATAAATCTTAGATAGTTGAGTGTAAAAATCTCTTCCCATTCTATCATTTGAATTATCTAAACTCTATTCATTTTGTATACCAAACTTTAGGATTTCTTAGGTAATAATAACCAAAATGTTACACTAAATATAGGAACCTAATTTTATAAGGGTCACCCAAAACATTATTTCCAAACAAAAAAAATACATGTGTACCCTTTTTTTTAAACCTAATACATTTGGATAATCAAGGTCATGATAAGAATTCTATTTCCAATGAATCTAACACTTAGTATTTTTTATAGGGCTTTCAAATCTCAACAACTTATCTCATATATTCTATTTATGTATACATGATTCTAATGATTTAGTTTTAGAGTCTTATAACATCAACCAAATTAATATATTCAGAAAATATTAATGTTTTGCACTTTATACAACTCAGGATATTTTTTACTTATCCAAAAATAAAATCTAGTTATTTCCATACATATTGGAATGTATCTCATGCACAAATTATATGAAATAATAACATTTAAATTCTTAAAATCATATGAAATAAAATTCCCCATAACATTTGGCATGTTGTGATAGATAATCAGCCCCCACTTTTCTTAATATAGCCCAAGCCCCATCACCAGTGAGCAGTCTAATCCAAAGTCCCACTATCCAAGGATCAACACTCAAGTGAGACCTCAATTCCAATACAATAATAACACTTGATATTTATAAATGACATTAAACCTTTACTTCCAATCTCATAACCCATACAAAATCATAGTCATTGTTGAACATAACTAATTCTTATATCATACCTAGAGTTTAACTACTTATATACATAGTATGAAATTTATAATAAGTAGTTTAACACTCGATATTATAACATCATCTATTCATAATATAAACACTTTATATTCAGGGATAATAATGTAGAGAATAAACTGAATAAATGAATTATTCATAAATTTAGATATGAGATAAAAATTTGTGAAAATTCACAAATAAATAAATTGTGAACTATTTATAATTAAAAATGATTTATGAAAATTCTATAATTAAATAAACATTAACATTTCAAATTTATTTTAATATAAACTCTTTTATATCCTCAATTTATAGGGATTTTAATATTAAATCTTTCATATTCAAATAATATAATATTATTAAAACTTTTATAATCATATAAATATTTTAAATTTTATATAAACATTTTACAAAAACTAAATATCACATATTTTAAAAATAAGGCCTTTTAATTTGAAAATTTCATATTATTATTTATGAAAATTTTATAAATCAATATAAACACTTATATATTATATCTTATTTCATAATTTATAAACACTTTATAAGTTGTTCAACCATGTAAATTCACTTCAAACCTAGATAACATCTACAAAAAAATTTGTAAGGTTTCAATCACCCCTCAAATTTGTTGCAAGCCTATGTAAAATACAAAAATATGATCATATTTTATAGAAACCACATTGTGGTTTCTCTTATGTGAAAAATATTTCTATTGGAAACATTCTCATTTTATATGATCCAAGTCATTTTGGGTAGAGCCTTCATTAGTTTTACTTCTGAAACCATGATGTGGTTTCACCCAGTTACATCATGGTTTTATTATAGAAATCTAATTTCAACACTAATTATGAGCATTATTCGGTAAAACATAAGTAATATTATCATTTTTAGGATAATATTTTTTAATGAAAATTTTATACTTTTTTTTATCAAAACATGAAATAGATTTATAAAATTTATGAATTACACTTGTTTATATTAAAAACATGATGTAATATCACAAACTACGCTCAATTTTATTACAAACTACATCATTATTTGAAAATTTTCATGTATCGAGGCCACTTTAAACAAAAAACCTCACATTTATAGAAAATATAATTTTATGAGTTTCTTTATTAATTCAAAATATCAATATAAATGATGTATAAGTGGCTCTAATACCATTAAGGGTTTTAGAGGGGGAAACATGTGTCCAAAGGAAACATAAACAATCTACCAAAGTTATTTTTTCCATGATCCAAACATTCATCGAGACTGAATAAATTAAATAAAGAACTTACATTTTTTCTCTAATGATATGATATATCTATGTTTCTTCCACATTAGCTTGATAGGGGATCCGTAAGAAGAAGACAAAGGACTCCTTAATTCTAAGGTTTCCATGGGCTTTATGAATCATCCAATGCTTGGGAAGGATCCTCTCTTACTCAAGGTTTGTTATAACCTTGTCTTATAGGAATAGAGAGATATAACTTCAACTTGAGAATATTTTTATAACATTAATCTCATATTCAAATTACACAATACACTAGGATTGAAACTAATTTTATATTCATCCAAGTTAACTCCTTGGAACTCAAAATTTTTGGGTATTCAATGAAATGTTTCATAAATGTTTCAAACATTAAAACTCCTTGTAACTCTTGGTTCAATTCATCTTATTGATTTTTTAATGTTTAAACAATCAATATGGTCATTTAAACTCCCAAAATCATCATCACATGATGTTCAAATCAAATATGATAGATTATTATTGTAAAAATAAGAAATTTTCTTGCATTATCTCATAATGTATAAACTATTAAGCACTAAACCATAAAATGTATACCTTTACTATATTATGGTGTACATTAGCACAAACCATGAAATATTTTATCCCATCATGACATGGTTTGGATTTGGTGTATATTTCTAATAGGATGATGTTGTTTCACCTTCGCTATCAATGGGTGATGAATAATTTGATAAGGTGAAGGGTATTATAACTATTTTTGGTAAACCTTTTTTTGAAAAACATTTTGATAACTAGATAGAAAAGGATATTAGTTTATTCAAACTACTTTATTGGTATTGTTTTTTATGTTGTGAATTTTCTTACCTTCATACATATCAAAAAAATGTATGTGATACTTTCATTGCTACATTATTAAGTGCACTAGGTAAGACCAAATATGAAATCAGTGCTATATAAAATATGATTAATATGGGTATGAACAAAGAGTCGGTTTCAATTAAGGAGAGAAAATGGACTTTTCTTCCTAAAATGGATCACACTTTTTCCTTGCAAGATATATATCACTTTTTTAACTACGTAAATGATGTATTAATTTGATGGGTTTATTCATAAAAAATTGAGAATATTGTATCAATGAATGGATTGAAGTTAAAGAGTTTAAAATCACATGACTATCATGTTTTCAGGTAAGATTCAATGTTTTTGTAAATATATTGTATTTTTATAAAAAAATGTATGGAGCATAATGACTAAGTTACTATTCTTTTTAAAAGTTCTATATAGAAAAGTTATTGACTCAATGAAATTGAAAATAATGGAAAAAATAAAATTTTGACATGTTAAGATAATTGGATATGTTATTACCACTATTATTTTTGATATAATGGTTCACCGGGTGACACTGATCTGATTTTATTTCTTATAAATCACATATGGATATTCCCCATTGAATAGTGTATGAAGATAATAAAAAGTTATATCATAAATTAAATTCATCCTGGAGGTTATATTGTGGAGTGGTATATTATTGAATAAGTCATTGAATTACATACTGAATAACTATACGATGACGATAACATTATGTTGGAGTTAGTTCCCTAGAACCAACTTTTGTGTACTTTATGATAACATGTATTCATAGTTTTGAGTATTAATAAACTTATTATCACATCAATATTGTTATTCTATGTAACATAGTATGTGAAAATTTATTAAGAGTAGCTATCACACTAAAACGTCATAGTAGGTCCCCACTATGATGAGAACCGAGAAGTGCTACGACACTATTGTTAAATATAGGTTCTATAGATAGATGATATCATTTGAAGGAGACAAATGATATAGTCTATCAGGGGTGGAGACTCAAAGGACTTTGAGACACCTTCTCATGGTGTACACCCGTGGTAATATCCAGTGTAGGATATTATGATAATGAGACCCACCAGTAGGAAATCCTAATTTATATGTGTTATTGAATTTTTCCTATCTGTGGATGTGTGTATTGATCCATATACTTTAATATTATTACTTATGAGAATTATAAGTCATTTAATTTGAATTATTGATGAAAAATTTGATGACATATGTTCACGATGAGGTAGGATACGTTGGGCGCATCATGAGTAATATTTCATTAATGAATAACATGAGAAATGATTTTTCCATTCTATTATTCAATGGATGTTGATATTTCATCCCCTTTTATGGAAATGATATAAACTAAATAAATCCATGGCCATGGTGATCTTTAGGCAAGTTCAATTTTTTTGAATTCAAATAAAGAGACATCGAGCACATAGGTTGATGGAACCAGTATGCAACTTTCTTAATTAGATATATTGTGATAAACGGATCATATTACACAGTGAGCATTCATATGAGGTATTATGTCATTATAGCATTAAATTATTTGTCTATGGGTTCCCTAGCATATTTATATATTCTATCCTTGGACTCTAGGCTACTTCGCCAAATTCCATTAAGAAAGTGGCCTAGAGGGTCACACAGTAAGTATATCCAAAATCTCAGTTAAATAAAATATTATTATTTATTATTTAACAAGTTGAACAAATATTAATCTCATGCATGATTTAATAATTATTCATGTTTTCTTGATCACATATATTCTGTCACCAGTTATTCGAGAGAATAGAATGTGAGTGGAATATTTAATAAATATTTATTTACTATTTAGTGAATATAATATTTATTTATTTTTTAGTGAATAATTAAGTGATATTTATTTTTTAAATAAATAGTCATTATTCAAGGCCTAATAAATATTTTGGAGGAATGGTGGTCTGAGTTTTTAGGTCCGGTGAGAAATAATATATATTGAATATTATTTGATTAAATAATAATTAATTTAATTTGCAAGTTAAGAACATGTGGAGGAAATATTATTATTATTATTATTATTTTAGACATGGGGTTTCATAAGGGATTAAATAAATATTTAGGGGAACTTGTGAAAATATTGATTTCTAAACCATAGCGGTATTTAAACCCAATTATATTGTTTTTACAATAGAGCAAATTCTTTTTTGTTGTGCACAATGATAGCAGGAGAATCCTCTCAAGCCCTAAAGAGCTACCTTCTCCAAGAACTCTCACAAGAATTGAGGGAGATCTTCCTCCACCATTCACTCTCTTTTCAAGATAGATCAAGGAGAATTATTTAGAACACTTGTGGATCACCACTAGAGAGAATATCCTCTTTATTCCAACAATTTAATGACTATAAAACATAGATATTTTTTCATATCCATCAATAAAGAAAGAATTCATGTAATATAATTCTTTAATTGATTAAATTAATTATAAATAATATTTGATGATCCCCTCTCTTGTTCAAGCATTTTATCCATTTTCTATTTTATTTGATTCAATTCTATTGATCATGGAATTACTCATCATGTAGATCTAAGATTGATCACGATCATGACAAAAAGAAAAATTGGGAATGACCCATCACATGCTTTCGTTGCACCCAGAACCTTCAAGTGTCATCAGAGCAGTCACGTAATTATTTATAATTATTTAAATATCATTGATTTATTTATTCATTTTTTATTTAGTTTTCAATTCATGTTTAATCATTATTTTAATATGAATTGATAGATCTGCTTCTTCGTCTTTAATTTCTCATATATCTAATCAAATCAACTGATTTTATGAATGAAATAAAATTAAAGATCTTATCCCAAGGTGATAAGGGTTCTAGCTAGATAACACAAGAGTACATGTTGTGTAACTAGAGTTACATTTTGTGAAATAGTGTTCAATGAACCAGGAATTAATTTAGAAATAATTCAAACAGTGTGCATTGAATGCATGAAATGAGTTTAATTTCTTACATCGTGTGTTGAACAAGCCATCTTGACACATGGTCAGTTGGAGTACGTGTCGTGTAGCCCATGTACATGGCATATAGTCTTTTAAATCAAAGACAAGACATGTGTTTCCTTTCATGGACTACCAGATTGGTTACTATGTAACTCAGATTCCACATTCCTTGTAGCCTTTTGTACACACCGTGTACTCCAATTTTTCTGAGACACAATTTACATGCTGATACCCTAGGTGTGTTACATGAATATGCGGTGACAGACATACACACCGTGTAGCTTGCCTATACACACACTATGTACTTAAACCAAATTATGAAGAATTAAAACAAATTTATTATACAGTGTAAAACTTTTAGACATATGCTTTCATGTGTTCATTAAATTGATAAGATACTCCATGTGATGGGTTTTAATATATGTGTGTGTGTGTGTGGGGGGGTTTAATTAATTTCTATGTAATTTACAGATCTGTATATCATGTATGAGTCATATTATAATTATTACTCTACATTGAAGAATAATATGTAATGATGCATCCAAATGACCAGGGATTGAATTCTGACAAGCCCTTTGGGGGGATTTATGGTGTAGGCGGTGACACATTCATGATGATGTAGGAATTACATGGCATTGGGACTTTGGGCTATGTTCATGGGACATATGGCCTTGGGCCTATAGGCTTTGTAAAGGGTCTCCCTCTACCCAGATAAAAAGAGGTCTTTGATTATATAATAAAAAGAGGCTTCGATCCGAACTTTAAAAAATTAAGTTGATAGTACACATCATGAAATTACATGATAAGTCATGTATTCTATATAACACAAGATTAAATAGTATATGAGTATATTACATGTTGGGTAGATTCATAAGGGTATTCATCGTGTTTCTTTCAAGGTACATTCATGTACATAGTTAATTTAAATAAATTTATTTAATTTGTTTAAAATTATGATGGATGATAATCTCAAGGAAATTCGAATGAGAATTAAGATAAAATAATTGATTAATTAAAGAATATAATTTATTGATTCGAGCACGGTTTATATTGAATAATAATGATTAATAATTAGATGATAGTTTTATTAAATGTTTAATTTGATGCATGCATGTGGATGATCATGAGAATAGACCATACATTTGTATGTGATTGCTTTAATTTAATTTATTATTAAATTATATTTTTGGCATGCATTGCTTTTCTCCTCTTATTATGTAAGGGCATGAACTCCCGTGGTTTATTTTATGTGAACCCTTTCCCCCCACCTACGTGTGAGTAAAATAATATGTAATGGATGGAGCTCCTAATCTAGTGGAGGTGGTTAAAGTTTATAGCTGAGGTGAAACCAACCCAAGAGAGATACATAGGTGGAAAAGTGGAAAGTTGTAACACGAACATTAATTGGTTAACAGTGTTTTTCGCCTAAGTCAACTGTTAGTTTATCAACTACTAGATAAATTAACCATTATTAAAAGCTCATGATCATGCCACTTTATTATTTTATTTATTTCAAGTTTCATGGTTATTTTATTATGGATGTTTTTTTGTGATCACATGAATTCATGAATTAACAAACATACAAGATAGAACTAAAATAAATTAGCTTATGCATTAATTTTATCTAAGATGTGGTTATTCACTTAAGTCAATCTACTTAATATTAACAAGCATGTGATAAAGATAATAATCGGAAATTTATGCATAAAATATAAAATCCCTCAATTATATATTAAGTCGGTATATCCTTCCACTAATTTAGTTAAAATCAAACCATAGATTAAAGTACTTGACCAACCAAAGTTGGGGTGCTTTCAATTATCGGGGAATTATAACATGAATTTTTGGGTTGAATTAACTTATTTAACATCAAGGTTTGACTTCTAAAGTTGGATATGGTGTAACTAAGAGAAAAGGGTTGAGGAAATACAATTTAAGGATTTTAGGATTAGGGAGTCCACTCAACATATTAAGGAATTGTGTGTTAATGCGGTTGGTATTTGGAATGCCTACCTAAAATCAATCAAGTTTCTTAACCAGCCAAAGTTGGGGTAATGAGAAGAGGAATATGGATCATCACCACTATAATTTCCAATTAATAGGATATTCTAAATCCAATGGTGAGGAATATTGGGTTTTGATAAAATAGTGGGAGATTAATAAAAATAATATTTATTTATTTGTATAAATTTTATAAGATAAAGTACAAAAATTATGCTTATCTTATTTGTAGAAACATAAATAAAATAAATTCAAACATATAACTATGATCCATACTCGGTAAGGAAAAACTTATCACCAGAACAAATTTACAAGAGTGGAAAAGGCGCTTACACATTATCCTTTTCCATGAAAGAAAATCGTATATGATGGAAGAATCTATTACTGATGCACTTGGTAATAAGGATGGTGATGAAGAGTTAAAACTCTATGATAAAAAAAATTAATGATTCCATAGATGTTAAATGTTTCATCCTATCATCCATGAGAAAAAATCTTTTGAAGCAACATGAGGAAATGAATGCATTTAGCATGATTTTTCATGTTTAGGATCTCTATCAAGAGAATGTGAGACAAGAGAGATATGAGATCTCAAATTATTTTTCTACAAATAATATTGAAGATTCTATACTAGGTGGGACCCATGTAGTCAATATTATTGGATACATTGAATTATTAGATATTTTAGGGATTAAATTTCCATATGATTTGTGCAAAGATTTCATACTTTAGGCTCCTGCTTGGCATAGGCTCCTGCTTGGCATCCAAAAGACCCGGGTTCAAATCCGGGCAGGGATGAATTTCTGGGGTTACTGTAGCAGCAGTGGAACTGTAGCGGCGAAGGAACTATTGCAGGATACTGTAGCGGTGGTGGGTACTGTAACAGGGACTGTAGCTGCGTAGGGTACTGTAGCAGTACTGTTCACAGAGGGTCCTTTGGGCCAAAAAATGGGCTTTCATGCCTTGTATTTAGGCCACTTGGCCTTGGGCCTTCGGGCTATGTATTGGGTCTCCCTCTACCCTATAAATGGTCTTTGATTTAATAATAAATTGAGGCTTCGGCCCCAACCTTTTAAAAAAAATCACTACCCAAGACCTTCTATAGTTTTACTGTTAATTACAATATGAGAAAGAATGAGAATAGTCTTATAGAACTTCTTACTTTGATTGTCCAAGTGGATAAGGACATGGGGTGTGACAAACCCACGGTCCTTGTGGTGAATAAGAAAAGGAAGAACAAGGAAAAGGGGCCCCAGACTCACAACAAGTCTAAATCTTCTGATCACCATCCTTTTAAGAAGAGGAATATCCAAAGTCAGGGAAAGGAAAAATATGCGGTATGGTTTTCATGTGGAAAATAAGTCCACTGGAAGAAGAACTACATCTAGAAGAAAGGTGAAGCTAAAAGTAGAATTCATTATCAAATTTAATATTTCAATATCCACAAATCGGGTATTATATACAACTTTTGGTTCTCACATCAACATCCAAATGCAGAAACCAAGTTTATTCCTAAAGATTGCTAGTGGAGAGGTGAATTTGAGAGCTTCTAATGGCATGAGGATTGCTACTCTATCCATTGGTGGCTACCACCTTTTATTTCAATCATTTTAATGATAATTGATATCTCAATCCATTTAATGAAAATAATATAACCTAAATAAATCCATGGCCATGGTGATATATAGAAAAGTTCAATTTTTGGGAAGTTAAAGAAAGAGACATCGAGCTCATAGGTTAATGGCACCAGCATGCAACCTACTTGATTATCGATATCATGATAAAGGGATTATATTACATAGTGAGAATTCGTATAATCTATTATGTCATTGTGACATTAACTTATTTCTCTATGGGTGTCTTGGTGTATTACTAGATTCTAACCTTGGACTTTAGGCTACTTCACCTAATTCCACTGAGAAAGAGGCCTAGAGGGTCACACAATAAGTGTATCTAGAATCTCTGTTAAATAATATATTACTATTTATTATTTAACAAGTTGAATAAATATTAATCTCATGTGTGGTTTAATAATTTTTCATCTTTTGTTGATCGCATATATTCGGTCACCAGTTATTTGAGAGAATATAATGTGCGCTGAATATTCAATAAATATTTATTTTTTATTTAGTGAATATAATATTTATTTATTAAATAAATATTCATTATTTAGGGCCCACTAAATGTTATATAGGAATGGAGGAATGACTTTTTAGGTCCAATAAAAAATAATATATATTGAATATTATTTGATTGAATATTATTTAATTTAATTCGCAAGTTAAGATCATGTCAAGGAAATATTATTATTATTATTATTATTATTATTATTATTATTATTATTATTATTATTATTATTATGGACATGGATATGGGGTTCTATAGGGGATTAAATAAATATTAAAGGGAACATGTGAAAATATTTATTTCTAAACCCTATTAGTATTTAAACCTAATTATATTATTTTTTAAATATATCAAATTCATTTTGTGTTGTGCACAACTACTGTTGGAGAATCCTCTCAAGCCCTATAGAGCTCCCTTCTCTAAGAATGCTCTTAAGAATGGAGGGAAATTTTCCTCCACCATTCACTCTCAAGTCAAGAGAGATCAAGAAGAATTATTTGGAAGTAATTCTCATGATGGTCAAAGGAAAACGATGTAAGCGATAGGATATTCTGTGCTAGCACCCATGGATTCCTACAACGACGTTTAGAGATTTTTCAAACACGTGTGGATCTCTACTAGAGGGAATCTAATATTTATTCCTAGAAAGAAACAATCTTTCAACATAGATATATTGTTGGATCCATCATTGAATAAAGAATTCATGAAAGGTAATTATTTATTTGATTAAATTATTTATAAATAATATGTGATGATCCTCTCTCTGATTCTAAAATTTTATCCATTATATTTTTTCTTTGATTCAATTACATTGATCATGGAATTTATCATCATGTAGATATTGGATTGATCATTGATCATGAAAAAAAAATTGGGAATGACCCATTGCACGCTTCCACATGACCAAAACCTTCACATTGAGCTCTAAAAATATTATCAAACTGAGTGCATCAAGGGTGAAGAATTATAGGAAGATATGTTTCTACAATACCCATCACATAATCAAAAGTTTATAATCTAGTTTTTAGAAAATATCTTTAAGGAGTTGTCAAAAATCATAAATCATTTTTGCACGAGAATTATGGTTAGTCATATGCCTAGATGTATATGTATTATCTTATAATATCAATTGCATAATTAACAGCTATATGTTAAATACAAAGGAACATGATTATCATAGTAAAATGAAAAATTGTGGGGTTACCCTTGTGGTAAAATTGATACATATATCTAGGGAAAACAAAGTTAGATTACCCTAAAATCATGGTAAATTGACATTATATTGAATTTTGAAATGTAGAAATGTATGACACATCATTCCAAATTACGGTTTTCCCGAGATGGATGTAAATACGCTTTTAATTTTTTAAAACACTAAAACATGTGTGGAATGGTCAAAAGCATAGAAAACAACCTCATATTGATGTGAAATCATGGTACAACCACTTTTGAGTTACTTTTGACATATACATGTAGAAAAAATGTCAATACCTCCTATTAAACTTTTTAAATATAATTTTCAAAATTTTCCTTAAGATCACTTGGTAACTAAATTAAATGTAACTATTTACATTAAGATAACTTTTTTACCTGCATACCCTAAAACCCATCTAGTATATAAAGTGAATTTCACTTTGAATTGAGATTGTATAATAATTAATTTATTACATTTTAAAATCCTAAAAGTTTAAACATATAATAACTATCCACTTAGAAACTATATTTTCTCTAAAATATATATTTTTAAAATATAAACTATTTTGTTTTTGTAAATAAAACTTATCTCCTTTGTTGATATTTAAAAAATGAACTATTAATAACCACATCATATATGGTATTCTTTGTGCTAAGATCATTATTCTGAAAATAAAATTTTATTATTTAAAATATTCTACTAATGGTTGGTGGGAACTCTTTCTATAATATTTTAAAATATATCATGGATAAAATCTTTTATACTCTATAAATCGTTTTTCCTTATATTATTTCCAAACATACTATAAAATTGGGTCAAATCATAAATCGTGTGTATCAAATACATCATATCATATTTTTCATAACAACTCTTTGTTTATAAACAAATTCTATAATCAAATAATAGAAAATGATATGAAAATAAGCATCCTTTATTTAGTTTCTTTTTATCCTGAAATATTATTTTACATCTAACTATTTGATATAGTAACCCTTTGTTTCATCACCTGAGTACAAATTACAAGATTCATTGATCCTTTAATTATTTTAAAAATCCATTATATTTATAATAGTTACAAAATATAAATTTTGTATCATATATCATTCCAAATTTAAGAATTTAGTTCAATAAAATTAATACCATATGTGGACTATTCATAATTCTTTTTGAAACACCTTATGTATTTCATGAAATTCCATCTCTAGTAAACAATTTTCTTATAATGAAAGAACAACCCATATTTTCTGATACCTCCTTTAGGTTTTAATTACTTAGGTTGATTATTTTATGCTCCAATATTTATTCTTTCATCTTAAACCTAAACCCTTTTGTATTATCAAAAAAATACTAAAGCCAAGATATTCTATACCCCACTAAACTATCCTAAATATATTAAGGAAGCTGATTAAATTTTTATTGAAATTTTTCATAAGGATTTTTGAAAACCATTCCAATAATGATTATATAATGAAGTTCATAGTATGATCAAGCCTTAAAGGAAACCCCATCCTATCCAAGTCATTGGATTTCCCAATAAAATTGAGTACATGAGTGGGGAGTGAAGTTCTATTATTAATTTTGAATTTAAATAGTTCCTTTGAAACCATCAATCAAATATAACTGATGTTACTCATAAGAATATAAATCCATTTTTTGAATATCTTCAATAAGTTATATAATCGGGAAATGAATGCTTTAACCCATGAAATTTTCCTTCTTATTTTGAGAACTACTCTCATTTTCGTATCCGTTCTAAGAAGTTTCTTCCATTAAGCTTTTCTTTATCCAAAATTGATCTCAAATTCAAGTTTAATGATGATGATTCCATTTTTTATCTATAATATAAATCTTTATTAGATGAGTTACATGTTTTACAATCATTTAATAATTACTTTTATTAAATTTGATCCCACTTAATTGATAACCCCTTTAAACTTTATATCAAATACATTAGTGTATCAAGATCTATATTTCACTAGATCTTTGATTCCAATTTATTGTTTCTATCATCGCTTGACTGTTTATATAGATCATCATGTAAATCATATCATATAGGAATCTTAGATAGTTTAGTGTACAACTCTCTTCCCAATCTATCATTTGATTTATCTCAAATTTATTCTATTGGTATCCCAACCTTTAGGGTTTATAGTTAATAGTAACCAAAATATTTCACCAAATATGGGAACCTAATTTTATAAGGGTCACCCATAAATTTCTTTCTATATACAGAAAAAATCCACAGGCACCCTTTTTGGAAAAACTAATACGTTTGGATAATCAAGGTCATGATAAGTGTTCACTTTTTAATGAATCTAACACTTAGTATTTTTATAGGGTTTTAAATTCTCAACATATTTTCTCATATATTTTGTTTATGTATACATTCTTATAATGATTTAGTGTTGGTGTATTATAAATTCAACCAAATTAACATATTCAAAACATATTAATGTATTTAACTTTATACAACTTATTATTTTTGCTACTTACCCAAAAATAAAATCCAATTATTTACATACATATTTTAATGAATCTCATGCATAAAGTATATAAAATACTAATATTAAAATTCTTAAAATCATATGAAAAAAACCCCATAAGATTTGGCATGGTGTGTTAGATAATCAACCCCCGCTTTTCTTGATAGAGTCTAAGCCACAACACCAGTGAGCACTCTAACCCAAAGTTCCACTATCCAAGGATCACCACTCAAGTGATACCTCAATTACAATATAATACTAACACCTGATATGTAAAAAAGATATCCAACCTTTACTTCCAATCTCATTACCCATACAAAATCATAGACATGGTTGAACATAACTAAATCTTATATCGTACCTAGAGTGTAACTACTTATATACATCATATGAAATTTATAATAAGTATTTTAACACTCGATATTAAAACATCATATATTCATAATATAAACACTTTATATTCAGGAATAATAATGTAGGTAATAAACTAAATATTTGAATTATTCATAAATTTAGATACGAGACAAACATTTGTGAAAATTTTCATAAATAAATAAATTATAAACACTTTAAAATTGAACATTCTTTATGGAAATTATATAATTAAATAAACATTGACATTTCATATTTATTTTAATATAAAATATTTTATATCCTCAATTTACATGGATTTTAATATTAAATATTTCATATTCAAAGTATATAATATTATTAAAACTTTTATAATCATATAAATATTTAAAATTTTATATTAAAATTTTATATAAACTGAATGTCACATATTTTAAAAATAAGGCCTTTTAATGTGAAAATTTCATATTTTTATTTATTAAAATTTTATAAATCAATATAAACTATTATATATTATATCTTATTTCATTATTTATAAACACTTTATAAATTGTTCAACCATGTAAATTCAATTAAAACCTATATCAAATCTACCAAAAAGATTGGTAATGTTTAAATAACCCCTCAAATTTAGCACGAGCCTCTTTAAAATACAAAAACAAGATCATTTTTTATAGAAACCATAGTATGGTTTCTCTTAGATGAAACCTATTTCCATTGGAACCATTCTCATTTTCTATGAGCTAATTCATTTAGAATAGAGCCTTCAGAATTTTTACTTCTGAAACCATGATGTGGTTTCACCCAATTACATCATAGTTTTCTTATGGAAATATAATTTCAATACTGATTAAGATAATTATCCAGTAAAACATAAGTAATATTATCATTTTTATGATACTATTTTTTCATGAAATTTTTTATAGTTGTTTTTATCAAAACATGAAATGGATTTATTAAATTTATGAATCACACTTGTTTTTATTAAAAACATGATGTAATCTCACAAACTATGCTCAATTTTATTACAAACTACATCATTATTTGAAAATTTTTATTTATCAGGAACACTTTAAATAGAAAACTTCACATTTCTAGAAAATATCATTTTCCTAGTTTCTTTATTAATTCCAAATATCAATATAAATTATTTATAATTAGATTTAATACCATTAAGGGGTTTGGATGGGGAAACATGTGTCCAAAAAACATAAATAATCAACCGAAGATCTTTTTTACATGATCCATCCATTCATTAGGACTGCATAAAATAAATAAAGAAATTACACTTTTTATTTGATGATCTAATCTATATATGTTCCTTTCACATTATCCTTATAGGTGATCACTGAGAAGAAGCCGAAGGACTCCTTAACTCTAAGGTATAAATGGTCTTTATGAATCACCCAATTCTTGGGAAGGTACTCTCTCACTCAGGGTTTGTTATAAACTTGGATTATAGAGATAGAGAGAGAGAACTTAAACATAAGAATATTTTCATAACCTGAATCTCATATTCAAATTACACATTACACTAGGATTGAACTAAATTTTATATCCATCCAATGAAACACCTTGTAAATCAAAATGTTTGGGTATTCAATGAAATGTTTCATAAATTTTTCAAACATAAAAACTCCTTGTAACTCTTGGTTTAATTTATCCTTTTGATTTTTTGATGTTTAAACAATCAATATTGTCATTTAAACTCCCAAAATCATCATAATGTGATGTTCAAACCGAACATGATATCTTATTATTAGAAGACAAGAAATTTTCTTGAATTATCGCATAATGTATAAAATACTAAACACTAAATCATAACATGGATACCTTCACTGTATTGTGGTGTACATTATCACAAACCATGACATAGTTTATCCCACCATGACATGGTTGGGATTTTTTTTATATTTATAATAGTAAGAAGTTTTTCCACCTACTCCATTAATAGGTGATGAATAATTTGATAATGTGAGGGATATTGTAACAATTTTTGGTAAAACTTTTTTGAAAAACATTTTGAGAACTAGATAGAAATATATATTAGTTTTATTTAAACTACTTTATTGGTATTGTTTTTATGTCATACAGTTTCTTAATGTCATACATATCAAAAAACTTTATATAATGGTGTCATTGGTACGTTATTAAGTGCACTAGGTAAGTCAAAATATGACATCAATTCTATGTTAAATATGATTAATATGGGTATGAGGAAAGAGTTAGTTCCAATAAAGGAAAGAAGTTGAACTTTTCTTCTTAAAATAGCTCACACTCTTTCCATGCAAGAGAGATTTTAGTTTCAGAACTACTTAAATGATGTATTAATTCAATATGGGTATTCATCAAAAATAAATAATATTCTATCAATGAATGGATTGAAGTAAAATAGTTTAAAATCAAATGACTATCATGTTTTTTGTAAGATTCAATGTTTGTAGAAATATATTGAAATTTACCAAAAAAAATGTGTGGAGCACAATAACATACTATTTTCTTATTTTTAAAAGTTCTATATAAAAAAGATATTGACCCAATGAAATTGAAAATAATTGGAAAAATAATTTTTTTTCATGTTATGAGAATTGGATATGTTTTTACCACTATTATTTTTGATATAATGGTTCACCTGGTTATAGTGATCATATTTTTTTCATATACATTACATATGGATATTCCCCATTGAATGGTGTATGAATATATTGAAAAGGTATATCAAAAATTAAAGTCATCAAGGAGGTTATATTGTAGAGTGTTATATTATTGAAGAAGTCATTGAATTATGTAATGAATAACTATATGATGTGGATAACATTGTGTTGGAGTTGGTTCTCTAGAACCAACTTCTATGTACTTTATGATAACCTGTATTCATATTTTTTAATATTAATAAACTTTTTATCATGTCATGATTGTTATTTCATGTAACATAGTATGTGAAAATGTATTAAGAGTAGCTATCACACTAAAAGGTCATAACAATTTCCTACTATAATGAGAACCCAAAAGTTCTATGAAAGTATTCTTAAATATAGGTTCTATAACCAGATGATATCATTTGAGGGTCAAAAATAATATAGGATATCAGGGTGGAGACTCAAAGTACTTTGAGACACCTTCTCATGGTGTATACCCTTGGTAATATCCCATGTATGATATTATGAGAATGAGACATTCCAGTAGAAAATACACATTCATATGTGTCATTCAATGTTCCTATTTGTGGATGTTTTTATTGATCCTTAGACTTTAATATTATTATTGATGAGTATTATAAGTAGTGTACTTTGAATTATTGATGAAAACTATGATGAAATATGTTCACGGTGAGGTGGGATATGATGGGTGCGTCATGAGTAATATTACATTAATGAATAACAAGAGAAAGAATTTTTCCCTTATGTTATTTAATGGAAGTTGATATTTCATGCCCTTTTATGGAAATAATATTGCCTAAATAAATACATTTATATGGTTATCTATAGGAAAGTTCAATTTTTGGGAAGTCATAGAAAGAAACATTGAGCACATAGGTTGATGGAACCAGCAAGAAACCTGCTTAATTAGAGATATTGTGATAGAGGTGTTATATTACATAGTGATTGTTCATATGAGGTATTATGTCATTGTGGAATTAAATTATTTTTATATGGGTACCCTAGCATATTTCTAGATGCAAACCTTGTACATTAGGTTGCTTTGCCTAATTCCACTAAGAAAGAGGCCTAGAGGGTCACACACTAAGTATATCTAGAATCTCAGTTAACTAATATATTATTATTTATTATATAACAAGTTGAATAAATATTAATCATGCACATGGTTTAATAATTATTAATTTTTTCTTGATCACATATATTCTCTCACTAGTTATTTGAGATAATATAATGTTAGAGGAATATTTCATAAATATTTATTTACTATTTAGTGAATATAATATTTATTTATTTACTAGAGAATAATGAAGGGATATTTATTTATTAAATAAATAGTCATTAGTCAAGGCCTAGTAAATATTGTGGAGGAATGGAGGACTGGGTTTTTAGGTCTGGTGAGAAATAATATATATTGAATATTAATTGATTAAATAATATTTAACTTAATTTTCAAGTTAAGCGCATGTTGAGGAAATAATATTTTTATTTTTATTTTATACATGGGGTTTTGCAAGGGATTAAATAAATATTAAAGGGTGCTTCTGGAAATATTTATTTATAAACCCTAGAGGTATTTAAACACAATTATATTATTTTTTCAATAGATCCAATTAATTTTGTGATGTTCCCAATGATAGTAGGATAATCCTCTCAAGACCTAGAGAGCTCCCTTCTATAAGAATGATCATAAGAATTGAGATCAATCTTCCTCCAACATTCACTCTCAAGTCAAGAGAGATCTAGGAGAATTCTTTGGAAGTGATTCTCATGGCGATCAAAGGCGAATGATGTAAGTGATAAGATCTCTCATTCTAGCACCCGATGATTCCAATGGCAACGTTCAGAGATTTTGGAACACGTTGTTGAAATAGTGGGTTCCCTAGACCCAACTATGCAGAACTATTGATTTCCATATAATGTGTACAATTAGTTATTAGTTATACATGATGTTATCTTACCATTATAGTGTATAATTTTCTACGTCCACTATTGAAATGGTAATGTCCAAAGATTAACTATTCTGTCGAGAAGTTATAGAAGATCCCAAGCTATAGTGAAAACCCCGAGATACTATGACATTAATCTTAGATATATGTTCTATAGTCTAGATGCATCTTGCTGACAGGACATAGTATATGTTTGGCTATTAGGTGTTGGGAGATCATAATAATTGAGACTTATTCTCATGAAGTTCTCTCTTGGTGGTCTCTATTAGTGAGATCATGAGTATAAACCTTCCAATAGGAACACCACATGTTTTGGGTGTCATTGGTCATTCCTATCTATGGACATGTGTATTGGTCTCCTGACTTGAGATCACTACCATTGTGTATCATTTGATGGCATACTTTGATGAAAGACAAAAACCATGGTATTGAAATCATGGGGAGGTAGCTTATGTTGGGTGCGTCGTTAGTGCTATGACATTCTTTGAATGGTCAAGAAAGGATTTGTCGCTTCCAAGTTTAGGAAGTTGTATATATCAGGCCTAGTTGATCAGGATGGTGCTGCCTTTATAAGTCGTTGGAAAAATTAGTACAAAGGTAAATCCATTTGGATAGATCAAATAATTATAAAGCAAGAAAAGGACGATGACACAAGTGTGCAGCCTACTTTATGAGATATTTAATGACAAAGAGATAATAGTACACAATCAGTGTTCATAGGTTGGTTGACGTTGCTATGACAATAATTATCTCTTTAGGGGCCTTGATGGGTTTCTATAATTCACTCTTAGTATATGGATTTTATTCACTACTTTTGAGATAAGGGCCTACAGGGTCACACACAATAGCGTATTCAAGAATCCGCCATATTCAGTTGAATAGGTATATGGACATGGTGGGCCCCACCATGGGGTTCGAGTTTTGTCCAAAGTATCGATCACCAAAATAATTAAATAAATTCATTAATATTCAAGTTATGAATATTTGATATTGAATTTATTTAATTTATTTACAAGTTTAGTAAATATGAGATAATATTAATCAAACAAATATTATTTTAATATTCAAGGTTCGTTTAATATTAAGCGGGACAATGAGTTGAGTTAAATGGATTGAATTTTATCACGTAATATATTTTATATATATTACAAGTATGTGATAAAATAATAAATAATATTGACGCAGTTTAGTTTTTCAAAATTATTTATTTAGTGGACGTTGAAATAAATGGAGGTTGGGGAACTCTACCAGGTATTTATCAACTCCACTATAAATATAGGAGGAGGCTCTCTAAAATGTGTGTTCATTAATAATATTCACTCATTTTCATGGAATGTAAATGAGAGCCTCTCTATCCTCCCACTCTCTAGAGAGAGAATCTCTCGATCCAAGAAATTCGGATCAAGAAATCTCTTAAGCATCGAAGGTATCTCGATGCGGTTATCGTCGAGACGTCGAAAGTGTTATCGGATCTCTATGATAGCACTTGGAATTCAATGATCAATGCTCCCGTGGGTTTTTGAAGTGCTTATGGAGGATCTAGAGGGATCCTGCTATGGATCCTTCAAGAGACGATCGCCATTGACTAGTTGTAGTCGACTGCAACTTCAAATTTGAAATGGGTATGTTTTCATTTTTATTTTGTGATCCTTATAATTTACGCGAGATCCTAAAACCTCTCCAGGGCTCTGATCGTTGGCGTCGATAAGTCCCATAGATCCGCTGACAAAAATTATAAAATCCATGGCCCACCGGCTTTCGCTGCGGGCCCCGAAACCCATCAGTGGTATCAGAGATATTGCGTAAATTTTTTGAGCCTAGAAAATTAAATTTTTATTACAATTAAGTAGAGGGTTAAAAAAAGTCCCAGCGGTTCAATCCACATGTCGATACGATCTCGAACGGCCAAGTTGTGGCCATTTTAAATTTTTGGATTAGATCAAAATTTTCATTTTTGATCACGGGTGTTAATTTTAATTCATTCTGAAGAACCGATCAAGTTTAGACCAGTTCATCAGTTATAGTTAAAATTATATAAAAAATTATAATTTTTTATAATTTAATAATTTGCATAATAATTTCATTATTATAATAATATTTATTTTATTATTATAATAGTATAATAATAATAAAGTATTATTTTATTATAACAATTTTATTATTATTATATCAAAAGGATATCAAGTAGCCTTTAGAAATATTTATGTGTGGAAATAGACACAAAATAAATAATTGTGGGAGACCTTGACTCATGTAAAAAAAAGGAGAGTGGAGTAATAAAGGAGGGGAGACTCAAAAAAATGGAAATAGTTGGGGGATGACTTTCTGTAAAAGGGAAATCCAAAAAAAGGTTTGAAATAGGGGGTCTCCTTGGAACCCCTTGGCTTCCTCCCCATTCTATAGAAGGTGCCGTACCGCTCTTCCTTAGCGACTCCACTCCTGGAACCGATGACCAGACCCCCCCCCCCCCAAGCCGCCTGCCTGCAAGCCGCACCCCAACTAGCATCCACCACCTTTCCCTTGTAGTGCCGCAGCAGACCCCAGCGCCCCTCTGTGCCACTGCGTAGGAGTCGCCTCGCACTAGGGCTCCAGCCTCCTTTCGAAGCGCCGACCGTCGTCCGGCCTCCCCGCCACCTCCCAGCAGCTGTCACCCCATCGCCGGTGCCAGAACCGCCGCCCTGCAGCACCCTTGTCAAGGCCGGAGGATCCGTCCTCTTTTTCCCGGTCTTCCCCGCACATCGGTATCCTCCAAGACAACCTCCCGAGGGCACTTCCCCACCTCGGTCGAGGGCCTCTCGGGCTCCCTGCAGTAGCTGGCCACTGCCGCTCTCCCTGGCGCGCCTCCCGCCGCTTGCCTGCCGACCTTCACACCGGCCAGCTTCCGAGCCACTGCCAGCAGTCCCATCGTTGGGTACCTCTCCCCTCACTGGACCATCATGAGGTAGTCGGCAACATCATACCACCGTGGAGGAACAACAAATCCTCCTCTCTCACCCAGACCTGCCAAGGATTTCGGCCTCGCCAACATCCGGGTTCGTGCAGCCCCGTGGAGCCGCACCGGTCAGGGATGTACTCATTCAATTTGCCTGCAAGTTATCTTTATGTAGGGTAAAATAAGCCCTGAAGCAGTCTGGGTGGACCTACCCAACCCAGAACGGGTTTGGGTGGATCGGCCTGGCCCAGTATGTCCATGCACGACCTGGTATGGCCCTGCGCGGGTTTGGTCTGACCCGCACAGGCCATGCAATGGTGTTTCAGGGACCGATCAATTAAATTAATCTAAATAATTAATTTAATTAATTTTTTTAGTATCGAAACTAAATTAATTAAAATTATTTCTGGTTAATTATTTTAATACTCGGAGAAATAAATGTATTTAATTTTGTAATGAAATTAAATTAATTAATTAATTTAATTTTGGTATTAAAATTAAATTAATAAATAGACCGATAATTAATTAAATTATTTTAATTTATTAATTCATTTAATTTAATTTATAACCCTCGTACTTATTTAATGCATTTTAATTTTATCATGCATTATTTACCCGCATTCTGGTCTTGAGAACTGACCAGTGTATGTTACATTTATTTAATTAATTATTTAACTGCATGCAATGCTTGTAATTAATTATTTGACGATCTGCGCATCATAATAATTTTTCGGTTAAAATGTATAAGGGAATGCACACCCAATTTACCTGATGTACATTTATCCTACTTGTCCCCCTCGTATGTGCGTGAGTATTATTTTACTTCAGATGAAGATGGTGAATGATGTGGACCCCACCATGGTGAGGTAGTTTTCACTATCTAAGACGATGCAAGATGACACGTGGATCCCACCAAGATGAGGCGGTACTCCAAGATGTGACGTTGACCCCGCCAAGACGAGGCAATATTTCCGAAGAGAAGCGAACATACAAGACGGGGGAAAGCTGAATTAAGAGTCAAGCATTTGACTCAGGTATGGCACCCTTAGGTCGTTTATATTCTCAAGACCAGTTGGGTAGTAGTTTACCCTTATGAATTTATTTATTATTTTATTCATTTTAAAATAGTGGGAGAAATACATAAAATAATAGATAATAAAATGCATAAAGAATCGGAGTATGTTTTTCTATTAAAGTTTAGTTGTCAGCACGACAACATAGATGAACAAGTTTAACAGAAATGGATCACATTCGTCGAGAGAAAAACACAAAACCCTCAAAGTAATATTAAGTCATTATGGCCTTCCGTCATTCAAGTTTGAAAAAAACTGGGTGTTTGGGGTGTCAGTTATGTCATAGCTAAGGGTGCCTCTTACTATCAAGGAGTTGTTATTAGGATGGTGGGTTGAATTAACTAAAATTGCAGAAAATAAATAGTCATAGATAGATTGTTGTAATTTTAGAGGCAAGCATTGAGTAAATCAAGAAATTATTTTGGAAGCTGGGACTTCACTCAAATGATCAAGGAACCACGAGTTAATGTGGTTGGATAGACAAAATCCTACCTTGGACCTTCTGAGTAGTGGCGTAGCCATAACTTGTAGACTATGAGGGAGTTTCAGGGATCCTTTCCACTAGAATAATCAAACTACGGAGTATTCCAATTCTAGTACCGAGGGTTCCTAGAATTAGAAAAATTAGTGGGAGGCATTTAATGATTAAATTAACCAGTAGTGTCACATTCGGTAATCAATATAAAAGGTACTAATCTGCTAAAGTTTATTTTGTAAAAATGGAAATTACTGCCACAAAAAAACTACAATAAATACTGGACAAAGTTAATGTCCAAACAAGCATGAAATTCCAAGTGCAGTATAGGAACTTGTGCACTTTACTAATATAACAAAAATTCAAGGTGCTTACGTCCCAAACTGTTAATCCACCTCAGGAAGCAAGGGTGTAAATGCTTACAGGAGACTCATGAATCAAGCATATGATGGTTCTGTTATAATTCTATCATCAACGTTTGATGTTAGTTTTGGTCGCTACATCATGACATGGATGATGTTACATAAAGTCTCATCTCCAAGAAGTTTCCAAGGAGAAATCTAAGAAATATTTGAATGCAATGATTGCACTCAGTTTGTGTAAAGTGAAAGAAAGTTCACAATATTTAATGCCACCCCATTATTATACCCTTTACACCCAATTACTCTAGTTTCTTTTAAGGATAAAAATTAACCATATAGAGTAAGCGCTTCATTAACTTTAAGGTAATATTTTCCAAGTAATAAGAATATTAAAGATATCACCATCTCTTGTTCTTATGGTGAATATATTGGAAGACAAGGCGAAAATCCCTATGGAAAGTTACTCTAAAGGTACCTTCATCACGTATTTCAAAGAAAATAGGTTGGTTATTTAATAGAAGGTTATTTTTATAACATATTGAAATAAATTTATTGAAGTTAAAGACGCAATGAACTGAAATACTAGAAGCAAGTACCTGCTTCTCATTCAGGTATATTCATCAATATAAATTGATGTTTCTAACGTACTTCTTGAGTATTGAATACAATATGCCAATAAAATATGTGTATTTAAATATAGTAACCAAGTAAGTATAGGAACATTATAAGAAGTAAATTGTCTTCTCCAAGTAGCTAAGAAAAGGTGATTCCAAAGTCAGTAGTGAGAAACACATAACTTCTAATTTCTAATTGATTGATTAAAAATGAACCAGTGGTTGAGTATAACTAAAACATCTATCTCACATGTCCTTTTAGAAATAATGAGACATTATTCCAAGTTTTTAAATTAATGTTGTTTGTGGTGTAACATACTCAACAAATAGTTCAGACATACTTTAATCAAAGGCAATACACGATGAATATAAAATGTAAGACTTATCCAGTTGTGACAAGATGAATATTTGTCAAGTAAAACTAAAAGTGGACATAAATGATATACCCAATTTGGTATTTAGCCTCAGCATATCTAAAAACCTTTGGTATTGTTAACATCTTTAGTTTAGACAAATAAACCTTTATAAATAAAGGTATTCCACAAAGATTTTGGGGTTAGATCAACAAGAAAGAGTGAACTATTCCAATGGAAAATAGAGGTAAAATTACTTCATAAGATTCCTTTAATTAATTATGTAATGTGATAGTGAAGTATATGCATGTTCAAAATATATGAGTTTCTTCGGATCAGTAAGCTGAGGAATATCTTGACTATGCAATCGTCAATCATGATAATGTAGTGTGGAGTAATTCTTAAATGCTTGTTACCTTATTTACATCATGATATTGATGTTGATAAGGAGGATCAATGATGAGTCTTAAATGTTAACATTAATCAACAAAATGTAGCGTGAAGTAATTCCTAAACGCACATTTTATAAATCAAAGTTATGATGTAAGTAGTATCAATGTTACAACCTACAATAACTTCGATCATATTTCAAGATGTGCTTTGCTAATAAAGGTTAAATCCTATAACCAATATGCCAACTTAAAAAATGATGAATGGATATCATACGAGTCTTAGTATGATGAAAATCCATCATGTCATAGATCACGTGTTAAAGATGCAAAGTCTTTGTTAAGGATTGAAACAAACATGTATCAAGTTAAACACATTGTGCATATAAGGTAATTATCCTAATGGTTGCTTAGGATATTACATAAATCCCTAAGATAGAAAAGATGTAGTTGAGTAATAGACTACATTTCTATATAAGGGTACAAATCTCTACTAGAGATAGTGGGAGCTGAATTGACTGGAACTTAGTCAGTGCTCGAGATGCATAAATGGTTGTCATAAGAACAATTTCCACAAGTCCATGTAGAATAGGAATGTTCTAGTGACACATAATGCGTAGGAAGGACAAAACCATGGTGATGGTTTTTTATTCACCGTAGTCGGTGATACATTATTCATTAATAATAATAAATACTACAAGTAAGTAGTATATGAAAATTATCTAAGATTGACAAGATCAATTAAAATTCAATAATAGATTGCATGTATCAAATTGAAAAGGGTATTATAAATTGAATACTGTGGTGGGTATTCATATGAGTTGATACATGTATGGTACAAGCCTGGCACCAATAAGGCTCGATTGGTTATACCAAGTTGATATTACTAAATCCATTAGAATTTTACTTGTCATAGATAACCACTAATATCATTTAAATTGGTCATTGGATGTCATGATCATCTTTCGTGGAAGGTGTCTATACAACACAACTAGAAAGGTATGATGACACCATCGAATGCCAATGAGGGTTGCAAGTTACTGAAATCCAGTTCTGGATTAAAGTAAGAAACAAGATATTAGAGAATTCATTTCAAATGAATCTTTTCCTAGTGTTTACCAGAGGTTAGTGGGAGCGCCAATGTTTTCCAAGAGAAATATGTTCATAAACATATGGAAAACATTTATTGGTCTTACTGTAATATAAGACAAGGTTAAAAGTAATTCTCCAATAATTGACTTAAAGTAGAAACCTATGTTCTAGGGAATAGAATCTATTAAGGTATATCTAATGGTTTCTTGTACCTAGTCAATCATACATAAAGTGACATTGTATTGAAAAATACAAGTTGGGAAAATTCAGGTTCATAATTGTTGACAATGTCACATGGATTAATCTCTCTAGGTTAACATGTTTGAAACATGGGAAGAGATTAAAGTTGTGAGTTGAGTTCCATACGCTCCAGCGATGGATCAATCACATATGCCATTATATGTACAATAATTGATATTTCTAGAATATAATTTATATTAGGCGGATATCAATTATATCTAGGATCACTGTAAGTGATGTAGTCAGAACTATTATCTTGTACTTCAGAAATTACAAATGATATGTACATGGTATATAGACAAGAAATTATACTAGTTTTTTATGGAACACAAACTAGTAATCCTTAGATCAATTTTATCTAGTATTACAATTAGGAAAAGAATATGAGCGAGTCAAGCTCATAAAATCCAACGGTAGTCATACCTACAAATACCTAGTACGTTGTAGCTTTTAAGGCAGCTAAGAAGCAGTTATCAATCGTAATGATTTCTTCCAGTTATTAGATTCACACATAGTGAGAAAAGTATTATCATAATGTAAATTATGATATTCTTTCTATCCAAGTTGTTAAGTTATGACAATGGGAAAAAGTGATAAACTTAGGGATACCTTATCTTGAGAAGTTTTACTCAAGAAGATGAGGTCGCATATAGTAGATATGCCACATGGTGAAAATGTGGTAGGCCCAGCAGTTAAATCCATTGCTCACCAGAAGCATGATCTTTATCATGTGAGTAGCTAACAAGTGTGGTTGTCAAGTTGTATCTAGTGAAAGTGGGAGTGTTGAAATAGTGGGTTCCCTAGACCCAACTATACAGTACTATTGATTGCCATATCATGTTTATAGTTAGTTATACATGATGTCATCTTAGCATTATAGTGTAGACTTTTTTGTGTCCACTATTGAAATGGTAATGTCCAAAGATTAATTGTTGGATCGAGAGGTTATAGAAGATCCTAGACTATAATGAGAACCTCGAGATACTATGACATTAATCTTAGATATATGTTTTATAGTCTAGAAACATCTTTCTGACTGAACATTGTAGATGTTTGACTATCAGGTGTTGGGGGATCATAAGCATTGAGACTTCTTCTCATGAAGTTTTCACTTGGTGGTCTCTAGTAGTGAGATCATGAGGAAAAACCCTCCAATAGTAACACCACATTTTTGGTTATCATTGGTCATTCTTATCTACAGACATGTGTATTGGTCTCTTGACTTGAGATCATTACTAGTGTGTATCATTTGATGGCGTACTTTGATGCAAGGAAAAAATCATTGTATTGAAATCAAGGTGAGGTATCTTGTGTTGGGTGCGTCGTTGGTGGTATGACATTTATTGAATTATCAAGAAAGGATTTGTCACTTCCAAGTTTAAGAATTTGTATATCTCAGGTCTGATTGATCAGGACGGTGCTACTTTCATAAGTCTTTGACCAAAGAAGTAAAAAGGTAAATCCATCCGGATAGACCAACAAATTATAAAGAAAGAAAAGTATGATGACACAAGTGTGCGTCCTACTTTATGAGATATTTAATGAAAAAAAGATTATAGTACATGATCAGTGTTCATAGGCTGGTTGTCATTGTTATGACAATCCTTATCTCTGTAGGGGCCTTGATGTGTTTCCAGACTCTGCTCTTGGTCTGTGGATTTTATTCATTGCTATCGAGATAAGGGCCTTGAGGGTCACACACAATAGAGTATTCAAGAATCCATCCTATTCAATTGAATAGGTATATGGACATGGTGGGCCCTGCCACGGGGTCTGATTGTTGTCTAAAGTATCTATCACCAAAATAATTAAATTAATTAATTAATATACAAGTTATGAATATTTGGGATTGAATTTATTTAATGTATTTACAAGTTTAGTAAATATGAGATAATATTAATCGAATGAATATTATTTTAATATTCAAGGTTAATATTAAGTGGGATAGCAAGTCGAGTTAAATGGATCAAATTTTATTACATATTATATTTTATATATATTACAAGTATGTGATAAAATAATAGATAATATTGACGCAGTTTAGTTCGTAAAAATTATTTATTTAGTGGATGTTGAAATAAACGGAGGTTGGGGAACCATACTGAGTATTTATCAACTCCACTATAAATATAGGAGGAGGCTCTCCAAAATGTGTGGACATTCATACTGTTCTCTCATTTTCATGGAATGGAAATGAGAACCTCTCTCTCTTACCGCTCTCTAGAGAGATAAGATCTTGATCCAAGAAGCTTGGATCAAGAAATCTCTCAAGCATTGAAGGAATCTCAATGTGGTGATTGTCAGGATGTCGAAAGCATCATCAGATCTCCATGATAGAACCCAAAATTTGACAATCAATGCTCCCACGAGTTTTTGAAGTGTGTGTGGACGATCTAGAGGGATCCTGCTATGGATCCTTCAAGTGATGATCACCATCGACTAGTTTCAGTCGACCACAAATTCAGATTTGTAATAGGTGCATTTTTATTTTTATTTTGCGCTCCTTATAATTTACGCAAGATCCTCAGACCTCTTCGGAGCTCAGATCGTCAACGTCGACAAGTCTTGTCGATCCACTAATGAAAATTATAAAATCCCCAGCTCATCGGCTTTCGCTGCGGGCTTCAGAACCCATCACATATGTGGATCACCACTAGAGGGAATATTCTATTGATTCCTATAATTCAATGATTGTACAACATATATCTATTTTTATATCCATAAACCAAGAAATAATTCACGCAATGTAATTCTTGAATTGATTAAATTAATTATAAACAAATGTGATGATCCTCTCTCTATCCATTGTCTTTTTTGCATTGATTAAATTTCAATTGATCATGGAATTTCTCATCGTGTATATATCAGATTGATCATAGATCATGAAAAAAAGAAAAGTTGGGCATGACCCATCACATAATTTTGTTGCACCCAGAACCTTCAAGTGGAATCACAATAGTCGTATAATTATTTATAATTATTTAAATATAGTGGATTGCTTTATAAATTTGTCATTTAGTTTTCAATTCATGTTTAATCATTATTATAATTTGAATTGAGAGATTTTATTCATCCTCTTTCATTTCTCATGGATCTAATCAAATCGATTAATTTTATGAATGAAATAAAATTGAAGATCTCATCCAAGGGTGCTGATAATTCTGGGTGGATAACACAGGAGTACATACTGTTTAACTAGAGTTACATGTCATGTACTAGTGTTCAATGATCTAGGAATTAATTTGTAATTAATTCAAACCATTTGTATTGAATACAAGTGGTGCATTTAATTTATTATGCCACGTATTGACTGGGGCATCCTGGCACATGGTTAGCCAGATTACATGTTGTATAGCCCACATACACGGAATGTGGTCCTTTAATTCATAGACAATCTGTGTATTACCATAAACGACCAACCTAACTGGTGATCATGTAACTCGGAGTCCACACGCCATGTTGCCTTTTGTAAACAATGTGTACACCAGTTTTTCAGAGACATAGTTTACACATTGAGTCCCTAGGTGTGTGCCTCAGATAGATGGTGAGAGATGTACACACCGTGTAGTTCACCTGTACACACCATGTACTTATACCAAATTATAAAGAGTTAAAATTAATTGTTCATACTGTGTAAACCTTTTCTATGTAAGCTTTTGTGTGGTCATTAAATTTATTGGACACAACATTTTATGGGTTTATATATATATTTGTGTGTGTCTGTGTGTGTGTTTAATTAATTTATACGTTATTTTTATATCTGCATATCATGTATGAGTCGTATTAAAGTTATTACTCTACATTGAAGAATAACATGTAATGCTGCATTGAAATGACTAGGGATTGAATCTTGACAAGCCCATTAGGGGGATTTACGGTGCAAGAGGTGATGCAGGAATGATGATGCAGGCATGACATGGAACTGGGCCTTTGGGCTATGTTCATGGACCACATGTCCTTGGGCCTATGGGCTATGTAATGGGTCTCCCTCTACCCAGATAAAAAGTGGTATTTTCTTTCATAATAAAAAGAGGCTTTGACCCCAACTTTAAAAAAATAATTTGATAGTACACATCATGAAAGTACCTGATAAGTCGTGTATTCCATATGTCACAAGAGTAAATAGAATATGAGTATAATACATATTGGGTAGATTCAAATGGGTATTCACCGTGTTTCCTCCAATGTAAATTTATGTACATATTTAATTTTAAATAAATTTATTTAATTTTTTTAAAATTATCATGGATGATAATCTCAAGGAAATTTAGATGAGGATTAATACAAAATAATTTATTAATTAAAGAATATGATTAATTGATTCGATCGTGATTTATATTTAATAATAATGATTAAGAATTGAATGATAGTTTTATTAAATGTGTAATTTTTTTCATTAATGTGAATGATTATGAGCATAGAATAGACCTTTGTGTGTGATTGGTTTAATTTAATTTATTATTAAATTAAATTGTTGTCTTGCATGCCTTATCTCCTCTTATTATGTAAGGGAATGCATGCCCATGGTTTCTTTTATGTGAACCCTTATCCCCTCACCTATGTGTGAGTAAAATAATATATAATGGATGGAGATCTCAGTATAGTGGAGTTGGTTCAAGTTTGGATCCAATGCAAAGAAAATCTAAGAGAGATACATGGGTGGACAAATGGAAAGTTGTAACACAGACCTTAATTGGTTCAAGGTGTTTTTCCCCTAAGTCAATAGTTATTTTATCAACTGCAAGACAAACTAACCATTAGTAAAAGCTAATGATCATAGCGCTTTATTATTTTATTTCTATAATGTTTCATGGTTAATTCATTATGGATGTTTTTTTCACAATCATGTGAATTAATTAATTAACAAGCATTCAAGATAGAACTAAAATAAATTGTATTATTCATAAATATTATCTAAGACATGGTTAATCACTTAATTAAATCCACTTAATTTTAAAAAGCATGTGATAAAGATAATAATTGGAAATTTATGCATAAAATATAAAATCCCTTAATTGTATATTAAGTCGGTATAACCTTTTACTACTTCAGTTAAAATAGAACCATAGTTCAAAGTGCTTGACCAACCAAAGTTGGGGTGATTTCAATTATTGTGGAATTCTAACATGATGTTTTGGGTTGAATTAACTTAGTTCACATTAAGAGTTGGCTACCAAAGTAGTAATTGGTGTCACAGAGAGGCAAGGGTTGAGGAAATCCAATTTAAGTATTTTATGATTAGGGTAAATCAAGGAACTGTGAGTTAATGCAGTTGGAATTTGGAATGCCTACCTAAATCCATTCAAGTTGTTTGACTAGCCAAAATTTGGGTAATGAGAAGGGGAATATGGATCCTTTACACTATAATGTTCAAGTAATGGGATATTCTGACGCCCATGGTGAGGTTTATTAATTTTTGATAAAATATTGGGAGATTAATAAATATAATATTTATTTATTTATCTAAATTTTATCAGATAAAGTACTAAAATTATGCTTATCTTATTTGTAGAAACATAAATAAAATAAATTTAAATAAATTACTATGATCCATACTTAATAAGGAAAACCTTCTCACTGACATAAATTTACAAGAGTGTCAAAGTAACTTACACGTTATCCTTCACCATGAAAAGAAATTGTATGTGATGGAAGAACATATTCTTAATCTACCTGGTAGTAATGCTAGTGATGAAGAGTTAAAACTCTATGAGAAACATTTGAATGATTACATATATGTTCAATGTTTTATACTATCATCCATCACCAATGATCATTCAAAGCAACATAGGGACATGGATTCATATAGTATGATGTCTCACCTTCGGGATCTCTATCAAGAGATGGAAATACAAGAGGGATATGAGATCTCCAATGATTTTTTATAACTTATCTTGGAGATTCTACACCAGTTGGGCCTAATATAGTCAATCTTATTAGCTACATTGAATGCTTATAGATCTTAGGGATTAAATTACCAAATTATTTTCATAAATATCTCAAATTTTCATCACTTACCAATACTTTTATAGTTTTATTGTTAATTAAAATATGAGAAATAGTAAGAATAGTCTTTTAGAACTTCTTAATTTTATTATCTTAGTGTATAAGGACATGGGGCGTGACAAAATCGCGGTCCTTGTGGTTAATAAGAAAAGTAAGAACAAGTCAAAGTGGTCAAGACTCACAACAAGTCCAAATTTCCTTAGCACCATCCTTCCAATAAGAGAAATATCTAAAGGTAGGGTAAGGAAAAAGAGGCAGTAAGTTTTTCATGTGGAAATAAAGTCTACTGCAAAATAACTACACCCAAAAGAAAGGGAAAAATTAAGGTGTGTTTCTTTATTGAATGTAATATTTTAATATATACACATTGAGTATTAGATATAGATTTTGGTTCCCACATATATATCCAAATGTAAGAACCAAGTATATTCCAAAATATTGCTAGAGGAGAGGTCGATTTGAGAGATTCTAATGGTGTGAGGTTAGATACTCTAGCCATTGGTGACTACCACCTTTCATTTCCAACATGAATGATTTTTTTAAAATATTGTTATTATATACCAACTATTACCAATAGAATAATTTATGTATCATGCCTAGATGAAAATGTGTTTATTTTTAAGTTTGGAAATGAAATTTGTTTCTTTAATAAAGGAAACATATGTTATGGTATGGCACATTTAAATAACGCTATTTATGTATTGAATTAAAAAAACAAAGTATTGGCAACCGATAATGAAACATGATCAAATGACTCATGTAACACCCAATTATGGCATCACCTTCTTGGTTATGTAAATGAGAATCATTTAACAAAACTATATCAAGATGGTTATTTAGAATCTTATAAGATAAAACCACTTGAAATATGTCATGATTTCTTATAAGAAAAAAATAAAAAAACCATCATTCCATGGATAGGGTGAAAGGGCCACAAAGATTCAAGGATTAGTACACACTGATGTGTGTGGATCATTTTCAGTAGAAGATAAAGATGGGTATTCTTACTTCATGAATTTTACTAATTAATTTAATAGATATGATTATGTATACTTGATGAGGTATAAGTCTGATACCTTTGATAAATTCAAGTAATTAAAGAATTAAGTAGAGAATAAAAATGGAAATAAGATAAAGAATATTTGATCAGATTGAGGTTGTGAATATCTTAACCAATATTTTATCGAATTTCTATGGGAGTTTAGGATTCTATCTCAACTCACTCACCTTTATACACCAAAGTGGAATAGTGTTAGTAAAAGGAGGAATCTTACCTTGTTATACTTGGTAAGGTCGATGATGAGTCATGTCGATCTTCTATTATCCTATTGGGGATGTGCATTACAAATTGTGGCATACACTCTAAATCAAGTACCAATTAAAGTGTAAAATGTAATTCCCTTCAAGTTATGGAGTAAAAATAAAATTGTTTTGTCTCATACAAATGTATGGGGTTTCAAGGAATTTTTTAATGAATTATCAGGAAACAAACTAGAACCCTGAGGCACAAAGTGAATATTTATAGGTTACCCCAATGAAACAAATGGATACTATTTATAAAACCCCCCAGACAAGAAAGTGATTGTCACAAAAAACTATATTTTTTGAGAGGGAGAAAATCCTCAAAAAGGATTGTGGGAGTAAGATTTATTTCGATGAATTTGATTCTCAAGATACACAATAGTTGGTACAAGAATAGATTATATAGGTCTCCATGGAAAAATTAGTTCCTAAAAGACAAGTACTACATATGAGCACAAGAAAGGTAAGAGAACAAGAGAGATTTGGTTTTCTAGTCACTAGGATGGTGACTCGTTATTGGTTGATAATGATGAACCTCTCTCTTAAAAAGAGGTAGTAGAGAGCTCACAAGCTACAAGATGAAAAGAATTCATGGATTCTAAAATAGATTCCATGTATCAAAACCAATTTTGGGTTCTGGTCAATGTGTCATTTTATGTAAATCCCCTAGGGTGAAAATGAGTATTCAAGATAAAACTAGACATATAAGGTAAAGTAATTACCAAAAAATAAAGGCTAGTGGATAAAGGTTTTAGATAGTATCAAGGAATTGAATATGATGAAACCTTTTCACCAGTTTCCATGTTTAAATCCATTAGAATTCTACTTTCTATAGTATCTTACCATGAATATGAAATTTGGTAAATGGATTTCAAAACTACATTCCTTAATAGGAACCTTTGGAAAGATGTCTATATGACACAACCATAAGGGTTTGTGACTCCAGGTGATTACAAAAGTATTTTAAAGTTACAGAGATCCATATATGGATTAAATAAATCATCTAGGTCCTACAACATTCAATTTGATGAAGCTATAAATGATTGTTTTTCATTAATAAGTAATGTGATCCATGTGTTTACATGAGGTTTAGTGAGAATGCATTCGTTATCCTAGTAGTATATTTTGATGACATATTACTTATCAGAAATTACATAACAGTCTTACAGGTTTGTAAGGAATGGTTAAACAAGTGTTTCTACATGAAGGACTTAGGTGAAATAGCCTATATTCTAGGGATCAAGACCATTCATGATAGTCACAAGTGGATTCTTGGACTAAGTCAAAGTATATATATTGACCGGATACTAAAGATATTTAGTATGAAAAAATCCAAGAGGGGATTGGTTCCAGTGTCACATGGTTTACATATTTCTATGAAAATCTGTCCTCATACACAATAGGAGAAAGAGAGAATGAGTAAGATCTCATACGCTTTAGTTATAGGATCAATCATGTATTCCATGTTGTGTTTTATACTTGATGTTTCATATGAATTTATCATGGTAGGAAGATATCAAGTAGATCCTGGAGAAAATAATTGGTCTATTTTTAAGTCTATCCTCAAGTATAAGAGAAGAACTAAGGATATATTCCTGGTGTATGGAGGAGATGAGGAGCTATTCATCAGGTGTTATACTGATTCTAGTTTTAAAATAGATCATAATGACCTGAAGTCATTGTGAATATATGTTTTTTGCATCAACGGAGGAGGTTTGAGATGGAAGAGTTCAAAGAAACCTATTGTCACTAATTCTACAGTAGAGTTTGAGTATATAGAGGCTTCTGATGCATCCAAGGAATACATTTGTTTATGAAACTTTGTCCAGGATATTTATATGGTACCTAAAATTAAAGACCCTATCACATTGTATTGTGATAATACTACAGAAGTGGCTCTTAGAAAAGGGTCAAGTTCACACCAACAGAAAAATCATATACTCTGAAAATATCACCTCTTGTGTATTTTTATCAAAGGTTTGAATTTGTAGTAAGAAGAGTACTCATAGAAGATAATGTATCAAACCCCATGATTAAAGGCCCATCTCAGCAGAAGCATGAGTATCATGTGTGAGCTAGCGGACTGAAGTTTGTTAGAAGTTGGTTTTAGTGCAAGTGGGAGTCTACTGGTGTCTGTGCCCTAGAACCAAATTCTATGTACTTTTTGATAAATTGTATTGATATTTTTGAATATTAATAAACTTCTTATCACATCAATATTGTTCTAATACATAACATAGTATGTGATAATTTCCTCAGAGTAGTCGTCACACTAAAAGGTCATAGCAATTCCCTACTATGATGAGAACCTATAAGTTCTAAAACACTATTCTTAAATATAGGTTATATAGCCAGATGATATAATTTGAGGGGGAAATGATACAAGCTATCATGGGTGTAGATGAAAAGTACTTTGATACACCTTCTCATAGTGTACATCTTTGGTAATATCTAGTATAGGATATTATGAGAACGTGACCCTCTAGTAGAAAATCCATATTCATATTCTTCATTGGATGTTTCTATATATCGATGTCTGTGTTGATACTTAGACTCTAATATTATTATTGATGAGTATTATAATTCATGTACATTTATTTGTTGATGAAAATTATGGTGACATATGTTCACAGGGAGGTAGAATATATTGGGTGTATTACGACAAATATTTCATTAATGAATAATGTGAGAAAGGATTTTCCCTTCACTTATTTAATGAAATTTGATATCTCAAGACCTTTAATGGAAATGATATAGCCTAAATAAATCCATGGCCATAGTGATCTATAGGAAAGTTCAATTTTTGGAAATTCAAATAAAGATACATAAAGCATATAGGTTGATGGAACCAACATGAAACATACTTAATTAATGACATCATGATGAAGAGATTATATTACACAGTAATAATTCGTATGAGGTATTATGTCATTGTGTCATTAACTTCATTATCTTTGGGTGTCTTAGCATATTTATATATGCTAACCTTGCGCTTTAGGCTGGTTCTCCAACTGAATGGGGATTTTTTCTAGCTATGTAATTAGTTGGGGGCCTCATATTTCTATTATTTAACCTCTCCTCTCTAGAACCCTTGGAAACTATGAGAGATTTTTCAAAGGCCTTTGAATCCCCTTCTATCAGATTCAACCCTATCTTCTAGAGATAGGTTTTTTGGGATACAAGGTGAGTTTTCCCCTTTCATAAACCTTTGTTTCTCTTCTAATCTCATCCACACTTTTATGGTATCATTGTCTCCATTTTTCTCTTAAGTTTCTAATGGGTTAACCTGATCTTGATCACTGTGATTCTTTTTCATGATCAACTTCATATTTTCTTTATTCCACATTATTTTTCATAAAAAAATAAGAAATTTATGTCTTGAGGTTAGGTATTTATTATATCTCTATTGATTTAAAGTTAAAGTGTGAGATTATCATGATTTGATCATTGTGTAACTATGTAATTAACCCAATGAAGATAATAAATTGAGAATTTAAAAGAATAACAAGGTTATGGTTTGGGTTTGTGGTCACTTATGGTTTCATAATTTTTAATGCCTCATGTTATCTTTAGATAGTGTTTTATCTTTATGATATGTCTATTATTGAGATTATCATGGTTAATATTATATAAATATGATAAAAAATATAAATATGGAATAATTGTGATGATGTGATTAAAGAATGAGGAATTTAAATTGATTGTTGTTCTTCCTTGTTTCTTATGGAATATGAAAGTAATGTTAACTTCATGTTTATGTTGATTCATAGTTTTTTATGGTTGAAAATTTATAGGTTTCTTATTTTTTGAAATAAATTGGTTCATGCAAGGTAGGAATTAAAATGGTTAATTAATAAAGATGGATGTGTTGGGGATGAGAGAGCTTGTTCTTGTTGTGGAATGCTTATATGACTTGGTTTTATAGAATTATCATTTTTCCTATTTATATAAAATACATTTGAAATTTATGTTTTCTCTAGAAATTTTAGAGCCTTGATGTGTTTATTTGATAACCATGTGTGGTTGGGATCCTCGATGATCAATGAGTCTAGGGACCAAGGCCATTTGATTGATGGTTGTTTTGGTATGGTTGGGAACCTTTGATGAGAAATGTTTTGGGATCCCAAAATTTAGTGATAGTTTATTCCAATAGTATTAAGTTATTTTTATGTTATGCTCAATGGTATGGGATACCAGAGTGTTTAGGATTATTTTAGAGTGGGGATTTCTTGTCGATGCACACTTGTTTCTTAATGCTTATTGGATGGCCCATTAGATGGATGTTATTTATTGGTTTCCCACTACTTAACATAGTAAAACTTTTTTCACCACACATTTAGTTCTGCTTTTATAGCTTAAGTAGATTCCTATACTACCTATATTATCTTATAAATGTTAAATGAATAAATAAATAACCTATGGTGTGGAGTGTTATTGATGGAATTGATGTTAAATGGTTAATATTAATTAATGGAAACCATGGGATGGTTTAATGGTGTAAGAAACCGGTTCTTATTTGATGAAAAATCATTTATTTTTCATCAATTATTATTTTAAATGTTTAAATGTGGCCTAATGTGAATTCCCTTAGAGGTTATGGAGGTTTCAGGGGTGTTCGAGGCTATTTCAGAGCCTGGAACCCATGATTTGGGGTGAAATGGCCTAGCACACGATTAGTTTAAACCACGTGGGGCAGGACGAAAAATTTAAAAAAACATGTGAGGACTGGGAATAGAGCAGGAATAGGCTGCACAGTTATTCCAAACTATGCGATTTGGGCCGCACGGCCATGCGGCTAGCTCTGCGGTTTTGATAGTGTGTTTTTGCACGGTTTTTTCATGGTTAGTCAAACCATGAGGGTAAACCATACATGTGTCCATGAACGATTGGCATGCGGTTTTCCAAACCATGAACCTAAACCATGATACCCCTTTAATTTTTTAAATTTTATACTTTTTAAATTAAATTAAAAATTATGTAATAAACCTAATTTAGATTTTTCTTCACTCGCACAACAAAGAAGCTTTTGAGAAGATCTCCTTTGAGCCTGATCTTGGAATCAAGGTGGTTTCTCTATCCGATCTCTATTTCAATGTTCTCTCATCTCATTGGATACATAATAGTAAGACTTAAATTCATTTTTATCTATTCTCCATTCTTATGGATATCAATTTCACTATTTGGGTGCAAAAAGATTTTCCCTATTGTTAGGTTTTTTGTCCGTTCTTCAATTTTCTCCTGATTGGAGCCAAATCAGGAGCTGATATGGGGTGAGATATCAACTACAGACAAACGGTAAGTGGTATCATGCATTTATCTTAAATTAAAAATATTTACATATATCATTGTGTCATGCTCCTAATTTTTGGGCATTGCTTCAAATGAAATTAAATTCCTAGAATCACTAGGCTTAGCCTATGAAATTAAATAGGCTTTTTTATGTATGTTATAGGTTGATAAACATGAAATTGAAACACCCCTTTAGGTGATGGTTGTTATATATAACTTTGATGGATTTTGTCCTTGGACACCCATAGGTGTCCCTTTCCCCCTTGTCATGAGATGTCACTTGTGAATTAGTGTCTAAATCAGTTAATGAATTGGATAATGTTTTTAATTGTTAAATTATATGGATTAAACGTAAGGGATGGATTACTTTACCCTTTTCCCTTGGCTTGGTAATAGCTTGTTAAGATTTAATTTCATTTAAAGTGAATTTACCATGTGAGTTAAAGTAGAAGTTATTCCATGCATTGCTTGATATAGTTTGAATTTCTCTTAATAATGGTGTTCCCATGTGAGTTAAATGATTTTATGCCATGTATTGGATTTTTTATGCATTCGATTCTTTATATGTTAAAATTACCATGTGAGTGTTTTAAAGACAAGTAGTATAAGCTTGGCCTTTTCTTATGACACCTTTTGAGGTGAGTTTGAAATGGAATGTTCTTGGTTTTGACCTTGAGATATTTAATTGAAATTGATAAAATGTTTATGTGCCATTTGTGATAATTGGATTAATACTATAATTCCATGAATGGAATGAATGGCTTGAACCTTGGTTATGCCATGAGTGATACATGGATCCAAGTGAAGGATGCCATAGACAGACTCATTGAGGCTTGACTTATATGATGAGTGATATATGGATTTATATGAGAATTCAATAGATGGACTCAATGTGAATTTTATCTTTTATGTCATGTGTGATACTCAGACTTCCTTAGTGGACTGTCAAGGATAGACTCGATTGGAAAGAACAATATACCACACCTAGAGTGATACATGGGTTTCTAAGAGGTTCCCCTTGGATGGGCTTGTAAGGTGTTGTTTGAAATTACACCTGGAGAGATACTTAAATTCCAACATAGTAATGTCAAAGAAGGTCTCAGGTTTTAAATTGTATAATGAATAAAATGACTCTTATATGATGCATCTTCCAAGCTAAAGAAAAATCTTGGGTTCCGTCTTGAATTTTACCTATTAGATGGTCTGCTTAGGCATCTTTTGTGCTATTGATTATACAGGGGATGCCAAGATTATGAAAGATCTCAAGACTTATATATTTAAATGAGAATGAATTGTTAATGGAACTTGATTAAATGGCACATAAATGACCATTTAATCAGATACTTATTACTTAAGTGAATTCGTTTAAATTAATTGATTGTAAATGTGAACCTAGACGTAAGAGATGTTTACTTTTGAGTACTCCTTGCTTATTGCACACTTCCTATTATATATATTCACTGACTAATTGGCACCTGACCTTGGGTGGTTGCCTACTAGGATTATATCTCACACCATATTTAGGCCACCTTTGTGGATCCAAACAAACTATATGATTGTAGGTGTTGATAATGGAAAGAAACGTACTATAGGTACATGATTTTCTACTTCGGAGTAGGAGAACATGGGACCAAGAAGAGGTTTATGATGCTACTAAGATACTTTTGGCCTTTTTTTACTTTTTTTATATATATTGTACATATGTATTATAAACCTATTTTTTCTGCTTTATTAGATATATATGACATGTATCATCATTTATTACATGTGATGACTTATAGAACTATTTATTTATCAGTTTTCTGCTATTTACTTATTTTATGGATATTATATTTCTTTCTCTACTTGTATGTTATATTTATTCCACTGTGCTATACTCTGGTGATGAGATCATAGTATCCTTACTAACACACCTAGGAAATCACTATTAGTTGGAACCCTTAGGTATTTGGGGAGATGTACTTGAGGCCATGTGACCCACCAGGATTGGGGAATCTTTTAGTGGAATCTGGGTCTGGGATGTTACAAAGTGGTATTAGAGGATTCTTTTCTGGTTTTATTTACTATTTTGTGATAATAAAAAGGGATAGGAGGGATTGGGAGTTTGGTAATGAGTTGTGCTCAGTCGTACCTAACCCAAGTACAAGAAAATTTCAAACGACCTTGAATGGAACTTCTTTTTTATAGATTTTGACTGTTACATATGATTTGATTCCACCGTTAGGTGATGCACTTGTATTCTAATATTATAATTGATATTATTTTGGGTTTTATTGTGTTTCAACCTGATGATATGAGGGTATTCCATATTATACATCATATAGGCACCTTCTAGATTTAAAAATTCATGAATTATGTCATTCCATTAGGATGCATTACTTGTTGCATTCTGTTTTGATAGGTTTTGTGATATACATATACCTACTATTGTGTTAGGTATTTTGAATGTGTTATGGTATGAATCCGGTGGATTCCATGCTTTAGACCTTGAGGAGTATGGGACCTCATGCATCAGAATCTGGTAGACCAATGGTTAAACCTTATAAAATGAATTGTGAACAATGTGAATTGAGTATGAATCAAATGAGGATGAACAAAAGAAATAAAGTGAAAATGAAATGTGAGGTGAATCTGGAATGAAATGGAAACCTAAAATGGCTTATAACAGAGAACTTGACCAGACCTGACCACAGTAGTGGATTAATGGTAGTGTCTCTTTCTTATACGTGATTTTTATAACACCCAGACCTGACTCTTGGAGTAGGCATAGTGGTGTGCTCTTATATAGGAAGTCTTGTGCCATTCCTATTTCTATTTTTGTGATTATGAGTTGATAAATTTGTTAAAAATATTGATCTGAGGCATGTGTTTGTCCCTTTTGATTCATTCCACCACAACGATCTCCAATGATATTCCAAGAGGGTGGTGATGACCACACTTTGGAGGTGGTGGGCCATGGGATAACAGTGGATACTCCAGTCATGCCAGTTGAGGCACTAGCAGTTATATTGGACGCAGGTGTGGAGGCACAGTTCTGTGAAGGCTTTATGAGGTTTATGTAGACTGTTCAGGTAGCACTGCAACCTACCCCAACTATGGAAGTGTTGACGCAGCAACATCCACCCACGTTTTCAGAGGATGGAGGACCACAGGCTACGGATTCAGGTCTTGAGGTCGTGCTATCTATCTTCAAGCACCTAGATACATCTCCTAAGAGGTGGGTGAATCTCTCTACATGTATTCTACATGATTCTTCCAAGAGATGGTGGGATGTTATAGTTAAGACTGATTATCATCAGGATATGGCCTAGAGGGATTTTCTTACGACCTTGTATGACTGCTTCCATCCCGATATGCTAAGGTTCTATAAGGCCTGGTAGTTCTTACACCTAGAGTAGGGTGTGCTCTTAGTTATGGATTACTCATCCCATTTTAAAGAGCTCTAACACTTTTCACAAATTTTTATGGGTGACGATCTATCTAAATCTAAGTTATTCGAGGATGGTCTTAGGTATAAAATCCGATTATAGGTGAATGTTTTTCAGCTGACTACCATTTCTAGAATAGTGAATCAGGAGCTTATCACAGAGCATAACCTAATAGAGGATAGAGGTGCGAGATAGGGTTTTTGTCATATAAATCTGGTACTGCATTGAACAATAGTAGGAAGTGTCATCTAGAGCTTCCATGCAGTGATATTAGTAGTTAGAACATATCTTCAAGTAGCCAGGTGAGGTGTCACCAGTGCAGTAGGATGGGACATACGAGGACGTAGTGTATGAGGGACCTAGTCAAGTATCAATCTTGTGGCAAGATGGTCCATATATAGTGTTTATATAGAAATTTTCTACCAATAACCAGTGAGAGAGGGTCTACGCCGACTCCACATTCAAGAGCAGGGTCAACAGCTTCTCATCATGCAAGGATCTTGAGTACACCTGGCTAATCAGGCCAAGGTGGTGGTTGTGTTTGTGGTAGTCATACCCCAGTTTTATAGCGACAACAAGGTGGATCAGCTCAGGGTATCTAGGTAGTGTCATAGGTCCAAAATATAGGCCAAGCATATGTAATGAAACAGACCCATGAGAAGTAGAATCCCATACCTTTTACTATCAAATGTACTATTCTAGTATCATCTACCATATATTCTGCACTTTTTGATATAGGGGCTTCTCATAGTTTTATATTTGTTCTTTTTTTGGAGAGCCTTGGGCTCTATGTCTATAAATATGAAGGTGTTATGATACTAGAAACTCTATTGGGGACCAGAATGGAAGGCGTGCATCTATACAGGGAGTTCCCCTTTAGGTTCGTGGATGTCACTTCAATTGGAATCACTTTTTCCTTGAGATGATAGGTTTTGATGTCATACTCGAGATGGACTGGATAATAGATCATTGAGATTTAATTGACTTTTATCATTGGAGGTTGACTTTAACATCACCATAAGGAACAATTCATACTCAAAAAGGTGAGTGGGATGTCCAGGTGATCCAAGCTAGACCCGAGCATCGTGGGAAAGGCAGGATGACAACCCAGATAGCAAGTTTATATCTGGATGATCAGGGAACTAGTCAGACTTATTTCTCTCTATTATTTGATAGTTACAAGGACTTTTTTTGGATGAATTTTTTGTATTACCTCTTGTGGGATAGGTTGATTTCTCTATTGAGCTAGTGCTAGGAGATACACTGGTATCCATTCTTCCTTACAGGATGTCTACGGTGGAGTTGAAAGAGATCAATAGGCAGCTATAGGATTTAGAGGAAAAGGGTTTCATCCAAACCACCACTTCTCCTTGGGGTTATCCGGTCCTTTTCATGAAAAAAGATAACAGAATCCTCGGGATATGCATGGATTATAAAAATTTGAACTAACTAATGATTAAGAACTGGTATCCTCTATTGTGGATAAATGATCTCTTCGAGCAGTTCTAGGGAGATCAGGTTTTTTGAAGATTTATTTGAGATCTGGTTATCATCAAGTGTGTGTTAGACCATTGGACATACCTCACACAGCCTTTTGTAGCATTTATGGTCTTTATGAGTATTTGGTTATACCTTTCGGTCTCATGAATGCACTATAATTTTTCATGGAACTGATGAACTGAGTGTTCCATACTTACCTTGATTCGTTTGTGGTGGTTTTCATGGATGATATCTTGGTGTATTATCAAAATTGACATGACCATGAGACACATATTGATATCATCTTGAATACACCAAGAGAGTATCAGTTATATGCCAAAATCACAAAGGTACACTTCTGGATGGATCAGATTCACTTCCTAGGTCACATCATCTCAAAGATGAGAGTATTAGTAGACCTAGAGAAGGTGAGAGTTACGGTTTCCTGGGAACAGCCCAGGAACGTCTTTTAGGTATGGAGTTTCTTAGGTCTAGATGGTTACTATAGGTGTTTTATAAAGGATTTATCATGCTTATAATTACCACTCGTGGGCTTGAATAAGAAGGGTTTGAAGTGTTTATTTATAGATTCCTATGAGATGGCCTTTCAAGAGTTGAAATGGAAGTTGAATTCAGCATCGATACTCATATTTCTGTAGCTAGAAAAGAGTTAAATTGTGCACTGTGATGCATCTGGTATTAATCTAAGATGAGTTACTATGCAAGGGGATAGAGTCATGGAGTAAAAGTATCGGTATTTGAGGGCACACTAGATTAATTACCAAATTCATGATCTCGAGCTAGCTACATTTGTCCATGCATTTCACTATTGGAGAAACTTTTTACTGGGAGAGCATTTTGTGGTGTACATAGACCATAAAATCCCCAAGTATATTTTTACACAACATGATCTAAATATGAGGCAGTGGAGATGGATGGAATACCTTCATTCATTTGATTTCGAACTAGCCTACACACCTGGTAAAAGAAATACAGTGGCCAATGCACTGAGCAGGAGGAATCAAACATAGGAAGATCAAAAAGTGAGAACTGAGTAGAATCTCGTGGATTTGTTCTTTGAGATGCACTTGAAGGTGCACGATAGTCAAGGGAAAAACTATCCATCATACTTATTAGTTAAATTTACCCTTTTAGACAGGGTGAAGATGAGGCGAGTATTAGATTTAGAGATCCTAGTTCTATCGGAGAGTGTGGCAGGTGGGGACCCTCCTCCTTGTTGGGCCATAAGCGAGGATGAGATTCTGTGAGTACATAGTCATGTATGGGTCTCTTCAGACATGAATGAAGAGATGATGTGTAATTTTCATGGTTTAGCTTGGGAAGTGATCCTTGTGGGTTTAGCTTGCGAAGTGCTCCCTGAAGTCACCAAAATGGTTTCATGACCATATTTGAAGGTAGAAATGGAAAAAGAAAACATGTCATTCTTTAAGGTGATAGATTAACACCTCACGAACAATGTTTTCTTTTATAAAATAAAAGGAAGAGGATAAGAGGGTTGGATGGTATAATATCTCATTAGTATCATAACATTCCAGTATATGTATGATACTAGAGTTACCATACCATGTGGAAGAATATAGGTGGGGAGAGAATAAGAAAAGAAGTTAAAATTGGAAGGAAATTAAAGGAAAAGAGGGAGAGAAATTACCTCTTGAATCCTCCTCTTGAGATCCTCCTTAAAGATGATAATCTTGGTATTTTGATGAGTCCAGAAGATCTTGGACGTGGGGGAGGGGCTAGGGAAGATGTTTGGTTAGAGTTTAGACAATGATTGAAGCTTGAGATGTATAAGTAAATGAGGGTGTGAAGGGTGGTATTTATAGTGGAGGGGTGAAGTGTTTTCTCAATATAATATTCATTAATTTATTATTTCTCCAAAAGACAAGGAATAATGAGTCTTCCATGACCAAAAATAGTAATTTTATCACGTGAAACCGAAACAATTGGGCTTATATCAGCAGAACATCATGCATGACTCTATAATTAGCTTATTTATCTTATTTTATAAATTATGGTATTTCACTATTTATCAGAATTTCAAGTATTTCAGAAAAATACCAAAAATTTACCCCAACCATTTTTCGACATGTAGAATCCAAAAATTAATTTTATTTTTCAAAAATAATTTTCTAAATATGATTAATTTAATATTTAATTAAAATCATAATTTACTTGAAAAATACAGTTTTTAAAATTAAAACTGATTTTATAATGCTTTCAAAAATTAGGTAAGGTCTTATACAATTATCTTAAATCTAAAAGACATATATTTGTTAATTTATGAACACATTTTACTAAAATATATTTCTTTTAAATTAATTAATTAATTATAATTAATTATTTATGACTTACAAAAATACCAATACTTTTACTATGGTCAAATTGTTACTTATATGATACCTAAATTTTATTTAATTATTCATGGGTAAGGTTACTATTATTTTGGACAATTTACTATTCATAAGGGTAGGTTACTATTCATAAGGGTAGGTTACTATTCACCAAAAATTAAGTTTTTCCTATCAGACTCCAAACATCTTACTGGTCACAATCGTGTATGTCAGATTTTCAAAATTCAAAACATATATGTGGAAAAATTATGTTTCAATATCACATAGTATTTAGTATCATAATATAGAATTGTGCTTCCTAATGGAATTATACTATAATGCATAATTATAATAGGGGAATTCCATTGATAAAACTTTGGTTCGTTACATTCTTCCCCCCTTATGAACACTTTACACAAACAGGTGAGGGTACTTCTCCTTCATCGCCTCTTCTGGTTCCCAAGTTGCTTCTTCAAACTTATGGTTCCTCCATAACACTTTGACAAGGTGGGTTGTCTTGTTGTGTAGAACCTTATCTCTTCGATCCAGAATCTCTACTGGCTGCTCCACATAGGAGAGACCATCTTCCAGCTGCACCACCTCTGAGTTCAGTACATGTGAGGGATTAGGTATGTACTTCCTCAGAAGTGATACATGAAACACATCATAAACTTGAGCCATATTAAGTGTAAGTGCAAGCCGATTGGCCACAGCTCGTATGCGGTCAAGGGTATCAAAGTGGCTAATGTACCTTGGGCTTAACTTCCCTTTCTTTCCAAACCACGTGACTCTCTTCCATTTTGATATTTAAAGGAAGTCTTTATCTTCATCTTCAAAATCCAAGTCCCTTCGACGGTTGTCAGTGTAGCCCTTTTTCCGACTCTGAGCATCTTTGATGTGTTTCTAGATGACTTGAACCTTCTCTATCATCTCTTTCACCAGATCAGGTCCAAGTAGCTTTATTTCTCCAACTTCATCCCAATAGGTTGGAGTTCTACATCGCTTTATATACAAAGCTTTATACGGAGCCATTTGAATACTCGAGTGGAAGCTATTGTTATATGAGAACTCAAACAATGGGAGATGTTGATCCCATCCACCTTTGAAATCTAGAGAGAAATCTCTTAGCATATCTTCAAGCGTCTGAATTGTCCTTTCAGATTGGACATTAGTTTGGGGGTGATAGGTTGTGCTGAAATTTAATTCAGTACTCAAAACATATTGAACAATCCTCCAGAATTTAGATGTGAACCTTGGATCACGATCAGAGACAATCGAGAGTGAAACGACATGCAGTTGAGTTCCTTATTAGAGCATCATCTACCTTGTTCTCTTTTCCAGGATGATAGTGAATAGAGAAATCGTAATATTTGATTATCTCTAACCATCTCCTTTGACGCATGTTGAGATCCTTTTGTGTGAATATATACTTTAGGCTCTTATGGTTGGTGTATATGTCACACTTCTCACTATAAAGGTAGTGTCTCCAGATTTTCAAGGAAAAAATCATGGATGCTAGCTCTAGATCATGTGTCGGGTAGTTCTACTCATGGATCTTCAACTGCTGTGAGGTTTAGTCTATCACATTATCATTTTGTATGAGTATGCAACCCAATCCTTTCTTTGAATCATCACTGTATATCACAAAACTTTCTCCACTTTTCAGTAGTGTGAGTATAGGTGTAGTGACCAGCCTTCTCTTTAGCTCATCGAAGCTTCCCTCACATTCTTCTATCCATACATACTTTACCCCTTTCCTTGTTAACTTAGTTAGCGGGCTTTACAATCGTGAGAAATTTCTCACAAAACGTCTGTATTACCTAGATAATACAAGAAAACTACGGATTTCTATGACACTAGAGGGCCTAGGCCATTCCTCAATCGCCTTTATTTTTTAAGGGTCTGCATAAATTCCCTCACTTGTGATCACATGTCTCAAGAACATGAATTGCTTCATCCAAAAGTCACACTTGATGAACTTGGCGTACAACTTATCCTTTCTCAATGTCACCAACACAAGTATTAGATGTTCTTCATGTTCCTCCTTTCTCTTAGAGTAGATGAGAATATCATCGATAAACACTACCCCAAATTTTTCGAGGTAATGTATAAAGACTCTATTCATCAAATCCATGAAGATTACAAGGTCATTTGTAAGTCTGACGGGAATCACCAGAAACTCATAGTGCCCATACCTTGTACGGAACATAGTCTTCTGAATATATCCCCTCTTCACCTTAAGTTAATGATATCCAAAATAAAGATCCACTTTTGAGAAGTATTGAGCTCCTCTTAACTGATCGAACAAGTCGTCAATCCTTGGAATATGATACTTGTTCTTTATGGTGATCTTGTTGAGTTCCCAATAATCGATACACAACCTCATTGTTCCATCCTTCTTCTTCACAAAGAGCACTGGCACACCCCAAGGTGATGCACTAGGGCGTATGAATCCTTTGTCCAGATGCTCTTGTAGCTGCTTCTTTAACTCCTTCAGTTCAATAGGATCCATACTATAGGGACACTTTGAGATAGGAGTAGCTCCGGGTATGATTTCTATTAAGAAATCTACCTCATGATCCGAGGGAATTCTAGGTAACTCTTTAGGAAATACATCATTGTATTCCCTCACTATGGATATTCCCACAAGTTTAGTACTATCCTTTGACTCAACCATTTGGGCGATGTATGATTCTTCATTGGGAATCAATACCCACACCATTGAAGGATTTTTCAAAGGAGATTCATGGTCTTATTTTCATTTGTAGAGGATCATGGGATGGTTTGGAATATGAAAAGATATTTCCTTTTCCCAAAATTTGATACATTATCTATATAACAAGAGCCAATCCATTCCCATTATAGTGTTGAATTCCACAAAGGGAAGTATTAAAAGATTCGCTGGAAGAATCTTCCCACAAACACCAATAGGAGAAGATTCAAACACTTGGGTTTCAATGATTGCACCACTTGGTGTTTTTATAGATATATCTACTTCAAGGTTTCAGGGCATCAATTCTATAGTTCTAGAAAACTTGAAAGATATAAAGGAATACGTAGAACCATAATCAAATAATACTTTTTCCATTCTTGAGTGAATAGGAAGTGTACATTGTACGACTTCATTATCTTGCTCCCCTTCCACAGTAGTGATGGAATAATCCTTCCCTTATTCTTTTGTCTTTGGTGGATGCTGACACTGATTACTCTTGAGAACTCAAGGTTTAGTGCACTGGCTTGCATAATGCCCTTTCTCCCTACAGTTGTAGCATTGAACCATGGGTGGTTCTCTCCTTTATTCCACTACAATCTCTTTCTTTTTCATGTCTTTTCGACACTATTGAGAATGGTGTCCTTATTTCCCACACTTGAAGCACTTCCCTGCCCCTTTTAGGTAGTTTCCATGATGCAACTTCCCACATTTTTTTCATGTGGTTCATTGGGTTCTCTTCCCACCTTTGTTATTAGATCCACTGGCTTGAAACTCCATTTTTCATTTCTTATCACCATAGACATGGGACCATTCTACAAACTTCATATCCACTTTGAGAGCACATCAAACAACTTCTTCATAACTCCAAAATTCTCAAATTTCAAGAGCCTTTCGAAGGTGTGGTTTTAATACACTAAAGAATCTATCAATTTTTCTATCATTGTTGATAAAAAAACTCAAATCATACCTTGAAAGCCTTGTGAAATTCTCTTTTAAGGTTGTGATAGATTCTTCTTCTTTTTTACTTGAGATCTATGAATTCTCTCTCTATCTTCGTATGAAGAGTTCGTGGGAAATACTTATTAAGAAACATGATCTTAAAGTATTCCCATTCCATCTCTTCAATTTCCTCCCTTGGCTTGGTGTCCCTAATCAAATCCCACCATTGATTGGCCTCTCTATCTAGACGATAAAAGGCTAGTGTCACCTTCTCTATCTCAGAATAGTGGATCACAAAATACATCATCTCCATAGAGTTGACCCACTATTCCGCAATTGTTGGATCGAAAGATCCACTAAACGTCGGTGGTCGTTACTTCATAAAACACCCGATAGCCAGTTGCTCCCTCTTTGGTGAAGGAGGAAATTCCCTATTATTCCAGTTATTATTCATAACCTGAGATAGTTGGGTAATAATCAACATGAATTTTTGAACTCCACCTCTCAAATCATGGGGGATGTTGTTTGGGCAATCGTTGCATTGGACCTTGCACGAGTTGTTGGCTTGGTTTCTCCTGGTTCCCACCATTTTATAAAATAGAAAAGGTTAGAACAAAACATAAGCCAACAAGTCATGAATAACTTATTCATTTCTACAATTTTCACTAAAATAATAACTTATGTGATCCCTATGTAAATCTTCTTGTGTGCATATTTGTACTTAGTCTCATACTAGAGGTTTTATCTAGGGTTTACTAATCCTAATTCCCAAATTAACTAAATCTTTCCTATGATACCAACTATAGAAACCCAGCCTTTTATTGCATTACTATTACATAATTTTAAATATAAAAAATATAATAGTATTACACATAGAGGATCCAAAGGTTTAGTGTCTTTGGAAAACCAGGACCATACATAATAATTACAACATCAAGCATAAACATTTATTTAATTCCTTCTTCTCTAGCTTATTATTGGCACTTGAACTCTCCTTAGTACATGTAGTAACTCGTGGATATACATAAAAAGGGGTGAGATAAAGGCCCAGTAATAGGATAGATAAGAAAAATATAACAATGGGTGATCATAACTATAACATAGGCAAATGATGATGAACATGAGAGGAAGCATTAATAAGAGACTTGAAATGTGGAAAATGCATAAAAATGAAACATCATGTATTAGTGTTTAAAAACCACACATAATTGTGGAAAAATATAGAAACGTGTTCAAAAATCATTTAATATTAACTAATGAGATTCATCACTTTACCTAATGCATTGGATTACTGTATAATTCTGGGTGCACCCGTCACATTCAAACCTTCATATTGCACTATATAATTCTGGGCGCACCCATCACATCATAACATTATCATTATCATGCTTTCCACATTGATCATATATAAAAAATGAACATAAAAACCCCATGGAAAGTAATGGGTTTCATCTCATAATAACACATTCATAAACTTTGGGTTCCCAAAAGAAAGTGGGAATAACATACTTGATACAATAATTATCAACCTTGAGTGATAAATAAAAGGTGTGTTTTCGAAAGAAGAGTTATTTTGGAAAAAAATTGTTTAACATAAACTCTAGTGGTAAAAATTTATATCCTATAAAAGGTAATATAATGATAAAAAAAATATTTTTAAAGAGTTACCGTACCAAAAATAGAGTGAAAGAGGGAGAACTCGAAGGAAGAAATTTGGGTTCAAGAATTTTCTCCTTACCTTGTATCTGAATGCTTTCTTCACTTTAATGTCCTATATAACCACATTATATTAATTAATTAACAATTAAAAAACCTTTTTTAAATTAATATGTTTCATTATGGTTTCATTAATTTATTTTATGGTCCTTTGGATGAGTTATAGAGTTTTGAAAACATTGTTCGGGAATGTTCGTTTTTATGGTTTTCTTGAGCGGTCCACATGTATTCATAAATGGAAGTTCGTGTAGAACATGGGTAAACATACATAACTTATATTTCATGTTATTAATGATATTAAAAAAGTTTAAATGATCTTATAATGAATTATATTATATACCATGTGGATGAATCATTAGATAAGAATTAAATGATGATTGTTTGGGTTAATTTGGGCGGTTTTTCGACCACAACGAACTTGTTTTGTTTAATCATTTAGTAGTATGTACATAAGTTACTTCCAAAACTTTAAATAGGAAATAATATATATAAAATATTATGTTTCAAACATAAAAATGGTTTCATGACCATATTTGAAGGTGGAAATGGAAAAAGAAAACATGTCATTCTTGAAGGTGATAGATTAACACCTCATGAACAACGTTTTCTTTTATAAAATAAAAGAAAGAGGAGAAAGTGGTTGGATGGTATAATATCTAATTAGTATAATAAAATTAAATTATATTTATGATAATGGAGTTACCATGTGGATGAATATACGTGGGGAGAGAATAAGAAAAAAACTTGAAATTGAAAGGAAATTAAAGGAAAAGAGGGAGAGAAATTACCTCTTGAATCCTCCTCTTGAGATCCTCCTTAATGAAGCTAGGATTAGTATTTTGATGATACCAGAAGATATTGGACGTGGGCGAGGGGTTAGGGAAGATTTTTGTATAGATTTTAGACAAGGATTGACGCTTGATAGGTATGAGGAAATGAGGGTGTGAAGGGTGGTATTTATAGTGGAGGGGAGAAGGGTTTTCTAAATATAATATACATTAATTTATTATTTCTCCAAAAGACAAGGAATAGTGAGTCTTACATGACCAAGAATAATAATTTTATCATGTGAACTCGAAACAATTGGTATTATAATAGCATAACATCATGCATGACTCTATAATTAGCTTATTTAGCTTATTTTGTAAAATATGGTATTTCACTATTTATCAAAATTTCAAGTATTTCAGAAAAATCCCAAAAATTTAACCCAACCATTTTTCAACATATAGAATAAAAAAATGAATTCCATTTTTTAAAAATAATTTTCTAAATATGATTAATTTAATATTTAATTAAAATCATAATTTACTTGAAAAATACAGTTTTTTAAAATTAAAACTGATTTTATAATGCTTTCAAAAATTACATAAGGTCTTATAAAATTATATTAAATATATAAGACATATATTTGTTCATTTATGAACAAATTTTAAGAAAATACTTTTTATTTTAAATTAATTAATTAATTGTAATTATTTATTTATGAATTACAAAAATACCAATACATTTACTATGGTAAAATTGTTACTTATAGGATGCCTAAATTTTATTTAATTATTCATGGGTAATGTTACTATTATTTTGGATTATTTAAAATTCATAAGTTTCATATTTCTATTCATAAGGGTAGGTTATTATTCATAAGGGTAGCTTACTATTCACCAAAATTTAAGTTTTTTCTATCGGACTCTAAATATCTTACTGATCACAATCATGTATGTCAGATTTTTGAAATTTAAAACATAGAAGTGGAAAAATCATGTTTAATGGTCACATAGTATTTAGTATCGTAATATTTCATGGTTCTTCCTAATGGGATTATACTATAAGGCATAATTATAAGAAGGTAATTCCATTGATAAAACTTTGGGTCGTTATAAGACCGCTATGCTTGGACAACATCTTATATAGGAAACCACATAATAGGTTTAGTTGATTATGAAGCCGAGGGATAATACGTAGTCTCACCAGAAATCATATTCCAATCACTGTAGATGACCTCTAGAGTTCACGGTTAGGGATTGTGTTCTCTTATGTGTTTCACCGAGGTTGGGACACAAGAGGATCAGGAGACAGGGTAAGCTTTCATCGAGATATGTCAGGCCATTTTATATTTTTGAGATAGTTGGGATAGTATACTATCAATTGTAATTACCTCATAGGTACCAGTACATGCATGACGTTTTCCACGTTTCTCAACTATGAAACTATTATTCAGACTCATCTCATTCCTTTCATCCAGAGAAGGTTGAGCTTCAGGAAGACGAGTCCTTTTAGGATCATCCTACATGTATTGTGAATTGTAGCATGAAGGTTCTCTACGGCCAGTCAATTCCTTTAGTATGGGTGTTATGGCATCACGACTGAGTATAGGACAAGACTTGGGAGTGGTAGGCCGATGTACAATCGTAGTGTCTAAAGTTATTCACAAATCATGCTTCACCACCCTTGAAAGGTAAATTGAGGATGAATTGCTTTAGGAGGGAGTTTTTAAGAAACTGGTTCTTCTTTATGATACAGGTCTTTTATTTTCCATAAATTATCAATTTAAATGTTTAAATGTGGCCTAATGTCAATTCCCTTTGAGGATATAAAGGTGTTGAGGGTGTCTGAGGGTGGTTTGGAGCCCGAAACACAAGCTTTGTGGTGAAAATGGCTTGGCACGTGGTTAGTTTAAACCGTGAAGGGTAGGTCACATGGTTTAACAAACTATGCAAGGCATGAGAAGAGTGTGCGAATAGGTTTCACTATTAGACCAAACATTTCGATTTGGGCCACACGACCATGCGGCCAGCTCTGTAGTTTTTCCAATGCATTTTTTCACAATTTCTGCAAGGTTAGTCAAATGGTACAGGTGACCCTACCCTACAGGTGCCCGTGTATGGTTGGCACATGGTTTTCCAAACTGTGTGCCTAAACCGTGAGGCCCCTTTAATTTTGGAAATTTTATAATTTTTAAATTAAATTAAAAAATATTTTATAAAATGAATTTAGGTTTTTCTTCACCCACGCATAAAAGAATCTTTTGAGAAGATCTCCTTTGATCTTAATCATAGAATCAAGGTGGTTCCTCCATTCTATATCCATTTCAAAGGTCATTCATCTCATTGGATCAAAAATGATAAGACCTCGATTCCTTTTTATCCCTTCTCCATTCTTCTAAATATCGGTTGCACTATTTGGGTGAAAGTTGATTTTCCCTATTGTTAGGTTATTCATCCATTCTTAGATTTTCTCTAGATTAGAACCAAATTAATAACTGATACTGGATAAGCTATCAACTACGGACCAATGGTAGGTGGTCTCATGCCTTTCGCTTAAAGTTGAGCTGTTTATATATGTTTTTGTGTCGTGAACCTAGTTTTTGAGCGTTGCTTCAAATGAAATTAAATTCTTAGAATCTATAGGCTTGGATTATTCAATTAAATAGTATTTTTTATTTATATTATACGTTTTTAACCTTGAACTTGAAACACCCCTTTGGGTGTTTGTTGTTAAATGGACCTTTGATGGATTTTAGCCTTAGACACCCTTTGGTGTGCCTTTTTCCCCTTGTTATGGGATGTAACTTTGTGAATTGGTGTCTAAATCAATTTATGAATTGGATAATGTTTTTACTTGTAAAATGAGATGGATTAAAGATAAGGTATGGATGAATTTACCCTTAGACATTGTCTTGGTAATAGATTGTTAATATTGACTTGCTAGAAAAGTGAATTTTCCATGTGATTAAAAGTAGAATCCATGCCATGTATTGCTTGATATAGCTTTAATTTTTCTTAATAATGGTTTTACCATGTGATTTAAATGATTTTTATGACATATATTGGTTTTTATGCATTTGATTCAATATATGTTAAAATTAACATTTGAGTGTTTGAAAGGAAATCATTATAAGCTTTACCTTTTCTTATGGCACCTTTTAAGGTGAGTTTGAAATGGAATGTTCTTGGTTTTGACCTTGACATAGTTAATTGAAATTGATAAAATGGTTATGTGCCTTGGGTGATATGTGGATTCATATTATAATTCCATATATGGACTCAATGGTTTGAACCTTGCTTATTCCATGAGTGATACATGGATCCAAGTGAAGGATGCCATGGACGGACTCATTAAGGCTCAACTTATATGTCGAGTGATACATGGATTCATATGAGAATTTCATGGATATACTTGATGGGAATTTGATCTTTTATGACATGGGTGATACTTGGGCTCCCTTAGTGGACCGTTGAGGATGGACTCGATTGGCAGGAATGATATACCACACCTAGAACAATACCAGGGTTCCTGAGAGGTTTTACTTGGATGGGATTGTAAGGTGTTGGTTAGAATCACACCTAGATAAATACTTGAATTCCAACTTAGTAATGTCTACGATTAGTTTAGGTTATAAATTGTATAATTAATGAAATGACTCTTATATGATTATTCTGCCAATCCAAAGCACAAGATTGGATTCAGACTTGACTTATACCTTTTAGATGGCCTGATTAGGAATATATTATGCTATTGATTATACAAGGGATGCCGGACTTACACTGGATCTTGAGACTTATAAATTTAAATGAGAATGAACTATTAAGGGAACTTGATTAAATGAAATAGTCCTGACTGTTAAATCAGATACTTATTGCTTAAGTGAATTTGATTAAATGAATTGATTATAAATGTGAACTAAGACTTAAGGGATGTTTACTTTTGAGTAATTACTTTCTTATAACTTTTCATATTGCACACTACCTATTATATATATTCACTAACTGATTGGAACCTAACCTTGGGTGGTTTCCTACTGGATTATATATCACACCCTATTTGGGCCACCTTTGGGGACCCAAAAAAACTATATGATTGCATGTGTTGATAAGGGAAAGAACCCTACTACAGTTTCCTGATTTTCTACTTAGGAGAAAGAGAGTATGGGACCAAGCTAAGGCTTACGATGCTACTAGTATACTTATGTATTTTTATACTTTTTGTTATTTATATTATACATATGACTTGTAAACATGTTTTGGCTACTTTATTAGATAAATATGACATGTATCTTTATTTTTTACATGTGATGACTTCTAGTATTGTTTATTTATTAGTCTTCTGTTGTTTACCTATTGTCTGGATATTATATTTCTTCTTCTACTTTTACGTTATATTTATTCTATTGTGATACACTATGGTGATGAGCGCATAGTCTCCCCATGTACACACTTAGGCCCTCGCTGCTACTTAGTAGCCTCTAGAATTTGGGAAGATGTGCTTGAGTCCATGTGACCTACCTTTAAATGGAATCCAGGTCTGGGATGTTACAAATGGGGTGCTTCATGTAGCCTTAGCTTAAATTTGGAGCTTTTTATACAGTTAATGATACTGAAATACTTAATAATATAAGAAAATTAATTAATAATTTCATTGAAACATGTATTAATAATTTTAAAGAGTTTGTCTTGGAAAATGTCAATGTGAATTAATTAATGGTAAATTAATTAATTAATAATTAATCTAATGCTTTTGCGATTGTTCTATATCTAGTTCTTTGTAGTGGAAGATAGGGGTCATGTGTGATTCTAGCGACAAATGATTATAAAGTTAGGTAATTTTTTTAGTGTGTTTTGTGTGTGATATTATTTTTTATACTTTCTAATTTCATATGATACCCCACCCACGTCGGTAGGGAAAATAGCACCCAAATGTTTTAGGGGGTGTTTTCTCCGACATCATGGATGGAAAGTAAATAGATATATGACTTCTAATTCTCCCATGCTCACCCTTTGGACATAGATATGAGTAGGCATATCCCATGATATAATGGCTTACATTATAGGGTTAATTCCTACTTGGGTTGTGATGGATCTTGGTTTTACTATACATTTATATGCAGGATATAATGGATTGAGGTGTTGCGTGTGCATGTATCTAATCATGGTGGATCAATATTCTCATGAGTGTACATGCATAGGTTGTGATGGATTTAGGTATAATTTATTTACACAAGCTCTAGTGTATTCAAGACATACACTTGGTTATTCATGGGATGATGTTGATAATGATATGGATATGTAGACTAATGCCAACACAAGATGTTGGGCCCTAAACATGACTGAGTTTTGTAGGTTCGAGGCCTGACTCACATCAAGGATGATTTAATTATAGAAGGAATGATAATAAGATGTGTGGAATTGGGGCATGAGAGGAACAAACTAATGGGGAAGTGGAAGTGGGGTATCTTCTTTATATATGTACTCTTAATATAGATTGGTTTACTTATATGTGTTACTTATTGAGAGATCCATAGTGAGGATGGGGAAATATAGTTGTACCAATTTAGGTGATGAGTTAGTTTAATTTATTTATTCACTTGGATTTAGTATGATTTTTTTCACATTTTTTCACAAGAGGTTTCATGGAGGATCAAACTGAGTATACATGTTACCCTAAGTATATAAAAACTATTTTTCAAGATAGCAGGAGTAGGTTGATGATCTAGTTGGATGTTACTAATTCTGAGGAGTTGTTGAGTAGCAATCATGACTTTCTAGAGTTCATGGCCACTACCTATATTTACTTTTGGTACTTTTAGTTTTTTTATTTATTTCAGTTTATGTATGAAATTACATATATTTGGGTTTCTTTTGGTTTATTCATGGCGTTGGTTGATGGTTTATCCTTATTATCTCCTAATCCTTAAATCTATATAAGGATAATTCCTCCCATATGTTATTTATATACCCTCGGTGCTAGTCACCAACCAGTGGCCTATTGAAGGAGGTATTTGAGGTTATTATCTCCATTTCTTCATTATCAGATTAGGAGGCGTACCTTTAGAGGGAGGGGATCATGACAGAGTGGTATCTAAAGAGATGGTTGATTGATAGGATAAATTTTGGAGTTAGGAACTGTTGAGGATTTATGGGTTATTAGGGAAACAATATTAGTTATGCTTGGTATGTACTATAAATAGGTGAGATCATATAAGACACATGATTTTATGGTCACCTATGATCTAACACAAGGACCTTCAGGTTTACTGAATGTGCTAAGTGGAGTGATGTTTCTTGAAGGGTAGATACCAAGGAGAGGATCATGCATCATGGTATTTTATGACTATGTTTTAATTAAAGTAGATAATGGAAAATTGGTTAAAATAAATTAACATATTAAATTAATTAACCAAAAAATGTCTTTTTGTTTCAGTTTTAGAAGTTTCTAATGTTTTTTCTTTAACAGATATGGCACCAAGTTGATATCCTCATCAGGTTTGCATAGAATAAGTTCTGTGGGATGTTCCAATGGATCACCATAGAGTGAAGGTTGTGATAATGAAACTTGGTGGAGGACACTCTGATAGTTTTCGTGCTAGGTTCTATATAAATATGAGGTATCAATTTCAAATCAGGAGACATATGATTGGATAGAGGTGGTTGAGATAGCCTTTAGTTCAATTTATTCTTTACAATAGCACTAGGTATCTTTAGTTATAATGATGACGCATGATTCATCTCAATAGTGGTTTCTTTTGTTCCTCAGGGATCGTAAGAAGTAAACTGTTATGTGAAAACATTTCATGATCAGTTTCAGGATTAGTTTTTATCTTTGAGCACTAAGGTGACTTGTTAGTAGGATATCCTTACCCTTTGGGGAGAGATCCATTGTTCAAGAGTTCAGTATCCACTACAAGAAACTCTTATATTATGATTTAGAAATTCTTCCTAATGATAAGTATAAGGAGAGATATTTCATGGAGTCTTTAAACCCAAAGATCCAGTGACAAGTAACTCCATTTATATTGAATTCATATCTCATGTTATTAGTGAAGGAAAATTTTATATCGAGGACTTTGTCTAGGATCGAGTCATCATGATATGGGAGTAATATATAATTTTCATAGAGTAGATTTTTGACTGGGGGTTCTTAGTTTCTTAATCAAAAGAAGTTTCAATCAGTAGGGGTTAGGTTTTATCCCTCTTCAACCTGATTCACCAAAGATATAAGTTCTTAGGATCTTTTTAGTGGGTCATAAATGGTTTTCATCAAAAGTGATAGTTTTTTACCTTTATCAATAGTCATTGTGTGGTTGGTTGGCTATTTTAGGAAAAACCTTTATATTAGTTTCATCTGAGGTAGTAGCAACAACAGGGCGTTCTATATTTTGAGTGGTAGAGAAGGGATGAGATAGGTATAGGACAAACTTGTGATATCCCTCATCCCACAAGGATTGTGTGTATAGTTTATCCATGGAGGTGGTCTTCATCAAGTTTATAGAGTTCATGGAGAAATTTGTGGATGGACTCATGCATTAGTGCTACCAATGTTGGGAAATCCCAACATTTTATGAGGTACTATATACCTATTTTCTACTTGGTTTTATCCTTGTTTGATTATGGAGAAACAAACTACTTTTTTACCCACTTTAAACCATTATTTGGGACTTGAGGTGGAGAGGATTCTTATTCCCTTGGCATTGACTACACCATTTGGAGGTCAAACTAGCCTATTTGATGTGTGTAGAGACTTTGAAATAGTAACAGGGAAACACTAATTTTGGGTATATTTTATATTTTTATTGATATAGCTATAAAGAATTATAATCATCATGGATTAGTTTTATTCAGTTCATGATATCATGGATTGATTCAGTAGGCGTATCATTTTCTATGAAGATTATGGAGACCATGTGGTGTTTGTTGGTGATTGAGACCCTTAAATGGGTCATAAGAATATTGATTTTTTCTTCCTTATTGGTTGGGATGATTATTAGTTTTATATAAAATCGATAAGTGGTGTTTTATAGGGTTATTGAATATTACCCTATGTTTTCTATAAATAGGTTGTGATGCTACCCTCTCAACGAGAGATCAAGTTTGGAATAGAGATGTAACTAGATGTTTCTCTCATATCAATGTCCATATATCAGATAGACACTTATGAGTTGTGGGAGGCTTAAATTTAGGTTAATGATCTCTTGCATAGAGTATTTATTCAACCTAGTGTATTTCCTTGGGATGATCCAGTTCTGTTTGTAAAGAAGTAATATGGTAGTATGTGGTTGTGCATAAATTACCACCATTTTAATCAAATGATGATGAAGAACTATTACCCTCCCCCATGTATTATTGATTTATTCAATCATATTAAGGGATAAAGCTGGTTCTTGAAGATCGATTTATGGTATGGGTATCCTAAAATGAAGGTAAATGATGAGGATATCCCAAAGACTACTTTTGTATGTTCTTATAGGCATTATGAGTTTGTTTCGATGTCATTTTGTGTACCAAATTCTCTATCCATATGCATGTGGTTGATGAATGTAGTGATCCATGAGTTTCTAGAATAGTATATAGTGGTATTTATCAATGACATCATTATGTTTTTATCATCTTAGGAGGAGAACACAAAGTATATATAGGCCATGTTGGTAGTTCTATGGTTTTATTAGTTATTTGGGAGGTTGTAATAGTGTGAGTTCTGGTCCCATGAGTTATATTTCATGGGGAATGTTATGTACCATTTTAGAGTAGTTATGGATCCTTTTAAGGTTTAATCAAAGGTGTCCTAGATATACCCTAATAATGTTAAAAAGGTGAGATGTTTCCTTATCCTAGCTGGAGATTTCTAAATATTCATTCCCAAATTATCCTGGATTGTGACTCTTTTGATAGATTTGACTAAAATAAATTAGGAATTCATGTGGATTGAACAGTTCCCATATTATTTTGAGTAATTAAAGGAGATGTTATTTAGTGCTCTGGTTTTTCATCCACTGGAGGAGGGCATTGCGTTTGAGGTTTACTATGATGCTTTTCATCTTAGTTTGGGTTGTGTTTTGATGCAGTAGAGAGTGGTTACCACTTATGGGTCTTAGCAGTTATGGCCTCATGAATTTAATTATACCACTCATCATCTTGATCTTGATATGATAGTATTTTCTATGAAGTTGTGGAGATGCTACTTTATTAGTGAATTTTTCATTGTCTTCACATATCACAAGAGTTTTATGTATGTCTTATCTCAGTTTGAATTGAATTCGTGGTAGTGATGGTGGATGGAGTTCTTATATGACTATAAGTTTGAGATTTCCTTTACAACTATTAAATGGAATGTTATAGAATATTAATTTTTTAAAAACTCATGAGGTGGAGTTGTGAATGATTCTAGAGACTCTTAGAGAGTGATGGAAGAGTTTTCTATGATACACCTTGATATAGGATCATTTGATGGCATAGGTTTTCTTTACTAGATGATAGTGTAGTCATCCATGGTGCAACAAGTAGGGTATCCTTATCTAGAATATTATGAGGTATTTTTTTAACATGATCGAGTATTTTTTGGTGATGCTTATGACGATTGGTCTAAGGATGGACAACATTGGGTGATGTTTCAAGGGACAGTTTTAATTCCTTTGATGATGTGTTAGGAGTTTCTATACGAGTTACATAGTTCTATTAGAGGTAAATCCTAGTGTTTTAAAGATGTATCATTCTTTTATAAATCATTTTTGGTGGTCTGGTCTAAAGTGCTCGAATCCAAAGTTTTTCTCTTAGTGATTAGTCTTCCAAAAGGTGAATGTTGAGCATTGTGTTTCTAGCGGTTTACTTCAACCACTTGATGTTCCCCTGTAGAAGTGGGAGTATATTTTGATGGACTTCATCACTAGTTTTCCTAGAGATTAGGGAGTTTATGATGTTATATGGGTGATAATGGACCTCTTGACGAAGTCATCTCACTTTTTAGTGATTATGGAGTCAAGCTTAGTGGAGGTTTTATCGAGGCGGTATCCAGAGGAGATAATGAGTCATCATGGGGTTCTGAAGAAAATCATCTCTAGTCTGATCCCCATTTTACCTCTAGTGTGTGGAGAGGCATACAACATGATTTTGGCTCTTATTTATTCTTTAAAACCACTTTTCATCCCTATATAGATGTTCTGACATAGCAGACTGTCCAAAATCTAGAGAACAAATTGCATACATGTACTTTGTAATTCAGAGGTACATTAATACGACACCTACCCTTGGTGGAGTTTTCTTATAATAATAGTTATAACTACACTATTGATATGGAACCTTTGTAAGCATTGTATTGTTGACCTTTCTGATATTCATTGTGTGGGACTAAGGTCAGAATGTAAGTTGTTATTGGACTTAAATTGATGTAAAGTGTGATAGATATGGTATAAGTGATCCATGAGTGAATTAATGTGGTGTAGAATCATCAAAAGTCATATATTGATCATAGGAGGAGGCCTCTTGAGTTTGATGTTAGAGATAATGTGTTTTAAAGGTTCTTCCTCATCATGGGTAGTGAAGTTTAGGTCGTGAGAGTAAGATTTATCTCAATTTTGTTATACCTTTCAAGGTTTTTGATTAAGTTGGACACGTGGATTATCTATTAGCACTACCCCTACAGATGATCTGGATTAATTCCATCTTCCACATATCAAATTATCACTGATATATTCATGATGATATCACATCATCGATTGGCGTGAAATGGGTGTTGATGATGGTGTGACCTTCAAGGAGTGACCTATCATGATTCATGACCATTAGAAAAAGGTGTTTTGTGGGTGTTTTTATAATGACACATACTTTTCATACATATATATTACATCTTAATAGATTAATATTCATCACATAAAATAATGATCTGTGAAAAAATCATATACGTTTACTGCCTTTGGAAACTTCTTACAAAAACAAGTGGTTTATAGGTGAACTACATCATTTCCAATTAATTTATGCATAACTAGCACCCATATTAGACATATCATACATAATACATTTCTTCATAACCTATGGAAAAGAAATATAATAAATGGTGATCTTATATGCTCAATAAGGATTAACAAGGGATATATCAACATAACTTGAGCATAAGGTTATGAGAAAAAGAGAATAAAATTATAAAGTCATGACCTACATATCATAGATCATAAATATGAGTCATGTAATAAACCTTGATAGTTCCTAATACATGAATAATAACGGAATCAAATAACATGATCCATGAGATCATAACATTGGTATAAGACATAGATTCCTGGTATACATATAAGCATGGAAAATCATGTCCTTAGTAGTCAAGGATCATTGTAAAAACTGTCATATTAGAATGGGTTCACTCCCCAAACCATCTTAGTAGTCAAGGTTCACTACCAAAACTATCATAGTGTACAAAGTCCCTTACTAAACTGGGTTCACTTCCCATTCCATTAATATTTATCTCATGAGATATCAATCATTACCCAATGAATTGGATGGAGATATAGTTCCCACCCATCACATAATAAAAATAATAAAAATTTGTGCTAAAAGATCTTAAAAAAGTCATCATATCTTAAATTATAGAAAGGAAGTGGGTTTTATAAACATTGTATCATTTCTTCATAGCATAACCCATGAAAAGGAAACATGTTTCATAAATAAAACCCATGTAAAATAAATTAGTTCCATAAACATCTTATCATCATAATCATAAACTAGGAAGATAAAGGATAAGGATGGAACCATTGGATCATATTCCTAGAAAATCATAAATAACATCAAATTATGTCATCTTTTATGGAAAATAATTTTGAAAGATCGCATCAAACATTTATTTAGGTAAATAATATTTTCACATTGAAAATCACTTTTCTTAAACTAAAAGTTCACAAAAAAATTGAAAAAACGTTTATTTTAAATTAATATTTTAAAATTATAAATTAATCTTTAAAATATTTAATGTTCGTGATGGATGAAAATACTACTCATGTTGTGCATGTTAAAATAAAGATTCCTTTCACATTTAAGGTAAAAATTCAAAAAGTGACTTATTCAGAAAACGATAAGAAGATTCCTTTTAAACTATTTTTTAAAAATTCAAACATGGTAAAAATTTATTTAATCAATCATTGGAGATAATTAAAAAAAATTGAAATATTTTAATAAAACATAGACGTAGAAGAAAACAGATTTTCAACTGAATAGATAAATAAAGCCAGTTTTCCTTAAGAACATTATTTTGGACTCTTAAGAACATAAAGAGGTTTAAATGAAAAAAAACATTTATTTTAAAGAAATAACCATAGGATAATAAAATTAATTAATTTCTTTAAATTTATATCATAATATCTCATCATTGGAAGCATAATCATAACCAATCCTAATAAACAAAGTGATCGTAACATAAAGCTATTACCACTTTGGTATATTTTGAATTGTAATCCCTCTAAAAGAAATAAAATTAGATATATAATTATATCCCATAATTTTCATGATTATAATCATAAAATATATTCATGGTTAGTATATACCTCACACAAAGAAACAAGTGGTTTATAAGGCATGCGTCCAATAGAAATAAAAGTGAGACGAAAATATCTTACTTTAAGTCTCGAATTCCTTTTTACACATCAGAAAATCCTATATAATAAATATATTTTTATCATACATATATTATGTAACCATAATTATATATATAATACCATATATGATTTAGTTATGACCTTTTATTACCTATTTATTAATAATTCCTGGTTAAAATCACGTTTCGGGTAATAATTATTTTATTTTTCATGTATGTTTTGGTTTGGTATTTCCAGTCCTTTTACTTTGATCATGGTTCCATAATATCCAAAATTTTAACCATTATATAAATATCATATATATTAATTATATATATATTTATATTAATCCATTAAATTTATATATAGAAAATGAATTACATTGTTCATGAAGACGATATGTTTTACGTACACATTAATGTTTTTTCCATTTTATCAATGAGATGAAATTAAGGAAGGTAAATAATATATCACCCTTATATAGTAATTATTATTTCACATATATCACATATTTTCATTAAATTTATCCTTATTACCATCCATGTAAATCACAAGTGAAAAATGAATCACATCACTTCGTGAGGCGGTAGTCTACCATACGCACGAGCAATGTTATCATATTCCCAAGGAATGGAAATTAAGATGGTATTTTTAATATAATAATTAAAAAAAGTATAATTATTTAACAAATATAATATAAATATGTTAAATCCATCATTATATCCATCTGTAAGGGGTGGTGATGGAAAATAAAATATATCAGTTAGTGAGGAGGTAGTCCGTCGTACACACGATCGACAGTTTCGTTTCCCATTTGATGGAAGAGGATATGGATATAAGTTGCGAAATTAAAATAATATAAACTAATTATATGATAGATATTTTTTTTATCATATCATCATTTTTTAATAATATATGAGTGATGCGGAATATTAAATAAAACAAAATCCCAAGTATAAGTATTTTACCTCTTCTTCCAAAAACCTCTTTAGGTTTATACCTAAATACTTATTAGGAGGGTATCATAATAAAAATAAGATCTATAGGATGTGTTTATGTAATCAAGTAAGTGATTTGGTTATGGATTTTCTGAACCAAATGGTTTTAGAAGTGTGAAGAGGATAGGAAAGTGGGTTCCCTTTTATAAGTGGGGGAGAGGGCACACTTGGAATTTTTTAAAAGAAAAAGGTGTACCCACATTTTAAACATGAAACAAGGATCCAACATGCATCATTATAAAACCTTATATGTTATAATGTATAAATATATCCACAAAAATGTATTTGGACAAGTTTTTAGGTCATTTTACCCCTTATCTTTTTATTTAAACCCCCTAGTAAACCTATTTTATCCTTAATAGTGGTAATTTATTTTTACTATTTTTACTATTCATTTTGACAAAAAATTAATATAAAAATAAAATAAAATATTAATTATTTATATTAAAAAAAATTAACCCATTTTTTAAAATTCCATTCAAATAAATAAAAATTTTTAATTTAAAGTTAAACCCGTAGATGTGATGAAACAACGATTTTCTAAAGAGAAATTTTTCATAAGAATATAAATTTTTAATATAAAACTTCAACATGAATTTGATTCCAATAACCTAAATTGTTTTAATAATAACATAATTAAACTAATTTTACTTTTAAAACATTTTTAAACAATATGTAACTTTTTAAATGATTTAAAAATATAATGCAGTTTTAATAATAATTAGTATTTTCACTGTTCACTAAAAAATAAATTTTTTTATAAAATTATCAAAAATTAAACCTAATTTAATTTTGAAATGTTTATTCCAAAAATGAATTTAATTTTTTAAAATATATTTTCTAAAATTTTCAAAAATTTAATTTATTATTTTTTCACATAAATCAATACAAATAATTTTTTTAAGAAAAAGGTATTTTTGAAGCATATAAAGACTTTACTAAAAATTAATACTTATTTATAAATATATTTTATTTATATAAAACCTTTATAATTAATTTTAAAAATATATACTCCTATTAATACCACAAAATTTAACATCTATGTTATAAAGGTAAAGTTTAAATAATAATGTTAATAGTATATCATGGTTTTTCAAAACTCTTTGTTGTGTAAAATGCAAGTTATCAAAGAAATTAAAAAAAAATTTAAAAAAAATATTTTATAAAATCATGGGTTCTTTCGTTCTAACCTACTTAAAATTAATTTCAACCTTTAAATTACGTCACTTTGGTACCAAAAACTGAGGATACTTATGCCTCATTGCATCCTCAGGTTTCCACATAGCTTCCTCAAGCTGGTGTTTTTTTTTCACCAAACTTTAACCAGATGAGTGGTCTTATTATGTAGAACTTTATCTATATGATCCAGAATCTCCATCAGTTGTTCCTCATAATAAATATAATTCTCTAGCGATACTACCTTTATTTAAATACATTTTATGGATCATTTATTTACTTCTTTAGGAGTGAAATATTGAACACATCATGAACCTGAGAGAGGTTCAATGGAAGCATCAAGCGATAAGCTATAGTCCCAATACGATCAAGAATTACAAAGGGAACGATATACCTATGGATTATTTTTCCATTATTTCCCAATATCATAACCCTCTTACATGGATAAATTCATTGAAACACCTTCTTACCAACTTAAAATTCTAGATCGCATCAATGATTATCAGTATAACTTTTCTATCAAATTTGTTCTGGCCTTATGTGTTACTAAATGGATCTTACTATCTCTTATAGTTATTCTACTAATTATGGTTCCAATAGGTTTATTTATACAAATTTATCCCAATACATTGGATTTATACACTTCTTTTTATAGATATCTTTATAAGGATCCATCTGAATGCTTGAGTGAATGTTATTGTTATAAGGAAACTCAAATCGAGGAAGGTATTGATCCTAACCACTTTTAAAATCCATAGAAAAAGATATCAGTAAGTCCTTTAGGGTTTAAATAGTTCTATTATATTAACCATCTATTTGAGGACGAGACACAGTGCTGAAACTCAACTTTGTATCAAGTGATTGTTGAAGAATTCACCAAAACTTCAAGGCAAACCTTAGATCTCGGTCATATATAATTGAATGTGGTACTCCATGAAATCTTACCACTTTCTTAATGTACATTCTAGAAAGATGATCCAAATATAAATATTCTCTAATAACAATAAAGTTTTCTCACTTTTTAAGGCAATCAACAATAACCCATATAGAATTATTCACTTTAGATTTTTTGGGGAGTCCAATGAAAAAATCCATGGTGATCTTTTCCCATTTCTATTATGGTATGGGTAATGGTTGTAACATCCCCTTATACTTCTATATCTCAAACTTAACATACTCACATACTAATAAATGAGATAAAAATTCTACAATATCTCTCTTTATTCCATACAATTATAAATAATCTTTCAAATATCTATACATATTTGTACTTCCATGATGAATAGAGTATGAAGAACTATGATCTTCCTCTAAAAAAATACCCATATAGCATTTTTCCCTTTAGATGTTTTGTGGATTCCAACAACTAAATATGTGGTGATTTTTTCCTATTTACATTCTGGTATGGGTAATGGTGGTAACATCCCCTTAGACTCTTTTCTCTCAACCTTAACTAACTGACATACCAAGCACTGGGATACTAACTTTGAAATATCTATCTTCATGACATCCCACCATAATTACTCTTTCAGATATATATAAATTTTTGCACTTCCATGATGAATAGAGAATGTAGAACTATAAGCTTCCTCTAATATATCTTTCATCAAATCTAGTATATATGGAACACATACACGGTTCATGGACCTTATCATTATATCATGATCAAGGTTAAACTCCAGAATATTTCTTACATTTGTTTTCCACCCCATGTCTCCCCTCTTCACCTCATTTATCCTCGCGTGTATAAATGTTTGAACAATTATTTAAGAAAGATAATATTTCTCCCCTTAATTTAAAATTTCACGATTATTCCTTTAAAAATCCATAAATATTCGATCTTTTTTTATCCTCATCATAGATAAGCTAGTTTGATCCATTCAACTCAAAGCATTGGCCACATTTTTTTATTTCCTAGGGTGGTAATGTATTGAGTAGTCATAATCTTTAATCAACTCTAACCATATTCTCTGGTTCATATTCAACTCTTTTATTTGAATATATAATTTAAACTTTTTTGATTGGTATATATATCAAAATTTTATCCATAAATATAATACATCTATATCTTTAATATAAAAATTACCGAAGCTAACTCCAAATCATGATTTAGGTAATTTTTCTCATGAACCTTCAATTTTCATGTGGTATAAGATATAACCATTTCATTCAGCATGAGAAAACATCATATTCCCTTATTTGATGCATCATTATAAATTAAAAACCCTTATACACTACAGGGTAATGTAAGCACAGGTGCACTGACTAACCTTCTCTTCAATTCTTTGAAATTTTCCTCACATTCATCCATCCAAAGGAATTTAGCTTCCTTATAAGTTAACTTGGTTATTGAATTATATAGTCATGATAAATTATCCAAAAACCATTGATAATATCTAATGAAACCAAGAAAACTATGGATCTCGATCATAATGTTTGGTATGAGCCAATGTTTAATAGCCTCTGAATTTGATAGATCCATCGATATACCCTCTCTTGAGATTATATGACCCCAAAATGAAACCTTTTGTATCTAAAATTCACACTAAATTTTTTCATACAATTTATCCTTCCTTAGGTTATTTAGTAAAATTATCAATTTATCTTCATGATCTTCCTTTAAAATTAAATAATTAATAATATCTTCTATAAAGACTACCACAAACTAATCAAGGTAATCTCTAAAGAATATATTCATTAAATCCATGAAGATGGTAGGGGAATTGGTAAGACCAAATGGAATCACAATATACTTATAGTTTCCATACCTTGTACAGAATATTTTATTGGGTATATATTCTTTCTTGACCCTCAAATTATGATATCCAAAATGAAGTTCAATCTTGGAAACGTATTTATCTCTTTATAGTTGATCAAACAAGTCATCAATATGGGGTAGAGGGTACTTTTTCTTGATTAAGATCCTTTTAATCTACCAATAATCAATACAAAGTTGCATTTATCCATATTTCTTTTTAACAAAAAGAATAGGTGCACCTCTAAGAGACACACTTGACCAAATGAATCTATTTTAAAGGTTCTCTTAGAGTTTCTTCTTTAATTTATGCAACTAAATTAGGGCCATTTTATATGGAGTATTTCAAATAGTTTTAGTACCATGTATGAGTTTTATTGAGAAATTAACTTCACATTTCGGTGGAACACTAAGAAACTCTATTGGAAATACATCAAAAAAATCTAGTACAATAGGAATATCATTTATGTTGAGTTTATCCCCAACCATGTGATATAAACACCCATCTTGAATGGGAATAAAGACTTGTATAATGGGTATAATTTCTATTAGAATTTTATATTTATCATCACACTAGTAGACAGTCATAGGTTGGTTTTGATGATCAAATGTGACTTACCTTACTTGGAAATTGATGCAGGATTTATGTACAAAAATCCAATTCATACCTAATATAACATTAAATTAATTCATAGAGATAATAACAAGATTTTTAGGAAGCACATTCCCACAAACTTCAACTAGAGAATAATCATATATTTGATATGTGATCATCATACCATTAGGTGTTTTCACTAATAATTCAACATCTAATCATTGGGGATAGGAATTAAAATTTCTAGAGGAATTTCATGATATAAAGAAATTCACATTACTAACCTCAAATAAAACACTTTAACATTTGTTCTGTCTTTAATTCCTTAATAAAACCAAGGTGGTTAGCATAACCATCAAGAATCATTAATCAAAGTGATTAAGCATGAAAAATCCTTTATAAGATGGATAAATCATCACACTATCTTTTAAACAAATAAAACCTTAGGTTTATCCTAGGGTTTTCATGGTTATTATCTATTCAAATCCTTCATGATTTTTTGTTAAGAGTTCTTGATTTTTGAAAACATATCCCCCAGGAGTGTCAAATCAGGTGTGCTGAAAGGCACTTTTTAATGCACCATGTGATGACTAATTCTAGCTTAATGCACCCTTTTCATAATGATTACCCCTAGGTATAATAGTTCCAGGTCCCCGTCCACTTTTAGTATCCAGATAAATATGCAATTTCATAGAAACCGCTCACTATATCCTTCACCAAAATTCTAAATCATTTTCCTATACTTTGTATTATTCTTATACTTATCCTTAGACATATACCTAGGGATATCACTAAAGTTATATCATCCTAGTTTCCAAAGTTTAACTAAATTGTGCTCTAATACCAATTATAATGACCTCCACTTTTTATACATATATATTACATCTTAATAGATGAATATTAATTATATAATATAATGATCCATGATAGAATCATATAGGTATAATGTATTTATAAAATTGGATATATAAACAACAGGTTCATAGGTGAATTTCATAGTCTCCCACTAAGTTCTTCATAACTAGTACCATTTTTAGAAATATCATACATAATACCTTTCTTCATAAACTGGGAAAAAGAAACATAAGAAAGGGTGAGCTCAAATGATCAATGTGGACAAACAAGGGAGATATTGACATAATGTAAGTATAAGGGTATGAGAACAAGAGTATAGAATTTTAAATCCATACCATGCATATTATAGATCATAAACATGAGTTATGTAATAAATATTTTAATTTCATAATACATGAATAATAATGTAACCAAATAACATGATCCATATGATCATAGCATTGGCATAAGACATAGATTTGTGGCATAAACATAAGTAAAGAAAATCATTTCCATAATAGTATAGTCCAATTTAAAAAACTATCATAATAGAATGGGTTCACTCCCCAAACCATCATACTAGTCAAGGTTCACTTTCAAGACTATCATAGTTGAAAAATTCCCTTACTGAGCTAGGTTCACTCATTATTCCAGTTCTATTTATATCATGAGATAGAAATATTTACCCAATGAATTAGAGGGAGATATAGGTATCACCCATAACATAATTAAAATTATACAAATTTTTTACACAAGATAATAAAACATTCATTATATCAAAACCCATAGAAGGTAAATGAGTTTTATAAACATTTTATCTTTCATCATAGCATAACCTATAAAAAAGAAACAATGTTTCATAAAAATAAACAATGGAAAAGAAATGGGTTCTATAAATATCGTGTTATCATATTCATAAACCATCCATATAAAGGATAAGTATGGTATCATTGGATCATATCCACAAAAAATATTAATTATCATCAATGGATTTCATCTTATATGAAAAATTATATTAAAAGATCACTTGGAAAAATTCTTGATAAAAATAACTTTTTCACTTTGAAAATATACATTTTTTAAAAACTAAAAGTTCACAAAACATTGTGAAAATAATTTTATTTTAAAATAATATTTTAAAATTATAAATGAAACGTTAAAACATTGTTTTTTCATGGTGTTAGCAAATAACATTTATGATGTAAATGTTAAAACAAAGATTCCTTTCACATTTTTTATAAAAAGTTAAGAAATACCTCATTAGAAAAATGACAAGAAGATTCCTTTTAAACCACTTTTTATAAATTAAAAAATGGGTAAAATATTATTTAATAAATCATTGTATATTATTAAAAACATTCTTTAAAACATTTATGGAAAACATGAACCTATAAAAAAGGATTTTTGATTGAATAGAGAAATAAAGTCAATTTTCCTTAAAAAATATTTTGGACTCTTGAGTACATAGGGAGATTAAAATGAAAGTAAAAAATTTATTTTATTGAAATAAACATAGTAGAATAAAATTTATGTTTTTATTGAGGTTTAGATCATAATATCTCATCATTGGAAGCATAATCATAAACAATCCTAATAAACAAATAGATTGCAACATAAAGTCATTACCACTTTAGTATCTTTTGAATCGTAGACCCCATGAAAGAAATAAAATTATATAGATATTTATATCCCATAATTTTCTTTATAATAATCATAAAATAAATTCATGGTAAGTATATACACCATACAAAAGAAACAAGTGGTGTATAAGGCATGTGTCCTACATAAATAAAAGTGAGATGAAAATAGCTTACCTTAAGTCTCGACTTCCTTAGTACACATTCAAACCTCATATATAATAGATATAGGTTTATGATAAATATATTACATAACCATAATTATATATATATATATAACCATATATTTTTTACTTATTTCCTTTTATTACCCATCTATTAACAATTCCCTGTTAATATCATGTTTTGGGCAATAACAACTTCGTCTTTCATGTATGTTTTGGTTTGGTATTTTTGGTCATTTTAGTTTGATAATGATTATATTATCTGAATAATTTTAAACATGATATAAATATAACATATATTCATTATATATGTATTTATATTAATCCATAAAAGTTATAGAAAGTAAATGAATTACATCATTCATGGAGACAGTGAGTCGTATATACGCATGAACGTTGTTTCCATTTTCATGAAATAAGGAATGAAAGGAAGGTGAATAATATATAAAAATTATAGAGTCATTATTATTTCATATATATCACATATTATCATTAAATTTATCTGTATTATATTCCATGTAAATCATATGTGAAATATAAATCACATTTCTTCGCAAGGCAGTTGTTCGTCGTACACACGAGCAACGTTATCGTATTCCCAAGGAATGGAAAGTAAGATGTTATATGTTATATAATAATTAAAGAAGTATTATTATGTAATAAATATCATATACATATGTTAAATCCATAAACATATCCAACTTTGATAGGTGGTTTTGGAAAAAGAAATATATTGGTTCGTGAGGCGGTAGTCCGCCGTACGCATGATCGACGGTTTCATTTCCTATTTGACGGAAGAGGATATTGATATATGTTATGAAATTAACATAATTAAATCTTATTATAATGGAGATTATTTTTTTATTATATCATAATAGTTGAAGAATATTTTAAGGAGTTGGATGTAGAAATAAAACAAAAACACAAGTTTAAGGATTTTACCTCCTCTTCGAAGAACCTCTTTAGGTTTATACCAAAATACATATTAGGATGGTTTAATAATAAAATTAATTCCTATATTATTTTTATAGGAAATTAATTAAGTGATTTTTTTAGTTATTGTCTGAGCCAAATGGTTTTTGAAGTGTTAATAGAAGAAAAGAGGTGGTGTAGTTTAATAAGTGGGGGGTATATGCTTGGAAATTTTGAAAAGAAAAAGGTGTACTCGCATTTTAAATATTACACAAGGATCCAAAATGTATCATTATAAAAAATTAAAGGTTATAAGTTCTAAATAATTCCATAAAAATTTTAGGTCATTTTATCCCTTATCTTTTTATTTTAACCCCTGGTAAACTCATTTTAACAATAACCACAGTAATTATTTTTTACTTTTTTCACTATTAATTTTGAAAAAAATAATAATTTATACTTATTATATAATATTAATTATTAAGGATAAAAATATGGAATTCATTTTTTAACATTCCATTCATTTAATTATAAATATTTAAGTTAAATTAAACCCATAGATGTGATGAAAAGATGGTTTTCCAAAGAGAAACTTTTCGTGAGTATAGAAAGTTTTATTATAAAAAAATGAAAATGAATTTTATTGAAATTGTAAAGACCTGGATTTTCCATGGGCATTTTTTTTCTTAAATACATGGGAATTTTACGAGTCCGCGAAAATTAACAGCGCTTGATTCCGAGGCCCGGTGTGCCCGGAATCAATTTCTGAAGTTTTGTTTGGGTACATTTAGTAAACGTACGAGCGGGTTTTTATAACTTTTGAACTGGTGCACGGAATTGAAATCTGAGGGCACCGTTGAACTTACAGCACTGGTATTCTCTTAAGAAGACTTTCACCTCGATGGCAGTGGGTCGAAAATGAAAGTTAGTTTTTGGGGTTTTCGTGGAAAATAATAAAATAAAATGATCTCCACTTTATTTTATTTTGAGCTTCCATGTGGATATTTTAGGTGGGGTCCATCAGAGCTAAAAAACCACATTAAAGTTGGAAGTGGGGACCACCACACCATAACCTCCCATGAGAGGTTATAGTAGTAGGGACCACCCAAGTTTTTAAACTTCCTTGAAACCTCCCATTAATTGGAAGAAACCTCTCAAGACCCTATTAAATGTGGGAGGGATCCTCTTGGTATCCTTCCAATAATTATAGCCAACACACCTCTCAAATTGTTCCAGCATAATTTAATTAGCTTGCTCTTTTTAAATTTAAATAACCACATCGTTGGAATTTAGGAAGGTTCCTAATAAATGAATCATCATAAATTCCAACAATCATTACCAACCTCCCTCCCTCTCTTATATATAGGAAACTTGGGAGGAGATTTTGGGACGGCTTCACCAAGCGACAAAGTGTTGGTAAAGTGACGCGACGCCCAACACTTTGAGGATTACGCTTCCTCCATGAAGAACGCTCCACCGATGAAGAACGTCTACCCTGACTTCAACCTTCTTCCTCGTAATTCTATCGACGTGGGACGTCTTCCACAGCCGACATACGAGCTAGGGATTGGAAGTGTACGGCAGACGCAACGAACAACGAAAACTCCATCTTCTTCCCCGCGACTCCGTCGACGAAAAAAAATCAAGGTAGGGGGTTAAATTCATTTAAGTGCCATGTTCTTCCATTCTTTTAAAATGAATAACGAGAGTGTTTTCATTTTTGCGGGTGGGTTTTTGAGCTTCGTTCTTATGAACTGATTGCTATCACCCTAAATGCAGAGGGTGTGGGCCAACCTAACATGGCCTGACTCCCTCCATCGATCTCTCTTTTGTGATCTTCTTTGGTGTGGCGACGAAATGACGAGGCAACGAAGGCGACATGCATCGACCGCGCTACCCGTGGTCTCTACAACCTGCGCCGCCCTCACGACGCTTTGGACGAACCGGCTCCGCCTCCTCGCCCGAGCCTCGCCACCACACCGGCCTCTGCCTCCCGGCCACTCGACCTCCCGGCCACCCAGCCTCTCGTGCGCCCTGGCCGAACCGTGCTGGCCCGAGCTGCGCCGGCCCGCGCCTCCCGTTCGCACGGCCTCCCAGCCTCCTGGCCTCCCGGCCTCCCGTGCGCCCCGGCCAAACCATGTCGTTCCAAGCCACGCAGGCCCACACCTCCCGGACACCTGTGCCTCCCAAGCGCCCTGGCTGAACCGGCCTCTGGTAGATCCGTGGCCACCCGGCTGAACCGGCCCCCGGTCGACCCGCGGGCACCCGGCCGAATCGGCCCCCGACCGAACCGGCCTCGGCCGCGCCACCTCGGCCTCCGGGCCAAGCCAACCCAAACCTTTCCGTTGCGGTGCCCTCCGGTCTGAGCCTCCCTCGCACCAAACCGCGGTCGTTCCGCGCCCTCGCGGCCCTCCGCGGCCCCTCACGGCCTGCTCGGATGAGCCCAGTAGGCCGGGCCGAACCCAACGGGCCGGCCCGCCCAATGGGCTAGGTCGGGTTGACCCGAACCGGGTCATCCTAGACTAAGATGGGCCGGGTCGGTCTAGCCGGGTCAGCCCGGCCGGGTCGGACGAGACCCAGGCCTACTACCGACCTTTTACTTTTTTTGGCCATATCTTTGGCACCGGATGTCCGTTTGAAGAACCGTCAGTGGCACCAGTAATCTTGGAGCATGATGGTCCCTTTGAGTATGCCCCACTAGAGTTTGGGGTATAGATGAGATATAGTCAGGTTGGATCGTGCAAGAATCTAACCGGGCCCTGGGGACTAAAAGGCTAATAACTCACAAACTGGGCATCCGATTGACGCGCTATCTATTGCATTGAGGCCACTATGACGTGGAGAACCTTTGGGTTAATTCTTCGTGGAATATCATGGAAGTTGATGTATCAACACTTGTCTTGAGGAGTGGACCCTCCCAGAATCAAGCATGCTTGTGCGAAAACCCTATGGCTGGCTGCTCTCTGACTACTATTCTTGGATCCTGTGTGGGTTCGACAACTCTAACTACTGTTCCTGGATCCTGTGTGGGTTCGACAGCTCTGACTACTATTCCTGGATCATGTGTGGGTTCGACAACTCTGACTACTATTCCTAGATCCTGTGTGGATTCGACAGCTCTAACTACTCTTCCTAGATCCTGTATGGGTTCGACGGTTCTGACTATTGTTCCTGGATCCTGTGTGGGTTCGACAACTCTGACTACTGTTCCTGGATCCTGTGTGGGTTCGACAGTTCTGACTACTATTCCTGGATCCTGTGTGGGTTCGACAGTTCTGACTACTATTCCTGGATCCTGTGTGGGTTCGACAGTTCTGACTACTGTTACTGGATCCTATGTGGGTTCGACAGTTCTGACTACTATTCCTAGATCCTCTGTGGGTTCAATAGATCTGAATATTGTTCCTGGATCCTGTGTGGGTTCGACAGCTCTGACTACTCTTCTTGGATCTTGTGTGGGTTCGAAAGCTATGACTACTGTTCCTGGATCCTGTGTGGGTTTGACAGCTTTGACTACTGTTCCTGGATCCTGTGTGGGTTCGACAGTTCTGACTACTATTCCTAGATCCTGCGTGGGTTGGACAGCTCTGACTACTGTTCCTGGATCATGTGTGGGTTTGAAAGCTCTGACTACTGTTCCTGGATCCTATGTTGGTTCGACAGAATAGATGATTTAGTGGATACACCTAATTATCTTTAACTCTCTATATAATTTGTATACCTGTGTGAGATAATTCAGTAACTTTTGTGTTTTCATCATGATTGAGATGGATTACTTGATTACTTAGGTATATGTATGGGAATATACCTAAGTGGGGTTATCTGTTGATTTCATACTTTGTGGTTTATCCTTGTTGAATTTTGTGAGATCTTGAGGGTCTCGGGGTCCCTACTAAGTATCATTATACTCACCCCTACATGGGCTATGCCCGCACCTGGTTGTGTTGGATGTAGACGACGGACAATGCTGAACGAGGCTGAGAGTACCGGGACTGGACGGTACCTGGAGGTGGACTATACGGCGTGACGGTACACGGAGGAGAAGGATGGACGCAGAGAGTCATGGAGGCTATCTGTACCTACCCCTCAGGTAGGAATTCTGGAGGATGACCCAGCAGCTATTTTTCATTTCTTGAGTTGTACTTGTACTTCCAGTTCCTTGTACTTTATAGTTGGGCTTGTATTTCCGGCCCATTTTACTTTTCAGCACTATTTTGTTATACAGTTTACTTAGTGTTTTTTATCCAGTTTTGTGATCAGTTGTGTGCGTTTACAGGTCATAAAGGCAATTCCTTCCCAGTTTTAGGGAATTACGCCTTTGGTGCTAGTCGTCAGCCCCTGGCCTGTGGAAGGCAGGCTTGGGGGTAGCCACTGCATGGGTCCCGGGGGACGAGTCGTGAAAAATTGGTATCAGAGGGGTCGGTTCTACCACAGAACTTAAGACTTTGATCTTTTTTGTGAAGAAATAGTGTTAAGTTTAGTGAGTTTGGTTTTCAGTTCAGGGAGTCCGGTGTTGGTGCGGCGGTCGACGTATCTATACACCAGGACCCTGATTTCTGATTTCTTACTCAGTGCATGAAAACAATGATTGCATGTGTGTTTTCAAGAGTCTTATTTTTGAATTATTTGAGTCATCTCACCAGGTATAACTTTTTGACCGTGCCGCACCTGTTTCTTTTCAGGATGGCCCCACACAAAGAGCCGACCAGGGTTCCAGGCTTTGTACGATATGCCAACCCACCGAATGACGAATCCTCGGTGTAGGGCCCTATCACAATGGAGGCACCAGCGGCACCACTCCCCGTTGGGCCACCGATGCCACCATCCCTAGCAGCAGAGAGTGCACGCCTCCTGAGCGCGTTTCACAAGTTACAATGCCAGAGGCCGCCCAGGTTCAGGGGCGAGACGGACCCGCAGACAATTGAGGATTGGCTGGAGGCTGTAGTGAGAGTCTTAAGACTGGTAGGGACACCAGCCAACCTTATGGTTATCCTTTTCACGAGTCTCCTTTAGATAGCAGCAGGCAGATGGTGGAGCCCGATGCTCTAGGTGCATGACGAGGTGACACTATTCTAGACAGACTTCAAGAGGCTGTTTTGGGCAGAGTTTGTCCCAGCCACCCTACGTGCAGTGCAGATATAAGAGCTACTTCATCTGCAGTAGCGTAGCATGACGGTGGCACAATACTCATCGAGGTTCACCGACCTCTTTCACTACTCCACGGATATGGTACAGGACCAATTCTTCAGGGCTTGGACCTTCGAGCAGGGGCTCAGGCGAGAGATCAGGGATTCGATGATCTCCCTCAGCATCCCAACACAGGTGGGGGTGTTGGAGAGAGCCCTCTTAGTAGAGATTTTTCTTGCTGAGTAGTCACCAGCAACGACACCTTCCACCAGGCATCACATAGAGGAGTCTTCTGCAGCTGTCTGAAGATAGATGTCTTAGAAATCCAAGTGGACCAGACCATCCGGTGGATGACCTCATAACTTAGGGTCAGTTGTGTTGGACACATAAGATAGAGCCAGACATGCCAGGAGCGGGCAGTGTTACTCATATGGTGGTCAGGGTCACATGGCTCTTGACTGTCCGACCCACCGTTCGGATGATCAGCAGACAGTTGAGGGACCTCCCAGGCAGAGGCAGAGGTTCGATCGAGGCGGTCCGCAGGGCGCAGGAGGACGTGGCAGAGGATCTGGTCATGCAGCTGGTGGTGGACGATGTTACGAGGTGTTACCACCACCACCAGGAGGTCCACCCCAACCACAGGGAGTAGGTGGATAGGGGAGAGCTCAGCTTCAGGCATCTGAGGCATATGATCATGGCGCTCCGAAGATGATTCGAGGTACGGTCTGTGTCTACTCCACCTTAGCTGTAGTTTTTATTGACACAGGTTTTAGTCACTCTTTTATTTTCACTACCCTTTTTTGGAGCTCAGAGATTCTGACAGAGTCGTTGGCTCGATCCTTATGGCTAGAGACTCCTATAGGAGCAAATTCAACGATTACGCACTGGTGCTGGGAGTGTGGGCTTACACTAGGAGGAAATATTATCGGCTGGGATCTCCTAGTAGTGACGTCGAGGCCTTATGATGTCATCTTGGGTATGGAATGGTTATCTAGAGTCCATTCTTAGATCAACTGTATTAGGCGCAAAGTACGGTGTGTCTGCACGGATGGGACTAGGTTCACATTCACCGGCAAGAAGGGAGCCTTTGCAGCATAGGGTGAACTTTCCTGGAGGAGAGTACAGTCGATCACTCCTCAGTTGGCTTGCCTTACCCTCATAGTAGTTGATGTGGGGAGTCTGACTTATCCTGAAGTGGTGGACCAGTACGTAAATTTTTTCCTGATGATTTCCCAGGTCTACCTCCTCACAGAGAGGTGGACTTTTACATTGACTTTTACTCTGAGACGACACCGATATCTACACCAGTATATCAGATGGCTCCCATGGAGCTTCGTGAGCTGTGGGTATAGCTCAAAGACTTGCAGGGGAAGAGATTCATCTGGCCTAGTGTTTCTCCCTGGGCATACCTGATTCTATTCACCTTGAAGGCGGATAGGAGCTTGAGGCTTTGTGTCGACTACCGTTACCTAAACCAGGTGACCGTGAATAATAAGTACTCACTCTTGAGGATTTATGACCTCTTTGATTATTTGAAGGGAGCGCAGTCGTTCTCGAAGATAGACCTCAAATCAGGCTATCACCAGCTCAGAGTTCAAGATGAGGATGTACATAAGACGACCTTTAGATGTCGGTATGGCCACTACGAGTTCTTGGTTATTCCATTTGGCGTAATCAACACTCCAATAGTGTTCATGGGACTCATGAACAGGATCTTTTAGCTGTACCTCGATCTCTTTGTCGTAGTCTTCATCAAAGACATTCTGATATACTCGACTACTAAGGAGGAGCATGCCTACCATTTGTGGGTAGTACTGGACACACTCTGAGAGCACTAGCTTTATGTTAAGCTCTCGAAGTGCTAGTTCTAGATCCGAGAGGATCACTTTCTAGGACATGTCATCTCAGAGGCTGGAGTTGCAGTGGATCCAGCGAAGATTGAGGCGTCACTTTCTTGGGAGCCACCCAGGAGTGTAATGAAAGTACGGAGTTTCCTGGGTTTGGATGGTTATTACTAGAGGTTTTTGCCAGACTTCTCCAGAGTTGTAGCACCACTATCAGCATTGAAGAAGAAGGGGAAACCCTTCGTGTGGTTGGAGAGATGCCAGAAGAGATTTCAGAAGCTAAGGCAAAGGCTGACTAGTGCCCCCATCTTGAGGCTTTCAGAGGAAGGCGTAGGGTGCGTAGTTTACTGCAACACATCAGGGACCAGACTCAGATGTGTCTTGATGCAGGAGCGAGCAGTGATCAATTATGGTTCACGATAGATAAGATAGTGTGAGAAGAACTATGCTACCCATAACCTGAAGTTAGCAGTAGTGGTCTTCGCCTTGAAGATGTGGCAACACTATCTGATGATCGAGCATTTTACCGTGTACTCTGATCACAAGAGTCTCAAGTATATCTTCTCTCAGAAGGACATAAACCCGAGACAATGATGTTGGCTTGAGTTCCTCCAGGACTATGACTTTGAGATAGTCTATACTCCTAGTAAGGGGAACATTGTTGCAGATGCACTCAGCAGGAGATTTGGTATACAGCTACTAGGCAAGGCGACAAAGCAGTTGGCTACTTTACAGATATCCTTTGTGGATAGAGATAGAGAATACTTCCTTTAGTCTCTTACAATCACTCCCCCACTTCTTCAGCAAGTCATGGAGGCACAACATGGGGACACTGACTTCAAGACACAACGTGCTCAGATATCCACATGGCAGGCACCTGATGGATTTTCTAAAGGGGGGGAGCACTTCATCCTCTTCAGAGGATGTACCATGGTTCTAGTGTCACTTCAGGAGGAAGTTATGAGGGAGTTACACACATCCCCTCTAGAGGTACATCCAGGAGTGGAGAATATGTACCAGGATCTCCGGTGACAACACTGGAGGCCAGGAATGAAGAAGGCAGTTGTAGAGTTTGTCTCTCGGTGCCTCACTTGTCAACAAGTGAAGGCATAGCACCAGGTACCCACAGGCTTGGTTCAGCCTTTAGAGCTCGTAGAGTGGAAGTGGGATGGGATATCAATGGACTTTGTGACAGGACTTCCACGTACATCTAGGGGTCGTGACTCAATTTGGGCGATCGTTGACTGACTCACCAAGTCGGACCACTTCCTTTCGATCAGAGTGCAGGGTTCAGTAGAGAGCTTGGGACGCCTCTATGTGCATGAGATTGTGCAGCTACATGGAGTAACTTCTTCTTTTGTCTCCGATCATGACACACGGTTTACTTCCTTGCTATGAAAGGGGTTGCAAGAGGCTTTCGGGATGCAGCTTCATCTGAGCACCGCCTTACATCCTCAGACGGATGGCCAGACTAAGCGGACCATTCAGACCCTCGATGACATGCTCTGTGCTTGTGTCCTCGACTTCGGTTCCATCTGGGAGGATCACTTACCTTTAGTGGAGTTTTCATACAACAATATCCATCACTCCACCATAGGGATGGCACCTTTTGATGTGTTATACAGGCGACCTTGTAGATCACCCTTATGTTGGACTGACCCAGGGAATTTAGCACTGGAGGGACCAGAGATGGTATGAGGAACCCTGGAGAAGGTGTAGATCATCCAGGAGCAAATGAAGACTGCACATAGCAGGCATAATTTGTATGCTAACAGGAGACAAAGACCTCTGGAGTTCAAGGATGGCAACCACGTCTTTCAACGGGTCTCACCTCGAAGAGGTTTACGAAGATTTGGCCAAGGTGGAAAGTTGTCTCCGAGATTCATAGGACCTTTTCAGGTCCTCAGTAGGGTTGGCGAGATGGCATACTGCTTAGCTCTTCCACCTCAGTTGCACCGGGTGCACGACGTCTCCCACGTATCCCAGCTAAGGAGATACGTGGATGACCCTTCTCACATCATCGACCATGGAGAGCTAGAAATCGACGATGGGGCGACTTTTACGGAGGTTCTAGTGGAGATTGAGGATCGACAGGAGCGAGTCCTATGTGGATGGTCGATACCTCTGGTGCATGTTCGCTGGTATCATGGAAACCTCTAGGAGAGCACATGGGAGCGGGAGGCTCAGATGCGTGCTCAGTACCTCCACTTATTCCCTTAGTTTGAGTTGTAGCTTACGGGGTTATAAAGACCTGAGGTGGGGAGAATGTAAAGACCCAAAATTTCTGTGGAAAATTTTTATTTCTTAAAAACATGGGAATTTTACGAGTCCGCGAAAATTGACGGTGCGAGATTCCGAGGCCCGGTGTGCTCGGAATCAATTTCTGAAGTTTTGTTCACGTACGTTCAGAAAAAGTACGAGTGGGTTTTTATAACTTTTGAACCGGTGCTTGGAATTGAAATCTGAGGGCACCCTTGAACTTGCAGCACCGATATTTTCTTAAGAAGACTTTCACCTCGACAACAGTGGGTCGATAATGAAAGTTGGTTTTTGGGTTTTTCATGGAAAATAATAAAATAAAATGATCTTCACTTTATTTTATTTTGAGCTTCCACGTGGATATTTTAGGTGGGGTCCATCGGAGCTAAACCTTCATATGGAAGTTGGAAGTGGGTACCACCACACCATAACCTCCCATGAGAGTTTATGGTGGTGGGGACCACCCGGGTTTTTAAACCTCCTTGAAACCTCCCATTAATTGGGAGAAACCTCTCAAGTCCCTATTAAATGTGGGAGGGAGCCTCTTGGTATCCTCACAATAATTATATCCAACGCACCTCCTAAATTGAGCCAGATTAATTTAATTAGCCTGCTTCTTTTAAATTAAAATAACCGCGTCGTTGGAATTTAGGAAGGTTCCTAATAAATGAACCATCATAAATTCCAATGATTGTTACCTACCTCCCTCCCTCTCCTATATATATGAAACTAGGGAGGAGGTTTTGGGACGGCTTCACCGAGCGACGAAGCGCTGGTAAAGTGACGCGACACCCAACAATTGGAGGATTACGCTTCCTCCATGAAGAACACTCCACCAACGAAGAACGTCGACCCCGACTTCGACCTTCTTCCTCGGACTTCTACCGATGTGGGATGTCTTCTATAAGCGGCGTGCGAGCTCGAGATTGGAAGTGTGCGGCGGACGTGACGAATGACGACAACTCCATCTTCTTCCTCGCGACTCCGTCGACGAACAACAATCAATGTAGGGGTTAAATTCATTTAAGTTCTATGTTCCTCCATTCTTTTAAAATGAATAATGAGAGTGTTTTTTTTTCTGGTGAGTTGTTGAGATTCGTTATTATGAACCTATTTCTATCACCCTAAACGCGGAGGGTGTGGGCCAACCTAACATGGCCCGACTCCCTCCGTCGATCTCTCTTTTGTGATGTTCTTCGGCGTGGCAATGAAACGACGAGGCGACGAAGGCGATAGGAATCGACTGCACTACCCGTGGTATCTGAAACCCGTGCCGCCCTCGCGGCGCTTCAGATGAACCGGCTCCATCGCCCTGGCCCAAGCCTCGCCACCGCGTCGTCCCGTGCCTCTCGGCCGCCCGAATTCCCGTACGCCCCAGCCGAAGCGCGTCGGCCCGAGCCGCGCCAGCCCATGCCTCCCAGCCGCCCGCACCTTCCGAGCGCCCTGGCTGAACCGGCCCTTGGTCGACCTGCAGCCACCCAGACGAACCGACCCCCGGTCGACCCGCGACCACCCGGCCGACCCGCAGCCACCCGGCCGAACTGGCCTTGGCCGTGCCACCTCGGCCTCCAGGTCGAGCCACCTCGAACTGCACCCTCGCAGTGCCCTCCGGGCTGAGCCACCCTCACACCAAACCGCGGCCGGTATGTACCCTCACGGTCGGTCCGCACCCTCACGGCCAGTCTACGCCCTAGTGGCCCTCCGCGGCCCCTCACGACCTCCTCGGCTGGGCCCAATAGGTCAAGCCGAACCCAACGGGTCAGCCCGCCCAACGGGCTAGGACGAACCCAATGGGTCAGGCCGGGTCGACCCAAATCGGGTCGGCCCAGACTAAGATAGGCCAAGTTGGTCCGACTGGGTCAGACCGAACCCGGGCCTACTACCGACCCTTTACTTTTTTTTGCCATATATTTGGCACCGGACGTCCGTTTGATGAACCGTCAGCAGCGCTGGTAATCTTGGAGCTTGATGGTCCCTTTGAGTATACCCCACTAGATTTTGGGATATAGTTGAGATATGGTCAGGTTGGATCATGCACGAATCCAACCGGGCCCCTGAGACTAAAAGGCTAATAACTCACTGACAGGGCGTCCGATTGACGCATCGTCTGTTGCATTGAGACCACTATGACATGGCGAACCTTTGAGTTACTTCTTCATGGAACTTCATGGAAGTTGATGTATCGAAACTTGGCTTGAGGAGTGGACCCTCCTGGAATCAAGCGTGCTTATACGGAAACCCTGTGGCTGGCTGCTCTCTGACTACTGTTCATGGATCCTATGTGGGTTCGACAACTCTGACTACTGTTCCTGGATCCTATTTGGGTTCGAAAGCTCTGACAACTGTTCCTGGATCCTGTGTGGGTTCGACAGCTCTGACTATTGTTCCTGGATCCTATGTGGGTTTGACAGTTCTGACTACTGTTCTTGGATCCTGTGTGGGTTCGACAGTTCTGAAAACTATTCCTGGATCTTGTGTGGGTTCGACAGCTCTGACTACTGTTCCTGGATCATGTGTGGGTTCGACAATTCTGACTACTGTTCCTGGATCTTGTGTGGGTTCGACAGCTTTGACTACTGTTCCTAGATCCTATGTGGGTTTGACAGCTCTGACAACTGTTCTTGGATCCTGTGTGGGTTCGACAGCTCTGACTACTGTTCCTGGATCCTGTGTGGGTTTGACAGTTCTGACTACTGTTCATGGATCCTGTGTGGGTTCGACAGCTCTAACTACTATTCCTGTATCCTGTGTGGGTTCAACAACTCTGACTACTGTTCCTGGATCCTGTGTGGGTTCGATAGAATAGATGATTTAGTGGCTACAGCTAATCATCTCTAACTCTCTACACAAGTTGTATACCTGTGTGAGTTGAGTCAATAACTTTTGTGTTTTTCTCATGATTGAGATGGATTACTTGAAAACTTAGGTATATGTATGGGTATATACCTAAGTGGGGTTATCTGTTGATTTTATACTTTTTGGTTTATCCTTGTTAGATTTTGTGAGACCTTGAGGGTCTCGGGGTCCCTACTGAGTATTATTATACACACCCTTACATGGGCTATGCCCGCACCTCATTGTGTTGGATAGAGACGACAGACAGTGCTGACCAAGGCTGAGAGTACCAGGACTGAACGGTACCCGGAGGTGGACTATACGGCATGACGGTACATGGAGGAGACGGATGGACGTCGAGATCCGTGGAGGCTATCGTACCTACCCCTCAGGTAGGAATTCCGAAGGACGACCCAACAGATGTTTTTCCTTTCTTGAGTTGTACTTGTACTTCCAGTTCCTTGTACTTTACAGTTGGGCTTGTATTTCCATCCCCTTTTACTTTTCATCACTCTTTTGTTATGCAGTTTACTTAGTTTTTTGTATCCAGTTGTGTGCTTTGTTGTGTGCATTTATAGGTCATAAAGGCAATGTATTCCCAGTTTTAGGGAATTACGCCTTTGGTGCTAGTCACCAGCCTTTGGCCTATGGAAGGCGACCTTGGGTTAGTCACGACATGGGCCCGATGGGATTGGTCATGAAAGAAATGAACTAAATTTATTTAATAATAAAATAATTAAACTAATTTTAATTTTAAATAAATTTTAAAAAATATGTAACTTTGTAAATTCTTTAAACAAAAGAGGTGGTTTTTAATAAAAAACGGTTTTTTTCATTATTCACTAAAAATTAATCTTTTCAAAAAATTCTAAAAAAATCACCCGGAGATATTTTTGAAATTTTGATTAAAAAATTATTTTAATTTTTTAAAATTTTCAAAAATTAATTTTATTATTTTTTCACAATAAACAATATAAATCATTTTTTCAGAAAAAGTATCTTTGAAGTAAATAAAAACTTTACTAAAAATTAAGTACTTGTTTATAAATATATTTTCTTTATATAAAACATTTATATTTAATTTTAAAAATGTGATTATTTATATTCATACCACCAAATTTAACAACTAGGTTATAACGGTCAAGTTTAAATGAGAATATTAATATATATTGTGGTTCATTAAAACTTGGTGTTGCGTGTAACCTAAGATATCGAAGAAATTAAATTTATTTAAAAAATATATATTTCATAAAATCTAAGGGTTTTATGGTGGCATCCCTTTTGTTCGTGTCCTATGGTCACATAGTGGCATGGAGGTGAACACTTGGTAGCAGGATTCATAGTTGCATGCTTTGAAGGGTTTTTTCAGAGTCTAATAACAATTATCAGATCAAGCAGAAGCAATTAAGATCCTTATCTAAGAATCTACCATGAAAGATAATTTAAAACTATGTATAAAATTTGGAAATGAATAACTGGTTGTAAATGTGCATATTGTACACCGAAGAAGTCATTGTATCATCTTTGAACGCCATCACATGGGCTTGAGATAGATCATTAAGTGGCAGTTGAATAAAATCCCATCTTCTAAGGTATCCATAGGATAAAATAAACCATCTAACATTCAAATGGGATTCACCTTTTCTATATGATATTCTAGTACCACTATATGTAAAGGATAAACATAAAAGATATCATCGGTTTAGAAATTATCAACTAAGTATGAGGTTATCACACACATATTTTCGTCTCATGGAAGTGGATTTATATAGAATCTAAGGACACTCCTCAATGAAGAATACATAAATTCATGAATTTATAATTCATTTATTAATACCTTAGATAATTCATGCATCATATTCATGAATTTATTTAACTCCCATACATTCTATATGAAACAGCTAATTAAATTATAGTCACGTGGAAGATCGAACCTTCCAAATGATAAATTTTATCACAGGATATGTAAATTATATTCTCTTTTATGTAAGAAAATCATATTTTTTGCCAGACATAAAATATATATATATATATATATAACATATATATAAGGCTTTATGTAATATCTTCATCCATATATCACTTTCACTAAATCCTAAATGACTTTGTGTCATTTAACCTTATATTGTATCGTATATAATAACTTGTGAAATCATATCCAAAACACATTTTAGATATTTTCAAAAACCCTTTTGTAAAGTTATCATTAACTTCACTTTGTATCACATAATATGTAATACCTTGTTAATACCCATCCAAAAAACGTTTCTATCAACTCTGAAACACTTTTATAGTATCTCTCTGAGTCAAACTCAATCTCTATCCATCCAACCAAAAATTGTAGCCCCGTGGTCCTTTATATAATTGAAAACAAATATTAATATCTAGATACATATATGTAAAAATATAGGCCTTTAGAAAATAATTAATTCTATTCAAGTGATAAAGGGGTCTGTCATGATCTCTATTAAACACATGTATCTCTATACTTATTTCCACTAGTCTGTGTCATGTGAAAATGATAATTCTCATTTTTTATCTATGTATAAGACATCGAGTGACTATGTGACATAGATAATGTTAATACCATATAGTCAACTCATCTATTATTAATTCTCTAACTTTAATCCGATCTGATCGATGAATACATCACATGTCATTCATCTTTATGGATAAGTACATCACATGTCTCTTATCTAGATAGATATACAATATCTAGGTGTTTTTGTGCACTCCCATGGTCTATATCAATTTAGGGCTTAGATTTTACACTCATCATATGTGATTACAAATCCCATCTTGGTTAAGATCCAACCGATGACATGATAAAAAAAATACCTAACCGCCCTCGTATTAGCTAAGTCAATATATAGACTTGTATAAATAGGGTATCAATGTATTAAGGTTTTAATGCTATGTATCTATCCAACCTTGGGTAGTGTGGGCTCAAATATAATCTATGCACCCCTAGTATAACAAAAATATTGGTATGACACTCCATGTGGTATACTTAGTAGTTCATCCTTCACACACAAAGAATATTATTCTTTGTTTTGTACCACATGGTCATATTTTATATCTCTATACAAGAATATTACTCATGCTAACCTTAAAATTTTTTCATAACCTATAAAACTCTATGACAAACATAGGTTAGGTATAAACTCAAAGTCATACTTTGAGAGGTTAATTGTCATTTCACTTCATGAAATGTATATCTATAAATAAATTTATGTATCTAACATGAGAAAATGATAAAATGAATGTTTTCTTTCAGTTTGGTACATTTTAATATTCTAAAAATATTTAACAATATTTAAAAAAACATATGCACTGGTTTATCATATCATATATGAAAAACTGCCAGATTAGCCTTCTGTTTGCTACACTTTTTAGGTTTTGTTAACACATTTCATCATATATAATCCATATCACATCTCTATATGACCATCTAATAAAACCCTCCCACTAAACTCTTTAGTGAAAAAAATCTATGAAGTAATCTAGTTTGAATAATGGTGAGACTTAGGAATAATATTCCTAAATGTTCAACCTCTTGAACACATTCAAATTTCTTAACTTTAAAACATCAAATACTATGATGTCAATTTCTCTTTTCTACTTATAAATATTTATAAGTTCATAATTATTATCCTTGTAACCCTATTCCATCAAAAACATTTCCTTGAAATAATCCAACTACTTAAATTATTATTTATCAGACCTCCTAAAAAAATTAGGATAAAGTGAAAGTACCATAAAATTACAACTAAATGTAACTATTAAATTTATATTTACCAACACACACTAAAATATTTTAGGATAAAGTTATTACCCTTTTTTATGTTGACTAATGTAACTATTTACACTTATTTTTACTGTCATTCCCTAAAATCTTTTAGGATAAGTGTAATTCACTTTTCATTTTGATTGGTACAATCCTTTAAGAAATAGTGTCTTTCATTTTTCATGACAACTAAATGTAATTATTTACATTTTTATTTAACATCACATATCCTGAACTCTTTTAGGATATTAAGTGAAAAACACTTTAATCTTATAATGGTATAATCATTTATAAAATAGTGATACTCACTTTTTTAATAGAAACTAAATGTAACACTTTACATTTTACCATCACGTATCCTAAATATTTTAGGATATTAAGTGGAAACTAATTTAACATAAGTTTGGTATTATACTTTATTTGTTAATTTTAAACTTCTTTAAGTCCAAAAAATACTCCCACTAGTCTCTTTGATAATTTATTATTTTAATAATTTCTTTCTAAGATACACAAACTCTTTTGTGTTAATAAATAGCCTTTTATTTCCTTTTTGATAAAAAAAATTTACAAATAAACTATTATTTCCATATATTATATGTTATTCTATGTGTTTATAATTTTTCATTTTTAAATAAGACTTTATTTCAATATACCACCAATGAGTGGTAGGAACACATTCCCTCATATTTTAATAAACATCTAGATAAAAACTTTTATCCAAAACATAAATAAACCATGTGTATAAAATTAATCATTCCATGTTGTTAATACAAAATATTTGTTATCTACCATATTCTCTGATCACATAATAGAAATGAGATGAAGATACATATCTTTTACTTAGATTCACTTAATCTTGATAAAATTCTTTACATTCAAATCCTCGATGTACTAATTATTTACTTCTTCTCATGGTTATAAACTATAAGATCAGAAATTATTCCTATAATTTGGAACTTCTGTATATTTTCAATGAAATTTAAAATATACATTTGGTATCACATAACTTTAAAAATAAAAGAATTAATTTACATAATATCCATATATGACATAGAAATTCCACAGAGTTTCACAAACTTCTTTAGGTATATCTTGGATAATCTAATCATATTGAATTATTACTATTACTTTCTGACATCCCTAGGTTTTAATGACCTTGATTGGATTCTTAAAGAAACATTGTTGAACTTTTTAACTGGATTTTCATCTTACATTTTGAACTTTTACTAACTTTTACTATCCATATAGAACTTTAGAACCTAGATATCATATGCCTAGTCCATATATATTCACAACACTTTGAGAATATCAGGTAAATGTTATTTGGATTCAATCATATTTTTGAAACATTTCCATAGATTAAAATAGGATAAATTCCATAACCATAACAAGACATATTTAGTCTCTCATTAAAGTATATTATATAATTAAACAAATCATAAACCATGTGTATTAAAAACACCCATCTCATTTCATTTAAAATAATATTGTTTACATGCTCTTCTCAAGACCTAAATGAGATAAAATAAACATATTATGATGAGTTTATCCAAGATGGGAGTATCCAAGTTATAAATGTTGCAACTCTTTTTCCCCATTACATGAAAAAAAATTCAAGTTTTAACTATTTTCATCTTCTAACCTTCTGTATATTTACAACACTTTGTAAAACATACAATTTATATCATATATATTTTAGAATAATAGAATTGATTTCTATAACCAATAATATTTTAAGGAAACCTTTAGTCTCATCAAGTCATCAATATATTAAATCATATTGAATATTATTTTATATACCCAATCATATTGAGTGTATGAGACTAATATTGATGTACCCAGTCATATTGAGTAAATAAGTATATACTAATATTCCCTTTTTCATTTTTCATCTGATTCCTTTGAAACCTTAAATGAATAACTTTATTATTCCATAAGCATCCAAATTCACTTTTTGAGCAATTCAACACTTGTTTACTAAGTAAGTAATTGTTCTCACACATAGAGTTTTCCTTAATATTTTTTCTTAAATCACTAATCTGGCTTAAGAACATTTCTTAAGATACCATTCTATGGATTAGCTTACATTAAGCTTCTCCTTATAAAGTATTGATCACAAATTTTAACTTCATGATGATTATGATCATATTATTGATAAAAAAATTATCAGATGGGTATGATATATTATTAACCATTTAATAAGAAATTTTATTAGATAGGATTCCACTAAAATAATGACCCCTTTCAAAATTCACTGTACCCATTAGTGGGCCAAGATCCATATTTCACTAAAAAATTACCACACTTTGGCATTAAACTCACCACTTAGTTATTTAGGTATGGCTTCATCCCAATTATATCATATATGGATCTTGGATAGTTGAGTGTAAAACTCTTTACCCAATCCATCATATAGATAAAATCAACTCTATTATTCTATTATCTCAACCCTTGGGGTTTCCTAGCTAGTGTAACCCAAATAGAATGTCCAAAATGAGCTAATCACAAGAAAATCTAGGGGAAACTTGATTTGGAATGAAACTACCAAATGATGATCCAGTATCACTTATTACTTAATTTTCTTACATAAGATAATCCGGAGGCACCCCACTTTGGCATGAAGCTATGTGGTTGGATAATTAAGGTCTTGAAAATTTTTTCTTTAGAAAGAATCTGAAACTTACTATTTTGAAGGATATTGTAATCTCACTATTTTATCTCATGTTATTAAATTTTATGTATGCATAATTCAAGTAATTTGGTTTGGAATCATATTCCCTCCACTAAATTGATATGTTCAAACCATATTGATATGTAACTCTTTACACAACCCATGAGTTTGTGTTACTCACCCAAAATGATAAGTCAAGTATATTCATACATATTCAAAGGAATCATATGTATAATATACATGAACACTTCACGTAAAGGAATGAAATTATATGAAATTGAATATTTACGTATGAGTAAGCCCAGAGTGATAGATAGTCAACCACATTCAATTCCTTGGATAAGGCACATGCCTCTAGGTAAGTATGTAGTCCAGCCCCAAGTCCCTCTACCAGAGGATACATTACTAAAGAAATAATCCAATTAATTATAATTCTAACACCGAATATGCATAAACTATATTCAATAAATAAATTCAAGTTCATAACTTCAATTAAAAAATGAGTTCAAGGTGGATGAAAAACTAAATTCATTATCATACCTAGAATGTAATTCAAGGCTCTGTCCTAGAAGTAGTTTAACATTTTAAACTAAAGCATTCACTACTATCACATTTCTTAAACAATTTACTAAACATGGATATGGTAGGGAATAAACCATAAATAAATTAACAACTCAAATATTTAAACATGGGATAAATATTTATGAAAAACTCATAAATCAATGATAATTATAAACCCTTTTATAACTTTAAACTTTAACATTATGTACATTCCATAATTTTGAATAAAAAAAATTATATTGATTTCCATATGAACTCTTTCATATTTATCATTACTTGGAATTTATATTTTAAATATATGATATTATATGAATTGTAACCTATATATAATACAACTTCTATTATATAAACATTTTACATAATATAAATATCATATACTTAACCATTATTTAAACTTTGATCATATCAATCATCAAAACACTTTTTATGTGGATTCAATAATATCCAAATAAGGCCTATTTTTATTTTGAATAATTCAAAATAATTAATTATAAATAGTTCATAATTTAAATATAAACATTTTATATTTTTTTTCTAATTTCATATTTATAACACTTTATAAATTATTTCTTATGATTTATAAATAAACACTTTTCTTTCTAGATCATAAGTCATGCCATATAATTTTTTAAAATGTGTTTTAAATATTAACATTTAATATATAAGGAAAGTTTAATAATAAATGTTTCATAAAAAATTATTAATTAATTATGAGCCCTTTATAATTAATTAATTAATTAAATTTTTATTAATTAATAAATATCTCCAAAATACCTTTTACAGTGATTTATAAACATTTTATAAACCATTAAAATCATTTAAGAATTTTAAAAAAATTAAAAACTTTATTTTTTACCCATATGTAGGATCCCAAACCTATGTAAAGGTAATCTCGCTCTACCCTTATGCAACATAATTTGTGTAAAGGTAAGTATTAGTCACCCTCTATGAGACTTTAGGAAAACCACATTTACCCTTATGTGAACCCCATAACATAATGGTAAGTCATGGGTTACCTTTACACATAAAGGTATATATATCACCTACCCTTACATAACTAATTAAAACACGAAATTACCTTTATGTGAACTCCTTCGTGTAAAGGTAATCCCTTGGTTACCTTTATATGGACATGATTCATGTAAGGTTAAGTGACTGGTTACCATTACATAACCCTTTTAAAAACACAACCACCTTTATACAGGCCTTACTTCCTATAAAGGTAAGTTGTAATGACCCTTACATGGAGCAATCTATATAAGGGTAATGAAATACCACCCTTACACATACCACTATGCGTAAGGGTAATCCCTTGGTTACCCTTAATCACCTTAGCTATGTAAGGGTAAGGTATTAATTACCTTTACGTATCCTAGCTATGTAAGGGTAAACCCTTTATGAAACTGAATTTATAGAAACCAACACATCGCTGTCTTTTTTCATTTTATTCTTCATTTCATGAAATGATTTAAAAAATATAAAACATGGGACCCTCTGATACCACTGAAGGGTTTTTTTAGAGTCTAATAGCAATTATCAAATCAAGCAAAAGTGATTAAAACCCTTTTCTTATGATCTCACTTGTAAGATAATATGAAACTACATATAAAATACTAAGATGAATAACATGTTGTAAACATGCATTCCATAAACTAAAGAATCCACTCCATCATTTTTTAACACCATCACATGGGTTTGTGAGAGATCACTAAGTGTCATCTAAATAACATCCCACCTTTGGAGGTATCCATGGGCTATACTAAATCATTGGAAATTCGTAAGGGATTCACCTTTTCCCCATTATATTCTAGTGACACTATATTAAATGGAGAAAGATTAAAGAGAGCATTGGGTTAGGGATTATCAACCAATCATGAGGCTATCACACGCATACTACTATTTCATAGAAGTGGATTTATATTGCTTCTGAGGACTCTCCTTGATGAATCATACATTAATTAATGTTTCTATAATGCATGTATTAGTTCCTCGGATAATTTATGCATCACATGCATGAATTAATTTAAATCCAATACAATCCATATGATATTATTAAATTATATCCACATAGAAGATAAAACTATCAAAATAGTGACTATTATCACGGGAATGTTGAATAATATTCCCCTTTCTACATGAAAATCACAATTTCCATGCAAGCCATCAAATATATATATATATATATATATATATATATATATCTTTAGGTAATATCTCCATCACACTCAAAATATCGAGTTATTTTGATGATTTTTAAATCCTTGTTGAAATTATTTGTAAACCCTTGGATATTTTATGATATCATTTCTATTCCTTGGGGTTGTTCTTGTTTTAACCTTTATCTTGAGAGGTATATACCCAATGATTGTTTTTTTGAGGTCGGTGATTCTATGACTTTTTACTCTTTTCTCCTCTGGTGGGTTGGATATGTTCTTAAGGTAGTGATAACCTTAAGAGGTATCTTATAGGGAATTTATTTGAACATGTTTCCTTTTTTCAATTTGTTTTATATTCTCAAGGATGATAATTTTTTTATAGGTATTTGATGTAAGGGTCCAATTTTTCTGAAGTATTTCCTTTGAAATTTTGGGTGTATGAGGTGGAGGTGTGGGTGGATGGAAGCTAGAAATATGGTTACAGAACGAATTTATGACATAAACTCAATATTCATAGAATGAATTATGATTCACATCTTGAATTATAGTTCACGAATTGAAGGGTTTTTAGGTAAAATTCAGTGGTTCTACCCAAAAGTAACTCACATCATGAATTAATGATTCACAAAGTGAATATTTTTGGGGTTTTAGGGATTAAGTGACTCAAATTTTAGCAGCTGATTAACCCATAGAATTCATAGTGTGAACTAGACTTTCATGCCATGAATAGCGATTTCTAACTAAGTTATAAGTGTGTTATACCCCTTGTATTTTTTCACCTCTCCTATCTTGAATACTAGGAGACTATAAGATATTTTTCAACAACTAATGAATCCCCTTCAATAAAATTCAACCCTTGTATTTTAGAGAATGATCCATGGTGAACTGAGGTGATTTTTCACCTTCTATCAACCCTTATTTCTCTTTTTTACCTTTTTTATTATTATGTTAGTTTTGTTTTATTATTTATATTTTATTTCTAATAGGTTGGACTAATATAGATTTCTATGATTTCTTTTCATGATCATATTTAGAGTTTCCTCCTTTTGCATAATTTTTTGCAGTGATTATCAAAGTTTCATATTGGGGTTAGGGATTTGTTAAGTATCTATTGATTTAAAATGAATGTGTAGGATTATCATTATTTAATCCTTTGAGTAATGATTTAATTGACCTAATAAAGATAACAACTTAGGAATTTAATGGAATAATGAAGTTGTGGTTTTTTATCTCTTATAGTTTTATGCTTATTGATGCCTTGTGTTTTTCTAAGATATTGTGATATATTTTTATTGTGTCTATTATTGATCATAACATGGTTAATTTTATAGAAATAAGATAAACAATGTAAATTCAGAATAATTGTGATGATGTGATTAAAAAAATATGTATGTAAATTAATAGTTGTTCTCTCTCATTTTTTATGGAATATGAAAGTAATGTTAAATATATGATTATATTGATTCATAGTTATTAATAGATGATAAGTTATAGGTTTATTATTGTTATAAATCGATGAATAATAGACCATTAAATTCAAGATGGGAATTAAAATGTTTGTTCTCTAAAGGTGAATACTTTGGGACTGAGAAATCTCATTCTTGTTGTGAAAGGCTTGAATTCCTTGGTTCTATAGCCTTTTTTCCTTTTACTATGTATTGAAAATACATTTTAAATCTATGTGTGATCTAGTAATTTTAGATCCTTGATGTGTTAATTTGATAACAATGTGTTGTTGGGATCCTTCACGAGCAATGGGTTGGGGGCATGAGGTTGTCTATGGGTCAAGGGCCTAGGATTGTTTGATTAATAGTTGTTTTGTTATAGTTGGGATCCTTGGATAAGCAATGGGATGTAATCCTAGGCTATAGTGATGCTTGATATATGTAATGTTTTGACAATTTGATGTTATTCACAATGGTGTGGGATGCCATGGAATTCAGGGTGAGTTTAGAGTAGTACTTGGTCATCAGTGATTACTTCTTTCTTGATGCTTGTTGGATGGACAGTTGCCCAAATGTTATTTTTTGGTTTCCTACTACTTGAAATAGTTATAATCTTTTAATGAAATGTGCATTTCTGATGTATTTTCTTAGGTAGATTCCTAGAGTAATAGTATAACTTTATGAATGATAAATGGATTTATAAATATACCATAGGATGGGGTGTTATTGATGGAAGTGATGTTAAGAGGTTTATATTAATTAATGGAAACCATAGGATGGTTGTATGGGATAATCAAGGGACCACAGGTTTAAATATTGAGTTTGTTACATGGTTAATTATAATGACAAACTTGAGAATATAATCAATAGAATTAATAGTGTCATCGACACTTAGTTCAAGAAGATTAAAATGATAATATTGTAAATTTTTAATGTGAATTAATTAATTAATAATAAATCTTATGCTTGTGTGCATGTTTGATAACTTTTCCTTAGAAGTAGAAGTTAGGGATCATGTGTGATGATAGTGACAGATGAGTCTAACTATGGGTAGTTTCCCTTAGTGTGTTTTTTGTATTATATTATTTATTATATTTGTTGTCTTCATATGCTACCCCACCTATATCGGTAAGGAAACCGACACCCATATGTTTTTTGGGTGTTTTCTCTAACATCCAAGATAATAAATAAATGTATGAATAACTTATCCCTCTATATCACTCTCCCTTTGGACATAGATATGAGTAGTTGTATCCTGGGAAATGATGGATTATAGTATCATCTGTGATGGATCATGGTTTTATTGTACATTTATGTGTGGTATTTAATGGTTTGATTTATATCACATACTTATATCCAACCATGGTGGATCTAACTTCCCATGGGTGTACATGAATGGACTGTTATGGCTTGAGGTATGATGCATTTACACATACTATAGTGGTTTCAGAACATACACTTTGTTACATATGGGATGATGTTGATGATGAGATAGATATGTGGATTGATGTCATCATGAGATGTTGGGCCATGTGTGGGACTGAGGTAGGTAGAGCCAAGGCCTAACTCACATCATGGATTATTTACTTATATAAGTTATAAGCATATGATATGTTTCATTGTGGTATGAAATCAAAAAACCAGTGGGGATGTGGAATCAGGGTTCCTTATTTATATATATTATATTTATATATAATGGTTTACTTTTATGAATTACTTGTAAAGGGAGCCATAGTGAGGATGGTAAAACATAGATGTACTTATTTAGGTGATGAGTTTGTTTCATTTATTTATTCACTAGGATTTAGTATGATTCTTTCACATTTTTTATGATAGTTTTCATGTAGGATCCTACTGAGTATACATGTTACGTTCACCCTACATCTATATAAACTATTTTTTTGGGTTTGTAGGAATAAGTCTTTGATTAGGCTAGATTTCATTAGCTCGAAGGAGTTGTTGAGCAGCTATCAGAAGTTGTTGGAGTTCATGGCCATTGCCTATATTTATTTTCGATACTTTCATTTAGTCTTTTCAGTTGTTTCAATTTATGTATGACATTATATGTATTATGTTTTCTTATAGTTTATACGTGGAGTTAGTTTATGGTTTATCCTTTTTATCATTTACTCATTAAATCTATATGAGGGTAATGTATCCCATGTGTGTGATTTATATACCCTTGATGTTATTTTCCAACTTGTGGCCTACTGGAGGCAATTTTTGGGGTTTATTATCTCCTTTTCTTCATTATTGTCCCAAGAGAGGAACCTTTGGAGGGAGGGGTCATGACACAAATTATGAAATCCATTAATGTAATATTTATATGTAATAAAATATATTTTTTGTAATTAAAGATAATTATTATTAAAATTATTAAATAATTATTTATTTATCCATTCCATTCCATTCTATCATGTTAGAAAAGTAATTCCTCAAGGATTCTTGTCATAATAGCCCCAAACTCACACTCTCAAATATGGTGCTAAAAACATAATCATTATATTTTTTGCTTTGATACCAATAAACATGGATTAATTTTTTCCATCCAAAACATAAAATATCAAACAAAAATATTAGACCACTTAAATACCTAAGTAACTCTTAGGTTGGTAGTTTTAGAAAATTAAAACAAAATCTTACATAAAAAAAGTGTCCATTTTTACATAGTATCTCTTTTTTCCTCAAAATAAGTTCTTTATAAAGACACTCTTGCTTAATTCAAGGTAACTTACATATCTAGAACTCTAACTTCATTGAAATATCTAATCATACTTAATCCCTGTAAAAAATAATTTGAAAATTTGGTAGGATAAAAATAAATCTCATGAAGTGACATGTACAAAAAATTAAAAAAAACTCATTAGTCTATTTCAAAACCATGAGATCATAAAAGAGAGTTTTTCATTAACATAATAAAATTTGAGATAAAATAATCATTTAATTACACATGAAATTGGATTCACTACCCAAAGTTTTTCATAAAACACTTTATAATAAAACATAAATGAAAAATCATAATCAGGAGGGTTTCTTATAAAACATGAGAATCTATGAAAAACATTTTCTTAAAAATATACCTTTACCCTTAAAGGGTATAATAATTCCTTTAAACAAAATATCATTAAATTACCTTATGAAATAAAAATATTTCCATGAAAATTCATTTTTTATCAAAGAAAATTCAAGTATTTTTATTGGGACATCATCTTCACAAAACCCTTATAAGGGCCCTTGAAAATGGAATATCCTACTTGGTTAATTCCAACATAATTATTGAGAGAACATAATCATTACCCAATGTATTAGGGAGATATATTAAGCTCACTTATCATTGTAAATAATTTCCAAGAACCATAACATACATGAAATATATAAAATCTTTCATTTTCATCATTAAACTCATAAAAATATAATTTTGAACCCATAAGTAAAACATTTTTGGATATTGATATATATATTTACTTTAAAAACCCCATTTTCAAAACTAAAATACCTATAAAAAAGGAATAAGGGTTTTTATTTGAATAGAAAATTGAATATTATAAAGTAAACCAAATATCAAATAATTTTTTCATCAATGGGGAATGTCATCGACGTCGTATCTGTTAAAAAATATTCCTTGTCTACTTTGTAAAGAAAGTAAAACATTCCATATGAAATATGAAAAAATATTCCTTTAAAAACCCTTTGTAAGAAAATAAAAGGATATTTATAGTGAAATTTTAATTAATTTATTTAAAACTATACATCCATTAAAAATTAAGGACATAGAGGGAAAATATCATAAATAAATATTCAAAACATTCTAAAAGTAGGTTTTAAGATAGAATATCCCATTTCCCATTTCCCAAATTTCCACATGCATTATTTAACTCCTATATAATGAACTTTTATTAATTATTTACTTTATTAAGAACCTTTTTTGGTTTATTAGATTATCATAATCTCTTTTATTTAATTTATTACCATGTTGTATATAGTTACTAAATTAATTAAGTTCATGTCAAACTCTTTGAGGATGTCTGGTTCATAATCCCCAGAACAACTTCAGTAGGTTGACTGGGGAAAAAAGGGATAATTTTTCCAATATATATATAAAAATAATCATGAAATATTTATCATTTTTATATTTCAAATATAATTTTAGTTCCATCCATGAAAAACCAGTCATGAAAACAAAATAAATCGCCTTGCGAGGCGGTAGTCCACATATACACATGAGTGATGTTTTTACTTTTAGTTGAATGGAAAAAAATATAATATAATATTATTAGAATAATTATCATGATATAAAAATCAAATTCTTTTATTATATCCATCCCTATGACCAGCCGTGATAAGTGGATTTGAAAAATGAAGTACATCCTTATGTGGAGACGATAGTTCATACCACGCATGTGCGATGATTCTATTTTTAATGATTGGAATGATATGAATATAGATGACATATTATATTTATATAATCATAATTATTTCATGAATACCATATAATTAAATTAAATCCATCATAATAAAAATCCATTAACAACGACGATGAGAAACAAGATACATCACTTATTGAGTTGGTAGTCAGCACGTGCTCATGAACGATGGTTTCATTTCCCATTTGATAGAAAAGGATATGAATATGGTTATTCAATTAAAAAATAAAATCTCATTATATATTATATACTGATGTTATAATATTATAATGGTTAGGATATAATTGAAGGAGGTATAAAAATAAGTAAAATGAAAATTCTCATTTGAGACGGTTACCTTCTCTTTGAAGATCCTACTTTGGACTCTCCTTTAGGACCCTAGGGATACTATTTTAAGGGAAAAAATAAACTCTATAATATATCTATATAAGTTATAATATGTTTTTGTAGGTTTTTATTGAGTTAAGTGGCTTAATAAGTGTGATAAATAGAGTAGAGGGGCACCCTTAGAACAACATAAAGTATTAAATTAATATAAATTAATTTTCATATTCAAGTGAAACTGAAATGAAATATTTAAAATATAGGATAAATAAAATTCTAAATACCCCCATAAAATAAAATTTATACAATTTTAAGTTATTTTTCAACCCTTATCTCTTAGTTTTAATCTCTCATTAACCCTTTTAATGATTATCGAGATAACCATGTTTTTTACTATTTTGGGGTTACGAAAGTTACAATAAAAGGAAAAGTGAACCATAAGTAAAAAATGGTTGATATAATAAACTATATACCATTCAATGTTTCATGGATAAATTTTTTATGCATTTTAAATCATTTAATAAAATATTATTTATCATAAAATACCAATAAAGTTGTATTTTGGGACTATTCAGATAATTGACTTAAGAAATATCAATAGAGAAATTTAGTTACAATATAAAATTTTAACACATCACTGATACATTATATTTACCTAAAAATTTATCAAAACACTATAAATCACCCAAAAAATATTACATTTTATGTTTTTAAAATCATTTACTTGATTTTTCTACTGCTTACACAAGCATTGCGTCGACGTTGCGTAACCATTTAAGGTAATTGTTTCATCACTAAAAATTAAAAATAAATTACCATAATAAAAAAGTTAATAATATTAAAAATAACCATTTATAATAATTCATGAATTATATTTATCCTTGTGAAATCATATTAGATATATTAAAATCGTTAAATTGACATTTTAGAATTATTCTTTACTTGAAACAATATAAAGGTATTTATCAAGGGAAACTGGAACAAAAATACCATATTTTAAAATATTTTATAGATATGGTCAAACTAAACTTATAAAATAGATTAAATTAAGGTTTTATGGTGATTTTAAATCCTGTTCACATTATTTTTAATCCTAGTTAAACCAATTTACCCTTTACTGTGGTAATAAATATTTACCATGGTTAATATTAATTAGGACCAAAAATGAAGTTCCCTTATTTTAAAAATTTCTAAATTTTAATTCAAAATATTTAATTATTTTTATAAAATTATATTCTAATAATTGGTGAAAATTACTTTAAAATAAACCCACAAAACACCATGAAAAATATTTTTCTAGAAAATTTCATTTTTAAGTATAAAAATGTTTTTATATAAAAATAAAGCATAATTTCGATTATAATGACATTAATTAGATTATTTTTAATAAAAATGAACTAATTAAATTTTAAAACTAATTTAAAAAAAATGTTACTTTTTAAATACTTGAAAATAAATGACAATTTTTTATAAAATTAATATTTTTTACTATTCACTAAAAATCAATCTTTTCAAAAAAAAATCCCAAAATTTCACCCTATGATAATTTTTAACGATGATTTAAAAAATTATATACTTTTTACCAAGTAAAAATTATAAAATTATCCAAAATTAATTATAATATTCACTCACAAAAAGAAATGAAAATCATTTTTGAAGAAAATGTATTTTTAAAGCCTTAAATGAATTTTCAAACAAATAATTACTTGTTTTCTAAGAACAAATCAATAAATTAGTATTGAATGGGAAATTTATGCATAAATTTTATAATTTAGTTACTTAAATTAATTTCCTATAATTCAATGGCAAGGTTATAAAGGTCATATTTAAATAATTATATTTCATACTCATTAAAGCTCAGTGTTTTGTGACCTGTACGCTATCAAACATCGTATTTTTTTAAATGTCAGGGTAATACTTTATACCCCATTAAATAAATTTAATCCAATAAATTTTATCTTATTTCCTATAAAAAATGGTTTAAAACATTTTTTAACATTAAATCTAAGGAGTGGAAGATAAAACATGTGATCATAAAAGGAAAACCATTTTTTATATTTTTTTTAAAAATAACTTATTTGAAACACCAAATCATAAAAAGGGATAATAAAATGTCATTTTAAAAATGGGAAAATGGAAATAATAAGGTCATATTAAATAACACATAATCGGGTTCTCAAATTAGGAGAACATTTACAGGAAGTTAAAACATGGACTTATAAAGAAGAGTCATTTAAAAGATAACATTATACTTTTTTGAGAAGAGAAGAGGTCATGAATTCATTAGAAATGATTGTAAAAGCATAAAATTTTTATTTCAATATATTATTCCAAGAGTTGATGTATTCTTTTACCATCTGGATATAAAACATGATAAAATAAACTTACTTGATTTCTTTCCATTTCATAAGCACAATTTCATCCTTTGGTTATGATTAGATCAATTTCCACTTTTATCATATCTTTTATTCCAAGAAATTAATATTCAAGATGAATTTTTCATTCTAGAATAACTAAAATAAACTTATAAAGGATCGCATGATCCAAAAAATTAATAACAATTTATTCCTCCTATCTTTAGATATTAACCAAAATCAAAATGGTTAGAAAAATGTAATATAATATCTAATAAAAATAAATACTACATTAATCTTAAAATCTTAAACAATAACACCCAAAGATAAAATTTAAACATTCCATAAATAATTAACCTTAAAACTCTTCAAAATATTTCTGAACAAGTTTAAAACCCAAAAATTATATAGAATTAATCACATATTCTTCCATGATCAATTTAAAATTTATCTCTAAATAACATTAGTTACTCGCAAATTCATACATCCAAAAATTTATTTTTCCTAATCATATAATCGCCAAAATATTTTAATATTTTCTAAAAATAATGTGAATCACTCTAATTAAAAAATATAATTATATATACTTCTAAAAGATAATTCAACCTATATTCCTCAAATAAAATCCCATATTAACCAAAAGTATTTCCATTTACCTTAATCATATAATGTTTCCAAAATAGTGAACTTCTTTAAAAATAACATTAATCACATAGTCAAAAATCATTTTTCAATATCATGGTTATCTATATGATATAGTATATGTTCCAAAAATGTAATTACCATTTTATCCCAATTACCCATAATAACCTTAATATCAAATATCATCCTAACCCTAAAGGTTATCAATATCTTTAAACTTATGTTTACAAAATATAAAAGCATTATTCCATAAATAACCTTTTAACTACAATACAAGTTAAAATTAAGGGAAAATATACCTCAAACATTAATAAAAACTTAATAAATGTCTCCCAAAGTACCATTAATCACCTTAAAATCTCATCACTTAAAACCTAAAAAAGATGTGTCTATTACCTTGAAATTATGATCAACCTTAAGGTTATAAAACCAATATGATATCCATAACTCTTAAGTTAACCTCACATGAAAACAAAATAATCTCTAAAGGTATCTAAAACCTACTCTGATGCCCACTATAATATCCTCAAACCTGCGCTCCTGGATCCTACACTAAAAACATAATCTTTACATTTCTAGATTTGATACTGATAAATGTGACCCAATTTTATCCATACAAAACTTACAAAAACAAATGAAAATATTGGATGAATATACTCAACGACTTTTTAGGTTTATATTTTTAGATAATTAAGACAAACTCTTACATAAAAATGTGTACATTTCAACACAGTATCCATTTTTTTCACAAAAAAAGTTATTGATAAAGAAACACTTGCTTTATTCAAGGTAACTTCTGTATTTGGAACTCTAACTTTATTAAAATTTATACTCATTCTTAAACTATATGAAAAAAAATTTAAAAATATTGGATAAGGAAAAAAAGTTCAATAAGTTATATATACAAAAAATAAAAAAAAACCATTAGTCAGTTACAAAACCATGATATCATATAAGAGAGTTTTAACATAATAAACTTTAAGCTAAAATATTCATTTAATTACACATGAAATAATATTTAATGACCAAATTTTTTCATAAAACACTTTATAAGAAAACATAAAGGAAAAAAATCACAATCATAAGTGTTTCTTAGAAAACATGAGAATCCATGAAAAACATTCTCTTAAAAATAAACCTTTTACCATTAAAGGGATTAATCATTACTTTAAAAAATGATCAATAGATTACCTTATGAAATCAAAATATTTTCATTAAAATAATTTTAAATCCTAGAAAAGTCATGTAGGTTCCTTAGGACATCATCTTAATAAAACCCTTACAAGAACCCTTATAAATGGAATAACCTACTCGATTAATTAAAACATAATTCTCTAGAGAATATAATCATTACCCAATGAATTAGAGAGATATATCGAGCTCCATGTCATCATAAACAATTTTTTTGGTCCATAACATACATGAAATAGGTAAAATCTTGAATTTCCATCATAAAACTCATAAAATATACTTTTAAACCCATAAGAAAAACATTTTCATATATTTATATATCTCTTTCCTTTAAAAACCCTATTTTCAAAAAAAAAACATAAATAAGGCGAATACGGGTTTTTCTTTGAAGAAAACATGGAATCCTATAAATTAAACTAAATATAAAATTATAGTTATAGTGGCGATAAATGTCATTGACATCATATACATTAAAAATATTCATTTTTTTACTTTTTAAATAAAGTCAAAAAATTTGTATAAAATACACGAAAATATTCCTTTCAAAGACATTTGTAAAAAATTCAAAGGAGTAGTAAAATTAAAATTTTAATTAATTTATTTAATTATTTACTCGCACATAAAACAATATGTACATAGAGGAAAAATATTACAAAGAAATATTCAAAACGTTTTAAAACTAGATTAAGTTAGAACATTTACCTCATATCCCAACTTTCCATGTACATTATTTAAATAAAGTATAATAAACTTATATTAATTATTTAATTTCTTAATAACCTTTTTAATGTTTATTACCTTATCATAATCTATTTTATTTCATTTATTACTATGTCTTATATAGTTACTAAATTGATTAAGTTCATGTAGGTTAAATATAGTCAAAGGGGTCATTATTCCATAATATGTAAAATAATAATCATGAAATAATTATCATTTTTATGCATCAAATACAATTTTATATCATCCATAAAAATTGTTCATGAGAAACAAAATACATCAGATCGTCAGGTGGTAGTATGCATGTACACACAAGCAATGTTTTTACTTTTCATTGGATTTAAAATAAAAAATATAATAAAATATTATAATTATAGAATAATTATAAGATTATAAATGTAAAATAACTTCATTAAATTCATCCCCATGACCAGCCATGATAGGTGGTTTTTGAAAAACAAAGTGCATCGTTACGTGAAGACGGTAGTCCGAACGTACGCATAGGTGATGATTATGTTTTTATTGATTGAAGTGGTATGAATATAGATCATAAATTATTTTAATATTCATAATTATGTCATTAATAACATATATTTACACTAAATTCATTAAAATAACAAGTTATAAAACATGATTATGAGAAAATAAATATATTAGTTCATGAGGCGATGGTCCACACGTATGCACGAACGATGGTTTCATTTCCCATTTTATGGAAAAGGAGATAAATAAGGTTATTTCATTGACATAATAACATATTAGTATATTTTATTTACTAATGTTACTATATTGTAATGTTTATGATAGAATTTTAGGTTCTATAAAAAGAAGTAAAATGAAAACGTTCAGTTGAGACGATTACTCTTTAAAGAAGCGCATGTGGATCTCTCCTTAAGGACCCTAGGGATGGTCTTTTAAGAATATTTAAACCTATGTAATGTATCTAAGTATGTTAAGAATATGTTTTTAGGTTTTGGTCAAAATAAGTGCCTCAAGAAGTCTATTTAAGAGAGGAGAGGTGATGTCCTTATATAAGAGAGGAGATGGACACCCATGGAATTACTTAAAGTATTAAATTAATATAAATTAATTTTTATGTTCAAGTGGAACTAAAATGATATATTTAATATATATAGTAAATATAAGTCAAAATACCCTCATCTAATAAAATTTAGATAAGTTTGGGTGATGTTTTAACCCTTATCTCTTAGTTTTAACCTCATATTAACCTTTTTAATGATTATCGTGATAACAAAGTTTTTTTACTCTTTAGGGGTAAAAAAAGTTAAAATAAAAGAAAAAGTTCCCTATAAGTGTAAAATCGTTTATATTCTCAACCATATCCATTTAAATTGTCCAAATATATGTTTTTTATGAATTCTAAAACATTTAGTAAATTATTATTTAACATAAAATACCATTAAATTCATTTTTGGGACTATTCATATAATTGACTTGAACAATATCAAGACAGAAATATAGTTCAAACTTAAAATTTCAACACATAAATAATAAATTATATTTATTTAAAAATTTCATATAATACCATAACTCACCCAAAAAATATTACTTTTTAGTTTTTTAAAATAATTTACTTGATTTTTCTACTGCTTGCACAAACACTATGTTGGCGTTGCGTAAGCATTTAAGGTACTTTTTTTCACTAAAAATTACAAATAAATTATCATATTAAAAAATTTTCATATTAAAAATAACCATTTATAATTGTTCAAGATTTTTTTCCCTTGTGAAAATATATTAAATATATTAAAACTAGGAAAGTGGCATCTTGGAATTATTATTTACTTAAAATGATACAGAGGTATATATCAAAGAAAAATGGAACAAAAACTCCATATATTAAAATATTGGATGGGTATGGAAAAACTAAACTTATCCAATAGATTAAAGGCATGTTTTAGGTTCATTTAGAGTCTTTTCATTTTAGTTTTAACCCTAGTTAACCTAATTTACCCTTTATTATGGTGATAAATATTTACCATGGTTACTATTAATTATGAACAAAAATAAAGTTGACCTATTTACCATATTTTGAAATTATAATTCCAAATATGGAATAAATTTTATCAAATTTAGTTCCAAAAAGTGACAAAATTTTATTTTAAAATATACTCACAAAACGCAACGAAAAACACTTTTCCAGAAAAATGTATTCTTAAGTATAAAAATGTTTTTATATAAAAATTAAGCATAATTTAGATTACAGTGAAATTAATTGGATTATTTTTAATAAAAATGAACTAATTAAATTTTAAAACTAATTCAAAACAAAATGGATCTTTTTAAATACTTGAAAAGAAATGACATTATTCTATAAAATCGATATTTTTCATTATTCGCTAAAAAATCAATCATTTTAGAAAAATATCAAAATTTCACCCTAATATGAATTTTATATACCGATTTAAAAAAATCATATCTTTTTTATCAAATAAAAAATTTAAAATTTTTAGAAATTAATTATAATATTTGCTCATAAAAATCAATAAAAATCATTTTTGAAGAAAATGTATTTTTAAAGCATAAAATGACTTACCAAAAATTGAGTTCCTATTTCCTAAGAATTCATAAATAAATTTTTATTGAATATGACCTTTATAAATATATTTTATAATGTGGTTACTTATATTCATATATGGAAATTAAATGTTCATATTATAGTGGTAATATTTAAATAATAATATTTTCCAGTCATTAAAGCTTAGTGTTGCATGTCGTGTACGCTATCGAGCATAGTATTATTTTAAAATATTGGGGTATTTTCTTTATATTTTGATAAATAGACATGATAAAAACTATTAAAAGGGATTGGAAAGGGCCTCCTACCACCACCTAGACCAAATTTAAAACAAAATTAGTTTAAACGGGATTGCCTAGTTAAATATTTGATGGACTGGGTGAAAATATACTTCATGACTCCATGGATGACATTCAGTGGGTGCCTAACCTATGATAGTTTTTTATAATAATGTAACATGACCCTATGAATCGTGGGTATGGAAGATACATGGTGGGGTAGGCTTAAAATTTTAACCATTTAGAGTGTGGTCCTACGTAGGTTAATCCGATGTGGATGTGGGCTAAGGTGTGGAATCCTGAGTGGGTATGAGCTTTCTCATAGGATTTTTTAAAAAAAATAATATTTCTTAGAATATACACCTTTTTGAACATATTATACTTTCCCCCACATCATATGATGATTAACCTATGTTATATAATTTTTAGGCTTGCACGTGAATGGCGGGTGTACTATAAACTCTACATTTAAAATTTTAAAATAAAATAAAAATAGGGGAAATGAAACTTAAAGACCAAAATAGGGAATTTATCCCAACTTAGGGACTAAATATAAAATATTGATCAAATGATCACCATTTTTGGAAAAAAAAACACTATTTTGTCCCTTATTTAAATGCAATGCAATGATTGTAATTTTTTATTTTTTATTTTTATTTTATTTTATTACTCATTATCTTTAAAATAATTTAACAGTTGCCTTATATATATACATATATAAATATATAATAAACACATGTATAAAAAATCATTACATTTTATATATAATAAATATACATTTTTTTTCTTTCAAAATCTAAAAAAATATGAATGGTTTGTGAGATTAATGCAATGTAAGTTTGAGATATTACTAATAAGTGAATTATCATTTTTTTTGGGCTTCCATGTAACTCAAAAAGTCATCAGGTACATTTATCTCTTAGTATAAATATATATATATATATATATATCATATGTATTATTATAAACCAATTGACACACATATTACTAATAGAGTGAAACTGAAAATCAGTGAACATTATTGAGCATATAAGGATAAAAATATGTAATTATTATTATTTAAGGGACTTACTGAATTAAGGATTGATTTAAAATGAAGATTGAATGATAATATAGAATGAAATAAAATGATATTTGGTTGAGGGAATTTACTCCACATCTTGTATATGTTGTTTTTTGAATCATTTGAATAACCTCAAAAAATGGTTATGATTATGAAGTGAGTGAGAATATTTAGATAAATAATATTTATGAAATAAAGGTTAGTGGGTATTGAGAATGTAAAATAAATTAATAAAAAAGTACAGTGGACATTGAATGTTATTTATTGAAAACTCAAAGGAAATTTAAGACATTTACTACATATCCCATGTAATTGGATGCTTATTTAAAGGAACTATGTCTGTTTTTTATCAAATTAACTCTATAGGTAACTTAAATTCATTCCTACACACATGAAAACTTGATCCAATGAAAAAAAAAGAAAAATAATAATAATATAATTAATAAACATTTTAAATATTTCATACCTTGATTCACCCCCACCTTAGGGCACTTCACAGCAAGTGGGCTAAGAGGGCGGTTAGAGGATTTTACAAAAAACAAGGAAGTATCAATAGAAACTAATTAATATTGATATAAAAAATCAATATAACAAAATACTTATAGATTTTAACAGTCCAGTTTTATAATTTAATAGTTTAGTTCCACATTTTAACACTTTACTTATAGATTTTAAGAGACATTTGAAAAAAAATATAGTAATAAATAAAAAATTCAATTAAATTTTAAAAAAATAATATAACCTTAAAGAAAACTAGATTATTTTACCTCATAATCCCCATGACACTCATAAAAATAATTAAACTACTATTCATACTCAAAATCAGTTTAATAGTTGAGTTCCATATTTTGACACTTCAGTTCCAAATTTTAACACTTGAGTTTATTTTAATAATAAAATTACATATTTTAATGATGAAATTCCATATTTTAACTATATTATAAATAAATTAAATCAAAAAAAGATAATATTATTAGAAATAAAACATTGAATAATTCAAAACATGAAACATTGGGACTCCAATACAAAATGAAGAAGACACTCCCAAAATTATCAATAAAAAAATGAAAGGTTTTTAAAAAAAATGAATAATACCATTGGTGTAAATATGATTACTATACCATAAAATATCAAATAAAACCATTTATTAAAAAAATATTAACAAAAAACATTGAACATATGTATGTTTTTTCATAAAATATTGAACTCTAGTGGGAATATTTTGAAGTGCGGTGTTACAATGTGGAACTTAAATGTTAAAATATGAAAGTGAGGTGCTAAAATGTTTTTTAACAATTGAAATTAAGATATTAATACTTTAGTTCCATGAATTTAGTAATGATTTTATAATTCAATTGAAAGCATGCATGGAGTAATTAGGTAGTATAAGGAATATAGATAGTTATATTAATGTATGTATTCTAATATTATTTGATTATGGGTTGTGGTGAGTATAATTTATAATTATCTATCAAAATTTTTATTAGTTTCAAATTCAAAGGGAATAGATCAACTTATTGTGATTGTTATCCAACTATTGATGCAATGTTTGGATAATGAGTTTTTTGTATTGTTATTTAGTTAAAGTAAAGACTTGATGAGTGTTTATAGAATTACAATTACAAATTGAGTAAATTATAGTTCTGAAATAGTTTCTCTATTCATAAATGTGTTGTTTTGTGGATAGTTATTGGTAATTGTGTTATATGAACACCTTAATTTGGTATCTATATATGTATAAAAGAAAGTGTAAAGTAATTTTCAATTGGGAATTAGGTTTTATGAATAACTTGACTCATTTTTTGATGTGTGTGAATATTTCAAAGATATATTATATATACCATTAATTTATCATTATTGTAATATCAATTTATCATATAGTTGACATCAATCATTTTAAAATAGTATACCAATGATGTTGTACATTTCACTCTTTTGGGTGGTTTTAATGATCATAAACACACATTTTTGTTTCTAACATTTTATTTTGATTGATTTCAGTAGTTATATTTAATAAATTTTGTCATGAAGTTACTGGACCAAATGATTAGCTCAAAAGGATAGTGAAAGACATTTTTAGAGTCTTCTAATAGCAGGTGGTAGTGGATTCCTATTGGGATACCACCAGATGGTTGATGATATCTGGATAGAACACCAGTTCTATCCAGGTTCCACTAGCTGGCTGGTAACACCCACTAACTATCCTATGGAATCCAGATAGAAAAATAGTCATTAAATAGGTCCATTATTGCCTTAATTTGAACCCTAATGGTTCCATTTGACCCCCCAACACATCTAGAGTGATCCTAAGGCTATGAAAGGATATAGACACACCCCCAAGGGATCTTGGATGCATGTGGATACCCTTAATATCATTTTTGAGCTCATTGTGCTTTATTTTCATCATTCTCAAGCTCCATCTCATAATTTTTTCTATTCATCTCATATCTTTTCGGTGTATTATTTTCAAAGGATTGAGGGTATGCTTCAAAGGTCTTGTGTTAACAAAGCCTCTATTTTTTTCTTTTCTTGAGTTCTCACTACCATTGAGTGTGAGGAGATATGTAATAACTAAATTTAAGTGATGGATTGGGTTTTCAAAACCATTGAGTATAAGGGGAATAGGTGATCACAATCTTAAAATTGAGGGGGATTAGGTTCCCTTGGCATAACCACTAAAAACCAAGGGTCTTACTTCTTGTAATGAGTTTCTTTCTACAACCTCTAAATGCAAGGGTTTGGGTTTCTTGATACAACCATTAAAAATCAAGGTTTAAACTAAAGCCACTTAAGGATCTTAATAGGAGGATATGTAGTGATCCCTTTATGGATAATTGTCGAACTCCTTTATCAATTTCTTGTATTTTACCTTTTAAATTTATATTCCTTACATTCTTTAAATCCTTTAATTTTAGTTGTATCTATAATTGTTTTAATTCCATAAAATTAAGTTTTAATTTCTAAAAAGTGTTTAAAATACAATTCACACCCCCCCGCCCTCTTGCCATATTTACTCAGACCAACAAATGACACAAAACAAAACCACTCTAATATGATAGTTTCACAATTTTAAGATTAGTCTACCACATTTTAATAATGATCACTATAAATTTTATAGTTATCAGGCATCCTTCCAATTCCCCATGACATTGAAATATGACATATAAAATACATGAACATCAATCATGTGATGCCTTGATCTATATATACTTAATCTGAAATAATTAAAATCATTCCCAAATTAATTATTAAATTTATAATTAAATAATTATTTTATCCATAATTAATTTTCCAAGAATGGTCAAAATTTTCAAAAAGATTAAAAAAAACTTGGAAAACAAATAATCATGTGTGTGTTTGTTTGAAAACTATGAAAAAAAGACATTTAAAAAAAGACATATCTCAAATGAAAAATTATAATAGGTATTTATTAACTAACTAAATTACATCGTTAATTTAATTAAATAAATTTTAATCTATTTAATGATACTGATTATTAAATTTTCAAATGTATTTTAATACCATTTTTATGCATTTTCTGATTATTTAATGTGAAAAATATTTTTGAAGAATATTTTATTTGTATATTTAATGATATTTTTAGATAAATTAATATTTTTGTGTTAATTTGGAATTTCCCTATTATATTTGAGTAATATTATGAATTTATAAAATTAAATAATAATTTTTTACTATTTTTTAAATATTAAAAAAACATATTTTCAATTATTCTATGTTCCATTTTTCTAATTGCAAATTTTTAGATTTTTTTAAGTGTGGAAGGTCTAATAAAAACTATTCCAACTTTTTCATTCATATATTAAAATAAAAAAAATAAAAAAAAATATTATATATATATATATATATATTCACACAAACTCATATATATAACAAACACACAAATAAGGTATTTATTGAAAACACACTCACAAATATAATATATTGATTAAAAAATTAAAATTAATGATATAAATACATTTTATATATTTAATAAAACTTATTTTCATCATATCTTCTATGCATTTTATGATGTTTTAATGTGAGAAATTCCTTTGAAGATAAATATTTTTATAGATTTTATTGTGTTCTAGGATAAATTGATTATTTTTTATTATGTTTAAATTTTATTGACATATTCAAGTGACTTTATTAATTTATAAAATTAAATAATAATCTTTAAGTATTATTGGAATATTTTTACTTTTATTTTATGTTTTATATTTTATTTTTCAATATTTATAATTTTCATATACTTTAAATAACTACTAAAAACATTGGATTTTTTGGTCCATATATCAAAAATAAAAGTAAACAACAAATAAAAAATAAATATAATATACATACACACATATATAAAATGTAAAATATGTTGTACCTCTCGTACCCCTCGTGGTTTAATTTTCATGATCACAATCACTCTCTTATTTATCTAATATTGTTTTAAGTGTTTTTGGATGATAGGCATGATTTCAGGTGGCCAAGGAATTGGGCCAAGAAAGAAAGAAGGCAAAGTGGACTGATTTCAGTCCTACCGGCCAACCGGTGGATGACCACCGGTCAGCCGATGGAGGCCTGGACAGAAGGCATCCCTCTATCCAGACCACCGGCCAACCGGTGTCCCACCACCGGCCAGCCGGTGGTACCCAGAAGAATAGTGTCAGCTACTGCCTCAGCACCGGCCAACCAGTGGCCTCCTCACCGGCCAGCCGGTGGTGCCTGAGCCCGAAGGCCTCTCCATTTTGCAAGCACCGGCCAACCGGTGGCTCTGCACCGGTCAGCCGGTGGTGCCAGTCAAACTAGCCGTTGGGCTTTGACCAGGCTTGTCCACTTGACCCCCAACGGCTCCGAAGGCCTCTCCAACGGCTCCGAAGACTCCCAAAGGCCATATGAGGGTTCCCCCTCTATAAATAAAGGACTAGGAAGCCCCGGAACTCTAGCTAAATATACAGAATCCCACGGGACACATTTTTGATCATTTGGCGAATCTCCGGCGGATTCCTCCAAGGAACCTCAAATTGATCCAACTCACTTCCACATCCAAGGAGCACCACCATAGAAGCTTGGGAGCGCTCTTCATCAACTCCATCAATCCTTTGGCGCCCAAGGCTTCTCCCATTACGGTTTTTATTGTTTTATCATTTTGAGCATCATTTTGGGTTTGTGCCTACAAACCCCATCTCTTTCTCTCATTCTCTCTTTTGGGTTTTCACACCACCTTCAATGTGTGAAGAGGTTAGTCAAGACTTCCCTTTTAAAAGGCTTGAATCAAAGGTGAGCTAGCCTTCACCTGTAAGAAGGCTAGTGGGTTCTTGCTCAACCATTAAAAGTAAGTGGGTTCTTGCTCAACCAATAAAAGCAAGCTGTAATAGGTTCTAGACTAACCTGAAAAGTATAGTGGGTTTCTTGCTAAAACCATTAAAAAACAAGCGGTAGTAAATCTCTCAACGGTTGAGTTGGGAGCGGAGACGTAGGCTTGGGTTTAAGCCAAACTCCATTATCAAGTTTTCTGTCTTGCCTTATTTATTTCCGCTGCACTTTTCACTTTGATTTTAAATTGTTAATTATTTTTTAAAAGGCAATTCACCCCCCCTCTTGCCATCACTCTCCTTTCTTTCTCCGCCCAACAATTGGTATCAGAGGCAAAATTTGAGTAATACCCTAACCGGTTTCAAATTCAAGATCCATTGTGATGGCATCAACCTCTTTCGCCCCCGAAGGCTATTCTTTGGGTCGTGCTCCATTTTTTGATGGAACCGACTATACTTATTGGAAAACCCGCATGACCACTTTTCATAGAAGTATAGGTTATCCTATCTATAAAATTGTCATGCATGGTTATTCTCTTTCTTCTCCTGATGAATCCAAATGGACCCAAGCCGACATTAAAAATTTTGAGCTTGATGGCAAAGCCATGAACGCTCTTCATTGCGGCCTTGATCGTAATGAATTCAATCGATTTTCCACATGCACCTCATCTCATGAAATCTGGAAACTTTTGGAGGTTACCCATGAGGGGACTAACAAAGTTAAGGATACTCGATTGGATATGTTTCATCAAGATTTTGAGTCTTTTTCCATGCACCCACACGAATCAATTTCTGAAATGTTTACTCATTTTACTGACGTTTGCAATGGTAGAAAGTCTCTTGGAGATGATTTTTCTGCAGAAACAATGGTCAAGAAGATCCTATGGATCCTACCAAGCTCATGGGCACCAAAAGTCACGGCAATCCAAGAAGCTAAAGACATCAAGAACATGCCGGTAGAAGAGCTCATCAGATCCCTCATGACCTATGAGATTACCATGAGGAGGCAAGCTGAAAAGGAAGGCAAACCGATCAAAGTTCCAAAGAACATCGCCTTCAAAGTTCAACAAGAAGAAAGCTCCTCCTCCTCCTCATCATCTTCCTCTTCAAGCGGCGATTCAGAAATGGAGAATCTTGCCTGCAAGATGCAAAAGTTCATGAAGAAGCACAAGAAGAAGAAATCCCGCAAGGCTCAACCCAACGAAAAATCCGAGCCCGAGGTAACATGTAATGGGTGTGGCAAGAAAGGCCATTACAAGCCCGATTGTCCACTCAACAAGAAAAAGGCCAAGCAAAAAGAAAAGAAGAAGGCATTCAAGGCCACATGGAGTGATAGCTCCACATCATCCTCCTCCTCCTCCTCAAGTGACAACGGTAAAAAATGCCTAATGGAATTTCATGAGGTATCCTCTTCCAACTCCTCATCCTCTAGTTCTTCAAATTCTTTTAATCATTTGTCTTATGAGGATCTCCAACATGCGAGAGATCAATTGGAGGAAGGTTTTCACGAACTTTCTTCCAAATTTATTGCCTTAAAAAAGAATTTCAAAAAACTTTCTTCCGAAAAGGAACAACTTCTCAAAGAGAAGGAGGAGTTGTCCCTCAAGGTCCAAAACCTTCCCGATGTTGATTCTATGGAATCAACAATCAAAGATTTAAGGGAATCTCTTGCCAAGTTCACCCAAGGGGAAAAAAATTTGACCAAACTCCTAGGTTCCCAACGCGTATCTAGAACCACCGAAGGGCTTGGCTATTCCAAGAAAGCTTCCTCTTCCCATGCTCCAATTATTTTTGTAAGGGGGAGCTCCCAATTTAAATTTTGTAATTATTGCAAAAAACCCGGGCACTTAATTTATGAGTGCAATTGCAAAAATGCCCAGTATTGTAGGCCCAAAACCATTTCTTTTAACGATGAATTTTATAGGAGAAGACCCGCCACTAGACAAGTGTGGATTGAAAAATCCCTTTTAGCGAGTCTCACCGGACCAAAATTTGTCTCGGTTTCAAAATCCTCTCCCCGATGATTTGTTGTTTTTATTTAGGGGGAGTTAGGATCGTTTAAGCCTTTTTGATTTCAATTTCAAAACTTTCATTTCAAAATTTTCGATTCAAAACTTTCAAATTCAAAACTTTCATTTCAAAATTTTGGATTCAAAACTTTCAATTTCAAAAATTTCAATTAGTTTAAAATTTCTATCTCGTTTTTCAACCTTTCCCTCAATCAAGTTTTATTCCCCGTGCTATTTTGATAATCACAAAGGGGGAGAAATTCTTGGTTGATTGGGGGAGAAATATTTCTCTCATGCTTTGCTTTAATTTCAATTTATCCTTTAAAGCATGCCTTTCATTTCAGTATTTTACATTGTTTGTTTTGGTGATTGTGATCATCAAAATAGGGGGAGATTGTTGTACCTCTCGTACCCCTCGTGGTTTAATTTTCATGATCACAATCACTCTCTTATTTATCTAATATTGTTTTAAGTGTTTTTGGATGATAGGCATGATTTCAGGTGGCCAAGGAATTGGGCCAAGAAAGAAAGAAGGCAAAGTGGACTGATTTCAGTCCTACCGGCCAACCGGTGGATGACCACCGGCCAGCCGATGGAGGCCTGGACAGAAGGCATCCCTCTATCCAGACCACCGGCCAACCGGTGTCACACCACCGGCCAGCCGGTGGCACCCAGAAGAATAGTGTCAGCTACTACCTCAGCACCGGCCAACCGGTGGCCTCCTCACCGGCCAGCCGGTGGTGCCTGAGCCCGAAGACCTCTCCATTTTGCAAGCACCGGCCAACCGGTGGCTCTGCACCGGTCAGCCGGTGGTGCCAGTCAAACTAGCCGTTGGGCTTTGACCAGGCTTGTCCACTTGACCCCCAACGGCTCCGAAGGCCTCTCCAACGGCTCCGAAGACTCCCAAAGACCATATGAGGGTTCCCCCTCTATAAATAAAGGACTAGGAAGCCCCGGAACTCTAGCGAAATATACGGAAGCCCACGGGACACATTTTTGATCATTTGGCGAATCTCCGGCGGATTCCTCCAAGGAACCTCAAATTGCTCCAACTCACTTCCACATCCAAGGAGCACCACCATAGAAGCTTGGGAGCGCTCTTCATCAACTCCATCAATCCTTTGGCACCCAAGGCTTCTCCCATTACAGTTTTTATTGTTTTATCATTTTGAGCATCATTTTGGGTTTGTGCCTACAAACCCCATCTCTTTCTCTCATTCTCTCTTTTGGGTTTTCACACCACCTTCAAGGTGTGAAGAGGTTAGTCAAGCCTTCCCTTTTAAAAGGCTTGAATCAAAGGTGAGCTAGCCTTCACCTGTAAGAAGGCTAGTGGGTTCTTGCTCAACCATTAAAAGTAAGTGGGTTCTTGCTCAACCAATAAAAGCAAGCTGTAATAGGTTCTAGACTAACCTGAAAAGTCTAGTGGGTTTCTTGCTAAAACCATTAAAAAACAAGCGGTAGTAAATCTCTCAACGGTTGAGTTGGGAGCGGAGACGTAGGCTTGGGTTTAAGCCGAACTCCGTTATCAAGTTTTCTGTCTTGCCTTATTTATTTCCGCTGCACTTTTAACTTTGATTTTAAATTGTTAATTATTTTTTAAAAGGCAATTCACCCCCCCTCTTGCCATCACTCTCCTTTCTTTCTCCGCCCAACAAAATATACAAATATATTATATGTGTGTATCTATCTATATATATATATATATAAGATATTGATTAAAATAATTAATAATGAATGATATATGATTGGATAAAAGTCCAGTATAAATTAAATAAATTAAATATTAAATATTAAAATGATTAATATGCCCCAAAAAATATAAATTACAAAAATTAAAAAAATATGTTTGTTCTATTAAGTTTAGTGAAGGGAAAATATTTTTACGATTTTTTTTCAATTTTTTTATCATAGAATGTGATAAATTTTCTATGTTGATCTGAGCATGTCATTTTCCCAAAAATCAATGTTCGCCTATACAATATATTCTTATTGTACCTCATCCTCTTTTCCAAAATCGATGTGGTCACCCTATACCTATTCTACTTCCCTGGTTGGTAATGGTAGACACTTGAGGGGATTAGAATCATCTCATGTTCACCTGATTTACTAGAATATCCAGTATATGGGAGACAATGCCACATCCATTTAAAAAAATTGACCATTGGATTGAAAATAAATAAATAAGTGATATTGTAAGATTTTTTTGAAAAACTTAGTTATGAACTTATCGATGTACAAGTGTGTTTCACTAAAAAAACTATCCAAAAGATACAATAAATTGTAAAACATGAAAAAACAAATGATAAATTATTTATCCATATAGTAAATATATTTTATATTTATAGTAAACTATTAATTTTTGAAAACTTTAAAATTTTACTAATTTGTAAGTATACATTAAAAAAATTGTAATTGAATTCATAAAAACAGGGAAAAATATTTTTAAAAAACTAAAAAAATGTAAATCAGTTAAAAATTAATAAATTTTTTATTAGTGTAAAAAATATTTTTTATGCCTAGAATTATATATTAATTTTTTAAAAACTTATAAAAATAATAATTTTTATTTACATGTTGGAAAATAATAATTGTAAATTTAATTCAAAAAGAAGAAATAAATTAGCTTGAAAATAAAATTTTTAAATAAATTACAAAAAGGTAAAAAAAATTGTAATCCATAGAAAAAATATTTTGAGATATTTACAAATAATTAATACTTTTTCAAGACTTAAAAAACTTTTATATATATATATATATAATATCAAATTTAATTCATAAAAATACTTTAAAATAGAAAAATATACTTCAAAAAATTTATTGGAATATTATAATGAAAATATGTATTGAAAATTTATACTAGAAAATAGCATTCAAATAGTGCATAGTATAGATAAAAATGGCTCATACCTCAATTAGGAAGTATATATTTCATGTTATGATCAAAATATGGTAAAAAACATAGTCTGAAAATCATGATTCCATTATGATTTTGAGTTACAAGTGGGTAACTCAAAAAAAAATTCTATCTAAGTAAAGGTAACTAGATTTGGTAATGGATGAAGGTTTTGGGAACATTAGAAGCACGAGATGGGGTATTCTTGGATCTGATTTTTACCATAATTGATTATACATATGATATTTGCATCGATGAAAAATGTGTGACCAACGGAATTGAGTCAAAGATTAATTGATGAGAGAAAAATGAAACCAAACACAAGATCATCACATATTATTTATAATTAATTTAAACAATTAAAGAATTACTTTGTGATGAATTTGAAAATGTCTCTATGTTACACCATTATTTTGGTGTAAAAATCATGTGTAGATTCCTTCCAAAATTGATCCACATGTGCACCATGAATCTTTGTACGTCACTGTAAGAATCTATAGGTACGAGCACAGTAGATCCAAACACTTGTGTCATTCATCTTTGATCTCCATGAGAATCACTTCAAGAAATATTCTCTTGGATATCTCTATAATCTAGAGTGGTGGTGGAAGAAGATCTCTCTCCATTCTTGAGATCATTCTTAGAGAATATATCTCTCTAGGTCCTTGAAAGAATTATTCAAATGTTGTTGTTCACAACAAAACAAATAACAACCTCTCATAAGAAATATTATAATTTTATTTTTATATTGTTAGTGTTAGAAAATAATAATTTCACATATGCCCATATTATTTCTTCAATCCCTGAGGAACTTCGTGTCTACAATGATAATAATATTATTATTTCTTAACATGCACAAAACTCATGAATTAATTAAATATTATTTATTCAATATATATTATTTCTCACAAAACCATTAAACTCATTTTTCTATTCCTACACAATATTTATTGGGCCTTGAATAATGAATATTTATTTAATAAATAAATATCACTACATTATTCATCAATCAATAAATAAATGTTATATTCACTAAATAGAAAATAAATATTTATTAAATATTCTACTCCTAAAATGTTCTCTCTAATAACAAGTGAATGAATATATGTGATCAATAAAAATTGAATAATTATTAAACCAAATACAATAATAATATTTATTCAATATGTTAATTAATAAATAATATTATTATTTAATTGAGGTTCTGGATACACTTCTTGTGTGACCATCTAGGCCTCTTTCTTAGTGGCATTAGGCTTAGCATCCCAAAGTCAAAGGTTAGAATATAGAAATATGCCATGACACCCATAGAGAAATAAGTTAATGTCACACTGATATAAAATCTCATACAAATTTTTACTATGTAATATAATCCTTTTATCATGATATCTTTAATCAAGCAAGTTGCATGATGGTGTAGTCAACCTCTGTGCTTGATGTCTCTTTATTTGAATTTATAAAAATTTAACTTTCCTAAAGAACACCATGTCCATGGATTTAGTTAGGTTGTATCATTTCCATTAAAGGTCCTGAGATATCAACTTTCATTAAATAATATATGGTACAAATCCTTTCTCACACTATTCATTAATGAAAGATTACTCATGACACACCCAGCATATCCTACTTCATCAAAAATATATGTTGTCATGATTTTCATAAACACATAAAAGTATGTGACTCATAATATCCATCAATAATAATCTTAAATTCTAAGGATCAATACACACATCCACAAATAGGAACCATCCAATAACACATATAAATGTGGATTTCCTAATGGAGGGTCTTGTTTACATGATCTCCTACACTAGAAATTACCAAAGTTGTAGACCATGAGAAGGAGTATCAAAGTCCTATGAGTCTCCAACCCTGATATCCTATATCAATTGTGTCCCTCAAATTATTTCATCTAGATATAGAACATATATTTAATATTACTATAATGGCACTTATGGGTTCTCATCATAGCGGGGGACTACTATGACCTTTAAATGTGACAACTACTCTTAGGACATGCTGCTAGAATTGAAGGCTATAATAATTGTTTAAAACCATTAGTATAGGCTGGATGACCATTGGTATATCATATACCAATGGTTCTCCAAACCATTGGCTAGAGTGCTATTAGGAAAGACCTATAGCAATGGTTATTAGTGAACCGTTTTTATAGGGCAATCCGAATTTCATTTTAACCAACAGATCATATTGAACTGTTGGTATAGACCTATACCAATGGTAATGGTCCACTATAACCCATTGGTTTAAGGTTATACCAATGGTTATAAAACCATTGGTATAGACCCCCCCCCCAAATTTCTCAATCCAACAACAACCCCACCCTACCCACGAAACCTGTAATTAATTGATAACACAAGAAATATAACATGCAATGAAACCAACAAAATATCCTCAATAAAAAAACCTAAAAACAATGAAAACTTAACCTCCAAACAAATAGAACCTATAATGAAACCAACAAAGTATCCTCAAAGTGCCACAAACCAATACACAAATAATGATTACATGATAAATCAATTGATGCATTTAACCAGTGATAACAAACATAAAAAACATCACATATATTCATTCATAATAAATAATCAAACAACAAATGTCATAAATATTAGTCAAAAATGTAAATGAACAATCTATCCCTCCTCACAATCACTATTGAAACCCTCATCCTCAGCCTCATCCTTGTCCTCATCCTTATCCTCGCCCTATTCCTCGCCATTATCCTCACCCTCTTCCTCATTATCATCCTCACTATCTTAATCACAAGAAATTTCATTGTCATGACCACCACTAGGACTACTAATCAATTCATTATATAACTTATGAATCATAAAATATATGCATCATAAACCATGATGATCTTCGTTGAATGTGATGGACCTAAAAGTTCTATAAATTTTATAAAATCAGTGTTCACTTTTTGATTTCATTCATGCTCATGTATGAACATTTTTTCAGCCCTTTATGACTTGGCCTCATCCAGTGTTTCCCATATATTAGATTTTTCCAACTCAGTTCTACTATAACTAGAACCTAAAGTGGGCCAATACCTCATCAGGGAAATACTCTCCCCCGATCGACATCGTACTCTCCCATGGATATCATCTCTCATCACCTGATGTAGGTGATCATTTGGCCCAAAGATGTCAAGTTTGTAGGCATCAAGGGCATCCAAAGCACAATGTTAAAAATATAAATGTACTACTAAGTTATAAAATAGATATTATTATTTTAAATCAACCAAGTAAAACTTACAATCTACTATTATTTCAGTTCGTTTACCACGCTTCCATATTTTTATTTCTGCTTTAGAAAAACAATTTTGTTTGAGGCAAACGTCCTTCAAAATTCAAAACCACCCTCTAAAATGACATTGAATATAGAAAACCGTAATTGAAGATGGGTTATTAACAATGAATTTCATAACTAAGATCAAATGGATATTAATTCTAAATGAAGCTGAAAATAAAAACATATGGTAGATAAATTATTACTAAGTATTAATGAATGGGTTATCAATAGATATAACATATGTAAAAGTGAATAGGTTATCACAGTAATACAAATTTCATTACCTAAATGATCATTTTGAGATTTTAAATGTATTAATTGAGTTGTTTTGATTTAATGATACAAGTTTTAAAAAAAATTCTCTATCACATGAGGTCCTAGTGTTCTATGGAACCCCTCATTATATTACTTTGATCCAAATCATGACTAGAATAATTATTTTTCAAGGTTTGTTTCAAATTGTGTACTTCTAAATATCTAAATGAGAGTTAATATCATGTTCCCCATTAGAAAAATAATTATATCAAATGAAATAATTACTTAAAAAATAATTAACTCAATAAGATATATATAATGTTTTCCAAGGGTGGTATATATAGAATATTTATGTACTTTAAAGAATCTTTAAATGATTATTAGTGTGTGGGATGAGTTTTCATATACCATAGGTATTGTGTATCAAGTATTATTACCATGGTAAGTGATTTATGTATAGGTTGGTTATGATAACCTATGTGGTTGTATATTCTTTTTTATTTGGATCACATCGTGATGAAGGAATTCATGACATGGGGCTACTGGTGTAGGTTGGAGTTTGAGTTTGATATTTTACAAGAACTTTATCATCACACTATGATGATATTTACCATGATATAAATAAGACAAGTCAATAGGTTTTTATATTTCTAATATCTTACCTTTGATGAAGCAAATATTTGAATTAAATGAATGGATTTGACATGGATTTTAAGGAGTGTATTTGAAAAAAAAATCATTTAGAATCATTGTGAATTATAGATCTTTGGTGAGGGAAAATGTAAAATTTATCTGAGAATATAAAAAATTTATAGAAAATAGAATTATATATATATATATATATATATATAAGTAATGGTGATTTCTAATAACAAAAATTAGAGGGGATAAAGAGAGATGAATGAGATATCATAGAGAACAGGAATTCCTAAAAGAATATAAGAATATGATTGATTTAAGAATTGGAACTCCTTGAAGGCCATTCCAAAGAACAAAGGTGTAGTTTCTATGATGGATCATGGAAGGTTATGCTACTATTATAAGGATGTTCACAACTGATATGTGTAGGAGAAGCACATGGAGATCAAGGAGAGATTATATATACTCAGTGAACTAAAAAATACTTATATTACTGTGTATTGGATTTAATTCCAAAGATGTGTTCCTTTTAGGAAGTAGTGAGTGTCATACCTACTTCCTCTCATGGTATGGTATCGTGGTCCACCCCAGAGTTTGGAAGTATTTCATAGAATCCTTGTTTTTTTATATATTTCTGAATATTTCTAAAAAATAATTTCAATAATAAAAAGAAAGTATTAATGAAAATCAAGGTAATTTTTATTTAAAAACCTCAAACTTTATTAATACCTTGAACTCAGTACTTGTCCAATGAGTAATAATTTAATAATAATATTATTCTAGATAGCCATTCATGATAGGTGTGGCCTCTAAATCTATACCAAATCTAGAATTCCAGACATTATAAAACTCATGCTTATAGCTTCTCCACATCTCACATAATTTCATGAGTCATGTTAGCCTCATAGCATCACCATTGTGAAAATTAAAACGAATCCAGCATCAAAATATTAATTCATATAAATACAATAATAATATAACATAAAGTCCAAATAATTTTTTTACCCATATTTTTTCCCATGCATTATCCTTTACGTCATTTGGTAGGTTTCTCTAGGAGAGTTTCCTAATGCGAATGATGTCGGAGTATTTGGAAACTGTTGCCAAAAAACTCTAACATTCCCACCGTATTTTTCTAATCTTGTGGTTGTCTTCATTATACTCCACCATCATCTATGTGTGGTGGTTTAACATCGCATTCATGCATGTATGCCTACACCGCTTATCGGAAGATCTAGATGTTAAAGAAGAAGAATAAATATTATATCAATACACCTTATAATGAAAATAAATTATGGTAAAAATTTTACTAAGGTTATATAAATATACATGAGGCAGTTTGATCAGTGGGAATTTCTAGATACCCAGTCTTTGAAGGAACATTAACCTGTATAGATGGATTGGGTCTTAGTGTATGCTCTGTAGGCTTAGAATGTGTCGGATCTGAAGTTTAAGTAAAAGGAATATAGAATCTTGGGTAGAAGGAAGTAGAAGGAAAATAATATAGTAGAGATGGATGTGAAAATTCATAATATAGATGAGGAGTAGGAATCTTCATGGGATAAGGGAAAGATAGGAAAGGAGGCTTAGGTAAAAATGGCGGTGAAAACATGGGTGGCCTAAATATCCTAAGTGTCTCTAATGAAACTGTGGGATCTGAAGGTTTGGTATATGGTATGTCAAGGGGAGGGATGGGGTGTGATTGGGCACACCGATTGTAGTTCCTATCTCTCATACCACCCCCCTCATATCGTCAGCCTGAGAACTAGAACCACTAGGCTACTCAGAGAATAACTGTAACCTAGGTCGTGTAACTTGATTAAAAGTTAAAAATAAAATTAATCACATGACATTATATGTTATTGATATATATATATATATATATATATTTCAAATAAAATTTTCACAATGGGAACTAAATGAGGGACTCCCATATCATTCATTTGGTGATGGTTTTCTTTCATCCTTTTTCTTCATATCTTCTTAATGTTTTTCATTTTCTATATTTGAAAAAAAAACTATAGAATTAAATAAAAATACATAACTAACATGTAACCCAAATAAGAAATAATATGATACATGACTTAATTAAGGAATACCACCTATCAAACCAAATACAGGATACGTATTGATATAACAAAAACATTTTATATTTTGTGGGAAAAATATAAAAACGTAAGACATGTCATAGAAAAAAATCAGTATGCTCAAATTATCATGTTTATCATGGGTATGATATAGTTTTATTATATTTTCAATTCGATCCAATTCAATTTTGGTTAGGTCATTTGGTTCATTCTGGTCAATTGATTAGGTGATTTGTCCATTTTTATTTTTGTTGGGTCATTTGGTTCATTTTTTTTCAATTGATAAGGTCATTTGTCCATTTTTATTCATCTTAGATCATTTGGTTCATATTTTGGGTTAGGCCATTTTTTTATTTTATTTTTTTATTATGTCATTATTTTCATTGGTTTTGTTTTTCATATCAATTAATTTAATATGTCCAATTCAATTCATATTATTTTTTTAATTTAATTGTTTTAGTTTTGTTTTTTTTGGTAGGTTTGAATACAATTCAATTCAATATTATAAAATTAAACTCAAACAAAATTGAAACTAGTAAATATTGAAAATTAACATGAAGTTTAAGTTGGATACAAAATATTTATAATCAATAGTAAATCAATTTGTATAGCACCAACCTCAACAACCCAAGTCGGGCTAAACAAAAAGAAGTGAGAACACAGATAGATGATTCTATATATTTTCTACCACAACTACAGGTTCACAATCAACTCTGAAAATTGAATTATTAGAGTCATCATAAGTAATAAATGGATCAGGGCTAATGGGATTAGGGATGGTTTCAATTACATCATCACCATCATCAAAAATATGTCTTGGGATTACTTCAATAATGACACCAAATTCATGTCAAAGATGATCTTTCACATAAAAAAATTGTTTCTCCATTGATGTCAATACATGTGGTTCATCGGTAGAAAAAGTGTGAGTCATGTCAATAACTCGAAATCCACAATCATTAATAAATTTGCTATTCCTTGTCATTAAATCAAACCATTGGAATTTCATCATAGTGAATCGACCATGTGAGTAATAATCCAATATTATTATTTTCTCAATGACTCCATAATAAGATACATTTTCAAATTGTGGTCTAATATTTGATGCACTGTCATAATAGTCTATTGTGGGAGTTACCATAACAACATCATGTTGTGTTCTCATATTATTTTCTCATTCGGTGATAATAAATCTTTACCCATTGATAACATTTGATTTTCATTCAAGAACCATGGAATTATGACCAAAAGCCTCTAATTTCCTCAAAGATAGAATCGTTATGAAAACTCAATACCTGAAATATAAATTAATATTAAACTTATTTAAATATTTATTTTATTAATTTATTACAATAATATTTCTACCTTCAATTTTAACCAAATAGAAAACTCTTTCCTATGAAAAGTTTCTCTCCTTCTCAAAGATAAAGAATGATACTTTCTATTTATCATTTTTTATGTTCCCTACCAAAAAATTGAAATAGTTTAATAGATATGTAAAATTACATGAGATGACATAAGATATACATGTTCAATTTACTTACTTAGTGTATTCATAGAACAAATTAAAGTTAAATGAAACTGTGTGTTGTGTCGTCTCCCACTCTTCAAGGCTTAATGTGGTCAATGTATATGATATGGGAATTCACCCTAGTTGGGGAAGTGATGTAAAATTTGGTTCAATTTGTTCATACTATTCTTCTTTATTTATCATTTGTCTATTCCATCTTATAGTCAGATTAGACAAATACATTGAATATAAATCCATACATTCTTGTAACGTCTTGGTTCCGGGTGCCACCCAAAGGCGCCCCATACCCGGTTGTTCACATAGCCTCAAGCGTATTTCCCCGAATGCCAGAGGCTTCCAACTAGGAGCGAGATCCTTGGGTGTGATAGTGGGAAAACTATTCCCTCATTGTTAGAGTAACACAGCAGAAGTAAAATAGATAAAAATAACAGAAGTAGTAATAATACCGTACAAAAGTAAACAACATAAGACTGAAGAAATAAATAACTGGAGCACATATATAAATGATGCATGATACATATGTTTAGGAAATCATCTAAAAAATTCACAATGATGGAATACAGTACTTAACCGAAGTACAAAGAAAAGAAATTAAACATCTCCACAGCATCGCAAGCCTCATCTTGGTCCCATGCTCTCCAGCTCCAAAACAGTCAAGTACCTGAAGTAGAAGGGAACTTTTCCTTATCTATACCTGCAGCAATATAATTTTTTGGGACCCAAAAGCATGTCCCAAACAGGGTTTGAGACAAATACCAGTAGGCAACCACCCAAAGATCTGTTCCTAACAGTCAGTGAATATATATGGAAGACAATATGCAAAAAGAAGCAGTAAACAAGGAAGTACTCAAAAGTAAACAATCCTAAAGTTCCAATTTCATTCATTTTCATATATCAAGTAAGCAGATAATCACAAACAAGTAACCATCTAAGAATTACTCATAGCCTAACCCCTCTGATTTAACCAAAACAAACACAAGAAACCCTCTAGGAAGTACTCACAGTCTAACCCCTCTGGTTCAGCTTTAGAAAAGACTCTCTGAGGAAGCATTTACCGTCAATTCCCCATGTATTCTCGTATCAGTAACTATAGACACTTGGGGGAATCACTAAATGTCCAATTCCCCCTGTGGTCTCACAACATGGAACTACAGACACTCTGAGGGATCACTTGTATCCATCCCCATATGCTCTCGCAACGTAAATGTAAATAGACACTCTAGAGAATCCCTCAACGTCCATTCTTCTTATGGTCTACTACACCAGGTTCTCACGGCCCTATGTAAGTCAATTATACACAAACGGTATGTGGTATCCAAAGTAAACCTCAAGAACTACTTGGATAAATAGTCTACAGCATATCACAACACTTCAGATAAAAATCACTCCACCCTAACAATACAAGGCATGGAAAACAAATAAGCCTAACAGAAAAGCTAGACCAAATGGTCAAAACAAGAAAACATGGGGAAAAAATCCATAGCATAAAAAATTTAACCCTATTCAAAAACAATTAACCTCTATCCAAACAAACAAGGCATAATAGGCAATAACAGAGCTAAAAACCAGAAACACACAATACCCTGTTCTTGGGTATTGGGAACTTTTTCATATATAACTCAAAGAATAACTACAGAAAGTCACAAACCACCAACCTCAACTTTGTACAAATGTTGTATGTGAGACTCAAGCCTTGAATCTCCCTAGAACGTCGTAGATATACAAAACTTCGAAAACGTTCAACTGAGAAAATCTCATGAAAGAGGTGAAATCAGAGAATGAAGCTCTAGAATAAGGAAGAGATTACTGTGGAGATTCAAATGCAATTGATGGTGGTCAATTTAGATAACAGATGGAGAGTCGGGGGTTCGAAGAAGAATCGTCGGCCACAGATGCTCCCGGATGAGTCTGGCCTAGAAGAAGGGTGTTATATTGATTAGACGCGACCCAATTCCTTTTAATGAAATAAAAATAAAGTACATGGCATGTTCTTTAAAAGTACATGGCGTGTACTTGCCTTTACCAAGCTCCTCTTTAGGCGGTTTCTAGGTCACCCTACACGGCCATGTGTTCGGCCATTACACGGCTACTCACAGTAACCGAGTACATGACGTGTACTTATAAGTACACTGTGTGTACTCATAAAATTTCTAGAAACTCCTCTTTTCCTTGAAAACACTAGAAAACAAGATTCATACCTAAAAATAAGATCCGGGTTCTTATAATTGTTGATACAGGTAACCTTTCATGATAGAACCTTTGGGATGATTTTTGTTCTGGATATAAGACTTCAATGTTAACATGTTTCTTTCAGTTGGATACATCCAATGAAAAGAAACAGGTACTCTGAGAAGTATTTCAGTTGGAATATGGATAGTTAGATGCAACATGCATGTGAAAAAATGATGGGGGAAATATTTTCTCTAACTCACACAAAATTAATGGTGCCCCTGCCAACGCTTTATGTAAGAAAGACTTCTAAAAACTTATTTGCAAAATGATATTTAAAGAAATGGAACAACTAAATAACTTAAATGATTAAATTATTGGACATAAGATGATGCATTACTATTGGAATCAACTAATGAAGAATAATGTGATAATCATGAGTCTTCAAAGATTCCAGCTTCAACTCTCTTCTATTGACCCATTTTGATATGTTTCTTGAATAGACATCAGGAACTTTAATAGCCTCTATTACTTTCATAAATTGATATTTTTTATATGGGTTTCATCACATAAGAATCACACAGAACTTTCTATTTATTTTCACTAATATACATAGGATGCAATTCTATTCTGATTCACCAATCCACCAAGTCATGCCGAGATTGTAAATTGTCTTTTTCATTTCCCTTAACATTTAGAATAATTGAAAGAAACATTTCACATATATTCTTTCCAATGTGAATTACGTCTATGAAATGATGTAATATATTTGTTGACCAATAAGGCAACTCAAATAATATAATTATCTAATTCCAATTATAACAGGTTCCATTGGAAATGTTATTCCTCTTTCTATATTTCATCTGACCCTTCCTTAATGAAAAACTAAAATATTTCAATTCATTAAGGACATCAGTTCTAGACATAAACTAAGGTGGATTTTCAGTCTCTATGGTATTGTCAAATTTTGATGATTATTCTTATATGGATGGTTTATTGGAAAGAATAATTGATGTCCCATAAAACTAAAACTACAGTGATATTTTAGTCTTCTGGATCATATATTCTTCATTAAAATAGGACATGATAGTTTTCCATTCGTGATCCACCTAGACAAAATTTCATAATCAGGAAAATCATTGATCATCCACATAAGTACAACACACATCTGAAATATGTATTTTGAACATGCATCGTATGTGTGCACACCCACATTCTAAAGATGTTTAAACTCTTTTATTAAAGGTTTCATGTATACATATATATCATTGTTGGGATCATAAGGTCAGGATATGAGTATACTCATGAAAGTGAAAGGTTTTTTCATACATATCCATAGAAGAAGGTTATAAATGTGTATGAAAACTGGTCATGTGTTGTGTGAAGTAAGAATCTTCCCAAATAGATCAAAATTGTCACATGAAAGAACCAACCTCACATTACGCGTGTTATCTACGAAATCAAGATATCAAGCATTAAATTTCTTCCATGCAAATCCATCTGTAGAGTGAACCAACTCATCATTATTATTCATTTTCTCAGTATCATGCCCTAATACTTTTATTACTATTTCATCATACATGAAAATATTATGAAGTATAGGTATTAATGGAAAGTTCCACATTACTTTATTTGGAACATGGTGTGGTGTTTTATTATCTTTTGGATTCCATTAGGATGTACCACATTTTATAAAATCATTATGTTGAGTATTTTCCTCCCATAATGAGCTGTAATATTTCAAGCAATCTTGAATTTTGTTTTTTAAAAATCAAAGTTCCTCAACTAAATTCCATGTTATATAATGGTTTGAGGGAAAATCTAAATCATCTATAAGCAATTCCTTCAAAAAGGTAAGAATGTAATCGATGGAAGTATTATAAATCCTATACATTATTTTCCTATGAAAAAGCAAGATTAAAAATTCATACTTCTTCATTTTACTACATTTTCGATATACTGGAGTTATGGAAGCATCATTAAAATTTTTTACCCTTTAAACATCATCATTTTAATTACATGCATCATGTGTGCTCGTATTGAATTGTTCTTGGATCGAAATCCCTTCCTTACCATTATGATGAATAAATAGAAACTGGTCATCTAATAAATTCTCAAGTCCAGTCCTCTTATTTTGATCATGAATATTTTGAGATTTCATTTTTTACCCATTATGATACCATGTATAGTAGTTTCTTTGAAACCCATATTTTGTTATATGGTAGCTAACTTCTTCACGACTCAACCAAGGTCTTCCAACACAATTATAACATGGGCAGTGTATGTGACCACTATCTGAAGCATTGTTAAATGAAAATTCTAAAAAAATCTCCAACATGTTTTGAAAATTGCTTGAGATCTGATTGGTTTCATATATACAACTTCTATCCATTCTATAAAAAATTTATATGTCATGTCGTAAAATCAATGAAATAAGACTGAAGTTAAATCGAAAATATATTCAAGGAAATGAGAATTATTCACTTTATATGAAACCATAACTAACACGCTAGTTTATATGAGAATCATAATATAAAAGACAAAAAAAATACTATAAATATAAAACCATTATATTGAATTACATTATATCAATGATTAGTAATGTGCTAAATTCATTGAGGGTCAAGGATTTAATTATGATTTTTTTATGGAATATAAATACCTAGGGGTGTTATTTAAATGATATGTAATTGAGTGAATAAATTGATGAGGCATAAAGGACCTTCAGATAGGTTCCTTAGTGACTCTACCCTTCAATTTGTTCTGTTTCAGGTTCATTTTATTCAATTTAGTTTTTTTTGTTAAATCAATTTAATTATATTCATTTAAATTTAGTTTTTTTTGGGATAGGTTAGGTAAGTTTTTTTTTGATTTGGTCTAGTTTCATTCATTTGGGGTTGCGTATCTTTAGTTCAAGTGTATATGGTTTTGTTCAATTTTATTTTTTTCAATTTGTTATAGTTTAATTCAAAGTGGGTTAGTTTGGTTCAAATAGGGTCTATTTACTTTGGTTCAAATAGGTTCTATTTACTTTGGTTCAAATCAATTATATTTGGTTTGGTTTGGTGTTATTTGATATGGTTTGGTTTAACTTGGTAAAACAGGGTTCTATTCAATTTGGTCAATTCTGTTTTTTTATAATTAGTGAAAATGTGGTAGATATTTATACTAGAGGTATACTTGAGGGTTGATGTCTCATTTTTATTGATTTTAATAAATGCATAAATTTTTAGATGAGATAACCTAGGATAAAAAGTTATTTAAATGCATCGCATCTACACTAGGGTTAGGTTATCATTGAAAAACTAATTCAATTATATATCTTTATAATAGGATCACTAGAATCTATATTTTTCATTCCATAAAACATGCTAGCATTCATAAAGTTGAAATAATAAATTCAATAAATACCATATTTAAATGATATCAAGTTAAATCATATATCATGTCACTATTATATAATTCAGAAGGTTATACCATTATCTAATATCCTCTCACAACTTATTTGGAAAAGGATGTTGGTAATCATGGTAAAGAAAGATCACAACATGTTGCAACATTGATTATCACGTGATGTTGTTTGTTATGTAAGTATAAAATTTTGGATATGGGGGATGTATTTCACCATTCAGCTTGTTTTCATGCTACATTAAGTTATAAATAAGAATAAACAAAGATCATATAATAATAATCATATTACATATAAGATTAGTTATAGAGAGACCACATCATAAGAGTATATGTCACACCATAACCTATTCAATGTAAGAATAATCTAGAGTGATGAATGATTTGATACACCACAAAGGAAGAGACAATTATATAATTGATCTTGCATAAGAGTATAAAAATTATATATAAGAGTTAACCTCACTACAGCCTTTCATTGTTAATAAAAAACTCAATTTATATAAGAGAAATTGATTGAGTATCACACCAAAATGATATATATTTCCTTATAAAGAGGAAGGATTTTCTACAGTGAAGATACCATAATAATTTTTTATGGTTTTGGAATGTGAAGGTGGATTGGATCACTCCACATTAAGAATGCCACACAACAGTTATGTGAGACATTGAGAAGAGTAAAAAATGGTCACATTATAAAATTCTAGTTATGTTGTGAGGATCACAACTTTTTAAGAATTGATTGAAAACCTGGAGTAATATAAAATATGATTCCACAATGAAAATAGAGGACCACACTACAATAGGTCCATATTTTAAAGAGATATGAGAATACTACACCTCGGTCTCCAAGGCATTTTAAAATGATATTTTACCTGATTTTTTGGATCTAGAGTTTAGCTGAGAATCACACCTTGAATAATGACATCAAACCTAAATATGGGTGAGGTCAAGGATGATCATTCCATAATTATACATATAATTCCATGATCTATCTATTTTTGGAATAACTTTAAAATTTGGTTTACATTAAAAAAGGTTAAAAATTTTCTCAAGATCCAAGGAATTGAATCAACTAAGAGTGGTATGTTTTGACCACTTTAATTGAGTGGGTCATATGACCTAACATTTAAGGATTAGTGTAAATAAAATTGATCCCAACTATTGGATTGAGAGTCAGAGTCTTAGAGAATGTTTTTAAAAATGCACACAATAGTTCTGGAAATAGAGAGAGTGGAGTAAAATTAAAAATATAATTTTAAGAGAGAATGTGTGCTTCACTACCATATCTTATTTTGAGATAAGAATAATAAAGGTGTTCTAAAAAAAGAAAATAATTCACTATTACATGTTGTACATTAGAGGAAATAAGAATAATAAGAGGTATATAATTGAAAAATATGGTTTAGATTATGAGAATGATAGACCTTGTTTTTTTAAGAGAAGTAGAAGAATAAAGAGTTCCATTATGATATCCAACTGATTAAATAATTGAATACAATGCATAAAAAATATAATTCTAGTATGGAATTATATTTATCTATAAAAGTTATTGTTTCTATAGTGTTCACTTGGAAGATAAAAATTGAACCATACATAGAGAGGTCAATCTAGTATGGAATTATCTTTATATTTGGTTTATTTTTTGGTCACTGATAGTGTGATTGGATCTTGATTTGTATGTTTGGTATAAGAGAGATTAATTCATTTAGAATAATATTTAAGATGTTGAGTGGAAGTTGACTTATGTAAAGGGGTCATCAAGGTGGTAGGAAGATTAAAAAATATAAATTTCACTAAAATAATGACTAAAATTATCCATTAAAGAGAACCAAAAAATCAAATAATGAAACAAACGAAATTACTTAATCAAGTCATGAAATAGGAATTCAAATAGGGCCCAACATTCTAATAAAAAAATGTATTTCACTTATCTCGCACACACCCAAACTCTACTCATAGCATCTTGCTAACAAAACATATATTAGAATCTTTTAATCTAAATAATTAGTATGGAAGTGGGAGTAATACCATTTCACAAGATATATTGGACAAATATTTTATCATCACCACTCTACAAATAGAGAGATATTTTTCTTATAGAAACCAAAAATAAATATGAACTGAATATAAGAAACCCTAAATCAAACCAGTGGATCAAAATAAATTAAATTCCTAAAAAAATAAAAATATACAGTGGTGTTTTAGACCAAAAATAAAAAAATAGATGGTTGATATAATAAATCAATGATTTAGAACCCAATGATTTAATACTGAAGAATAATGAAATGAAATCAAGAATATAGATCTTCTCTTAGCTGGTTGGGAAGACAGTAAAACTCCACTACTGTTGGGGATTAGGATTAGATTTGGATGGGAGGAGGGTAGGGTCACTCGTGCTATGATTTTAAGAAATACATATGCCAATGGTTTTAAAAAACATTGGCATATGTAAGCTATCCCAATGATTTTTTAAAAATCATTGGGATAACCTTCACTAAAATACCCTATCCCAACGGTTATGCCAAAATGTTAGGATAGGTCTGTGGGTGAAGCCCACATTTCTAATAGTGACATTATCACATACTATGTCATTTAAAAGAATAATAATGATGTGATAAATAGTTTATTGATAAATGAAACTATGAATACATATTATCATAAAGTACATTGAAGTTGGTTCTAGGGCACCAAATCCAACAGACTCCCATTTTCACTAGAGCCAGCTACTAAAAACCTTCAATATACTAACTCTCACATTATACTCATGAATATGATGAGATAATGCTTTATTCAAAGGGGCATCCACATTTTCTTCTATCTAAACTATTCTTACTATAACTTCACCCATATAAGAAAAACCCCTTAATATGTGATAATCTAGAGTATGTGTTTTGTCCATTGGTGTGACCTTGGATCTTTTGAAAGAACCACTGCTGCATTATTATCATAATATAATGTGATAGGGTCCTTACTCCTAGGTTCCACATCAAGATCCTGGAAAAAGTTTAATATCCAAATAGCTTCTTTGGTTGTATCAGGAGTTTTTATATACTTAAACTCCTAAATATAATTAGTGAGAACCATCTTCTTTTAACTCTTCTATCACATAGATCCTCTATTGATACTGAAAACATTTTCTGACTATGACTTCAGATCATTTTAATCTATTTGAAAACTAGCATTAGTATAACCCTTTATGAATAGCTTCTTATCTCCTCTATACACTAGGAATATATCTTTAGTTGTTCTTAGATACTTAAGAATTGTTTTAACAACAAATCAATTTTGTTCACATGGATTATCTTGATATCTCCCTACCATACTCAATTCATAGGAAACACCAAGTCTAGTACAGAACATGGTATACATGATTTATCCTATAACTGGATCGTATGAGATCATACTAATTCTCTCTTTCTCCTATTGTGTATGAGGACACATTTTATTGGAAAGATGTATACCATGTGTCAAAAGAACCAATACCCTCTTGGATTGTTCTATACTAAATCTCTTTAGTATCTGGTCAATGTATTTACCTTTTTTAGTCCAATCACCCTATTAGATCTATCACAAATGATATTAATCCCTAAAATGTAGTTTGTTTCACCTAAGTCATTCATGGAGAAACACTTGTTTAAATAGTCCTTAATAGATTTTCAAACTAGCATGTCATTTCTCATAAGTAATATTTCATCCACATAAACTACTAGGATGATGACTGTATTCCTACTAAAATGATTGTAAACACATGGCTCACATTTGTTCTTAATGAAACCAAATTAATTTATAGCTTCATCAAACCAAATTTTCCATGACCAGTGGCATTAGGTGAAGCAACCCAAATTCCATAGTTAGCATCTAGAAATACACAAAGTCACCCATATAGAAAGAAGTTAATGTTAAAATTACATAAAACCTCATATGGATGCTTGATCATTAATATAATTTGTTTGTTGTGATATCTATAATTAATCAGGTTGGTGCCATCAATATATGTTATGGATGTCACTTTTTTTGAATTTCCAAAAATTAAACTTGCATATAGAACACCATGACCATTGATTTATTTAGGTTTTATCATTTCTATCAAATTTCCTAAGATATAAACTTACATTAAATAAAATAAGGGGAAAATACTTTCTTGCATTATTTATTAATGAAACATTACTCATGACACACCCAACATATCTGAATTCACTACAAATATATATTTTCATGATTTTCATCAATACATCAAAGTACGCGACTAATAATATACATTAATAATAATATTAAATTATAAGGATCAGTACCCAAATTCATAGATTGGAACATCCAATGACACATATAAATGTGTATTTCCCACTGGCATGTCTCATTCACATAATCTTCTAAATTAGAAATTACCAAGGGCATACACCATGAGAAGGTGCCTCAAATTCATTTGAGTCTCCACACCTGATGTCGTATATCATTTATGTTCCTCAAATGATTTCATATATCTATAGAACATGTATCTAAGAATACTATTGTGGAACTTCTAGGTTCCCTTCAAAGCGGGGAAGTGTTACGACCTTTCAATGCAACAACTACTCTTAGGATATTATTACATACTATTTCATGTATAATAATAATCATGATGTGATAAGTAGTTTACTAATATACTATGAATACGGGTAATCATAAAGTACAAAAAAGTTGGTTCTAAGGTACCAACTCCAATAGTGGAAAAGTAATATGAATTTAATATAAGTAAAGTGAAGGTAAGCTAGATTTTCTACATGATAATTAAGGGTAAACAGAAACTTGTATGGGTCAATTAAGGGTAAAACTAAAGTTAAGTAAGGGTAAAAAAGTTAATTAAATGTAAAATAAAATTAATTAAGGGTAAACTAAAGTGAATTAAGGGAAAACTAAAGTTTAGCAGGGGTAGAAAAAAGTTAAGGGAAAACTAAAGTTAAGTAAGGGTAAAACAAAGTTAAGTAAGGGTAAAATAAGGTAAAATAAGGGTAAAAAAAGTTAATTAAAGGTACAACTGAAGTTAAATAAGGGTAAAAAAAATTCATTAAGGTTAAAATAAAGTTAAGTAAGGGTAAACCAAATTTAAGGGTAAACTAAAGTTAATTAACGGTAAAACAAAGTTAATTAGCGGTAAAACAAAGTTAATTAAGGTTAAAACAAAGTTAATTAAGTGTAAAATAAAGTTAATTAAGGGTAAAACAAAGTTAAGTATGGTTAAAACAAACTTAATTAATGGTAAATTAAAGTTAAGTAAGGGTAAAACAAAGTTAAGTAAGTTTAAAATATGGTTAAGTAAGGGTAAAACAAAGTTAATTCAGGGTAAAACTAAAGTTAAGTAAGGGTAAAATAAAGTTAGGTAAGGGTAAAATAAAGTTAACTAAGGGTAAAACAAATTTATGTAAGGGTATAACTAAAGTTAAGTAAGGGTGAAAGAAGCTAAGTAAGGGTACACTAAATACAAATAAGGGTAAAATAAAGTTAATTAAAGGTAATAAAAAGTTAAGTAAGGGTAAAACAAAGTTAAGTAAGGGTAAACTAAAGTTATGGAAGGGTAAATTAGATTTAAGTAAGGGTAAAACAAAGTTAATTAAGGGTAAACTAAAGTTAATTAATGGTAAAAAAAGTTAATAAAGGGTAAAACTAAAATTAAGTAAGGATAAAACAAAGCTAAGAAAGGGTAAACTAAATTTAAGCAAGGGTAAAACAAAGTTAAGTAATGGTATACTAAATTTAATTAAGGGTAAACTAAAGTTAAGTAAGGGTAAAACAAAGTTAAGTAAGGCTAAAATAAAGTAAATTAAGGGTAAAACAAAGTTAAGTAAGGGTAAAATAAATTTAATTAAGGGTAAAATAAAGTCAAGTAAGGGTAAAAATAAAATTAAGGGTAAAACAAAGTTAAGTAAGGGTAAAATAAAGTTAAGTAAGGGTAAACTAAAGTTAAGTAAGGGTAAACTAAATTTAATTAAGGGTAAAACAAAGTTAAGTGAGGAAAAAACTAAATTCAATTAAGGGTAAAACAAAGTTATGTAATGGTAAAATAAAGTTAAGTAAGGGTAAACTAAAGTTAAGTAAGGGTAAAACTAAAGTTAATTAAGGGTAAAAAAAGTGAAGAAATTGTAAACTAAAGTTAAGTATGGGTAAACTAAAGTTAATTAAAGGTAAATCAAAGTTAATTAAGGGTAAAACTAACTTTAATCAAGGGTAAACAAATTCAATTAAGGGAAAAATTATGTTAGGTAAGGGTAAACTAAATTTAATTAAATGTAAAACAAATTTAATTAAGTTTAAACTAAATTTAATCAAGGGAAAATAAAAGTTATGTAGGGGTAAACTAAACTTAATTAAGGGTAAACTAAATTTAGGTTAGGGTAAAATAAATTTAAGGGTAAAGTAAAGTTATGTAAGGGTAAAATAAAGTTGAGTAATGGTAAAACTAAAGTTAAGTAAGGGTATTACAAAGTTAAGTAAGGGTAAACTAAAGTTAAGTAAGGGTAAAATAAAGTTAAGTATAGGAAAACTAAAGTTAATTATGTGTAAAATAAGTTAAGTAAGGGTAAAAGTTAAGAAAGGGTAAACTAAAGTTAAGTAATAGTAAAACAATGTTAAATAAGGGTAAACTAAAGTTAAGTAAGGGTAAATACAAAATTGAGTAAGGGTAAAATAATGTTATATAAGGGTAGAATAAAGTTATGTAATGGTAAAAAAAGTTAATTAAGGGTAAAATAAAATTAAGTAAGAATAAAACAAAGTTAAGTAATGGTAAATTGAAGTTAAGTAAGGGTATATTGAAGTTAATTAAGGGTAAATTGAAGTTAAGTAAGGGTAAAATAATGCTAATCAAGGGTAAAATAAAGTCAATTAATGGTAAAAAAAATTTATAATCATAAAATAAAGTTAAGTGAGAATAAAAAAAGTTAAGTAAGCATAAAAAAAATTAATTAAGGGTAAAATAAATTTAATGGTAAATTAAAGTTAATTAAGGTTAAAAAAAAGTTAAGTAAGGATAAACTAAAGTTACATAATGGTAAAATAAAGTTAAGTAAGGCTAAAAATGTTAATTAATAGTAAGCTAAATTTAAGTAAGGGAAAAAAGTTAAGTAAAGGGAACTTATGGTGGAAGTTCCAATGGAACTTTCATTGGAAGTTATGGTGGAACTTTTATTGGAAATTTTCAATGAACATTTCCAAAATAAAATTTCATAATAAAATATAGTCGAAAAAATATCGATTAATCTATACACTTTCATTAAAAATTGAAGTTTAAATCTAAATTAAAATAATAGTGAAAACTTTTACTAGAAATTATAGTGAAAATTCCCCTAGAAATTTAATTGAAGCTTTCATTGTAAATTCTAGTGAAACTTCTTCGAGAAAAATTATATGGTAACTTCAAATCCCACTTGAAATTTTCAATTAAAAATTTTTGTGGAAATTTTAGTGAAAAATACATTGGAAATTCTAGTACAAATTCCAATGGAAAATTCCAGTAAAAATTTTCACTTGAAATTTCTAGTGGAAACTCACTCATAAAAATTCCAACAGAAACTCCTATAGACAAATTCCAATATAAACTTCAACTTCCACTTGAAAATTTTAGTTGAAACATTCATAGGAAATTTTGGTGTAACTTCCACTGGAACTTATAGTAAAACTTCAACTCAAAATTCCATTGTAACTTTCACTAGAAATTCCTATGAAAATTACAATGGAACATTCTAGTGGAAGCTTACACTGGAAAATTCAAGTGGAAACTACAAATTCCACTTGAACATTTTAGTTGAAAATTTCACTGGAAATTCTGGTAGAAACTTAAACTTACATGTGAAAACATTAGTTGAAATTTTCACTAGAAAATATAATGAAACTTCCATTGGAAATTATAGTGTGACTTCACTGGAAAAGTATAGTGAAAACTTCAACTACCACCTAAAAATTCCAGTGAAAAGTGCACTAAAATTTCCAATGAAACATCCACTGAAACATTCCATTGGAAACTTCCACTCTAAAATTGAAATGGTAATTTCAACTTACACTTGAAAATTATAGTGAAACTTCCACTAGAAATTCTAGTGAAACTTTCACTAGAAAATTTCAGTAAAACTTCCATTATAAATTCCAATGTAACTTCCACTGTAAATTATAGTACAAAAAATGAATTGTATTTATCTTGTCAAAATTTTAAATAAATCATAATTTTCCATTTTGATTTATTATTATAATATATATTGATCTTTCATTTGGCCTTTATTATGAAAATTTGTAATAAAATTTATCATTTCAACTTTTTAGTGTTATTTTCGTTATAGTTTTTCACTTAAAATTACAAGAGAAATTTTACAAAAATGTTGTTCTAAAAAAAATTAGGACTATTTTTAGTTAATTTTTTATGGATTTTTATTACTTAAAAAAGTTTTATATACTTTCATAGAAACAAAATTTTTAATTTTTTTTATAAATAGTATTTTCTAGGATGAATAATAATTTTTTTATAAATTTAAAAAGTAATTTTTAATGATTTTTAAAGAAATGAAAATGTTTTATGTTTATAAAAAATATATTCTATATACTTTCATAAAAACATAATTTTGTATGCTTCTATATAAATAGTATTTTTTATGATGATTAGCAAAAATTTTAACAAATTTTAAAAGTTATTTTTAATAGTTTTCAAAGAAATAATAAATTTCTATGTTTTCAAAATAATTGTAATTTTTTATGACCTTAAAAAATAATTTCTTTTGTATTTTTAAAAAATAATAATTATTAAATAATTATTTGAAAATTTTCATTATAAAATGTTAAAAAATTTTATAACTCTAAAAAACAATATACTTTTCTTAGATAAATTGAAAATTATTAATTTTTTAAAATAATTAAAAAAAATTAAAAAAAATTAAAAAAAGGTAATTTTTCATTTATATATCCAAAAAATGTTATTTTTTATAAATATGAAAAATTATTTAACACATTTATATTTTTTGATTCTCAATAATTATGTTGTTTTTTATAAATATAAAAAATCAATATCAATGAAATTATTGAGCATTCCTTAAAATTCTTAGTATACCAAAATACCCTTTAGTCACTCTCATCCTCTGATCTTGACATGTGTAAAAATCCTCAGATGCCAACATCTCATGCGATCACCGAATAATTCCATTATTCGGGGAACTAGAGACGATGACATATACACTTGAGGATCTCATTCAACTCTGCCTCTACTTTGGGAATAGTGTGGTGCAGTTAATAAAAGCACCACCCCTCTCTCTCTATGGATTATATCCACTATGGATTAAAATATATATATATATATATAGTATAATGACACACTAATAAAAAGATGTCAGTTATAACAGTTCACTTAATTCATAACCCCTTAGAGCTTCATGAAGGCCCAACTTAAAAGAAGGAAAAAATGGTGCGATGTACCCAAAAGTTTAGTCAAAATGTCTAATAATTGAAAATTGGAAGAGATATAAGCTATTTGAATCAACACTTATTGATTCTTATCATGAGTGAAATAGAAATCAATGTTAATATTCTTGTTTTTTTCATTATAAAAAGTATTGTAAATAATAATTTTTTCTACCTTATTGTCATTGAAAAGAATCATAGGAAGCTTAACCAAGACAGGAAAATCAGGAAGAAGATAACTCAACTATAAAAGTTTATAAGAAGTGGAATCCATACTAAGATATTTATCTTCTATAGATGAGTGAGAATCAATAATTTTCTTATTATTTTTCAAGAAACAAAAGAATTACCCAAGAAAATAAAATATATATTTAAATAATGATGTGTAATTAAAAAAATCTCATCATTTTCTATGAAACCAATGGATTTAAGTGATTGTTTAACCAGATAAACAATAATTTAGAGAATAAACCTTTAAAATTTTGAATAAGATGCTTAATTTTATCCATGTTAGGTTATTTTGGTGATAAAAAAATTGGTTTATGTGTTGAACAAAGTTTGAAATATCTAGACATTTCATACTCAAGTATAAAAGTAGACTAATTAATCATCTCTAATGTCACAATATATGATAATCTACCAATCATGAAGTGTAAGATTTAATACTTATGGTAGTGGAAACTGATTTGGTTTGGTACCAAAGAAACCAGCATCAGTGAGAATATCATGAACATATTTTCATTGATGTATCATTATACTAGCAACAATAGTACAAATTTCCAAACCAAGAAAATATTTTCCCAAACCTATAACCTTAATAGTGAACTACTTGTCAAGATTAAACAAAGTTTAATCAATCACCATGGGATTATTTCTCATGAGTATCACCTCGTCATCATATATAAGAAATGTTATAATATTAACATTATCATGCTTGAAAAAAAGGGAATAATAATTCATATAATGTATATATCCAAGACTAATAAAAAACTAAGTGAACACTTGATTATACTTGAATGAGGCTAGTTTCATTGATGTATCATTATACTAGCAAAAATATTATAAATTTCTAAACCAATAAAATATTTTCCCAAACCTATATCCTTAATAATGAACTGCTTGTTAAGATTATCCAAAGTTTAATCAATCACCATGGGATGATTTCCGATGAGTATCACCTCATCATCATATATAAGAAATGTTATAATATTAACATTATCATGCTTAAAAAATAGGGAATAATCATTCTTAGAATGTTTATATCCAAGACTAATAAAAAACTAAGTGAACACTTGATTATACTAGCACAAGGCAAGTTTCAAGACATAAAGAGGTCATTTAAGTTTGAAAAATAAACCAGAAATACGTATATAGTGGCCTTCATGAGGATTAATATAAATTTATTCATCAATATACCCATTAAGGAATCCATTTTTAATTTATAGTAGGTTCAAAGGCCACTAGTTAGTTTTGGAAAAATAAATAATAACTCACATAGTGGAAAGATTAGAAATTGGGATGAAAGTATGCTTATAATCAAGACCTTGCTCTTTATTAAATCCATCTATAAACAAAGGAGATTTTCATCTTTCAACTAAGCCATATGACTTGAATTTAACCTGATAAACCCACTTATAATGAATAATTTTTTTTCCTAAGGTAAATATACCAAATTCCAGGTTTCCATTTGTTGAAGAGAAAGAAGTTCATTTTCTATAGTATCCACCCACTCTATATTTTCTTTAGTTTGTGCAAAATAATAAGGTTCTTAGACTGATACTACATTGTCTAAATACAAAAAAATATTTTGGATGGGTGGCTAGGCTATTAGGATCAAATAAAGGATAATGAAAGAATGGCTTTTAATTCCCAAAAAATATAATATTCCAATTTCAAAAAAGAAATCAGAAGAAATGATGGAAATGGAAAAAAATCAGAAATAAATCAAATTATTTATGGAAAACCCAATAATTCATGTAAAACATGATCATTTATGAATGGTCATTATCTATATCTAGGTGTCACTTTGTATCACCACAACTATGATTTTTCATGGTCACTTATCATGTTCATTTGAAGCATTACATTATGAATTCCCTATGGTTGCATAAAATTCTCTCACCTAGGAAGTCATTTATAAAATTACAACATATATCCTTTACATTCATGAAACTTATTCATATTTTTGTGTCACTTTGTGACCTTTAGACGGTGATCCTTCATGCTTTTAAAACATTTTTACAATTTGGAGACACGGTGGTGTTCCCTAACAACTACATAACTTCTTTTTGAAACTGGTTCTACCAATTATGGGGAATAAAATTACATGATATGCCTATAAATACTCAGAATTCACTTCAAGAAATATATATGGACTTCGAGGAGGAATTTTTTGTTATGAAACTAAACTCGATAGAAGAATTTCATTAGTTGTGAATCATTTCCTTTGTGTGAGTATTCTAATAAATCTATAATTTAAATCTCAATTTCAAACCATAGAGAAGGGTAAGGGCACCAAAAAATATCTTCAAGGTAAGGTTATCCCCATTAAATAACTTCATAGAGTCTCCCACATAATTTCCTTTGTGAAGGACTCCCATGAATGTCTTTTACAGAGGGACACTCATGTAACTATTTCATGAATAGGACCCTTTAAACATCATTTCTTTAGTGAACATTACCCACTCACATAAAACCCTAATATTATATGAAATTGGGGTTTCCTGAAGTATTTTTCAACCTTATTATAAGGTTCTATCACTATATAATATTTGACATATGATTGGTCACTTTGAAATGGATCCTAATTGTGATTATTTGGGACTCTTTTACACCCCTTCCTTTTCCTAGGTCACCTACCCAGTATGAGTTAGTACAACAACCTCATTAGATTCCTTTTTCCAAGTTTGAAGCCCCAAAAATCTCATTTCACCAATTCCCCCTCTATAGCCATCATATTTACATGATTAAGGATTAATTCATGCCAAATTTTTCCCCTTAAATCATGTAATCCTATAATGATGGGAATTGATCATCTTCTAATAGATCACCCAAAAATTCTTGAATAAGAAATAAAACTATCAAGGTATTGAAAATCATATATTCCCTTGATAATGAGTGTTCCTATCATTGGGTGAGTGATAAAACCTCCCATGGTTAAATATGATCATCTGGACATCTTCATATCCATAATCCCATCAACATTCTTATGATATAGAGTCATACATATTATGGGCCTCCTACTAGGTGTAATATCCAACAAAATTCTCATTGATGACCTTATCCCTAATCCACTCAATGACTCATATAAATATAAATGGGCCTCTAGTCTAGTGTAATTCCCAACTCATCCTCATCGGTCCATATACCCCATGATCCCAATCTTACTTCCTCATCTATTTATCAATAGACAAGAGGTAGAAAACCCTATATGGGCCTTTGATCCACTGTAAGTCCTAAATCATCTTCATTGGTCCATATTCTCCATGAGTCCGATATTCCTTCCTCATCTAGTTACCAACAGACAATAGGTGGGAATTCGTATCATGGGCCTCTGATCCAATGTAAGTCCCAACCCATCCTCAATAGGCTATATTTCATGTGAGTCCAGTCTTCCTTCCTCGTGTAGTTACTAGCAAACAAGAGTTGGACATCCATATCTTGGGCATCTGATCTGATGTAATCTCTAACCCTTCCTCATCAAATCATATTCCTGATGATTCCTATCTTCCTAACCTAGTTACCCATATACAGGAGGTGAATGCACATATATGGGACTCTTATTAGGTGTAAACCCCAACCATACCTTCTCATGTTTAGCTACAAAAAAACTGGATGAACCTAAAGTTCGCTCATGCATAGGTCCCACATCAACCATTATTATGAACCTTTATCTAAATATTCTAATTGTATGAATTTAAAAAAAAAATGGTATATAGTTTATTCCACATGACCATAAACTTCTCTGAATCACTCTTGGATGCATAGACTTAAAAAAGAACTTTAATCAATCCCAGATGCATAACCTTAAAATGTACTTCGTTTGTTCATGGATCCACAACCTTAAAAGGCACCAAATTTTTTTTATTATGTGAGCTTAAAAGTCACAATGTTTCCTATTAAGTGGCATCAAACTACATGGGTTTTGATTCTCTTCACAGGGATACATAGGAATCTCCTCTCATGGGTCAGATCTTAATTACACAACACTTACCACCTCCTTAGACGGTGATAAAGTCTAAATCACTCATTTTTGAGGTTCTAAACTAAATAATGACCTAAAACTAGTAAAATAAAATAGGAAACTTATGATACATATAGACGTTCGCATCAATGAATGGTATCAATTGATCACTCCCACAGAGATAACCTGTATTATTAATTGTAATAATTTCATGAATACATATTAAATCCATGATAGATCCCTTGAATAGAAAATAAGACCTTTTAAGGGATGATACGACCTCCCATACTCTCGACCAATGTGCAACCTAAAGTGTTAATAGTATGTCCCAGTGGACACCTTCCTTTGGAAAGAAAATCTATATTGATTAAAAATTTGTGGGTGTGGTGGAACATCATAAAAAGAATGTGTGTTGCTTTGTGACCTCAAGAGAGTGATTGTTCATTCCTGTAAGACATTCTCTATTTGCATAGATGTGGCAGTGATCCCTAAAATCTGTGTAACTCTTTTTTGACACTAGTTTTTTCAATTTTGGGGAATATGGTTACATGATTTTAATTTGAATACCTGGTAAACACTTCAATGGATAAAAACTGTCTTTGAGGAAGACTTGTCTTCTATGACATGAAATTCGAGAGAAGAATATCATTATTTGTGAATAATTTTCTTTGTGTGATACTTTAAAAAAATCTATTTGGAAACTCATGAGTTAAAACTATATAGGAGGGGATAACCACAAAATAACTTTGTGGTGATTACATCCAAGTGTAATAACTTCATAGAGTCTCTCGCATAAGGTCCTTTGTGAAGGAATCCCATGATATTATTTTTCAGATGGTCATTTATGTAAGTATTTTGTGAACAAGAGTTTTTAAACACCATGGATTTAGATAAATTTACCCACTAATATTAAACACTAATATTATGTGAAATTAGGGTTTCCTAAAGTAAATTTTGGTATCATTATAATGGTTTATCAACACAAAATATTTGACCTATGGTCGGTCACTTCATTAAGGATCTTATTTGTGAGTATTTTGGACTCTTTTACACCATTTCCTTTTCCCATGTCACATACCTAGGAAAAATTAATCCAAAAACCTCATTGGATTCCTTTATCCATGGTTAAATCCCAAAAAATTACATTTTACCATGACCCCCTCCAAATCCACCAAATTTACATGATCAAGATCCATGCACACTAAATTTCTACCCTTGAATCTTGTAATCCTCTAATAATGGGAGTCATACATTATATAATATATCCTTTCTAATAATTACTCCTTAATCTTTAATACTCTCAGGGTATAAAGAATCATATATTCCATTGATAATGAGGGTTATTATCATTAATCGAGTGATAAAACCTCCCCGGGATCAAGATATTCATCTAAAATGCCTCATATCAAGAATCCTATACATCTTTATTATAAGTTATAGGAAAACATATTATGGGACTCCTAATAAGTGTAAGATCCAACCATATCCTCATTCATGACCTTATCCATCATTTACTCAATGAGTCATATACCTCTAAAGGGCCTCTGATCCGATGTAAGTCCCAACCCATCCCCATCAAACCATATTTTCCAATCTTCCTTCATAATATAGTTACAACAAACCAAAGGTGGACATAAATATATGGGATTATGTTCTATTGTAAGTCCTAACCCATCATTATTGGGACATATTCACTATGAGTACACTCATCCTTCCTTGTCTAGTTACCAATAGATAAGAGGTGGATGTCTATATCTTTGTCCTCTGATCTAGTGTATCTCCCAACCCAATACTCATTGGACTATATTACTCATGAGTCTAGTCTTCCTTATTAGTTTAGTTACCAATAAAAAATATGTGGGAATCTATATCTTGGGCCTCTAAACTGGTGTAATCCCTAACCCTTCCTTATCAATCCATATTACACATGAATCCAGCCTTCCTCACCTAGTTACCCACATGTAAGAGTTTAATGATCATATATAGGCCTCCTATTATGTCTATTCCCCAACCATACCCTCTTAAATTTACCTACCAAAAAATAGGATGAACCATAAATTGTCTCTCATGAATAAGTATCATACCAAACATTGTTAGGAAACTTTATCCTAGTATTCCTAGTTATATAAATTCAAAATTTATAGAATATAGTCCATTATAAATTACATTAAACTACTCAAAATCAATCTGGTATTCACAACCTTAAAAGGAACTTCAATCAATTATGGGCGTGCATCCTTAAAAGGCACTTAATTTGGTTATGGTTCCATAAATTTAAAAGACATCACCACAGTCCTTATCATATGAACTTAAAAGGTATGATGTTTCCTTGTTAAGTGTCATCGAACTATGTGGGTTTTTATTCCCTTCATAGTGATATGTAGGAATCCCCTCTCATAGGCCTCATTCCAACTCCATAACACTAATCACCTCCCTGAATGGTGATAAAATATAGAGTTCCTAATTGTGAGGATTTAAACAGTATCATAAACAACCACTGGTAAAATAAATATGGGAAACCCCAAATATATAAAAACATTCACATTGATGTATAATATCAATCGATCACTCAGTATAAATAACATATATTACTACTGTTAAGTATTTCATGAATACATCTAAAATCTATAATAGAGCCCCAAATATAAAATAAGACCCTTTAAGGGATGATTTGACCTCACATCATCTCAACCAATGTGCAACCTAAAGTGTTTCTAGTGTGTCCCATAGACCACATTCCTTTGGAAAGAAAATATGCACCAACTGAAAACACACGGGCATAAGGGTTCATTAGTAATAGAATGTGTGTCACTTTTTGACCTTGGGAAAATTATATTTTGTGACTATATTCCATTATTACTTTTTAGATACATGACGGTGATCTCTGGAAGCCATGTAACTCCTTTATGACACAAGTTTCACCAATTTCAAGGAAGACGGTCATGTGATATTCCTTTAAATACCTGACATACACTTCCAAAGATAGACATGGTCTTTGAAGAGTACTTTTCTTCCATGATATGAAATTTTAGATAAGAATCACATTGTTTGTGAAGCATTTCCTTTGCATTATCCTCCAAATAAATATCTCAAGAAAATATTGAGTTTAAATTAAAGGTGGTGAGGTCATGAAAAAATATCTTTTGAGTAATTCCCTCCAATCATATGAACTTCACAGAGTCTCTCTCATAAGGTCAATTCTAAAGGACTCCCAAAAAATTATTTTGTATAGGGTCATCTATGTAAGTCTTTCACAGATAGGATTCTTTAAAAACCATGGATTTAAAAAACTTTACCCAATATCATAAAACCCCAATATTATGTGAAATTGGGGTTTACCAAATTATATTTTAGGCTTATTTCAATTGTCTATTATTGCAAAATATTTGACCTATGGTCATTCACTTTGTGAAGGATCTTAATTGTGAGTATTTTGGCCTCTTTTACACCCCTTTTTTCTCATGTCACCTACTTGAGATAAATTAACCCAACAATCTCATTGGCTTCCTTTCACTAAGGTTAAATCCCTAAAAATCCCATTTCACTAAGACCCCCTCCAAAGCTATTAGATTTACATGATCAAGGATCCTTTCACACAAAAGTTCTCCACTTCAATCATATATTCCTTTGATAATGGGAATATATCATCTTATAATAAATCCATCTATGTAATTCCTCCTAAATCGATAAGGATTTCAAGGTATTAAAAAATGTATTCCCTTGATAATGAGGGGTTTTTTCATTAAGTGAGCAATAAAACTACCCTTGGCTCAAGATACTCATTTGGACTACCCCGTATAAACCATCTTGTTGGATTCATTATGAGCCGGAGGCATAAATATTATGGACCTCATACTAGGTGTAATCCCCAACCATACCCTCATTAAAAAATTATCCCTAATTTACTCAATGAGGTATATACCTCTCATTGGGTCTCTCATCTGGTCTAAGTCCCAAACTATCCTTATTGGGCCATATTCCCTATGATTATAGCCTTCCTTCTTTAACAAGTAATCAACAGATAGAATGTGGACATATATATCTTGGGCATATAATCTATTTTATGTCCCAAACCATCCTCATTGGTCCATATTCCCTAAGATATCAGTCTTTCTTCCTCATTTATTTACCAACAAACATGAGGTGGACATCCATATCCTAGGCCACTGGTCTAGTGTAAGCCTTAACCTTCTTCATCAGGCTATATTACTTATGAGTCAAGTATTTCTTTCCTAGTTTTCCACAATCCAGAGGTGAATGTGCATATATAGGCCTTCTATTAGGTGTAGTTCCCAACCATACCCTTTCCTATTTAGCTACTAATAAACAGGAGGAACCATAAAGGGATTCTCATGAATTAGTTATACACCAACCATTGATATACAACTTTCACCTAGTATTCCTAACTATATGACCTTAAAATGTATAGCACATAGTCTATTCAGTATGATCTTAAACTTCTTAGAATCGATCCTAGAAACACAACCTTAAAAGGAACTGCAATCAGTCCTGGACACACAACCTTAAAAATGCACTTTATTTTCTCATGGTTTCCTAAACTTTAAAATTTTCACAATGGACCTTGTCATATGAACTTAAAAGGTATTGTGTGTCCTATTAAGTGTAATATAACTATGTGGGTTCTGATTCCATTTATAGGGATCATAATAATCCCCTCTCATGGGCCCAATCCCAAATCCACAACACTTATCGCCTCCCTAGATGATGATAAAAACCAGAGTTCCCAACTGTGTGGCCTTAAATCATAACATAACCAACCACTAGTAAAATATATATGGGAAACTATTGATACATAATGTTCATATCAATGTATGTTATTAGTCAATCACTCACATGGAGATAACCAGTATTAATTCTGGGAAGGATTTCATGAATAATTTTTTAAATCTATAAGAGTTTATTGAAATAGGAAATAATACCCCTTAATTGATAGTTCATCCTCCCATCCTCTCAACTAATGTGTAACCTAAAGTTTCTCTAGCGTATACCAACAAGATCCTATCTTTGGAAAATAAGTTTTTACCGACTCAAAATGCATGGGTGTGGGGGCATGTCAGAAACAAAATGGTGATCTAAACATGAAATTATTTACTCATGAAAGAGATTGAACGACCATGTACTTTTTCTTGTGATGTTTCATTAAAAAATTTATTTTTGTGGTTGTTATCCTTTCAAATAAATTCCTTTAATTCAAATGGAATCATTGAATTCATCGTTGAATTCCAAGATCTCTAGAAAATCTAGTAGTAACTGCAAGGATCCTTTTCACACAACCATCTAACACACCATACATATGCCTCAACTATCATGAATTTCATGGCCCCAGATCCTTGACGTACATTATCACTAACCCAAAACCTCAAATTTTATTTGTGAATGCCCTAGTGTGAGATTATCATCTCAACATCCCCATCCCAAATTTAGAGGTGGCTTACAATATCATATAGGATATGAATCCCCATCATTCATCCAATTAGTGGCGGGATATAAAGAAATATATGGCATATGTTTCCACCTATAATTGTTTAGGGAGCCTCTCCCTGAATTGAAACAACACATACCTCCCTTACCATAGGTAGGTGTAGGAAGATTTAGACTATAACCTCAGTGTATCTCGGGAGATTCCTAGGAGGGATCCTATTGGTTACCACCTTTTCTAGTTCCAAATGACCCCATATTCTTAAGAATATGCTAAGGATATAAACTTGGGGATCCTGATACAGGTTGTCTGAACCAGGACATTTATGAGGAGAGATATTTGGGGATAGATGGATACAAAACTTTAGAATTTGGCTTATACTCCACTCCTATCAACATAGAAGAGTGGGCCCATATTATTTCCCTAATCAATGCCCAGGAGCAAGCTCATATCAATTCTCCCATCTAAGAAGGTCATCAACATATTCCTTGGGTAACCCAAGAGTGGAATTATATCCCTACTCTTGTTCATGAAGTTCATTAGCATATTCCAATGGCAACCCAAGAGCAAGATCATATCCTCACTCCCATTCATGAAGGTTGTTAGTATATTTTGGTGGTAACTCAAGAGAGGGATCATATCCCTACTCCTATTCAAGGAGTTCATCAACATGTTTTGATAGTAACACATGAGTAGGATCATATCCTTACGCCCTTCCAAAAAGATCATAAAAATATTCCAATGAAAACTAAGGAGTCACCTAGGATGGACCTCACTCATGAGGTTCATTGTTTACACTGCACGACCCTGATTATGATTGAGTTTCCAACCCCAGTCTTTTGACCAAGAACATAAAAAAGGAAGTATCATCAAGTGAAATATGCAATCCAGGAGAAAATCTATTCCCCTATAGACACTAATATTATTGAGTCTCATTGGAATATTTTAACAACGACCTAAGAATCTACCATCTCCCCATCAATGAGAGAAGGTATTTATGTCCATATAGATACTCCCACAATACTATGATCAATAACTTTGGAGTTCCTACCTAAAGTACCCACTACAGAGGTACTCCCCATTGTTATATGAAGATAAGTCATGACGGTTCTCCTCATGAAACCAATTTCAGTGGTCATACATATAGTATGAAGATCAACTAGTGAGGTGGTTCTCCCCTTGATAACTCATCAACAATACATGAATAAAAAGACCCTTCACATGGGAACCAAACTTATAACCTTATAGGTCCTCCCCAGGGAATATGTCATAAGGGTTCTCCCTACGACAGATCATTTATCTAGAATAGAGGTCCTCCCCATAACAATGAATTTTTAATAAAACATGGAGTTCCTCCCCATTGGGATCATTGTAAAGGTTCCTCATAAAAAATACATTCTGAAGTATCTTTCATTCTAGGAGGCACTTGAGAGGTTAAGGCTAGCTAAATTAGGTTCCTAGTTATCAACCAGGTCCATACTAACCTATAATGACTGCCTTTGGAAATAAAACCCAAACTAAATAAAAATAGGTGGCCATGATGGTAAATAAAAAACAATTATGGAAAAGGGAAATTTTGAGAATACAAGGGTGTGTTCTTATAGATTGTATATAAAAAATCTCAAAGACAAGCAATGTAACACCCTGAGATTTTGGAATATATTTGTAAAAAAAATATTATGTTCAATAGCTTGCTCCAAATGTAACACTGAACCAAAATGAGCCTTGACATATTAAATGAACATTATTAAGAATTTATAATATGAATAAAACGTCTAGTAAATAAAAATAAATTAATCAATTAAAATTTCTTACATTTAGAAGGTAAATAGTTGATATAATTTAATTGTTCTTTCTCAAATAACTATTTAAATTGTTAATAAATTAAATTAACCACTAGTAAATTATTATTATGATAATATATTATATTAAAATATATAATCTAATCTATTAACATTATTTAGATAATAAATTGATATAAATTTTTTTAAGAACACTTAATGTTTAAAAACATCAATTTTCAATAAAATTTGTTTTCCTTTATATTGTGACTTTTAATTTAAAAGAAGAATTTATAAATTTTAGAATTTTACTTTGAAAAAAAATTAACATTATTTTTTTATTTATAATAACAGTGTTATATTAGGATAAATTTTTTATATTTTTCTGAAATAATTGATTTTTAGGTGAATAGTGAAAATGTGGTTTTTACCAAAACTGTAGTTTTATAATTATACAAGAAAGATTTATAAACCTATTAATTTATAAAATATGTGTTTAAGGACTAAAAATATACATTTTAAATAAAATTATTAATTTATAAAACTTTTTTTTAGTATTTTAAGAACTTACGTAATATTTTCCAATAAAAACTATTTTTCATATTTTCTTCTAATTAAATATTATTTTGGTAAAATTTGTATTTGAATTACTTTTAAATCCAAATAATTTTTTTTATAATAAAAAAATTTATATCCTAAAAATTAAATACATTTATAATTTCATCATACAGGTAAGTTTTAATCTTAAAAATACACTTTTTCTAAAAATGGGTTTTTATGCGTTAAATGCGCTAATGTTAAAATTGATTTTTCTTACAAATTTGAAATTTATTTAAAATTTTTAATTATTATGTATAAATTATATAATGAGGATTATTTTATTTTCAGGCATTAAAATTAAATTATTTTTGGTAAAAATTAGTTATTAGGGTAAAACCAAAAATGGTAAAAGTGAAAATTCTAAGGCTAAAGGACTTAAAAAAATGATTAAAAAATGTGTGAAAATGAATGGTTGAGGGATAAAAAACCTTATATAATATAACAATACATTATTATCTATTTTTTTAGATAATTTACATGTTTAAAATGTTCTCCCTTCATATTAAGTGGTTATAATTAAAAAAATTTCATTCTCACTGTAACGTCCCGGTCTGGCTTACCATCGAACCGATAGCCAGACCGGTGGGTCACATGACCTCAAGCACGTCTCCCCATACGCCAGAGGCAGCCGACTAGTAGTGAGGGTCTCGGGAGGTGATGGTGGGGAGACTATACCCTCATATCAGATTAACACAACGGTATTATCAGAGTAAATAACATTCAATAGTGGAAGCAGTAAACAATTGGAAGGCAGAAGTAAAAGACAGGTAATATCCATTTAGTCAAAGGTGGAAAATGCCAGTTTACAATGCATGCATGTACAGATGATGTTAAATTTATGAAATCAGGAAACATTACAGCATGCTTTACAACCAATAGAAATAGAAAGACATCAAAGCCCAACGGTGATCCCCTGAGCATCCCAAGCTCCCGCTTGGTCCTTTGCTCCTAACTCCTCAGGTACAAACAACACATCACACAACCTTGGTCTTGTAGGCAAAAGGTCTACTTGGGTACCCCAGTGCAATGGCGGCCCGATTAGGTTGTGAGATATAAATCTCAGTAGGTCGGCTCCACCGGTATCTAACCCAATCCAGATAGTGTATAATAATTAAACAGTGAGAAGGTATGGAGAAATAAGTAAACAGAATTACATAAGTAAATAACACCCATCTAGGTTCCTAGGGGACACCTGACAGTTATACCTTCTTCGGGTCGTTGCCGATAAAGTAACCTGATCATGTCACCACATATATATTTAAGATCATTTAGATCATAGGTAGCATGGGGTAATAATGCCTCCCACCCATTAATCGCGATTAGCGGGCACGAGGTAAGAATGCCTCTCGTCCCTATGAGTCAACTGGCAAGGGGTAAGAATGCCTCCCTTCCATCACATTCATTCAACCGGCATGGGGTATAACTGCCTCCCATCTATCGCATTCATAACACTGGAATGGGGTATAACTGCCTCCCATCCAGACATGTAATCATCAACGGAAGTCAACTGGAAAGGGGTAAGAATGCCTCCCTTCCAGACAAGTAATCATCAACAGAAGTCATCTGGCAAGGGATAAGAATGCCTCCCTTCCAGACAGGTAATCATCAACAGAAGTCAACTGGAAAGGGGTAAGAATGCCTCCCTTCCAGACATGTACTGTCACACTGGCATGGGGTATAACTTCCTCCCATCCAACCATGTATCTGTCACTAGGTGGTCTTATAATGGACTCGCCTTTATTATCATTCATTATGTGGCATCAGCATGTGTGAAATCAAAATACAAACATGTCTATAGTATACTGCTTATGGAAATACCTCATAAGCATTCAAAGAATCATATCACATACACATAAGCGAACACATTCACGTTCATACTTAAGGCAACCCATCTTAAGTATATAAAACAAGACATTCACATATTCATTTTACTAACATAAGTCCTGCTCATTATGTTATCCCAAGGCGTGGTCGTACCACCCTAGCCTGATCATTCCTACTTTAACCATTTCATCTTGGAGGATATGTTTATCATTCTTTAACCCTTTGACACCTTCTAGAGAAAACATGTCACATAGTCTTAAGTCATCCCACTAAGGTCACCATCTTACTCAATTTTCCTAACATGGAAAATTGATCCAAATACAAGTATCATCGCCATATCATTCTATTTACCTCAACAAGGAAAGTTCACAAACAAAGCATCAAAGAGGCACCACAACAATCCAGCAAGCAAGCATAAAAAGTCTATCACTACTTTTTAACTTGAAGACAGTGAACCTCTAATTGAGGGGTTTTATTATTAAATCATGAGTTTGGTTACCAAGAAACCTCTTTTATCTTATTCCTACAATTCACACGATTTGCACAGAAGCATTTAATCGGAACTAAACTTGCATAATTAAAATACTAAGGCAGTGAAATATTAAACTTACTATTAATTTACTTAAATTAAAAGGGTAAGGAGAGGGACCCTACCTCCAGGTGGATCCATCCGTCCACTCCAGCTCTTGGTGCTTTCTAACTAAGAGCCGCCTAAGCTTTGACAAAGAAAAACCGACCCGAACCCGCCAACGCACTCGAACCAAAGCCGGCGAACCGAAACAAGGCTGAACCACACAATGAACCTCAACGCGCCCGAAACCAACCCGACGATCTGAAACCACCCGAACCACTTCGCCTTCAGCAGCGATTGACGGAACGTGCATCAAGGAGTCCCAACAAACCTTCCGCATAACCTAGAACCAAAAGAAAACTGAAAATCGGATCAGCCTAAACCCTAGGGTGTTTGGTCGATTCTCACCGGGAGACGAATAGGCCGAAAAGAAGCCGAGAAGAGATAGGAGGAGGTGGAGAGGTGCTTACTGTAGAGATTCGATGAAGAAATGGCCATAAATCGGAGGAAGAAGCTCGATCGAGAGGAGGCCGAGAGGGGTGTCACGCACGGCTCAAGGGGAGCCCCTCCTTGTGTGTCTTGCGGGTTGAGTGAGGGTGAGGGATAGATTAGATTAGGTTTTAATCTTTTTATTTTATTTTATTTTAATTTAATTTTAATCAAATTATTTAAACAGACCGGCCCGCATGGTTTGATCCGCACGGTTTTCCAAACCGTGTGCAAACCGTGCGACACCCTCTGCCTAACAGAGATCCCTCGCATGGGCTAGGGGCATGGTTTGGGAAACCGTGTGCAGCCCGTGCGCAATCCACTTCCCTTTTTAAGTAAGGTCGCATGGTTTGGGCTGCATAGTTAGGGAAACCATGTGTCAACCGTGCGCCCTCTGCAGCTCTTTAAAAACTTGGGTTCGACACCTCCGAAACCTCTCGGACCCCCCGAGAAACTTAACGGGCCTTCGCCCACATCCAAAAACATTAAAAGGAAGGGTTCCAACCTAGGTAACCTTGTTCCGAAGCCCGGTCTTCAAAATGATCGGTTCAGTAAAGGAAAAAACTCAAACTTCTTCAGGTTTTATTCCAGTTCAAAACTCGGGTCATTACAACCTTCCCACCTTAGAACTTCTTGTCCCCCAGAAGCCTTCGGGAACAACGTACACATCACCCAACCTACAAGGGTCATGAAGCTTCGTTCAAATGATCACTTTGCATTCACAAACATCCAACACACCCTTAAGAATCCATTAAAACCATATGGCGCTTAAGCCACCATAACTCGAGTCAACGCTCGTTTCCCAAAGGAAACACTAAGACGGATCTTCCTGAGCCCATCTACCCTGAGACACGAACCCGTCGTCATCTCGCCAAGCATCCAACCATAGGTACTTCCCACCGTATATTTTTAACATTAAGAAACCAACTGCAAACTACGGTTCAGACCAACATTGGAATTAACTTTCAAAGCACGCCCCAAGCGTTCCCACGATTCTCCTAGCGTGTTTTGAAACAGATCAAACGGTTGATTCCCCATCGACCTCAAGGCCCAAGTCGAACTGGTTGTTCATATTAGGCACCGGCCGACACAAACTACACTCGCCTCTACCTAACGATGTTCCAGAGAACGGTATGTCACCGATCGTAGACATTAAATAAGAACCCCAAGTCAAGCCATCTCCGGCTGACTATTTACAAGAACACTCAGCCTAAATGGCCGACATAATTCAAACAGAACCACAAAAGTCTTTCTTCAAGGCACCTTACGTTTAGCACAAACACGTTCACCGAAGCCTAAACCTTACTTTCGATGACGTTCCCAAGATCAAACCATACAAGAATCCATGCATCCCGCATGAAACGCCAAAAAAGAATGGCTTCAAAGAATTAGCACGGATAAGACTGATGCTCCCTTAGTAAATCTTTGATGAGGAAAAGATAGGGGACATGTTCATCGCTAAATAGAATACACTAAGAGGTTTTGAAACAGATTTCAGTTAATCATACCAGACTACTGGAAGGAAGAACAGTCGAACCTCAATTGGTCGACTTCAAGGAAGGAGCTCGGCTTCACCTGCCATCACATCCACACGTTTTAAACTCGCATGCCTCAAGGCATTCAGACATGACCAAACATTTCCAAAAGTAATTCCAGGTACTGCCTCCTCTACTTGGAAGGACACATTTACCAGATTCGACGCAAGACGCTCCCAACCTTAGGAGTGTCCTAGTCTCTGAAGGGAAAGGTGATAACCTAGCCGAGCACAAACGCGCTAGTACACAAACACTACAAACGATCGTGTGGCGCTCTTCCGCCGCAATCACATCACCAAAAAAATGAAGAAGATCCAAAACAAGGAAACCAACATGTCAAAACACACGAGTCATTCGAAATCCATCCCGAACATTGGGACGAAATAATTCTTTAACGTCGGGCCACTCTACTGAGGAGATGACCTAAAGCTGCAACGAAAGTCAAAACCCAACGAACACCCATTCGAACAAGGGTGTCCTTAGAAAAACAAGAGTCCACCAAGGGACAACGACACCCAAACGATGCCTCATGTCAGAAAACTCATGGTACCATCATGGCACTGAAATGCTAAGGGTGCTACCTACCATGGGCTAGCCCCTTACGAAGATCAAACATCGACCCTAACACTGGGTCACGCGAAACAAAGTCTCTAGGCTCAAAAGCCAAACATCAAAACACCGCTAAGGAAAAAACACCACAGAAAACACCTATGGTCCCGTTCCAAGGAAAATCAAAGAGAAACTCAAAACTACCCCTTACACTAGGGTTTCAACACACCACTATGGGTTCCTTTACCAAGACCTTTCTATTAAACCACATTAATCTTTAACCATTTTAAAAGATCCAACTACACATCCAAGAAAACATGAAAGTTTTACAAAACTTCCTTTTTAAAACTTTAACATTCAAAGACATCCTGTTTTTATCAACCAACAAAGAAAAACAAAACCTTTTAAAAAAAGGGAGACCTAAGAGGGTCCCATTTTATCCATCCTGGGCTCTTCAAAAAGCAACCCCAAATCAATTTACTCAATTCCTTTAAAAAAAATAAACACCCCAACCAGGTTATCTCATACAAAACTTTTCAACTAACCTACTTGGGTCCAGTTGCACATTTAACAATTAGCCAAAACCTTTCAATTCAAAATTAGGCAACATTTTCCATTTAATCATTTCACAACACAAAAAGCCTTTACATTTAATACAGTTTTCCATTTCCCAATTCATGAAGCGCCCATACACTTCATGGATTGAAAATTGACTCCCCTTTTTATCAAACCCAGATTCCAACCCAGAATTTAACATGCTCACATACAACGGCCCGAGTATATGGGTGGACATCTACCAACCTATAAAGCACCCATAAACTTTATAAATTGGAATTTGGCTCACCTTTTTAATCAAAAACAATTTACTTTATCATTTCAAACTTAGAAGCCTTTTACAGTGGTTCGAATACACGGGTTAACTTTTCCCAGTTATAAGGTGCCCATACACCTTACAACTGAAAACTGGCTCCCGTCGTAATCGAAACCAATAGATATTACTCATTCCATAAATTACCTATATAAAACCAAGCATGTCACTACAAGAAGCTAACACCAAGGCATGTTATAACAAAGAAGTACGACACATAAGAAAGAAAGGCAACATGGCATATTATCACCAAAACATGGTATCTAAATAGGCATGCTAGTAAATACAAGGCATGACATGCAATCAAGGCACACAATTCGAATCAACAAGAAATCTAAAATTCAACTACATGGCATGGCACTATGCATGGCATGTTAATTTCCTCTGTGCCTCATATGATGAATGCAATGCAGTTTCCTTGCCATATCAGGCCAAGGGTAAAATTTTAGAAATTTCTTAAACCATAAGCAGCAGAAAATACAGCAGTCACTCAAGGTGAAATCATATCAACTGTAATAGCAAACAACATGAACAACAATTCCCATCCCTGTCCACTTGGTCATTTCCCGTACATGGGGTGATCAGTCCCAAGCATGAATATTATCCAAGAGCCAAAACTTTCCTAGTATCCTGTCTACCAACCCAAAATAGTAAGGAAAAGAAAAGAAACATCATCTGATACCACTTTGTAACGTCTCATCCTGGCTTACCATCAAACCGATAGCCGGACCGGTGGGTCACATGGCCTCAAGCATGTCTCCCCGTACGCTAGAGACTACCGACTAGCAGCGAGGGTATTGGGAGGTGATAGTGGGGAGACTATACCCTCATATTAGAGTAACACAGTGGTATTATCAGAGTAAATAACATTCAATAGCGGAAGCAGTAAACAATTGGAAGGAAGAAGTAAAAGATAGGTAATATCTATTTAGTCGAAGGTGGAAAACTCCAGTTTACAATGCATGCATGTACAGATGATGTTACATTTATGAAAGCAGGAAACATTACAGCATGCTTTACAACCAATACAAAAAGAAAGACAGCAAATCCCAACGACGAGCCCCTGAGCATCCCAAGCTCCCGCTTGGTCCTTTGCTCCTAACTCCTCAGGTACAAACAACACATCACACAACCTAGGTCCTGCGGGCAAGAAGGTCTACTCGGGTACCCTAGTGCAATGGCGACCCGAGTAGGGTGTGTGATATAAATCTAATTAGTTCAGCACCACCGGTGTCTAAACCAATCCAGATAGTGTATAATAATTAAACAGTGAACAGGTATGGAGAAATTAGTAAACAGAATTACATAAGTAAATAACATCCGTCCAAGTTCCCAGGGGACACCTGACGGTTATACCTGCTTCATCTCGTTGCCGGTAAAGTAACCTGATCATGTCACCACATATATATTTAAGAGCATTTAGATCATAGGTAGCATGGGGTAAGAATGCCTCCCACCCATTAATCGTGATTAGCGGGCATGAGGTAAGAATGCCTCTCGTCCCTGTGAGTCAACTGGCAAGGGGTAAGAATGTCTCCCTTCCACCACATTCATTCAAACGACATGGGGTATAACTGCCTCCCATCTGTCACATTCATAACACTGGAATGGGGTATAACTGCCTCCCATCCAGACATGTAATCATCAATGAAATTCAACTGGAAAGGGGTAATAATGCCTCCCTTCCAGACAGGTAATCATCAACGGAAGTCAACTGACAAGGGGTAAGAATTCCTCCCTTCCAGACAGGTAATCATCAACAGAAGACAACTGGAAAGGGGTAAGAATGCCTCCCTTCTAGACATGTACTATCACACTGGCATGGGGTATAACTGCCTCCCATCCAAACACGTATCTGTCACTAGGTGGTCTCAGCATGGACTCACCTTTATTATCATTCATTATGTGGCATCATCATGTGCACACTCACAATAAAAACATGTCTATAGTATACTGCTTATGGAAATACCTCATAATCATTCAAATAATCATATCACATACACATAAGCGAACACATTCACGTTCATAATTAAGGCAACCCATCTTAAGTATCTAAAACAAGACATTCACATATTCATTTTACTAACATAAGTCGTGTTCATTATGTTATCCCAAGGCGTGGTCGTACCACCCTAGTATGTTCATTCCTACTTTAACCTTTTCGTCTTGGAGGATATGTTTATAATTATTTAACCCTTTGACACCTTCTAGAGGAAACATGTCACATAGTCTTAAGTCATATCACTAAGGTCACCATCTTACTCAATTTTCCTAACATGGAAAATTAATCCAAATACAAGTATCATCTCCATATCATTCTATTTACCTCAACAAGGCAGGTTCACAAACAAAGTATCAAAGAGGCACCACAAAAATCCAGCAGGCAATCATAAAAATTCTATCACTACTTTTTATCTTGAAGACAGTGCACCTCTGATTGAGGGGTTTTATTATTAAATCGTGAGTTTAGTTACTAAGAAACCTCTTTTATCTTATTCCTCCAATTCACACGATTTGCACAGAAGCATTTAATCGGAACTAAACTTGCATAATTAAAATGATAAGGCAGTGAAATATTAAACTCAATATTACTTTACTTAAATTAACAGGGTAAGGAGAGGGACCCTACCTCCAGGTGGATCCATCTGTCCACTCCGGCTGTTGGTGCTTTCTAACTAAGATCCGCCTAATCTCCGGCAAAGCGAAACCAACCCGAACCCGCCAACGTAATCGAACAAAATCCAGCGAACCGAAACAAGGAGAAACCACACAACGAACCTCAATGCACCTGAAACCAACCCAACAATCCGAAACCACCCGAACCGCTTCTCCTTCGGCGGCAGTTTCTGGAATGCGCACCTAGGAGTCCCAACGGACCTTCCGCATAACCTAAAACCAAAAGAAAACTGAAAATCAGATCACCCTAAACCCTAGGGTGTTCGGACGATTCTCATCGGGTGACGAATAGGCCAAAAAGAAGCCAAGAAGAGAGAGGATAAGGTGGAGAGGTTCTTACCATAGAGATTCGACAAAGAAACGGCTAGAAATCGGAGGAAGAAGCTCGATCGAGAGGAGGCTGGGGGGGGGGGTGTCGTGCGCGGCTCAAGGGGAGACCCTCCATGTGTGTCGTGCGGGTTGAGTGAGGGTGAGGGAGAGATTATATTAGGTTTTAATCTTTTTATTTTATTTTATTTTAATTTTAATTTTAATCAAATTCTTTAAACAGACCGGACCACATGGTTTGATCCGCACAGTTTTCCAAACCGTGCGCAAACCATGCGGCACCCTCTGCCTAAGAGAGATCCCTCGCACGGGCTAGGCACACGGTTTGGGAAATCGTGCGCAGCCCATGCTCAAGCCACTTCCCCCTTTAAGTAAGGCCACACGGTTTGGGCCACACGGTTAGGGAAACCATGCGCCAACTATGCACCCTCTAGAGCTCTTTAAAAACATGGGTTCAGCGCCTCTGAAACCTCTCAGGCCACCTGAGAAACTTAACGGACCTTTTCCCATGTCCAAAAACATTAAAAGGAAGGGTTCCAACCTTTGGAACCTTGTTCTGAAGATTGGTCTTCAAAACGACTGGTTCAGTAAAGGAAAATTCTCAAACTCCTTCGGGTTTTAGTCCAGTTCAAAACGCGGGTCATTACACTCACCGCTTATAAAAGGGGATTCTCATCACCCCTTAAAGGCCACCCTAAAAATTAAGTAACCACTTTAAAATATACCCTTTTTCCTTACCCTATAATCCTATTCTTTTTCCTCTTCCCTCTGTTCACAAGTTATTATCCTAATCCCTCCATTTATAAGGAATCCTCTAAGGGAAATCCCAAGTTCTCAATGTGAGTAATATTTCTTTTTCTAACATCCTTTATTTTGTTAATTAATTTTCCAAATATAATTTTTTAATTAATATATAATGAAATTATAATATATTTTATAATAATTTTATTATGATAATGGAATAACTATTATCCTTCTTTCACCTTTTCCATTAAGAAACCCAAAAATGTCATTTGTGTGTTGTGCGGACTACTACCTCCACAAAGTGGTGGCATCCATTTTTTCATAGCCACCTATATTTGATTATTATAAATTGAAATTGAGGAGTAAATATGACACATTTAATATAATTATGATTATGAAGATAAAAATTATAATCCTTCTTATTTTCCTCTCATTCTTCGAGAAATGAAAACGTTAATTGTGCGTTGTACAAACTACAACCTCCACAAAGTAAAATATCTCGTTTTTTATCTAGTTTATTTATTATTTGTTAAAATCTCTTAAAATATGATTCTACATATTAAACTTATATAATTAATATCATTATTTTTTTTAATAATTATATTATGCCGAAATAATCCACTTTCATAATCATAATCATTCATTAATTATGGTGTGTTCATGTTTGGGTTGGTCTAATCACTTAATTAAAAAAATACTATAAAATAATATCAAGGATGGATATAAGAACTTAATTACTGATTATATATGATATAAATAATAAAATAATGATTTTATTTTGGTTCTTTAATGGTAAAATTAATATTAAATTCATTAATTAAGATTTCATTGTTCGTTTGTTAAAGATCACATAAACATGTTGGTCGCCAATTTCATCTAAAAGAATTGTGACTAAAACTATCATTGAATGAAATTATAAATTTATAAGTTATCATTAAAAACAATTAAAATACCTTATATGATCTTATAATGATTAAATTTTGGATAATAATGAAGAAGAACACCGCTGTTATGAAACTTGTTCAAAACAATCAAAATTACTCACACCCAATATTTAAAATAGATAATAACTAACTAATATACATGTGGATAATAATTTTAAATAATGTTTATAAAAAATTATATATATTAATAAGGTTATTAATTAGGTGATTAAGATAGTTATTTTTTATATAGGATATTCAAGCGCATTGGTGGAAGTCAGAAATTAAGGTAAGGGGTTCTTTGTCTCAAATATAGTTTCTTAATACATATTTCATATGTTTCACCATGATATATTTGAGATGGTGTGATTACTTCCTAATGGATTTATTTTACCATATTCATATAATTCATGGGGTTTGAATATTTATATAATTTTTTTTATTTAAATGCCATTTTATTCAAAAGATACCAAAGTTGAATGGGTTTTTGTTAACTCAACTCTCATTATTGAGTTAGAATGATTCTTCTTGAAATTATTTATTAAAATTTTGGTTTCTTCTGCAATAATATTTTATTTCATAGTAATTTACCTTCTTATATAGGGAGAATTAATTTTTAATTAAAATATTTTACCTTAATGAATTTCTACACCATAAAAAGTATATCACTTTTGAGAATAATTTACATCCTATTTAACAATGGTTTCCCCTCATTGTCCATATTTTTTCCTAATAATGTTGTTTTTTATATTAATAAAACCAATTATATGTTATCTCATGTGGCATTAATATTTCCTTTATCCTATTTTCAAAATGAATTTCTATTACTCTTTTTATTATGTGGGTTTTCAAAAAAGTTATTATAAAATATTTAAAAAAAGCTTCTCATCCTTTCAAAATAAAATGTTTTATATTATAATACACATCTATTTTAATAACCTTTATTTCATTAAGAAGATCTATTAATTAAGTTTATTTTTTAAAATTAAGTGTTTTACAGATATTTCACTTTATATTTTTAAACACTTATGTATTTTTCAAGGCACCTTTGTTAAATATTATTTTTAAAAAGTAAAAGTTTTAAAATTGTTTTCACTTAAACTTTTGTAAACTTTGATGTCTATTCAAGGATTTTTTTAGATATATATTTTTAAAAATACCTTATTTTTAATTTCTCAAAATTAACTTTTTTTTAAATGAATTATAAATTGATCATAAATTTATCTTTTATGTTGAATATAAAAGTGTTTTCTAAAAAATATTTTACGATTTCACTACCATTTCCTCTTTATGTATGAAGTATTTATTTACTTGGAAGTTATTTTTCATGAATCACACTATAAATGTTATTATAAAATATTATTTTGGGGTGATTGAATTTTTGGGTACCAGTCATTTATATTCTTAAGGTCAATTTTGGTGATACTATCTAGAAATATTATGACAATTTTTATTTCCATGGGTTATATATGTTGTAATAAATGAAACATATTTTTCTCATGGTTTTTCATGATATGTAGAATGATTGAGATATTATGGAAGTCATTTTTATTCTTTTTCATTAAGTGATGGTTTGGCCTTATATATCCCTCCATTGCATTGGGTAAAGCTTTATATCTCATGTGATAATGGGAAATATGATGTGATGACTCAATCCACTAAGGGAAATGGATGAGTGAAGCCTAATCCACCAAGGTAAATATATGATTGAATCTTGATCCACTATGGGAAATAGGTTGTGATTCCTAATCCACTATTTTGTGATTTCCATGTTTATTTTTGTGCCACATTATTTCTTCTTAGTATATTTTTTCAAATTTATGTACATGGATCTTGATTATACTCTCATACCCATATACTTTTCTTTTTATCACTTATGATTATCATTGGTTATTTATTATGTTTCCCTTACTAAGCATCTAAGCTCAGTCCTTTCTTATGTTTTCATTCCCTAGGATACGAAGATGGGTATTACATATTATATGTTTAAAAGAGGGTTTAGGGTGATCGATTATGAAGAAATGTTAATGAGTGTTATAAAATAAGTTTTATATGTAGATAATATTACAATATGATAAAACTTAAGTTCTTAAGTTTCTGTAACTATTTGTGATATGGAATGATTATTTATGTAAAATAATGAAATAGTTTTTTTATTTATCTTGGGTCACTTTAAGTAATATGAGATATCAGTTGTTGTAAACTTATAAGATGTAGTAAAGTAATGGGAGAAGACTCGTGAGTATAATAAAAATGATGAAATTCATTGGATATAATATATTGATATGTAATAAGAAGCTAGATTAAATGAAGTCGGGATATCAGATTTAGGAATAAAAGGATTTAAAAGTAAAGTAAAAGATGTATCAACAGAACTAGCACCAAAGTCTTCCAAAGGGACTAAAGGATAAGTATGTAAAGACCCAAAAGGCATGTGGTAATACTTGTAATGGTTTTTATTAAAAGAAAATAGAGTTTCTTGAAATGTAACATCCATTCTCTACAAGACATTAAGGGTTTACAAGTAAAATAATTTTTAGTCTTTCTTATTAGATGGATGTCCAAGAAACAAACACTAATGTGACTGAGGATCAAATTTTTTAATATAAGTACATGTGATATGAGTAATTCATAAACATCCCATAGCTCTAAAATGATCATCAGAAGGAGGTTGACTATAGAGGACCTCAAAAGGGTCTTTTCAATCTAACTGAGAAGATGGAATGAAGTTGATAAGATATATATATATATATATATATATATATATATATTATAATTCAATATCCCCAATAATAGTTTGGAATATGAGCATGAATTTTAAGAGCACGAATAGTTTAAATTAGATGAAAATGATTATTCTCTACAATACCATTTTTTTGTGGAGTGTGCGGCATGATTTTTTGATGTGTAATACCTTTATTAAGAAAATAAGCTCCACACTCCTTTTTAATTATAGAATTTTCATTATCATATTGAAGATTCTTGACCTTGAAATTATAATGAGTTGGAACATGTTTAAGAAAATATATAAATATGGTAAAAAAAACTTGTGTTTTGTTATGAATTATAAAATTCTAAGTAGTATTGGATTTATGATCAATGATAGTAAAGAAATAACATGCACTTGGAAAATCTAAAGTATTGTATGATCCCTATAAATCAACATGAATAAAATCAAAAATATGATTAACATAAGTTTTACTTTTACTTTTATGAATAGGGAAATTACGATTCTTAAAAAGTTAGCATATGAGAAAAAATAAATTTTTATTAACAAGTGATTTAAAATGCTCTAAATGAATCAATTTTCAAATAGATATATTCCCTATTCTTGAATGAAGAGTATGTAAATCTAAATGAGAATTCAAAGAAACTTAATTGAGTGGAATTTATTTAACCAATGTATAAATATCCAAAAAAATTGAAACCTTATTAGATTTAGAATAATATGTAAGTTTGAATAATCCATTAGACCAAATTCCCTCAGAAACTATATTATTACTTATAGGGTTTTGGAATAAGAATTTTCCAGTCATGACAAGATCTATGAGATTGGTGGTTTTAATAATTTTACCTGAAAACAAAAAATTGAAACTAAAATATGGTATATAAATTATATTAGTAAGAAAAAAAATTGGGACCAAGATATATTTGACCAATGTATTCAACAATTTTATAACTAGCATCGGGAAGATTAATAGGAATGAGTTAGGTAAGATTTTGAATTGAGTGGAAAAGATATAAATGAGACAAAATGTGATTAGAAGCCTCTGTGTGAACAATCATTTCATTTTCATTATATTCATAGATAAAGAAAAAAAATCAGTGAATTTATATAGAGAAATACCTACAAAGTGTGAAAAAACTATTTCTTTAGATCCACGTGAGCCATCCTCCATAGCTTTACCTTTAAAAATTTGCATCATATGTTGGAAAATGATAATAAAAAGATTTAGATGAATCTATTTTCTTCCATTTCTTTCAATAGTATTCATTTTAAGAGTTTTTTTAATTGGACTTTCAAGATCAACATGAGCTGTTACTCCATTTATAATTCTTTTTTCTTTATTTTTTTCCCTTACACCAATATGGATATCCAATAAACTCAAAACACTGATAAAAATCATGTCTATCATAACAAAAATGCTTGTGGTATTTTATTTCTATTGATTTTCTCTATTTATAAATTTTATAGGTAGACATAAATTTCCTTCCATCTGTGTTTACAAAGGAAGCCGAAGATCCAGGCACAAAAATGAGGAATGTTCTTTTTTGTTTCAACCTACTATACAATGTAATGAGATTTATTAACATAAGGTAAAGAATCCATTGAAAGAATATGGTTCTTGAAAATCTCTTAATACTCATTAATCCTCATAAGAAATTGAATTGGTTTATTCTTCCTCAAAGGAATGGTACTTTTTCTAACCCATTCATTGGTATCATTCCATAATTAAAAAGAATATTTGGAAAAAATAAATCCATCGGAAAATTTATTAGTCATAGAGTTGAGAATCCAATGGGTAATCATGTAATCACAATGAATCTAACAATAAATATTTGGATCAGTTGTTATTAGTATATGATAGAACCATATATAAACCCTAATTTCAATTTTCACCTAGGTTTATCTAAATAGATCGAATCCAACTAAAAAATAATGAAATTGATCATGTAATTCATCACGCAATTGATCTATCCATTATCTCTACTGTGAATAAATCAAACCATATGGTATCTTGAGGATTTAATTCACCTCAACCTCAATTTTGGGAATAACATGGTGTAACAAAAGGATCATATCTATCTCTCTTGGGTATATCCAATTAAAATAATTGAATAAATCAATATATATATATATATATAACAAACTGATTTTATTGACTAATCAGTTGAAACTATTTACTTAGTTCATCATTAACACCAATCATCCAGCCCATCTCTGGCAGTGTTAGCCCGAAACCCCAACGGTAAGGTGGCCTTTTTATATGATCCCACTATTGTATCAGAGGTGTCGAGGACCTACCACTAAGAAACTGGTTTCTTGGGGGTTAGAGCATGGGTAGAGGAATATGACAGTGATCCAGGCTATGGTGTTTTCATCGCTGGATGTGGATGTGGAGTCGATCTAGTGGGTGGGGAAAAAATTAAAATATTTAAATGAGTTTAATTAATTTTTTTAAAATGTGGTAAAGCTATATATTAATACATTCTCAAGATATAAAATATCATAATGGATATTGATGCCTCTTAAGGTGTTCTAAACAGTATCCTCTTAAGGTGTTCCAAGATATAAAATATATTAATACATTCCCAAGAGGCGTCATTATCCTCTTAAGGTGTTCCAAACAGTAAAAATTTGATAAAATATTGGAATGGATAGTGACGCCTCTTAAGGTGTTTATTTTGTTTCTTAGGGGGGTAGTACTATAACTAAAAGAACTATTGTGTGATTCACCATTAAATGATATTATTTTAAATAAATAATATATATGTTATTAAACAACACCCCTTGGAAATAAACAAAACAAGTTTTAATTCTTTACTCATTCCATTTAATTCCATTACATTCTTAATGATTATTATTTTAAAATATTTATGTAATTTAATTTGATACATTCAAATTAATTATCTTTGTACATCTTACAAAGAGATTCCCAAATTTTCCACACTAAAAGTAAGAAATTGGATGCTTTCCTTTTAATTTTTCTTTTCCTCATTTGAGCTTTGAGGAAAGGAAATAAATCACTTCATAAACCTCCTCATCTTTGGGTTCATATTTCAATGAAATTTTCTCCATCGGCTTAAATTCCACCTCCTGAGAACTCTATTTCATCAAGGAATCATTATCATTATTCCCCATCTCGTATGAAATGAGAGTATTGTGTAGACTATCTAATGTCACCTCCTTTGGGTCATTGTCTTCAAGAACCAATACCTTTATATTGAAACATGATGGAAATATTATCAGGATATTATTTATGATTTTTATATCATTGAGGTTTTCTCTAAGTCCAATCATTTCCTCCACTATGATGTTCACCTAATAAAATAATGAACCAACAGAATCATTCAGCTGAATTCTCAAGCCCCCATGCTTATTTTAAAGTAACTACATCTTATATTTTCATTCCTTTGAGTCACATTCATAAATATTTATAAGTTTTTTCCACACTTCATGGGAGTATTTTAAAAAAAACACCTTCGTGTAGATAATATTGGATAATTATCCTCCCAATTCATTGACTCCTTTTGTGTTGGCATCGAGTACCTTTCTATATTTTTCTAATAAATCTTCACTTTTCGTGATAGCTGAAATCCCATCAATAAAACATGTTTATATGTTTATTCCCAATGATTAAAAATATTTTTGCATCCAATTTTTTTATGACTAGAAATTATTTCCATTGAAAACTGGAATTCCTTTGTTTTTGAAAATTGTTTCCATTTCTTAAGAGAGAGTAAAATACACTAAGAACCTTTTTTTGTGATACCACTTGTTAGTATCAAACAAAGAGAAAACCCTGAGAGGGTTGGTAGGTGAATCGGGATATTATAAATTCATTAAAAAACTATTTCTAATGATCTTTTCTCACTCTTAATAGGAACACCACTCTCTTTCACATAGTTGATATAAATCAATAAAGAAGTAAAAGGAACACATAATAATTTCACATGTTTTAACCAAATTGGGATAATCCAAGGAGAATGAAAAGGTCATGTGATAATTCACCTAAATCTTCTAAGCTCATTGTTTTCCTTTTAAAATATAGAGTAGCCTCACTTACCCTCTAGGTTTACAGCCTTCACCAAATAATTGAATAATGTGCTACACTTTCTACAAGATAGAACTCATTGCTCCACTTGCATTCTCATTCCTTCTTACATGAAAAACAAGAAGGAATTACATCGAAGTCGATGTAGAAATCATCCTAGCTTCCATGAACTTCCAGTGAAATACCTCTAGAAACACCTTCTTATTCACTTACTTTTTAGTGCTTGTCCTAGAATCCTCCTTCAATTCTCAAAATAATTATCTTTAATTTGTGTCTCTCTTGTAGTTCTCCAGATCATTTTAAGTTCAAATATATCTCTATCCTCTATGTGTATAGAGATTCTCCATGATCTATTACTTTATTTTATGTGTATTTTAAATATTTTATTCACAAATACCCTTGTGATAAATATTTCCACATTTGAATTTAGAAACTCCATAGCCAGTAGTAATATTCCCCATAATATTCAACACAAACCAAATCACATACTATTTTTTGAAATAAATAAGATCCTTGATCTTTTTTCAAATCTCATATTTTAATCTAAAAATAGAAATAGATGATGATATTCACATGACGTGAATCCACTCTTCACGGTGTGTCTCCTTTTCAAAAAAAAGATCCACCAAATTCACACAAGATTTGAATTTAAATCACTAAATGTCATATCTTGATTCTACCATTAATCTCAACATGATTTTATCCGTCCACTAAGAACTGAGCTATTAATAATATTTTATGATTAATAAAATATGGCGTAAACTACTACAGGTTGGCCTTATCAAAAATGGATAAGGGAATGACCCTTATGGTTTTACTAAATTACTCTTATGATCAAAGGAAATGAACTTTATGATTTTACTAAATGAATTTCATGGTCTACAAGAATGAAACTTATGAAAATTATTTTTGTTACAAAATAATCCTTATAGTCTTTTAAATAACTCTTATTTAATTTCCCTTTTTCATAGAATGACCCTTACGGTCTCTGAAATGACTCTTATGGAATTTTTATTTGTAGCAGAATGGATCTTATGGTTCTTTTAATGACCCTAATGAAATATTAAAATGACTATTACATGGCTAGGAATTACTCTTGTGGAATTTATAATGACCCTTTCAATTTTAGAACTTATTCATTTTTTCTATACCCTAAAGATAATGACTCTTACAAAATACGACCCTTATGAAATCACCTCTATGTGGGTGATCTATTCTTTAGTTCATTTATAGTATACTACACTATTTTACCATATGAATTAGACTTATCTGTATTTTCAAAAACCTACTCAAAACAAGAATACTTCCAACATACATCCATATTTCAATCAATATTCTCCTTGTGACTTTGTGAGCTATTTTTGAAGTTCCTTTAATAATATTTTCAATAAACATAACCCAAAAATTATTTTAAAAGTATTCTTCCTAATAATATCCCCCTTTGGGTTTTTTGACAATTCTAAGATTGCTTGAATAATTCTACACTAATAAAATTTATATCTAACTATAAATGATCAACACCAATTTCTAAACCTCTTACCTTCAAATATTGCATCAATGATTCACTCAACATCAACTCTAAGCCTATATAAGCCATGATATTCATGAGAAATAAGGGTTAAGTGAAAATATCCTCATAAAAACACTTATTTTCTATGTATGGTATTTAACTTCTCCATAAATATAATCCCCCTAATTTAAATAGTCAAATACACCCCTATAAAAACACATAAGATTACTCCCCCTTTATTAATAGGAAATTACACTCTCATCCCACTTGAATTCAAACCATGGGAAACTTTTTCTAATTTTTTTTTGGATAGATTCTCTCCCTTTTTCAACAAACCCAAAGATCAATAGGAAAACTTCTCACCCTACTTGACATTAAAACATGGTAAACTTATTCTAAACAATTTTGGGATAGCTTCTCCCTATTTGTAAATAAACCCAAAGATCACTTCTCTGAAAGATCACAAACGAGAGTTATAAATACAAACTTTTAATTCAATAGAGCTGTTATACATTTACATACAATAAAAATCATATGGGGGAGTGGTAATCCCTTGTCCAACCAATATAATTATAGGGAGTTCATTGGACTCCAAAATCTAATAAATTTCTTTAAAAATCCGACATGGGTAGTTCCTTTTTATAATATATATAACTTGATTTTTTGCTGATACATAATCTAATTTCACTAGCCTATGTTTCACATTCTCCTTGATTAAATGATATTTTATCTTAATGTGATTTGTTCATGAATGATAAATGGTATTTTTTCTAAGATTAATAGCACTCAAGTTATCACACATTATAGAAATAGTCGATTTCACCTCAATTCCAATATCTTCAATTTGTTTCTTCATCCATAAAAATGGAGTAAAATATTGAATGGCCTTAATATATTCAACCTCCATGGTTATTAAATAAATTAATTCTTTCTTATTACTCTGTTAAGAAATGCATGAACTTGTAAGATATAATACACCACCTGATGTCGACTTGAGATTGTTCATTGAACCTTCCTAATTTGTATCAGAGTGTCCTAATAAACCTTATTACGGTGTTTAATAGAGACCTAGGTTTTTCTTTGTAAGACTTTAAAATATTTCTAAATATATTTCTAGATCTAGGAAATGAGATGGCATGCGATTCTGGGGACCGGTGTACCCAGAATTAATTTTATAAAAATATTAAATATATTTTATATTGCCTATGTGAGATTAATTAAAGAAAAATGGGATATATATTAAACTATTGGTTAGATCAAAAATATAAGACCATGGTTGGGTTTGGGAAATGGTTTTTACCCTAGTCGCAACATAAAAAGAGTCAGTGCGGGATGTTCAGACCCATCACCCGTTGGTGGTACATTTAAGTAGATTGATTAATTGATTGATTGATTAATCACATAAATTATTATAACCTAAATTTTGTTACAAATATATCACAATAAGGACAAGTTTGGATCACATTCCACCATTCTCTGGTGAGGTCTCTCTCTCCCTTATTCGTTGATGAAAAATGACGAACCTCTGATTCAAGGTGGATAGAATCGCAACGAATGCAGCATCTTCTCCCAAATTCATTGGCGAGTGCGTTCTTCAACAAATATCGATCCAAACAAGAAATAGGACTCATATTTTGTAATTTTTAAACCTTATATTAAAAGTTTAATAGAATGTTAATCATTCATCGATCTTCTTCCCTCCTTTCACCCTTTGTTTATCTCAAAGAACTGAAATTGGATCATCTCTTTTTCTTAATCAATTGTTTCTAACCCTGGAGAACATTCTTGATCATTAGACAAGAATTCTTGGATGAAAATGGTCAAAACCTTTTTTATTGGTGATTTTTCTTCCCCCCTTCTTCATGTTCTTTGTTGTTGGAACTCTGCAGTTCCCATATTGATAGTTATCGGGCATCCTCAGCTTAATCAGGTGACCAGATTTGTGGAGGATTGAAAAATCATCAATGGTTCCATGAGTTGAGTATGTATCTAGAAAGCTTAATAAGAGAGGAAGACTGGTCCAATGATTAATCATTAAAATTGTGACTAACAGATGTTTGGAGGCATGCAAAATGTTCATCCAAACCCTCATTGACGAACAAGGCCAATTCGCAGAGAATGGAAATGGGAATCAATGTTCTTCATCCAGATCCAAATATTTTGGAATGACATTAGGTGATATTTGTGATAGTTGAAGCGAATTTGAAGTGGCAGATCGAATATGATATTTCTAGAAAAATTATGACAACATACCATTTATAATTAAGAACACATGGCATGTAACCCCTTTCCAGTGATGGTGCTAGGGTTTGGGAACCCATAAGGATGGCACGACGTGTACTTCCTTGACATACCGTGTAATTCCTTCTCATGTTTATGAGTTGTGTGATAGACTACATGGCCAGATACACTCCATGTACAAAGTAAACAAGCATGGGTTGGCCACATGGGCAGCATCCCTTGTGAACCCACACATCATGTACCAAAGTACATGGACACAGGGTCCGAGTACACAAACACAGCCACAAGACATGGCCACGGTCCCAGATAGTTAGGAAACATCGTGTAGTCCACCAAAACAGCATGTTATACTACATGGGATGGGACCCATGTACCAATCAAAGACATGGCCAGGTAGTGAAGAGGGACCACGCGCCATATGGGTCCCCTCACATGTCGTGTACTACTTGATATCTTCCGAGAAATATTCAAACCTCTATATCTCCTTCGTTTGAACTCATATTTTGGCATGTGAGATGCCTATCATGAGTGTTTTTTTTGTATAGAAATTGATGGTTCCATCAAAAATGGATTTTGAGAAAAGATGTAAAATCTTCCAGGTTTGGCACATGCTGAAGTGACACCTAATGATGGCAGTGATCATACAGAATCACCAGAATAGTACCGGGCTTACCCTCCAGCTGGGCTAGGCAGCGACATTCCCCGATGGAAATTCTGGGGTTACCCACTAGTAAGAATGTGCAGTGGTGTTCTATGATGATCTTTCTAAGTTACTCTCTAGTAGGACTGGGTAGTGGAGTTCCTTGGTGTTTTAGGCTTACCCTCCAGCTGGGTTGGGCAGTGGAATTCCCTGATGACATCTTCCAAGCGTAACCCTCTAGCCAGGCTGGGTAGTGGTGTTTCCCTAATGACTCACTGGGCTTAGCCTCTAGTAGGACTCGTTAGTGGAGTTCCCCGGTGACCTTTCTAAGCAATACCCTCTAGTAATATTGGGAAGTGGCATTCCTTGGTGACTACTAGAGTAGGAACCTCCTATCATACTAGGGTATGGGATCCTTTCCTAAAACTAGTAACCCGTCAACTGTGCGGCATAGTTATGAGGTGTTGTTTGATGAACCTTTGAACTCATGAGAAATAGGTATGGTTTCCCCCAATGAGACACGTTCTTTTGATGTGACTTAAAATTGTGCAGGTGAGTCAGCACTGCCCAGAGTGGATAGTATCAAGGTGTAGTGATTGAATCCTTTAGACTTGTTTGTCCTGTGCAGACGCATGAGATGTCAGGCATCACAAATGGACTACCTTTTGAATTATTGGATACTTTTCTTCTTGGGTTGTTCTGTGAGATAGAGATCCCCATACTCTCTCATTTAGGTTTCTTTGGATAAGTATATATATATCCTACTTCAGTACCCACTCCTTGGGTATAGTGACTCTCCTTCCAGGAGAGGTGAAGACACATGGGGCATGCCATGTGCCTTCCATGTTTATCTTCTCATGGTTGGATGAGTCCACTTTCCTGTTATAGGTAGAGAATACTCGACAATAAGTTCATATTCTCACCGTGTTGAGCTCCTTATGTTTAGATGACTTCACTTTCAGTCTCTTATTGGGTTGAGTTGTACTCTCTTATTGTACCTTGTTATATATACTGCTTCCCTCTTTAGTTGTATCTCTTACTACTCCCCTTCACCTTTTCAGGGCATTCTAATGGGTAGGTATATACTCACCCCTATATGGGATTTTCCCAACACATGTCATGTCTTTTGCAGATGGAGGATAGGTCGATCGTGACTTCAGAGGAGCTTAGGGATATGGGGTGCTTGGACCTCATATGGTGGTTGCAGCTTGGGATACATGAGCTAGTCTCTTTCAACTGTTTAATATTTTCTAGTTTTTTCTGGTTTGGACATGTTTTTGGTTCGGGTGTGTATTTTGTCCCTTTTACTTTTCAGTATACACTACAGTACTTCATTCTGTTTAGTGGTCCATGCTTGTTTGGTTTATTTATAAAAGTGTAGCATCTTTCATTTATTCCCCTATACACTTTTTCATTAAGTTTGTTGTGTTTATATGTAAAATTTCTTAGTAAAATGCCTCCTCAAGTTATTTATGCCTTTCGTGCTTGTCTCCACCCTCTAGCCTATAGAGTCAAGATTGGGTTAGTTGCAGCTCGAGCCCTGGCTTGGTTTGGGTCATGATGGATTGGTATCAGAGGTGGTTTGACCCTTGGGATGTTGTTCAGATGTTTCTCTAAAAAGGATTTGGTTGGTTTTAGGGCAACCATTTCAAAGTGTCTCAAGTATGGCTCTTAGACTAGGGAGTCCAGCAATAGTGAGGCGGACAACATGGCCATTCATCGAAACCTTGACTACCTGCTTGTCGACTCGGTATACTGAGACATTTGTTATAGGGATTAATGGTACATGAATCATATAGTATTGATTTTTTTATTTTACTTCTTGAGTTAGATCCCCAATATTGTTGATATATATATATATTATCTAACTACGATACTTCTTGATAATTTTTAGGATGCCTCTACAATGCCATCCAGCCAGGATACCAGCTCTGGTTTGTGATGATGACCCTATAAGCGGCAATGCCTCAGTTCAGGGTTCATCTCAAAATCCCATTCCTCTAGGTGTGTAGATAGAATGACCTCCATATATTGAGTAATAGATCATTCTAGCAGAGTAGGCTGAGGACGTTCATAGGTTGAGCACACTCCACAAGTTCTAACATCAGAGACCGATGAGGTTCTACAACGAGTCAGATCCTTAGATGTCAAAGGATTGGCTAGAGTTGTTATTTCATGCTTTTAGGATTATTCATACCTTGACGGATTAGATGGTTGCTTTGGCAGCCAGTCTTTTCCACAGAGTAGTTGGGTGTTTTTGGAGCCTAGTTACCCAAATGCATAATGAGTCGACACTTTCATGGTATGACTTCCAACGGTTGTTTTGTGAGGAGTACTATCCATCCTACTTATTCTAAGTTTGGATATAGGAGCTTATAGAATTGCAGAAGGTAGGGGTGATAATGGTTAAGTACGTATCTAGGTTCACGGACCTTATGCAGTACTCTCTTGATATGATCTGTGGTGGCTAATTCTGGGCACAAAAGTTTGAGAAGGGACTCCGAAAATAGATTTGAGCAAGTGTAGTACCCTTGTGAATCCCCACCTATGTCGGGGTGTGGGATCAAGCACTAGTGATTGATAGATTTCTTTTAGAGGGACACCAGATATCTAGAGCTAGAATTAATCATGACAGGGCTGAGATATCTACTACAACAAGTAAGCGCCAGAGATCTCAGAATAGAAGACCCTTCCATGAGCAGGCTTAAGGATGTGGTCATATAGTGCAGGGGAAGCGTAGAGCACCAAGGTAGTTTGAGGAGGTCCAAGGTGATGATTGTGATGGGTGAGGTCACATGGAATGAGACTACCCAACCAGACATGTTGAGAATCCTAGACAGATAGCAGATGGACCACCACAACAGAGACAACACCGTGATCAAGGATCTCCCAGGCGGGGAAAGGGTGGTCCCTAGGGAGGCAGATTTGGCATAGGAGTGGGAGGATTTTGAAGTGGGGTATGACGGTATGAGGTCATTCTGCCACCACCACCAGGTGGCCCATGTCAGGTTCAGGGAGTTGGTGTCCAGGGTTGCGGACAGATGCAATCTTTGGATGTCTATGATCTTGTAGTGCAAGAGATGATTTGAGGTAAGATCTGTGTTTATTCTACTCTTTCCCCAATATTAGTAGACACAGTTTTTATCCATTCTTTTATCACTCAACTACTGGTGTGAGAGCTAGAGCTCCCAGTAGAGATGCTAGAACAACAGCTTTGTCTTGAGGTTCCTATAGGGAATGCTTCTTCTGTGTCTTTCATCTTTCGGTGGTGAAAGATATCACTTGGGGGAGAGGGGTTCATGTGGAACCTATTGGTCATCATGATAAAACCCTATGACATCATCTTGGGCATGGATTTTATTTCCATGGTTCGAGCCCAAATTGACCGTCACCACGGACTAGTCAGATTCCTATGTACTGATGGGATGAGGTTCTCCTTTTCTAGAGAGAGAGAGACCTTATGGCAGGACAAGAAGATGTTGTGAGTAGGATATTGCATCTTATCACCCATCAGTTAGAAAGAGTAACCCTTGGTGTAGTAGACTCTTCAGTAATCTAGGTTCCTTTATTTTTGGAGGACTATAGGTACATCTTCCCCGAAGATGTTTTGGGACTATCTTTGAGGCATGAGATGGATTTTTTTATAGAATTTTATCTTGGGACTGCCTCGATATCTTTTGTGTCATATTGGATGGAACCTACCAAGCTCCTAGAGCTATGATTGAAGTTGGAGGACCTTCATGAAAAATGAATAATTAGAACCAGTGTGTACCCTTGGGTAGCTCTGATTCTATTCGTGAAGAAAGTAGATGGGAGATTGCGGCTTTGTATACATTATTGTCGCCTGAACCAAGCCATGATAAAGAACAAGTACCCCTTGCCTAGGATTGACGAACTATTTTATCAATTATGAGGTGTGAGATGGTTCTTCAAGATCAATCTCAAGTCCAGATACTACTAATTGCGGGTTAGTGTGGCTGATATTCCAAAGTTTTCTTTCCGATGTCTCTATGGACACTGAGTTCCCAGTGATACCCTTTGGTGTGACAAATGCCCCTGCTATCTTTATGGCTTTGATGAACTAGATCTTATATCCATACTTGGACCAGTTTTTTGTTGTCTTCATTGATAGCATACTTTTCTACTATGCAACAGTGGAGTAGCATGCATATCACTTAAGGATAGTTCTTGATTTACCCCAAGAGTACCATCATTACGAAAAGCTCTTGAAGGGATAGTTCTGGATACAAGAGGTTCACTTTCTTGGGCATGTTATTTTTGAACAAGGTTTAGTTTTGGATTCATACAATATCAAAGTATTGAATGCTTGGGATCCACCTAATAATGTTCCAGAGGTGCAGATATTTCTTAGATTGGCAAGGTACTATAAGAGATTTGTGGTAGGCTTATCCAGAATCACAACCCCTTTGACCACCCTGACTTAGAAGGGATATCCATTTACCTGGTCTGAGCAGTTCCAAAAGGCCTTCGAAGAGTTTAGTCAAATGCTAATGAGTGATATAGTGTTGAGTCTATCATAGTAAGGCATTTAGTTTTTAGTGTATTATGATGCCTCAGGAGATGGGATCAGTTGTGTGTTGATACAACAATAGGAAGACATCACATATAGGCTGAGGCAGTTGAGACCCCATGAGCAGAACTATGTGACTCGTGACCTAGAGTTATAAATGGTAGTCTTCTCCTTGAGGATGTGAAGGTATTTTCATATGGGAGAGTGATTTTTGGTTTAATCATACCACCAAAGCCTTAGGTACGTCTTCACTCAGAGAGACCTGAACCTAAGGTAGTGACGCTAGTTGGAGTTCCAATAAGAGTAAAACTTTGAGATAGTATATACTCCAAGGAAGGGAAAAGTTGTAGAAGATTACCCTAATATGAAGTCCCAGACATTCCTAGTTTGGGAAACTTCAAAGAAGTTAGATTCCCTACAGTTGACTCTAGTAGAGAAATAGGTTACATCTCTTCTATAGTCGATGGTGTTGACTCCTTTGCTCCTCAGATGTGTGAAAGAGTCATATCTCGGAGACATTGACTGTGAGTTTCTACGTGATTAGATATCCATAGGTGAAGCACCAAATGGGTATTCTGAAGGATGGAATCGTGAGATCTTATTCTATGGGTGAATAGTAGTTCCAGTCATGATGTAAGGGGAGGTGATGAAAGAGTTTCACACTACTCCCTTAGTTGTACATCCTAGTGTGGGAATATTTATAGAGATATTTAGTGGAAGTTTTGGTGGTCTAGCATGAGATGAAGAGTATTTGAGTTTGTCTCATGGTGCCTTACCTATTAGCAAGTGAAATATTAGCACCAAGTTTTTGTGGGTTTGTTGCAGCCTCTTGAGATCTAGGAGTTGAAATGAAATGGAATATCCATGGAATTCATTATTGGGCTTCTACGCACAGTGAAGGTCCATGACACCATTTGGGTGATAGTAGACTGAATCACAAATTTGGAACACTTCCTTGCTATCAAGGAATACAATTCTATGAAGAGTTTGGGGCATTTGTACGCATGGGAGAGCATCCACCTTCATGGGGTACCCTCAATGATTATCTATGATCATGACACGTGGTTTACTTCAAAATTTTGGAGGGGCATGTTGGAGGCATTCATGGCCCAATTTTGGATGAGTACAGCCTTTTACCCCCAAACTGAGCATGTTATCTAGGTGCTAGAGGATATGTTGAGGGATTGAATGTTGGATTTTGGCTAGAGATAGGAGGATCTTCTACCTTTGGTAGATTTTTCATACAATAATAGCTATCACTCTACCATCAGAATAGCACCTTTTATGGCCCTGTAATGTAAACCCTACAGGTCACCCTTGTGTTGGACGACAATTGGTGAGTCATATCTTGTGGTCCTAGAGTTGGTTCAGGAAACAATGGAGAAAGTTCAGGTCATCCATGAGTAGATGAAAATAGCCCAAATCATATAGAAATACTACAAATATCACCATCATAGGCCCATATATTTTGAGCGAGGAGACCATGTCTTCTTCAAAGTCTCCTCATGATGAGGAATGATGAGGTTCAGTCAGAGAGGCAAGCTATCCTTGAGGTTCATCGTAGCATTCAAGATCATGCAAAGGGTTAGTGAGGTCGCCTGCCGCCTCACCCTACCCCCATAGCCAGAGCAGGTGCACAACGTCTTCCATATTTTACAGCTGAGGAGATACGTTTATGATCCTACGCATGTTATTGACTGGGGTGAGCTGGAAATTAAGGATGGAACCATATTTGAGGATCACCTAGTGGAGATCAAGGACTAACTAGAGCATACCTTGCGAGGACAGACCATCCCTTTGGTTCAAGTGTTTTGGAAACACGGAAACGTGTAGGAGAGTTCATGGGAGTGGGAGAGCCAGATGTGATCTCAATATCCTGAGTTGTTTTCCTAGTTTTTCTTTTCGATGATGAAATTATTGAAGAAGGTAATAATATAGAGACCTAGGTTTTACCTTATAATACTTTCAAATATTTCTAAATATATTTCCAGATCTAGTTGCTTAGAAAACATGCGTTTTTGAGGCCCGTTGTTCCCAGAATTAATTTTATAAAAATATTAAATATATTTTATATTGTGTGTGCATGATTAATTGAAGAAAAATAGTATATCTCTTAAACAGTTGGTCAGATCAGAAATCTGAGACCACAGTTGGGTCCTAGATGTGGTGTTTACCCTATTAATAACATAAAAATAGTTGGCAAAAAACATTCGGACCCCTCTCTCATTGGCGATACGTTTAAGTGGATTGATTAATTAATTAATTAATTAATCACTTAAATTATTCTAACCTAAATTTTGGTTATAAATAATTCTCTAGAAGGATTCGGCTAGGGTTTTTTCACATTCCACCATTCTCCAGTGAGTGATCTCTCTTCCTCATCCATTGACAACAAACAGTGAACCTCTAATTCAAGGCGGATCGAAACGCAATGAACGTAGAAGCTTCTCCAGAATTCGTTGGCAATAATGTTCTTCAACAATGATCAATCCAAACAAGAGTTAGGACTCCTATTAGGTTATTTTTATTCCTTGTATTAAAGTTGGTTATATTTTTAATCATTCATTGATCTATTCTCCTCCTTTCACCCTTTTTTTATCCCAAAGAACTGAAATTGGATCATCTCTTTTGCTTAATCAATTATTTTTAACCCCAGAGAACATTCTTGATCATTGACCATGAACACCTAGCCAATGATCATAAAAAACTTTGTTCTTAGTGATTTTTATTCCCCTTATCTTCACATTCTTCCCTGTTGGAACCCCATGGTTCTCGACTCAATAGTTTTCGGGCATCCCGAGCTCAATCAGGTGCCCAGATTTGTGGCGGATCAATGAATCGTCAATGGTTTCGCGAGCCAAGCATGGATCTGGAAAGATTGAAAAGTGAGGATGATACATCCAGTGATTAAACATTGAAATCATAATGAATATAAGCACAACGGAATACAAAACATTCATCCAAACCCTTGTCGATGAACGAGGCTGATTTGTGACAAGCAATAATGAGAATCCATGTTCTTCGGCTAGATCCAAATATTTCAGAATGACATCAGGTGATATCAGTGATGGTTTAAGTGAATTAGAAGTGGCAGATTGAATTTGATATTTCTAAAAAAATCATGACTATATGTTGTGTACAATGAAGAACACATGGTGTGTAGACCCTTTCTAATGTCGGTGCTAGGGTTTGGGAACCCATAAGGATGGCACGTCATGTACTTCCTTAAAACATCGTGTAATGCCTTCTCATGTGTATGATCTATGTGATGGACTACACAGCTAGAGACATTCCATGTAGAAAGTACACGAACACAGTTTGGCCACATGGGCATCATCCCGTGTGATCCCACATGTCATGTACCAAAGTACATGGGCACGAGAACTGAGTACACAGACACGGCCACAAGACATGGCCCTGATCCCAAATAGTGAGGACACATCTTGTAGTCCACCTACATGGTGTGTTCTATTACATGGGATGGGACCTGTGTACCAACCAGATACATATTCAGGTAGTTAAGAGGGACCACACGCCATGTGGGTCCCCTCACACATCGTGTACTACTTGATCTCTTCCGAGAAATCTTCAAACCTCCGTATCTCCTTCGTTTCAACTTGTATTTTGGCCCGTGAGATGCCTATCCTGAGTGTTTTTCTACATAGAATACGATACTTCCCTCAATATAGGCTGTTGAGATATGATGTAAAATCTTCCAGGTTTGGAACACACTAAGGGTACACCCAATGATGGTAGTGATTATACAGAATCACCTGAGTAGTATCAAGCTTACCCTCTAACTGGATTGGGTAGTGGCATTCCCCGGTGGCAGTTTCAGGCTTACCCTCTAGTAGGATGGGAAGTGGTGTCTCCCAATGATCTTTCCGAGTTACCCTCCAGTAGGACTGGGAAATGGAGTTCCTAGACATTCCAAGCTTACCCTCCAGTTGGGATAGGCAGTGGCGTTCCCCGATGACATCTTCCAAGCATAACCCTCCAGTCGGGCTAGGCTATGTAATTTCCCTAACAAATAGTCAGGATTACCCTCCAGTAGGACCAGGTAGTGGTGTTCCCCAGTGAATTTCTTGAGTAATACCCTCTAGTAGGACTGGGCAGTGGCATTCCTTAGTGACTACCAGAGTAGGGCCCTCCTTTAATACCAGGGCACGAGATCCTTTCCTAAAACTGGTGACCCCTAGACTATGTGGCATAGTGATGAGGCATGGTTTTAAGAACCTTTGGACTCATGAGATAGAGGGATGATTTCCCCACCGAGATGCATTATTTTGACACAACTTAAAAATATATGGGCAAGTCAGTGCCGCCCAAAGAGGATAGTATCAAGGTGTGGTGATTGAGTCCCTTAGACTTGTGTGTCTTGGGAAAACTCATGAGATATTGGGCATCACAAACAGACTACCTTTGGAAATGTTGTATATTCTTCTTCTAGGGATGATATTTGATATGGAGATCCCCTTACTCTCTTGTTTGGGTTTCTTTGACTAACTATATATATATATATTCTACTTAAGTACCCACTCCTTGGGTATATTTACTCTTCTTCTAGGAGAGGCGAAGACGAATGGGTATGCCAAATGCTTTCCATGTTTAGCTTCTCATGGTTGGATGAGTCCACCATCCTACTATAGGTAGCGAAGACTCGATAAGAAGTTCATCTTATCATCATGTCGAGCTCCTTTTGTTTCGATGAGTTCACTTTTACTCTCTTGTTGGGTTGAGATGTAATCTCTTACTGTACCTTGTTCTATCTACTGCTTCCATCTTCGGTTATATCTCTTACTACTCCCACTTCACCTTTTTGGGGAATTCTATTAGGTTTTCATATACTCACCCCTACATTGGAGTCCGAGATGCCATACCTGCACATTAAGGAGTTCAATGACATTGTAGAAACCATGTGACCCCCACATCAACTAGAATCAACTAAGATGAGGCTATTTACTTTTTATTTAAAGGATAGAGCTAAAAATTGGATAAACAATTTGAGACCATCATCCATAAACTCTTGGGACCAACTAAAAATAGAATTCTACAAAAAATACTTTCCCCACCACAAAACAATTGCACTTAAAAAGAGTATCCAAAACTTTTTTGAAAAAGAGGGAGAGTCATTCTATGAAACATGGGAGAGGTTCAAAGACACTCTAAACATGGTTCCACACCATGGTTTTTCTATTCCTGAACAAGTGAGAATTTTCTATGAAGGGTTGGGTCCGAGGAACAAACAATTCATTGACATGATGTGTAATGTAACCTTTAAAAACAAAGCCCCAAATGATGCTTACGAGTATCTAGAAAGCCTTTCTGAACAAAACCAAACATGGGGAACTTCACCTTATTCTGAAAAGACACAAAGAACTACTGGAATTCATACACTTAGAGAAGAGGAAAGCCTTAGGGATAAACTCGCAGCACTCTCTAGGAAGGTGGAAGAGATAGACCTTAGGAAAGTCCATGAAATCCAAACTGTTGACCCTGTTTGCACAATTTTTGACAAACATGACCATAAGACAGACATCTGCCCAACCATTCCATCCATCAAGGATGTTATTTTAGGAGGACCCCCAGCGGAAGTAAATTCCTTCAACTTTCAAAAGCCTCAATACCAAAACAACTTCAATCCTAGGTATAACGACCACCCATGATTCCGCTGGAAAGATAACCAACAACCTAGAAAACCACAGGGACGAAATCCTTACCCCCATCAGAACTACCAAACCCATAACCAGTTCCAAACCCAACCTATCCAATACCAACAGCCACCAGTCCATTTTAAACAAACCATCCCACCTCCAAAATATCCCCCTGGGATAAACCAACTTACTCAAGCACCCACCCAAACTGTTCCACAAAGCCTACTAGAACAACTGTGAAAACAAATGGAGAGGATGAAATCAGAAGTCTCTTCCCTAAAAAAAGAACTTCAAACCATCAAAACTGGAAAGGAACCCATTCCTACTCAGGCGGTGCCATCCTCAACTTCAAGGGGAGAGTCAAGTTGTGCTCAAACAACTCATGAACAACTAAAGGCTGTGACTATTTTAAGAAGTGGGGAATCAATTGAGAAACCTAAAAAACTAATTCAGAACCCACCTGAAGATTCAAACATGGATGAAAATTCAAATGAACCAAATGATCAAACTGAAAAACATGATAACATTGTCAAAGAAACAACTCTTCAAAAAACAACCCCACAACCTGCACCATTTCCTCAACGCATGAGGGGGAAACCTAAGCCTGAACTGAATGAAACATTGAGGGAAATCTTCTCACAAGTCAAGTTGAACATTCCTCTTCTCGATGCCATCCAAAACATACCTACCTACTCAAAGTACCTTAAGGACTTGTGCGCTTTTAAAAGAAAATTTTCACATAAAAACCAAGTCCTTTTGACTGCTAATGTGAGTACCACCATTCAAGGGACCATTCCTCCTAAGTTGAAAGACCCAAGTTGCCCTTACATTAATGTTGAACTCGGAGAAAGAAAAGTTTTCAAGGCCTTGTGTGATCTAGGTGCTAGTGTCAATATCATCCCCTATGCCCTGTACTGCCAGTTAGGCCTAGAAGAACTCCAACCCACATCTGTCACACTTCAACTTGCTGATTGTAGCATTAGGGTTCCAAAGGGGATTTTAAAGGACATTCTGGTAAAGTTTGAAAACTTCATCTACCCTGCTGACTTCATTGTCCTTGACAACCATCCAAACTTAGGAAATAAGGAACAAACCCCAATTATCCTTGGCCGTCCTTTTATTGCAACAATCAACTCTGTTATCCGAGTCCGAAATGGGAACATGACCATCACCTTTGGGAACATGAGTCTAGACTTGAACATCTATAATTCAAGATCACAAATAGGGGATGATGAGGACATTCATGAAGTAAACATGATAGGAAGCATCGATAATGAATCCATGGAACATCAAGGAATATTTGATGAATGTTTAAGTCAAGATGAAATTGATTTCCTTTTTTCATATGAAGGAAGTTTATCTCCTTAGCTTGAATCCTTTTCAAATTTCTCTTATGATGAAGTCTTAGGTCCAAAAATCAGTGAAACCTTTCAAGAAACCACTTTCATGGAGACCACTCCAACTTCATTCCCTAAATCTGATCAAGCCAATCTAGTAGCTGAAACTTCTACATGTGGGGAATAAATCCTATCTGAAACTCTAAAAAAAGAAATTGATATTGATCCAATGTCCCAATATTCTGCTGAAATTCTGAACCAACCTGATCTTGAATTTAAGGAACTTCCTGCTGCACTGAAGTATGCCTTCCTAGGGGAAAATTAAACACATCCTATTGTCATTTATTCTTCTCTTGAAGCCAATCATGAGAGGATGATTCTATATGTACTTTGGAGACATAAGAAACCCATTGGATGGACCCTATCTGATATTCCTGGGATTAGCCCACTTATTGGGACTCATAGGATTGTTCTAGAATCTGATTCAAAGCCATGTCGTCAACCTCAACGGTGAATCAATCCTAATATTATGGAGGTAGTAAGGAAAGAACTTATGAAATTGTTAAAAGCTGGTATCATATATCCCATAGCTGAGAGTGAATGGGTGAGCCCAATCCAAGTGGTTCCAAAAAAGGCTGGAATCAGAGTGATAACCAATGAGGATGGAGAGATTCTTCCAACAAGGGTGAGTAGTGGATGGAGGGTCTGCATTGACTATAGTAAACTAAACTCATTCACCAAGAAGGACCATTTCCCCTTACCATTCATTGACCAAGTCCTTGAGAGAGTGGAAGGTCATGCCTTATACTGTTTCTTAGATAGGTACTCAGGGTACAATCAAATTGAGGTCTCCCTAGAGGATCAAGGGAATACTACATTCACATGTCCATTCAAATCCTTTTCCCTCAAACGCATGCCCTTCGGGTTATGCAATGCCCCTAGAACCTTCCAGCGGTGCATGATGGGAATCTTCTCAAACATGGTAGGGTATTTTCTAGAGGTCTTTATGGATGACTTCTCGGTGTTTGGGGATATATTTGAGGGATGTCTGAGGAATGTAGAGAGAGTCTTGTCAATATGTGAAGAAAAGAATCTAGTCCTAAACTAGGAAAAATTCCATTTCATGGTTAAAGAGGGACTAGTTCTAGGACATCTAGTCTCAGGTAGGGGGATTGAAGTTGATAAAGCCATGGTTGACATCATTCTTCACCTTCCATCACCCAAAACTGTCAAGGAAGTAAGGTCTTTCTTAGGACATGCTGGTTTCTATAGAATATTCATCAAGGAATTTAGTTCAATCTCCCATCCCCTTTGTGATCTACTAGTAAAGAATGCTCCATTTTTTTGGATAGAAAGCTGTGAGGGTTCATTCTTAACCCTCAAATCCTCTCTCACCTCTCCTCACATTATGAAATCTCAAAATTGGAACCTTCCTTTTGAACTTATGTGTGATTCCAGTGACTTTGCTGTTGGAGCCGTGTTAGGACAACGCTGTGATAAAACTCCTTATTTCATTTCTTATGAAAGAAAATCCTTAAATGATGCCCAAATAAACTACACCACTACTGAAAAGGAGTTACTTTCTATTGTGTTTTCTTTAGATAAGTTTAGGTCCTACCTCTTAGGATCCCCCATCACTGTGTTCACTGACCATTCTGCACTAAAATACCTCTTCCAAAAACAAGATGCCAAGGCTAGAATGATTAGGTGGGTCCTTCTCTTACAAGAATTTGACCTCACAATCAAGGATAAAAAGGGTGTTGAAAATGTTGTAGCCGATCACCTCTATAGAATAGAATTCAAAGATAACTACAATCACCTTTCTGTGTTTGATTCATTTCCTGATGAACACCTATACTCTGCGAGTGACTGCCCTTGGTATGCTGACATAGCCAATTTCTTAGTTACATGAGTCATTCCAAAATTATTAGGGAATCAAGCTCGAAGGAAATTCCTTTATAATTTTAGACACTATGTGTTTGATGATCCATACCTCTATAAGTTCTGCCCTGACCAAGTCCTTAGGAGGTGTGTTCCAAATCTGAACAAGAGTCCATCCTTAAATTCTGTCATAGTGAGGCATGTGGAGGTCAGTTTTCCTCTAAGAAAACATCTGCTAAGATTCTTCAATGTGGTCTTTTCTGGACCACCCTCTCAAGGGACTCCTACACATTTTTTCAAAGCTGTCCTAGGTGTCAACAAGTAGGATCCATCACAAAAAGGAATCAAATGCCACTCAATCCCATCCTAGTAGTTGAAATCTTTGACTGTTGGGGAATCAATTTCATGGGTCCCTTCCCAAACTCTAGGGGATACCTCTACATACTCTTAGCTATTGATTATGTCTCAAAATGGGTTGAGGCCATTCCCACTAAGTCTAATGATCATCAAGTTGTGATTCGATTTCTAAAAGAGAACATATTTCCAAGATTTAGAATTCCTAGGGCTATAATCAGTGATCGATGAACCCATTTATGCAACTGCCCATTCTCTTCACTCATTTCTAAGTATGGTATTTCTTATAAAGTGTCCACTGTATACCATCCTCAAACCAATGGTCAAGCTGAGTTAGTGAATAGGGAGATTAAGAAAATTCTTTAAAAAACTGTCAACCCCTCTAGGAAAGATTGGTTTGAGAAACTCTTAGATTCTCTTTGGGCCTATAGAACAGCATATAAAACCATTTTAGGAATGTCCCCATATAGGTTGGTTTATGTAAAAGCATGCCATTTGCCAGTGGAGATTGAACATAAGGCCTTTTGGGCAATTAAGAAAATGGATTATGATCTCTCATTGGCCGGAACAAAAATGAAATTATATCTCAATAAACTGGAGGAACTAATGATGGAGGCTTATGAAAATTCAAGGATAAATAAAGCTAGAGTTCAAGCCTACCAATCTAGGAATATCAAGGTCAAACATTTTGAACCGGGAAAACTTGTGATCTTATATAATTCAAAACTTCATTTACATCTGGGAAAGTTAAGGTCTAGATGGTCAGGACCTTTCATAGTGCATCATGTATTCCCCCATGGGGCAGTAGAGATTCAAGATCCCACAATTGGTTACATGTTCATGGTCAATGGTGAAAGGTTAAAACCATTCATTGAATCATTCAATAAACAGGAAATAGAGGTTGAGTTAACTGATCCAACCTATGAACAAGGAAAAAATTGATAGATTTAGGGTCCATGTCGGGCTAACAATGTTAAACAAAGCGCTGCATGGGAGGCAACCCATGGTTTTAATGTTTCCTATCATTTTGTTGTTTTAATAAACTTTATATTTTAAATAGTATTAATTAATCATTTTTATATTTTTAAAAAGACTATTTACCTATTCTTCTATTATGAGTATGGATGGGTATGAAAGGGGAGCACCGTATTCATCCGTGTCACGCGGTGTGATCCCTGAGTAATACCTTACCCAGAAAATTAAAATAAGACTATGTATCATTAGTTTGATTTAAAAAAAACAGAAAAACAGGAAAAACCATAAAAATGATGATACTTAGAATTAAATAAGTCGTTGTGTTGTTTGTTTTGTCTGGTTTTTTCTTCTTTTGCTTTAGGTACTATTTTGGGTGATATATGTTCAATCAAGGAGGTCCCTACATCCCCCAATAGATCAAAGGACTAATTTGGAGTAGCAAGAACTTCAACTTCAACCACCAGGTGATTTCATTCCATGATCCTCAGTTTCAATTTCCTTTTTGAACTTCCATTATCTGCCTCTACTACTTCTAAATTTTCATTTCTTAAAAAACTGAGGGCAATGTTGTTTTAATTTGGGGGAAGATAAAATAAAAAAATGCTTTTGTGTCAAAAAAAAAGAATGATTTGAAAAAAAAGTGTAAATTGAAGGAAAAATTCCTTTAACTTTGAACATGGTAATACACATTGCACACTTTGAAACTGAATATCAAATAATTTAGCATGCCCTGATTCTGATTTTAATCCTTGTATAATTTCATGAGCATTGATTTTGGAAAGTGTGGCTGTCTAATGTGATATTTCATCATTTATATTTTCATCCAAATAAAAAAAAGATCACAATGCACGTCCCTTGGATAGCAGGGTATTAGTTTGAGTTCATGGGGTCCCCTAAATAAATAGCATAGGTTTGGTGATCATTTTAGTTTAATATGAGTATTAAAAAAAATATTAAAAAAAAATTCGCGTGTAGAGGAATGAAATGACCTAATGCGTGGCTTTCGACACTTGGGGATCATGACTCCATAGTTGTCTGGCCCAGAGTTAGTAATTTTATCTCTATTTTTTGTAATTTGATTTTTTTTGACTGAGTTAACTCGAGATGATGCCCGAGTATGTGGGCTTCACTTAGTGCCCTAAGGTCTTTGAGCCTGGGAGTCATCGGCAAAGTCTCACTACAGGGGTTGAATCTTTTGAGTGCAACTTCAATTACCATGGAAAAATTGCAAAAACAAAAAAAAAACAACAAAAAAAAAACAAAAAAAAATTATACAAAAAAAAGAGAATAATCATCTTAATATTGAAATGTGATTCCACCCAGTGCTTCCGTAATTTCCCCCTTTAATAAAGATGAACCCCCATGTCTATTGTGATGCACAACACATCCTCATACTTAATTGATATTGGATGAAATATGGCAATGAATTTGAACAAAGGAATGGGCTTGGGATTGGGATATGATTATGAAACTATCTTGTATTAAAATATTTTTGATGGGTTTCATGATTGTTTGGTATAAGGGTTTCTGGTGATCATTGTGTATTAAAATGTTTTTGCAATAGGGAATTCGAATTTCATATTGTTGAGATATATTTTGCTCGGGACTAGAAAAACTCAAGTTGGAGGGTGTGATTAGCCACTAAATGAGGCTAATATTAATTGGTAATATATATAATATTAATTTTCTTTATTATTCATAAACACCATTTTAGTGCATTTTACACTTTGAACATCATTTCACATTATGATTGTAATACCTTCTTAAAATTCACTATTATGTGGTGCATTTTTGAACATCATTTAAAGTACCCAATGATTCATCTGATTGTAAGGAATTTAATTATACATATTTTAATTTGATATTTTTTTAAATTTATCTACACTTAAATATTAATATGTTTGATCCAGGGATCAATGGAGAATTCCTGGAGGATGATGGAGATATTTGGCAATGAAAGGAAGCAATTCTGGAGAAGGCATATTGGACACCATCCCACTTATGAGACTGTGGGGCCCAACATACAGGCCCAATGAATCCTAAATTTCGTGTGATGATAGAAGACATGTATAGGAACAAATAAATCTTCAAGATCCAATGATAATTAGTCCTCCATGGTGTCCATTTAGGCGCCCCAAGTTAGAGATAAAATTCTAGTCCAGATTCTGTGGCCCAGAAAAACAGCCCACCAATTAAACCATATCTCGAAAAACATAACTCTTTTTGGGATGATATTTTAAAGGATGTTAGGGGACATCCGGATATTAATTTAATTCTTATATGACCCACCCAAATTAGACCATATAGAAGGTTTTTCAAGCCAGTATTTTTAGTGCATGAAAGCTGGATGCCTTTTCGGGTCAAGGGTGGAAAGTCTTCTTTCCAAAAACTTTCCACCACCCTAGACCTACCATAATCAAGTGGGATGACTTGTACTGTTGGAGGCTCGACCCAAAGGCTCAAAAATTCCTATTTAAGGTAGTGGTGTTGGAGGATTGAAGAATCTTGGATGCTTTGTTCAATTGTAATGTTATGCTGCAATTTTGTTGTCTCAAATTTGTCTTTCACATGTAAGTTGTTCAATTCACTTTAGTTTCTTAATAAAAGTTCTTCTTATACTCTTATTCTGTTGTTCTTCATATCACTTTGATACCGTTGGATCAAGGTGTGAATTTATTAACACCAAACCTTGTGAAATTATTCACACAACGGTGGAGTGATCATTTTATTTTTGTTGTTTTCTTTACTTCTCCATTTCCTCCCTCATGAGTCTACTTTCCACTTCCATTGAAACCATGGGATCAATGGAGGGATAACCCACTTATGGGTTGATCCAAGGGAGTATCAAGGGGCTAGATTGGATGTTATTTATCACCTCATTAATGTATAATCACTTCTTTAATTGAGATTTTTATTTGATGATTTTTAAACTCTATCGTCCTTGTTGAATTTAAGGTCGCACACTTCATGTGCTAATACGAATCTTTACCTTGAAGTGCTCAAAATTTGATCCATCAAGTGTATAGGTGATTAGTATTAAAGGGTTTAGGCATTAAACCAGTAAGTGATGATGTTGTTTTATCTCCTTAAATGAACCCATCTCAAATATAAGAAATTGAAATCATTAAAAAGGAAATACGTCCAATCCACCCTGAGCAATAACCTAGGATCAACTCATTATTTTAAATTGAATTCACTTAAGTATCTTAGAGTTAATTTAAACCCATCTAAAATCAACCCAAGTTGGCCACTTCATAGCCACAAACATTCCATAGAATGTATGTGTCTATAGGTTACTTCTTAGGTCTCTGAGGATTCGACAACCCAAGCTAAACTACAAGGACCATCCTACCTTCTTCTCTTGGGTAAATTTGAGCAAGAATCAAACCTACTTGAGATGTATCCATTCTAGTAATCAGGCCTCTATCACTAGTGTTACAACATGGATATCTAAACATGTATCCCCAACTAGGAAGATTTGTCCATTTAGGAACATTATCAGAAATCCCACTATCCAAAGACTTGTTGATACACATTTATTCATCATGTACCCCCATGAGGTGTAATCCCCTTCCTCTAGAATGGAACAATAAGATACCTCACTATATTGAACCTATCAAGATGGATATTGAATAAGGTGTATGATATTTGGTCGTGGTCTGCTCTGGTAGAGGAAAATGATTATCAAGCCTTTTAATGAAATAATTAAACATAGGTTCGACTCCTTCATCATCCTCTCCCACATGATATCAAGAATATCCTGAGCTATAAAGGAACTATATTCCTATTCCTCCTAAATGTTTTTGGAAGTGAGGGACTCATGATATATATCCCCAATATGAGGTGTCCCTCCAAGTGGGTAGATGTCCCATAGGCTAAACCATTGTCTAAAACAGAACCCCTCTATAAGTTCTAGACTCACCAACCTATGGATGGATAGTGAGGCCAAGTTTCTATCCAATGGAGTCCTAGGTATCTATTTTTAACAAGGAAGTTGACCATGATAGTTACTTTACACCATTAAGATGATAAACTCCTCATAGTTGGGGTAATCATACATACTTGGTATAGAATAAAAATCAGTATGATAGTAAATAAGAACAATATTGTCAAGTATTTTTCAATCCCCATTCAAAGTAGATGGTCCAGGTATAGGTATCTCAAGAGAACCACAACATTATAGAGTCCTTAACTGCATAGATGGAAACCATGGAGGGGAAACACACTACCCTACAACCCAAAATAAATTTGTACCATGAATGATTGGATGACAATACCCCCTCCCAACTTCTATAACCTAATATTCTCTAAGAATAAATAAGAAAACCTAGTACTAACCAAAGTATGATAACAAAATAGAGAATAACCTGTATTACGAATCTGCACTATCTCTTTATAATTTCTAGAACATGAAATTAACACTATAATCATTAATATGAGACATAATATCAATAGGATCAGTAAAAAACCTAATAGAAAATGTAAAATAGAAATAAATATAAAGTATTTTACTTGTAGATGGGTTACTATATGATTAAAGACAATTTGATACCACATTGGAAAAAAATAATAACAAACAGAGTGAGAATACTATTTGGATCCTTGAAAAAATAATCAATTCATTATGGAATTAATCATCAAAATCCAATGAACATGATAATATAATAATTAAAACAAAGAAAAATATAATAAAATGGGAAGAATAAAACCTTGATGATGAAGGTATGATAACATAAAATTTGGAACTCATCACTTATCTAAATCGTCATTGATTGTTCAGTTCAAGAAATCTTCTATAATTCTTCAAAACTTGAAACCTAAAAAAATTAATATTAGTTAACATCTATTTCCCTGTCAAAGTAAAATGTGTTTTTTATATTGCATATATACAAGACACATGTTCCATATTGCATATATTTATAATTTGTATTCCATATTGCATATATTTAGAATAAAAATTACATATTCCATATTTTATACATTCCAAACAAAAAGAATGAACATTCCATATATTGATAATAAAAAAATGAATAATTTTTATTAGGAAGAGAACATATATTTCATATACTCATAATAAACATAATACATATGGCATATTAGAAACAGAATGCATATCACATATTAGAAATGGAATTCACAACACATATATTCATATTTCATGTTAACAAAAAATGAATATTTAATCAATGAATGTTTCAATCAGCCCCATGTATTAGACCAGGAAGAATCAAAGATCACCCCATATACATATAATACTGAACTTTCATTACTAATGAAAACTACAAGAAAGTGTGATAACAACCAAAGTTGAACCTACATTAAAAATGAAAATTTTCTTACCAAAACATAAATGAAATTAAATTTTGGAGCATATACGTTGGTTAGTGATAGGTTTTACTATTTATTTTTACATGAAATAATTAATGCATGTCCTAGATGGTAAATCCAATGGAACCCCTATGATTTTACAACGCGAAGACACCATGAATGGAGGAGATATACTATTCATGTGTGTATAGAGCCCATAGAGCTAAAAAAATAAATAAAACATTATAAAGAATCTCAAATAAGAAATTAGAACAATAAGTATAATTTCATTAGAAGATATATATTTTTGGTAATCATTGACATAAGGAAATGTGATGAAACATCAAAAGTTGTGAAGGATAAATTAAGGAAACAATCTATATAACAAGGGAACTACAATTTTAGAATGAAGAGAAATATGTTAAAATGGAAAATAGATTCATGAATCTGAGAGATAAAAAATACACAATAACTCTCATTAAAAGAGATAAAAAATATGACAGATAAAGGTAAAATAAGGCCCTTGTTGCATGAAAATAGGAATAATGATAGAAAAAGTTAAAAAATTTAAATAAATCTAGTAGCGAACATGGGGGGTGCAGGTTGGGAGTGTGTGGGGGGTGTTCAGGTTGGGAGGGAGGGGGGTGCAGGTTGGGTGGGAGGGGGTGCATGTATGGAGGGGGGGGGACAAGTTGGGAGGGAGGGGGGATGCATGTATGGAGGGGGGATAGGTTGTGAGGGGGGATGGGTTGGGAGGGGGGTGAATTTTTGGAGGGGGAGGGGGAGGGGGAGGGGGAGGGGGTGTGCAGGTTGGGAGGGGGGGGGGTTGCATATTGGGAGTGGGGGGGGGGAGGTGCAGGTTGGGAGTGAGGGGGGTGCAGGTTGGGAGGGAGGGGGTGTGCAGGTTGAGAGGGGGGGGGGGTAATAGGTTGGGAGGGGGGGGGGGGTGCATTTTGGGAGGGAGGGGGTGCAGGTTGGGAGTGAGGGGGAGGGGGTGCTGGTTGGGGGGAGGGGGGTGCAGGTTGGGAGGGAGGGGTTACTATATCGATTTAACCTAAACCTATGGAACATTAACAATATAGGAAACTCATGCATGATCACATATGTGGCTCTGTATTAAAGGGACCACCTACCTCCATCAAGGAGTTACCACTATCTCTAAGCTCTATCAATCCTTGGTCAAGCCTGTCCATGCCCCATCTAAGCACGTACCTCCACCAGAGGTCATAACTTGCATCACATGACATAAATAATTAATTATAAATAATTTTAATTAATTATTTAATTTAAACCAATGTGGAATAATCACCAAACAACTCACAAAGTACCATTGCACCACCGAGACCTCGGCCGACCACACCAAAGGGTTCACAACACACCCCATAACCAACCTGAGAAAAATACCTAACAAAAAACACTCAATCATTCATTGAATTAGTTTAATTAAATCCAAAATTATTAAAAAATTCACAATTATGACATACCTCACCAAAATAGATAGCGATGGCATATACACGTCATCCCAGGATGACTTCTAAGTAGGGTGTATGAAACCCCATCCATTTTGGTCGATGCTCTAGTGGAATCAACATCAAATACCTAAATAAAACCAAGTGAAATGAGAGGACAATGAATGGGGGTTTAAACATAGACGAGGAATATACAAAAATACCTAAGACCACTACTGAAACACACCAACCACCTATCCTTTCTCTATTGCTTCCTGAAACCCCTAAGTCACCTCCTAGTCCATAAACCCCACCCAAAAATATTCTTTTAAGGATTAAAAACTCTCAAAATATTGTTTTTTACTCCCGGTTCTCAAAAAAAAACTATCTAAAAAATGGAAAATTTAAATTCCATCAAGAATTTTACAACCTGTAATGATTCAGGTCATTATAATCATGGTAGTTCAGTTATCCTATGGTAGATCAACCCGTTCATGTAGTTGAAACTCTATAAAAATACCTTTACATGGTGATGAAGATTCTTAATTTACATGATTTGTGAATAAATCACTCAAATAAGTGAAAAAATAATATCCATAACAATATTAAAACAAATACATAACATTTACTATGTACATGAACTAAATATAAATTAACCATTCTCATCCATACAAGAATTAAATTCAAGTTCTTAAAGTACATGAATAAGTCTCCCTACTAAGTCAAAAATGGAGGGGATTAATATCCACCCCATCACCAACATCCCCATCCCCATCACCATGACCATCATCATCATTATCATCATCACCAACATCGTCAGTAGCCTCATCACCAACAGCAGCATCAACAACATACTCACCACCAACCGCTCTATCGCCACCACCTTCATCACCACTAAAACCCTTATTGGCATCACCTAACACATCATTTAAAGAGATCATTGATTCCATATATGATTAAAAAGTAGCAATATCCTCTGATGGAAGCGACTGAATCAAAACTTCTATAGCTTTAATGAAATGATCGGTCATCATCTTACTTCTTTCATGATTCTCTAAAGCTATTTTCTTTGCCTCAGCTGCTTCAGCATGAGAGATTTATAGCTTAGAGGTCTAAGAGTCTTGAGAATATCCCAATGATGAAAAATACCTAGCTGGGACAATGTTTTTTCTTGGTCGAAATCATACTCTCCCCGGGTGATCCTCACCTAATACCTGACATAAATGATCATGTGGCCCAAAGTTGTCATCTTCCTTACCATAAAGGGCCTCCAAGGAAGACTGTTGAAATTATAAAAATATTAAATTATGAATTTCTTATAAATATTTAAAATATAAATAAAAAACCTTATAATTTTATCTTGTGTCTATGAATTTACTACACTTCCATCCATTTTATTTATACTGGAGAAAAATAATTTGGCACGAGCTACAAAACATTCGATGCCCAATACAACTTTCTACAAATAAGAAATGAAAAAATCAAGATTAGAACCATATATGATAAATTCAAAAATCTAGACTATGTTTATTCAATAATATTTTTAGTATAAAATCCTATATAAAATCACAATACCCAATTAAATTACCTAATTATTTTCATGCTCAAGAATTGTAGTGCGCCCCAATGTGTGCAGATATGTCATTGAATCTTTATTATTTATGTTTTTATCTAACATTTTCTAAAAAAATTCCAATACAGGTAATAAGAATTAAATTTTATATGCAAACCATTAAAGATTGAGATTACCTTAAACTCAGCAGTCTTCCAATGTACAATTATTTTTTCATATTGACTTTTTGGATAGTTAGTGAATATAGGTACACCCTCTAATTTAGTACCAACCCCTCTCTTCCAACCAATATACAACTCATTCTTGTATGAGCGACAATACTCCCCAACATCCATCAACCTTGCAGTCTTAACAGTTTCTACCTCAGGAAAGTTAAACCGAATATGCAATGAACATGTTATTCCATTTAAATACAAAAATAATATTGATATGACTTTATAAAAATTTATTACCCATATTTTCTCCCATGCTTTGTCCTTGATCTCTTTACTGATATGTCTCCATGACACTGGTTCCACTGGAATGATATTGTAATACTTGGCTAAAGTGGCCATGAAAATTCTACACTGCTTTTAATTTGGACCTACCATCTGATTTCATTGATTGTAATCCACCATTAGTTGTGTCTCGTGATTCCAAGATTCCTTCATCTGAGTGCTCCCATGTCTCCTAGCAGAAGATCCCACTGAATAAGAAGGGGGGAGAAGAATTAGGTCACAATACAAATAAAATAAAATAAAGTGATATAATTTGAAACAGTTATAATAAAAAACCATATACAGGCTACTCAATATACCGTGATGGATCTGTGGGTTGTCTTGAATCAACAGCCTCTATAGAAAGTGTTTGTTCCAGTGCATGCTCTAGGTGGCCTTCATGCATTGGAGTGGAAGCTAATGGAACAGACTTATCAGATACTAGATGGATGGTATGAATTGGAGGCGGTGTATACATGGTATCATATGGGTAGTAGGATGTGGGATACATCATTAGATATGGATATGGTAAAGGTGGAAACATTTGTGGAGGCAGTGTAATCATCGTATGAGAAGAAGAGGCAAAATGAGATGATGGAGGCATTAGTGGGATTATCCCTAAAGGTGGAAAAGACATGGCATGTGAATAAGAGGGTAGCTGATATAATGATGGAGGCATGGATTAGAATATCCCTAGAGACTCATGGGGAGGATGGAAAGGTGTGGTGGAAGGGGTGTACACTGGTGGTTCAGTGTGAAAATGGGTATGAAGGGTTCTTCTTCTAGGTCTAGGAGCATTCCTACTCAAACCCATGCTAATAGGATTTGGAGTCAAATCCAGTGGAACTGAATATCCCTAAAAAAATTGTTAAATAATATTAACATGAAATTATATGTAATGCATAAGAAAAACATTACAATTATTATACCCACTGATAGAAGCGAAGGAGGAAACACACGCTCACGCCCTAGTCGATCAGGATCAAATAGTCTCTTCCTTCTACTTTATGTAGTATTTGGAATAATCTACATAAGAATGAAATGTAAATTTTTTATAAATAGTTTTTAAAAATCATGCATACAACTTACATCTATCAACAATTCATGAGAGGAACCAATTAGACTTATTTTAATAATAATTTTACAAATGATTGCAAGGAAATGACTAATAAAGTTTTTAAAATTACTTTACAAAGTTATACGTTTTTTAAAAAAAATATTTAAAACAAGTTTTCTACATTTAAATAAATCTAATTTAATGAAAAGGCACTAGAAAATTCAAAAAACAAACATATCATTCTAAACTGAAACATAATTAAAGTAATTATAGTAATACTAACCTAAGAAACTCATGTCAATGTAAATTAAATGAACAGTGAACATATATGTTTGCTTCTATATATTACCGACCACTACATCAGGTTCAAAATCAACTCTCATAATGTGACAATTTGATTCATCAAATGAAATATTTTGGGAAACACCAATGGGGGTGTCAATGGTGGAAATTTAATCACCAGCATCATGAAAAATATGTTTTGGGATTACATCATTAATGACACCATAATTAGGTATCAGATGATCTTTCACATAAAAAACTTATTTATCCATTGATACCAAAATTTATGGTTCATCGATATGCATGAATCGACTCATATCAATAACTCTAAATCCACTGTCATCAATAAATGTACCCTATTATCTCATTGAATCAAACAATTTACATTTTATCATAGTGACTATACCTTGAGAGTAGTAATCCAATAACTATATTTTCTCAGCAATTCCATAATAATACACATCTTCATATCAAGGCTAACTATCTAATACATAGGCATAACAATCCATTGCAGCAGTTAACATAATGCCATAATGTTGTGTTCTTATTTTCACCACTTGATCTGTTGTAACAAATTTATATGATTTTCATTCATGAACCAAAGAATTAGGACCAAAATCCAAAGCTCTTAATTTTTGATAAATAGAGTCAACAGGTAAACTCAACACCTGAAATATATATGAATAATACAATTAAATTTATATCTATATTTTAATCTAATTAAAGTAATGGTAATACCTTTGATTTCAACTAAGTAGGAAACTCTAGGCTATTAAAAGCCTCTATCCTTCTCAAAGGCAAATATCGATGAACTCTACTTATAATTTGTTTATTTCCCCTACATAAAATGATAATAAAAGTGTAAGGTATATGTGAAATTTTATAATATGAGATAACATATAAATATCCAAATTACTTACTTGATATAGTCATCGAACAAACCACAGTTAAACAAGACTATACGATGTGCCATATCCCACTCTTCAAGGCTCAATGTAGCCAATGTATAAGGCCCAACAATTCATCCTATTTGCATAAGAGATGGAAATAAGGGCTCAATTTCCCCATAATAGTCATCTTTATTTCTCAATGTCCGGTTATGTCCTGTGGTCACATCATACAAATACATTGAATAAAAATCCATACATTCTTGATCCATATAACCCCTCACAATCAAAAATTATAGGATAATTCTTGTTTAGGACATATTATTTCATTGTACACATATTTATTTTAGTAAGATACATCCACTGAAAATCAACTGGTCCCCCAAGAAGTGTTTTTGTTGAAAGATGAACTGTTAAATGCAACATGAAAGTGAAAAAGGATATAAGAAAATTTTTTCATATCACATAAAATTAATAGAACCTCTTGCTGCATTTTTATCAAGAATGACTTGGATAACCTTTTAGAAAAAAGGCCTCTAAAAAATGGCACAAGTGAATCATTTCCACCCTTACATTATTGGATAGAAAATTCTGAATTACTATTGGAATCAATTAATGAAGAAGGATATGATAATCATGAGTTTTTAAGGATTTTAGTTTCACATCTCTTTTGTTGACTCATTTAGATATGTTTCTAGAATATCCATAAATAACCTCAATATTATCCAATACTTCCATAAATTGATCTTTCTATGATGGTGTCATCACATAAGAAACATAATGAACTTTCCATTTGTTTTCACCGATACACACAAGATGCAGTTTTGGTTGAATACCTCAATCCAACAAGTCTTGATGAGACCGAGAGTCATATTTAGTCTTCCCCTTTATATCCTGAAGAATTTCAATAAAAATTTCACATATATTTTTTCAATATGAAATACTTCTAAACAATAACATAAAAAATTGGTAGACTAATATGGAAACTCAAAAAAATACTTATTATTGTAAATGGATTCAGTGTAAATATTCTTCCTCTTTTTAGATTTCAACTAAACTTTTCCTAATGAAAAACTGAAATCTTTCAATTCATTAAGCACATCACTTCCTAAAAAACATTGAGGTGGTTTTTCAGTGACAACACTATTATAAAACCTCCAACAATTTGTCTTGTATTGATGATCCATTAGAAAGAATCATTGATACCCCATGAAACTGAAACTAAGATGATATTTAAGCCTTCTCGATCGTGTATTCTTCATACAAATAGGACATGATATTTTTTCCTTCGTGATCCACCCATAAATCATTGTATAAGTGTGGAAATCATTTATTGTCCATAGAATGGAAGCACACATATGAAATTTATTCTTTGAAGAAGCATCGAATGTCCGCACACCCAAATACCAAAGTTGTTTCAACTATCTTATTAAATGCTACAAGTAGACATCTATATCATTACTGGGATACAAAGGTCTAGATATCAGTATACTTAAGAAATTGAAAGGTTTTTTCATACACATCCATGGAGGAAGATTATAAAAATGAATAAAAATTATCCACATTCTATGAGCAGTAAGCATTTGACCAAATGGATTAAAACCATCACAAGATAGACCCAACCTGACATTACACACCTCAGCTGCAAAATCAGGATGTTGTGTGTCAAATGTACGCCATGATAATCTATCTGTAGGATGAAACAACTCATCTTTACCTTTTATTATCTCAGTATAATGTCATTGCATATTGGATAATATTTCTGCAGACATGAATATATTTTGAAGTCTGGGAATCAATGGAAAGTGACACATGACTTTCTGTGCCACATGCGATAGTGTTCCATATTTATTTTCCTTCCATTGATATGTACCACATTCTTTATAGTCATTATGGTATGCTGTTTCCTACCAAAATAAACAACAATATTTCAGACAAGCAAGGAATTTATTAGTATCTTATCCAACCTGCATAATCAACTTTCATTCCTTTTAATGATTTGAGGGAATATCTGCACCATCAGGAAGCATTTCCTTCAAAAATGTATGAATATAATCAGTGGAAGTATTAGAAATTCCATACATGGTTTTCCTATGATATAACCATATTAAAAATTCTAACTTGGTCATTTTAGTATATTCTTGATATACTAGAGTTCTGGAATCATCCAATAAATTTTTCTCTCTCTCATCATAATCTTCAGTATTTTCCTCATATGTATTGATATAATTTTATTCTTTCACTGGAATACTATCTCTCTCAGGATGACACACAACTGAAAACCGATCAAATATCAAATTCTCTATTCCACTTCTTTCATTTTGTTCATGAACAGTAGAACATTGACTCGTCTCTCCATGGTGATACCAAACATAATAGTTTGTTTAAAATCCAAATTTCATTATATGGTAGATAACTTTTTCCCAACTTAACCATATTCTTCCAACACATTTATAGTATTGAAACTATATACAACCTCCATATGAAGAATTGTTAAATGAAAAATATAAAAAATTCTCCAAATTATTTTGAAATTCAGTTGAAATCTGATTGGTACGATAAATCTAGCTTTTATTCATTATATAACAAGAAAAAAAAGTTATCTTCCAATCAACAAAGTAAACCATAATTAAAAAAGAGATATGTACTATAAAAAATAAAACTATTAGAACATAAAAACTTAATAGTTAAATCTAATTCACATTTTTATTTTAAGTGAATTATTTTTTATCACCAATTTTAACCCTATCAGTATCAGAGATAAAATTCTTACCTCTATCCTACAAAGGAAAGATCAACAAGGAAAACCGTAATGGAAAAAAAAAGGTTCCATGTCTATGATAGATTGATATGTGTCATTATAGTTGAACTATACCATGACAATGTTATCATCCCATATCTAGCTATAATATAATATACAATCCCCTTTTTAGATGTTTTAAAATATAAAAGTATTAATTTTCATAGACATTAATCTAATGGAGTTAATTTTAATGATATATTATTGGGACATGAATTCCTCCTATAATCACATCCATAACTAAGATGTGAACCAAGTTTCTTATTATGAAGTGATATATAGTACCTAATACAATTATAAAATATAATTTATTTGTAATCATCAAAATCCATCTACTAAAATCTAACAATGTATAGTATGGTAGTGGGGTGACTTGGTGAGATTTTAAGAGCCAATAGAGGTGTTTCACCACTGAAAAGGTTGGGGGGGGGGGGGGGTTGAATAAGTTTATATTTTTATAACTTTTTCATTACATTGAAATTAACCACTATAGAAATATTAGGATTTAATCTACTTTTTTTTAAATTTAACCTTACCTGGATGTAGTAAAAATTAATAAAATAGGGACACAATATCATTACATGCTTTAGTCTCATGACTAGAAAACTCATTACTATGATTAGTAAGATGCACCAATAATATATTATCTAATATAATTCCAATCATTTACTCCATACAATATTCTATATAATAGAGAATATTATACTTTTCTATCCTCTAAGATGAACTGAGTAGCATGTTCTCACCTATTCATGATTCCCGACAAGAGATAATTTCATTATAGCTTAGTATGTATAAAATATCAATGAATTAGATACTTTTTAATGTCTAGAAATTATTAACATCTCAAATTTATGATTATTAAAGATTATATGAAATCATAATCACATAAATTATATGATCCATTCATAGAATCTGTATCCTATCTCATGTTTTTGTTTCAATAATTTTATTCTTCATGAATTGTCATTTCACAAATACATTAAAAGGAGTTAATTATTTATAAAGAATATTGATATAAAACAACACTCGAATAGAAATTTCATACAACATGCACTTCACATATAAATATGAAGTATTATTTCAAACATAGTCAAGTAAAGACCAATATCAAGCATATAATATTCTTTTAAAACAATATATTTTTTTCTTCAAATAAAAAGAAACACTTAAAAAATGTTATATCAGCCTAAGACATTTCAAATATGAATGCCCCTTTTATATTTTTTAAAACCCACATAATATACTTTAAAATTAACATGAGTTTTGAAGCATCTTTTAAATCTATTAAAAAGAAAATGACCCCAAACATGATGGGTCATATATACACACAAGCAAGAACCACAATTACAAAGGTAAGAAACTTATGAAAATAAGATAAAGGTTCCATAAAAATATTATTAGGGGAATATACAATTAAGAAAGTTATGGGAATACCCTATATTAAACCTATAACCATGAATGAGTGTATTGTGGGATCTACCCTAGGAAACAAATTTGAAATGCATCTAATTTTATAAATTTTATGTGGACCAACATCGAATATGTTTTAAGTCCAATTCACAATCCATCAAACTAGCCCACCAAATCCCCATTTAAATTAAAACCCCTCCTAGCCCAAGAACCTAGCATGATTAAAGGGACACTAGTTACTTGTGAACCAACTAGTTAATATAAGAGTAGAACTATGAAATAGTACCCATGTTTTCATGACTAATAAAAAAGTGAGGTGAGTGAACACACAAGACAAGATCAATGAAAAATACATAAGTAATAACTTTACCTCACATCTAACACCCTTATAATTAATATCATCTAACACATAATGCATCAATTGAATAAATAAGAACATTCCCACATAAGGAGATAAAAAATAATGACATAGTGGTACAAAATCTCACAAGGGGAACATGAAACAAGGGGAAATCAAGAGGGTTTCACAAGAATTAAATGAAACTCATTGTAAAGTGAAAATTTATATAAAACCATAAAACATGGATTAAAATTATAATCAATTTATATTTCTTAAAAAAGTTACTTTAAACATCCTTTATATGTTGAATAAAACCACAAAAAACACTTTTATTTCAAATCCACCCTTTAAAACATGGGTCTTCCTATTTTAAATCCAAAAAATATCCAGAAGAACATTATTTCAACCAATTGTTTTTTGAAGAGTCATAAAGTAAATTTTCTCAAGGGGTATAATAAAAAAACATTTTAAATAATCAAATAAAACCCTTTAAAATCATTTCATGGTCAACACCTCATTATAAAAAAATTCCATATTTAATTTATTTTTTTACCCTCTCAAAACACAAATTGGATCAAAATCCAACACACACTATCAAAACCATATCACATACCCTCATAGGTTTTTCAAAAATAATTATCATATACAAAAATTCCATATTAATCCTAAAAAAACATAATTTAAAAGGAAAAATGATTATGATAGATCAAATTTATTATATATGTCTTAATAACATCACATGGATATCACATATGTTCAAAATTTCAATAAAATGAGATTTAAAAAGATATATAAAACATTTAATTCTAAAATAAAGTAATTTCATAAAAAAAAATACTTGGAATAATAAAAAACTAATCTAAAACGTGTCATATTTAGCGGTGACCATATGAATTAGCAAGAAGATCTCCTCTATAAGACAAAATAGACTAAAACCAAAGATGAGAACCATCATGAACCTAATACCTAGATGGCATAATGAATTAGGGTTCTAATAGGAAGAGGAAACCAATGAAATAATAAAGGAAGAATAATAGATGATAAAAAGATATTATAATTAGACCACAACCCAAAAAAAATAAAAGTCATATGTCAGTGTGTTATGAACCATCAAATTTATTCTTCCTACTACTTAAAGCCCCACTACCAATCTTAGAAATAGAAGTAATCTTCCCAAATCCATTTTCTTCACTAAATTTTTTCTTATATATGAAGGCCATATTTACAACCTCTAGAAAAAAAATTAAGTAATTATATTTTCACCTATTACCAAAAAACATACCTTAAACCCATCATAAAATCATCTGACTTAAGATTTATTATCCCTAGTCTAACCATAATTAGTGAAATACATATAATCTATATAAAAAACACTAAAAAATCAATAACTGACCCCTCAATTTATTTATGATAGATGAACTCCTCAACTTAGAGGGGATTCACATCAGGTGAGGGAAAGTTCAACCTTGGGGGGGGGGGAGTGCGCGACCTGGGAGGGGATGCTCGACCAAAGGAGAAATATGAGAGGGGATGCACACCAATATAAGGAGGAGGAGTGGGGATGTCTGTCATAGAACAGAGGAGGAGAAGGGGTATTAGGGGAGGGAAACATAGGGGAGGGGGGAGGGAATTGCGGGGTGGGGGTGGGGGGTTGTGGACCGACGAGTGAGGGGGGGGGGGTGGGGTGAGGTGAAATAATTCACCTCTCTATACCAACATTTAAGTAAAAACTATTGGTACTGATAGAATATACCTAATCTTTACTCAAAAACATGGGTATAGACAAACATGAATCAGTCTATACCCACAGTTTATAAAACCATGGGTATGGATCCATTGGGTTATACCCTCTTTCCAGTAGTGAAATCCAAAAAGCTACAATTTCATTCGAGGAAATTTGGATTTTTCCTGTATGTGGGTTAGCTACTCCGAGGAAAAACTCATTACCATATTCTAATACATTTATATCCTCGTATATTTTCACTAAATAATAAGCTAAAAAAGAAAATATTCTAATACCAATTTGCAACGTCCTAGACCTGGAAGCCATTGAAAGGTTCCCTGAACTTGGTTGGACACACGACCTCAAGCACATCTCCCCAAACACCATAGGTTTCTAACTAGAATAGAGGGTCTATGGAGTTTTTATGGGAATACTATGCTATCTTATCAGAGTATAACATAGCAGTAGTAGTCATACAATCAATAGAAGAAATAGTAAAATAATTAGACAATAGATAACAACCAAAGACAGATATATAAAAACAATACTAGAAGGAATATCATATACAATGATGATCATGTTATGTGTCTACAAAGTATCCAAAATAAGTATGCATAAAATAGTAAAATACATGTAGAAAAATACAAAAAAGTCCAAATATATCCCAGATATCATCACGAGCTTCTGCTCGGTCCTGTCCTCCCCTGTCCCTAAGCAGCAATCAAAAACCTATAGTAGGATGATTTTCTCTATCCATACTTATAGTCATGAAATATTTTTGGGTACCAAAGGTAGTTAAAGTAGGATGTGAGATAAAATACTAGTAGTTCACCACTAATAGTGTCTAATTCCATCGAGTTAGTGAATATATAATCATAACAATGTACATGTAGTAATAGAATATGTAAAGAAATTAATCAAAGTAATAAATTCATAAAGTCACAGGTTCTCATGGACACCCTTCCTCTTCTACCTGCTTCAGCCTTAGCTGAAAGTCTCTCAATAAATAGTCAGTATTGTCTCATTTAATAAATAAATATCAGGACTTGGTGTGTAGCCCAGTGTCCTTTGTAACCATATGTGATCAAGGTTTACCTAAATAGGCATCAATAAAGCATAAAACTCTGACCAAATCCAAGATTGTGCTTTATATTGGAAGATTCATAATTTAAATCATTTAATGAATTATTCAATTAAGAACCTAAGACAATCCTTGGAATTCCTTATTTTTAATCCAAGTATCACTCCAGGAACATCATAAACAAAACATCCTATAATCCAGTCAATGGTGATCCTCATCAGAACCCAGGTATCACTCTAGGTGTGGTATAATGTCATCGCTCACTAAGGCCATCCTTGGAAATCTTATAAGGAATCCCAAGTGTCACCCATGACATATATGATCAACTTCCCTCTGAGTTCATCCTTGAAAACCCATAATGAGTCCAAGTATCACTCGAGCATGTAGATAATCATCCCTCTGAGTTCTTACATTCAAAACTCATAAAAAGTGGCCCTTACCCTTATACAACCCATATACCACTCATAAGGGTAAAAATTAAATTAAATTTTATTTAATTTATATTCAAAGGTATTTAAAGTTAAAACCAAGAATGGGTTTTAATTACTATAAAAAAGAAGATGTTACAATTCCCACCACTATAAGGCTTTCTACACCCAAAAAGCTTCCAATCCAAAAGATAGAAAAATAGAAGACTAAAAGAACTCCCACACTCAACTCATGAGGTGAACGATATATAAAAAAGAAGAATATTCACCAAAAAAGATGCTATCAAGCATAACTCTAATATCAACACAAATCTCTAAAAAAACTCAACAATATCAAGAATAACTTGAAGAATATATAGAAAGAGTTGGAGACCTAGTATAGGTTTCTCCGCTATTTAAAGATTCACCAAAATAGTGTAACATAGGGAAAAACATCCTCTAAAACACATATATTTAGCTCAAAGGAGAGGTTTTGATCAAGAAAAAATATTGAAACCTCAAGAAAAAACACACCCAAAACACATAAACAATTCCCAAAAGAGAAAAACCTCTAAATATCCATAAAATATTTGATGACCCCTCGATGGGGTCATCAAATCATCCATCAAAACCTATAGGTGCCTAACCCTTCAGGAGTTCACATAGTCCTAGTTACCCAAGTACAACCCCAAGGTTTATCTAAGTCCAACTAGAAAGCACTCTAATTAACAAGGTGAGTGAAAAAACAGGGTGCTACACTCTCACAAATTAGACCATACATAACTTTAGGATTTATCTCTAACCATCAAGGTAAAAAATTAGAGGAAACCAATAACCAAAATGGATGATATCCAACACCAATCATAGGGATACACCCATGGAAGGAAGAAACAAGAGGTATTTCAAAGAACAACAAATCCACATATAAAGGTTCTCAGTATATGACTCCACTCTATCCTCAGGATCCTAAAAATCCTCAAAAAACTAAAACCATTTGAGATGAAGTATGACCACTCAAGAGTATAAATATGAAAGTCACAAAAATAGAGATATCAAGAAAATGAAACCTTCATCATGATCACCACCAAGGTCCAAGATAACATACACAAAGACCCAAATAAATGCACAATAGATCCCCAAAATATAAATGTATCCAAAGAATGATGATCTATAATAAGGAAAACTCAAATGGTTTCCTCTCCACCATTGGAAACAACAAGCTGATCAATTATGACCATAATCAACAAATCATCCATTGCATGAAAATCTTAACTTAGAGGCATATATCTGGAGACCTATTATCTTAAAGAATATGTTTATTCATAGTTATGAGTTGTAGACACCTGACCAAAACATTCCCTTTCAGTATCCCAACTTACAGAACCTCTAAAGGTGACCCAGAAAACCACACCATTTAAAAACTCTCAAAAATGTTAAACATGAATTATTATAATGACCAGGTGTTACACATTAAAAAAATATGAGCTACCAATTATTTCCCTAAGAATACTATCCCTATTTAATAAATTTTTTTAATCCATTAGAGGGGACTTGTCCACCCAAGCTAACAAAATATGAGTCATTCTTCCCTTCTTGTCATTTTTTAGCCCCACTTTTATTAACAAATACCTTTTAAGAATCTCTAGATAATATACTGAGTAAAATTATTAGATGAAAGTTTGAAGGTATGGTAAAATACCCATTCTAAAACACTGATATTTAATAGGATCATCACCAACAATATTAGGTAAGAAATATACCAAAATTGAGAATAACTTGGCATACTCAGTAACCGATAACTCACCTTAACCGAATCCCATAAGCTCAAAAAATTTATTTCCTTTACTTAAACAGGATAATACCACTAAATGAAGGATGAATTAAAGAATTACCACGAAAATATTTCATGGATAAATGAAGGAATCATAACTTTTCACCACTCTCATCCAAGTACCTCAAATAAAGAGCCAATAGACTTGAACCTCAGAGCATCTAGAGTCTTGATAGAATCAAATATCTCCTCAATTTTATCAATCCACTTCATTGTTTTAGGGGAACCCTACTTACCTTCATAATAAACTAGTAAATAATCTAAGAATACCTGGATGAGGTCCAAAGAATATAAAGGCTATGTATCCACTACTTTATTCAAAGTTTGGGTAGAGTTTTCAGCTGGGGTCACCACTTCCAAAAAACACAAAGGGATACTTTGAAGACTAGAATGACAAATAAATTTTCTATCTTTCTTGAATTATTATTTTTGATTATCTTCATTGTATTTTTGATTAAAAAAATTATGAAATGTGAAATTCAGATCAATTGAATTTTGATCAACTGAATTTCAAGAATTTTGATCAACTGTTTTTTGATGATACGAATTATTTTTTTATTCTAATTCATTTGAATGTTTTTAAATTTATGAATTTAATTTTGAAATTATTTTATTATATTTAATAATCCTTTCTTCAGTAAACTCATAAGTATTTTTTAATTTATTATTTTATTTATTCATAAGAGTGACATATCTAGCACTTTTATCTGTAGATGGTAAAGTTTCTTCATCTTCTGATGAATTGTCCTTTTCAACCTTTGATGGATCATATTGTTCATATTTTACTGAAATTTAATAATCATATTTAGTATTATAGGTAAATTTTGAATCAAGGCTTAATGTTTCGAGGAATTTTTCTGTTACCTTTTCCATTTAGCATTTTTTCTTATTTGGAATATTTTAATAGAAACCAACTATTCATTTTCTTTCTGTTCTACTATCTTCTGATGAAATTTATGATGATGTTCTGCTCTCACTAGCACTCCAAGTATCTAAATCTTTTAAGATTTTATCTCCTTTTATTTTAGAATACATATTATATTTCAATTTTTCTTCTTTAGTTTAGGACAATAAAGTTTGATGTGACCTTATTTGTTACATTCATACCATATAACTTTTGAATAACATTTCCTTTCTTTCCTATCTCTCTTGTATTTTTGATGAGTATTTCAGAAGTTTTAATTTTTGAAAAGTTATTAATACTACTTGAAACATGATCAACTTAATTATTTCAATCTTTTGAATCACTTGCATCTGAATCCATATATTATCTATTTAAAATAATTTATTTATAATTTTTATCACAAGTGTTGAAAGCACTGAAATTTGGATTAATTGAAGTATAAGAAAAATCTCCCCCATTTTTATTTTTCTATTTTTCAGAATCTCATTTCTGTTTTCTCTCATATTTTCTATTTGGTCTCCCATTATTTTGGAATAATATTGATAAAATTTTCAATGAGATGATATTAAAATTACTCTTTTTCACCAAAGGTTTGTAAAATATTAACTATTATCATAAACCATTAATGAATTCGAGTTAGAGTTTCTCTAGGATAAAAATAAAATGCTTGATAATCAACTCTAAGAATAGCTCTATGAGTTTCTAAAACCTTGGTAGTTCCAAAATGTGTTATCTTTAGCTTCTTCCAAATTTTTTTTGTTGTTTCACATGAAGGTATTTGGATATAGATGTTCTTGGTTATACAATATAATAAAATATTTTTAACTTTACAATTTACCAGATATTTAAGCTTTTTTCCTGAGATAATTTAAATATTTTCTTATATTAAACTTTATAATTTCCTATCGGCATGATAAAGTTATCAAATATAGTATTTATGATATAATACTTTATATAATCATTCCGGTAATCATAATAAAATCCATAACAAATAGGTGGTCTAGTTGGATTTAAATTTTTGAGTGTTCCAAATGGTACTCCTGAAATCAAAAAAAAAAATCTCTCATCTAGCAATATAGTTAGTGTAAGGAAATTGATTCAACATTCCAATAAACTAATAGAAATAAAATCATAAGAAAATAATCTTAGATTTATGTTAAATACATACTTTGATACCAAATTTTGTTCCAGAATATGATGGTAAATATAATACAATAGGGGGTGAATTGTAGTTAAAAAAACTTACAACTTTTATCCACTTTAATTATTAAGATGAGTTTTTTTTGAAATATCAACGATATTAAAGATTGATATGATTTTTAAAATATCAGTGAAATCAAATATTATAGAATTTATAATATATAATATATTAAAATATAGTATGCACAACAGAAATAAAGTTTTTAGTATTTTATACTGTCAATGAAAGAGTTAAAGTAGCAGAACTTTAAAATATTTGAAATACCTAAACTGAAGTAAGAATTTACTCGAATAAAATTCAGAAAATAATACAACTAAAGTTTAAAACTAAAACATAGATTATTATTTAATATACCAAATAATCCTTTAAAATGATATTTATTAAAACCTCTCTTTTAAACCAAAGTTAAAGGTAGATCTGTAGACTTGTTCTGAGGTATTCACGACTTTAAAACTATCATAAGTTATCCCTAATTTTATACCTATAATAATGGATGTATTCCTATCCTTGTAATCCCTCAACTATACCTATCAGTAGAAGCTCACATCCAATTATCAAAAGTACCTAAGAACTATCTACCTAGCCACTGAATCCCTCGATCAGATGATTTGATATTCATTATTCCTATCATTGGAATCCCCTAATCATGTAAGATAAAATATAAAATTATTATAATATAAATACTATTACCTTAACAAGGAAAACCTCACACATTGGTAGATCTTATTAGAAACATTCAAAAATAAAAAATACACTAATCATAATCACAATCAATAAAAAAATTACAAAGCTTTAAAATGAGCAATAAATTTTAGAATTATCTTTCTTATGTATGTATTGTATGCTCATAATTATGATTCTTGTGGTGAAGATTTATTTATAACCTATATTGTAACAGACTTTGACCATTGAATTTAGAAAAACCTGGGATCAATTGTAATGGAATCAGTATCAATTTATTCATTTATAGAATTGTTCATCTACTGATGGGTTAGATGATCAATTCTATAGCCTTCTAAATCTGATGAAAGTAATTTGACATTTGATCTTAAAATCACTAGATTTTTATAAATTAGATTGTAGTTCTAGTATTTTATTTATTGGAATTTCATTTTCCAAAAACATAAGAACTTCAATAGAAACTTAAATCAAATCATTTTTATATAAAGTGTATTGTGATTTCTAAAATAAATAAAGTAAAAATCCCTAAAAATAAAGGTCCTAATGTTTTTTATGACTATTGGTCATAAAAAAAGTGAATACCCTAAGATGGGGATGGGTGAATCAAGGTATTATAAATTCTTTAAACAAAAATTTCCAATGCTCTTATCCCACTCTTAATAAGAACATATATATCTTTATCATGGTTGATATAAAGTAATAAATCTCTAAAAGAGATATATAGAAGATTTTTACTTGGTCCACCTAAACCTGGATAATCCTAGGAGCATGCAATGATGATGTGCCAATGAAATTGACACCACTAAGCTCACTTCTTTTCTTTTATAAAATAGAGTGTCCACACTAAACCTCTACGTTTACAACCTTCACCAAACAATTGAATAATGAACCACTATTCCTATAAGATAGAACACAATGCTCCAATTGTAACCTAATTATTTATTCCATGAACAATAAGTAGAAATTAAACCAAAGTTTGGGTAGTAATTAGCCAAACTTCCTCAAAATTATAGTGATATACCTCCCATAGCACCTTCTTCTTTAATGACTTTTCAGTGCTTAGCCTGGAATCATCCTTCAATTCTCAAAAGAATGATCTTTAATATGTCTCTCTCATATGGTCCTACATTTTGTTTTTAGTTGTAAGATATCTCTCCTCTATTTATTTATATAGAGTCTCCATAATCTATTGTTTTATTTTATTTATCTATTTAATTTTTTTATAAATGAATATCCACACGATAAATGTTTCCAAATTTGAATACAAAAAACACCAAATATGGTAGTGATATTTCCCCTAATATTCAATATAAACCAAATGAAATAAAATTTTAAAAATTAAATAGATCCTCAATATTTGGTCAAATATCATATTTTAATTTAAAAAATGACCTAGCACGACTACACTCTTCATGATACGTCATCTAGTTAAAACCAAATCCACACAAGACTTGAATTTAAATCACTAAAATATCATAGTTTGATAATCCCATTAACATCAGCATGATTTTCTCCTTTCATGGTGGGATGAGATATTAATCATATTTTATGATTAATAAAATATCACGTAAACTACTATAGAAAGAACTACTCAAAAATGGATTAGGGAATGATCTATATGGTTTCCCCGAATGACCCTTAAGATCCAAGGAAATTACCCTTATGATTTTACTGAATAAATCTTACTATCTTCCAAGATGACTCTTAAGAAAATTCCATTTGTCATAAAATGACCAATACGGTCTTCGAAACCCCTCTAGAATTTACCTTTACCATAAAATGATCCTTACAGTCTCTGAAATTACTTTTACAAAATTTCTTTTTGTTGCAGAATGAATCTTATGTTTCTTTCAATGTCCCTTACTAAATCTTCAAATGAGTCTTATGTAGTTAGGAATGAATCTTACAGAATCCACAATGATCCTTACAATTTCAGAACTTATTCATTTTTCTACACCCCAAAGATAATAACTTTTATGAAATATAATAAACCTTATGAAATCACATATTTGAGGGTGCATTATCCTTTGTCACATTTTTGGCCCACCACATTGGTTAACCTTATGAATTAGACTTATCCAGATTTTTACAAACCTTCTCTAAATCAAAATAATTCCAATGAACTTTCATCCTTAATGCAATGTGTTCCCCATGAATTCATGATATTTCTTTGGAAGTTCTTTTAATAACCTTGTTTCATCAGGATTCGAGGAACAATAAGTAACCCTCATCAAAGTGGGTTTGGCTTGAACCGATGTTTGGTTGGGGGGGGGGTATTTGTGTTGCACAAAATCATGAACATCGGGTTACTATTGTCTCTATTATTGGAAACTCCCAATGGTTCCCTCATCTGTATCTGGGTATAGACCTAATTTCCAAAGGTATAAAGTTATCTGGGTTTTCAGACCCAATGAATCTTGGGGACTCATATTGGTTGAGAGTATGGGAGATCAGGATCATCACACCCTTTTTATGGGGAATTATTTCTTACTTTGGGACTCTCTTATAGATTTAAGATATGCTTGAAAATCTCTTCCTAATACCAATATAAGACCAGTTACCCTAACAAAATTATCATGGGCCAATTCTCTTTCATGTGAAGACTGGGGTCTCTTTAGTGAATTCATCTGTTTTTATTTGATGTTCTCCATCATTTTCCAGTAATGGGCGGTTTCTTATGTACTTAATTCATACAACCAAGAGCTTTGGAATGTGCTTCCATGTAAGGAGTTGGTTAATATTTTGATAAGGGGATTGAACCATTATGAGGAATCCTATGTATCCTGGTTATTGTAGGAATAAAAACCCATGTAATTCACTGGACCCCTGCAGTTTAATGTCATGCAGAAAGGACTTATATAGGTGCTCTGGGACACTAGGTGTTCAATCTCAAGTCCTAGACGAACGTCCTGCCTATCTAGATTATGGATTGAATTAGATTTTTTTTGTAGTTCATTTATTCAGGGATTACTCACTGAGGTGTATCTTGTCATTATAGATACTCATGGGGTAGATTTCATGATTACTGCAGTTCCCTAAGCCCATGTGAACCATGCTCAGTGTGAGAAAAAAGGGTTGGAAAATGATAATATTTTCATTTCTCATGATGTGGTACTTATGTACTAGGACTTACCTTGAGAGGATTTATTATAGAGCTTAGACCTCAGGGAGGAATCCTACATATCCTGGTTATGGTTGGAATGAGAGTCATCATATTTTAGTTTATTTCTCAGTCCGTCGATGGGTGAGGTAGAGTGATCATCCCATGGGAATGATTGGGTCCCGATGGTAGAAATGACATCGACATAAGGATTATATCAAATTGTATGTTTATTTGAGATCAGGACTTTGGAAGGTGTCCTACATATCCTGGTTATTATAGGAATCATAGTTCTTGTAGTTTAGTCTCTCCCTTGGGAATATACTTAAGGTAGATGTCCTTGTGTTGAGGTGAATGTGTCATTCCACTTGTTGGGGCTTACATAATTATATTTCCCGAGATGGTGGAGACTCGTGATGTGAATGATATGACTATGAAAACTCCCTATACCCACATGATCTATGATCAGTGTGAGAAACAAGGATAAAAAAATCAATGACATTTCTTGGTGGGTGAGGGACTTACATATTGGGACAACCCTTGAGGTGTTTGGTGTGGATATCGAGTCTGCTTGCCTATGTAACATGCATTGATTGTCCACTCATCCTGATATGTAATATATTATCTTCTCGACATATCTAAAGAAAACTAAATTATGTAGTTAGTCTTTCTAAAGTAATTTATGTAACCTGGGTTGCATATCTGAAGGTTTTCAAATGATCAAGGATGAATTTTCCAGAGGACATCGTATGACCTGGATGGTTTATCCTGAAATACATCACATGACCTAGCTGGTTTGTCTATAGGGTGTCGCATGATCTTGCTGACTTTCACTGGTTTCATTCATAAGAGATCGATGATACATATATATGGTGTTGATAGGGTCAATACAACATGTCTCAAAGGGTGTCACATGTCTTGGATGATACTATTGGATGACATCTCAAGACCTGGCCGACATGTCTAGAGGACGTTGTGAGTCTTGACTGACTTGCCGAGAGGATATCGCGAGAGCTAGTTGACATGCTCATATGCTACCGTGAGACTCATATGATATGAGCTAGCACCATTATATGAGTTATGTGATGTATCTGAAGGACATATCAAGGCTTGGGAGACGATCCTAGAGGGCTTCATGAGACTAGTGGCATACCCAGAGGAACCACATGGTTTTCTCTGACATGTGAAAAGTAATTTTTATGACCTGGGTGGTATATCGAAGGAGCGTTGTGAGATCTGGGTGACACACCCCGGTTCTTTCGCATGTCTTAGAGGGATCACACAAAGCACATCAGGGTTAGTGGACATGTTTTCTTCTTAATTCTTCCACCTTTAATCTTTTTCTAGCCTTTATATTGAGAATTCCTTAGATTTTTTCAGCGTCAATTTATTTTGAGTCTCGAATGATCTAGTATAGGTGTGGTATGTTCATTGCACATCTTGATATAAGTCCTTCATGTGATCTATGAATGATAATGTTAAGTTTTTTACACATGAAACATGATCACTTTGGCTATTCGCCAACATATTACTTAATGAAAGGCTTTCCGGTCATGAGATCATCCACTTCGAGAAATCCACTATGGTTCTTGGGTGTGCTAATGTTCCTGGATGCGAAAAAGCCCACCTTTTGTCCTCTTGGTTGTGATAGGTAGTGGTGCATTTTTTATGCAGGGGTGGGAAATTTATAGGCCTTGCCACCCCAATTATTTGCTGGTTTTCACAACGTATCTTGTGTGAATCTAGGCCAGATTCAGAGAAGGGTTCTAGCGCCACACCTCTTCATGAGCCTCTTCTATAGATCGCTCCCAAGGGCATTGCCTAATTTTCAGTAACCACAAGTCCCTCCTGTCAAGGTTTCCTTTATTGTATTATTTCTAAATAATGGAGACTTGGATGATCATGAAGTTATGCTGAAGGATGTCCATATTGTCATTTTGACATGTCCAAGGGCCTTTGCGAGAGAAAAGTACCTGTTGAAAGGCCTTCATGAGATGCTCAATGCCTTGTCTGGGATATTTTAAAAGGTAAGGGTGGATTTTTTTAGGGTCTCCATGAGATCAGGGTGTCTTTTACAGGGGTCTCACGAAGTCATGTTGCAGACTTCCTTAGTGCTTCACAAGATTTTATGACCGTAAGAGGCTCCATCCTCTTCTTTTTTTATTTCCTTTGTTTTATTTTATAATGGTTATGGAGTCATGTGAGATATATTGAGTAATTACAAAGATAATTACTCCTCTTGACAATTCATTTCATGAACAATATAGTTCTTATGGATATTTGTGAGCATTTGGTGAAAAAATCCATCCATTTGTCATTAGGGAGCTAGAGGGAAATGGGAGGTAGCCTAGGGGTGTGTTTCATGTCTTTTATGACTGTGAGTGGCTCCCACCTCCTCCCCTTTTATTTCATTTGTTTTATTTTATGAAGATCAGGGTTCTCACTACTTTTCTTGGATGTCATCAAGGAAATTTACCCTTTCCATCGATGATTCATCTCATGATATTTACAACCACAAGTGGCTCACACCTTTGGATATCTTACTCCCTATTTTCCATGGATTTTTGGTTGGATTGTCAGGTGATTACTGTTGAAAAACCATGTGGCCTAGGGGAGATTACCTAGATACCACTGCGTGTCCATTAGTTGTCTGAGGTGCCTTTGCGAGAGAAGAAGGACTTGTTAAAGGGGGCTTCATGGGACCTACTACAGGCTATCCGCTACACTCAGTTCCTTCACATGATCCTATGCTAGTCACATGATCATAATTCTCTTGGAGACTAATGAAATATGCATATTTGGCCACCTTCTATTTCATTTTATTTTATGGAAAAAATAATACACATATTCAGGTATTCCTTCCTTTGTGATTTTTCTGATTCTCATTTAGCAGGCATCAAAAAATTCCCCCCCTTAGGAGCAATGTCTGTGGGGATAAGGGCTTGATTTTGAGGAAAGTAACTGCCTGCCTGAGTCTTTAGCGGTGTCATGAATCAGTGTCTTGGGTAAAGTTTTCTCTGTCGGAAGATGCTTGGTATTCCATGAAATGTCCTATATATAGGGGAATAGAGGGAGGATTTACCCACTGGATACTATTACTATATATTTCCCTCACACTGCCTCCATGACGTTCCCATATTGTAAGACCATTCCATGAGTCCTGATCGTGAGACCTATTCATGAGACCTCATCATGAGACCCCACTGTGAGGACTATTCCACAATACCTCTCTTTCTCAGGCGCCTATTCAAATTGTTCATAGTCTACATTTAAGTAAATTTTTGAACTTCGGCTGCAAGGGTTGTGATTTTCTTGGAGGTTCCGTGGGGTCCACTATCTTGATCATTCGATTGATTGATTATTGTGTGATTCACATGGCCTTGTACAGGTCATGCGATCATGAGTCTCTAAGGGGTCATGCAATTGTGTGATGCTCTAAGGGGTTATGCGACCTTCCAGACCTTTAGATTTTAGGCAATTCATGAACTTCTTCTGTGGATTGCGATTCCCTTTCTTATTCATGATATGAACATGATAATGCCAGTTTATTATGTATTTTCCTTTTCACAATATTTTATATTCTCTTTTTTTGACATATGCCACTTACAATGGTTCAGATGGCTTATGGTTCTCATTGATCTTCTTCAGCTATGGCCAATCAAAGGGCCATGACTGTTAGAAATCGCAATGCTGATCCTTGATATTAGGTATATAATGATAACGTGAGTCTAAATAGGTTCCTCTCATTTCAGATTTGGGACTTTCCTTTATCTAAATGACTCCCTCTATATGAGTTTTGTTAGATGGATGATGCTCCCATCCCCCTCCAGATTCTAATATTCCATCTCACTAGGAGTATTATTATCTCGACTGTGTCTAAATGAAAATTTATGAGGATATTCGAATGATCATAAATCGACTTTAATAAATATCTTATATATTAGAAACCCCCCCTTAGGTCCATATGGAGATTAATTTTCTTATTAACCCATTACTTAGAGCTATTTGATTATATTTTATTCCTCTCTATTCAATCCTGACACTGGATAGTTTTTTAAGTGGGATCTCCATCCCAACGGTAATTTCTTTTATGAATGTGAATGGCCCTTTTGGGTTAGGGAAAGCTGTATAGAGTTTACTGATCAACTATATAGAGTTCATCTTTATGAAGCTGTGTGGATTTACCAGTTCATTGTTTATTACCAAAATGAACTTATTTGAGAGATGATCAGCCATCGGTGCCCTATAAATATCACATTCCATCTGTCCAATGGTTAAGTGGGTATCATCTTATGGTACATCTACCAGCTGGGTGGTATTCCCCCTCTTGTAGAGATGTATGATGAATTCCTTCCTACTGTGGATGTCTAGGATGATTCCTTACAGGCCCCATTTTTGGATAGGAAGATGATTATTATCATAAATTATAAATTGAGGAAGGAGATGAAAATGATTTTTCTCATTTCTTTCAAGGATTAGATCAATATTTTTTTTTCTACAGAGTAGATAGGCTAACTATTATACATCCTCATCGGTGACCTTTTCAGCAAGTTCGTGATGACATTGGCTCACATTGGACTATCTTGGAAGCTGGTGGTTATACCTCATGGGGTTACCAAGTGAATAAATAGATCTATCCATACCTTATGTTAGAAATATCTATAGCCATGTTTTTTAATGGGTGGATTTTCTCAGTTAGGGACACACTCTTAGAGATTCGAGTTAGAACATTAGTGATGATGACACGACTTGTGGAAGGATGGTGCCTCCATTTGGAAATTCTAGTCCCTGTGTGCCTTTACCAACTTCTGGACCATATTAAAAAAGTTACCACCCCTTATAGGATCAGTGGTCCCCTCCAGTTTCTATTTGGTTGGATAGGGGTGCACTTTCATTATTATGAATATTACAATGCCACCTGGATCCATAATTCTTAATCCCTCCCTAGATTATTGAATATATCAGGGATTGGGACTATGTATCTAAGACCTAGTGAGGTTAAATATGCATTGATCCAATCTAATAGATTTGATTTTACTCCTTTCTATGCACCAGATGGACCAATTATTAATAATAGCAACAGTTCCCTTGATGGAAGGTAATATATTGTAACGACCCGAATTATTATAAATGAAGTTCCCCTTTGTGATTTAATTAAATGTATTATTATGTAATATGGTTATAGAAAACACATGAACTTCCTTGGTTATATCTTTTTATTTAAAAGATTGTTAAGAATATTACCATTGTTAATATAGCTGTTGGACAATGATCACATGATTACTATAAATATAGGGCTTTTAACAGATCCAATTGAATCAGAAAAAGAAAGTGATGGACTCAACCAGTATATTCCTTACCTATGAATCCCATTTATTTGAGATTCTAAGGGAGACAACATCTCTAGGATTTTCCCTTGACCAATCCCAAGCTGAGATCCGACAACATAAGCATGATCGAAATCATTGATGGGAGAAGTTCAAGATCATTGAGATCACCACCCAAACCATGTTTTCTAAACAACCCCATGAAAGTATCACCATAGCACACTTTACTCTTAGGGAGTACGCCAATGTAATAAAGGGATATGTATAAAGGCATTAATAATATGAATATGTATATTGTATAATGTGCCAATGAGCCTGTACCCTAGTGGTTCGGGCTCCTGCTTGGCATCCAAAAGAACGAGGATCAAATCCGGGCATGGGAGAATTCCCGAGTTACTATAGCAGGGCACTGTAGTAGCACTATAGCAGCGGAGGGACTGTTGCAGGTACTTTAGCGGTGGCCGTACTATAGTAGGAACTGTAGCAGTGTGGGTACTATAGCAGTACTACTCACCGAGGGGTCCTTTGGGCCAAAAAAATGGGATTTCTAGCCCTGTATGCCCACTTGGCCTTAAGGCTTCGGGCTATGTAATGGGTCACCCTTTACCCAGTCTAAAGAGGTCTTTTCTTTAATAATAAATTGAGGCTTCATCCCCAACCTTTAAAAAAAATGTATATTGTATAATGAATTTATTTTCATTTTTATTTTTACTTTATAAATGATTTTGATTTTGATTCAATTAAACAAAAATTGTATTTTTGGGTAATATTCAATTTCAATTAAGGGATTTATTTTGATGAATTAATTTATTTTTTAAATAAATAGTATTTTAATAAAATTTTAAATAACTTTTATTAATTATAAATTTTCAAAAAATTTTATGAAGTGAAATGTGCTTTTTATAAGGGTTAAAAAACTGTTATTATAAAAAATCCATCATTTTCAATAAATATAAAATCTTAATTTAAAAGTGAAAATGAACATATTTAGAAATAATGAATATTATTTTTATAATTAAAACTTCAAAATTATTCAATGGTGAATTTTTCATAATTTTCTGAGACAATCAAATTTTCGGGTAAAAATTAAATGTCGTATAAATATATGGTGTGTTTTATGTCATCATAATGACCCAAGAATGATGTAATAAATACTATAATGGATATTCTAAAACAAATATATTTTTCCCCTTTAGATTATGTGATTTTATTTTTATTTTATTATTTTTATTAATTCTTTATGAATCCTCCAAAACCATTATTATATTTTAGAGTTTTAAATTCATTTCTTTAAAAGTGTGACTCACCTGCACATAAGAAACGGTAATATTTTAATAAGTTCAGCCCATTTACTAATAAAATAATTAAAAACACTCCCCTTTGTCAGAAAATATGGGAAAAAACCATTGTAATTTTGTAGTTTTGAATATTTTATTTTTTAGTGTAAAAAACCTAAATATTAAAGAAATATCTCTATTTTCCTATATAAACCCACCCAAGATCCCATTTATCTTCACTAAAAATACTTGGAGGACATTCTTACTATTCCCTATACTCTCTATAATCTTACCAAGGCACTCCAAGCTCTCAAGAATCCCCTTTTCAAGCTTTTGGATCCACACATTGAAGTAAGGGTTCTTTCCTTTCTCAATTTTACCCAAGTTTCTTTATCTTGTTATGTCCTTTTAATTTCAATTAATAATGATGGGGTATGTATTTTCACCTCCCCTGTACTTTCCTTATTATTTATATATGGTGATATAACCCTTTCTCTCACATTAATCCCTCCCATTCACATCCGTTACCATGCCAGAATTTCATAAGCACCCTTTCCTCTCTCATTTTATTCAAGATTATTTATTATCATATGACTTATTTTTCTAATTCTAAATGTGTGGAAATTTACTTCCATGTACCTATTACTATCCACTTCATATAAAAATAATGAGAGACTCATTTATCTCTCATCAACCCATTTTATAAATTTTTAAGTAACGTTGTTATACTACTGAATTTTCACCGTGATTTTCCATGCCAAACCATTTGTGTAGTGAATGTCGTACCATTTTTATATCATGGGTGTTCACTTTTATGCACATATAACTTTTTATTGGGGACTTACATGTATGTATTAAAAACTCTTTGATCATGTGATAAGTTATGATGATTAATTAATCCATGTTTTATGATCTATGTGACACACTTAAGAATGAGAATGAAATGATCATGGAGGGTGCGCCCTGATAGTGCTCCAATGCATTGGGTAATGTATAGTGTCATGATACATCACGTTTGGAAATGGGTGTACCTAATTCCTTTATGGGAATTTTTCCACCATTAAGTCTTGGTGGTTTATCCTTGACCTATGTTTATGATGTAATGTTTTAAGTTGTTTCCAAATTTCCCATGTTATGATTATCATTCTACATCACGCCTTATTATTCATGTTCCTTTATGCCTCATTAATATTCCTTTTATAACATATATTATTATCTTCATGTTATTCCATGTTTATTCCCTTGGATTTATGGATCACCCCTTTCTTATGTATTTTCCCTAGGTTATCTAATGCATTTTTAAGATCAAGCATGTTAAAGAAGTTTTCAATAAAGATATTGCAATTAATGTTTAAAGTTGTAATTCAATGTACCTAATTCCCAAAGAAACTAGAATTATTGATCTTTATGGTTTTATTAAGTGAAATTTTATGTAATTAAATCATGTTTTAATGTGTAATAATGTTAAGGGTTGTTATAGTTGGTATCAGAGGAAATATTTATTTATTTTTGGGATTAAGATTAGAAAACTCTAGTGAAAGCCTTAGAGATAAGACTAAGTATAAGAAAATATCCCTAAATTTTAGTTATTATAGAGTAGGTGTTTTATCAAAAAAATACATCCCTATCTGGATACTACAAGTGGACGTGGTTCTGGAACAAATGTACCTAGTAGTAACAACTCTGACAAGGTGTTCTGGGCTTGACTTGGGGTAACCTGGTATATGATAATGAGCCTTACTATGCACCTAGTTTGACACTCCCGGGGGATATGCTTTATTAATTTATAATCTCACTAAAAAACATTATTAAGGGAGAAAAAAATTCCCATAAGAATATATGTTAGGAAATAGATCATGGATAACAAAGATTGAATCCTAGAAATACATAAGTTAAGGAAATACATGTAATTTATAATTTATCCCTTTAATGTCATTAAATTCACATTTATGTGTTTAAAAGTTTAATATACTCATAATTAATTTTCTTTTTATTCTAGACAATGTATGGAAATAGGAGGAACCAAGTAAACAATCAATATAAAGAGCAATGTGATGACTGTCCCAACGAGATGCCCAACCTGATGGGAGTATGAATCACACACTTCCTGATGATACTCTCTCATATAAATTAGGTTCTAAATAGAATCCTGGACCAGGAGGAGAATCCAATACCCCCTAATAGAGAAAAAGCCACAATAGAGAGCTTCATGCATCAAAGGCCTCATACTTTCAATGGCTCATATGATCCCTTAATCGTGGAACAGTGGATCAACTCCATTGAGAAGATCTTCTCCATCCTTCAATGCTCAGAACAAGAGAAGGTTCTTTTAGCTGTTTACCGTATAGAGGGTGAAGCTGATCAATGGAAGAATTTGATCAAAAATACAAAGTTTGAGAAGGATATCGAGTCAATGGGATGAAAGGATTTCTAGAAAATATTTTTCAATAAATATTTTCCCCGCACCCTCCAAATTAAAATGGAAAGGGATTTCCTTTCCCTCAAGAAAAAATATGATGAATCTATTTCGGTGTGTGAGGAAAACTTCATAAGGATTTCATGATATGCCTATGGATTTTTCATTAACCCCAAGTGTAAGTTTGACCACTTCTTTAGTGGGATAAATCCTAGACTACGAAAATACCTAGTGATCTATGACTTTGATAACTATGTGAAAATTTTCCGATGTACCCTCAAAGTCAAAACGAAGATTGATGAATCATAGGGGTATCATGTGGATAAGAATAAAAAAGTGGAGATAAATTCTGGTGTTTTGATAGAGATATCTAATGGTGCTAAGAAATGTTAACATCCCACTTGATAAAGGTGTAGAAAGAAGCACCCTAGAAATTTCCTAGAGGGGATGAGGATATGATTTAGGTGTGGAAAGGAAGGGAACCTAGATAGTGATTGCTGGAAAGAAAAACCAGCTACTATTATGGAGGAAAGGAATGCTCCAGTCAACCCTCAACATATTTTTCATTGCTACAACTATAAAGAATTAGGTAATTTTTCAAAGCAATGCACTAAGTTAAGGGTTTTTGGAGATAAAAAACAACCCCCAAGTCAGCAAGGGATAGCTTTTTCCATCAAAACTGCCAAAGTGGATCTTGACAATGATGTGGTGATAGGTACGCTAGTTATTTATTCAAGAATAGAGAATTTACTTTTTTATTATGGTTATACACATTCCTTCATATCAAAAACGTTAAGTAGAACTATTTAAACACCATCACAAAGCATGGAAGTGGAGTTATCAGTGAAGATGGAAAATTGGGAAATTATTGAATCCCATGTATATAACTCATCCCCCATCACAATTTATGGGTTGAAATTTCTAGAGAACCTTTACATTTCCCATTTGTTGTAATTTTATGCAATTCTAGGCATGTATTGGATTTGTTTATATAGATCCAACATAAATTTCCATGAGAAGGAAATCACTCCTCGTATTGAAAACCGACCCCCAATTCTATACAAGTGCAAGGAGGAGGATGAATCTTCTTTAGCACCATCATCTCAAGCATAGATATTTTTTCCCTATGATAAATAATATCTAGCTCAAATGATTGACTCTAAGGAAATAATCATCCTTGAAGACATGCCCATTATGAGGGAATAGATAGATGTGTTCCCAAAGAATTTCCTAGTCTTCCTCCTAGTTGAGATGTAGAATTTTTAATCAAGATTATAACTGGGGTGTTACCATTATCCAAGACACCATATATAATGGATGTTGTGGAACTTGAAGAGATAAATAAATAACTATAGAAGAATCTAGATAAAGGTTTTATATACCCAAGTTCTTCACCATGGGGTGCACCAGTCCTCTTCATTAAGAAAAAGGATGAGTCAATGCGCCTTTTCATTGATTATCATGAGCTTAACAAGATCAAAATAAAGAAAAAAGTATCCTCTTCCATGGATTGATGACTCGTTCAATCAACTATGTAGTGAAAAATACTTTTCCAAGGTGGATCTGTGATCGGGATATTATCAAGTTAGGGTGAAGGAGGATATCCCCAAGACTGCTTTTCGTACAAGGTATGAGCATTATGAATTCATATTAATTTCATTCAGAATCACTAATACTTCAGTAATCTTCATGTAATTAATGAATAGTTTATTTAGAGATTACATAGACAAATTTTTGGTAGTATTTATAGATGATATTATAATATAATTCAAAATTAAGTAGGATCATGGGGAGCATTTGAGTACTATGCTAAAGACCTTTTGAAAAGAAAATATTTATTCCAAGTACATAAAATGTGAGTTCTAGTTGAAGGAAGTATCTTTCTTGGGTAATATCATCACAAGAAATGGGATATCTGTATACCCTTAGAAAATGGAAGCAATTTAAGGATGGAAGAGGCCAAAATCTATGGAAAATATATGTAGTTTCCTTGGGTTAGCTGGGTATTATCGCTGATTCATGAGAAATTTATCACGATTTTTAAAACCTATCACAAAACTAACTCAGAAGGGAGTCAAATTTTCTTGGAATGGTGAATGTGAATAAAACTTCAAGGAGTTGAAAAAGAGGCTTATCACCATGCTTGTGCTCACACTACCCACAAGTGGAGAGATCTTCTTGGTATTTAGTGATGCTTCGAAAAAGGGTCTGAGTTGTGTGTTGATGCAAAATGAAAAATTCATTGCCTATGATTCAAGGTAGTTGAGATTTCACAAACATAACTACCCAACAAATGATTTAGAGTTGGATGCAATGATTTTTGATTTAAAAATTTGGTGGCATTATCTTTCCAATGAGAAGTGGGAAATATATACAAATCATAAAAGTCTCAAGTATATATTCACACAGAAAGAGATGAACATGCGCTAATAATGATGGTTATAATTGATCAAAGAATATGACTACTCAATTCACTACCATCCTAGGAAAAAAAATAAAGTGGCATATTCTATAAGTAAAAAGTATCCATAAATTATATCATTGATGAGAATTGAGAAGGATCTGATCTTCTTATATTTGGAAAGGACAGAAATGGGAATCATAAAGGAAGGAACATCATCAATCCTTTCACAAATGATTGCTCAACCATCTCTCATAGAGAGGTAAAGGATGATGAAAGAGTTGGTGTGGGAATTTAGATGAAAGTGGAAGCTATAATGAAGGGTAAATCCTCATAGTTCAATGTTAATGAGTGATATTTGGGTTAAGACTATGTTTACCATCAAATCTTGAGTTAAAGAAGGAGTGGTTGGATGATGCACATCGATTAACCTTCTCCATCCACCTAGGAAGAACAAAGATGTATCAAGATCTCCAAGATCACTATTGGTGGGACAAAATGAAGAAGTACATTTTAGAATATACATTAAGATGTCTTGTATATTATCAAGTGAAAGTAGAAAGGGAAAAATCTAAGGGGATGATGCAACCATTACCCATACCTACATGGAAATGGGAAAACATCACCATGGACTTTGTCACTGATCTTACAAATAAATCAAGAGGGAATAATTATATATGAGTTATGGTGGATCACCTTACAAATACTACACACTTAATTGAAATATGAGATGAATTATCACTATATCTACTTACATGGATATACATCAGGGAAGTGGTCAAGATACAAGGAGTACCACTATCGATTGTATCTGATCGAGATCCACGATTCACCTCTAAGTTATGTGAAAGTATTCAACATGCTCTAAAAACTAAGTTGAACTTCAACATGTATTATCACCCTCAAACTGATGGTCAATTAGAGAGGACTATCTAGAAACTTGAGGACACGTTGAGAGCATTACCAATTGACTTCAAAGGAGGATGGGATCAACATCTTCCTTTGGTCGAGTTCTCTTACAACAAAAATTTTCACTCGAGCATCCAAATGGCTCCCTATGATACCCTTTATGGGAAGAGGTGTGGGACACCCACATTCTAGGATGAAGTTGGGGAACGTAATCTACTAGGCCCTGAAATGGTTGATTAAATGGTGGAAAAGGTTAATACCATTTAGTAACATATCAAGGCTGCTCCGAGTTGAAAAAAGAGCTATGTTGACAATCATCGATGGGACCTAGAGTTTGATGATGTAGACATGGTATTCCTCCGTATATCTCCATGGAAGAAAGTGACGAGATTTGAAAAGATTGGAAATCTTAATCCAAGACACATCGGCCCCTTTGAGATCCTTGATCGCATTAGAGTGATGAATTATTGAATTTCACTCCCACCTAACCTATCTCAAGTTCATGATGTATTCCATGTATCAATATTGAGGAAGTACATACCTAACCCCTCACATATACTCAATTCAGAGGTGGTACCATTGGAGAATGATCATTCCTATGAGGAACAGCCAGTGAAGATCTTAGATCATAGATACAAAGTTCAATGAAATAAGATAATGCACCTTGTCAAAGTGCTGTTGAGAAACCAAAAGTTTGAAGAAGCAATGTGGGAACTAGATGAGGTGATGAAAAAAAGTTACCATTATCTATTTTAATGTGGTAAATGAAAATTTATAGGATGAAATTTCTTAATGGGGGAAGATTGTAATGACCTGAATTGTTATAAATGAAGTTTCACATTATGATTTAATTAAATGTCTTATTATGTAATATGGTTATAGAAAAAAATCATATTCCTTGGTTATATATTTGGATTTAAAATAACATTAATAATATTACCATTTTTAATATAGCCATTAAATAGTGATCACATGATTAGTATAAATATAGGGTTTTTAACAAATCTAATTAACCCAGAAAAAGGAAGTGATAACCTCAACCAGTGGAATCATGCCCTATGAAGCGCATTTATCAGAGCTAATGAGGGAGATAACATCTATGGGATTTTAGGTTGACCAATCCCAAGTTAATATCTAGCAACTTAAGCATGAGATAAAATGTTTACAAGAGAAGTTCAAGCTTATCGAGATCACGACCCAAACTATGTTCACCAAACGACCCCATGAAAGTATCACCATCACGAACCTTACTCTTAGAGCATATTATGGTGTAATAATGGTATATGTATCAATACATTAATAATATGAATATTTATATTGTATAATGAATTTATTTTCATTTTTATTGTCACTTTATAAATGATTTTGATTTTGATTCAATTAAATAGAAATTGTATTTTTGGGTAATATTCAAATTCAATTAAGGGATTTATTTGGATGAATTAATGTATTTCTTAAAATAAATAGTATTTTAATAAAATTTTAAATAATTTTTATTAATTATAAATGTTCATATAATTTTTAGGAAGTGAAATGTACTTTTTATAAGGGTTCAAAAGCTGTTATTGTAAAAACCCATCATTTTTCAATAAATACCGAATCTTATTTTAAAAGTGAAAATGAACATATTTAAAAAATTATTTAGATAAAATGGATATTATTTTTTTAATTAGAACATCAAAATTATCTAATGGTGAATTTTTCATAATTTTATGAGACAATCAAAATTTCAGGTAAAAATTAAATACAGTATAAATATACGATGTGTTTTATGACATCATAATGACCCAATAATGATGTAATAAATAATATAATGGGTATACTCAGCCAAATATATGTTTTAACCTTTAAATAATATGATTTTATGTTTATTTTATTATTTTTATTAAGCCTTTATGAATCCTCCAAAATGATTATTATATTTTAGAGTTTTAAATTCATTTCTTTAAAAGTGTGAATCACTTACACATAAGCAAGGGTAATATTTTAATAATTTCGACCCATTTCCTAATAAAATAATGAAAAACACTCCCCTTTGGAAGAAACCAAGGGAAAAAACAATTTTAAGGTTTGTGGTTTTGAATATTTTATTCTTTAGAGTAAAAAACCTTAATATTAAAGAAATCTATCTCTTTTCCTATATAAACCCACCCAATATCCCATTACCCTTCACTAAAAATCCTTTTAGAATTTATTTACTCTTACCCAAACTCTCTATAATCCTCCTAAGGTTCCCCGTTCTCTCAATAATCCCATTTTCAAGCTTTTGGATCCACACATTCAAGAAAAGATTCTTTCCTTTCTCATTTTTACCCAAGTTTCATTATGTTTTTATGTCATTTTATTTTCAATTAATAATGTTGTGGTATATATTAACCCCCCCATACTTCCATTATTATGTATAAGTTGTGATATACCCCTTTCTATCTCATTAATCCCTCCCATGTACACCTGTTACCATGTAAAAATTTCACATGCATCCTTTCCTTTGTCTTTTTATTCAAGCTTATTTATTATCATATGCCTTATTTTTCTAATTCTAAATTTGTGGACATGTCCTAACATGTCCCTATTACTATCCAAATCATGTAAAAATTATGAGAGACCAATTTCTCTCTCATAAACCCATTTTATGAAATTTTAAGTGACGTCGTTATGCTGTCGAATTTTCACCATGATTTTCCATGCCATACCATTTGTGTAGTGAATGCCGTACCCTTTTCCTATCAAGGGTGTTCAATTTTATGCACATATAAATTTTGATTGGGTACTTGCATGTATTTCTTACACACTCTTTTATTGTGGAATAATTTATGATGATGAATGAATCCACGTTTTATGATCTATATGGCACACTTAAGAATGTGAATGAAATGATTTTTAAGGGTGCACCTTCATAGCACTCCAATGCATTGGGTAATGTTTATTATCATGATACATCATGTTTGGATAGGGGTATACCTAATTAATTTATGGAACTTTGTCCACCATGAAGTCTTGGTGTTTTTTCATTGACCTATGTTTATGATGTAGTGTTTTAAGTTGTTGCCACATTTCCTATGTTATGATTATCATGCTATATCATGCCTTATTATTCATGTTCCTTTATACCTCATTGACATGCCTTGTCTAAGATGTATTATTACATTCTTTTTATTCCATGTTTGTTCCCTTACTGGGATTTATGGATCACCCATTTCTTATGTATTTTCCCCAATTTATCCAATACAATTTTAAGCTCAAGCATGTTAAAGAAGTTTTCAATAAGGTTGTTGTAATTCATGTTTAAAATTATAATTAAATGTAAATAATTCCTAAAGTCACTAGAATTATCGATATTTCAAGTTGTATTAAGTGTAAGTTTATGTAATTAAATCATGTTTTAATGTGTAATAAAGATAAGGGTTGTCATATATATGACCTCACTTTGGGATGGGGTTCTCACTACCAGAGTGGAAGAGCTAGTTTTCTGCGAAACTTATGAAACTTATTGATTTTATTGTCCATTTAAATGCATTAAAAGGGTATCCCCTCTCAATCTGGTCATAATTGCAAGGGAGAAACATCATGGAGTCATCCTCCAATTTTAGAAGATACTAGAACATGAAGATACTGAGGCTAAGATCATACTTCTGCCTACTGATGCTTCCATATTCTTTACCCAGGATTATGCTTGGGATTGGGTAGAATCTTACCCAAGTGGCATGCTAAACCATTTTGGTTCAACATGTGAATATGACCTTTACCTCCCCAACCCCGTTTTTAGTGGTGATGATGGAGTTGATCAAAGATCTGGGTGAGACGTCAAGAAATCGACCTCATTCGAGTGATGACTATTCTAATGGTGAAATAGACTCTATTGAGGAAATTATTACTCTAGAACATGATATGGGTGATACACCTATTGAGATAAGGGAATATGGGTATTCTTTGCCTATTTTTTCATTATTTCAACTTATTATTCATCCTACCGTTGTGCCTACTTAATCGGTCACAGAGGATCTAGCACAACATAGGATGATTTGGAAATGGATTCATGCCTTGATAATTGGGACCCCCTTGGAATTATTATGTGACAAATGGGAACAACTTCACCAGTTATTTCATGACTTGGGGTAAGTGGTTTTGACTAAAAACTCCTGTATGAAATTATGAAGAAAATCATTTTGACTTAGAAATATCTAGAAATAAGTGAAAGAGATTTTAATGATTATGTATATGAGGATACTCTTTCTAGGAAGATGATGGAGATTTCAGAGGCATTTGAGTACGGTCTTTGTTGATATCCAAATTATAGGCTCAGTTGGATGCTTAGACTATGCAGATATGAAGGTGTGAGGAAATTATAGCTCATATGAGGTATGATCTTTCAACATCGTCATATTAATTGGAAACTTCGTGAAAGAGGGTCGAGGAGTTGAAAAATTTGGTTGATACTCTTCACCCTAGTGTAGAATCTGAAGAAGCAGGGAAACCAACTATCCAACATTCCATCGATGATTCCTATCAGACACTTGTAGACCTTTCCAGTGTAGCTAATTGAATTTTATATTAGTTATAACCTTGTGATGTATTCTATTTTTGAGACTTCATAGAGACTCCAAAATGTGGAGATTCATCCCTCTTTTTTTCACACTATGAATGAATGATTTTTTTAACTTTCCATATTACTATCTGTTTTTATTTCATTCATGATGTGCATGATATTTCATTGATCCAGTATTATGAGAATCACCAATGCTACCTATCCTTTGCGTAACATTAAGTAAACCTGAATGTTTATATCTTAATATTTAAATCATAATATATTCCTTTCAAGACGTACTAATGAATTCCCACTAACACATGATTCTCTACTGACGATCTATTTCAGTTATCTTGAGATCACTTGATTTGCAGAAGTATTAGGTAGGATACATGTCCCTAAGTTAGAGTGATCTATATTTTTCAAAAAAATGATAGTCTTGTCTAGATTATCTTAATTATAATAAGTCCATGTAGTGATCCTTATAAGATTTTCAGTCTAAATAACCTCCATGCTATAGATTATGGTCTTTTATCCCGGACTTGATATCGCTTTAGTTTAGGTTCTTTTAGATTGGACCAGATGTTGATTTAGTTTAGGGTCTTTTATCTTATACCTGATATTGATTTTAGTTTAGGGTCTTTTAGATTGGAAATTATATTTCTTTAGTTTAGGGTATTTTAGATTTGACTTGATATCACTTTAGTTTAGGGTCTTTTAGCTCAGACCTAGTATTTCCTTAGTTTAGGGTCTTTTAGCTTGGAAGTGATATTACTTTTAGTTTAGGGTCTTTTATATTGGACATGATATTTCTTTATTTTAGGGTATTTTGTCTTGGACCTGATATTTCTTTGGTTTAGGGTCTTTTAGCTTGGACCTAATATTTATTTTAGTTTAGGGACTTTTAGATTAGACCTAATATTGCTCTAGTTTAGGGTCTTTTAGCTTGGAACTGATATTTATTTAGTTTAAGGTCTTTTTTCTTGGACCTGTTATCACTTTATTTTAGGGTATTTTAGATCAGACCTGGATGTGCTATAGCTTAGGGTCTTTTAGCTCATACCTGGATGTGCTGTGGTTTAGGTTATTTCATCTCCGACCTTGATGTGCTGTAGTTTATGGTGTTTTAGCTTGGACCTAGATGTGTTGTAGTCTAGGGTATTTTATCTTGGACCTTGATGTACTATAGTTTAGGTTATTTTAGCTCAGACCTTTATGTATTATAGTTTAGGGTCTTTTAGATCGAACATGATATTGAAAACCATGAAATATGGCGCAGACATCCCAAGAATGACCTAAAACACACCTAAGTGCTAGGTTATGTTGTGGTGTTGCTAGGGCTCATGAGGATTGGAGTTCCTTTCTTACATGGAAGATATGCCTTTATTTGTTGGGTAAAATCCCTTATTCATCGATATCATGGACAAGAAAATATGATCTCTGCTCTTTTCCAAGGGTTATGAAATATTTATGGAAGTAATATCGATTGAGGGAGAAATACTAGGGATACTAGGCCCACATAGATAGTTGGATTGTGGGTGATATAAATCATAACCCAAAAGTTCAAGTATGTGAAAGTGGGATGGATTAGTCATATTGAAGATGACCCACAACACTCTATGGTTCCAATTTCCACTGTGGTGTTGCTGGGCCTCGTAAGGATTGAAGCTCCTTTCTTGTAAGGAGGAGATACCTTTATTTAGTGGGTCAAAGACCTTATGCATTGATATAATTTCCAATAAAATCTGATATCAACTTATTTACAAGGGCTGTGAAAGATTTTTGAAGACTCAAACATCTATATGATGAAGTTGGGTATATAAATAAGTCTACCCAAGAAGGGTTTTTTCCCTAGGGTAGTTCAACTCCTGATTATGAAGCTCGATCCCTATGACCTTAGGTTTTGAATCAAAAGGTGTGGGCCATCAAAGGTTAGGTAATGGAATTTTTCATTCCAGCCTTGGGAAAGGGTGAACAACACAGTGAAATAATGTTAGGGATTTCAAATATGCTCAAATAGTTTGTTATGGGGATTGTAAATCATGATCCAAAGTGTTCAGGTCATGAGGAAGATACAAGACAATCATAATAGAGATGAATCAAAACACCCTCAGGTTATGAGTTCCTCCATGGTTATTTTAGTCTCATAGGGATTTGAAAACCCTTTATATTGGGCTAAGATGTCGTTAGTTGGTGGGTCTAATGCCTTCTACATTGGTATCGTGGACAATTTGAGAGATCTATTTTCCTTTCCAAGGTATATGGAAGGTTTGTGGTGACCCAAAGAACTAAAATAATAAATTTTTATTTATAGAGAATTTAATATCCAAGAAGGGTTCGAGCACCCTAAAAGCTGGCCTAGTGAACATATTCTCATGGAGAGGAGATGTGAAAAATCATTGATCTAACTTTTTTTGGGACTAGGGAGTCTAGAAAGCATAGCCCGATTTTTATTAGGGCTATAATGTAGAACCTATGATCTTTATGCATTATTTATTTTTATCCTAATTTTTTCATAAACTCTAGAAATTAAGAGTTTAGCGAGCAAAGACATGAATTTTACCAAGGCCTTCCATTGCGGGTTTTCAACCTAATAGGTTTTTGTGTCTGTTTCACTAGAAGTTTAAGGTCTTGCGATTTGGACCATCATAGGCTAGATTTTACAGTCATAAAACTTTTACCAAAGTGTGGGTAGTCTAAAGTCATGACATACATGGACTTAATATGGGATCTGTTATATAAGATACTATTTAGGATACCCAAGGTCAAGAGCACTCCAACATCCTTCTTAGTGGGAGATGTAAATATTGTAAATCCTGGCTCATGGTTCTCATGTCATGAGTAATGATATGGGACAGTCATACTGGGGATGACCCAAATAGACTGAGGTGATGGGTTCTACCACGGTGATGTCATGCTCACAAGAATCAAAAATCCATTTATATTGGGCCAATATATCACCGGTTGGTGGGTCTCAATCCCTTCTGCATATATATCATGGATGAATCGATAGATCTATTTTCTTTTCCAAGGGCTATAAAAGGATTATGAAAACTTGAGGTACTCAACACATGAAGTGTAGCACATGGATTGAGGTGCTTTTAAAAGATGGTAGAATCACCCCATACTCTAGTTGATCAGGATAATGCTCTTTTAGTCCCTTGATAGGGGATAAAAAAATGGGCGATGGCTTGAAAATTTTAACATCATGTAGTGGGGATGTTTTCCATGCATTTTAGCATCATACAGTAAGGATGTATTTGTTGTGTAGTTTTAATGTCATGAGACCAAGACATTTTTCTTGAATTTTAATGTCATGTGGTAAGGATGTTATCTTGTACAATTTAGGATCATATAGTAAGGACGTGGGAACTAATGTGGAAAATTTGTACGTGACATATTATGTACACAAGAAAGAAATACATAGATCTAGCTCATAAATAGGCAAAATGAGTTTTTGTGACTTGGTTTCTATGTAGTTAGGGTTCATTTCTTATCAGTTGTTACAGTTGGGTCTAGGATTAAAGATCTAGATGTCACTACATTTCCCATGATGATAGGAATCAAACCACATGTAGTTCTTAAGGGATGTATAGTTTAACGTCATGTGGTGAGGATGTAGATCCCCCAATGTGAAATGGTGGTATTGTAGCCAGGCACATGAATGGAATTATGGGTTTCACTATATATCCCATGGTGATGGGAATCAAGCCACACATAGTTCTTAATGAATTTCCCTGCATAAGTTTTACCCGTATGCAAAGAGGGGAGAATATTTATATTTTTTTGTTGTGATTGGGCTTAGATTTGGAAATTCAGGTGTCACTATGTATCCTGTGAGGGTAAGAATCAAGTCACATATAGTTCTTGAATGGGAAATACTCTATAAAGGTCTGAACCATATGTATAGGTGGGAATTATTTCCATTAATTGTTATTGTTGGGCCTAGTATTGAATACACAAGCGTCACTACGTATCATATGATGACAAGAATCAAACCACACATAGTTTTTAAGGAATTGTGTAGTTTAAAATCATGTGAAAAGGAAAAATATGGACTGATGTGAAAAGTGGTGATGTTGCGGTTGAGCCCATGGATGAAAGTCCGGGCATCACTACATATCTCATGAAAACCATAATCAAGCTATGCATAATTCTTGATGAACCATGTAGTTTAACATCATGCAGCAAGGACATGGTATCCATGACGTGAATAGGGATAAAGTGGATGGAGGTGTGGTAGAATACCAACACCAATTATAGTGGTCCTCTCGGGTGAGGTCCATAGAAGTGTACAATTTCATATTATACAGGGGACATTAAATTTTCATTTTAACATCATGTGGTGAGGAATCATGGTATACATTTTATGGACTTGCATTCTAGACCGAGGTGGGACCTTCAAAATCTATTATGCCTTGTTTGTGTGGGGAATCCCATACCGAGACTCATAATCCCACGTGAGCTATGATTGGTGTGAGAAACAAGGAATGAAAAGGGTTCCTATAACCATACAGTTGAATTTAAGAGCAGAATAGGGGAATTTTATATCATTTGGTGGCTGGAACAAGATATAAGATTGAGGTGCCCCTACGCATCACATTGGAAATTAGAATCAAGACATACATAGTTCTAGAAAAATCGTTTAGCTTAACATCATGCGGTAAGGATGTGGGTGACTCGACATGAATGAAGATGGATGCTATAGATCCATGTAGTTTTACATCATGCGGTAAGGACACGAGATGCTGTGTAGTTTAACATCTTTCTTTTAGGACATATTCATACAATTTAACTTCATGTGGATAGGCTGAGCTTCATATAGTTTAACTTCATGTGGTCAAGACGAATTGCGGTACATATACTAATGTGGATGCCCAAGGTGATGAAAACTATGAAAATTATTTCTTGAGAAATCTCGCATTGGTGGGTGGTGTGACATGCTCCCTATCCATAGTTTCTAATGATTAGTCTCCATTATAATAGACCTTACATATGATGTAAGGTCCATCCCATCTGGGTTCCAGCTCCAAGGGATTCTCTCCCGGCATCATCGGGGTTCTAAGAGTCAGCACTAGTTCTCCTTGGAGGAATGAATGGAGGCGAACCCTTTTATTTAAATCTCATGAAACCTGATTTTGATGGATCTTTAGGTTGTGTAGTGTGCACAACCTATTCTCATCTAGTCATTCCAATTTATCCAGCTGATTTTGCAATTGTTCTTCATACGAGAGTTTTTCACAAATGGCTATTTGGAACAAAGGAAACTGGACTCCTATGGGTAACACTGCCTCAGTTCTATACACCAATGAGTATGGAATTACCTATGTGGAATTACACATGGTGGCATGGTAGGCCCATAGATCATTTAAGATATTTTCCCTATAATACTTCTTATACTTATTCACTATATTCTAGAGTATATTCGATAGATTCTTATTTAAGGCATCTATCTATTTATTTTCTACTATATGATAGCAATATGAGTGATTGGAATCTATATTCTACTCTTGGTATAGTCTATTCAACTCTATATAACAAAAATTGGTGCCATTTTACATCAATATTTTATGAGTGACCCAAACCTGGTGATGATATTTTGTTGATGATATTATTCATCCTGAATTCCTTGAGGGGTATCACCTTAGCCCATTTAGAAAAGAATTCAATAGTAGTAAGAATTTACTTGAACTATTTATCTATGGCTAGGGGATATATCCCCACAACATCCATTCCTCATACAATAAATGGCTAGGAATATTTATCTGTATGTAGAAATTATAGTGGTTGATGGATGAAGTTTACATGGATCTCGCACACAAGAATATTTTTGGTGAATTCCATGTAGTACTATATCATGGTTTTCCAATAATATCCCAAACTCCTAATTTTATGGGAGAGCTTAGTTTTGGACTAGTGGGAACCATAAAATCCTGCATATAATTCTTCCATGATGGTGGAAATCTTTCCTACTATGTACCTAAGGAGAATTCCATAAACGACTCATTTTTAGAGGTATTTTTTCCCATTTGGACCACCCTTTAGAGTGAAATTTACTACCCAACATTGAATATGTTCCCTTTCAACTCAGTATATTGGGATATTACCATTTTAGAGATAACTAATTATGGGATTCATCCATCTAGGGGTGGCCATTGGTTTATTACACTCTGGGGTGGTGCTGACTTGATTGATTTATTCCATATCACATACGATGATTGATGAGACCATTCTTCGATGCGTGTTATGGAAGATTGCTTCCTTCTGACCAGGGTTAAAAAGGACGGTGGTTGCATTAGCCAGTGTGTCAGTACGAGCATTCTGTGATTAGGGAACATGATACAATATGGGTTAAAAAGGGAACTTTTCGAACACCCCCTAACATAGTGAGTAAGGTGGTGGTGGTGGTGGTGGGGGGGGGGGGGTTCTTCATTTTTAATGGCATATTTTCCATTAATCTAGTTTATCACCAATTTCGAGTCCCCTTTGACATTTAGGCAGGCTATGTGCAGCTGTAGGGATAGTTCCAATCTAGCGATGAGGGATTGGTATTCTACCTCATTACTTGTACAACCTTCAAATAGTGAGAAAGAGTAGGGGAAAACTATTTTTTAGAGAGACAAATACAATAACTAGAATGACCCAATTGAGCTTTGGGTTTTCCATCCTTTTACTGATAGGACTCCGAGAGGCACCATCAAAGTAAATATCCCATGTCTAGGGATTTTCATGGGCATAAAAGACCTCATTATCTGAAAGCTCAGTGTATTCTGGTGAAATTGTTAGGGTAGGATGTGCTGTGAGGAAATAAACCTAGATTTTACCTTTAACCAACTTCTATGATTTGAGATAAATGTTATATTTATGTATAATTACCACTCATAGATCCAAGCACCCAGTAAATATAGGGAGGCCAAGGATGTACTTGAGAGAATCAATAAAAGAGACCAGGTAGACTTCGTGGTGCTGTAAGTAATGCCTTATAATTTTCACCACAAAGATGAGTGAAAGGTAGTTCTTCTCAACATTAAAATATCTAGTCTCAGTACGTAGAATCATCTGGATGAGGTATTAGAGACCATTCTAACTTCCCACATCATTTTTCTATGTAATGAGGGCACCCAATGAGTGCTCCATGGCAGACACATATAATATTAGTGGGCTCCCTTCCATTAGTGGCATCAAAACAGATGGGTTCAGTAGATACTACTTGAGACTTTTGAAGGATTTTTTTACATTCATCATCCCATTGATAGGAAATTCCTTTCTTTATTATCTTGGTAAAAGGGAGAGATTTTTTCGTCTAGGTTGGCTATGAATTTTTGAATGTAGGCGAGGCGCTCTTGGAGTCCCCTTAGTTCTTTGAGATTTCTGGGGGTGACATTGATAAAATAGATCTAGTATTTTCTAGGTCTACCTCAATTTTGTGGTGGCATACCACAAAGCCAAGGAACATTCTTGATGTTACCCCTAAATTTAATTTTAATGAATTCATCTTTATACTGTTCTATCACAGCTTTTCGAAGATTGTCTAGAGATCCGTGAATTGATCACATTGCTATTGGGATTTAACAACCAGGTCTTCAACATAACACTTGACTATCCTTCCCATGAATGGATTAAATATGTGATGCATGGTGAGATGTTATGTATCCCCAGTGTTATTTAATCCAAAGGTAATGACCTAATAATAGAATATTCCATGTGGTTCTCTAAAGGTAGTGGATTATTCATCTTTAAGGGCCATATTGATCTGATTATACCCCAAGTACCCGTCTATGAAGAAAAGGGATTGGAAGCTTTCCATTTCATCGATCAAGAGTTATTTGATCAGCAATGTGAAATTTTATTTCAATAAATGTCGATTAAGGTCTCTAAAATCAATGAAAACCCTAATCTACCTGTTCTTTTTCTTAATGGGGATGATGTTGGAAATACATATTGGGTATTTCACTTCTTGGAAAATTTTTCCTTTGATCAACTTGTCAACTTCCACCTTTTATATTGGTTTCATGAGAGGGGTTCATACTTCTAGATACCTACTTAAAGCCTCAATGCTCATCTGGTAGGATGAGACGGTGCATAGACACATCTGGATTGGGCTCGGGCATTTCTATATAGTTCCAAGAGAACACATATTGATGTTTCTTTATAAATGAAATGTACATATCTTGATCTTACATGGGTATTATGGAACTAATCAGATTAGGTTGTGGGTCTTCTTACATTACTAGATTTATCTATATTATCTAATATATGGTGGTGGAGAAACCTTCCTTGAATGCTGTAAGGGTGTTCCTAAGATCATCCTCATCTTCTTTTTTTTTGAATTTGTGGAGACATTTTCAGCTGAAGATAGAAATCTGGGGGATTCTCCATCACTATCATGGTGAGGAAGGCCATGAGAAGAGAAATTATCATACCTTTCTATCTGAGTCATTGTAGAGATATGTTGGATTTGATTGTCTTTTACACTATCAATGAGGACATGAGGGTCTTTGACCTTTGGGACTAGGTCTGTTACCTTGACTATATTTATGGGGAGTACATAGTCACTGTCGGGAATACTCCAGGGATTCACAGGGGTTGTTACCAAGCCATTAGGGGATGCAACTTGTATATCCACATCCTCTATTGGTTTCTTTACTCCATTCTTATAGAAATCCACTTCAACATATATGGCTCCAAAAGTCTCTAAGGGGGAATTGCCACCATGTAGTATGCTGACTGTTCCATCAATGGGGTACTTCAGAAACTAATGGAATGTTGACGGTAGCACCAAGTGCCTATAGACCCAGGGCCTTATAATTAGGAAATTACATGTAGTGTCTTACTGGATAACCATGAAATCATTGTTAGATGCGAGTTACCTAAAACAGGCTTCGAGTTTTATCTTCCTGAGGGGTCTTTGCTCACACTTATCAGACACTTGAATGATCAGATTTGTAGAAGAAAAAACCCCTTCACTATATCCAAAACATCAGAGGGTTCAAACTAGGATGAGGTTAATCCCAAAATCATTATCAATCTGGGACATTTTTATTTCAACATTATTGAGTCTTCATGAAACATATAGGTATATGATGTGTCCTTGTATGACCACTTTCCGAGCTTGATTAGTTAATGAGATGGAAACATGAAATTCTGAGGACATGGTATCCACTCGATAGATCTCAACTGTAGAGACTTCTATCTCAAAATTCTATGGGCTCCAAAGGGATTCAATAAGTGCCTACCTAAGTTATTTTAAAAGAACAAGTGCATCAAGGATCGAGAACTTGGATGAGACAATATCCAGCTATTTCAGAATGTTGTACTTTTGTGCCAAAGGTTGGCGCTTCCCAATATGGGGTTTCTCCTTGGAATATGGTTTGGGAGATGAGGAATTTGGGATGGACATGCCTAGGAATTGTGAAAAATTTGAGGTAATATCTTCCTCTAGTAGTTTAGGTCATTCCATCATTCCCCCTTACTTGGGTTGATTGGATTAAACCTATGCTAGTTGGTTACATAAGACAATCGGATGTGGGTGACTACTTGAGGGATCTAGGGAACCTACCTACCTATTTTGATAATGTTGGAGTGATTTATCATGATTCTCAGTTGCATATATATCCTACATTGAGATATGACCAGAATATTGGGTCTAACCACGTCTGTATTGTCCCTTGTATCCTCAGATTCACTGCATGCAGCTTCCCATTCCCCGGTTATGAGTGGGAAATTCATATTCAGGGTGAATATTCATCATTGGAGATGGGATTATCCAAGTGTATCACATTGAATGAACCAAATATTATCTATTAATTTGATTAGGATCTCATTTAGTGGGATGGTTCCCATGTTGTAGATGTTATAGGGAAGAAATATGCAAGGGTTAGGGCTTATGTTGGAGCAGAATATGATTATTCCTTTTCTATTTATTCCTGCTTCTGGTGATCATGACCAACTTTGGGAGGCACTTCTTATATATCCTTCTTAGGCGGTGGATATATTGTGGGTTTTTTCAATTGTGATTTCATGGTGGAATGATCTTGATCAACTGTTTTTTAAGTCATCCCGTTTTCAAACTTTTGCGCATGCCTAGCCAAAAATTTCTACCATCCATCTTCTTATTCTATTCGAACAATGGTAATGAATTCCACCTGATTTAGGGAGTTTTCTAACACCACATTTCTGGAATCAACCATACCTTGAAGGAAATATTTGAAGATGAAGAAATACTAGATATTATGACCCAACCTTTTATAATAAGGGAAATATTCAGGAGAATCAGTGACGTTGACCTCATCAGGATTCCTAGACTATGGGAACCTAGGAAGGTTATTATCCATGGATTAAAAGAAATAATGGGGTGCTTGTTAATTTTGAAAGGATTGTACTTTTTTCATCTGTTCTTCAAATCCCAAGTGACCCAGATTTCTCTATTCTTCTAGCCGAGGGAGATTATGTGGTTTTTGCTGCTTGACAAGAGGTGTTGTGTGGTTTAGAGCCTGCCTAGGTGCCTAGATGAGCACTGTTCCTGGCTTGAGAGTGACAGCTGCAACTTCTTCTTTTCCTGGCCTTTTCCCCTTTACTGTGGGCATGAGTCGAGTTTTGGATAAGGTTTGATGAATAACCTCCTCAATACATTATACCATTTCAGCAAACTCACAGAACCCACGTGGATAATTCATGGGGATCAGAGGTGTCTGCAACTCATCCCTGATATTTTCAGTATATATTTCTAGTATTTACTATCATGAGAGAGGGATGTTGAGTGGATAGGTTAAACCTTTCAACCTATATATGAAATTATTCACCCTTTTATTATCACATTTTTTGAAAATTTTTAGGTCAAAGATCATTGTTTTCCATAGTGTGAAGTTGAACTAATAAAGGACTTAATGATGAAGGTCTTCCCATCTTGCAATAGATTCTACTGGTAGGTTGTTGTACCAAACAAAGGATGAAACTATCAGAGTTTGTACGAAACACCTCAGCTTTGTTTCCTCCTATTGATCTCAAGGGAAAATCACCATCCCACATCAGGATATGAAGTGCGTGAGATGTTGTTTTGGGTTACCTACACCGTCAAAGTTAGATAAGGTAGGATTGTAGATGTTGGGTGAAGGTGGAGTATCATTCACCCATTCAGGATTTGGATTCCTCTCAAAATACACAGGTGTGCGTTGCCCTTCCATGGATTCTATTTGAGTAGATAGGGACTCGATGATGTTAAGTAAATTTGGGGGTAATACTTTTTGAGTCATCTCCCATCCACATGGAGTGGGAGGTGGCCGATGAGGTGGTCCCTCCTTCATCTCCCACTGATTCTCAATTCATCATATGATTGAATGATTTCCCTAGCGAGGGAGAGGCTGTTTCCACAACAGAGTGAAGTCACAATCATTTTTTTTACTTCCTCATTTATGTAGACTAGATATCTAGATCTAGAGCCAATTTGATGATAAAATACCTATCTTACCAGTGGATTATCTCTAGGGGTAAGAATATTCATCTCTATCTAAATATGATACCCAACATGAATATTTCCCCTGAGTTTCTCTTTGTCAAGTTGTCAGATAGTTTGTATTTCACTCTCATATTGTGACAGTTGTTCCTCCATAGAAGGAATATAAAATCTTATGGATAGAGATCAGAATGTAGCCACACCTTTCCCTTTATCTTTGGTAGCATTCCTCCTTAGTGGTGGTAGCTCATTATTTGGCAGTTCCATATTTTGGATCCTTCTCTAGTTCCGGGTGAATGCAGCCTCAGTTGGTGTATCCAAATCACCCTCCTCTCAGAGTAAATTTTCCGTGTTTTGGCCCTCAAGATTTTCATCTTGATCAATGTTTATCATGTTGATAGTGATGACATTAATAGAGGAATATCAGACAATTGTGTTTATGCTATTACTTTCAATGCAACATGTTGATTCTACACTACCTTTATTAGGGTTGTTATTTGAACCCTTGGCCATATTGGGCCATTTTGGATTGCAACCCCAATGGGGTCTGATTACCTTCATTGTACTCTTCTCCCATCTTGGTATATAAATAGTGACTTTTAGGGAGTTTCTTATTTTGGTTTCCATATAGACCTCAACCTTCATAAGTTTGTCTCATGGTGGGAGGGATAGGCATGACACTGACCTTTTTCATTCCAACCCAAAGAAGACTAATTCCCTCTGTGGTGATGATGATGATGAAAATAAACCCATCCTTGTTGGGTGGGGGATAATATAATTCCATAATTGGTCCTGTTGTTGAGTATCCAATGATTCCAGTCGTGGACTTGATGATTCCCCAGATGGAAATGAGGATATAAATGCCCCCAGACTAGTGAGGTAGGGGTGATCTAGAATCACCAATGATTCTCCCAGAACCCTCTTAGGGGATGATGAACCTAGAGATAGTGATTGAGATATAAATTCCCCCAGCCCAATGGGATGGGGTTTACTTTTAGTTATTAAGGATATGTCCAAAATCCTCTTGGAAATTTATGATCCAAGGGGTGAAGGTGGTGGTATATATTCCAATGTCCCAGGGGTACGAGTCCACTCCTACATGACTACTAAGAATGTTTATACTATGAACCTTTTGATGTGGTGTATCTGTGCTTGTGTAGGATCTGGGTGCATTGGTAGCCCATGATGAGAACCATTATTTACGGGAAGTTGTATGGATGATCTAAAATTTAGTCTTTGTGTCCGAAATGCATTATCATTACTTTGAGGGGCCTATTTTTATTTCTTTTTGGCTATACTATCCCTCCATTCATGATTTATGGGTATCGTTGAAGTGGGAGAATTATATTATAGCGACCAATTGTCCCGAGCATTACCCAGTACCCTGATTTCTCCAGAGGCTATAACATTATAAGACACTGAATTTGAGGGGTACTGTTATTCTAGGGGTGCAGAAAAGTGTAATTCTTCATATTGTACCCATCCTAAAATATAGATACATGAAATGAATTTGGAGATCAACTACTGAAGTGTCACAATGCAATGAAAACAAGCATGTTGTATAATGGCGCTGTGCTTTTCCAGTTTTGGATCGCAAACCATAGAGATAGTATCCAAGTCTCACTGAAAACATATTATATTGATTGTATAAAGGTTAAAAATCATATCTTGGATAAGGGAGATTATTATCCTTGAGTCGTTGATGAGTAGCCCACATATTCTATCGTAGATAAAGCATGCACTCCTTTTCTAGTTCATATAGTATCTCATAGTTAGAAGTATCTAGGGGTTAGAACATGATGAGGAGGTTGTTTCTAGCTAAATCTATCCATATGTAAATGTAATCATCCTCATCATCTCTCTTACATGCTTCCAATCGGCCAGACTATAGAATATGGCTCGGATGGTCACCTGCTGACGAGAGTGGAGTGCTGTTAGAAGTTGATGGGGGAACCATATGCAGTTGACCCCAATGTTTCTAGCACCTCTCTATATGAAGTCCTTGTAGTTTTGAACACCTCTTTATATAGAGGTGTCTAGGAAAGTAATGGATTTACTTTTCCATGGGAGATATTTCCATGGGGAGGTTGACCATGGTGGATGTTAGGAGTAGAGTCCTTACAATCCATCTCTACACTACTGTGAGGAGGACTATCACAGTAATGAGTGTCTTCTACTTCCTCTTCGATTGAAGAGTCAATGAACCCTTATGGTGCTGAGAATGTTTCTTTAACAACCTCAAAAACACTGGAATTGAGTATATTAGGAATATGGGCCATGTTCTACGTTGCGGTTGGAATACTATAATGGCCCAAACTTTCATTAATGAAAATTCCTCTTGATATAATTAAATGTATTATTATGTAAAATGGTTATATAAAATATGAACTTATTTGGTTTTATGTTTTGGATTTTAAAATACAGTTTAGAATTGTGACCATTTCTAATATTTCTGTTGAACAGTGATCACATGATTAGTATAAATACAGGGCTTTAACAAATCCAATTTACTCAGACAAATGAAGCGATGGACTCATCCAGTAGACTTTCCCCATACGAAGCCCATTTGTTGGAGCACAGAAAGGAGGTGGCATCATTGGGATTTTCTCTTGACCAAGCCCAAGCCAAGCTTCAGCATGTTAAGATCAAATGAAACTGCCTACATGAGAAGAGGAAGTTGATAGAGATTACCTCCCGAGCGATGTTATCCGAGCCACCCCAAGAGTTTGTCACCATCACACACCTTACCCTTCGATCTTATGCGGGTGTTATAATGGGTTATGTAACAGACCATAGCACTATGACTATGTGTATTATTTTTGTATATAATAAAGAATATACATTCATTTTTTTGTTACTTTGTAAATAATTTTTAAAGCACAAATAGTATTTTTAGTTAATATTCAACTAAGAAGTATATTTATATAAATTAATGGATTTTTTAATTGAATAATATATTAATAAAATATTATTAATATTAAATTAATTTTTATTAAGTATAAACAATCATATAATTTTTATGAATACAATTGTAGTTTTTAAGGTTTGAAAGCTGTTTTTGTCAAAACCCATGAATTTTCGATAAACATCAATTTTTATTTTAAAAGTGAAAATTCACATATTTATAAAATTATTTGGATAAAATTAATTTTATTTTTGGAATCAGGACGTCTAAGTTATCCAACGGTGAATTTTTCATAATTTTCTGAGACAGTTGAATTTTTGGGTAAAAATTAAATATCGTTTAAATATATAATGTGTTTTATGACATAATAATGACCCAGTAGTGATGTAATAAAATACTATAAACATTATGTTCGGTAAATATATGTTTTACCATTAAAATAATGTGATTTTTTATTTGTTTTATTTATTTTACAAAGCCTTAGTGGGCCCTCCAAGACTTATAAAACATTTTAGCTTTTTAAATTGATTTCCTTGAGAGTGTGACTCACCTCCACAAAACCAATTCTATTATTTTAAGAATTTAGGCCATTGGACTTATAAAATATTTTATTCCACTCCCCTTTGGAAAAAACCATGGGCTGGTTTGTGGTTTTTATTAGTTTAATGTGTGGTGTCCCAAACCAAAATAATAAATAATTTCCTCTCATTTCCTATATAAACCCACCCAATCTCTCACTTCCTCTTCAATCAAAGCCTTTGGATTTCGTCCAAAATCTACCCTACTCTATCTATAATCCTCCCAAGTCTCCCCAATATCCCATGAATCCTCTTTCAATCCCCTCCCAAGCCTTTGGGATCACACTTCCAAGTAAGGGATTTCTTCCTTTCTCATTTTTGTCCAAATTTCATTATGTTGGTATGACCTTTTGTTTTCAATTAAAAATGTTTTGTTATGATTTTGTACCTCCCCCATACTGATATCTTTATTTTTTAAATGATTATATACCCCTTTATCTATCATTAATGTCTCCCATGTACACCCGTTACCATGCCAAAATTCCACAAGGAATTTCTCTCTCCTCATTTACATTCAAGCAATTCTGTTGTTTTATGAATCCAAATTCCATTACTTATCTTGGGAAATGTATCTATATTACCCAATTACTTTCAATTTCATGTAAATATTTTGAGACAACCCTTTTTCTCTCAAAAACCATTTTTATGAGTTCTTATGTCACACCGTTATGCTACCGAAATTGCACCGCGATTTTCCAAGCCAAAGTCATTGTGTAGTGAATACCATGCCCATTTATCTATCAAGGGTATTCACCTTTATGCACATTTACTTATTTATTATAGTTTTTCATGTATGAATTCCACATTACTTTATCTTGGAATAAATTATGATGTTTAATGAATCCAGGTTTTATGATCCATGTGGCACACTAATGCATGAAATGAAATGATTAAGAAGGGTGCACCCTGATAGCGCTCCAATGCATTGGTTAAAGATTATTATCATGATACGTCAAGTGAAATGAGGGTTTAATCATTATAATTCAAGTGAAATGAGGGTTTACTCATGCTCCATGTGCAATTATCCTTGGCTCATGCTAATACCATGTTAAGTGTTGTCGCCACATTTCCATATTATGATAATCATGCTATATCATGCCTTTATGTTCATGTTTCTTTTATGCTCCATTGATATTCCTATTGCCTAACATGTATTGTATTCTTCATGTTATTCCTTTTTTACTCCCTTATTGGGCTTTATATCTCACCCATTTCTTATGCATGTCCTCAGGTTATCCCATGCAATGCTAAGTAAGAAGGAATGTTGTGGTCATGTAAAAGAAGTTTTGAATAAAGATGTTGTGTTTTATGTTCTAAATTGTTATGTAATGTTTCTAAGACCCAGAGACACTAGACCACTCAATCCTCAAAGTTTTATTAAGTGAAATTTTATGTAATAAATCATGTTTAAGTGTGTAATAAAAATTAGGGTTGTTATAAATACGCCGACCTTCCTTTTAAAATTATGTATGGTATGAGCCTACTATATAAAAATTTATAGAAATTTATTATAACCATTTGGTGTTGTGGAAATATGTGACCCCTACTGAGAACCTTTTGGGATATACCATTGAGATTTATCATTATTGATAAGAATATAAGCCTTTCCTGAGGCATGGTCCATTATCACTTGGTGAGCCTCAGTTAATATGGGAGTATGAGCCTAATCTTGATCCTTTTAGATATGATGTTGGTATTTCTTGGTAGGAATATGAGCCTTCCCCTAGGCATGTTCTGCTCTCACCTGGTGAGCCCTGATTGGAACATGAATATGTGCCTGGTCCAAATATTCATTCCCATCCAGAATATGTCGATAAACCTTTGGAATGGGAGAGGGCATATGAGCCTCCTCCTGTATTACCTTGGAATGGTGCTGGTGCATTCATTCATTGGTGGAAATAGGAGTATACACTTGGATTTCATGATCTGATGGAATATTCTAAGAAAATTCACTGATAGGAATATGATCCTGTCCTGAGGCTTATTCCATTATCAATTGGTTATCCCTAGCTAGAACGAGGATATATGCACGATCCTGGTCCTTTGGAGTATGCCGTTGGAATTATTCAATATGAATATGAGCTTGTCTCGAGGATTGTTCCCCTATCACATGCTAAGCCTTAGCCATAATGGGGATATGAGCTTGATCCTGGGCCTTTAGAATATACCACTAGACTTTTTTGATTGGCATGTTCCCCTATCCTGAGGCGTGTACCACTCTCACCTACTGAGCCTTGGTTGAAATGAGAGTATGATCCCGGTCAAACACCTTGTCCTTCATCATAATATGTCGATAATACTCTTGGATAGGATAAAGAATGTGTGCTTGCTCTAGTACAACCACTTGTTAGCAATGATCAGAGTGTTGAGTTTCCCTAGATGTAGGGATAGGAGTATGCACCTATTCCTTTATCTGAAATAGTTTCAAAATATGTTGGTGTAGTTCTTCATCTATTTCTAAAATATATTTTCATTTCAGTAAAGTGGGTGTAGGGATATAAGCTTGCACATTTTCCTTATCTATTATACAATGGAATATGTCTTTGATTAAAGTAGGTATATACACCCACTTTTGTCATCCTTGGGACATTATAATATGCTAATGGACTTCATGCATGGGAGTAGGGATATACACCCCCATGCTTTCTATAGAAATATACCCATAGATTTGTTCCGAGTGAGCAGGAATGTTAGCATGCTCACTACTTCCTATCGAAATATTCCAACATGCATCTTCATCAGGAGTGGGGATATGATCCCTCTTCTAGATATCTATCACCTTCCTTGCCCGACATATCCTCCTTACTTCCTATGCATGGGTGTTAGAGGAGGAAGCCTATCGGGTGGTAACCTTAGAAGGTGACTAGTGGGTACCAGTGGGATGGTGTTAGTGATGACGGTTGATAGGTTCCCTCCTCAGTAGCACCTAAACTGAAAGGGATCTGGGATTCCTGATCCACCTTTATTAGAGGCTAAATGTGGTAGTTGTCATGCTCTGATTATAATATCCTGAAGTGGTTGGTTGTAGTGACAAGGGATACTGGCTTAGAAACAACTTTTCTTAGGTAATGCAGACTTAACGGTTTCTGTTCTTAGAGAACGTCATGGAAATCTTACATGGTTGGGATTGTACCACTTTGGTGGTACTCACAAACCATTGCGTTTTCCACATGATGTTGGAGTTGTCGAGTAGGTGAGATCACTTTATGACCTGCGGGGTCTGTAGCCGCAGATGATTTATCAGAGCGAACACTGGATGATGGAGACATTGTCTCGAATCGGGATGATTAGATCAATGTATACAATTGTGAAGACAAAAAATAACAAGGTTACCGATTAGTGAAATATCATATTCATAATATTCTCAATAAAATATGCATGATTAACAAAAATTTTATTTTATTACTGATTCATCCATTCTACTCTCTTGGACTTATCAAAGCAAGGAAGAACTTATTTAATGAGAATGATGGTTATAGAGGATCATCTATAATATCATGTCAGCATTACTACTTTTTTTGCATAGGGTATGAAAATCAAAGTGTCCTACAACATAATCATTCTGTCATTTGAGAGATTCATGTTAGGATTTTTAGTTTGGTTTGCATATGGGTTGTATAAAAAATGGACCAATGGATAATAAACAATAATTTTTATTAGAGAGATCCACATCAGTTTCACCATTTATGTTTCATCATGATTTGAGTCATGATTAGAAACCCTCATCAAAGAGGGGTTGTCTTGACCTGATAGTTAATTGTGGGGGGTGTTTGTGTTGTGTACAATCATGAACAACGGGTTACTGTTGTTGCTATTACTGAAAACTCCTAATGGTTCCCTCATCCATAGATGGGTATAGACTTTATTTACAATGTCCAGAAGTTATTTGGGTTTTTAGGACCAATGAATCTTGGGGGGTTGAATTAGTCAAGGGGATGAGAGGTTGGGCTCATCGCACCCTTTTTTGGGGGGAATTTTTTCCAAATTTGGGAATCTCTTATAGATTTAATATATATTTTTGAATCTCTTCCTAATCCCAATATAGAACCAGTTACCCTAAAAAACAATCATGGGTTAATTATATTTTATGTGAAAAAGAATGGGGTCTCTTTTGCGAATCCATCTATATGTATCAAATGTTCTCCATAATTTTCCACTAATGGGTAGTTGCTTTTGTACTGAATTTGTATAACCAAGATATTTAAAATGTGCTACCATGTAAGGAGGTATTTAATATTTTGAGGAAGGGATATAGTCACTATGAGGTGTACTACATTTCCTCATTATTACTAGAATAAAAATCCTCAAAGTTCATTAGACTCATATAGTTTAACATAATGAGAAAAGGACATATATAGGTTCTTTGGGACACTAGGTGTCCAAGACCAAGTCCTGGAGGGATGTTCTACATATCTCGATTATGGTGAGAATCAGAGTTGTCATAGTTCATTTGTTTGGGGCTTACACACTGAGGTTTCCCTTATCATTATAGAGACTCATTGTGTAGATGTCATGATTATTTCAGTTCCCTAAGTCCACATGAGCTATGCTCATTGTGAGAAACAAGGGATGGAAAATGATCATTTTTTCATTTCTCATGATGTGAGACTTATGTGATGGGACTAACCTTGAGAGGATTTATTATAGAGCTCATACCTTAGGGAGGCGCCTTATATATCCTAGTTATGGAATAAATCAGAGTCATTGTAGTTCATTTTATTTCTCAGTCCAATGATGGGTGAGATAGAGTGATCACCCCATGGGAATGATTGGGTCTCAATGGTTGAAATTGCATCGATATAAGTATTATATCAAAATGGATGTTTATTTGAGATTGGGCCTTAAGAAGGAGTCCTAAATATCCTGGTTATTGCATGAATCCGATTTCTCATAGTTTAGTCACTCCCTTAGGACTATCCCCAAGGTAGATTCTCTTGTGTTGTGGTGAATGTGTCATGCTACTCATTGGGGATTGCATACTTATGTTTCCCTAGCTAGTGGAGACTCATGATGCAAATGATATGAATATTACAAATCCCTATTCCCATGTTAACTATGATTGTTGTGAGAAACAAGGGATAAAAAACAATCAATGTCATTTCTTGGTGGGTGAGGGAATTACGTATTGGGAAATCCCTTGAGATGTTTGGTTTAGAGTTTGGGCCTCATAGAGACGTCCTATGTATCCTAGTTATGGTAGGAATCAAAGTCATTATAGTTAAGTTGACCAGGTCTTACACTATGAGGTTGCCCTTCTGATCTGGCCTACTTGCCTACTTGACATACACTTATTGTCCACTCATTCTAATATGTAGGAGAGTATCTTCATTGTATATATGAAGACAACTAAATGATCCAGTTGGCCTTTCTAAAGTACATAATGCAACCCGAGTGGAATATTTGAAGGTTATCGCATGATCAAGGCTTATCTAGAGGACATCGCAAGACCCTGATGGTTTGTCCTTGAATACATCTCACGACTTGTCTAGCTTATCTAGAGGGTCTCAAATGATCTTACTGACTTTCCTTGGTGTCATTCATAAGAGATGGATGAAATATATAGAGGGTGTCATGAGAGTCAATACGACATGTCTTGGATGGTGTCACATGTCTTGGATTACACTTTTGGAGGGGATTATGATACCTGGACGACATGTCTAGAGGGTATCACGAGTCTCGGTTGACTTAACCAGAGGGTATCATGATGGCTTGTTAACATTCCCATATACTACTGTGAGACTCAACTTATATGAATTGGTTCTATTATATGAGTTAGATGAGGTATGTAAAGTACATCACAAGGATTAGGCAGAGATCCTAGAGGGATTCATGAGACTAAAGTGGAATTCTTAGAGGAACCACATGGTCTTCTCTGACATGTCCATAGGACTTCGCATGACCTAATTGGAATACCGAAGGAACATCACAAGATCTGGGCAACATTTCCTGGTGCTGTCATGTGTCTTGGAGGGCTCATATGAAGCGCATGAGGTTAAAACAACATGTTTTTTGATTAATTCTCCCACGTTTAATCTTTTTTTATAAACTTTATATTGAAAATTCCTTAGATTTGTTCTATGTCTATTTATTTTGAGTCTCATGTGATCTAGAATATGTGTAGTATGTTCTTCACACATCTTTACAGATGTCCTTCACATGATATATGAATGATCATTTGAAATGTTTATGCAGGGTTCATGGTCACTCTATCTATTCATTAGAATATTACATAATAGAAGAATTTCCAATTTCAAGATCAGTCGCTCTAAGAAATCCACTCTGGTGCTTGGGTGGGATAATGCATCTGGATGTGAAAAATCTAACCTTTTGTCCTTAGGTTCTTGATTGTTATTAGTTCATTTTTTCATGATGGGGTGGGTAATTTATAGTCCTCTTTACCCTGGTTGTTCATAGGTTTTCACAACGTATCTTGTGTGAATCTAGGATGGAGTCGGTGAAGGGTTCTGGTACCATGCATCTTCATAAGGCTCTACCATGGATTACTCTTGAGGGAGTTGCTTGATTTTAATTGACCGTGAGTCCCTCCCATAAAAATTTACTTTTTTAGATTATTTACAATTAATGGGGATTTTTTTGATTATGCAGTTCTTCCAAAAGACTTCCATATTTTCATTTTGACATGTCCAAGGGCCTTTGTAAGATCAAAGTTCCTGTTTGAAGGCCTTTGTGAGATGCTCGATGCCTTTAATATGACATTTTTAAGGCAAGGGTGCATTATCTGGGGGTCTTCGTGAGATTAGGGTGGATTGTCCAGGAGTATCATGAAGTCATGTTGTAGACTTCCTTAGTGCATCACAATATTTTACAACCGTGAGAGGCTCCCGTATCCTATTATTTTATTTCCTTTGTTTTATTTTAAAAAGTTTGTGGAGTCATATGAGATTGCATGAGTAATATCAAAGAAAATTAATCTACCTCTTGATGATGTATCACATGACCAATGAAGGTATTATGGAGATGTGTGAGAATTTAGTGGACAAATCCATCTGTTTTTCCTTATGAAGCTAGAGGGGAGTGAGAGGTTTCTTGGACATACCCGAGTCTCTTCCTATGATAAGGATGACATGCTGGTAAGTTTTTTTTTTGTGGTGATGCAGACATTTTTTTAGGGTATCGCAGTTTCCTGTGGATCACTAGGGGTGCGTCGCACATGTTTTACGAATGTGAGTAGCTCCCGCCTCCTCTTTTATTTCCTTTGTTTTATTTTATGAATTTTCAAGTGTCTAGAGACTTTGCTTTGATTTCATCAAGGAAATCTAACATTCCCATCGGTGATGCATCACATTAACTTTACAAACACAAGAGGCACCTGACTTTGTATTTCTTCCTCCCTATTTTCTAAGGACTTTTGGTTGGATTTTCAAGTGCTTGCTATTGAAAAATAGCACGGCCTGGGGGAGCTTACACAGCTGCCACTTTGCATCCATTGGTTGTACAAGGCACCATTGTGATAACAAAAGGACATGTAAAAGGGGGATTCATGGGACCTACTATAGGATATCTGCTGCATTGGGTTCCTTAATGTGACCCTATGCTGGTCACGCGATTGCACGCATCTTGGAGGCTCACATGATCTATGATCTTTGTACACCTTATCTTTTCTCTACTTTTGTGGGGAAAATAATACCCATATTAAGGTATTACTTCCTTTGGGATTTTACCAAATCTCATTTGGTGGGTGTCAACAAACCCCATCAATAAACACAACCCAAAAACCATTATAAATAGATTTTTACTAACAATATCCCCCTTTGGTATTGTTGGAAATTCCAAAATAGATTTATCATTTTTTCATCAAGAAACTTATGATCTAAGTAGAACTAATCAATAACAACATATTACCATATTTAATTCTAATAGTGCATCACTAATTCACTAAAAAACATCTCTATGATAACACAAGTCAATATATTCATGATAAATAAGAGTTAAATGAAAATATCCTCATGAAAAAACTTCTTTGGTCTTCATGGTATTTAAATTCTACACAAGGATACCCCCCTGGTCTAAGCAGTTAAATACTCCCCCTGTCAAAACACTAGCATATGATTTCTATACCTTTTCCAATAGGAAAGATAAATCTCAAACTACTTGACTTAAAACCATGGGAAGCTTCACCTAAATAGTTAACGAATAGCTTTACCCATTTGTTAACAAACCCAAATATTACTTCTCTAAAATCTCATAGGAGAGAGTTAGAAATACAAAATTTTAATTAAAGAGAGTTTTCATACCTTTCCATACATAGAAAATAACATGGGGGAGTGGGGGTCCCTTGTATAACCCATCTACTTGGAGGGATTAAAATAGACTCCAAGATATAACTGATGCCTTTAAAAATCTTCTTGAGTAGTTCCTTTTCCATAATTAAAAACTTGATTCAATTTTAATATCCCTTGTTTAACCTTCTACTTGATAAAATGATATTTTATATTGATATAATTTTTCTTTGAATGATGGATGATATTTTTTTCTAATATTAGTAGCACTCGAGTTATTACACATGATAGTAATATGAGATTTCACCTAAATTCCAACACCTTCAATCTATTGAATCATCTGTCACAATTGAGTACAATATTGAGTAGATGCAATATATTTAGCCTCCATGGTGATTAAAGAAATACTGCCTTGCTTTTTAATTAGCCAAGAAATACATTAACTTACAAAATAAAACACATCACCTGATGTCAGTTTATGATCATCTGATGAAACTAATCAACCTGAATCAGTGTATCCAATAACCCTTTCTATGGTATTTTGTGATAAAAAAACTTGAAATTGATGGTATTATTGATTTATTAAAGTATACTATTTACCGTTAGCATGTTACTTTCATTGGGAAAACATTGGTACCATAAAACTTGGTATGTGGAAAACACAACATCATGTTATTTTTCTATCAAGTATAATAGGATTCCAAAAATCTATCTATACTTTGTATTATTATCCTAATTTCCACCACCATCACTTGAAAATTTTATCTAGGTTGTCATTGAAAGTTTCATTAGCTTGGAATCTTCCATTACAAATATATTTAGTGATTTATTGATATATTTTTATTAGGAAATAAACATATCATCCCTTCATTAAGACACTAGTAATCCAATAGAAAAAGTTAACTCACCAATCATGGAAATATTGAATTCAAACCTCATGTATTCTGAAAAAAACTTATATTGTGCATGAGACACCGCATATCTTCACTCTTGAGTCCAGTGTTAAAAACACAATATTTTCCCCTTTATTTATTTAAAATGGATTTAGAAGAAGTGACTCAAAATTAACAATATAAAACTACAACCTTAAATCAAAATGACGAGTCACCACATATTTGAGGATCATTTTAGGTGTATAGTTTTAGAGAATTAAGAAACTATATTAAAAATTTAAAATTCATTCTAATCCATTAAATGGATACATTTTTTTTATTTGTCACATAAATTTTTCTCAAGCTAATCCTATATCCATAATAGCTCCTACACACCGCTAAAACCTATGAAAAACATTTTTTTGAAAAATTGGGATGAGAAAAAAATTGACCAGTAAGGGTTTCTAAATAAAGAAAACCTTTTAAAATAATTGAAAATACCTTGAAAACATTTTCATCAAAAAATAGTACATTAAATTTAATAAAACATTTGTTTAAGCATAAAAACACACATTTTCCTTCAAAATCGAAAAGGGTTTTCATGAAACTGATTTTAAAAACTTGAATAAGTCAAAAAATTTCTTCTAAATATTTTTAAAATACTGTAAAACCACTTTAAATAAAAAAAATTAATATTTTATAAAATCTAGAAATCCATTTTAAATTCCAAAACTTTACCTTTGAATATAAATTTCAAAATATTTTTTTATAGAATAAATCTAGTGATTTCCAGTTTTTTTTATCACAAGCTTAGAAAACAAAACCATGAGGTGGCTTGGAACATTTAAGGATGTATAGGTCTTACCCATTACTTTTTGGAAAATTTCCCTTGAGGTTTTAGTTCACTTCCCATTCCTCATTTTTTTACAGTGTTCGAGTACCAAATTTTAGTAAATAATTATATAGATTTATCTTTTTTTCATTGTGATTTCCATCAGGACTTTATTGCAATAATTTTACATGAGTTTTTAAAATTAATTTATGAAAAGAGAATACATACAAATATTTTCATGTTTAATTGAGTAAAACTAAAAAATGAATACATTTTTTCCAAGAAATAAAAAAAATTAAAAGAAATAATGACATGGGTAAAAAAAAATTCCTGAAAATAAAATCTTAATACTAAATATTTATGAGATATTTTTTTTATATAACATATAATGTCCATTATAATATAATAGTGCATGAACATACAATAATTCAAACATAAATGACATCCATTGTAATAATAAACCAATTTTTGAAGATAAATTAATTTCAAATGAAAATATGATTTTTAGTTGGGGTGGATCTTGAGTGGTAATCCCCATAATCCTACACCTAAAAGGCCATAGTTCTAATCCTAGAAGGCCCCTTGGGTGATTTATGATATTGGCACTGATGCAGGCACTGGCATGATGCAGACAGGTGATGATGCAGGCATAATGCAAATAACTTTTAATTGGGCCTATGAGCTATGTAATGGGTCTACCTCTACCAATATAGAAAGAGGTACTTACTTTCACAATAAAAATAGGCTTCAACCCTAACTTTTCAAAAAATGAAAAAATAAAATATGCTTTGATAAAAATATTTTAAAAATAAAATGATAATTTTTAAATATGTATTCCCTCTATAATACAACCTTGTAAACAATTTCTTAAGATAATTTTTTATTCACAATGTACCATATAATAATAGAAAAAATGTTTGGAACTTAATCTAGAAATTTTCAAAACAATTTCCCCTTACACATGAAATGATAAATTTTGAAAAAATAATCCTTAAAACCTGCTTGAAATAAGAATTATTTTTTTAAAATAAATTCCTATTTAAAGTTTTTAAAATTATATTTTAAAAAAATTATCCCTTACGTATATAAAAAAAATCTCTTAATAAATCTTAGAGTAAAACCTATATCAGAAATAAATAAATCCATTTGTTTAACAAAAATCCGCACATATATCTTTATTTTAAATCAAAACTTTAAAACTAGTTCCAAAATATTTATTAATTTTAAAAATATGATTTAACTGGTTTAAAACTTTTCATTTTTGAAAAGAACATCCCCTTTAAAACTTTTATTGTTTTGTAATTATTTCTAGTTGGAAGAAAATATTAGACTCAATTCACACACCCTTTTTCCTTTAACCTATTTTTTTGGATTATTTCTTATCCCTTTTGGTAAAGAAAATTTTCATTTTCATTTTTAGGAATATTTACACAACCCTCTCTTTAAAAAAAGACACAATAACAAAATAAAAAATAAAAAAAATATCATACTCGAATTAAGAGTTTTATACCATCATTGTCTGAGAAATTATGTCATATAATCCATCATTCCCAAGATATTCTATGATAACCAACATGGTTATCACAGATCTTATAAATCATGCCAATAAACCCGATTTGGGTTTCCAATTTAAAATCACAATAATATGTTGATATATTAGGATATAAGGTTGTATAAAATTAACACAAAAAATAATGAATATTAATAAGTAATAATTGTTGGAGTTGGTGGTCTAGAGCCAACTACTTTGTACTTTATTCATTAAATAAAAGACTTATCACATCTTGATTGTTCTTCTGCGTGACATTTTATGTGATAATGTTCTAAGGATAGCTGTTGCATTAAAGGGTCATAGCGGATCCCTGCTATGATGAGAACCCGGAAGTGCCATAACACTGTTCTTGAATGTATGTTCTATGGCCGGATGATATTATTTGAGGGACACAAATAATACAGGTCATTAGGGGTGAGGAATCATAAAACTTTGAGGCACCTTCTCATGGTGTGCGCCCTTGGTAATATCCAGGAGGATATTATGAGAACGAGACCCGCCAGTAGGAAATCCACATTTCATAGTGTTATTGGGTGTTCCTATCTGCGGATGTGTGTATTGGTCCTTAGACTTTAAGATTATTATTAATGGGTGTTACAACTTGCGCACTTAGATGTATTGACGAAAACTGTGACGACACACTGTTCGCAGCGAGGTAGGATACATTGGGTGCGTCACGAGTAATACTGCATTAATAGATAATGCGAGAAAGGATTTGTCCCTTCTGTTCTATAATGGAAGTAGATATCTCAGGCCCTTTTATGGAATTGATATAGCCTAAATAAATCCATGGACATGGTAGGGTATGGGCGAGTTTAATTCCGGGAAGTCAAAGAAAGAATAATCGAGCACATGAGTTGATGGCACCAGCATGCAACCCGCTTGATTGGTCATATCGAGACAAAGAGATTATATTACACGGTAAGCGTTCGTAGGAGGTGACACGTCATTGCGGCGTTAACTTCTTTCTCTATGGGTGCCTTGGCATGTTGCTAGACGCTAAACTTGGACTTCAGGCAGGCTCCGCCTAATGCCACTAAGAAAGAGGCCTAGAGGGTCACACACTAAGTGTGTCCATGTATCTCAGTTAAATATTAATTTAACAAGTTAAATAAATATTATTCCTGATTGTGGTTTAATAATTATTTAAGGATGTCTGATCACATTTATTTCGAAACTAGTTATTCGAGAGAATATATTGTGGGGGAAATAATATATATATATATTTATTAGCGAGTAATGCAGTTACATTTATTTAAGAAATAAATAGTCATTACTCAAGGTCTAATAAATATGGTGGAGGAAATAAAAAAAATGGAAAAATAAAAGTACATGCCATGTAGTTTTTTTTCGGAATTTGTGAGAAAAATATTATTTATTTAATTAAATTATATTAAATGTTATTCATTGGATGCATGTCAAGTAATAATGATAGTCAACAGTCATTATTAAGACATGGGGTATTGCTAAGAATTAAATGAAATGATTAAATGATTATGAGAAATTAATTCATTTTATTATTCTAAGTATTATAAATCCCAATTACATTATTCTCAAAAAGGTTAGCCATTTTGGTTGTGGACAACGGATTGGAAATACTCTCAAGGCAAGAGAGAATTCCCTTTCCACCAAGAACGCTTTCAAGTTACGAAAGCAAGATTACCCACCGGATCAAGGCGATCGAAGACGAACATCGTAAGCGAAGGATCTTCCGCGTTAGCACCCGGAATTCCCTTCAGTGACGTCCAGAGATACGTGGCACACGTGTGGATTACTGCTAGAGGAATCCTACACTTGGATTCTCCGAGGCAACGACGGATCACATGATCGTGACCGGAGACACCAACGAAGAAAGAATTCCATTGAGGTAATTCTTATGAATTAATTAAATTAATTATAATCAATATATGATGATCCTCCTCATGGGTTCTGGGACTCTTCTTTTCTTTTTCATTCTTCGTTCTATTCCGAAGATTCAGAATTTTAAATCATGACGGATCTTAGATTGAACATTGTTTAACGTTAAAATTAATGTTGGGAAAACCCACCAACGCGCTTCCGCTGCACCCGAAACCTACAAGTGGTATAAAAGGGGTTAATATCGTTGATTATAATTATTTAAGTTTTTCATTGGTAATTTACACATTTAATGATTTAGTTATTTCAATTCAAGTTTAATCGTTCTGGAAATCTGAATATCGAGATCCGTTCCTCCTCCCTCGTTTCTCGTTCACCTCACAGAAATGAATTTTTCTTTTAATTTTGATTAAAGTAAAATAGAGGAACTCATCCGGAGGAGCCAAAAATTTCTGGCCGTATAACGCCAGAATACACGGCGTGTATTCGGAAGTACACGCCGTGTAGTCTAGGTTCAATGCATTGACCGATTTTCCAAATCAGGCCGTGTATTGAGGTCATTTATGACACTGTGTGTTGACCAGAAATAGGTGGCACACGGTTTCTGGATTACACGCCGTGTGGTCCAACTGAACATGGCGTGTAGTCCCTTCGGGTTCGGGTTGGTCCATGTACCCCGTACACAGATTGCCTGGCTGGAAACCGTGTAACGCGGAAACTACACGGCGTGTGTCCAAAAGAACATGTCGTGTACTCCGAAAATTTCTAAAGTACATTTACACGCCATGTCCCCGGGCGTGTTCTTTGGATGGACGGTGAAGAAAAGTACACGCCGTGTAGTCAGAACTACACGCCGTGTACTCACCCAAATTGCACAGATTTATTAAAATTTATTATTATATTATACAAACCCTTGAGACGTGTACCATGGTGCAGGCGTAAAGCTGAGGCACAACACATGATAGGTGTTTTATATATATGTGTTTAATTTAACATCTGCGTAATAAATGGGAATTCACCGGGTTGCCTCCAAGGTACAAGTTACGTACAAGGATAATTTTAAATGAATTTATTTGTTTAAAATTATGTTGGATGAGAATCTCAATGAAGTTTAGAAAAAGGATTTAAGATAAAAGGATTGATTAATTAAAGATAATTAATTTATTCGAGCGTGATTTATCTTAAAGAAGAACGATTAAAGAATTGAATGCTAAGTTTTATTTATGTATAAATATTGTTGCATGTATGGATGATCATGAGCTAGACCAAGACCTTTGTATGTGAATAGTTTCTTTTAATTTATTTATTTAAATTAAATCTGTTGGCCTGCGAGCCATCTCCTCATTAATATATAGGGCCTGCGTGCCCAAGGATTATTTTATGTAAAAACCCCTTTTTACCCCTCACCTGCGTGTGAGATAAATGCATATGTAATGGATGGAGCTCCCAAGCTGGTGGAGGCAGCTCAAGTCAGGATCCGAGGTGAAACCAATCTAAGGAGATACAAATGTGGACATGTGAAAGCTGTAAACACGAACCCGCAAGGTTCAAGGTGTTTCTCCCCTAGGTCTTGGGTTAGTTTATCAACCGCTAGATAAAATAACCAATAGAACAAGCTCATGATCATACCATTTATTTTATTTCTGTTAGTTGCATGGTTTATTTATTGTGGGTGTGTTGTCACGATCACACAATTAATGAATATAACAAGCATGCAAGATAGAACTAAAATAAGACCGGTTTATACATAAATATTATCTTAGAAATGGTTAATCACTTAAGTATATCCCACTTAATATTAACAAGCATGTAATCAAAGATAATAAAATGGCAATTTACGTATAAGGATAAAATCCCTCAAAATAAATATTAAGTCGGCATAGCCTTCCATAATCTTGGTTATAATCGAACCATAGTTCAAAGTGCTTGACCAACCCTAGTTGGGGTGATTTCAATTATCAGGGAATTCTAATTCAAGGTTTTGGGTTTACTTGACTTGGTTCGCATCAAGGGTTGACTTCCACAGTAGGAATTGGTGTGACCAAGAGGCAAAGGTTGAGGAAATCCAAAATGGATTTCAGGATTGGGGAGTCCACTCAGTGGATCAAGGAGCTGCGAGTTAATGTAGTTGGCATTTGGAATGCCTACCTAAAACCCTTCAAGTTTCTTGACCAAACCTATTTGGGGTAATGCGAAGGGCAATATAGATCCTTGCCACTAGAATATTCACGCAACAGAATATTCTGAAGTCAATGGTGAGGGATATTGAATTTTGATAAAATAGTGGGAGACTAATAAGTATTAATTTATTTATTTGTCTCATTTTTTTGTAATAAAGTACTAAACCTTTTCTCATCTTAATTTGTAGAAATGGAAATAAAATGACTTCAAACATATCATTGCGCACCATACTCGAGAAGGAAAACCTTCTCACTGGCACCAATTTCCAAGAGTGGCAGAGGCATTTATGCGTCGTCCTTTTCCATGAAAGGAAATTGTATGTGCTAGAAGAGCCTATTCCAGTTGCGCCTGGGAAAGAGGCTAGTGATGAGGAATTATCTCTCTACATGAAACACATGGATGATGCCACATATGTCTAGTGTTTTATGCTATCGGCCATGTCTAATGAGCTCTTGAAGAAACATGAAAACATGGATGCATATAGCATGATGTCTCACCTTAAAGATCTCTACCAAGAGAAGGCGAGACATGAGAGGTATGAGATCTCAAATGCTTTGTTTACCACGAAGCTTGGAGAGTCTGCGCTAGCTGGGCCTCATGTAGTCAAGCTTATTGGCTACATTGAACGCTTGGACATCTTAGGGATTAAATTCCCAGATGAGTTGCGTACAGATCTCATCCTATCATCACTGCCCAATACCTTCTCTAGCTTCATTGTCAACTATAACATGAGCGGAAATGAGAAGAGTCTATCAGAGCTTATGACCTTGATTTTCGAGGTAGATAAGGACATGGGGCGTGACAAACCTGTGGTCCTTATGGTGAACAAGAAAAGGAAGGACAAGGCAAAGGGGCCAAAAACTTATAAACGGTCTGAAGCCCCCAAGCACCGTCCCTCCAAGAAGGGGAAGATCCAGAGGTAGGGCATGGAATGGGTGGCAGTGTGTTTTTCATGTGGAAAGCAGGGCCACTAGAAGAGGAACTTCACCTAGAATCATGGGGATGCTAAAGGTGTGTTCGTTATCGAGTGTAATCTTTCTATTTCTACACATTGGGTATTAGATGTAGCTTGTGGGGCTCACATCTGTATTCAAATGCAGGAACCAAGTAAATTTAGAAAGATCGCCAGAAGAGAGGTGGATCTTCGATCTGCCAATGGCGCAAGGCTGGCTGTATTGGCTATTGGCGACTATCACCTCTCATTGCCAACTGGCATGATTTTGGTTTTACAAAACTGTTATTTTGTGCCTAGTGTTACCAAGAACATAATTTCTATATCTTGTTTGGATATGGATGGATTTATTTTCAAGTTTGGAAATAAGGGTTGTCTATTTTATAAGAACAATGTATGTTATGGTATGGCACATTTGAATAATGGTTTGTATGTATTAAATTACGAAAACCAAGTGTTGGCAATCGATAATGAAACAAACTCACATGACTCATACATCACACAGTTATGGCATCACCGCCTTGGTCATGTGAACGAGAAGTACTTGACAAAGCTCTGCCAAGATGGATATTTAGACTCTACTGAGCTAAAACCACTTGATAGATGTCACGCTTGTTTACAAGGAAAAATGACCAAGCCGCCTTTTGGTGGACAAGGTGAAATGGCCACAGAGCTTCTAGGATTGGTACACACGGATGTGTGTGGACCATTTCCAGTAGAAGCTAGAGGTGGATATTCTTACTTCATTAATTTTACTGATGATTTGAGTAGATATGGATATGTCTACTTAATGAGGTATAAGTCAGAGTCCTTAGATAAATTTAAGGAATTCAAGAATGAAGTAGAGAATCAGCTTGGTAAGAAGATAAAGAAGCTTCGATTGGATCGAGGTGGAGAATATCTGAACCAAGAGTTCATCGATCTTCTACGGGAGTCTGAGATTTTATCTCATCTCACTCCTCCTTATACACCACAGTGGAATGGTGTTAGTGAAAGGAGAAACCGCACCTTGTTGGACATGGTGAGGTCGATGATGAGTCATTCGGATCTTCCATTATCCTTTTGGGGATATGCATTACAAACTGCATTATACACATTAAACAGAGTACCAACTAAGGTGGAAAATGGAATTCCATCTGAGTTATGGAATGGATGGAAACCCACTTTGTCGCACACATGTGTATGGGGATGCGAGGCGTTTGTTAAGGCCTTCGTAGGCAACAAACTATCACCCCGGGGCACGAAGTGTATCTTTATAGGATATCCCAAGGAAACTAAAGGATATTACCTATACAACCCTCAAGACAAGAAAGTGACTGTCGCTAGACAAGCCGTATTTCTTGAGAGGGAGCACATCCTCAAGAAGGATAGTGGGAGTAAGATTGAATTTGACGAAGTTGATGCTCAAGATACACAGGAATTGGTACAGGAACAAGTTCCACAGGTCCCCGTGGAAGAGGTTCCAGAAACACAAGTACTGCGTAGGAGCTCAAGAGAGGTAAGGGAACCAGAGAGATATGGTTTCCTAGTCACCGAGGATGGTGAATCATTATTGTTGGACAATGATGAACCTCTCTCCTATAAGGAAGCAGTAGAAATTTCAGAAGCTGCAAGATGGCTAGAAGCTTTGAATTCTGAGATGGATTCCATGTATCAGAACCATGTATGGGTTCTGGTCGATGAACCAGTTGATGTAAAGCCTGTTGGATGCAAATGAGTATTCAAAAGAAAGCTGGACATGGAAGGTCAAGTTAGATCCTATAAAGCAAGGCTAGTGGATAAAGGATTCAGACAACGGCAAGGAATTGACTATGATGAAACCTTCTCGCCAGTTGCCATGTTTAAATCCATAAGAATCATACTTGCCACAACAGCTTACCATGACTATGAGATTTGGTAGATGGATGTCAAAACAACATTCCTTAATGGGAACCTTCAGGAAGATGTCTATATGACACAACCAGAAGGGTTTGTGACACCAGGTGAAGCCAAACAGGTTTTCAAGTTGCAGAAATCCATTTATGGATTGAAGCAAGCATCCAGGTCATGGAACATTCGATTTGATGAAGCCATAAAAGAATTTGGTTTCATTAAGAATGAATGTGATCCATGTGTTTATAAGCGGTTTAATGGGAATGCGGTCATCATCCTAGTGGTATATGTTGATGACATATTTCTTATTGGAAATGACATACCATTCATACAGTCGGTTAAGGACTGGTTGAACAAGTGTTTCTCCATAAAGGACTTAGGGGAAGCAGCCTACATTCTAGGGATCAAGATCATTAGTGACAGATCCAAGAGGCTGCTTGGACTAAGTCAGGGTACATACATTGACCAGATACTAAAGAGATTTAGTATGGAAAAATTCAAGAGGGGATTGGTTCCAGTGTCACATGGCTTACATCTTTCTAAGAAAATGTGTCCCTAGACACAACTGGAGAAAGATAGGATGAGTAAGATCCCATATGCTTCGGCTATAGGATCCATCATGTATGCCATGTTATGTACTAGGCTTGATGTTGCCTATGCACTGAGCATGGTAGGAAGATATCAAGCAGATCCAGGAGAACAACATTGGACTGCTGTTAAGACTATCCTTAAGTATCTGAGAAGAACTAAGGATATGTTCCTGGTGTATGGAGGAGATGAGGAGCTTGTCATCAGAGGGTATGATGATGCTGGTTTTCAAACAGATCAAAATGATCTGAAGTCGCAATCTGGATATGTTTTCTGTCTCAATGGAGGAGCTATGAGCTGGAATAGTTCAAAGCAGCCTGTTGTCGCCGATTCTACAGCAGAGTCCGAGTATATAGCGGCTTCTGATGCAGCCAAAGAAGCCATCCGGATTCAGAACTTTGTCCAGGAGATTGATGTGGTGCCTAGCAGTAAAGATCCCATTACATTTTATTGTGATAACACTGCAGCAGTGGCTCTTGCAAAATAACCTAGGTCACATCAAAGGATAAAGCACATACTCCAGAAGTATCACCTCTTGAGGGATTTCTATCAAAGGGGTGAATTTACAGTGAGAAGAGTGTCCACGGAAGAGAACGTGGTGGGCCCCATGACTAAAGGCCTATCTCAGCAGAAGCATGAATATCATGTGAGAGCTAGCGGGTTAAAGGTTTTTAGCAGTTGGATCTAGTCCAAGTGGGAGTCTGTTAAAGTTGGTGGTCTAGAACCAAATACTTTGTAATTTATTCATTAAATAAAAGCCTTATCACATTTTGATTGTTCTTCTGCGTGACATGTCATGTGATAATGTCCTAAGGATAATTGTTGCATTAAAGGGTCGTAGCAGATCCCTGCTATGATGAGAACCCGGAAATGCCATAACACTGTTCTTGAATGTATGTTCTATGACCAGATGATATTATTTGAAGGACACAAATAATACAGGTCATTATGGGTGAGGACTCATAAAACTTTGAGGCACCTTCTCATAGTGTGCGCCCTTGGTAATATCCAGGAGGATATTATGAGAACGAGACCTGCCAGTAGGAAATCCATATTTCATAGTGTCATTGGGTGTTCCTATCTGCAGACGTGTGTATTGGTCCTTAGACTTTAAGATTATTATTAATGGGTGTTACAACTCACGCACTTAGATATATTGGCAAAAACTATGACGACACACTGTTCGAAGCGAGGTAGGATACGTTGGGTGCGTCACGAGTAATACTGCATTAATAGATAATGCGAGAAAGGATTTGTCCCTTCTGATCTATAACAGAAGTAGATATCTCAGGCCCTTTGATGGAATTGATATAGACTAAATAAATCCATGGCCATGGTAGGGTATGGGCGAGTTCAATTCCGGGAAGTCAAAGAAAGAATAATCGAGCCCATGGGTTGATGGCACCAGCATGCAACCCGCTTGATTGGTCATATCGAGACAAATGGATTATATTACACGGTAAGCATTCGTAGGAGGTGACACGTCATTACGGCATTAACTTATTTCTCTATGGGTTCCTTGGCGTGTTTCTAGATGCTAACCTTGGACTTTAGGCAGGCTCCGCCTAATTCCACTAAGAAAGGGGCCTAGAAGGTCACACACTAAGTGTGTCCATGTATCTCAGTTAAATATTAATTTAACAAGTTAAATAAATATTATTCCCGACTGTGGTTTAATAATTATTTAAGGATGTCTGATCGCATTTATTTTGACACTAGTTATTCGAGAGAATATATTGTGGGCGAAATAATATATATATATATATATATATATTTATTAGCGAGTAATGCAGTTACCTTTATTTAAGAAATTAATAGTCATTATTCAAGGTCTAATAAATATGGTGGAGGAAATAAACAAAATGGAAAAATAAAATTACATGCCGTGTAGTTTTTTTTTCGGGATTTGTGATAAAAATATTATTTATTTAATTAAATGATATTAAATGTGATTCATTGGATGCATGTCAAGTAATAATGATAGTCAACAGTCATTATTAAGACATGGGGTATTGCTAAGAATTAAATGAAATGATTAAATGATTATGAGCAATTAATTCATTTTATTATTCTAAGTATTATAAATCCCAATTACATCATTCTCAAAAAGGTTAGCCATTTTGGTTGTGCACAACGGATTGGAAATACTCTCAAGCCAAGAGAGAATTCCCTTTCCACCAAGAACACTTTCAAGTTACGAAAGCAAGATTCCCCACCGGATCAAGGCGATCGAAGACGGACATCGCAAGTGAAGGATCTTCCGCGCTAGCACCCAGAATTCCCTTTGGAGATGTCCAGAGATACGTGGCACACGTGTGGATTGCCGCTAGAGGAATCCTACAATTGGATTCTCCGACGCAACGACAAATCACAGGATTGTGACAGGAGACACCAACAAAGAAAGAATTCCATCGAGGTAATTCTTATGAATTAATTAAATTAATTATAATCAATATATGATGATCCTCCTCATGGGTTCCGGGACTCTTCTTTTTTTTCGTTCTTCATTCTATTTCGAAGATTCGGCATTTTAAATCGTGATGGATCTCGGATTGAACTTTGTTTAACGTTAAAATTAAAGTTGGGCAAACCCACCAACGCGCTTCCACTGCGCCCGGAACCTACAATAATATGGATTACATCCTAGCATTCATGCCTTAAACAATCTTGGGTGCACTACTAATCACCATCATCAATTTTCGAAACCCCATTCTCTTCATTACCCATTTTAATTCATTATAATTTTTTATAAGAAGGCTCTATAAATCATCAACCACTTATGTAATGGATATTTCATTAGTAAAAATCAAATGAATATGAAAAATGAATCATTTAATCATCTCAATAAATATAGAAAATAGTGGTTGAAAAAAACAAACATCATCTAGAAACAAGCATCCAGAAGCTAGAAAATAAAAATGATGGAGGCTATAAAAAAATCCATAAATAGTTAAACCCTACAAATTCACTCCTTTTCAAGATAATCATCATCTCATCCTCAACCCATTTACATGCCAACCAAACCCCACCACCATCAACCATATAAAATATAAATTACAATTTTATAAGTAATTATTTTGGGATGGTAAATCAACAACTACAAAAATCATGATCAGTGATTTAAGAAAGTGTTTCATCATAATGGAATACCAATATTCAACTTATCAATACAAGATTAAAATTTCATGGGGGTTGTATGTAACATGACCATTTTTTTTCTTATATAATTACACATATTTTTATAATACGCACTTCACATTATTTTTACCATATTAATTCATTCATGCTTCATCATACTCCCCATTCATCAATAATTTTCCACATATTTATCTTTCATGATTCATGTCAAACATTTCATATTAAATCATGAAAAAAATTTAAATCACATTCAATACAGTTATGCAATGAATTTAAATCATGCTGTAACTTTCAAAACTTATCATGATTAACATGACATAAAAAAATCAGTATGCCACATAATTTAACTTAATTTCTTAACAATAATAATTGATCAATTTAGTCAAGATTTTTATAGTCAACAGTTTATAAATTTCACATCATCCCTTTTAATTTAAACCATGCATCATCCATTTTTTAATCACAATATATACTAGGCATGATTAATAACATTTTATTCATGATATGTTACAATAATTTAAAATTTCTAGAATTCTCATTAATTAAATAAACTCATGGTAATAACTTGAATTCAAATCCAAAAAACTCTCCAAATTTCAAATTTATCTTATCAAATAAATGAAATTTCATTTTAAGAAATGATAACATTTTTAATATACTAGAAACACTTTTCTTTTCCAAAACCTTTCAACTTAATAAATGGTTTATAAAATCATGCTTAAAAAAGGAATCCTTCAGAAAATTTCTATGTCAAGAAAATATTTTAGAGATGATTTATTTTTCTTGGAAACAAATAATCATTTATTTTTATGTAATAAATCTAAATTCTAACATGTAGATATATTTTCTAGTCACATTTATACAAACATGGAATGTATGACTTCAAGAAATGATTTTTCAAATAATAAAATCATACTACAATACAATTTCATAAATTTAAATCAACACTTTTAATTTCTAATATGATTTTACCAATTTATAAATTAGAATACATCAATTATTAAAGAATAAATTTATCATGGAATATTATGAAATAAAACTAAGAAATTAATTATTTCATGATATTTAAGATAGAATCTATTGATTTCATGAATCAATATATTAGAATCGAATGTAAGAAAATTATAAAGGGAGAAATATATCAATATAGGTTAGCAAGAAAATAACACACATGAATACTCACAATTCAATATTAAACGTTAATTAGAACTATGGAAATGATTCATGCATATATCCAAAACTTTCTACCCTAATATCAGTGTATTCTCACCTAAACATTCTTAGTGGGATATCGTGGTCCTTACATTGGGTTATAGGGGATACTAGACATGTGTTCTATATGGTATTTATGGATCTATGTCTCTGGAATCATTCACAAGGGGCCCAAATTGCATGTGTACTAGCCAACTCCCCACCTTCACCACAAGTTAGGTTAAATAACATGGTTTCCCAACTAGCCCATGTAATCCTCACTTGTGCCTAACTCTAAAATCCATATTATCTCTTAACCAAAAGCCTTGACACAACTTTTTCCTAACTCTCCTTCACTAAAAACCTTCTTGGGTCAGTAGAGGAGATGAGAGTGACACGCAGAGGTCTTCCTCTAATAGGCCTTGAGTTGGAAACTAGCATCGAGGGAACATGTCACAAGAATAAGAGTTATCACCCTTTTAAATTCCAAGCTAAAAAGAATAAAACCATAAATCAACATAGAAGGATTCCCATAAAATATATATTGATTCTCATAATCCAATTCCATTGACATTACATACATCATTAATTCATAATAAAGGTTTTAATTCCACCAAAACTGTATCTTCCTCTGATTCCATCCAAGATACCTGAATAATATCTTTAATATTTCCCAAACTATCATGAAAAAAACTTAGCAACCTATGGATGAGTGATCACTTTGGAGTACTTAGTAGAATTATATATCTATAAAATTATATTTGATGCATTCTTTTTATTTATTCCCTCTTAATCTTTCACCCATTCTCTATTTAAGAGTAATAGATATAATATAATCTCTCAATAATTATATTTACATGTAATGAAGATAATAAATGAGATAGTATACAACATATATTTTTACAAGGTTTGACCTCAATAAGAAAGCCTACTCATTTCCATGATCAACCTATGGTTGTTTTAGAGATTTTATCATCACTATAATTTGTAGTGTTTACAAGTGTAGTATAATTTGTACACAAGTTTAGATAGGTAAAATAAACTTCCTATAAAGGATAAATGATGTTCTTTATAATGGTACCATAAATTCTTCAATGACATTATTTATACTGGAACCATTAGTTCTTGAAGGATTCCATCCAAAAATTTTCTAAATAAGATCTATTTTTCTGCTAAAGGATGTCAATGCATCAAATTTAATAACATATTTTTCCCAAAAAAAATATTCGATAGCCAAAGTAATTTTAAAGGCATTTCATGCTTTTCAGTATTTCTATATATGCTCATTATCATAATGGTTAGTGCTTGTTGAATGCATATTACTCCACATTTCCTTCTCCCTTAATTATCGAATGCCCAGGAAGATACTCTTTCTATTAATGAAGTTACCGGCCTCAATAAGATGGGTGAAAGTGATTCACCCAATATCTTTAAGATTATTTTGTGCAAGATTAAACTTACACAATCTCAAATTGTTATCTTCTAGAATTATCAGTACATTGATAACTCCGGTATGAATTCCTTATGAAATACTACCCTACTTTAGTCTCAAATTACTAAAAACTATTCATGAAATGTATATTTCATATAGTTCTCTAAAATCTCATGCATTTAAAATAAAAAATATGGTCTTCTTTAATATACTTATTTGATGTACATGTAAAATTTATAAGCAAGAACACTTACACTACCTCACTTATCTTTTCACCTTAAAATTTTCTCTTCACAAAATTCACACACTCCTAGTACTTCTTTTATGTATGAAATGAACTATACTACCTTTGGTATTTATTTTCATTATTTTTGGTTTCATAGTAGATCACTATTATTTGAAAATATTTCAAGACTTCTTTAAAAATCCTCATACTCATGGTACTGCATCACTCAACCTTATGCATGCATATTATTATATACATGTATTAAGAAGATCTTTATATACCTTTGAGAAAACAAGAATAAATAACCTTAGTTCTTCAAAAATCTATGAATCTTGTAGTACTCATTTACAGTTTCATCATGTAACTATTGAGTGTGATATTCACATGTCAAGAGGATATGGTATTTAATTCTTAATGAAATAAAATAATTATTCTCAAAATATTCTTCCCTCCGCATGAATAAAACATGCAGATATACTCTTCATGGAAGAAAGGTTTCACAAATGCTATGTTTTTATAAAAAAATTACTCTCTCTCAAGAGGCATCAAATTTATCTTATCTTGGTGCTTGTGTATTTATAGGTGAGTTCTCACTGCCTCAGATCTGCTTCACGTCATTCAAATTCACAAAAATATTATCATTTAAAGCATATCTTAAATCACTCGAATATACCAGTATTTTAATTTTTTGAACTTGTTTTCCTTCTTATCATGTGACATCAAAAAATATGGTGTCCTAACTTTGTGATGATGTATCATGTGCATGAGATGATAAACACACACTTCTTTAAATATTTATCTCATCATCTCAAAAATTCATCCATTTGGTCTTAGATCGACAATGTTATCCACAACATGAAAAAATCCAACACACTTCCATTATCTCTTCTTTTTTTTTGATAAAAAACAAATCACTAACTTCTATTTAAGAATTAGAAGCCTCTATCAATCTCATTCAATCATATTCATCACAACCAAATTCTTGGTTCGATCCTGATGGTATATACCACAAACTTTGGTTTCATGCAGATCCCTTATATATTCGGAGGTAGAAGACAATAGTGGTGCCTCACAAATCAAATGAATCAAATGACTGAGATTATTTGTGTAACTTTTTAAGACACATGAAAAGTAATCACGATTTTCTATCCCACATAGATTTTATATTCATCTTAATGATCCTTAATAATGAATTCCATTCCCATTGATCCATCGAGCTAGTACCGAGGTAGGCACCCATATATACTATACAAAATATATATGGGGAAGGACACACCTATCTACTCCCTTGCGCATCACTGTTCTTACACTATAGGGGCTATGCATGCACCATTCACCTACCCATTTATAAAATCTCTCTAGATATTCTCTACCACCACTATTAAGATCTCTTAACTATATCCCCTAGTATAGTTGAAGATTCCTCCCACATGTGCGAGGTTGAGATGGTCCCTTTTCTTATAGGTGGTTGGGAATTTTTTTAATTAATATCCCAATCCCAAAACATAGATTAATTCTCGGTATGAAAAATAATTTAAATCCATTTCTCATCATAAATGAAAAACCACTTAAATTATTTAACCAAATATTCCTCAAGAAAAATAGAAATACATTCTTGTATATACTTCCTTTAAAACTCCTAAAATAATTCTTCAAGTCTCCTCATTCAATAATAGGGATATTTCATGGATATATTTTTTACTCTTATTTATTGTTGAAAACAATGTTTCAATTATTAAACATCATTGAAACTTGTATTTTAACTTAGGACTAGTTCACTAATCATCACAATTGAACATGGATAATTTTATTACCAAATGAAATCCAATGTATCCATACCAATTCTACAAGAATCATCACCAAACCTATTTAATGTTCCTCAAATTATTTTCATCTATATCTTTACATGATTAATCACTAATAACATAGGACTTGATCATACATTGACTTTGATTCCTTATTATATATTGATAGCAAATAGAACCATACTCATTAAACATCAACATGGTCTTTTTAATAAAAAATATAATATCGAAATAGACATGTGTGGAAACACATAAGAAATAAAAGAGTGTGGTAAGGGATAATAAGAATACTAATACTCACATATTGTTCATTATTAGTATCATATTTTGAAGATATCATATTACACCAATAGCTTATCACAAGTGAGAATATAAAATCTTGAATAACAGAGGTTTAAAATAATAAAGAGTAAGTCCATAGTAAAACATTAGAAAATTCATAAACCTTCCATATCAAAATTACAACCATAATATCACAGAAAAAAATTATTCCAACAAGTTGGAAAGCCAGACTCTCAACTATCACTAATAATCCCATCATCATATCCCTACACCTTGTACAACCACATCATCACATTCCTACACCATGTTCAGTCACATCATCACATCTCTGTACCCCATATAGCCACATCATCACATCCTTACAACCCATGTGGCCACATCATCATATCCATGCACTCCATGCAACCACATCATCATATCCCTACTACCTATAAATACACATCATGAAATACCTTCACCTCATGAAACTATATCATCAATTCTTCAACTTGTGCTAAACCTCAAACCATTATATCCTCAAACATGACACACTTTAAGTCATCATAGCCAAAGGATATATGAACATGTTAACCTCAAGACATTACAACCCATAATTGATGTATGCATCATAACATTGATCCATTATAGAACACATATGTAAATATATTCTAGTCAAAACCGTGATCTATTATAGTATAAAAAATATTAATAACATGGACAAGCATGAGGGTTTGAGTAAAATAAACACATACTCTCAGGTAGATAAACAATAATCATAAAAAATTAACCAACCACATACAATAAAATTAAAGTGACAAACAATACATAATAATATGAGCTAATAATGTAGTAAGAAAACCAATCATATCATTCCATGATTAGATAATTACCCCAACCATGTTCCCTGGTCATCTATTTTTACAAACCATCATCTTCCAATTAATTCCCTAGTAACTTCTATTGGAAAAATTCTTATATGTCCATATTAATTATTATCATTATTTATTCCATTAACTACTTATTTTAATCATAAAATTAATTAAACTAGACTTATAGGACATGAATCATACTTACTAATCTATCCTAATTGTTAAATCCATTATTAATCCCATAAACCAACCCTTCTATGGAATATAGTATACTCTTTAAAGCCCCAAATTAATCCACTATATCTCTTACTCATTTTAATAATAATAAACCCATTTTATCAGCTTCATTTATAATAATTATAGAGGTACTTTCCATTAATTAATTTAATTTTATAGTAACAACATTTTCTTCATCTAACTCTTTTTTACACTAATTATTTCATCATGAACTTTCCAACATAATGATGTAACAAATGATTATATAATTATGTGTATCGATATTATATTAACACATAAGGTTTCATTAAAAAATTTATACATGTTAACATAACTTAATCCACACCATACTTAAGAAAATTCATTCACAATTATATATAAAATCATTAATCAATGTAGCACTTATATGCATTCATCATTTTAAGTAGCATCACATGAACAACTGATAAAATAAAAATAATTAAGAAGCATGTTCATATTTCATATCCATTTACAATATTCTCATTTTACTTATTTATTCCCATTTACAATATATTCCCAACTCACATGGGTAGTTTCATATAATATATAACACATATTCAACATTATCATCAATTCCATAATAAGGAAACCATCCTCATATGTTATTTTCCCCTTTCCCAAATCTTATTTCCACCTATTTAGACATTCCCATTTTTTGGGTAATTATTTATTGTGATAACATAAAATCAATTCCATGCATAAAATCAATACATAAAAGATAATCATTTTAGGAAGAAAAATATAGAGGATAGAATAACCAGAACAACAAGACATAAATTAACCACATATTAAAGAAATACAAAGAAGGAAAGGCATATAAAGACCCTTTCCCCTATGCCAAACATGTAACAAACTGACCCTGAGTACCATCTAAACTCATATTCTCGCTGATTCACCATTGACTATAAGAGAATTCTTGATCCCCATGGGTTGGAAACAAGAACTCAGGCATCAAGAAATAACTTTTGGTAAGAATTTATTCCAAAAAAAGATGACAATAATCATAGATACAATACGAAAACATCGTCATATAAGTAAATGAATATAATAGTACTAGGTTCAAGGTGACGATACACAAATTGAAAGTAAAAAATAACTACCAAAAACCTTCCCATGGTGGTCCATAACCACCCACCATGTCCCAAACCACCTGCTCTCATCCAACTAAGAACGAACCCTCAAAGGAAGATTATGAGAACATGAGTACCTACTATATGAATATAAATGCTAAAATTTCCAAACAGTACAAGCATGTTGTGATCTAAAAAGGCCATTAGGATTACAATAAAGAGTCTATGTAGTTTTTTCACAAGGTAATCCAAATATGATAAAAGATGTGTATAATAAAGACAGTATAAGGATTTACATATCAATATAGGAATATAAATCCACCAGAATTACTTTACAATAGATATAGGTTTAAATCATTTCAAAATCATTTATTAAACCAAAGTTGGGAAAACATTCCATTTCATCATTTGAGAACCCAAAATTTCCTTGAAAATATTTTAAAACAATTTCAAAAGATAAATCCAGATAAATCAATAAAAGTTAATAAAATGGAATAGATATCAACAAGATATAAAAAATACATTATATTCAAGGTGTATTATATAAATAAGTATATAGAGATATAATAGTAATCAACCAAGAAAGAAAAATCTGGTTCCAAGTAGTGAAAATGAGTGTTGTCATGTATCAAGTACCAAGTACAATGATTTAATGTGTAAAATGTAGATATGATAGTGATTCCACCATAGTAATACTAATAAATTAATCAATCATGTATTAATATTGGGCTTATATGAAGTTTCATGGGTTCTCAAGCAAACTAGGTCCACACACACCCACTTTACTAGATGATTGTCCATAGATAAATTTCTTTATATTCTCTATAGAACCATTAAACAGGGTGTGATTACACTAGATAATTTTAAATATAGGTCATATCATCTAACTATCTAGGTCCCTATGACTAGTAAAAGAAGGTGAGTGAGATAATCAAGTTATGAGGATTACAAAGGAAACACCCATTAGTATCTATATGGGATAATACCCTCAACATTTAAATAATTCTCAGCTAAAATATCAATATAACTCCTGTACACCCTAAAAGTGAGTAACCCCCTTTTAAACACCCATTAATGGGAAATACAAGAATAAAATAAGTCACTATAAGGGATTATCATAAGTGAGCATCATCGTAAAGTGCCAACCAAGCTGTTAAACATCATCAATTTAAAATCAATCATTTATTTCAAATAAACATTTAAAAAGGGTAATAACACCCACTTCCTTTCACAATTCATTATCAAAATTCCAAATGAGCCTTTTGGCCAAGTATTTCTTTCAAAACATACATAAGGCATTTAAAGGAAGTTTGGAAATTGAAAAGGCTTGAAGTCATTTTAATACATGGGCCAACACCCATTTTTTTAACATGAAAAATTATTTATTTTAAATTATCCAAGGATAAAAATTTTATAAATAAGGATAATAATCAAATGGATCATGATAATTACAAAAATTAGAGTATTCAAAACCATGTGGAAAAAATTTCATAAATTAACCCTTTCATTTAAACCAAGGAATTTCATTTTAGAAATCAAACCTCACGGCTAATACCTAAATTTCACCAAACTATCTTTAAAACCTCCTTAAAAAGAAATTAAAACTAATATAGTATTAATCAATTCATAAACTAGTGGATGTAAATCTAGATTATAACAAAGGAAATATAGATCTCAATAAATCTATCCATGCCATGTTCAATTCACATAGAAGAAGATGAAGGATCTTTCATGAGGTTTTTAAAACTTAACCTTCACTAAACATGTATTAGAAAATAATAAATAAATTTCTATGAATTTTATAGCAACAATGAAATAATACATGAAAGAACTATATAGAAACACATACCTAAAAATTATATAAACTTAAAACCCTGGATGAAAATGCCAATCGGAGAGAGAGGAAAAACTCAGTGATAATGGAATGAACCAAAGAAAATTGATCTTATTCTACTATTTTTTGAACTCCATAACACCTCCTATGAGGATACTAGAAAAACTATGGTGGAAGAGGTTTAGTTATTTTAAACAAAACACAAGGTGTAGCAGCATAAAACCCAAAAATAAAAAAAAACATTTAATTTTTCATTTTAATGAAATATTAAATGCAGAGGTTTTAAAAACATTTTAAATAGGTAATATAATGTTTAAGGGGTGTTAAAGAATCAATTCACATGATTTATAATATTTAAAATTAATTATTGGTCGTTCTAGAGAAGAAGAAATGAAAATGAAAATTTTTATTATTTTTTTTCTAAAAAATAGTGTTGTATATGGGTAACATGGATTTAACCAGATGCAACTCTTAAGCATCACGTGAGGGTAAATTTACCTTTATAAATCCTTTTAAAATATAGCATTACCATTATGTAATATATGTTTTCCTGATTTTCCCCTTATATAGCTCTCACTTACCCTTACATGAGATCTAATACCCTTACATGAAACTCTTATGTGAGATGGTACCCTTACATGAGCCATTACCCTTATTTGAGACCCTTACATGAGTTAATACCCTTACACAGTGAATATATTCCTTTAAGTATCCCTTAGAAAAACTATTTTACCATTACGTAGTGTTAGTATTACCTTTATGCATTACATATAAAATATCCTCTACCCTTACATAACATTAAGTCTACCCTTGCACAACACATGAACATGGGACTTACCCTTACAAAGATGAAGTAATTTTACCCCTACCCTTACACAAATCATAAAAGGAGGCCCTTACCTTTATACATCCCATATACCATGAATAAGGGTAAAAATTAAATAAAATTATATTTAATTTCTATTCGTAGGGATTTCAAGTTAAAACTAAAAATGTGTTTTAATTACTATAGAAAATAGGTTGCTATAATTCCTCCCACTATAATGATTTCTACCCCTAGAAAGCTTATATCACGAAATATAGAAAAATAAAAGATTAAAATAACTCCCAAACTCAACCCATGAGTTGAACAATCCACAAAAAAATAAGATTCACCCAAAAAGCTGCTATCAAGCATAGCTCCAAGATCAACACACATCTCCAAACTAAAACTTAGTAATATCAAGGAGAACTAAATGAATATCCAAAAAAGAGATAGATATATAGAATAGGTTTCAGAACCGTTTAAATATTCATCACATAGTGTATCATGGAGAAAAAAAATCCTCCAAGACACATCTATTAAACTCAAAGGAGAGGCTTTAATCAAGCACCAATACTCAAACCTCATGGAACGACACACCCAAAACACATCAACAATTACCAAAACTGACATAGATCTAAAGATACATCAAATATTTAACCATACATAAGTAAGAAATATAAATATCAATGATTTTTACCTCATGAAATTACTCATTAGTAATATAGAATTTTTAAATCTGATCTTCACCCCTCGATGGGATCCTCAAATCATACACCAACACCTCTAGGTGCCTATCCCATCAAGAGTCCACATAGTACTAGTTACCAAAGAAAACCCCAGAGGTTTACCTAATTCCAACCAGAAAGTGCTCAAAATAACAAGGATAGTGGAAAAATAGGGTGATACACTCTCACAAAGTAGACCATCCATCACTTCAGGATTGAGATCTAACCATCAAGGTAAAAAATAAGAGGATACCAACAACCAAACTAGATGATATACAACATAGACCACAGAGATACACCCATGGAAGTAAGAAACAATAGGTATTTCAAAGAACAAAAAAATTCATATCGAAAGTTTCTTAGTACAAGATTCTTCTCTATCCCCAAGATCACAATAGTCCTCAAAGAACTAAAACCATTTGATATGAAGTCTAAACACTCAATAGTACACATAAAAAAAAGAACAACAACAGATATATCAAGAAAATGAAACCATCATCATGATCTCCACCAACGTCCAAGAGAACATCCATAAAGACCCAAATAAATCCACAAGATATCCCTAGAACAAGAAATTATACATAGTCCGATGAGTTATAATAAGGAAAAATCAAATGGTTTCCTCTCCTCCATAGGAAAAAACAAGTTGGATCAATGACAACCATAATAGATAGATCATTCACTACATTAAAATATTCACTTTTAGGAATATGATTGGAGACCTATTATCTTGAAGCATCTGTCACCCTTTAGTTAGGAGTTGATGATCCCAAACTGAAACTTTCCCTTAAAGTAGCCCAACTTACAGAACCTCTTAAGGTGACCCACAAAACCACACCATTTAAAAACACTTAGATATTTCAAAAATGAATTTTTATAATGATCAGGTGTTACACATTAGAAACAGATGATATTCCACTTATTTCCCTAAGAAGACTATCCCTATTCAACCAATTTATATAATCCATCATAGGGGACATCTCCACCCAAGCTAACTACATACAATTAATTCTTCCCTTATTTTCATTTTTCTGGCTCTAATTAAGTTAATAAGGCCCTTTTAAGCATCTCTAGATAAAAGGCCTAGGAAACTGCTTAGATGATAGTTCCAAGGTCTGGTCAGAGGCCCCTTCTAAAACACTGAGATTTAAGAGGATCATCACCAATAAGACTAGGTGAGAAACATACCAAAATTGAGAATAGATTTTCATACTCTGAAACCGATAGATCACCTTAACTAAAGCCTGAAAGATCAAAAAATTTCCATTCCTTTACTTCCATAGGATACTACCACTAAATGAAGACCGGATTGAAGAATTACCAGGACATTATTTCATGGATTCATGAAGTAATCATGAATTCCCACCACTCTCATCCAGGTACCTGAAACAAGGAGTCGATAGACTTGACCCTTAGAGCATTTGGAGTCTTGAGAGAATCAAATATCTCCTCAATTTCTTCAACCCACTTCATTTATTCAAGGTAACCTAACTCACCTCTATAAGAAACTATAAGATAATCCAAGAATACCTGGGTGGGGTCCAAATACTAGAAAGGATTTGGATCTACCACTTGATTTGGAGTTTGGGTAGAGTTTTCAGCTGGAGACACCACTTCCAAAAAACAAAAAGGGATACTTCAAAAACTGGACTGACTAATAAATTTTCCATATTTCTTAAATTAATTTTTGGTAGAAATTTATGGACATCATAAAACACATTCTCATAAAGTTAGGTATAAAAAAATCCCAAAACAAAATGAAAGAAAGTCAAAGGATTTAAAAAAATCCACCAACCACTTTTATCAATGAGTTATAAATTTCAAAGCACAAAATATTTCTCCATTTATAACAGTACAATTTTCTTTAAAATTTGGAATATTGGTATAAATCCACCATATTTTCAGAAATGAATTATCCTCACATGGAACTTCTTCCATGGTTTCAAAATATCAGTCCCATTTTCAAATTCTAAAATCATTTCCATTTTAAATTCATCATATAACAAAAGTCCCCTCTTAAAATATTTCATTAGCACATCACAAAAGAGTCTTTGAAAATAAGTTTTATGAACCAAGCTTCCCATAAAAATACATGTTATGGTAATTGAAAACAATTTTCAAAGAACTCAAATAAAATTTTTTTAAGGTCAAAAATTTAGTTTTCAAGAAGGATTTAAAATAAACAAAGGGATTAAAGTTGAAACCTTAATTTAAGAGCATGAATAAGAATACAAACAAAATTTCCATTCAAAACAAGAACCCTCCAAACTAACCTCACGTAGTGAAGTCACCTTGGAGAAAAATGGATAGGAAACCAAGTTTAGGTTAGAGTATAAATATGCATGGAATGGTTGTATGGGATGGTAAACCACACACCAAGCTCACAAAAGTTCCTCGATTATCATTCAAATTAGACACACTGATTCTTCATAGTTTACCAGACCATGAAGTCACAATTCAACTCTGATCATCTTTTTTATTTCAACCCAAAACTCAAAATAGATTCCCAAAATAAAATATAATAGAATTATGAGTCTAAATATAATTTATCATTAGAAAACCAATAAATAAAAAGAAATACTCAAGTCCATAATTTCCCTGGTAACTCAAGTCTCATTGTGAAGATGTGGTGATCAAGAGTCCCCTTGAGATTACCTCTTTATCCCTAACATTTTCTTAATATATTTCTACTATAAATGAACCCAAATAACATAAATTATTTTTTAACATCCATATTTTATTTTTTAACATCCATATTTTTTCCTTTAAGAATTTTTAATATATTAAGGAATATTTTTGGAGCCAGGCACTGAGAAGATGCAAGATTCTGAGGCCCAATGAGCCTCAGTGTTGATCTAATAAAAATATTAAATATATTATATAACATACACACAATGTTTCATAAATAAGTGAATAAATACTGAAAGGGGACTTAGATGTAAAATATGAGACCATCTTTAAGTCATAAATGTGGGTTATACCCTAGGAATAATATAATAGTTTCATGCATCGGGTGTTTGGATTGGGCTCCATCATGGGAGAAATAATTAAATAAATTTAAATATTTATTTATTTATTTTAATTAAATCCTAACCTAATTATATACTCTATAAATATGTGTTTATTCCAAATCCCTAGGGTTAACCACATAACCCTATATATTTTGAGAGGATACATTAGAGGATTATTGGTGAATGCCGAGATCATGGATTAACGATTGAGGTGTCGCAAGGAACACAAGGGATAACAGGATTTGAGGATTTCACCAATGAAGAAAAAACATATTCATTATTTATTAGTGATTGATATTAAAATAATATAGAATGTTATTTTATATTAATTTATCTATGTTTATCTATCCCATGATGAATTCAAATCAATTCATCTAATAGTTTGATTCACAGGTTGATCGTGCTGTGAAGATATGTGTTTATCTTTATAGAAATAGGAATATGATATTGATTTATTTATCTATCTTCATTCATCATTCCTATGAAAATGGATTGAGGAAAACATGAAAATTCCCCAATTTTCATTCTTAATGCTTGTTTTTATGCATTTCTCTCCCCATTCTTCATGCGATCATCATTAGTATTTGATTTTGACCAGTGGTTTTACTAATACCAGGTGAATGATCATCATATAATCGATCCTTGGAATAATGGATTGTTACTATATGTTTGTTATGGAGATCTAAGAAACGTCTATGATTCCTAGTGAAAATAATGGATTGGGTTCATATTTAGATATCCTCATTCGTGAGATTTGGTGTCTCGACATAGAGGTACGACATGAGAGGTGTCATGATCGAATCGAAGGGAAGATTCTAGTTATCCGCAATAGCTTTGGTATGGTCAACCATAGATCTAGGATCTATAAGAGTGATGGATGGTGGATTCAATGGAAGAAGTAGTGTGGTCAAGATGCGTGAGTCCTTCTATAATTTATAGAAAATTCCCAAGTACACAACGTGTAGTCCAGAGAACACGTGCCATGTAGTCTCCCTTATGTATCACTAGGGTTTCTGCATAGAGATAAATATCACACGTCGTGTGACACGTGTCACACACAATGTGACCTGATGATAGTGACTTAGTGTGTACCCCAAGAGTACATGAACACGAACATAGTTAGGACCATGGGGAAAACCAGAGTACATGGGTAGGGATTGCTAATAAGACATGGCCAGGAACAAGGGTATGACCTGAAGTAAACAGGTGTGACTAGATATACATGGGCATGGGCTAGTGGCATGCCAAGTTCCGATCAACCACTACATTTTTTTAACCTAGGTGAACACATCATATATTTGGAGGATTATATTCCATGTGAGACGATGAGACATGAGAAGGCTCAAGGTAGGTGAGATAGGCTGTGTAACCTTAGTAAACTTGTGTACCTTTTCTATGGTAGGTTGAGCCCATTCATTTCTTCAGTTTGGAACAGTTTCGATTGAGGGTGTTCCCTTGGTCCATCTCTATGCGGTTACAATGTGACATCATATCCTCATCATAGGATTTTGATACCCTGTATAGTTAGACTCAAATATAGTTTTCTTGAATCCCTCCATGATGCCCTGAGTGGGATCCTATATCATATCATATTTCCTTTGCGGGGTTTGAGGAATTGTCATGAAAAACTTATGTGGTTATGAAATGCCCAACTTAGTAGGTTTTTCCAGATTGGGTTTGTGGCACCCCCCATTGGTCCTGGGTTTAATACCATATGTTTGTATTGAGATCTTTAGAGATCCAATGAGTAATTCTCTGGAAATGATCAATGAGAAAGACCTTGTAGATGATCACCATCAATGATAGCATGGATCGTGGAGTGTATTCTCTTAGATGAGTGTTACCTTGAAGAATTGAGAAGAATCATATGAATGAAAGTATGGTCAAGACACCCTTTAAAAATTGGAGTCTGTTACAAGTATATATGGTTTTTTGTTCTTATTTCCATGTCTCATATCCTATTGACATACCTTGTGATGAGCTAACTACTCTTTTGATGATTATGTTTGGTGATTTTGGGGTGTCCTACTAGTTATTGTCATAATCACCCATGCATGGGCTTTTCTTGCATATATCGTGTATTATGTAGATGATATGACATTTTATAGTGTCCTGGGAGTACCAAGAGTATAAGGACCCGACCTTAAAACATTACATAATCTTGAATTAAATGAATAATTCAACATTTAGGATCTTTTTAGGTTTAGAGTTTCAGAGAATTAGGCCATAACTATTACATTACATCTCAAAAATTACAAAGTAGACACTTATAACCAGTTTCCATTTTTTTATAAAATAAAAACTCTTGAATAAAAGAGTCATGTATAGTTCCATGTTTTAAACAGAATGAATTTTCCTTGATCCCATCTTTGACCCTATTCATCTTTAAGTCCTGTGAAAAACATTTCAAAACTTGGGATGAGCATAAAAATCTCAGTATGGGTTATAAAACAGAGAAAGAAAACATTAGTTCATCAATACATAAATAACATAATTTCTTTAACATACCTCATGCAATCATAAGATTTATGAATAAAACATAGTAATCACAAATCATAACGGTAACTTGTGGAATCCATAACATACTTATGTTGTAGCTTTCATAGCTACGTAGGGAGTTACATTTGGAATATCCATCACAGTATATTCCCTAAATCTCTTAGGAGAAACATTCACATTTACCTTCATCACGTTACCCAATGCATTGGAGAGATATCTCAGGCTCACCCACCCTAGGATTATCACATAACCACCCGTATACTTAAACAATTCCCAAGAACCATAACATAGTCATAACACATAACCCAAGCATAAAAGAAAGATAAAATTTCCACATTTCAATCACAATATATCATTTAAATATATTGAAATAAAAAATACCTTATCAAAACCATTTTCAATACCAAAATACATAAAAATAGTATATGGTATTTATCTTCCTTTTAAAAAAACAATAAGGATCGTTAAGGAATCCATAGATCAAATAATACTCGCGGTGACAAAAAAGGCCATTATCACCGCTTATGTTAAAAGAAACATTCTTTTTTTTTTCATTTAGTAAAATAAATCATAGAAAAAGATCCCCTTTGAATGAAATGAAAATTAAAATGTGTTTATATACCGTATGGAAAAAAGTCATGTATAAAACAAAATATAACTCAATAAAAAGAGATTGAGACGAAGTCCCTTACCTCGTATCCGACTCAAACCGTTCGTTCTTTAATCTTATGAATAATAAACTAAAGTTAATTTATACTTTCTTAAGAACATTTTTCAAGTTTATTTTTCCTTTTATATAATTTATTACCATTTTATAAACATTATTTAATCATTTAAGTTAGTAATGGTCATTTTGTAGATATTGGGTACTTGAGTAAAAATGAAATTCTTATAATTACAAGTTGTTCATATGGTCAAAATTTCAATATATCCAAAATGATATTCATGATTTACATATCATATAAATCATATATATCCATTATAAATTTATTTAGAATAGTACATAACATTTGGATGTAAGAAATGAAATTCACCGTTCATGGAGACGGTAAGCCGTACATATGCATGAACACTAATTTCATTTCTATTTAATATTTAATGGAGTGAAAACTTAATGATACATAGGTATATTATAATTACATTATAATATCATATATAATTTCAGTAACTCCATCCTATATTCATTCCACGTATGGCATGAACGAGTCATATCACTTTTAGGGGGCAGTAGTCCGTACTTCCTTAAATGAAATTATCACGTTTACCCATAATGGAAACCATAAAGGTATGCTATAAATGAAAAATACAGAAGCATAGAGACAATATAAATATAATATATATCAAATTTAAATTTAGTTCCATCATAATGTCCACCATAAGAGGTGGTAGGAGAATATTGAACAATCATCGTTTCGTGAGGCAGTAGTTCGCCGTCCATAGAAACAGTATGTTCTTTACCCATTAGACGGAGGTATGTGTAAGTGTAGTTTGAACCATTCTCATAAAAACAACCTATTATTTTGAGGATACTAATTTTTTTATAAAATAAAGGAATAAAAAAAGTTTATGGGGTTGGAGAAGTAAAATAAAAGAAAAGAACTTAAGAGAAGACGTTACCTTTAAATCGGGTAACTCCCTTTGGTTTGAACCAAATAGATTTCTTGAAGTGCCTTCTGCCTAAGGTAAGGCTTCTAGGTGGAAGAGAGGGATATTGAGAGATTATTTTTTTAGATTTTTGATGATACAATGGGCTTGAGAGGTGTGAGTAATGGGTTAGAGTTGAAGGAATTTTTATAAGGGGGAGGAGGGGCTCTTTAGGAAAGTTTGAAAATATTATTTTATTATTTAATGATTTTCGGTTTATAAAGGTCCAAAACTAATTAAAATTGAAGATAAGATGACTCTTATTCTAAATAAAATCATCTAATAATAATTGGACATGTTATTGAATTTTTTTTTTAATTTTTATAATCTTATTTATTTAAATCATTCATTAATGAGGTAAACACTGCATCATTATTGTGTCATAAATAATTTTATTTATTTGATTTCTAAAAATTATTGAAAAAATACCATGATGTATGAAATTGTTTTATATTTATAATGAATATTTATAGTCAAATATATCAATTATATAACCCCACATTAAATTTTTTTTAGCAAAATAATATGTGTTTATGATATTTTTATTTTTACTTTAAATAAAAAGTTATTAATGTCATTATCTTACCCAAGTGGATTTCAAAGGATAAAAGTCTCACCCAAGGATTTTATTGGTCGAACATGACTCATCCAATAAGTTTGGGACAAGTGTTAAGGTAATTTTATATTATTATAATGTTGTTTTTACCTTGAATTACCATATTTACCATTAACCATGGTAAATAAAAGTCAAAAGTTACTATTCAACAAAGATTATTTTCATCTTATTGAACCAAATTTTACTTAATAATAACAAACATGTATTTAGGATTTTTGAAATTTAATTCACATAAGTGGTGAAATTTCATTTAAATGAAAAAGTCAGCTTTTTAACTTCTACTCAGTGTTTTCACTATTCATCAAAAATTGAAAGTTTTGAGAAAAAATACAAAAACTTCAGGCTAAGATATATTTATATTATGAATTCAAAAATGATTTCTATTTTACCAAATTCAAAACATATAATATGAACTAATTTATTTAAAATTAATTCCCATTGTCAAAACAAAAAGTGTGTTTTTAAGAAATATTTACTATCAAAACATTGACAGTTGTTTATGTACAATTTTAAAGTGAAATTACTTCCAATGACCAAAATTTGATTGAATGGTAAAAATATAATCTAATTACACTTTAAACCCAATTAAAAAGATAATCTAACCATATAAATAAATTAGATTAAAAGACTGCTTTGAATTAAAATGTAGTATTTTGCACTATTCATTAAAAAATGAACATTGTCAGAAAAATACCAAAATTTCATACATAGTAAATTTCAATGTCCCAATTATAAAGAAGAATATTATTTATTTAAATAAAAAATATAAAAGTTACTAAAACCATATTTAAAGAGGGTTTTCCATCAAAAGATAGTAAATCGACCTTTTAATGAATATTAGAGTATTTATGCTTAAAATCAGATTCTTTCTTATTTTAAGCCTCTAACTTTTATTGGATAAATGTAAAAACATATAACAAAATTGTATAATCAAATTGTAGTTTGTTATATTCATTATCGCCAATACAACGACTAGGCGTTCACTACCTTTTAAAATAATATTATATTATTATTTTTCATTATGACTCAACATTTTGTGCAACATAAGATTTCAAAGAAACCCGTTGTTGCGTATTGGGTATGCCATCGAAAATAGCATCCCCTTTAAAGTAAAATTAATATTTAATTCACAAATTTTAATAAATATGAAAATTCCATATTCTTTATTCAACTGGGATGTTACATCCTTCCCCCCTTTTGGAAATTTCATCCTCACATTTTTATTCACTTATCAAATAAATGGGGGTATTTATCCCTCAAAGCATTTTCAGATTCCCATGTTGCCTCTTCAACCATTTGGTTTTTCCACAAAAACTTTACCTGATGAATTACCTTATTCTGCAACACTTTCTCTCTTTGGTTAAGAATCTGTACTGGTTCCTCCTCATAAGAGAGATTCTTTTCCAAATGAACTACCTCTGCGCTCAAAAATGAGATAGATCTAGAATATACTTTCTCAACATTGAAATATGAAAAATATTGTGTACCTGGGATAAAATTGGAGGTAAATACACTTTGTATGAAACTGATCTAACTTTCTCTAGGATTTCATAAGGTCTAATGAAACTTGGACTCAACTTTCCCTTCTTACCAAAATTCATCAAACTTTTCCATGGAGAAATTTTGAGAAAGACATGATCACCTACATCAAAACAAAGATCCTTACTCTAGTTATATGCATAACTTTTCTGCCTACTCTGAGCTATTCTCATGTGCTTCTGAATCAACTGAACCTTTTTTTCCATATCTTTTACCAATTCTGGTCCCATCAGCTTCCTTTCACCTACTTCATCCCAAAAAGTTAGAGTTTGACACTGCTTCCCATATAATACCTTAAATAGAGCCATCTGTATACTAGAATGAAAACTATTACTATAAGAAAATTCAACCAAAGAAATATGTTGGTCCCAACTTCCCTGGTAATCCAATGAACAAGAACATAGCATATCCTCTAAGGATTGAATTTTTCATTCTGATTTCCCATCTGATTAAGGATGAAAAGCTGTAATAAAATTTAATTCAGTACCCAACGACTTCATAAGGGCTTTCCAAAAATTTAAAGTAAACCCGAGATAATGATCAGATAAAATGGAGAGGGAAAATCCATGCAACCTGACTATCTATTTAACATACAACCTAGAAATTTGATCTAGAGACAAATTATCTTGAATAGGGAGGAAATGAGCATATTTATTCAATCGATCAACAATAACCTAGATTTCATTATTACCTCGAGATGTCTTTGGTAATCCCACAATGAAGTCCATGGATATATTTTCCCATTTCCACTCTAGAATCGGTAAATACTGAAGCATCTCTTTTGGTAACGACCACTCTTCTTTAACCTATTGACAAGTAAAACACTTCACAGTAAAGTTAGAAATATCTCTTTTCATTCCATCCCACCAGTAATACTCTCAAAGTTCTATGTACATCTTAGTACTGCCTGGATGAACTAAAAATAGAGAACTATGAGCTTCACATAATAACTCTTTCTTCAACTTTTAATCACAAGGCACACATAATATCTTCCCAAATGTCAAAACACAATCATAATCGATGTTAAAATCAGGAAACATACCATTCTGAACCAACTCTACCTTTTTCTGCAACTCACTGTCTTCCTTATGCACTTGCTTAATTCTATCTGATAGAGATGATTTCACTGACACCTAAAACAAAACAGAGGAATTTCCTGCACCAACAACTTATATTCCAAATTTCATCAAGTCTTTAATCAAAGGATCCTGTTCCAAACGTAACAAGGTTAATGTAGCATTACTTTTCGACTCAAAGTATCAGAAACTTTATTTGCCTTTCCTAAATGGTAATGAATTGTGAAATCATAATCCTTGATTAATTCTATCCATCTCCTCTGTCTCATTTTTATTTCTTTCTGAGTGAATATACACTTGAAAATTTTGTGGTCAGTATATATTTCACATTTTACTCCATAAAAATGATGCCTCCAAATTTTTAAAGCAAAAAAAAAAACAGAAGCTAATTCCAAATCATGTGTTGGGTAATTTAACTCATGAGGTTTCAACTAACGTAAAGAAAAAGCAATTACGTAATCATTATTCATTAGGACACAACCAAGTCCTTTCAACGAAGCGTCACTGTAGATAAAAAACTCACCATTTCTGGAAGGCAGTGCCAAAACTGGAGCATTCACCAATATTCTTTTTCAATTCCTGAGTCAACTGAGCCATCACTGCAAAAAAAAACTGTTTAATTCTAATTCTGACCATCTCAGGTTTCTGATTTGGAAGGTTGTCTTCCTTTGTATGCCTTCCCAACAAATTCATTGTTTCCTCTATGAAAAACTATCCTGATCAAACATATCTTAGACTAAGCAACATGGTAAACTATTAATGCTATATCATTTCAATCTTACCATATTTTAATTTATGGAAATTAATTTAAAAATATCCTAACTCTTAAAATTCTCTAAATCGACCTTTGATACCAACTATAAGTACTTGACCTTAAAAAATTACATAATCTTGAATTAAATTAATAATTCAACATTGAGAATCTTTTTAGGTTTAGAGATTTAGAGAATTAGGCCATAACTATAACATTACATCTCAAAAATTACAAATTAGACAATCCTACTAATTTTCCATTTTTTTAGTTAAATAAAAACTCTTGAAAAAAGAGTCATGTCTAGTTCCATTTTTTAGACAACATGAATTATCCTTGATCCCATCCTTGACCCTATTCATCTTTAAGTCTTGTGAAAAACATTTCAAAACTTGGGATGATCATAAAAATCTCAATAAGGGTTATAAAACAACGAAAGAAAACATTAGTTCATAAATACATACATAACATAATCTCTTTAACATACCTTATGAAATCATAATATTTTTGAATAACACATAGTAATCACAAATCATAACGGTAACTTGTGGAATCCATAACATACTTACGTTGTAGCTTTCACAGCTACATAGGGAGTTACATTTGGAATACCCATTATAGTATATTCCCTAAATCTCTTATGAGAAACATTCACATTTACCTCCGTCACATTACCCAATGAATTAGAGAGCTATCTCAGCCACACCCACCCTAGGATTATCACGGAACCACCCGTATACATAAACAATGCCCAAGAACCATAACATAGTCATAACACATAACTCAAACATAAAGGAAAGATAACATTTCCACATTTCAATCACAATATATCATTTAAATATATTGAAATAAAAAATCCATTATAAAATCCATTTTCAATACCAAAAATATGTAAAAAGATTATATGATATTTATTTTCCTTTAAAAAGACACTAAGTCTTGTTAAGGAAGCCATAGATCAAATAATACTCACGACATCGGAAAAGGTCGTTGTCACCGCTTATGTTAAAAGAAACATTATTTTTTGTCATTTAGTAAAATGCCTCAAAGAAAAAGATTCATTTTGAATGAAATGAAAATTAAAATGTGTTTACATATCTTATGAAAGAAAGTCGTATATAAAACAAAATATGCCTCAATGAAAGAAGATTGAGATGAAGTCCCTTACCTCATGTCTGACTTGAACCGTTTGTTCTTTAATCTCATAAATAATAAAATAAAGTTAATTTATACTTACTTAAGAACCATTTTCATGTTTATTATTCCTTTTATATCACTTATTACCATGTTATAAACATTATATAATCATTTAAGGTAATAATGGTCGTTTTGTCGTTATTTGGTACTTGAGTCAAAAATGAACTTCTTATAATTACAAGTAGTTCATGTGTTCAAAATTTCATTATATTCAGAATGATATTCACGATTTAAATATCATATAAATCATATTTATCCAGTATATATGTATTTAGAATATTACATAACATTTAGAGGTAAGAAATGAAATTCACTGTTCATGGAGACGGTATGCTGTACGTACGCATGAACGCTAATTTCATTTATATTTCATATTTAATGGAATGAAAACTTAATGATACATAGGTATATTATAATTCCATTATAATATCATATATAATTTTAGTAAATCCATCCTTTATACGTTCCACATATGTCATGAACGAGTCATATCACTTTGAGGGGGCGGTAGTCCACATTTCCTCAAATGAAATTATCGCATTTACCCATAATGGAAACCATAAAGGTATGATATAAATGAAAAATATAGAAGCATAGAGACAATATAAATATAATATACATCACATATAAATTTAGTTCCATCATAATGGCCACCATAAGAGCGAGGCAGTAGTTCTCCGTTCACCGAAACAATATGTTCTTTACCCATTAGACAGAGGTGTGTGTAAGTGTAGTTTGAATCCTTCTTATAAAAACAACCTAGTATATTGAGGATACTGGTGTTGTTATAAAATAAATTAATAAAAAGAGTTTAGTGGGTTGGATAAGTAAAATAAAAGAAAAGAACTTAAGAGAAGACGTTACCTTTAAATCGGGTAACTCCCTTTGGTTTGAACCAAAAGGATTTCTTGAAGTGCCTTCTGCCTAAGGTAAGACTTCTAGGTGGAAGAGAGGGACCTTGAGAGCTTATTTGTGCAGAGTTTGGATGATACAAGGGGATTGAGAGGTGTGAGTAATGGGTTAGAGGTGAAGGGATTTTTATAGGGGGGAGGAGGGGCTCTTTTGGAAAGTTTGAAAATATTATTTTATTATTTAATGATTTTCGGTTTTTAAAGGTCCAAAACTCATTAAAGTCAAAGATAAGATGAACCTTGTTCGAAATAAAATCATCCAATAATAATTTTACAGGTTATTGATATTATTTTAATTTTTATAATCTTATTTATTTAAATCATTCATTAATGAGGTAAACATTGCATCATTATTGTGTCATAAATAATTTTATTTATTTGATGTCTAAAAATTATTAAAAAAAATACCATGATGTAGGAAATAATTTTAGATTTATAATAAATATTTATAGTCAAATATATCAATTATATAACCCCAAATTAAATTTTTTTAGAAAAATAATACATGTTTATGATATTTTTATTTTTACATTAAATAAAAAGGTATTAATGTCATTATCTTACCCAAGTGGATTTCAAAGGACAAAAGTTTCACCCATGTATTGTCTTGGTCAGCCATTAATCATTTAATAAGGTTGTTACAAGCGTTAAGGAAATTTTATATTATTATAATATTGTTTTTACCTTGAATTATCCTATTTACCTTTAACCGCGGTAAATAAAAGTCAAAAGTTACTATTCACCAAAAATTATTTTCATCTTATTAAACCACATTTTACTTACTAATAACAACCATGTATGTCGGATTTTCAAAATTCAATTCATATAAGCGGTAAAATTTCATTTTAATAAAAAAGTCATATTTTTAACTACTACTCAGTGTTTTCACTATTCATCAAAAAATGAAGGTTTTCATAAAAATACAAAAAATTAAGCCTAAGATATATTTGATATTCTGAATTCAAAAATGATGTCTATTTTACCAAATTAAAAACAAAAAACTTGAATTAATTAATTTAAAATTAATTCCCATTGTTAAAATAAAAAGCGTGTTTTTAAGAAATATTAACTATCAAAAGATTGACACTTGTTTATGTCTAATTTCAAAGTGAAATTACTTTCAATTACCAAAATTGGATTAAATGGTAAAAATATAATCTAATTAAACTTTAAACTCAATTAAAATGATAATCTAACCATATAAATAAATTATATTTAAAGGCGATTTTGAATTAAAATGTAGTATTTTTCACTATTCATTAAAAAATTAACATTATCAGAAAAATACCAAAATTTCATAAAAATTAAATATTTATGTCTAGATTCTAAATAAGAATATTATTTTTTCAAATAGAACATATAAAAGTAACCAAAATGAGATTTAAATAGGGTTTACCATCAAAAGGCGGTAAATCGACCTTTTAATGAATATTAGAGTATTTATGCTTAAAATCAGATTCTTTCTTATTTTATGCCTCTAAATTTTATTGGATAAATGTAAAAACATTTAAGAAACATGTATAATTACATTTTATTTAGTTCTATTCATTCCAACCAATACAATGGTGAGGCGTTAACTTCCTTTTAAAATAATATTATATTATTATTTTTCAGTATGACTTAGCATTGTGTGCAAAATAAGATTTCAAAGAAACCTGTTGTTGTGTATTGGGTACACCATTGAACATAACATCTCCTTTAAAGTAAAATTAATATTTAATTCAAAAATATTAATTAATATGAAAATGCCTTATTCTTTATTCACCTGGGATGTTACAAAGAGTAGATATACCATAATGAGATTCACTAACTATGGTAGACCAGGTGTTTCCTTAGATAGTAGTCTCCTCCTACTTAGAAGGTTGGACTCTTTATAATTTTAGTGGGATTTTATTTATCCTTTATGAATTATCATACTTATGTATCACTCTAACGTGGGATAGATTTTATGAATGTATTATAGTATAAGATGTATTGTTTTACCTTTTATCATTTCATAGGAATTTAGAGATGTGTGAATGTTTACACGTACCTTAAGAAAAGGCATCCCATTTTTGTGATATGCCTACTCAGCACTAGTCACTAACCCCTGGAATATTGGAGGTAGTATTGGGATGGTCATAGTCAGCTTATCACCAAAGTGGAGGGATCTAGTGGGTCGGGTCGTGACAGGGTGGTATCAGAGTGGTTACATATTATGACTAGAGTTTGGATATTTTCTATTTATGAGGTTTGGATTGGGATTTATTGAAATAATGTTAAAGTGTTTCATGTTTGTATCTCATGCGAAGGACTCTAGTGTTGGTGTGGTGGTTAAAATATTCATTCACAAGGACTCCAAAAACCTTCTTGTTGACTTGATACATGTAGACATTGGTTGTAGGGAAAAGATTGGTGCATGAATCATATAGAAATGGGTTATGGTTTCTATATCCTTCTTGAGTCAGCTCCCCATATATACTATTTGATTGTGGTACATCTTGATTTTATTTTAGGATTCCTTCATGAAGATAAAGGAACATGATTATATAGTGGGATCACGATGATGATCTTTTGAGTGATGAGGCTTTAGTGTTGGGATCTGCATAAAAGGTGGTACCTCTAGTTGGTTTTCCAATTTTCCACCACCCGTTGAGTAATAGGTTGTGCTGATAGTACCAGATGATGATATCTATAGGATGTGTGCACTATATGAGTTTTAGAGGCAGTGAACCCCTAGGTTTTAGGGTGAGCTAGACCCATAGGTAGTTGAGGACTGGATAGAGATGGTTACCTAAGTTTTTCACCTTATAAGGAATCCTTCCAAACAGATGATGGTCCTAGTAGGGAGTCTTCTTCAGGGATTTTAATGGAAATGGCATAGTCTGATGACTTAAACACATTATGAGATTACTATATCTTATTTATATATTGAGTGTCTCTTCATGTTGGAGTTATATCCATCTACTTTGTGAGCGGTGCACATATAGAAACTTAAATAGCTTCAATAGGGCAGTATGATCATGACAGAGTATTCACTGAGGTTCACCAACCTCTCAAGATACTCTCTGGATATGGTTCTTGATCTATTTTTTAGAAAGAAAATTTGAGTAGGGATAATAAGGAGATATTAGTTTTGAATTGATATATATTTTCATTCCCACCTATACTGGAGTGATTGAGTGAGCCTTAGTGGTGGAGAGACTTCTAGTCAAGAAGATACCGACAGTTGTTGCTCTTAGTGGGAACAAAATAGTTGATACCAATAAATATGGTAGTTGTTTAAAGAAAAAATGGATATGGTTGTGCAAGGTTCGTTAAAAGATGACCCCAAGACAAAAGGTCTATGGTTCATGGCTCTAGGGATGGTTCTATTTAGCCTAGAGAGTGGTGGTGTTTCTATTACGATTTTCATGGAAACCTCAATCAGTATTTTATGACCCATCATATAGCTGATAGAGAGATGGTCAATGGAATAACTAGGTAGAGACAATAGAGGGAATATATATATATACATAGGGTGGTAGATGTGGTGAAGGACCAGGGATACTAGCTGGAGGTGGTAGAAATATTAACTTGTTTTCCACCACCACCCTAGGTTGTCTATTTTAAGCTCAGTGAGTCGGTGGTCAAGGACATGGATAGCTATAGGATATATAGGCCTATGATCCTGAGGATATAGGGATGATTATAAGTAATATCTATGTGTTATTTAATTTAACTTTATTATTGATAGACACATGTTTGATCCAATCTTTTCTTTCCACTTCTCTTTTACAAGACTTAGAGATTTCGGTTGAGCCCTTGGATTGACTTTGCACTTAGAGACTCTAATTGGATGGGATTCAGTGATCACACACAACTACTATAGTGTGACTTGACTATTGTAGTATAGTATTTTGTATGATATCTATTTGTAGTAGCAATGAGGCCTTATGGAATATTCTTAGGTATGAACTAGATATCCATAGTTCATTCCCAGATTGACCATTTCAGGTAGAGGATGTGGTGTATCCACTATGACAGAACATGTTTTTCCATCATGAGTGATAAGGAAACCAATTTATAGAAGTATGGTTTCATACATAGGAGGATATATTTTATTAATCATTAGTTGGACAGTATTACCGTTAAATTAGTGGATGCTATGGGATTTCAGCATCCTGTAGTGGTGGAAGAGTATGGGGACATCTTTCCTAAGGATGTTTCAAGATTACCTCCCAGTGAATAGATATAATTATTCATTTAATTTCACCTAGATAGTAACATAATATATTTAATAGAATATTTTATGGCTCCCGCAAATCTTTGTGAGCTGATGTTGTAGTTAGAGGACTTACAAGGGAATAGATTTACTAGATGAAGTGTGTCACCCTGGATAGCCCTAGGGTTATTTTCCAAGAATTTGGATGGGAGATTGAGGTTGTGTGTGGATTACCATCACATGAACCAAATTACTAGAATAGGCCGAGGTAGGGATCATGTGTCAATGAGACATGTGAACGGTGGAGGTTCACCCTGTCGAGCTGTGAAAACAAATTCTCAAACAGCCATGTTAAATTATGCATTTAATTAACAAAAAAAAATAAACTATCATATCACATTGTGTTTAATATCTAGTATCATTGGGTCCAAATTATCTAATAAGTTTTAATTTATTTTATTCTTAAAGGATAAATTAACTCGGTTAAATAAAATAATTATTGTGGTGAAGAATAAAATGGTAAACGTAAGAGAAATTAGAGGATAATGAAGAACATGTTGAAAAAATGTTTCTTTTTATGTGGTGGAAATTTGGATTAAACTTAACCTACCTTAAATCCATTATTTATCAATTTTGGAGGCACTTGGGGTGAGAGTGGATTCCTATCACTGAATAGTTTTGGGTATTTATAAAAATTCAACTCCTCAATTATAAAAGGGCACCTATCCCCTCACATATTTACACCTATAAATCCATTTTTATCAACCAAAACCTAAAAATTATCTCACCAACATCCTTATACACATTATATATGTGAGTTTCCCCAAAAAATACCAACCCTAGGGCTCTTAAGAAGAGATCCAATAGATATTTCTCTAAGAGAATGTAATCATCTTAACAAAGTTCTTTCATTTTCTTTCTTATTTTAAAAACTTCAATCATATATTAAAAATTATAATATAATAACACAATTATTTACCATATATTTAGAAGTTATTTTTTATGGAATAATTTCTATTCATCTTCTTCTCCATCAAATGGGGAAAAAATCCATCGTTTGTGTGTATGGTGAACTACCACCTCATGAACCGATGTAATTTTTTCCCATAACAACTCACATGAATAGTAATAACAATAGAAATAATAAATATATATGATAAATTTTACATTATATTGATTCTAGAAAATTAATACATCATCCACTTCTTCACCCTTTCTCCCATTAAGGGAATGATATCATCGCTCATGCTTACGTATGACCTACCGTCTCCACAAAGTGATGTGATTCATTTTCAATGTAAAACATTCAAGAAAGGTTATAAAAATATATATAATGATTAAATATTATATTTAAAATATTAATATAATTATTTAGATTATGGATATATATCCTATTCATAATAATAGAAACTTATGTGATAAAATATGCACGAGAAAGCAAGGAAATGAACACATGAACCAATAATAATAACAAAATATTGTTAACAAACGGGTAATAAGATGTTATAAGAGAATAATATATGATATTATAAACATAAATATGGTTTTGGTATTAATTAATAAGATGATTAAAACCATTATACAGGAGTTAAAGTGCATTCAACCAAAAGTAAGCATGAGGTAAGGGATTTTGTCTCAATTTCCTTTTATTGAGGCATATTGTAATGTTATGCACCTAATTTATTTATATGGTGTATATGATAACCCTTTAATATGTAATGTAATGAATTATTCATAATTCATGTTATTTTAAGTTTTAATTTGAATTATTTCATCAAAGGGTATTTGACTTGAAAATTACAAAGTGGTAATGACTTTCATAACTTAATTTATTTTCATTGGGTTATATTACTTCTTCGTTATCTTTGATATTATAATATTATGTGTTTAATTAATTTTTATTATATTATGTTGTATTTAAACTGTTTTATGTAGATTTAAATTTTATAAACTTAATAGATTCATTGATTAATTATCACTTCAACATTATGATCAATACAAGGGTTACACGTCTTGAATTGTCTTCATTGGGACATATGTAATGTTATAAACCCATCTTCTTTTATGATGTGTATCTACTACCCCTTTGATATGTTTGTTTCATTGGGTTTTAAGGTGTGGAATGGTTTTTACTTGATGGTTTGATTGTGGGGGGGTTTTAAGGCCTTTTTCAATCACTCTCATTAGATTTTCCATCTATTTAATCTTTCCCAGAAACTCCCAAAAGTTTCCTCATCTGTAGTTGGGTACAAACCTACTTTCTGAAGCCCGACAGTCATCTGGGTTTTCAAGCCCAATGACTCTTGGGGACTCGCATTGGTCAAGATGATGGGATGTCGGTATCATCACACTCTTTGGGGGAAATTGTTTCCTAATCGAAGACTCTCTTATATATTTAAGATATGTTCATGAAATCCATCCCAAACCTTGATATGGGACTGGTTACCCATGTGTTAATGTCTTGATTATGAACATGTGTTGATAGAGACAATCATGTGTATATCATGGGTTATCTATCTCTCTATTATTTAATTATGATGCTTTTGTTTATGGTCATGTATGAGCACTTTGGATTTTATTTTCATCCAGGGAGGTGGTTGGTGTCTTAGAGATGGGATTGAACCTCTATGAGGCATCCTACGTATCTTGTGAAAGAAGAATCAAAACCCATATAGTTCTCTTGACATAGTTTAAGGTCATATAACTAGACCCATCCTTGTAGTTTCGAATCATATGGAAAGGACATGAATATTAGGCTTGGAACTCAGTGAGCAATCCTACATATCCTATTTAAGGCAGGAATCCGAGTTTACATAGTTTATTTGACATAGTTTAAGGTTGTATGACTAGACCCATCCATGTAGTTTTATGTAATACGGTAAGGAATTGAATATTAGGCTCGGACCTCAATGAGGTGTCATACATATCTTGTTTAAGATAGGAATTAGATTCCACATAGTTCTTGTGATGGGAATCTACGTCATGAGAGATATGACATTAGAGGCCCTAGGTGGGACTTAGGCATATGAGACTACCCTAGATTTATTTTTCATGAATATGGGCCTTTGAGTAGAGATGAGATGTAATAAGGACTATATCCCAATGATTATTCCTCAATGGGGGAATTCTTATCCTATTATTGGTACAATCATCACTAGTCTCTAAGCCCATGTGAGACATGCTCAGTGTGAGAAATAAGAGATTGCAGAAGATCAGACACATTCCATGTGAGCATATTTGTACGGGGCTTACACATTAAAGTTTCCCTTTCAGAGGTATAGTTTACGGAGGATATGGTATGGATCTTGGAACTTATGAAGGCATCCTACATATCCCAGTTATGGCGAGAATCAGAGTTCTTGAAGTTGAGTTCATCCCAAACCCACTGATGGGTTTGAGGTACTTGAGGGCATGAACAAGGCTTATACTTAGAATGATGTCTGTGCATGAGTCCTCTTCTCATAAGCTAATAGATGAGAAAGAATAGAATAACTATGGAAGAATTTCATCCCATAATCTAGGAATAATTAGAACGATAAGGGACTTACACTAAAGTATATGCCCATTGGAGTTTGGGCCTTAGGAAGGCTTCCTACGTATCCTAGTCATGGTAGGAATCAGAGTTCTTGTAGTTCAGTTGGTCTATTAACCAACTGATGGGTTTATGTGAATGATCATGCTCGAAAAAATTAGGACTATCCCTAAGATTTTAGTAATTCTAGGGGCTTATACCAAGATGGGCTACCTTTTTATTGGGGACATACTATATGATGTTAGTAGTTAGGGATTACACATTGAGACTGCCTGATTGGTTAGGGATTACACTATGAGGCTGCCTGATTGGTGGAAACATATTATATTATATTGGTAGTCAAGGATTACGTACTGAGATTTTCGTATTCACTATTGGAAAGAGGGGATAACCCCACAGATCTATACCCATGGTTTTGTAAACCATGGGTATAGCCTAATTATGGTTTGTCTATACCCACAGTTTTGATTAAAATATGGGTATATACAATCTGTACCAATGGTTTTTAGTAAACCATTGGTATAGAGGGGTGACTATTTTCTCCCCACCAATTCCCCCCTCACTCATTGGGATGTAACCCCCCTTAGGCCCCTTTCCCTCCCCCTATGTTTCCCTCACCCGATGTCCCTTGTCCTCCTTCGGTTGACGCACATCCCAACCCCTCATCCTCCTCTAGTCAACATGCATCCCACCTACTACTCCTCCTCTAGTCAAGAATCCTCTCCTAGTTCACAAATCTCCCCTAGTTTGAGCAGTTTTTCCCTCACCTGATGGGCAACCCCCCTTGGTCGAGCATCCCCTCTGGTCGAGCACCCCCCTAGGTTAAGCATCCCCTCTAGTCAAGCATCCCCTTCTACTATTGGGTGTTTTTCTGATTCCGATCTTCTTTAATGGTGAGTCCCTAATCCTTCTTCTAGTATGGTTAATTGATTTCTAGTTTAGTTTGAGTTTTGTTGATTTGATTTGTATCATTTCATATTATTTCATTTATCTTTGATATCTTATTGATTTTTTTGTTAAGATTGGTTATATTTAACACAGTTTGATTTAGTATACATGATTTGGTTATATTTAACACAATTTCGTTTATGATACATGATTTTATGTTGAGTAATGTTTTTAAAGTGGATATGTATAGAATTTCTCAAAACATAATAATAGTTATCATTTTTGTGTTTTTAGATATAAATCAGTGAAAGTTCACATAGAAGATACCATGAAAACATGATTTCTTTTCGATTTAGGTGAAAATTATATGATGTGTTTCTAGTTTCATAAAGAATATCATATTCTATGTGAAATCATTAGAAGCTCATAAAAATGTTAAGAATATTCTATGTGTAGAATTATTCATACCATTTATTCTTTGTGGATACAGTTGTCATGTGAATGGAGTGTTATAATTTTCAAATGAAAATGTTATCTAATGCATACTGTTTAAATACATACATGATTCATGTGAAGGTAAATTGGTTTATGGATAAATGTGATGTTATTTTTGGATTCACATATAGTTTAATGGGTAAACATATTTTATTAAATTATGAAGTTTTATATAGATGAAAATTACCCTATAAATATGGAATTAACTCATGGGAAAGGTGTTGAAACTTTTTTAGAAATGTGATTAACAAGAATGTATTTTCGTATTTTCTCCATGTTGATTTTTTCAATGAAATAACAACACTATATAAAGGATTTATTTTGAAAAATTATTTTCCTTGGAAAAGAAATATATATACCTGAAGTGCGTTTTGAATGACATTTCCATTTGAGTGTTATTTTATATCAATATTCTTTAAGAATAATTAACCCCATTTAATTTATTTTTGAAATAATAGTTCATGAAGAATAAAATTATTGAACCAAAAACATGAGATAAGATAAATATTCTATGAATGGATCATATAATTTATCTGATTATAATTTTATATACTATATAATAATCATAAATTTGAGATGTTAAGAATTTATATACATTAAACAGTATCTAATCTAGTGATATTTTACATATACTGAGCTATAATGAAATTATCTCTTGTTAGGAATCATGAATAAGTGACCACATGATACTCAGTTCATCTTTGAGGATAGAAAAGGACAATCTTTTTCAACTATTATAATTCAAATAAGAATATTAAAGTTATAATTCTTGTTTTATTTGAAATGTTTTTATTAGGTAGTGTGAATTTTTTCTTCCTGTGGGACTCTAGAATTCATAGTTTGACTCTATTCTATGGAAGATTGTATGGAGTGACCAATTGGGATTATATTGGAGAATATATGATTGGTGCATCTTACCAATCATATTAAGAACTTTTCTTGTTTTGAGACTAAATCATGTAATAATATTGTTTCCCTATTCTAATAATTTTTACCACATCCAGGTAAGGTTAAATTTTGAAAAATTTGGATTAGATCCTAATATTTCTATAGCGGTCAATGTCACTATAATGAAAAAGTTATAAAAAAATTAACTTATTCAAACCTCCCCACCTTCTCAGTGGTGAAACACCTCTATTGGATCCTAAAATCGATCCAAGTCACCCCACTACCATACTATACATGGTTAGATTTTAGTAGATGGATTTTGATTCTTATAAATAAATTATATTTTTTGATTGTATAAGGTACTATATATGGTCACTTCATAACATGACAATTGGTTCACATCTTAGTTATGAATGTGACTGTAGGAGGAATTCATGACCCAATAATGGATCATTAAAAAATAACTCCATTAGATTAACAACTATGAAAATTAATACTTTTATGTTTTAAAGGATCTAAAAAAGGGACTGTATGTTATATTTTAGCTAGATATGGGATGATAACATTATCATGGTATAGTTCAACTATAATGACACATACCGCTCTATCATAGATACAGAACCTTCCTTGTCCCATTATGGTTTACCTTATTGATAATCCTTTTATAGGATAGAGGTAATAATTTTATCTCTGATACTGAAAGGGTTTACATTGGTGTTAAAAAATATGCTACTTGCAATAAAAATGTGAATTAGATTTAACTATTTAGTTTTTTATTTTATAATATTTTTATTTTTTATAGTACATATCCATTTTTAATTTTTTATGCTATGATATATTCTATTTGATTAAAAATTGTGTCCTCTAATAAAATTTTATTATCTAGTGGGATAAAAAATGAGTTTTATTTCATCTTCAATTCAATTCATCTTGATACTATTGTTTGGTTATCTATAATAACAATAATTGTTTTCATATCTTTCCTCTTTGATTTTATTTTTCTAATATATTTGATATTAATGAGTCTTCATAATGGATTATATAAGAATAATGATCTTAGTGTTTCACTGTTTAACATTAAATATTCTTGAGACTAAAAGAATTATTAATTATGTATATTATTACACTTTATAAATAATACTAGGAGAGTATAAGAGTTAGAAACTTAGTATTTACCAAATCCATGATATTTTAACAGTTTAATTTAAAAAATGACATTCTCGATACAATTTACAAGTATTGTGTATTTTTTTAAAAAAATTAATTGAGAACATTGCAGTCAATCTCAGATCATGACATGACATGGTGGGGTCTAATACTGAGATCACAACGATGCAGATCACATCACGAACACCTTTTTATCCAATCGCTGGACATTTAATATTATTTATATTATATAATTATATAAACATCTATCATAAAAAATTAAATTATGACAAATAAAAGATAAAAAATATTTAAAATAATGCATATATAATAACACAAGAAAGAAAATTTTAAAAATGGCCTCAGAATGTAAAATTTCAAACAAAACATAAAATAAAAAAAATTAGAAAATGTGAGGGACAAGTGGTTCACCTGATGCATGGTGAAAATCAGAAAATAAAAAATTTAAAAAATCCATAAAATAAAATAGAAAGAAAAAGACTCGGGGGGAAGGGGGTCACCGTTAAGGGGTTGGTACGGCAGGGGGCAAGGGGGTCATCAACGACGTTGAGGGGTTGGTGCAGTGGGGTCATCGTCGATGTCGAGGGGTCAATGAACAAGGGGAATGGGGGTTATCGGTATCGATGTGTCAGTGCACTGGGGGTAGGAGGGTCGTCGGCAGTGTCGAGGGGTTGGTGCGGTAAGGTCGTCGTCGGCATCGAGGGGTCAGTGCGCAGGGGGCAGTAGAGGTCGTCGACGTCGAGGGGTCAGTGCAACTGGGTCATCATCGACATTAAGGGCTCAGTGCAGTGATAACGTCAAAGGCCAGTGCAATTTTTTTTGCAAACAAATACGTGTCGTGTTCACAACCAGCAAGGTTGCACATGATCTTTGACACCACAATTACGACACGACTGGTGGGATCACGTTCTGCGATGCGACTAAGCATCCAGGGGAGGCTATGCACCACTCTACACCATACCACCGTGTTCACACACGCTCCAGTGATATTTGAAAAGTATGATTGAGAAAGATGATATTTACATAATGAGATTATGAATCATGGTAAAAACATAATTAAAAGAAACAAACAAATATATCCTCAAGTAAATCCATCCATTTAATTGTTAAATATGATTACTTAGTCTTACACTTTTGAATCCAGTGCTACAAATAGACATTTTTTTATCACTTATAGTATATGTTATTTCTCTTATTATTTATTTTTCTAGATACTAGTATACTTTGATTAATTTAATAATAAAATTGATTGTAATGAATTTTTTAATTATGATTTACATTGTTGATTAGAAGATAAATTTTTTTCCTTGTTATAGAATGGATAGATGTTGGATGTATCATACTGATCAGATTTCAACCAAGTTTCAAAATAATTTGGATAATTTTTTAGATTTTTCATTTAACAATACTTCAGATGGATGTTATATATAGTGTCCATGATATAAATGTGTTGGAAGACCATGGTTAAGCTGGGAAGAACTTAGCTACCATATAATTTGGATTTCAAACAAACTATCATTTTTGGTATCACCATGGAGAGACGAGTCAATATCCTACTGTTCATGAATGAAATTAAAGAAGTGGCATGGAGAATTTGATATTTGATCAGTTTTCATTTGTGTATCATCACAATAGAGATAAGATGTCAGTGCAAGAAGGCAATGATATCAATACACATGAGGAAAATACTAAATATGATGATGTTGAGAGAGTGAAAAATTTATTGGATGATTCCAAAACTCTAGTATATCAGAAATGTACTAAAATGACCAAGTTGGAATTTTTAATGTGGTTATATCATAAGAAAACCATGTATGGAATTTCTAATACCTCTATTGATTATATTTTTACATTTTTTAAGGAATTTATTTCTAATAGCGCAGATATTCCCTCAAATAATTACAAGTCATGGAAGTTAATTAAGCATCTTGGATTTGATACCAATAAATCACATGCTTGTTTGAAATATTGTAGTTTATTTTGTGAGGAAACAACTGACCATAATGACTATAATGAATGTGGTACATCACGATAGAAGAAAAATGCATATGAAACACCATCTTGTGTTCCATAGAAAGTCATATGAAACTTTCCATTGATTCTTATACTTCCAAATATATTAATGTTTATAGAAATATCATCTAATATGATATGGCATGATGCTATGAGAATTAAAGGTAATGATGAGTTGGTTCATCCTGCAGATGGATTAACATGTCAAACATTTGATGCACAATATATTTCATTGATAAAATGTCCTCATAAATTCATCATGGATTCCCCTTGGTTAGTCCATGTTTTCTATAAATTAAATCTTATACCAATAGGATAATTATTGTGTATTTTTTCTAAAAAAGTAGAAACATTCCCTAAAACCCAATTTAGAAAACCACCAATCATTTATGAGTGTCATTTACCTCAATGTTTGTAGGTCTATGATGTAGCTTACTTGAATCCAAATTTTTTCATTTCTCATATATGGTTGTAATATAAATGTGTGAATTTATCATTTTAATTAAGATTTATTGGGCATCTAAGTTGATGTACCTCATGCCAAATTATTTTGCTATAGTAGAAAAAAAGATGTAAGTGCAGTAAATGTACAGAAACAAGATAATATTGTAAGTTTTTTATTTATATTTGAAATATTTACACTAAATTAATAATTTAATATGTTGTTTATAATTTCAATAGTCTACCTTAGAAGCCCTCAATGAGAAGGAAGATAACAACTTATGGCCACATGATCATTTGAGTCAGGTGTTAGGTGTGGAGGACCTAGGGAGAGTCCGATGTAGACCGGGAAAAAACATCATCCCCTCTATGTATTGGTCCTCATCAAGCTCCTCTCAAGCCTCTTAGACCTCTGAGCAGGAAAGCACTTGTGCATAAGCAATTGAGGTAAAGAAAATAGATTTAAAAGAGCATGAAAGAAGCAAACAAGTGCATGGAAGAAGTAATATGATGACCAAAAATTTCATGAAAAATATGTTAGTTTTGAGTCATTCGCTACCATCATAGGCTGATACTACTTTTCATTCATATATGGAGTCAATGAACTCTTTAAATGATGTCTCAGAGGACTAATAGCGATGACAGTTGTGGTGATTGAGATGTTGGTGGTGAGGATGTTGCTGATGCTGCTGTTGGTTATGAGACTACTGATGATGATGCTAATGGTGTGGTGGTGATGATGTTGCTGATTATGATGATGGGAATGGGGATGGAGATGGGGATAATGGTGATGGGAGGATATTAATTCCCTTTATTTTTGACTTAGTAGAGAGACTTTTACAAGTAATTTAAGAACTTGAACTAACTATTTGTATGTATTAGGATATACATGTATGTTTCATTTGATTTATAGGTGCAGTGTAGTTTGTTTTATGTTGGATCTGTTGCTTTTTTTGTCTGTTTTTTTTGTCTCTTAGATTTTGGATTGTTATTTGAGATACCATGTGCATGAATTTAAAAATGTTTTCAATCAATTTTTCTTCTTTTTCAATTGATACAAAGAGTAAAATAGACTCAAGTACAAAAATGGATTGTTCTTTGTACTCTTGATTATGTTGGTGTTCATATTGAATTCATGACTTTTCCCAGGCTGTAGAATGGCCTTAGATGAGGAACCCATTGAGGGATTTCAAACCTGATAGCAACCTACTACTAAAAAAAGGAGGGTTGTGGTGACTGGAATGGGTGTCTTAACCCCTATTGGAAATGATCTTGTTGTTTTCTACAACAATATTCTCATTGGTGTTAGTGGCATAAGAAATATAGAATCATTTGATTGCACTCAATTTCCAATGATTATACCTTTATTGTCTTTTTTCCATTTATAATTGTTGATAGAAAATTCATTTTGATTCAGAAACTATCTTTAAAAGATAATTTTTGAAGAAATCAATTCTTCCCCTACAGACAGATGTGTCGCTGCAAAGATTTCTAAGAGGGCTGATAAATTCACGCTTTATACACTAACAGTAGGGAAGAAGGCACTAACATATGGTGGTATTACATAGGGAATCATGTCTGAATTAGATAAAGAAAAATGTTGGGTTTTTATTCTAATAACTCAATTCTATTTTTAGAAACACCTATTGTATTATTTTGATGGTGATGATGTGTTACAACATGATATTGTAACATGTTGAGACTTAGTGGCTACAACAAGCCATGAAAATGAACTACATCCCTCTACAAAGGTAGCATTATTTTTATATGTATTTACCACTCTGATTCCTTATCATGTCTCAAGTTTTCATTTGAGTTTTACAATTGGTTGTAAGCACACTATATATTTCTTAAATTTATTTGTAGCAATTATAGAATACATTGAATTTTATAACTTTGTATATAACTTAAAATGGATTCTTAATTTTTTGGTATATTCAGGATATAATTCTTTGTGGCATATCTGATGCTAAAATAATTCCCATATGTATCACTTGTGTTTCATACTAAATTTGGAATTGTTTGCTGTGTTTATTACTATGATAGCTGGATTTGTAGGGCTAGGAGATTTTGTGGCATACAAAGATCTTTCATAGAGGAACAATGATCTTGCAGAAGCTTCATGCCCATGGGATGAGGTAGTGCACAAAATGTTTGATTTACTTATCCCTTATGATAATTCTAGATTGGTTATCAAAAAAGTGTTTTTCGTCCAATGAAGTGTATTTTTTGGAATTTAAGTGTTAAGTGTTTTTCTAGAAACAAAACAAGTGTTACAAGTAGTTTTCACTAAGTGCATTTTTTACATTGACACCAGTGGGTGACCTGACAGAGTATGAAGCTCTAATTGACTGTTTTTTCTAGAATCCTGAGGTAACATGATAGTTCAAACATTATAAAATTATTGTATATACCACATAATTTAAGTGTACTCTGATCCATTTTGACCCTTTTTTCTTTAAAGTATTTTTTCTAAGTCATGTTTGATGTTTGTAGATAAAAGTTAATTCTACAAAGTCCATGACTGGTCACTTTCTTGTAGCTACAGGTGCTGTAGAAGCTATTGTAGTAGTGAATTTTATGCATATACCCCTCTCTCCCAAGGGTTGGAATTTTCCCCGAGGGTTAAATAGAAATGAAAAAACACCAAATAAGGGGTGTAATGAACATTTTTCCAATAAGAGGTGACCTATTAGGAAAGGAGTAAAATGAGTAATTACTAGGATAGAAAATATATGATCAGAACCCTTCCCACCATGCAGAAAAACACTACAAACCTATAAGGAAGTTGTAGAGTGTCTTGGATCTACACCTGAATTGAAGATGATCAGGCTTATAAGGAGTTCAAATATATGTTTAATTTTCAAATGGAAGTCTATGGTGGAAATATATGCCACCACTAATTTTTTTGGGAAGGGGTGAAGTCCTCCCAGTTCATGTTCCAACTTGGACTCAACAATTTCTTATGTTCTGTATATTTTTATGGGTTTTCATGGGTATACATATTTTTAAGAAATTTTATGGATGTATCTTTTAAGTTTAATTAAAAAGTTTCCCCCTTAATATATGAGCATAATTTTTTTTTATTTAAGCACACAATTATATTTTTTTGTTTTGTCTTAATGTTTATTCTTTTCAGATAAATTTTAGTAGGTTTGTTTATTTAGTATTAAATTTTGAAATTGGATAAGAAACAAAATTTTCTCAAACCGGATAGCCTCTATGTAAATCTCATGACACTATTATTGTTGGTAGATGATGAAGCAAAGAAACAAGGTGGAAAAGGAGTAGGACATTGGGGAAGAGATTGGGTGGTTGAAGAACCAGGATGTGGAAAAGAAGAATCCGAAGCTTGTAGTCATGAACAAGAAATTTGGGATGATTCATAGGCTATCTTCCTGCACAAACATCATGTCCTTTGGTAGCCTGGAACTTCATTTCTAGTATTTAGCAAGTAATATCAACTTTTGATACTTTTATACCCATTATTCCGATAAATTCCTCCATATGCATGCTCCCTTGAATAAAATCCTTCTGTCTATATTTTCCATATTAAAGAATTTTGTGGAATGTACTTGGTATATGTATCTTCTCTTGAATACAAGAGTTGTCCCTTCCTCCTCTTATGTGTTTTTATTTGTTTATTTCAGGTTTTGAATGCATTACATGTTATTTATAGCAAACACAACTATATGTTATATGTGACATAACATTTTAAAATATAGAAATGTAGCTAGACAACTATAGGTTCTTTAATATTATCGAGAAAACATAGTCAAACTCAAACTTGGTCATCATATTCAAACAATACCATAAAAAATTTTCAATTGGGTCAAGATGAGTTAAATTGGTTAAATTGTGGCCAATTATAATCAAATTTAGTTAAACAATATGATCAAAAAAATTTATACTTGGTCAAAAAACATTTCATGCATCCTCCAATATCTTCTGAAATCCAATTCTATAATACCCTATTTAACTCACCCTCACCAGTATAAAAAAAATGAGTCCGATGAAATATGAGACACAAATGATCTTCTAGTTTCATAGATTGATACAATGAGGGAATATATCATCCTTAATACTTTGTTTCCCAATAGTTTAGTCCTCCCAATATTTTTTATACATGATCCCTCTTGATTGCTTTCAATTCAATCTCACTAAATGATGAATATAATCATATAACTTTTAGATGTTATGGTTCCTATAGTTTTCATTCCACCTAATAATTTAGTCAAATAATTGGTTCCATCCTTTATGCCTCTATCCAAAGCCATTGAAACTTGATTGATCTTTCACACTTATTGGTGAAGCTCATTCCAAAACCTGTATCATCCTATTGATCCATGAAAATTAATTTTTCTCATAATCTTGATATGTTTTGAATGACCTTGAATACCCAAGTTTCCATGTTATGTGATGTGGTCGGGTGGACCATGATAGGTAACCTTGTATTGTATTAACTTTTGAGAGAATCATAATATAAGTCTAAAATTATAGTATCCATAGGGAAATGGGATATGTAGAAGTGCATGTCTATGATATGTGAGTTTCCAACCCATGTGACCCTTGGGTTATGTGTGTGATTATTGACTTATTATACCACATAAATTTTTAAAAAGGACATGATTTTTATTATTAGAATTCTTATTCTTGGTATAATAAATGCATATAGACTGTGTATGACTTGGGCTCTATGCTAACCATTCTCATGACATTTTACAGTATGGTGGGTTGGGTGAGAATTACAACCACAAGCTAGATATATGTGATGGGATGAGATATGTGTAATGGGTTGGGAAATTATTCTAACCATGGTGATGTGGGATGATGTGAAACAAATTATTATATGGATTTGAAATCATACTAAATATAGGGAGGTTTTGATATGGGTTGGGTGATCATGGACACCATAGATGTGTGAGTTATTATGGAATGGATGTTGTGATATGTTTTAGGTGTTCATTCCAACCATGGATGTTCTTAAGGGATGTTTTGGTTGTTATGCGGACTATCACCTAATGAATATTTTGGGTAGGGAACTCATACTAACCATGGATGATGAATGACTATGGATTGATTTGTATTTTGGGTTGGATAGTATTCCAACCATGGGTTAGACCTTGTTAGTTTTGATATGGCGAGTTAGATGTGATACCTACTGAGGTGGTTATTAATGATCCAAATTCCATGTACTGTGGTTTTGGTTTGTAACTGGTTTGTAATTTGGGTTTTATTGTTTTTACAGGTGAAGGATGGTAGGAAGCAGGAAGACGGGCTGCTGTAGGATGACAGGAAGCAGGAAGGCGGGCTACTGCTGCACTTCTGGTAGAAGAATCTATACCCACGGTTCAATGAACCATGAGTATATTATGTTTTAAGTAATAATATATACCCATAGTTTTGTAAACTATGGGTACAGATATATGCCCATAGTTTAACTAAAACCGTGGGTATAATGGAATTTTCTAGGGATATACTCATAATTTCTAATAAAACCATGGGTATATGTCTATACTGATGCCTCACTAGCCCACGGTTCATAAAACTATGGTTATAGCCTATACCCACAGTTTTATGGGATATATTCATGGTTTCAAACTATGGGTATAGGTGATATTTCCAGTAGTGATTGGTATAGTCATTCTTTATCCTCTGGAAGATTAAAGAGAGGTGGTGATGACCATGATGGTCTGTCTGGGATCATGATATTGGTAGGATCATATGAATGCATGACCCTAGCTCATCAGAGACACTTCCCTTATCAAAGGGGAATGTGGTTGAAGATTCTTAGTTGGGACCCACATGGAATGTGTGCCAGTAGGTCTACTGTAGAAAGTGGGAATGCCATAAGGTATTTTCCAGACATGTCTTGTATGTCTTCTAGGTGTATCTTGATTATCAAACTAATATGTTAGGGAACCAATCTGATATAGTAGACACATTCAAGGGTGTCTTCCTGATCAATTATCATGACTTGGATGTCTTCAGATGGGAGAAGCAGACATGTCGAAGTTGCTTCGCATGACCAAAGTTAGCATGTCAGGGGTCTCACGTATGATCAACTAACTTGTCTCAAATTCCCTCATTTGATTAAAGAGAACATGTTCGAGGTCATGCGCATGATCAACCGGCTTGTCTTAGATTCCCTCATCTTACCATAGCAGACACAGTTGGGGTCTTGCATATGATAAATGTAGACATGACTTGGGTCTTATGCATGATCAAAGTAGACATAACTATACATCATAGTATGATCAACTTAACTTTTCCCTGAACTATTGCATGTCTATATGGACTTATCTATGGAAAAGCACATGCTCATTCTGTCATGTCAACGACTCCTTCGCATGATCAACATGCGTTGTCTGGAATGTCTCTGCATGACCAAGGTGGACAACTTTGAGGTGATTCACATGATTGATATGACTATCTCCTGGGCCAAACACATGAAAACGTAGAAATGTCAAGGGGTTGTCGCCTGATGAATTTGGATTTTCCTTGAGTTGTCACATGAAAATGGTGACATGTCAATAGTGGCATGTTAATGGGTTGTCGCGAGGTCAGCCAAACTTATTTGAGTCTTGTATTGTGATCAATAAGGCACGTACAAGGTCACCCAAAGACATCACAAGACCATCAAAGGGTCTTGAGATCACATGTCTTTGAACCATTCATGTGGCAAGGTCTCGCAGATATGTTCAGGGTATTGTGTTCATCCAAGTGTAGAAAGTGCATGTCTAAAGGGATCATGCCTTAAGTTTCATGGAAAAAAAATATATTCCCGATTATACATGTATAAGATGTACACCATAGGGATTGCATGGAGAAAGGAGGTTCTATCCATAAGCTCATACACACACTAAGGGGTCATTCTCAGATACTACCATTTTTATGTGATCTGAATGAAATCAAAAGGGACTTGAAAGGGAGTCTGTGAACATGTGAGGAGGCTTCCCAATGACACTATGAGCATAGGAGGGGGTCTCTAATGAATACAACTTGGGGTTTTTATCCTTTCCTATCTTGAATATCGGTGGGTGTCCTCATAACACCGCGTGAGGCCCACACATCCGCAATCTGTGTGAACTCCAGGAGGTCTTGTGATGAGCTCTGTACATGTGAAACAGTTTCATATCAAAACCACTATGTGGATAGATGATGGGAGGTGTAGCATGTACAAGATCTACACTACATGGCATAAAATATGGGGGGAGTGCACGTCCTGTAGTTTATACTGTGAAGCCGAGCAGAGGAGCACTATGAGATCGAAGGGTTTCAAGACATCACTATTATCCCATCCACCGATCTATTTTGGCGGATACCAGTAATGATGTCCCACACATCCGGAGGATGGTATGTGTTTATCGTGTCGCATGAGGTTCATTCCTTGTACGATCCCAAGGAAGTCTCAAAGGGGATCTTGTGAACATGAAAAAGGGGAACGCGAACTAGGGATGTATTCATCGTCAACAGCCTACACTACAAACAAGGTGCATGTCTGTGTCCATCCCTAGGAACAGTTCATGTGTGATCTCATGGTTCTAGGGGATTTATGTGGGATAATCGCATTGCTCTTTGTGACTATTTTTCAAAGAGGGAGGTTTTGTGTGACAGGGATGTACATTCACATGAGTTAATAGCTACCTAGAGATCTTTCTTCTAAAATGTTTCACATGAGGTTACCCTATCATACAATCATGTGATCATATGATGATCAATTGATGAACACTTGTGATGTCACCTCAGTGCTTATATTCAATTTGGTAGCGTGATCAAAGGATGATCATGAGATGGATTAGACTGTTGTTGGGGGATCTTGTGGAGGTCCACTAGATTTCACAGTGGATTTTGTTGGTCATCTCAGACTCGCACAGATATCATCAAAACATCGAATATGGTGATGATTTTGATCACCTTGTGATCATGCGAGCAGCGTCATCGAGCTGACATGACAAACTAGTTGGTGCATGAGGTTAAAGATGGAGGTACTAAACTGCGTGGGATTTGTTGAATTTGGATTTGTGATCTGTAGGGTTGAGATGGATGGATGGGATCTGTGAGAGGTGTGATCATATAGTCACAAATTTAATTGATTTCAAGTTCGTGGCACGTGAGATCAAAGAGAATGATTGAGATTAGTTGGAGGCATGATCGAACTACCCAAATTCGATCCTTGTGGAATTTTTTTATCCCACATATAATTATTTCCACACTTCCCCTTCAGTATATAACCCATTCTATGGAATCCATTGGTTCGAGCCTACAATGGGGTTAGCACCCATACCATCTGCAACAATTCCACCACATGCTTCATCCCACCGAGTCTTTGGCTCACACCATGCATGTGCACCTATGGGATTGTGCACCACAAGCCCCATACACAGGCCCAACTTCCTCTTGCAGGAGATATGCTCCTCTGTTGGTCCACTAGCTGGCCCAAGCTGACTTCCATTGAGTGTGGTCGACCTATGGTCCCACATGGGCTAGTGGTAGAATTGTCCTTGATGGATGGTGGCTAGCCATATTGTTTAGCTAAGGGTGGTAATAAAACCCTTAACTAATAAGAATAAAATTCTTAGTAGAACATAAGAGTCTCAATGTGATCTCCTCAAATCCCAAGCCTTTGTGTATACCATTTCCAAGAATCACTCCACAGTCCTTTATGCATACCATTTCCAAGAATCACTCCACAATCCTTGAATATTTGATAGAAAAGTGTGAAATGCATAAATATTGGTGCTAAAAAATTATCCCCCTTAAAATGAGATTATTTGGAACAAAAAGAACCTAATTATAAGGTAAATGTAAATCACTTTGTCTCATATCTGAATAACTGATAATTCAAGATACTGAATTTCAGGAGAGGGACTATCCCAAGTATGTATGAGGAACTCTCAAGTGTTATAAAGATGATACATTTGGCCACAATTGATCGGCTAAATCCAATATAAGACATAGCTTTATCTCGGGGCATGAATACCCTAAAATTAGAATGTATGTGCATTCTAGAATGGAACAGGGATTGGATGGAATGAAAACTTGTGGTTGGATCTAAAGTAAAACACTCGGATGTATCTACGTATCCCGTGAGGATGGAAATCAAGCCACACATAGTTTTGAAATATACCACTATGCAGATAAAACTCATGCATAGGAGACATAGGTTCATGAATAAATAAATATATGATAAATGTCTTTACATAGGTCTAACTCATAAGTAGGAGGGGGGATGTCACTATTTTGTGATGAAATCCCATGTAGAGAGCCATGTCTTGGTGGAGATGTTGATCAGATCATCCAAGATGCTCATACATTATGTGTAATACCAAACAAATATGATCACCTAGATTTGAGTTCTTGACTTTCAACAGGTTACTCTTTGAGAAATTTTCATTAATTCCCACTAACATGAAATTCTTCATTGGTGCACCTTCTCCAGTAGTCTTGAGATCATCTAATTTACTAGAATGATTTGGACATGATATCCTTCCCAAATGCTCTAACTTTTTCCTAAGTCAAGGGGCTTAGTGAGAATAGCTGTATTTTTTTCTAAGGACATATAGTGGGCCACATAAGATTTGTATTTTTTTATTTGTTTTTTTCCTAACTTTTGTCTAAGCTTTATATGGGGGAAGAATTAGGGGGCATCAAATTGGATTTTTCTCAAGATGTCTTCTTACATGTTTTCATCCTGATATATTTTTTATGTTTTTTCCCTTTTATAGCTGCTCAATATTTTATAGATCACACAAAGTGTATAACCAATGAGAAGAAACTCAACTTTCACTTAGGATTCCCTAATCATGTTTTTATCTTGGAGAGCATAATGTCTCTTGTTGTTTCAAGATCTTGTAAACTAGACCATCGATGTGCTTGTAATTTAAGGTCTTTGAGATTGGACCTTCTTATCACTGAATTTTAAGGTCTTCTAGCTTGGAACTTAGAGAATATGGGGTGTAATACCTGGGATGACTCAAAACACTATGGGGTTCTAAGTTGTTCCGTGGTGTTTCCAGGGCTAACAAGGATTGGATCTCCTTTCTTACAAGGAATATATGCCTTTAGTTGGTGGGTTAAATCCCTTATACACCGATATAATGGCCAAGATAAGCTTATATTCACTCTTTTCCAAGGTCTTATGGAAGATTTATGGGGTGAATATGGTCAATAGAGAAATACTCGGGAAGCTAGGCTCACATGGATAGTTGTAATGTGGGTGATGTAAGTTACAATCAAAAAGTCTGACCCAGGTAATTTGGAATGGGGTAGATATGATGCGTATATCCCTTAACACTATGGGGTGTTAGGTTCCAGCATGATGTTGTTGAGGCTCACAAGGACTAGGAAGGCCTTTATACTGGGCCAAGATGTCTCCAGTTGGTGGGTTGGAGCCCTACTGCATCAATAGAATGGTCAAACTGAGAGATCTATTTTCCTTTAAAGGGGATATGAAATATTTTTGGAGACTCAAACATCTAGACGATGAAGTTGGGTATGGAAGGAAGGCTATCCAAAGAAATGTTTTGGAACCCTAGGGAAACATAGCTCTTAATTGAACATATTGAGCCCTACTCCTTGTAGTTTCGAGTCATGAGGTGTGAGACATCAAAAGGTTAAAGAATGAAGGGTCAAATTATGGCCTTGAGAAAGGGTATAGACCATGGTGATAAAACATCGAGGATATTATATTCACTTGAATAACCTGATACAGATATTGTAAATCATAGTCCAAAGTACTTAGGTCATAAGGAAGGTATGGGACAATCACACCAAGGATATCGTAAACACAATGGGGTTCTAAGTTCTTCTGTGATGATTCCAGGCTCATAAGAATCAGAAAGCCCTTTATACTGGGCCAATATGTCTTTGGTTGGTGGGTTTGAGCCCTTGATCAATTTCACGTCCAAGAAGAGATATCTCTTTTATTATTTAGGGGAAATGAAAGGTTAGTGATGAATTGAGATGCTTTAGATCATGAAGTGGGATTTATGGAAAATGTAAGATCCAAGAAGGGTTCTAGAACCCTAAAAGTTTCACCACCACTTGTCAAACATATTATCGTGGGGAGGAAATGTGACAAATCATTGCTTTAATTTTCTCCTGAACTAGGGGATCCAGTGAGCCTAGATTGGATTTTAATAGGGCTACAAAGTAGACCCAATGAGCTTTATGACTTATTTATTTACACCCTAATTTTTCCTAAACTCTAAATATGAAGAGTTTAGCGAGTGAAGACTTGACTTTTTCTTAGGCAACCCTTCATGTGTTTTCAACCTAACAAGTTTTGTGTCTCTTTTTCTTATTAGTTTAAAGTCTTGTGATTTGGACTATTATAGGATAGTGTTTAAGGTCATACAACTTTGACCAAATTGTAGGAAGTTTATGGTCATTAAAATTATGGAGATAATATGGGAGATGTTACAAAAGATCCTAATTAGGATGCACAATGTAAAAAGTACTCCAAAATCCTTATGAGAGAGAGGCAAAAGTGTTATAAATCAGGGATCAAAGTTCTGAAGTCATGAGTGATGATATGGGAAAATCATTCTATGAATAACCTAAAACACAATGGGGTGATAGGTTCTTCCAGGGTGATGTCAGGATGATGAGAATCAGAAATCCCTTTATGCTAGGCCAAGATGTCTCTAGTCGGTGGGTCTGATCCCTTGCATAAATAGGTTCAAACAGAGAGATATTTTTAATGGGAAATGAAAGGTTGGAGATGAAAAAATATGCTTGAAACATGAAGTCTGGAATATGGATTGAGGTGTTTAAAAATATGATGGATGCATACGATTCTCTGGTTGGATGGGGTATGGCTATTGTGGTCCTTTGATAAGAAAGGATGATGAATGATGGTTTCCCCAGTTTAACATCATGTAGTGGGGACGTGCCTGCCTCTATGCAGTTTAATGTCATGCGGTAAGGATGCAATTCCATGTATTTTAATGTCAATTTATAAGGATGCACTTCCATACAATTTAATTTAATTTGGTAAGGATGTACTTCCATGTAGTTTAACATCATATGGCAAAGACTTACTTACATGTAGTTTAACGTTGTGTGGTAAGGATGTACATCCATGCAGTTTAACATCATGCGGTAAAGACATGGGAACTGATGTGAAAGTTTTTAAATTTTGCATATAGGACTAAAGATGGAGAATCAGTCATCACTATGTATCTCATGAAGATGAGAATAAAACCACATATAGTTCTAAATGAAGTTTCTTGCATAGGTATGGACCATACGTAATGAGGGGTGCATTTTTATATTTGTTTGTTGTGACTGGGCTCGATGTTGAAAATTTGAGAATCACTATGTATTCTGTGAGAACAGAAATCAAGTCACACATAGTTATTGAATGGGAAATACTCTATGTATGTCTAAATCATACATAGAGGTGGGAATTATTTATGTTGACCATTGTAGCTAGGCCCAAGATTGGAAATCTAGGCATCACTATGTATCATGTGATGACAAGAATCAAGCCACACATAATTCTTGATGTTCCATGTAGTTTAATGTCATGCGATGAGGACGAGGGTGAACTGACATGAATAAAATGAAATGTTGTGGTTAGGCCCAAAAATGGAATTCCGGACATCACTACACATCTCACAAGGATGAGAATCAAACCACACATAGTTCATTAAAATCCCATGAAGTTTAATATCACACGGTGAGTATAGAGGCGAAATGATATAAATTGATGGGAATATTTAAGTTTGGACCAAGGGTGGAAGTCTTGGAATCACTATGTATCTCATGATAATGAGAATCAAACCATACGTAGTTCTAGAAGAACCGTGCAGTTTAAATTCATGCAACAAGGACATTGAACATGCAGTTCAACATCATGTAGTGTGAACTCATGGTTTTCCTTTTAAGATCTTGCATTCGGGACTGTAATGTGATTGCTTTTTTACTTTTATTCCTTTATTGTGAGGGTAAGTCCCTGCCTCAATTCCTAATCTCACATGATCTATAATTGATGTGAGGAACAGGTAATAAAAAGGGTTTCCCTACAATGCGTAGAAAATTGAAGGTACAATAAGGGTAGTTTGCATCATGTAGTGGATGGACCAAGATATAGGATTGAGGCCTCCCTACATATCTCATTGGAAATCATAATCAATACATACATAGTTCGGGAAGAGCCGAGCGGTTTAATGTCATACTTCTAGGATGTAGTTGAATTGACATGAATAAAGATGGATATCACGAATCCATGTAGTTTTATGTCATACGATAAGGAAATTGATCGTGAAGTTTAATGTATTTTAGTAAGGATGAAAGGTGCCATGCAGTTTAATGTCTTGGTGCTAGGATTAAGTTTTATAGTTTAACATCATGTGATTAAGATGAGTGATGAGAATTACACTGATGTAGACACCCTTATCATTCTTTGACACTTGCTACTAAAGATGCCTCCTCTTGATACAAATTGTCCAAGATGATGGCTGTATTAGCCAATATGACGGCATAAACATTCTATGATCGGGGAACATGATATGATGTGGGATCAAAAGGGAACTTCTTCACCAATCCTCTAACATAGCCAGTGAGAGGGTCCATTTCTTCATTTTTGATAGAATATTTACGATTTACCTGCTTTATCACTAACTCTAAATCCCCTTTGATGTTTAGGTAGGATATTTGTAGTTGTAGGGATAGTTCTAAGACAACGAAGAGGGATTGGTATTCTACCTTGTTATTTTTGCAGCCTCCAGATAGTAAGAAAGAGTAGGGAAATACTTCTTTTTCCAAAGAGAAAAATGCAACCACTAAGCCAATCCAATTGAACTTCAGGTTTTCCATCCTTATTCTAATAGAACATCATGAGGTTCGGTCAAAATACATCTCCCATGTCTGAGGAGTGTCATGGGAATAGAAGACATATTCATATGGAAGATCGGTGTATTCTGACATATTTTATGGGGCAGGATGTGCTTCAAGGTAATCAGATAGGTCTTGTCCTTTTACTAACATTTGTGACACATACTGAATGTCATATTTCTAAAGAATAACTTCCCAATGAGCCAAGTGCCCAGTCAGCATCAGATGACCATGAATGTACTTGATCAGATCGATAAGAGAGACCAATTAGAATTTATGGTGCTGTAAGTAATGCCTTAGCTTTTGTACTATGAATATGAGTACAAGGAAGTTCTTATTGACATCATAATATCCGGTCTCAGTACCTAGAATAGTCTGTATGAGGTAATATAGACTATTCTTGCTTCTCTCATTATTCTTTTGTGTGATGAGGGATCCCAGTGAGTGCTCTATGGTGGAAACATATAAGGTGAGTGGCCTCCCTTCCACTAGAGATATCAAGACTGGTGGGTGTAGTGGGTACTGCTTAAGACTTTCGAAGGCTTCTTGGAATTCAACATCCTATATTAATGGTGATGATGTTGGAAGGCCATATTGGGTATTACAATTTCTCATATGAAGTTGACATTTATCAATTTTTCATCTCTCACCTCTACATTGGTGACATGAGGGGGTTCATATTCTTGGCTACCTTCTTGAATCCTCATTTCTCATTGGATAGTTCAGGATAGTGTGTAGACAAATCTGGGTTTAGTCCGGCCATTTCTGTGTAGTTCCATGCAGACACATATCCGTGTTACTTTATAAATTCGATGTACATATCTCGCTCTTTGAGGGGTATGGAGAAACTAATCAGTGTAGTCCACGAGTCTTACTTTGTTCCTAGATTTATCTTCCCGAGTTCATCGATGGTGGTGGATACACCTTCCTCGAATGCTGGAGGGGCGTTCCTGAGTTCAGCCTCATCTACTTCCATCTTTGAGTCTATGGAGGCATTTCCAGATGAATATAGAAATTTGGGGGATTCTATTTCACTGTAAGGGTGAGAGAGGCCATTATAAGAGACATTATAATCCCCTATTATCTATGTCATCATAGAGAGACTTCAGATCTGATAGTCTTTAATGCTGCCACTGGGTACAAGCATGACTTGGACCTCTGGGATTACATTTGTGACCTCAACCAGGCTTACGGGGAGCACCTAGTCACTGTTGAGAATAGTCTAGGGATTTACAGGGGTGGTCCCCAATCCATTGTGATTGGAAACCTATACATTATCATCCACTATAAGTTTCTTACCTCACTTCCTATATAAATTTACTTCAGCATATATGTCTTTTAAATTCTCAAATGGGGCGTTATCTCCATGTGATATGCCAAATTTCTCATCTAATACCAATGATGTTTCTCAAAGATTGAGATTCCACAAAATTTATCATCCTATAACCAAGACATGTTCCATTTAATTTATCATCTTATAGTAAGGAAATGAATATGGGTGGCTGGGTCAGGATATAGAATCTCGGCATCCCTATCTCATTAGGATAAGAATCAATCCGTACATAGTCCTTGAATAACCGTGTAGTTTAATGTCATGAATAAAGAACATAATCTATGCAGTTTAGCATCTTACAGTGAGGACGATGGCCATGTAGTCTAACATCTTACGTTAAGGAAATTATCCATACAATTTAATATCTTATGGTGAGGAAAATTTCCATGAAGTTTAAAATCTTATGGTAAGGACATTGGCCATGAAATTTAATGTATTGCAATAAGGATGATGGATATGTGGTTTAATGTCTTGAGGTAAGGACATGTCCATGCAGTTTAATGCATTATGTTAAGGACATTATACATGAAGTTTAACATCTTGAAGTAAGGATGATGGTTAAATAACCTATCAGGAGAGTGTCTCTTCTGAAGGATCTTGGAAAACACTTATTCATATTGCAGGAGTTTTGGGATCTTTCTACTCTATCAAGTCTGCAGATACAAGTTCCTCCAACCCATCCTCGAAGAAAAATCATCTTTTGATTGTATACTCAAGACATCAATGATAGGGGAAATAATGATCATGTCCTATCAATCCTACCTCATTTTTTTAATCATTATTGGTAGCTTCATCAAACCATTTTCTATGGCATTGTAAAAATGTTTATAGGTGTGATTTATTGGTAAGGAATATGTTTTTTCCAATATATCATTGAAATATGGTTGTTTCTCCCTAGGAGGTAGGTGAATAATGATCCACTGCACAATCGATGATCCCTTCTTTGAGAAATTAGATGAATTGTGTAGGGATTTAGGTGTTGGTGGTTCCAGTATCCCCATGTACTCTCCATGGAATATTTGAAATACCTTGAAATATGTTTGTATTGAAAGGAATATAATTTTCGATACCTATCTTCAAGATATGGGTTACTAGGATGCTTCTCCCATATGTTATCCATGCCACCATTTGGACAGATGCATGAATGAACCTGAAATCTAGGGTACAGAATCCCAGTCATTATTGGTCATGGGGAAGATTCTAAAGATTTGGGGTCTTGGATGACACAGATCCCTCCCATTGGTTAAAATATCCCGAATCTCATCGAGGTTTTGTGATGAAATCTAAGTTCAGATGGTTTCCAGAATATCCTCGATGAGGAGGTGGAAAAAATGGAAATTAACCCAGCCCTATGAGCTAGGGTGAGGTGAAAAAATGTTTGGATATCTCGTGGTGAGGGGATGAAAAATATTAAAATTCCCTCAGACCTATGGGTTGTGGAACATCAATACAAGGAGGGATCCTATAAACACACACAAACACATCATCCCTATGTGAAGTTCTCATGAGTATTCCCACAATTATCTTATGGAGATACCTATTTTCTTTTTGGAGTTGAGTGATCTGTTATTATGTAGAAACTGCCTTGTCATCCTCAATGGGCGGGCTAGTGGGAGCCATAAGGACACCCCTTCCTCTATCGATGGCTAGGTGAGAGGACGATGATGGGAGTTCTGATGTGAATCCCAGAGATTGAATCCACTGCTGCCACTATCCATATGATCCATTGATCCTACATTCTGAGATACCAACATGATTGGCAACACCTCTTGTAGATTCCTAGTGGATACCATTGAGCCTTTGTAATCTTGTGCTGGTGGCAGAAGATAGGCCAACCCATTCTGACTCAAATGACTGCCGGAAGGTATGATTGTACCCTTTGAGAGTATGCTCATCTGGATTTGATGAGGAGTCTGCATATCTATCTAAAATCATATTTAATGATACACAAGTAGGCTGCTGATCCTCTTTGACAAAGTGACTCATTCTATGTGTCGGTGCCTGGTATACCGTTTGAAGGGTGGGTGCCCATGATGCTATTTGGGGGGTTGATTCCTATGATGCTGTTTGAGGGGTTGGTTCCCATGATTTAATTTTAGGGGTTTGTTCGTATGATGAAGATGATCCCAAGGTAAAATATGATGAAAATTCCCCCAGAACTATAGGATGGGGTGTTCCCTGGGATCCCACAGTCACCGAAGCTAGGAGTGATGAAGTCATAGGATCTTGGCCAATAGTGATATGAGATTGATTCTAGTCCACTATTAGGATACAATGGTGGGCCTCAGATATATTGGAGATAGTAGGGATATAAGCCTACTTTAGAGCTACATCATTCTAGTACCCATGGTGGGATCTCATGTTGGTTGTCCAAACATGGTTAGTTGGTGTAGGCACAACTTCCTCTACATCACCTTGTGGAGTCAGGGTCATATGTCGATGATGATGACCAGGATGGATGGGAGCCCTCCTAGGTAGATTCTAAGTGATTGGTTTATCATACCGACTATCCTCATCCACCTCCCTAAGGTAGGGAAGGTATTTACTATTGTGCTATAGGGATAGGCTACCAAAGCAGTTGGAAGTGAAAATAAGGGCCATTTACTATCTTACGACCTGTCTTAGGAAAGATGACTGGTGGGGGCTCAACCTTCAAAGGATTTAATGAACCAATTAAAGAGTCATTATGGAGTTATTGATGTAGTATTCACAACCCAATATATTCTCTAATCAATAATGGAAGTTGTGTGTTTGTGACAATGTATGTTGGGGCCTCCAAATCAAAGCAGCTTGTCCAGTGATCTAGGGATCTATTGGCATATTTGATGAAGTCATTTTGATTGAAAGGAATATGGAAATACTATAGAAAACAAGACACCTTATTAGTGAAGCATCATATATATAAGAGTACATGTTCAACCAATAACTTTCATAGTTATAGATAAAAATTTAGTCACTTATTTTTCACAAGGTGTGTGGTTAAAATAAATATATCGAGTTCATCATTTTGTTGTGAGATGAGCACAACATAAATTGAACTAATAGGAAATGGGCGATCTATCCTTTTTGACCTGTAAAAGGGATGAAATCATTAAAATAATTCGTGTTGGGTTCACCATTTTGTTTCATTAGGTTTTAAGTCATGGAATGTGTTTCAATTGACAGTTTGATTGTGGGGGGTTTTAAGGCCTTGCTCAATCACTCACATTAGGTTTTCCATCTATCTCGTCTTTCCTAGAAACTCCCAATGGTTCCCTTATCCGTAGTTGGGTACAATCATGCTCCACAAAGGCCGGTGGTTATCTGGGTTTTCAGGCCCAATGACTCTTGGGGACTCACATTGGTTAAGAGGATGGGAGGTCGGGCTCATCTCACCCATTTGGGGGGAATTTTTTCCTACTATAGAAATCTCTTATAGATTTCAGATATGTTTGTGAAATATTTCCCATAGCCTGATATGGTTCTAGTTACCCCGTGTTAATGTCTTGATTATAAACATGTATTGATAGGGGCAATCATGTGTATATCACAAATTCTATATTGCTCTCTTATTTAAGTACGATGCATTGGGTTATGGTCATTTCAGAGCACTTTGGAGTTTATTTCCATACAGTGAGGTGTTTGGTGTCTTGAGGATGGGATTGAACCTATGTGAGGCATCCTACATATCTTGTAAAACAAGAATCAAAACCCACATAGTTTGTTTGACATATTTTAAGGTCGTATGACTAGATCCATCTCTGTAGTTTTTCATCATACTGTAAGGATTTGAATATTAGGCTTGGACCTAGTGAGGCATCCTATATATCCTGTTTAAGGCCAAAATCAGAGTACACATAGTTTATTTGACATAGTTTAAGGTTTTATGACCAGAACCGTCCATGTAGTTTTACGTCATATAGTAAGGATGTGAATATCAGGACCAGACCTCAGTAGGGTGTCCTATGCATCCTGTTTAAGACAAGAATCAGAGTCTATGTAGTTCCTGTGATGTTAATATATGTCAAGAGAGATATGACATTAGAGGACCTAGGAGAGACTTATGCATATGATATTTCCCTTGATTGCTTCTTCAGGAATATAGCCCTTTGAGTAGAGATGAGATGTAATCAGGCCTACATCCCAATGCTTATTCCTCACTAGGGGAATTCTTATCATGTTATTGGTACAATCATCACTAGTCTCTAAGATCATGTGATCCTTGCTCAGTGTGAGAAATATGTGATAATAGTAGATTGGACACATTCCATGTGAGCATATTCATACGAGGCTTACAAATTAAAGTTTTACTTTGAGGGGTATTGTTTCTTATACCTTATAGAATATGGTATGGAGCTAGGGCCTAAGTAAGGAATCCTATGTATCCTGGTTATGGCGGGAATATAACAACCCTGCTCTTTATTACACACTTAAACATGATTTCTTACATAGACTTCACTTGATACAAAATATAAGATTGATAGGTCTAGTGACTTTGGGGATTAGGATCACTACATTACAACTTAAAACATGAAATAAAACATCTTTATTGAAAACTTCCTTTACATGACCACTACATTCCCTCGTACTTAGCATTGCTGGGATAACCTGAGGACGTGCATAAAAAAGGGCGAGCTATAAAGCACAGTAAGGGAATAAACATGGAATAAGATGTGGAATACAATACATGTTCGACAATAGGAATATAAATGGATCACAAGAGAAACATTAACATAAAGGCATGATAAAGCATGATAATCATAACATGGAAATGTGGCAACAACACTTAACATGGAATTAGCATGAGCCAAGGATCATTGTACATAGATCATGAGTAAACCCTCATTGAACATGAAGCATGATTAAAACCTATTTTCACTTGAATTAGTATGATTCAACACCCATTTAACATGACGTTTCATGATACTATACTTTATCCAATGCATTGGAGCGCTATCAGGGTGCACCCTTCTTAAACATTTCATTTCATGCATAAGTGTGCCACATGAATCATATAACATGGAATCAATCAACATCATAAGTTATTACATGATTAAGTAATTTGGAATAAATACATGAAAGTACCATTCAATATGTATATGTTTATAAAGGTGAATACCCTTTATAGAGACATGGGTATGGTATTCACTATACAATGATATTGGCTTGGTAAAACGCGGTGCAATTTCGGCAGCATAACGACATGACATAAGGATTCATGAAAATGGTTTATGAGAGATAAAAGGGTGTATAATCATATGTACATGAAATTAACAGTAAGGGGGTCATATTGATACATGTCCCAACAAATGTAACGGAATTTAGATGCATAATACAAAAGAATTACTTAGAGGTAAAAGAGGAGAGAGAAATCCCACAAGGAATTTTGGCATGGTAACGGGTGTACATGGGAGGAATTAAGGAGAGAGGAAGGGGTATCCCATCATCAAAACATAAAGTGGGAAGTATGGGGGAGGTGTGAAATCATACCCCAACATTTTTAATTGAAAACAAAAGGGAATAACAACTTAAAGACAATTGAACAAAAAAGAGAAATGAAGAAATCACTTACTTGGAAGTGTGATCCCAAAGGATTGAGAGAGGCTTGATAGAGGATTATTTGGAGATTGGGGCACCTTGGGAGGATTATATAGATAAGAGGTTATGGGTTTTTCGAACTACAAAGTCTTTTAGTGAAGAGGAAGTGGGAGGTTGGGTGGGTTTATATAGGAAAGGAGAGAGAATTCTTTATTATTTAGGTTTTGGACACCTCACATTAAACTAATCAAAATCACAAACCAGCCCATGGTTTTTGCACACAGTTTTTTTCCAAAGGGGAGTGGAAAAAAATATTTTATAATTCCAATGTCCTAAATTCTTAAAATAATAGTTTTGCTTATGTGGAGGTGAGTCACACTCTTAAGGAATACAATTTAAAAAGACAAAATGTTTTATAAGTCTTGGAGGGTCCACTAAAGCTTTGTAAAATAAATCAAAGAAAACCAAAATCAAATTATTTTAATGGTAAAAAATATATTGGCCGAACATAATATTTATGTTATTTTATTACATCACTATTGGGTCATTATGATGTCATAAAATACATTATATATTTAAACAATATTTAATTTTTCCCAAAAAATTCGAATGTCTCAGAAAATTATGAAAAATTAACCATTGGATAATTTCAATGTCCTAATTCCAAAAATAATATTCATTTTATCTAAATAATTTTATAAATATGTAAATTTTTTACTTTTAAAATAAAAAACAACATTTACCGAAAATTCATGGATTTTGACAAAAACAACTTTCAAACCATAATAAAAATTACAATTGCATTCATAAAATTATATGATAATTTATATTTAATAAAAATTAATTTAATAATAATAATAATATTTTATTAAAATATTATTTAAATCCAAAAATTCATTAATTCATCAAAATAAATTTCTTAGTTGAATATTAACTAAAAATAATATTTGTGCTTTAAAAACTATTTACAAAGTAACAATAATAAAATGAATGCACATTCTTTATACAAAAATAATGTGCATAGTCATAGTTCTAGGTTCTTGTTACATAACCCCTTATAATACCCGCAAAATACCGAAGGGTAAGGTGTGCGATGGTGACATAATCTTGGGGTGGCTTGGATAACATCGCTCGGGTGGTAATCTCTATTAAGTTCCACTTCTCCCGTAGTCGGTTCCGCTCAAGAATAATGTGTTCTATCTCAGATTGGGCTTGGTAAAGTTTGAAGCCCAATGACGCCACCTCCTTTTCGATCTCTGAAAAATGGGCTTCGTATGAGGCAAGTCTACTGGATGAGGCCATCACTTCCTTTGTCTGAGTGAATTGGATTTGTTAAAGCCCTATATTTATACTAATCATGTGATCACTATTCAATGACTATATTAGCAACAGTCACAATTCACAATAGTATTTTAAAATCCAAAAACATAAAACCAATTAAGTTCACATTTTATATAACCATAATAATACATTTAATTAGATCAAGATGAATTTTCATTAATGAATGTTTGGGTCATTACAATCTTCCCCCGTTAAGAAATTTCATCCTTGAAATTTCCTTTTCCAACACTAAAACAAATGTGGGTAACTTTTCTTCATATCTTCCTACAATTCCCACATCGCTTCTTCAAACTTGTGGTTACGTCACAACACCTTGACGAGGGGCATTGTCTTATTTCATAGAACTTTTTCTCTATGATCTAAGATCTTCACTGGTTTCTCCTCATAAGAAAGATCATCCCCTAACTGTACTAACTCTAAAGAGAGTACATGTGAAGGGTCTGGTATGTACTTCCTTAAGAGGGATACATGAAATAAATTATGTACTTTGGCTATGGTAGGTGGAAGTGCTAGTCGATAGACCACAACTCCAACACGATAAAGAATCTCGAAGGGGTCAATGTACCTAGGAATTAACTTCCCTTTATTTCCAAACCTCACCACTTTCTTCCATGAAGATATGTGTAGAAATACCATGTCTCTAACTTTAAACTCAAGGTCTCGTCGATGGATATCTGCATAACTCTTCTGTTGACTATGGGCTTCCTTGATATGCTGCTGAATGGTTTTCACCTTATCCACCATTTCTTCGACCATTTCTGGTCCTAGAAGCTTAAGTTCACTGACTTCATCCCAAAATGTCGATGTTATTCACCTCTTCCCATATAGGGCTTCATAAGGTGCCATTTGGATGCTCGAGTGGAAATTGTTATTGTAGGAGAATTCAACCAGGGGAAGATGTTGGTCCCACCCTCCTTTGAAGTCCATAGAACATTCTCTCAACATGTCCTCAAGTGTTTGGATAGTACACTCGGATTGGCCATCAGTTTGAGGATGATAAGCCGTACTAAGGTTCATATTAGTATCTAGATCATGTTGAAGACTCTTCCAAAACATAGAGGTGAATCTTGGATCTTGATCGGATACAATAGATAGTGGTACTCTATGTAGCCTTACCACTTCCCTGATATATATCAGTTCCAACTGATCCAATGAGAAATCCTCCTGAATTACAATGAAGTGTGTAGAATTTATAAAAAAATACACAGCAACCCAGATTGCATTGTTTCCTTTGGATGTCTTCGGAAGTCTGGTGACAAAGTCCATGGTGATGTTCTCCCATTTCCATGCTGGTATGGGCAATAATTGCATCATCCCCTTAGACTTATGCCTCTCTGCCTTCACCTATTGACACACCAGGCACTTTGATGTATACTCAATGATCTCATTATTCATATTATCCCACTAATAATGCTCTCAAATATCTCGATAGATCTTTGTATTTCCTGAGTGAATAGAGAAATTTGAACTATGCACATTATCCAAAAGTTCATTCTTCAGCTCCGGACTTGATGGAATACATAGTCTTTTTCCAAATCTCACAATTCCTTCTTCATCAACATTGGACTCTGAGGATTTCCCTTTTCTGAAAGCTTCCACTCTCTTCTGAATTCCCACATCATCCTTTTGAGCATCCTTTAACCTTTCCAAAAGAGACGGTTGATTAATAATTTGTTAAAGGATTGATGATGTTCCCTTATTTTTGATTCCAATGTCTATCTTCATAAAATCAATGAAGATTGGGTCCTTATCAATTCTAATGAATGATATAATTACCAGGTCCTTTCTACTTAGAGAATATTCCACCTTGTTCGCTTTCCCAGGGTGGTAATGGATTGAGCAGTCATAGTCTTTGATCAGATATAACCATATTCATTGGCGCATGTTCAACTCTTTTGGTGTGAATATATACTTGAGGCTTTTGTGGTCCGTATATATTTCATACTTCTACCCAAAGAGATAATGCTGCCAAATTTTTAAAGTGAAGATCACCACAACCAACTCCAAATCATGTGTTGTATAATTCTGCTCATTAAATTTCAATTTCCTTGAAGAATAGGCAATGAATTTGTCATTTTTCATCAACACACAGCCCAAGCCCTTCTTTGAAGCATCACTGAATACCACAAAAAGTTATCCACTTGTGGGTAAAGTGAGAACGAGCATAGTGATAAGCCTTCTTTTTAACTCCTTGAATCTTTCTTCGCATTCATCACTCAAAGAAAACTTTACTCCCTTATGAGTTAGCTTGGTAAGATGTTTGGAAAATCGTGAGAAATTTCTCACAAATCATAGATAATATCCAGCTAACCCCAAGAAGCTACAGATATCCGTTACCGATGTTGGCCTAACCATCCCTCAATTGCATCTGTTTTGGAGGGATCCACAGATATCCCATTACTTGTGATGATATGGACCAAGAATGAGACCTCCTTCAACTAGAACTCACACTTGCTATACTTTTCATAGAGATTCTCCTCCCGCAAGGTCTCTAATACAATTCTTAGATGCTCCTCATGATCCTCCTTGGTTTTAGAGTATATCAAAATATCATCTATAAAGATACCACAAATTTGTTAAGGTAATCCCTAAAGACTCTATTCATCAAGTCCATGAATATTTCTAGAGCATTAGTGATTCTGAAAGGCATTACTATGAATTCACAGTGCTCGTATCTTGTATAAAAAGCAGTCTTGGGGATATCTTCCTTATTCACCCTTACTTGATAATATCCTGACCAAAAATCCATCTTGAAGAAGTATTTTTCTCTATACAACTGATCAAACAAGTCATCAATTCGTGGGAGAGGATACTTGTTCTTTATCATAATTTTGTTAAGCTCACGATAATCTATGCAAAGGCGCATTGACCCATATTTCTTCTTGACGAAGAGGATGGGTTCACCCCATGGTGAAGCACTTGGCCATATAAACCCTTTATCCAGATTCTCCTATAGTTGTTTTTCAGATCCTCAAGCTCTACAATAGCCATTCTATATGGAGTCTTGGATATTGGAAACGCCCCAGGTATAAAATCAATTGAGAATTCAAAATCTCTTATAGGATGAAGACCAGGAAATTCCTCGGGAAACACTTCAGCAAATTCCCTCACAATAGGCATGTCTCCAAGGGTGGTTTCCTCCTTAGACTCAATAATCTGAGCCAGATACGCATTCTCATAGGGCAGTAATATCCATGCTTGAGATGATGGAGCTAAATAATATTCATATTCCTCCTTGAACTTGTATAGAATCGGGGTTCGATTCTACACATGGAGAGTGATTTCCCTCTCACGACAATTTATGTTGGCTCTATGTAAGGAAATCCAATCCATGCCAAGAATTGCATCAAATTACACAAAAGGGAGTATGATGAGGTTCTTAGACAAATTCAATCCACATATTATGACAGGGAAGGAGTTGTATTAATGGGATGCAATGATTTCTCCATTTTCCGTACTCACCGACATCTTTACTTCCATGATTTATGGTGCTGCTGTGATTGTTCTACTAAACATTTGGGATATAAAAGAATGAGTAGAACCTGAATCAAAAAGTACGTTCGCTATTCTTGAATGACTAACTAGCATACTTGTCACCACTTTGTTTTCGGGGTTCACTTTGGTAGTAGTGATGGAAAAATCTCTCCCTTGCTTCCTTGGAGGTTGTTGGTTGCCTCCGAAAACCCTTGGATTAGGTCACTGATTTGAAAGATTCCATGGTTTTTTGAAGTTTTAGCAATGAACAACACGTTGAGGTTTGAACAGATCATTCCTTTCCTCTGTGGCAGCCACATGTTTTTCTTATTGGCAGTTAATAGCTAGGTTCCCTTTTCTTCCACACCTAAAGCATTTCCTCGTCCCCTTCAGGCAATTTCTGGGGTACTTCTTTCCACACCTTTGGAAAGTGGGGTGCTGGATCTTCTCAGCACCTTGGATTTATCCATAGAATTTCCAGCATTGAATTCCACCTTACGCTTCTTATCCCCATGATACCCCTGAGATTATCCGATCTCCATTTCTACCTTAAGGGTACATCAGACAATTTCTTCATAGTTGTCGAAGTCACAGATTTCCAGCACTTTCTGTAGGCTAGGTTTCAGCCCACCGAAGAAGCGGTCAACCATGAATTCGGGGGTAATGAGAAAGACGAAGGCATATCGTGCAAGACTTGTGAAGTTTTCCTCATACTCTCTGACATATTCTTTGTCTTTTTTTCTTGAGGGAAAGGAAGTCCCTTTCCATCTTAAGTCGGAGGGTGCGCGGAAAATATTTATCGAAAAACATCTTTTATAAATCCTTCCATTACAACGCCTCGATCTCATCCTCAGGCTTCGCATTTTTGATCAATGTCCACCATTGATCAGATTTACCCTCTATACAATAAGCATCCATGATAACTTTCTCTTGTTCATAACATTGAAGGATGGAGAAGATATTTTCAATGGAGTTGATCCATTGTTCGGTGATTGAGGGATCAGATGATCCATTAAAATTAAGAGGCCTTTGTCTCATTAAGATCTCGATAGTGACTTGTTATTTCTTGGGATGGGGGTTGAACATTCCTATTGACCCATGTTTCTATTCAAATATTGAGTTAACTGAGAGATAAGCATGAAAAAGTTCACGATTCCCGCTCCCATCGGACTGGGCATATCATTAGCACATTCATCACATTGATCTTCACATCGGTTGTTAGCCCGAGTCCTCCTATTACCGGTCATTATCTAGAATAAAAGGAAAGTTAGGGGTAACACATAAAGGGTAATCCAAGGACAAAACTGATGACTTATAAATAACTTTTATTTCCTTAACTTATGAATCCATAGGATTTAATATATGCTATCCATGATATATTTTCTGACATATATTCTTAGGGGCATTTTTTTAATTCCCTTAATAAGGGTTCATACTAAGCTTGTTAATTTACCAAAGCATATCCCTCAGGAGTGTCATAACTAAGAGTGCAGCAAGGCCCGTTGTTGCACACCAGTTCCTGTTCGAGTCTAGCTCAAAGCGGTGTTTTCATGTTTTACCCCTAGGATACATCTATGCCAGAGCCGCCTCTACCTGCTTGTATCCAGACAGGGATGTATTTTATTGATAAAACACTTACTCAATACTCACCAATACTTAGGGATGTTTTTATTATACTTATTCTTGTCTCTAAGTCTTCAATAGAGTTTTATAATCCTAATCCCAAAAATAACTAAACCTATCCTCTGATACCAACTATAACAACCCTATTCTTTATTACACACTTAAACATGATTTATTACATATACTTCACTTGATACAACATAGAATATTGATAGGTCTAGTGTCTTTCAGGATTAGGATCATTACATAACAACCTAAAACATGAAATACAACATATTTATTGAAAACTACCTTTACATGACCACTACATTCCCTTGTACTTAGCATTTCATGGGTTAACCTAAGGACATACATAAAAAGGGTGAGCTTTAAAGCCCAATAAGGGAATAAAAATGGAATAAAATGAGGAATACAATACATGTTTGACAATAGGAATATCAATGGAGCACAAGAGAAACATGTACATAGAGGCATGATAAAGCATGATAATCATTACATGGAAATGTGGAAACAACACTTAACATGGAATTAGCATGAGCCAAGGCTCATTGCACATGGAGCATGAGTAAACCCTCATTGTACATGAAGAATGAGTAAAAACTAATTTCACTTGAATTATCATGATTCAACACCGATTTTAGATGATTTATCATGATACTATACTTTACCCAATGCATTGGAGTGCTATCAAGGCGCACCCTTCTTAAACATTTCATTTCATGCATAAGTGTGCCACATGGATCATATAACATGGAATCAATAAACACCATAAGTTATTCCAATATTAAGTAATGTGGAATAAATAAATTAAAGTACCATTCAATACATATATGTGCATAAATTTGAATACCCTTGATAGGGACATGGGTATGGTATTCACTACACAATGATCTTGGCTTAGAAAAGCACATGCAATTTCAGCAGCATAACGGTGTGACATAAGGATTCATGAAAATGATTGATGAGAGAGAAAAAGGTGTCTCATCATATCTACATGAAATGAACAGTAAGTTGGTAATATAGATACTTGTCCCAACAAACATAATGTAATTTAGATGCACAATACAAAAGAATTACTTGGATGTAAAAGAGGAGAGAGAAATCCCATAAGGAATTTTGGCATGGTAACGAGTGTACATGGGAGTAATTAATGAGAGAGGAAGGGGTATCACATCATAAAAACATAAAGAGAGAAGTATGGGGGTGGTGTGAAATCATACCCCAACATTTTTAATTGAAAACAAAAGGTCATAACAACTTAAATAAAATTGGACAAAAAGGAGAAAGGAAGAAATCCCTTAATTGGAAGTGTGATCCCAAAGGCTTGGGAGATGCTTGATATAGGCTTCTTGGGAGCTTGGGTAACCTTGGGATGATTTTAGATAGAGGAGGACAGGGGTTGGTCGAAATAAAAAAGCTTTTAGTGAAGAGGAAGTGGGATCTTGGGTGGGTTTATATAGGAAAGAAGAGGGAATTCTTTATTATTTAGGTTTGGAACACCGCACATTAAAATAATCAAAATCACAAAACAACCCATGGTTTTTGAAAAAGGGGAGTGGAAAAAAATATTTTATAGGGCGAATGGACTATCTTCTTAAAATAATTGGGTTGCTTATGTGTAGGTGAGTCACAGTCTTAAGGAAAATAATTTAAAATGACAAAATGTTTTATAAGTATTGGAGGGTCCACTAAAGCTTTGTAAAATAAATCAAACAACCCAAAATTAAATTATTTTAATTTTAAAAAATATATTGGCCGAACATAATGTTTATATTATTTTATTACATCACCATTGTGTCATTATGATGTCATAAAATGCATTATATTTTTAAACAGTATTTAATTTTTACCAAAAAATTCGACTGTCTCAAAAAATTATGAAAAATTCACCATTGGATAATTTCAATGCCCTGATTCCAAAAATAATATTCATTTTATCTAAATAATTTTATAAATATTTCAATTTTTACTTTTAAAATAAAAACCAACATTTACCGAAAATTCATGGGTTTTGATAAAAACAACTTTCAAACCTTAATAAAAATTAAAATTGCATTCATAAAATTATATGATAATTTATATTTAATAAAAATTAATTTAATAATAATAATAATAATAATTTATTAAAATATTATTTAATTCAAAAATCTATTAATTCATCAAAATATATTTCTTAGTTGAATATTAACTAAAAATACTATTTGTGCTTTAAAAACTATTTACAAAGTAATAATAATAAAATGAATGCACATTCATTATACAAAAATAATGTATAGTCATAGTTCTAGGGTCTTGTTACATAACCCCTTATAATACCCGCATAAGACCGAAGGGTAAGGTGTGCGATGATGACAGACTCTTGGGGTGGCTTGGATAGCATCGCTCGGGTGGTAATCTCTATTAACTTCCACTTCTCCCGTAGTCGGTTCCGCTTAAGCATAATTTGTTCAAGCTCGTATTTGGATTGGTAAAGTTCGAAGCCCAATGACACCACCTCCTTTCTGATCTCTGACAAATGGGCTTCGTACGAGGCAAGTCTACTGGATGAGGCCATCACTTCCTTTGTCTGAGTGAATTGGATTTGTTAAAGACCTATATTTATACTAATCATGTGATCACTATTCAACGACTATATTAGCAACAGTCAAAATTCATAACAATATTTTAAAATCAAAAAACATAAAACCAATTAAGTTCACATTTTATATAACCATAATAATACATTTAGTTAGATCAAGAGGAATTTTCATTAATGAAAGTTTGGTTTGGTATAGGGAATCAATGTTCTCATAGTTCAGTTCATTATAAACCCACTGATGGGTTTGAGGTACTTGAGGCCATGATTAGGGATTATACTTAGAATGATGCCTGTGTATGATTCCTATTCTCATATTTTGATGGATGAGGAAGAATGGAAGACCTATGGTATAATTTAATCCCATAATCTAGGAATAATGGGAATGATAAGGAGATTACAATGAAGTGTATTCCCATTGGAGCTTGAGGATTAGTAATGCTTACTATGTATCCTGGTCATGGAAGGAATCAGAGTTATCATAGTTCATTTGGTCTCTTAACCCACTGATGGGTTTAGGTGAATGATCATGCTCGAAGAAATTACAACTATCCCTAATATTTTTGGAATTCTGGTGTCTTATACCAAGATGGGAACCCTGTTGATCGAGGACATACTATATGATGTTGGTAGTTGGGGATTATGCACTAAGACTACCCAATTGGTTGAGGATTACACTCTGAGGCTACCCGATTAGTAGAGACACATTATATTATATTGGTAGTTGGGGATTACGCGTTGAGACTACCATATTGGTATACTCATTATATATCCTCCAGGGGATTAAAGAGAGGTGGTGATGACCATGATGGTCTTTCTAGAAGCATGATATTGGTAGGTTCACATTAATGCATGAACCTAGCTCATCAGGGAAACTTCCCTTGTCAAAGGGGAAGGCATCTAAAGATTATCAGTCAGGAACCATATGGCATGAGTCCCAGTAGGTCTTCTGTAAAAAGTGGGCATGTCATAAGGGATTTTTAGGATATGTCTTGGATGTCTTATGTGTGTTTCTTTATTGTTGGCCTGATATGTTGGGGCATCAATCTGATATGGAAGACACATCCCAGGGTGCCCGACTAATAAACATTCATGCCTTGGATGTCTTCATATGGGTGAAGTAGACATTCTAAAGATGTTTCGCATGACCAAAGATAGCATTTTAGGGGTCTTACAAATAATAAACTAACTTGTCTCAGATGACCTCTCTGGAATAAAGTGAACATGTATGAGGTCTTGTGCATGATCAAATGGATTGTCTCAGATGACCTGATCTGAACAAAGTGGAAACATCTGGGGTCTTTCATATGATTCAAGTAGACATGAATGGGGTCTTGTGTATGATCAAAGTAGACATAACTATACGCTATCACATGATCAACCTGACTAGTCCTCAGACTATCACATGTCAATATGGAAAAGTCTATAGGCAATCAAATGATCATTCCAACATGTCAATGAATACTTCACATGATAAACATTCGTTATCTAGAATGTATCCACATTAACAAGGCATAAAACTTTGAGGTGTTTTGAATGATTGATATGAATCTGTCTTGGGTTTTCCGCCTGACAATGCATACATGTCAATGGGTTGTTGCCTGATCATTTTGGCTTATCCTTAAGTTGTCGCATGAAAATGGTCACATGTAAATTGTTTGTTGTGAGGTCATACCAACTTCTCTGAGGCTTATCTTGTGATCAGCCTAGAATGTACAAGGTTTCCCAAGGACATAGAGAGACCATTTAAGGGTCTTATGATTGCATTTCTTTGAATCATTCACATGCCAATGAGCCCGTACCCTAGTGGTAAAGGCTCCTGCTTGGAATCCAAGAGACCCGGGTTCAAAACCGGGTGGAGGAGAATTTCCGGGGTACCATAGTAGTACTGTAGTAGTCACTGTAGCAGTTACTGTTCAGTACTATAGCAGCCGAAACTTTTTACCCGATTTGGGCCTTCGGGCCACCGGTTTGGGCCTACGGGTCTCCAGGGCCTTCGGTTCATCAAAGGCCTTCGGACCATAGGTCCTTCAGGTCATGTAGAACATGGTGTAGCCCAGTTCACATAGAACATGCCCCAGAAGAGGATCAGAGCAACAAGAGTAACAACCACCAGATACAGAGCTAACCAGATTGGAAGAATGAGAGGGTATGGCAGCCGCCATCGGGACCAGGCACCATGCAGCTTTGTATGGGGCAATGCTAGCCGATCAACAATACAAGGTGGGGAGATAAGGAGATCAATGATTCAGGACACTGAAGAGGGGAAGTTATAGTGGGCTGGGCCTACGGGTCATGTAATGGGCATGGTATGCCTCTGGGCCTTCGGGTCATGTATTGCGGGTCATGTCGGGCTTTGTGCCTTGGGCCTATGGGTCATGTACGGGTTCCCCTTTAACCCTTTAAAGGGGGATTATCTATAATTAAAATAAAAAATAATACCTTTGGGCCATTTGGGTTGAACCATTCACATGGCCGGGCCTTGCAGATATGTTTAGGGTCTCGCGTTCATCCATGTACTGCAAGTGCATGTCCAAAGGAATCATGCCTTAAGTTGCATGGGAAAATATATATTCCCACTTATACATGTTTAAGACATACACCATTGGTATTTCAAGGAAGAATGAGGTTATGTCTATATGATCATACACACACTAAGGGGACGTTCACACGATACCCCCATTTTTTATGTGATTCACATGAACTCAGAAGGGACTTGTGAGGGAGTCTGTGAACATGTGAGGAGGCTTCCCAATGACACTACAAGCATAGGATGGGGTTTGTAATGCATATAGTTGGGAGTTTTACTCTTTTAATATCCTACATATCGGTGGGTATCCTCATGAGACTGCATGAGGCCCACACATCCGTAATCCATGTGACCTCCAAGAGGTATTGTGCTTAGACTTTTACTTGTGAAAGGGCTGTGTATCAAAACTACAATGCACATGGATGAAGGAAGGTATAGCATGTACAAGATCTATACTACATGTCATGGAATATTGGGGGAGTGTAATTCCTCAAGTTTATAATATGAAGACGAGCGGAGGCGCACCGCGAGATCGAGTAGGGTGGATCACTGTGAGATCAAGGAGTAATTTTTCCATAATACATCTTTATATCTCAGGATATCTAAGGGATCATGTGAGGGGCTCCACAGACATGCACTGAGGATGCACATTGGCATCACATGCATAGAAAAAGGTTCCAATTGAAGACTATTGAACCGCCTTTGTGTACGGGGTTCTCATTTTCGATGCTTCATTTACATGACTAGAGGCTTATGAGGAATAATGTGTTGAAGACGTTTCTTCTAAGGCATAACTCAAGAAATGTGAGACGAAGGGTTTCACGAATTCACTATTATCCCATCCACCAATCTCTATTTATAGACACCAGTATAGATGTCCCATGCATCCAGGGGAGGGTATGAATTTATCATGTCACATGAGGTTCTATCCTTATGCGATCATGTGATTCAAAGAAATTATCATAGGGGATCTTGAAAACATGCAAAAGGGGAACGCGCACTGGGGCTGTCTTCATGGTCGATGACCTACATTGGATACAAGGTGCATGTCCACGACCATCCCTACAATCAGTAAATGCATTATCTCATGGTTCTAGGGGAGTTATATGGGAAAATATCATCACTCATTATGACTATTTTTTAAATAGGGAGGTTTCGTTTGATAGGGATGTACATCTACGAGAGTTCATAGCTGCCTGGAGATCTTGCCTCTCGAAGGTTTCACATGAGGTCACCCTATCATGTGATCGCATGATCATATGATGACCACACAATGAATTTTTTTGATGAAATCCCATGGAATATTCTAATGATATGGAATCCCCATTTACCTGTAGGAGATCTCTGGTGACAATCACTGACACATTTTGACCTCCTTCCATCTAGAGATCCCTTTTCTCCCCTACCTTGTGTGCATTTTTTTGGATGGAGCATGATTTATATAGGTTGTGTGAGGCCTAAGTAGGCACTAATTTACATGGGATGAAGGAATCATGAACCAACAAGGTAGTGGAGACTTCCGCGTGATCTTCATCCATGACTTCACATGATCAGAAAAATACGATTTAAATTAGATGGAAGATACTCGAAGGTGGACAGGGTTCATGGTCACTGAAATGCTTGAGTTGTATTTATATATGATCTCACATGATCAAAATATGATCATGTGATGACCTAAAATATCTTCTATGAAGATTTTTAACCAAAAAATATCTGAGTTAATCCGGATAGAAAATACATTGGAGACATAAGGGGTTTGTGGTCACTAAAATACTTGCAACGCCTCAGTGCTTGTCTTCGGTTCGGTTGCATGATCAAAGGATGATCATATGATGGATTAGATCAAAATTACAGGATCTTAAGGAAGGCCATTGGAGATCACAGTGGATTCGGCTGGTCATCTCGAAATCGCACAGATATCAGCAATGCATCAAATATAGAAATGATTTTGATCACCGTGTGATCATGCAAGCAGTGTCATTGAGCTAACATGTCGAACCAATTGGTGAGGGAGGTTAAATATGGAGGTATTGTACTAAAATATAAATATTGAGTTTTTATTAACGATCTGTAGGGTTGAGGAGGAAGGTTGGGATCATTGGGAGGTGTGATCAGATGGTGGAAGATCAAATTTATTTCGAGTTTATAGCACACGGGATCGAAGCGGATGGTCGAGATCGGTGAGAGGCATGGTCGAACGGCCTAGATTTGATCCTCGTGGAAAAATACCATCCCACACAATATTATTATCATGCCTCCCCTTTTGTAAGTAACCCATTCCACGACATTCATTGGTTTGAGCCAGCAATGGGGTCGACACCTATACTATTTTCATCACTTCCACTACGGGCTTCGGCCCACTGAGTCTTTGGCTCAGACTACGCCCGTGCACCTATGGGCTTGCGCACGACATGTCCTATACGTGGGCCCAACTTTCTATTGTGGGAGACATGCTCCTTTGTTGGTCTTCTGGCTGGCCTAGGATAACTCTCACTAGGCGTGGTCGACCTCGGGTCCCACATGATCCAGTGGTCAAATTGGCCTGGATAGCTGGTTGCTAGCCATTTTTTTTGTATAAGGGTGGTAATAAAACCCTTAACTACTAAGAATAAAATTATTAGTAGAACATAAGAGTCTCAAAGTGATATCCTAAAATCATAAGCCTTTATGTATACTATTTCCAAGTATCACTCCATGATCATTTATGTATACCATTTCAAAGTATCACTCCACGGTCCTTGAATCTTTGGCAGTAAAGTGTGAAATGTACAAATATTGGTTCTAATAATGTTATATCATGAATCTATTTATATTCATGGTATTTAAAGTTTCATTTTACTTTATACCTTTGATGAAGATTAATATTTAAAAGATATCAGTGGAAATATATTTATGTTTCAGTTTCATTTTAATCAGGATTGTGTGTGCTTAAATTTCCATTGAAGGAAATTATTTAATCATTGTATAATAAAACCCTTTAATTTTTTTATCCTATATTTATTGATAATTTTTTCAAGTAATTGTACCATTTTAATCTCATTTTTACTTAATTATTGAGAAAATATTTTTAAAGGAATATTCTCATTGTTTTCCAAAAAATGTACTTTTTACTTTTATTTAAAAAATGTGAAAGGAATTATTAATGTAACATACTCGGCATGAATTGAACTTTCCCACCATTATTAACATTAATTTGAATCTTACTTTACAAGTTTAAAATGTTATTTTTTAAAGAAAATGTTTTCCTAATATCCTGGATAATTATAGTTTTTTTAAAATTGATTCTCAAAGTTAGAAGTAATTTTCCTCAAGAATGTTTTTAAATATTTTTATGGTATTTCTTTCCATAAATTACAAAAACCCTTTATTTTAGATATACTTTACTTGAGATATGTTGTAACTATACCATTATTATTCATTAAATAGATGGTTTATGATTAGTTTTATGAGAGAAAGTATTGAAATTTTATTTCTTGATTAATTTTTGTAATCATTAACTTTCCCTTGAAATATTCACTTTCTTATGATCATTGGATATTAAATTTCCCTTAAATATCCATATTATTAGTCATGGATATAATTATTAATTAAACTGTATATTTGAAAGTTATATGTTTGACTGGGGAAATATTGATATTCCATATTCTTTATTCAATATAGATATTTATTGATAATCAATATTTTTAATTTATTAACTTGATCATTTGATATATTAGGAATGCATTGGAGATGCAGTGATCGGTGGGAACCATAATTATATATCCCTTTGATGCATCAATAGTATCACACAGAAAATTCGTAATCTAGCATTAAATGGGTTTTTACACATATTTTTAATCTTTATTGTTAAAGGTATTGATGGTATAAATATCATGATATCTATGATCATGAAATACATTATTAAGAATTTCCCTTATTAAAAATTAAATTATTATTATCCATGAGATAATTACATTGATTTATCCATGGATTAATTTTGTGCTCAAGTTATCAATTAAATGGAATGTGTTCTCATTTATTTACCTTTCCATATTAATTATTCCTTATCTAATCATGATAGTCAAGTTATAGATTAAATTTCATGTGTGATAAAATACTTACCATGCCATATTTGTTATGACTTGTTGATTATGATTTATTTATTTATGATAGATTCCAATTTACATAAATCTTAATGAACATCTAATCTCACCCTTATTTTGTTTCCTTTCTCCAGGATATGATGAAGGAATATTTGAATGAGTTTAAGGATTCATATTTTTTTCGTTTAACTATGCTATATTTTATGTTTTAAAATGTAATATAGAACCCAAGTATGTATCTATTTTACCAAGACTAATAAACTATTTGGTCCTTTAGGATGCGATTACTTGTATCTTATGCTAATGTAATAATGTGACCACCGAATCTGGGCTACTAGGGTCGAGGTCTTCACAATAACTGAAATAACCTCTGGGAAATACATCAGAGTATGAAAATATAAATAAAAAATATAAAGGATAAAATCTACAAACAAATAGAAAAGTAGTCCCAAACTGACAATAATAGAAAAAAATGAGAAAGATGGAGAGATCTGGATCTTGATCATCGAGTCCAACCACCAAACATGGTCAATGCACCCAAGTATGGCTATGCTTCCCTAAAGTCACCGCCGATCTGTATGTCATATGCATAAGACACAACATGTGCGGGTAAATCCCATGAAAGGGTGAGTATATAAATACCCATCAAGATGATTCAAAAACCATAAAGGTAGAAATATAAATATAAAGCATAAATCCACTCAACCCTTAGAAAGAAGGAAACAAAAACCTGAGATATATTCTCATAAAGAAAAAAAAGTGAGAGAGAAATGGGATGTCCATCTCCATAGATTAGATAAGAAAAATAAGTCAGCCTGAAACTCCAAAGGTCTATCTCCGATGCCAAGTATCATGAATAACAACATAAGAATTCAAGTGGAGGGGTCTTCTCTTTATTACTATGATCCATAGATGAGGGAACACTAACTCCCATGGAGGAAATTCCCGCCACTGGAGTTCAAATATGGGAGAGTAACACTCTATAGATAGAGGACCCATGTTTTGCTATAGTATGGGGAAGTACCAACTCTACTCATGTAAGGGGTATGGGAGACCCATGCCCTGGTGCGACCAGGGAGCACCAATCCTGGAATCTATGATGATCCTGTTTGATCACTACCATTGGTCAATCATTTCATGTCACATAACTTCATATCTTTAAATCCATTATGAATTCTACCATCACATCCCACCTAGAAAACTAATTAGGATAGGCTACTCAAAATCCAAAATCCGAGTTTAGGAGGATAATATATGCAAAGTGGGTGTTCTTGAGGTCAGTACACAATGTGTATCTATGGAAACATGGTGTGTGAACATTCATAGAAACCTATCCTTCACATCACCAACCGATTACTTGGATATCCATGTGGGGATACACGACATGTAAAAGTAGTACATGACATGTCTCACCCACTCAGGGCCTACCCATGTCCTTCTAGACCATTCCCATGTATAATGGTCATTTCCATGTACACTGGCTATGTTTGATTACCCTATACATATTAGAGTACTTGATTATACCCATGTACTCTAGCCAGGCTCATATGCCTGGCTGTTTCCATGCCTATGTACTCCTAGATTACACACCGAGAAACTAGAACCATGTCACATGATGTGTATGGGGTCATACATTGGTGTGATATTTGTCATCAACATAAACCCTAGCCACCATAGTTAGGGGACTACACGGTTCATGTTCCTCTGGGATACATGAAGGGTAGTTAAGAAATTTATAGAAAGTAAAGACTACTTAATGTGTATCATGACCACCATCACCATTTCCACCTAAAATTACACATGGGGTTTTGGATCTAGGGATGAACACACCCAATTAGTCTATGGTGCCTGGATTATAGCCACCCAAACCCTATACACTTTGTTCCATCCCACTGTGCCTATCCCATGGATGAGGAACTGAGAATCAACATCCGATCCATTTCACCATCACCCAAAATCTGCATCGCACCATAATCCATACCAAAATAATCAATCCACATGTAGTTCAAGAACCACCATGAATCTGGGAGTTTGATCATGCTAGAACCTTCCTGAGTAATGTTGAATCATAACCTCATGGTCCAACACTGAATAACACAAAGAATGGTGTGGATAAATACACATAAATAAAGGTGATGAGCATTGTTGCCCGAAACAATCCTTACCAAAAATACTAAAGTGAAGAATCAAGGGGTGAAATCAAGATACAAAACATATAAACTGGTTAACCAATTCAATTTAGATTTGGGATCATGCAAAGATTAGTTAATCATAGATCAAACAAAGAAGATAATAAAATCCATTATTATCAAATCAATTTGGTTGGAAACCAATTATAATAATCCATACCTTGATGATGGATCCATAATTCTTGAAGAAAACATTTTACGTTGATGAAGAAGAGGATCCATTGCATTCATCATTCGTATTATGGTCCACCTTGACCATTCATCGATCCACATCCTCATTATTTCCAACACCAATGAAGAATGATCTTCCTCCTCTAAAATCCTCACAGGGTCCGTTAGAAAACCCTAAAAATTTTCCATAACAAGGTATTTATAAGGGATCATTAGGTTTTGGGTCATTTAATATAAATAAATAAATAAATAAATAAATAATTTATTTTATTAAATAAACATGCCAACGATCACCTCCCACGGAACGTCCAACACCGAACAAACTTATGTCATGCCTAGGGAAAACCCCATGTTCTGGAATCAATCGGGGTCTCATATTTACCATTATAGGTCATAAAAAATAGGAAAAATAGTTATAGTGCAACGATGTACATGTGTGTTTTAATATATATCAATATTTCATTAATATATTAATTATAGGGTCTTGATACACCCGAACACATCACTGAATCTAATTAAAAATCATGAGATATATATAGAAATATTCAAAGGACTAAATATAGAAAATCTGATTCATTACACCTATCTTATTAGAGATGGTCTTGGGGTGGTCACACTCAGCTTACCTTAGACTAGGTGGCCTCGATGGGTCAAGTATTGACAGAATTCAAGGAAAAGTACTTCCTTTTAAGGAAATACCTACCTTTGATAATATTTTTAATGAATTGACCTAAAGTACCATCCACAACTATATATGAGTTGATTCTCTACTAACCCAAAGAGCGTTACCAACCCCCATAGTCTAATGACAAGCACATGGGAATTATGAAACAACCTTTGAGAATTATTTTTCCCAACAAAATATAAAAATAAATTGAGATACATTGCGAAAAAATCATCACATAAGAAAATGAATACAACCATACCAAGTACAAGGAGTTGATACAAAAATTCAAAGTAAGACATAACTACTGAAATCTATCTCCTAATTGTCCACAACCATCCACCATGTCTCGAAAAATCTTCTCTATTCCATCCACGAATGAACCCCTAAAGGAATATGATGAGAACATGAGAACCTATTATAAGAATATACATGCTGCAAACACTAAATAGTACAAATAGGGTGTGAGCTATAAAGACCAGTAATATTTCACCAAAAAGTCTTTGAAGTTTATTCATAAGGTAATCCAAATGTGCTAAAAGAGGAGTAAAATAAAGAGAGTACAAGGATTTATATCTTAGGATTGGAAAATAAATCCATCAGAATCAGTTTATAATAGAGATAAATTTAAAATAGAATTTTAAGACATTTCCAAATCATTTATCAAACAAAAAATGGAAAAACCTAAAATTTAATCATTTGAAAACCAAAAAATTTATTGAAAACCTTTGAAAACTATTTCATAAACTAAATTCAGATAAATCAAGAAAAAATAAGATCATGACCCAGATAACAAAAATCTATAAAAAATACAACAAATTGAAGGTGCATCATACTAATAAGTATATAATGCAGTAATGATAATCAATCAAGTAAGGGAAAACTAGCATTGAGTAGTGATAAAGAGAAATGTCATGTATTAAGTACTAATTATAATTATGGCATGGGTGAAACATAAATATGATAGTGATTCCATCATATTATATCTAATCAATCAATCAATAATGTCTGAATTTCATTTTTATGTCAAATTTCACGAGTTCAATAGCAAAGAAGATCCACACCCACCCACTTTCCCAACTTCAAAACCGTGCCAAAATTTATTCATATTCTCTATGGATCTACTAAATGGGGTGTGATTACATTATATAACCGTTAATCTAGGTCATATTTTCTAACTATCAATATTCACATGACTAATTAAAGAAGGTGTGTGAGATAATCATGTTATGAGGATTATAAAGGAAATACCCATCAATATCAATATGGGCTCATACCCTCAACATCTTAGCATTTATCAGCTCACATATCATCCTCACCCCTAAACTCCCTAAATGTGAAAAATCTATTTTTCAATACCAATCAATGGGAAATAAAAGAATCAAATAAGTTACAATAAGGGATTATCATAAGGGGGATAATCATAAATTTCCATCCAGGATTCCAAACACCATCAATTTCAAATCAAGACTTTATTCCAAATAAACATTTAAAAAGGGTAATCACACCTAATTATTTTCAAAATTAATTATAAAAATTCCAAATAGTCCTTTAAGATAAGAATTTATTTCAAAACATCCTAAGGCATTCAAAGGAAGTTTCATAATTTAAAAGGATTGAAGTCATTTTAATACATGGTTTAACACTAGTTTTCTCAACATGAGAAATTAATTCATTAAAAATAACCCAAGGATACCCAATTTATAAAAAATTTGAATAATAAGAAGGTTCTTGGTCATTACAAAGATCTGAAAATTAAAAACCATGTGGAAAATATTTCATAAATCAACCCTTCCATTTTAAACAAGTAATTTCATTTTAGTAATCAAAACCCATTCCTATGCCCTCACTTTCAACAAAATATCTTTAAAATCTCTATGTAAAGGAATTAAAACTAACATGTAATTTATCAATTCATAAACTAGTAGAAGGAAATATATATTTTAAAAAAGGAAATGCAGATCTCAGTAACTCTGTCCATGCAATGTTCAATTCACAGAGAAGAAGATCAAGAAGGTTTCATGAGGTATTTCAAAGTAAACCTTCAAAAAATGTGTTTTAGAAAATAATAAATAAATTTATATGAATTTTCTAGAAATAATGAATTACATCCTGAAGGAACTTCATAGAAACACCTACCTTGAAATTTTGTAAAATCAAAACCCTGGAAATAAACACTAGCCAGAGAGAGAGGAACAAATCAGAGAAAAAATTGAAATAAATAAAAAAAATCTTATTATACTATTTATTTAAATCTAGAACAATTCTCATGATGATAATGAAAACACAAGGGTGTTCAAGGTTCATATATTTTAACTAAAATACCATACATAAAAGCATAAAACCCCCAAATCAATAAATCCATTTACTTTTCCATTTTAACGGAATCTTAAATGAGTAGGTTTTAAAAACATTAAAAATAGGTGTTAAAACTTTTAGTGGGGGTAGGGGGTTAAATAATTGATTCATACAATTTATAGTATTTAAAAATATTAAAATGGTGTTACGGTTCATTCCAAAGGAGAAGAAATGGAAAATAAATTATTTATTCATTTTTCCCCAAAAGCAGTGTTTCATAAGGGTATCATATATTTAACCTTACATATCTCTTAGGAACTAAATGATGGTAAAGTTACCCTTATTCATCCTTTGTAAATATAGCATTACCCTAACATAACAGAAGGACATAGAGTTAACCCTTATGTAACTCTGACTTACCCTTACGTGATATCGAGTACCCTTACATGAGACCCTAGCATGAGTTGGTACCTTTATGTGAGAACCTTACGCAATCTAGTACCCTTATGCAAGACCCTCACATGAGCTAATACCCTTATTCAATGTTAATATACTTTTATAAAACCCTTAGAAAAATTGGGTTACCCTCACACAACACCAGGATTACCTTTATGTAGTGTATATAAAATCCCCCATACCCTTACACAGTTCTAATTATACCCGTACTTAATTCATTCACATGTTACACCATTATTAAGATTAATAATTTCACCCTTACCCTTATAAAACTCATAAAAAGTTTCCCTTACCCTTAATCCACCCATATACCATGCATAAGGGTAAAAATTAAATTAAAATTTATTTAGTTTATATTCAAAGGGATTACAAATTAAAACCAAGAAGGATTTTAATTAGTATAAAAATAGTATGTTACAAAGAAAGGTACCTAAAGAATATTATGATATAAAAAAAATAATTTAAATTAGAACCTCTCCCCTAGACAAAATCATCACTAGTGAGCCTGAAGAGAGTATAAAATTACCATCTCTAATGGATTTTTTTTGTTATGGTTTGATCATAAAAGGTTGAAGTGGTAAAAATAGATATCTCAAAGGATATAAGTGTGTGTTTCAATAATATAGATTAGTAGGTATACCTACACTCATTTTTAAGGGTTATAAGGAAAAGTGAATGATGATGATTACAGTCATTCGGTACTAGTGAATGATAATATAGTGATTTAAGGATTCAAAAAAAATTCTACAGGTGTTATCAGTGTATAAATCATGATATATTTAAAAATATAAATAAATATATAAATCTACTACCTAGAAATGGAAATTCTATATGGAAATATCTACATTCTATACCAACTTGTTTTGATGCTCTACATAGGCACAATAAGGGAGAGATATGTCTGCATGGACTGGAGACATTGGGGTAATGTTATGGATTTATTTGAGGTTCTTGAAATGATCATATATACTATCTCATCATAAAATATTAAAAGGAATGAAATAGGGGTATAATATGAGATAGAGTGAGGAGAAAATTTACACACACAAAGATATTTATCAAAACACACATTTGGTCTTGCATATAATAAAATGTAGACATACAGTAGCTCAAAAAACACTTGGATGGTTCTTTATTTTACTCATTAATTTAACACCTAATGTTAGTACAAAAAAAAATAGGTGTTTAGTATTAATTCTTCATGAAATATCTTACATTCACACATTCCCCATTTAAAAAAAGAAATCTTTCAAGTTTCCATTAAATGAAGCAGAATAATTATTAATTCATATGTTATATTTTATTAATTAATATCTTTAGAACAAATGAGTTACATTCTAAGGTAATAAAATTTATGATGAAAAACATTATAATCCCATTATTTCCATTTAAAATCACATTTAAAAACATAAAAACATATTGTCGTTTGAAAAAGATCATATGTTAATTTTATTCACATTGCAACATTTTAAGAATTTTTTCATGGAGTTAATTCTTTATATTTTAATTTATTTCATGCATTTAAATCATTATATTTTTATTCCATGATTTTAGACATTTATTTCCCCTGATTTTTTGCTTAAAATTATCATTTCCCCTTAAAATCATGTTGCAGGGAAGAAGAAAAAGAAATTTGGAAAAAGGAATCTATATAAGTGTAACATGCTTTTACCTTTACATATAATATGGCTCTCACATGAGTTTAATTCTATTATAACCTTAATAAATATGGAAATCATTACCCTTATGTGAAAATGACATGACCTTTATGTGAATATCAAATGACACTGACTCGAGGCTCTGTACCCTTACACGAAATTCAAATGAACCTTACATAGAAAAAACATCAATATGATACTTATATAGGTTGGGTAATACCTTTATGTATCTTTATAAATAGCGTAAGTACCCTTACATATCAGAAAAAAGGCTAGATGACCCTGACGTGAGATCTACTACCCTTATGTGAAGGTGGGAGTACCCTAATGCGAGGATGGAGTTAGATTTAAGCATCAAATGAAATCACAGATTACTTTTACAAGAGGTTTAAAATACCTTTATGCAATATAAAAATAGTGTACCTTTTCATGATTCAATGGACCTGTATGAAGGTAATGGGGTTTACCCTTCCACATGAAGGGATTCCTTCATATGGTAAGGGAATTTTTTTTTAAAATAATTTCCAATTAAAATAACATATAAATAATTAAAAAAAGGTTATAAACACCCTCTCAAAACCTGCAATACCTAAAAAAGGTAATATTTGGAAGTCTATCCCCCTACAATTCTTAGTAATATTAGATGGTTATTCACATTTTACACTACAAGGTAACCTTTTTATTCATTAGTAATGATATAGTGGAGATAAACGAGGTTAATTTTACCTCATACAAAAAAAAAATTCAACCTCACTGATTGAAATAATATATTATTAGAATTATCCCATAGAAAAGTATCTATAAAATGGGAATCTCCTATAATATCAATCCATTTAGAATAAAATCCATCAACATGTAGAAAATTTCATCCTTTATGATGAGCTAATTTTAAATTTTTTTATAAATGAGGCATTGATGGGGTCATCCTCAAGTGAATTGAAGGAGGAGATACTATTGCTATTATACTAGTAGTACATGCTGGTTCGTGTGAGGATCATCGATCAGGGGCTAGGATCTTACACCAGATTATAAGAATTGTATATTTTTGGATGGAAATTATACAGGATTTCATGGAATTCACTAAAAAGTATCTTCCATGCTATATTCTTGTGAATTCAATTCATTAACCCTCATAGATATTTGTAAATATCAAATAATCCTAGAAAATTTCTATACGGGTGATAAATATCATGGCCTCATACCCTCCAATGATAATTAGGTAGTCCAAGTTCATACTTACTACTACCGAATTATTCTCCAAATGGGTCGAAGTTATACCCCTAATGAAATTTTGGACAAAGTGTGTCATCAAATTCATGAAGTACAACATAATTACTAGATTTGGAGCCCATTATAAAATATTAATAGATAATGACACCAATTTCTGTTCCTTTGATTTGAAGAAACTATACCAAGAGTGTAATATTTAGTCCAAACATTCATCTCACTATCATGCAGTGACAAATAGATAGATAAAGGCCTTCAAAAAGACTAAATCCAATATTAATAAAAATATAGTGAACAAATAAAATAATTCTTGGTTGAAAAGCACATTCATTATTTGTGTTCTTATCGAACCATAAACCATAATTTTATATCAGTAACCCCATACTCACTACTATTCAAGAAAAAATAATTTTTTCCCATTAAAGTCAAGTTTTATTATCTTCACATTTCCATTTTTATAAACTTTCAAAAGATAAATTATCTCAAATATAGCTTAATGATTTGGAATGATTTTATGATAAAATGTTATGCACACTACATAACCTCAAAGTCCACTAGAACCATGTATCATGAGCATTCGGTAAGATGGTATTCCTTTACTCATTTGTTCAAGGCAAATTGTTATTATCCTTGGTAATGCTAATGAAACCTATAAATAATACCCTAAAGATAGAACAATAATTGAAAGAACCCTAAATAATAATAAGGTATACTCTAATTGTGCTTATTTCCTGATCATAATGGATGAAGAGAATATGATTCCCTCCACCAATGTAATGTTTCTAAAGTCTTACTTTTCATAACTTCACATTGGGTTCCAATGCGATTCTTACATATTTTTAAACTACTTAGATATAGTCCTAGTAATATGAAATTAATCTAAAATACATGAATTTACTCATTATACAAATATAAATTTCATGGAACCCAAGTTCTTAATTCATGAATTTAAACTATATAGTATATCATCTCTATTAAATGTTGTTAAAACCCATGAATTAAAGGCTTACCCCACATGATCGATAAAATGTTTGGATTGATCTATTTCATATGACTTGATTCCTTTTATTAGTTCCAAATACATGAAAACGTTACTATTGTTTTGTTTTTCCAACTGTAATCTTGTACTATGACAAAAAAATCCCCTCATTATTAATGAAAATTCCATCTCTATCGAATTCCCATTTCATCCTGGTGTGTGTGACTTCACCAATTCTTATCGGGTTTCATTCTATGAATTATCATAAGGGAGAAACTATTTTACTTCATCCTTCTACATTTGGAAGATCTACACAAATATCTTCACCCAACATACTCACTACATGACCTCAAATTTTATAATATATCATCCTAACTGCGTGATGTTAAAATTCATGGCATAAAGGTCCACCCATCATGAGCCTTATACTACTTGGAGTGGCATGTTCATATGAATTGATTTTAATATATGAGATCCAAATCCATTTATTAATTCCTAGTATATGTTTTTTTATCTATAATCCTAATATAGGATAAAAATTCCCCATATCCAAGAAATAAGTGTGGAT